>OZ020555.1:15881630-17218713 GCA_963971465.1 Lepidochitona cinerea
TGATTCGCACCATCACATAATCCAATTAACTTGCTCACCCAGCTGCTATCTTCCAACAGTTAGAGAATCTTAATATTTATAAGGTAAATGTATTCACTTCTCTGGTAATAGTTCATAATTTCATGCACTACTCTTTCCGCCTAAGATATTGGCAACGTAGACTTTTTTGTAGAAGAGTTGACATCCAACATTACACAACAAGAACTGGCGACTATAATTTACACATGCCTTTCTGGTATGAACGGCTTTTTTATACGACAAAATCCAGTCATTAACACACATGCCCTGCAAACTATCATAGGACAACCTTTAAATTCTTTTAAAAGAATCAACTGATTTAAAGAAATGTTTAAAAAGAATATTATATTAAGAAATCTGCTTACGAAAGTAATAACTTTATCTGTCCTACTTATATTTAAAATATTTTCACCATATCTCTTGTAAAACAATTGTACCCCATGTACCAGCTTGTGGTCTCGGTGTAATAAAGCAATTGAATTGAAAAAAAAGGCTAACAAACTACCCTTTGTCATTGGAATCGAATAAAAGCTTACAAAACCACTCTCTGCCGTTACCAACGCATAAAGGGCTTCAAAAGGGCATCAAACCCACCCTGTGTCTTTACCAGTGCATAAACCACCCTCTGTCGTTACCGACGTATAAACGGTTACAAGACCACTCTCTTACGTTATCAACTATATCGTGCACGTGTAACACAGATTCGAGTTGGCGATAAGCATATCGGTAAACCAACTTGTAAACAAGTGTCTGTTATAGATTACGTCATCTCTAGTGCTGAAGGGTTCCGTTATAGGAGTTACTTTGACGTTCTTAATTTCGAACCACTGTTATCGGATGTTCATTGCCCGATTACGTATTCGTTACAGTTGTCCCAAGGAAAATATATGTACAAAACGCTTGAACGACTCTACATCGGAAATAAATGACAGCACTGAAACACAACAAAAATGCCCACAATTGAACAATAAATATGAAACTGTTTTTTTACAGAACCTAAATAAAATGCCCTGGCTGAAATATACAATGAATTGAATATTGCCAAAGAATAGAAAAATATATCTCAAAATCTCCTTGACTCCACTTGCACAATATTTTCTTCTATTTTACAAAACAATTTAAAAAACTCAATGCCACAAAAAATAAAAATGCTAGAGCCTAAACATCAAAAAGGTTCTTTGGATCTGAATGTCAAACAACAGGGCGTAATTATCAATTAGCTCGTAAAATGTATCACACTAGCAGACTGGACTCAGACAAAAGCGATATGGTTAGTAAAAGTAAAGTTTATAAGAAAACACTTAATAAGTATATAAATAGAGAAAAAGAACAGTTCCAGGAAAAACTAAGGTATTTAAATAAAAAAGATCCTAAATCCTATTGGAAATTAATAAATAGAGTCAGCTCAGCGAAAGCTGATGATTTTGATCTGCCAGAGTTTAAGAAATTTTTCGAAAATTTGAATGTTCGAGAAAAAAATAATGACGAAGATGTGGATATAATTACAGATAATGGAAATGAAATTTTCAACAATGAAATAACGGACGCGGAAATTCTAAACCAAATACAGCTTTTAAAGAACAATAAAACCCCTGGAATTGATGACATTTCAAATAAATTCATTATTTCTACCAAGGATGTATGTTTACCAATCTATAAACTACTTTTTAATATAATTCTAAATAGTGGAGTTATTCTCAAAGACTGGCTAGTAGGAATAATCAAACCTATTTACAAAGGCAACGGCGATAAAAAAAAGATCCAAATAATTATCGCCCAATCACGCTGCTAAGCTGCCTTGGTAAGCTGTTTACATCTATTTTGAATACAAGGCTCAATGAGTATGTAGACAGTGTCGGGATTCTTAACGAAAACCAAACTGGATTCCGAAAGGGTTACTCAACTTATGATAACATTTTTGTTCTCCATGCTTTAACATAGCTCTTAAAATCTAAAAAAAGGAAATTATTTTGTGCATTTGTCGATTTCCAGAAAGCTTTCGATAATGTATGGAGAAACGGTCTTTGGAGAAAATTACTTTCCTACGGTATTAATGGGAAAGTTTTACATGTTGTTTATAATATGTATAAAAATAAGTCTTGTGTAACCAAAAGTGGACACAAATCAGATTTTTTTCATTTGTAACATAGGCTTGAGGCAAGGGGAAAATTTGTCACCCATTATGTTTGCCTTATTTATGAATGACTTGGAGCCATATCTGTTTTCAAGCGGCCGTACAGGTGTTAAAACAGACAATTTTAATGACATTCTGTTGCCCTTATTAGAAATTATTATATTGCTTTATGTCTATGATACCATATTGTAGCAAAGAGCGAACGAGAATTGCAATTTAATCTTAATAGTTTTTATCGATATTGTGAAATTTGGAAGCTACAGATAAATTCCCAGACAACAAAAATTGTGATTTTTGGGGCCCGTAGGCCCCCTCTGTTTCGATTTTATATCGACACAGAAGAAATTGAAGTTGTAAAGAGTTATAAATACCTTGGTTTATTATTTTGTCAAACACGAAGCTTTTTGAGTACCAGAAAGAAATTAGCAGATAGTGCTAGAGTTGCATTGTTTAGTTTAAAAAAGAAAATTAGAAAATATGACTTACCAATAGATTTACAGTTACAATTATTTGACACTCTCATTGTCCCAATTCTTCTCTATGGTTGTGAGATATGGGGATTTGAAGATTTAAAATTAATTGAAAAAGTTCATCTTGATTTTCTTCGAGAACTTTTTTGTCTTACGAAAAGTACACCGCATTTTATGTTGTATGGTGAACTTGGAAGACAACCTCTGTCTATACTAGTGAAGACTAGAATGATATCCTTCTGGAACAATTTGGTAATTGATGCTTCTAACTCTAAGTTATCCTCCATTATGTATAAGCTATTATTGTCTGGTTGTGAAATTAACATCTACCAACATAAATGGATTACATTTGTGAAAGAAATATTTCAAATGACTGGTATGTTTACTACCTGGGTACACCCACCTACAGTTAAACTGCCCAGTCTTACAAAGAACATTCGTCAGCGACTTAACGATCACTTCCAACAATCCTGGCTTGAATTAATTTCCAACTCCTCGAAAGGAAGCTTTTGCAAAAGCTTCAAATTTGAACTAAATTGTGAAAACTACCTGTTAGTTTTACTAAAAGCATTTAAAATTGCCATGTCTAAATTTAGAACGACAAATCATAGACTACCTATTGAAGTCGGCCGCTGGAACTCTATTCCGAAAACGGAAAGAATTTGTCAACTCTGTGATAAACAAGCCATTGGAAATGAATACCATTATGCTCTAGAGTCTAGAGTGTCCTTTTTTCCAACAGCAAAGAACTCTTCATATTCCTAAGTATTATTATACGTACCCAAATGGCCATAAACTGCAAGATTTGCTAGCTTGTAATTACAAACCCAAACTGCTGAAATTTGCTAAATTTATCCTGTTGATTATTAAGAATTTTGACACTGGTATTATATAAATAAGTCTATCTCTATTCGTAAAGATCTCTGAAAACATCATCCTTTGTTAGATCATTTTTCAATCCAATTTGTGACAATCCCTAGAAAATTTGTCAGCCTGTTCAATTGTAATTTATGTATGCCCTCGTATACTGTAATTACGGTCTGAGGTGTAATAAAAGTTCAGTTCAGTTTGGCACTGTGGAATTGTGGTGTCTGCTTTGTCGAACCTGCCTGGTGAGACTCCCTTCATGGGTAGTGGCGAGGTTTTTGAAGTTCTGTGAGTGGAGCTTTTTGTAATTGTTCTGTGAGTGGTATCCTCCCTCCCCACCCACACCGGTACCCTAATCTGCTGACGTGAACAGAACATAAGAAATGAACACAGTTTTTATGGGTTGCAACTCCTGGATTTTTATTGTACACAACGTTTCGATGTAGAAACTAACATCGTTATCAAGTGAATGTGATAACTTGATATTCACTTGATAACGATGTTAGTTTCTACATCGAAACGTTGTGTACAATACAAATCCAGGAGTTGCAACCCATAAAAACTGTGTTCATTTCTTATATCATGATCAACTCCTAAATGCCACTTAAAGAGGTGAACAGAACAGATCATTACGATTCTCTACAAGCATTTGGATGTTGGCACCAAAAACCATTGAGCATGAGACATGAACGTGTGCTTAAATCCATTAATTACAAAATTTGGAGATCCTCGCGTTTGAAAAATGAATGCAATGGTTCTTTGTGAATTGGGTCGATATCCACTATCTTTATCAATAAAAATAGAATTGTTCAGTTTTGGTGTAAATTAGCAAATGACAGTGAAACTAAACTCAGTCATACAATGTTTACATATTTATGCATGTACTCTCTACGAAAAGGGGATTTATTCTTCACCATGGCTTTTGTATGTTCAAGATATTTTAAACAATTGTTGCATGGGACATCTATGGTACGAGATGAAAACCACGAACCCCACTTGGATCACTAAATCAGTAAAGACAAGACTCCGTGATCAATATATTCAAGAGTGGATGTCTGTAATCAACGAAAGCCAAAAATGCTATCTCTATAAGCTTTTTAAACAAGATTTCGAGATGGAACGTTATATTAAAATTCTTCAATACAAACAGAGTTTTGTCTTAGCCAGATTTAGATTATCCAATCATTGTCTTCCAATTGAAACTGGTCGATATACAAATACTCCTCGCGAAAGACGAATTTGTAAACTCTGTAACGAAAGAAAAGTATGTGACGAGCTTTATTTTGTTGTAGAATGTAATCTTTTGCATGGATTAAAGTGGCATGAACTGCCGAAATTCACAGTTTTTTCATAATTTCTGATCGTCACGACAGTAAGAGGCTTTGAAGGTCATCGAAAAACTAAATGATTAGCGTTGGAATGAGAAAAATCCATACAGTATGTGGCCTGAACGAACAGAAAACGTGTTCGAAAAGTAATCAAAATTTAAATATAAACCGGGACGACCATTCATTCATTCTAAGCCAAAGTTAGTTCAAAACAATACTTTATCGTACATTCTCGAGACTAGAAGCACTGAAAAGCTTCTGAATTATACGTCTTGGGAAAAATAGCCGATAATTTCAACATTCTGTTTCAACGTCAAAATATCAACATTTTGGCAGCTCATGCCACTTTAAGAAAAAGGTACATTCCACTTTATTATGTAAGATTTAAAGACTTAAATCATTTTAAACTTATGTTAAATGGGAGTAAATCAACTCTGTGTAAGTTTGTAAATGGGTACTATATTATAATGGTAAGTTCCGATATTCATAAAAGCCAACAAACCTCCATCTTTGTTGCTTTGCTTTCGCATCGGTTTTTTTATTGTTTTAAATGTTTTAGAATATAAAGCGACGAAACCTTTAAACTAAGCTTTCTTTCTTATTTTACTTTGATTGGTTAACTCCTTTTTGTTAACAAAGAATATGTTCGTGCCGATACCTTCATTAAAGACAAACTCCGGCACATAAAACATTTTCTTGACCGTAATATCCAGTTTTTGCTGCGGCTTGTCACTGTATTTCTTTTTTTTTTTCTTCTAAAACGGGACAAATCTTAGTTTGTTTCTTCTTTAATTAATGAAACAAGTAACTTTCGATCTGTGGCTGGAGTTATAAATCCGACTAGCTCGTACTTTGGAGTCCGTTCTTTGTAGTCAATTTATTTTTAATATGGCGCTTCGTAAGAGAGTGGTTTCCGTTTCCCTGGTGATACCGATACAGTCGCCTTGAATCTTGTGCTGATCAAATAATACCAAAACTCAGAAGCAGTTTACGCTAATAAAAGCACGTCATCTTCAAAAATTGATATATGCTCATTTATAATTTACTTAGAAAAACATTAGTCGATATAGCTTTTTATTCGGTTTTTTAACTTCTGTTTTATAGTATTCTAAACAAGTGTGATCATTTTTTTCGAGTGGAGCTTTTTTTAATTGTTCTGTGAGTGGTATCTTCCCCCTTTCCCTCCACCTACACTCTTACCCTAATCTGCTGACGGAAAAGTTCCAATACCGCTTCTCTGATTGTAGAGTTACCTTAATTATTTATCTGCGGACATCAAAGAAAATGAAACAACCAATCAAAATAGTGAGCGTTTGACCTGTTTTACTCATCTTTACAATAAATTAATGACTTTCCTGAGAACAACTCACATATCTTTCACAACTATCCTCGAAATACCAACCAATTCAACCAAAATGTCTACCATGTTGACTGACCACTCTATGACCAAGATTCTTTCAACACCAACTCAAGAAGTTACCTCGAAAAGAAAGAGAGTTCGACGAGGTCCAACCATTTTCACAGATGAACAGAAAGACGTTCTCGAATCAGTTTTTGATGATGATAAGTACCCAGATATTCGTACCAGAGAGAGGCTCGCTGATAGGATTGGAGTTCTAGAATCACGTGTTCAGGTTAGTAGTGAAATCGCTATGTCAGGTTTTCCACATTCTTAAATTATAACGTATTTTATTTGATGAATCACCGTAATGTTATTTTTTCTCAATAGGTATGGTTCCAAAACCGACGCCCTAAACTTCGACGTTTACAGAAAGGAAGTTCACAATCCAATAAGAACAAGCCAGGGCCAGATGTGACACCATTGGACCTGTTAAAAACTATCCGAGTTCCTCAGGCCAACTATGGACGTAGCTTACACGGATATCCTGATCCCAGTGCAATGCCCTACCAGTACCCAGGATTATATTGGCCTCAAGTCTTACCTACCGTCGGCCAAGTTTACCCTGACCTATACCAGACCCCAGCTTACACAGTCCAATACCCGTACTACCCTATGCAGATATGGCCGGGTCAGCTGATGTCACATGATGATAGTTTGTATATAGCCGAAACCAGATCAGCAGACATCCTATCCCCGAAACAAACCGTCTCTCAAGATGAAGATGTCGTTTCCTCAACAGTTCTGTAATTTAGCTTTACTTGTTACCCTATTACTGTGCATAGCCTACATCCACTAAAAGTGCTTCAATAAAATACTGTATATGGAAAAGTTTGTTAAAGTTGTGTATCAAAACCGATTCGTCAATGTTGTCCATTTAGTGCTATTTACAGTATAGGTGCGATTAGCAGCTCCTTAAGTCAGTCTGCCTGTCTGTCGGTATTTTAAATATCAACGTTAGCAGAATAATCGATTCAGATACGGATTTCAAATTTTGTAAACATTAAATAATACTACAATTGAAAAAGTTAACGAATTTAAGTTTTTAGGAATTATTTTAAACGAAAAAATCACTTGGACATCTCACATTAATTACATATCTATGGCTCGCAATACTGGCATCATCAGGCATATAAGACAGAGTTTTACCATCAAACCCTTATAATTCTATATTATGCTTTACTTTGTCTTATCTTACTTACGCAAATGCTCTCTGGGGAAACACATATTAGTCTCACTTAAATTCTTTATTTATTCGCACCCAATCAAAAATAGAGATTGAACCTTCTGCCATTCGTTGAGATATCAACTCTAAAACGATTGAGTGACATGTTGCTTGAACAAAGGGAGGCCACTGCTGTCGACGTCCTTAAAATTGTAAACAACGACACGTGACACTGATAGTTGACTCGGTTGTGTAGAGAGATATCCGATATATTTCTGGTAGGTAACGTTTAAGCCGCCGATAACCTATTTTGTTATATTGATTGCTACTCTCCTAATACATATAAAATACCTTGAAATACCTTGAAGTCCATATCATATTTTGCCTTGACATCCATGGGCGCTGCCATCTTGTTTTAGAATGTATATATGAGCTGATGTAGTGCCGATTATATTTTTGATTTTTAACAAGTATTTCTGCCCCAAGGCCTTGCGATACAGGTTATTATTGTAGGGTTACAAGTTTGGGAACAGTATAGAACAGAGAATTAAATATCATACACATTATAAATTCTCAGTAAGATTCTTACAGTTCACTATGCGCGAAAATGGAGTGCGACGGCTCTCGAGCCATGTCTCGAGTTGAAGATCTCGTAGAATGGCACGAGATCTCGATTGATTCGCACCATCACATAATCCAATTAACTTGCTCACCCAGCTGCTATCTTCCAACAGTTAGAGAATCTTAATATTTATAAGGTAAATGTATTCACTTCTCTGGTAATAGTTCATAATTTCATGCACTACTCTTCCCGCCTAAGATATTGGCAACGTAGACTTTTTTGTAGAAGAGTTGACATCCAACATTACACAACAAGAACTGGCGACTATAATTTACACATGCCTTTCTGGTATGAACGGCTTTTTTATACGACAAAATCCAGTCATTAACACACATGCCCTGCAAACTATCATAGGACAACCTTTAAATTCTTTTAAAAGAATCAACTGATTTAAAGAAATGTTTAAAAAGAATATTATATTAAGAAATCTGCTTACGAAAGTAATAACTTTATCTGTCCTACTTATATTTAAGATATTTTCACCATATCTCTTGTAAAACAATTGTACCCCATGTACCAGCTTGTGGTCTCGGTGTAATAAAGCAATTGAATTGAAAAAAAGGCTAACAAACTACCCTTTGTCATTGGAATCGAATAAAAGCTTACAAAACCACTCTCTGCCGTTACCAACGCATAAAGGGCTTCAAAAGGGCATCAAACCCACCCTGTGTCTTTACCAGTGCATAAACCACCCTCTGTCGTTACCGACGTATAAACGGTTACAAGACCACTCTCTTACGTTATCAACTATATCGTGCACGTGTAACACAGATTCGAGTTGGCGATAAGCATATCGGTAAACCAACTTGTAAACAAGTGTCTGTTATAGATTACGTCATCTCTAGTGCTGAAGGGTTCCGTTATAGGAGTTACTTTGACGTTCTTAATTTCGAACCACTGTTATCGGATGTTCATTGCCCGATTACGTATTCGTTACAGTTGTCCCAGGTAAATATATGTACAAAACGCTTGAACGACTCTACATCGGAAATAAATGACAGCACTGAAACACAACAAAAATGCCCACAATGGAACAATAAATATGAAACTGTTTTTTTACAGAACCTAAATAAAATGCCCTGGGTGAAATATACAATGAATTGAATATTGCCAAAGAATAGAAAAATATATCTCAAAATCTCCTTGACTCCACTTGCACAATATTTTCTTCTATTTTACAAAACAATTTAAAAAACTCAATGCCACAAAAAATAAAAATGCTAGAGCCTAAACATCAAAAAGGTTCTTTGGATCTGAATGTCAAACAACAGGGCGTAATTATCAAATAGCTCGTAAAATGTATCACACTAGCAGACTGGACTCAGACAAAAGCGATATGGTTAGTAAAAGTAAAGTTTATAAGAAAACACTTAATAAGTATATAAATAGAGAAAAAGAACAGTTCCAGGAAAAACTAAGGTATTTAAATAAAAAAGATCCTAAATCCTATTGGAAATTAATAAATAGAGACAGCTCAGCGAAAGCTGATGATTTTGATCTGCCAGAGTTTAAGAAATTTTTCGAAAATTTGAATGTTCGAGAAAAAAATAATGACGAAGATGTGGATATAATTACAGATAATGGAAATGAAATTTTCAACAATGAAATAACGGACGCGGAAATTCTAAACCAAATACAGCTTTTAAAGAACAATAAAACCCCTGGAATTGATGACATTTCAAATAAATTCATTATTTCTACCAAGGATGTATGTTTACCAATCTATAAACTACTTTTTAATATAATTCTAAATAGTGGAGTTATTCTCAAAGACTGGCTAGTAGGAATAATCAAACCTATTTACAAAGGCAACGGCGATAAAAAAAAGATCCAAATAATTATCGCCCAATCACGCTGCTAAGCTGCCTTGGTAAGCTGTTTACATCTATTTTGAATACAAGGCTCAATGAGTATGTAGACAGTGTCGGGATTCTTAACGAAAACCAAACTGGATTCCGAAAGGGTTACTCAACTTATGATAACATTTTTGTTCTCCATGCTTTAACATAGCTCTTAAAATCTAAAAAAAGGAAATTATTTTGTGCATTTGTCGATTTCCAGAAAGCTTTCGATAATGTATGGAGAAACGGTCTTTGGAGAAAATTACTTTCCTACGGTATTAATGGGAAAGTTTTACATGTTGTTTATAATATGTATAAAAATAAGTCTTGTGTAACCAAAAGTGGACACAAATCAGATTTTTTTCATTTGTAACATAGGCTTGAGGCAAGGGGAAAATTTGTCACCCATTATGTTTGCCTTATTTATGAATGACTTGGAGCCATATCTGTTTTCAAGCGGCCGTACAGGTGTTAAAACAGACAATTTTAATGACATTCTGTTGCCCTTATTAGAAATTATTATATTGCTTTATGCCTATGATACCATATTGTAGCAAAGAGCGAACGAGAATTGCAATTTAATCTTAATAGTTTTTATCGATATTGTGAAATTTGGAAGCTACAGATAAATTCCCAGACAACAAAAATTGTGATTTTTGGGGCCCGTAGGCCCCCTCTGTTTCGATTTTATATCGACACAGAAGAAATTGAAGTTGTAAAGAGTTATAAATACCTTGGTTTATTATTTTGTCAAACACGAAGCTTTTTGAGTACCAGAAAGAAATTAGCAGATAGTGCTAGAGTTGCATTGTTTAGTTTAAAAAAGAAAATTAGAAAATATGACTTACCAATAGATTTACAGTTACAATTATTTGACACTCTCATTGTCCCAATTCTTCTCTATGGTTGTGAGATATGGGGATTTGAAGATTTAAAATTAATTGAAAAAGTTCATCTTGATTTTCTTCGAGAACTTTTTTGTCTTACGAAAAGTACACCGCATTTTATGTTGTATGGTGAACTTGGAAGACAACCTCTGTCTATACTAGTGAAGACTAGAATGATATCCTTCTGGAACAATTTGGTAATTGATGCTTCTAACTCTAAGTTATCCTCCATTATGTATAAGCTATTATTGTCTGGTTGTGAAATTAACATCTACCAACATAAATGGATTACATTTGTGAAAGAAATATTTCAAATGACTGGTATGTTTACTACCTGGGTACACCCACCTACAGTTAAACTGCCCAGTCTTACAAAGAACATTCGTCAGCGACTTAACGATCACTTCCAACAATCCTGGCTTGAATTAATTTCCAACTCCTCGAAAGGAAGCTTTTGCAAAAGCTTCAAATTTGAACTAAATTGTGAAAACTACCTGTTAGTTTTACTAAAAGCATTTAAAATTGCCATGTCTAAATTTAGAACGACAAATCATAGACTACCTATTGAAGTCGGCCGCTGGAACTCTATTCCGAAAACGGAAAGAATTTGTCAACTCTGTGATAAACAAGCCATTGGAAATGAATACCATTATGCTCTAGAGTCTAGAGTGTCCTTTTTTCCAACAGCAAAGAACTCTTCATATTCCTAAGTATTATTATACGTACCCAAATGGCCATAAACTGCAAGATTTGCTAGCTTGTAATTACAAACCCAAACTGCTGAAATTTGCTAAATTTATCCTGTTGATTATTAAGAATTTTGACACTGGTATTATATAAATAAGTCTATCTCTATTCGTAAAGATCTCTGAAAACATCATCCTTTGTTAGATCATTTTTCAATCCAATTTGTGACAATCCCTAGAAAATTTGTCAGCCTGTTCAATTGTAATTTATGTATGCCCTCGTATACTGTAATTACGGTCTGAGGTGTAATAAAAGTTCAGTTCAGTTCGGCACTGTGGAATTGTCGTGTCTGCTTTGTCGAACCTGCCTGGTGAGACTCCCTTCATGGGTAGTGGCGAGGTTTTTGAAGTTCTGTGAGTGGAGCTTTTTGTAATTGTTCTGTGAGTGGTATCCTCCCTCCCCACCCACACCCGTACCCTAATCTGCTGTCAGACAGAACATAAGAAATGAACACAGTTTTTATGGGTTGCAACTCCTGGATTTTTATTGTACACAACGTTTCGATGTAGAAACTAACATCGTTATCAAGTGAATGTGATAACTTGATATTCACTTGATAACGATGTTAGTTTCTACATCGAAACGTTGTGTCAATACAAATCCAGGAGTTGCAACCCATAAAAATTGTGTTCATTTCTTATATCATGATCAACTCCTAAATGCCACTTAAAGAGGTGAACAGAACAGATCATTACGATTCTCTACAAGCATTTGGATGTTGGCACCAAAAACCATTGAGCATGAGACATGAACGTGTGCTTAAATCCATTAATTACAAAATTTGGAGATCCTCGCGTTTGAAAAATGAATGCAATGGTTCTTTGTGAATTGGGTCGATATCCACTATCTTTATCAATAAAAATAGAATTGTTCAGTTTTGGTGTAAATTAGCAAATGACAGTGAAACTAAACTCAGTCATACAATGTTTACATATTTATGCATGTACTCTCTACGAAAAGGGGATTTATTCTTCACCATGGCTTTTGTATGTTCAAGATATTTTAAACAATTGTTGCATGGGACATCTATGGTACGAGATGAAAACCACGAACCCCACTTGGATCACTAAATCAGTAAAAACAAGACTCCGTGATCAATATATTCAAGAGTGGATGTCTGTAATCAACGAAAGCCAAAAATGCTATCTCTATAAGCTTTTTAAACAAGATTTCGAGATGGAACGTTATATTAAAATTCTTCAATACAAACAGAGTTTTGTCTTAGCCAGATTTAGATTATCCAATCATTGTCTTCCAATTGAAACTGGTCGATATACAAATACTCCTCGCGAAAGACGAATTTGTAAACTCTGTAACGAAAGAAAAGTATGTGACGAGCTTTATTTTGTTGTAGAATGTAATCTTTTGCATGGATTAAAGTGGCATGAACTGCCGAAATTCACAGTTTTTTCATAATTTCTGATCGTCACGACAGTAAGAGGCTTTGAAGGTCATCGAAAAACTAAATGATTAGCGTTGGAATGAGAAAAATCCATACAGTATTTGGCCTGAACGAACAGAAAACGTGTTCGAAAAGTAATCAAAATTTAAATATAAACCGGGACGACCATTCATTCATTCTAAGCCAAAGTTAGTTCAAAACAATACTTTATCGTACATTCTCGAGACTAGAAGCACTGAAAAGCTTCTGAATTATACGTCTTGGGAAAAATAGCCGATAATTTCAACATTCTGTTTCAACGTCAAAATATCAACATTTTGGCAGCTCATGCCACTTTAAGAAAAAGGTACATTCCACTTTATTATGTAAGATTTAAAGACTTAAATCATTTTAAACTTATGTTAAATGGGAGTAAATCAACTCTGTGTAAGTTTGTAAATGGGTACTATATTATAATGGTAAGTTCCGATATTCATAAAAGCCAACAAACCTCCATCTTTGTTGCTTTGCTTTCGCATCGGTTTTTTTATTGTTTTAAATGTTTTAGAATATAAAGCGACGAAACCTTTAAACTAAGCTTTCTTTCTTATTTTACTTTGATTGGTTAACTCCTTTTTGTTAACAAAGAATATGTTCGTGCCGATACCTTCATTAAAGACAAACTCCGGCACATAAAACATTTTCTTGACCGTAATATCCAGTTTTTGCTGCGGCTTGTCACTGTATTTCTTTTTTTTTTTCTTCTAAAACGGGACAAATCTTAGTTTGTTTCTTCTTTAATTAATGAAACAAGTAACTTTCGATCTGTGGCTGGAGTTATAAATCCGACTAGCTCGTACTTTGGAGTCCGTTCTTTGTAGTCAATTTATTTTTAATATGGCGCTTCGTAAGAGAGTGGTTTCCGTTTCCCTGGTGATACCGATACAGTCGCCTTGAATCTTGTGCTGATCAAATAATACCAAAACTCAGAAGCAGTTTACGTTAATAAAAGCACGTCATCTTCAAAAATTGATATATGCTCATTTATAATTTACTTAGAAAAACATTAGTCGATATAGCTTTTTATTCGGTTTTTTAACTTCTGTTTTATAGTATTCTAAACAAGTGTGATCATTTTTTTCGAGTGGAGCTTTTTTTAATTGTTCTGTGAGTGGTATCTTCCCCCTTTCCCTCCACCTACACTCTTACCCTAATCTGCTGACGGAAAAGTTCCAATACCGCTTCTCTGATTGTAGAGTTACCTTAATTATTTATCTGCGGACATCAAAGAAAATGAAACAACCAATCAAAATAGTGAGCGTTTGACCTGTTTTACTCATCTTTACAATAAATTAATGACTTTCCTGAGAACAACTCACATATCTTTCACAACTATCCTCGAAATACCAACCAATTCAACCAAAATGTCTACCATGTTGACTGACCACTCTATGACCAAGATTCTTTCAACACCAACTCAAGAAGTTACCTCGAAAAGAAAGAGAGTTCGACGAGGTCCAACCATTTTCACAGATGAACAGAAAGACGTTCTCGAATCAGTTTTTGATGATGATAAGTACCCAGATATTCGTACCAGAGAGAGGCTCGCTGATAGGATTGGAGTTCTAGAATCACGTGTTCAGGTTAGTAGTGAAATCGCTATGTCAGGTTTTCCACATTCTTAAATTATAACGTATTTTATTTGATGAATCACCGTAATGTTATTTTTTCTCAATAGGTATGGTTCCAAAACCGACGCCCTAAACTTCGACGTTTACAGAAAGGAAGTTCACAATCCAATAAGAACAAGCCAGGGCCAGATGTGACACCATTGGACCTGTTAAAAACTATCCGAGTTCCTCAGGCCAACTATGGACGTAGCTTACACGGATATCCTGATCCCAGTGCAATGCCCTACCAGTACCCAGGATTATATTGGCCTCAAGTCTTACCTACCGTCGGCCAAGTTTACCCTGACCTATACCAGACCCCAGCTTACACAGTCCAATACCCGTACTACCCTATGCAGATATGGCCGGGTCAGCTGATGTCACATGATGATAGTTTGTATATAGCCGAAACCAGATCAGCAGACATCCTATCCCCGAAACAAACCGTCTCTCAAGATGAAGATGTCGTTTCCTCAACGGTTCTGTAATTTGTCGTTACTCGTTACCCTATTGCTGTGTATACATCCATTAAAAGTGCTTAAATAAAATACTCTGTATGTAAAGTTTGATAAAGTTGTGTATCAAAACCGATTCGTCAATGTTGTCCATTTAGTGCTATTTACAGTATAGGTGCGATTAGCAGCTCCTTAAGTCAGTCTGCCTGTCTGTCGGTATTTTAAATATCAACGTTAGCAGAATAATCGATTCAGATACGGATTTCAAATTTTGTAAACATTAAATAATACTACAATTGAAAAAGTTAACGAATTTAAGTTTTTAGGAATTATTTTAAACGAAAAAATCACTTGGACATCTCACATTAATTACATATCTATGGCTCGCAATACTGGCATCATCAGGCATATAAGACAGAGTTTTACCATCAAACCCTTATAATTCTATATTATGCTTTACTTTGCCTTATCTTACTTACGCAAATGCTCTCTGGGGAAACACATATTAGTCTCACTTAAATTCTTTATTTATTCGCACCCAATCAAAAATAGAGATTGAACCTTCTGCCATTCGTTGAGATATCAACTCTAAAACGATTGAGTGACATGTTGCTTGAACAAAGGGAGGCCACTGCTGTCGACGTCCTTAAAATTGTAAACAACGACACGTGACACTGATAGTTGACTCGGTTGTGTAGAGAGATATCCGATATATTTCTGGTAGGTAACGTTTAAGCCGCCGATAACCTATTTTGTTATATTGATTGCTACTCTCCTAATACATATAAAATACCTTGAAATACCTTGAAGTCCATATCATATTTTGCCTTGACATCCATGGGCGCTGCCATCTTGTTTTAGAATGTATATATGAGCTGATGTAGTGCCGATTATATTTTTGATTTTTAACAAGTATTTCTGCCCCAAGGCCTTGCGATACAGGTTATTATTGTAGGGTTACAAGTTTGGGAACAGTATAGAACAGAGAATTAAATATCATACACATTATAAATTCTCAGTAAGATTCTTACAGTTCACTATGCGCGAAAATGGAGTGCGACGGCTCTCGAGCCATGTCTCGAGTTGAAGATCTCGTAGAATGGCACGAGATCTCGATTGATTCGCACCATCACATAATCCAATTAACTTGCTCACCCAGCTGCTATCTTCCAACAGTTAGAGAATCTTAATATTTATAAGGTAAATGTATTCACTTCTCTGGTAATAGTTCATAATTTCATGCACTACTATTCCCGCCTAAGATATTGGCAACGTAGACTTTTTTGTAGAAGAGTTGACATCCAACATTACACAACAAGAACTGGCGACTATAATTTACACATGCCTTTCTGGTATGAACGGCTTTTTTATACGACAAAATCCAGTCATTAACACACATGCCCTGCAAACTATCATAGGACAACCTTTAAATTCTTTTAAAAGAATCAACTGATTTAAAGAAATGTTTAAAAAGAATATTATATTAAGAAATCTGCTTACGAAAGTAATAACTTTATCTGTCCTACTTATATTTAAGATATTTTCACCATATCTCTTGTAAAACAATTGTACCCCATGTACCAGCTTGTGGTCTCGGTGTAATAAAGCAATTGAATTGAAAAAAAGGCTAACAAACTACCCTTTGTCATTGGAATCGAATAAAAGCTTACAAAACCACTCTCTGCCGTTACCAACGCATAAAGGGCTTCAAAAGGGCATCAAACCCACCCTGTGTCTTTACCAGTGCATAAACCACCCTCTGTCGTTACCGACGTATAAACGGTTACAAGACCACTCTCTTACGTTATCAACTATATCGTGCACGTGTAACACAGATTCGAGTTGGCGATAAGCATATCGGTAAACCAACTTGTAAACAAGTGTCTGTTATAGATTACGTCATCTCTAGTGCTGAAGGGTTCCGTTATAGGAGTTACTTTGACGTTCTTAATTTCGAACCACTGTTATCGGATGTTCATTGCCCGATTACGTATTCGTTACAGTTGTCCCAGGTTAATATATGTACAAAACGCTTGAACGACTCTACATCGGAAATAAATGACAGCACTGAAACACAACAAAAATGCCCACAATGGAACAATAAATATGAAACTGTTTTTTTACAGAACCTAAATAAAATGCCCTGGGTGAAATATACAATGAATTGAATATTGCCAAAGAATAGAAAAATATATCTCAAAATCTCCTTGACTCCACTTGCACAATATTTTCTTCTATTTTACAAAACAATTTAAAAAACTCAATGCCACAAAAAATAAAAATGCTAGAGCCTAAACATCAAAAAGGTTCTTTGGATCTGAATGTCAAACAACAGGGCGTAATTATCAAATAGCTCGTAAAATGTATCACACTAGCAGACTGGACTGAAAGCGATATGGTTAGTAAAAGTAAAGTTTATAAGAAAACACTTAATAAGTATATAAATAGAGAAAAAGAACAGTTCCAGGAAAAACTAAGGTATTTAAATAAAAAAGATCCTAAATCCTATTGGAAATTAATAAATAGAGACAGCTCAGCGAAAGCTGATGATTTTGATCTGCCAGAGTTTAAGAAATTTTTCGAAAATTTGAATGTTCGAGAAAAAAATAATGACGAAGATGTGGATATAATTACAGATAATGGAAATGAAATTTTCAACAATGAAATAACGGACGCGGAAATTCTAAACCAAATACAGCTTTTAAAGAACAATAAAACCCCTGGAATTGATGACATTTCAAATAAATTCATTATTTCTACCAAGGATGTATGTTTACCAATCTATAAACTACTTTTTAATATAATTCTAAATAGTGGAGTTATTCTCAAAGACTGGCTAGTAGGAATAATCAAACCTATTTACAAAGGCAACGGCGATAAAAAAAAGATCCAAATAATTATCGCCCAATCACGCTGCTAAGCTGCCTTGGTAAGCTGTTTACATCTATTTTGAATACAAGGCTCAATGAGTATGTAGACAGTGTCGGGATTCTTAACGAAAACCAAACTGGATTCCGAAAGGGTTACTCAACTTATGATAACATTTTTGTTCTCCATGCTTTAACATAGCTCTTAAAATCTAAAAAAAGGAAATTATTTTGTGCATTTGTCGATTTCCAGAAAGCTTTCGATAATGTATGGAGAAACGGTCTTTGGAGAAAATTACTTTCCTACGGTATTAATGGGAAAGTTTTACATGTTGTTTATAATATGTATAAAAATAAGTCTTGTGTAACCAAAAGTGGACACAAATCAGATTTTTTTCATTTGTAACATAGGCTTGAGGCAAGGGGAAAATTTGTCACCCATTATGTTTGCCTTATTTATGAATGACTTGGAGCCATATCTGTTTTCAAGCGGCCGTACAGGTGTTAAAACAGACAATTTTAATGACATTCTGTTGCCCTTATTAGAAATTATTATATTGCTTTATGCCTATGATACCATATTGTAGCAAAGAGCGAACGAGAATTGCAATTTAATCTTAATAGTTTTTATCGATATTGTGAAATTTGGAAGCTACAGATAAATTCCCAGACAACAAAAATTGTGATTTTTGGGGCCCGTAGGCCCCCTCTGTTTCGATTTTATATCGACACAGAAGAAATTGAAGTTGTAAAGAGTTATAAATACCTTGGTTTATTATTTTGTCAAACACGAAGCTTTTTGAGTACCAGAAAGAAATTAGCAGATAGTGCTAGAGTTGCATTGTTTAGTTTAAAAAAGAAAATTAGAAAATATGACTTACCAATAGATTTACAGTTACAATTATTTGACACTCTCATTGTCCCAATTCTTCTCTATGGTTGTGAGATATGGGGATTTGAAGATTTAAAATTAATGGAAAAAGTTCATCTTGATTTTCTTCGAGAACTTTTTTGTCTTACGAAAAGTACACCGCATTTTATGTTGTGTGGTGAACTTGGAAGACAACCTCTGTCTATACTAGTGAAGACTAGAATGATATCCTTCTGGAACAATTTGGTAATTGATGCTTCTAACTCTAAGTTATCCTCCATTATGTATAAGCTATTATTGTCTGGTTGTGAAATTAACATCTACCAACATAAATGGATTACATTTGTGAAAGAAATATTTCAAATGACTGGTATGTTTACTACCTGGGTACACCCACCTACAGTTAAACTGCCCAGTCTTACAAAGAACATTCGTCAGCGACTTAACGATCACTTCCAACAATCCTGGCTTGAATTAATTTCCAACTCCTCGAAAGGAAGCTTTTGCAAAAGCTTCAAATTTGAACTAAATTGTGAAAACTACCTGTTAGTTTTACTAAAAGCATTTAAAATTGCCATGTCTAAATTTAGAACGAAAAATCATAGACTACCTATTGAAGTCGGCCGCTGGAACTCTATTCCGAAAACGGAAAGAATTTGTCAACTCTGTGATAAACAAGCCATTGGAAATGAATACCAGTATGCTCTAGACTGAGTGTCCTTTTTTCCAACAGCAAAGAACTCTTCATATTCCTAAGTATTATTATACGTACCCAAATGGCCATAAACTGCAAGATTTGCTAGCTTGTAATTACAAACCCAAACTGCTGAAATTTGCTAAATTTATCCTGTTGATTATTAAGAATTTTGACACTGGTATTATATAAATAAGTCTATCTCTATTCGTAAAGATCTCTGAAAACATCATCCTTTGTTAGATCATTTTTCAATCCAATTTGTGACAATCCCTAGAAAATTTGTCAGCCTGTTCAATTGTAATTTATGTATGCCCTCATATACTGTAATTACGGTCTGAGGTGTAATAAAAGTTCAGTTCAGTTCGGCACTGTGGAATTGTCGTGTCTGCTTTGTCGAACCTGCCTGGTGAGACTCCCTTCATGGGTAGTGGCGAGGTTTTTGAAGTTCTGTGAGTGGAGCTTTTTGTAATTGTTCTGTGAGTGGTATCCTCCCTCCCCACCCACACTCGTACCCTAATCTGCTGTCAGACAGAACATAAGAAATGAACACAGTTTTTATGGGTTGCAACTCCTGGATTTTTATTGTACACAACGTTTCGATGTAGAAACTAACATCGTTATCAAGTGAATGTGATAACTTGATATTCACTTGATAACGATGTTAGTTTCTACATCGAAACGTTGTGTACAATACAAATCCAGGAGTTGCAACCCATAAAAACTGTGTCCATTTCTTATATCATGATCAACTCCTAAATGCCACTTAAAGAGGTGAACAGAACAGATCATTACGATTCTCTACAAGCATTTGGATGTTGGCACCAAAAACCATTGAGCATGAGACATGAACGTGTGCTTAAATCCATTAATTACAAAATTTGGAGATCCTCGCGTTTGAAAAATGAATGCAATGGTTCTTTGTGAATTGGGTCGATATTCACTATCTTTATCAATAAAAATTGAATTGTTCAGTTTTGGTGTAAATTAGCAAATGACAGTGAAACTAAACTCAGTCATACAATGTTTACATATTTATGCATGTACTCTCTACGAAAAGGGGATTTATTCTTCACCATGGCTTTTGTATGTTCAAGATATTTTAAACAATTGTTGCATGGGACATCTATGGTACGAGATGAAAACCACGAACCCCACTTGGATCACTAAATCAGTAAAGACAAGACTCCGTGATCAATATATTCAAGAGTGGATGTCTGTAATCAACGAAAGCCAAAAATGCTATCTCTATAAGCTTTTTAAACAAGATTTCGAGATGGAACGTTATATTAAAATTCTTCAATACAAACAGAGTTTTGTCTTACCCAGATTTAGATTATCCAATCATTGTCTTCCAATTGAAACTGGTCGATATACAAATACTCCTCGCGAAAGACGAATTTGTAAACTCTGTAACGAAAGAAAAGTATGTGACGAGCTTTATTTTGTTGTAGAATGTAATCTTTTGCATGGATTAAAGTGGCATGAACTGCCGAAATTCACAGTTTTTTCATAATTTCTGATCGTCACGACAGTAAGAGGCTTTGAAGGTCATCGAAAAACTAAATGATTAGCGTTGGAATGAGAAAAATCCATACAGTATGTGGCCTGAACGAACAGAAAACGTGTTCGAAAAGTAATCAAAATTTAAATATAAACCGGGACGACCATTCATTCATTCTAAGCCAAAGTTAGTTCAAAACAATACTTTATCATACATTCTCGAGACTAGAAGCACTGAAAAGCTTCTGAATTATACGTCTTGGGAAAAATAGCCGATAATTTCAACATTCTGTTTCAACGTCAAAATATCAACATTTTGGCAGCTCATGCCACTTTAAGAAAAAGGTACATTCCACTTTATTATGTAAGATTTAAAGACTTAAATCATTTTAAACTTATGTTAAATGGGAGTAAATCAACTCTGTGTAAGTTTGTAAATGGGTACTATATTATAATGGTAAGTTCCGATATTCATAAAAGCCAACAAACCTCCATCTTTGTTGCTTTGCTTTCGCATCGGTTTTTTTATTGTTTTAAATGTTTTAGAATATAAAGCGACGAAACCTTTAAACTAAGCTTTCTTTCTTATTTTACTTTGATTGGTTAACTTCTTTTTGTTAACAAAGAATATGTTCGTGCCGATACCTTCATTAAAGACAAACTCCGGCACATAAAACATTTTCTTGACCGTAATATCCAGTTTTTGCTGCGGCTTGTCACTGTATTTCTTTTTTTTTCTTCTAAAACGGGACAAATTTTAGTTTGTTTCTTCTTTAATTAATGAAACAAGTAACTTTCGATCTGTGGCTGGAGTTATAAATCCGACTAGCTCGTACTTTGGAGTCCGTTCTTTGTAGTCAATTTATTTTTAATATGGCGCTTCGTAAGAGAGTGGTTTCCGTTTCCCTGGTGATACCGATACAGTCGCCTTGAATCTTGTGCTGATCAAATAATACCAAAACTCAGAAGCAGTTTACGTTAATAAAAGCACGTCATCTTCAAAAATTGCTAATGCTCATTTATAATTTACTTAGAAAAACATTAGTCGATATAGCTTTTTATTCGGTTTTTTAACTTCTGTTTTATAGTATTCTAAACAAGTGTGATCATTTTTTTCGAGTGGAGCTTTTTTTAATTGTTCTGTGAGTGGTATCCTCCCCCTTTCCCTCCACCTACACTCTTACCCTAATCTGCTGACGGAAAAGTTCCAATACCGCTTCTCTGATTGTAGAGTTACCTTAATTATTTATCTGCGGACATCAAAGAAAATGAAATAGCCAATCAAAATAGTGAACGTTTGACCTGTTTTACTCAACTTTACAATAAATTAATGACTTTCATGAGAACAACTCACACATCTTTCACAACTATCCTCGTAATACCAACCAATTCATCCAAAATGTCTACCATGTTGACTGACCACTCTATGACCAAGATTCTTTCAACACCAACTCAAGAAGTTACCTCGAAAAGAAAGAGAGTTCGACGAGGTCCAACCATGTTCACTGATAAACAGAAAGACGTTCTGGAATCAGTTTTTGATGATGATAAGTACCCGGATATTCGTACCAGAGAGAGGCTCGCTGACAGGATTGGAGTTCTAGAATCACTAGCATTGCAAGCATTACCATATACCGCAGGCGTAGAGCGACTTAGTATATAGGCAATGTAACCGCGACCGCCATCTTGTTTTTTCGAGTGACTTCCGGTAGGATCTGTCAGTGCGATCGCCGATGTCAGGGTCCGGTCAGTTTCAGGTAATTTTCTTTATATTCGGCTTTTAGCTGGGGCGATTACATGTAATTTTTATTTTCCTCAGTGATTACTGAGTCTTTCTAAATCCTCATTTAAGCCTGACATTCTCTGAATTTCTTTCACGCTAGGAAATTCCCTTTTACAACTAATTACGCTGAAAGGTATTTCCCAACTTTGACATTAAAAAAACATATGGTCCAAATTCCGCGTTTCGTTGAAATTTGGTAGGAATCTAGCCAATCATATGTAAAAATAGTGTGCAAAGTTTGACATTAATGCGCCAAGTAGAACTCTTAAAATATATGCTTAGTTGACAGCTCCTCCAAATACATACTGAATCCCATTGACAACTATTCATAAATCATAGTTTACTGAGGTTTCCCACCACAAGCTATCAGCACAACTTTCACCGATTACCCCTTAGCATGTACGTAGTGGAATTTTTAGTCCGAATGGGGCTTTTCATATTGGATTCATGTTAATCGCTGTCATAAGTGGGATGGTTGCCAGTAACCAACAGAAGGTTAGGTTAAATCAGAACATTTAATTCACAAGTAAAAGTGTTTTTACAGAAAGGTTACCTTATCAATTATTAAAGCTGGTCTAAACCAATTATCTAATGGATTGCATTAACGGTGTTAATAAAATTAAATAAAAAGTCATAAATACAAATTTTCTATCATTATTTAGATAAAAATTTAACTCCTGCTTATACTTTTAAATTGAATTACACTTTTCCTCCAAACAATTTCTTCTTATATTTAAAATTTATTGATTTTCTTTGAAAGAAAAGCTGCGATATATACTGATTTTCTTAACGTTAACTTATCAATTCGTTTTAAAGCTGGTCTAAACCAATTATCTAATGTATTGCAATGAGGCCGTTGATAAAATTGAATAAAAGGTCATAAATACAAAGTTTCTAGTATTATTTAGTTAACAGTTTAACTCCTGCTTATACTTTTAACTTAAATTACACTTTTCTTACAAACAATGTCTTCTGATATTTAAACTGTATTGATGGAAATGGAAATCTGTGGTATTCTTAAGCATTAAAGGATAAATGTGCAATTATTTTTCAGAAATAGGACAACCTCTACTAGAGTTTCAATTTACAAAATTTGGGGACTGGGGATGATATTCACAGCATCGAAGTGTTTGTTGAATATTTCTACAAGAATGGCATGGTATTACCAGAGATCTACAAGAATAGAGTGGTGTGCCCAAATCAATGAGATTGTTTATCATTTTAAGTGTTTTATGATAAATATTTGGAGATAAAATATGGACATTTGAAATGTTCTGAAAAATAAAAATGACATCAAGCTGCAATCATCATCAAGGAAATTACTGAATTATGAAATATTTCTACAAGAATGGCATGGTGTTACCAAAGATCTACAAGAATATGATTGTGTGCCCATAATCAATGAGATGTTTATCATTTTAAGTGTTTTATGATAAATATTTGGAGAGAAAATATTGACATTTGAATTATGCTGAAAACTTAAAAAACATAAGCTGCAATCATCATCAGGGAAATTACTGAATTAGTAAACGAGAACACAGGAAAATTTGAATCTCTTAAATGATACTTTTTGACCCCCCCCCCCCCCCCCCATGCACTTGCAAATAACAGGCCTGACCCACACACACCTGCCAATCAATGATACATCATAAACAATCAAATTCTAATAAAGATGTGTGAGTGAATTTTGATCATTATGCATTCCAATGGAAGGATATGGATGAGTGAGTGAGAGAAGATTTAACATTATATCAGTCTTTATCGCAACAACGATAGGGATGAAATAACCTTTGGTTGGTGCATGAAGAACTAAAAATTTAAAGTGGCATGAGCTGCCGAAATTCACACTTTTTTCATAATTTCTGATCCTCACAACAGTAAGAGGTTTTGAAGGCCTTCGAAAAACTAAATGATTGGCGTTGGAATGAGGAAAATCCATACAGTATGTGGCTTGTACGAACCGAAAACGTGTTCGAAAGTAAACAAAATTTAAATAACTGGGACGACCATTCATTCATTCTAAGCCAAAGTTAGTTCAAAACGATACGTTATCGTACATTTTCGAGACTAGAAGCACTAAAAATCTTCTGAATTATACGGCTTGAGAAAAACAGCCAATAATTTTAACAGTCTGGTTTAACGTCAAAATATCAACATTTTGGCAGCTCATGCCCCTTTAAATATTTAAAATCTCATAATTACAGTCATGTTTTACACACAAAGAAAATAGAAGAAAAAAAAAACAGTTTATTTTTTAATTTTGTGGTGCACTGTATATGTTACATAAGTACCCAGTACTATATTTACATTTCGTTTATTGTTTTAAATAAAACATTGTCTCATTTTTTGTACATTCATCAGTCTATTATATTTCAAAATTTAAGCCCACTAACAATTTTGGCCCTCTCTTATCCATCATTAGTGTTGGCGACCTGAAAAAAAATATGAAAAATATATAAAATATGTATATAAACCAAGCTTTATAACTGGACCTGTTTAAATTTGTCACAGGATAGTCATATGCAGACAATTATAGAATTTGTTGTTTTAATAGAAAATAGACCTGAGTAATTTTTCCAATTATGTAGTTTATTTTATATAGATATATTTTTTATGACCACTAAAACACATGCTACCGTTACAGGCCAATCTTCTGGTAGAATTCCAAATGCCCTTGCCATATCATAAGTTTGGGGGAAAATATTAACCCATGACTGATTGATTGATTTGTCTTTCACACCACATAAAGGATTACTTAATTTGCACAGTGGCACAAATTGCTGTAGAGATAGAAATGCTCAACCTTCTGTTAGTTCCCTTCAACCATCCCACTTATGACAGCTATTAACATGAATCCAATATTAAAAATCCCATTCCCATTAATATTTTTGTAAATTTCCACTTCGAACATGCAAAGGGTTAATCAGAGAAAGTTGTGGCGATAGCTGGTAAAAGGAGAAAATAAAACCCCCAGTAAACTATGATTTATGAATAGTTGTCAATGGGATTCAGTATGTATTTAGAGGAGCTGTCAACTAAGCATATATTTTAAGAGTTTTACTTGGCGCATTAATGTCAAAATTTGCTCACTATTTTTACATATGATTGGCTAGATTCCTACCAAATTTCAATAAAACGCGGAATTTTGATCATATGTTTTTTTAATATCAAAGTTGGGAAATACCTTTCAGCGTAATTAGTTGTAAAAGGGAATTCCCAAGCGTGAAAGAAATTCAGAGAATGTCAGGCTTAAATAAGGATTTAGAAAGACTCAGTAATCACTGAGGAAAATAAAAATTACATGTAATCGCCCCAGCTAAAAGCCGAATATAAAGAAAATTACCTGAAACTGACCGGACCCTGACATCGGCGATCGCACTGACAGATCCTACCGGAAGTCACTCGAAAAAACAAGATGGCGGTCGCGGTTACATTGCCTATATACTAAGTCGCTCTACGCCTGCGGTATATGGTAATGCTTGCAATGCTATAGAATCACGTGTTCAGGTTAGTAGTGAAATCTTTATGTCATTTTTTCCACTGTAACACGTTTTCCACATTCTTAATTAATAACGTATTCTATTTGAAGAATCTCCTTAATGTTATTTTTTCTCAATAGGTATGGTTCCAAAACCGACGCTCTAAACTTCGACGTTTACAGAAAGGAAGTTCACAATCCAATAAGAACAAGCCAGGGCCAGATGTGACACCATTGGACCAGCTAGAAACTATCCAAGTTCCTCAGACCAACTATGGACGTAGCTTACACGGATACCCTGATCCCAGTGTAATGCCCTACCAGTACCCAGGATTATATTGGCCTCAATTCTTACCTACCGTCGGCCAAGTTTACCCTGACCTATACCAGACCCCAGCGTACACAGTCAAATACCCGTACTACCCTATGCAGATATGGCCGGGTCAGCTGATGTCACATGATGATAGTTTGTATGGAGCCGAAACCAGATCAGCAGACATCCTATCCCCGAAACAAACCGTCTCTCAAGATGAAGATGTCGTTTCCTCAACGGTTCTGTAATTTGTCGTTACTCGTTACCCTATTGCTGTGTATACATCCATTAAAAGTGCTTAAATAAAATACTCTGTATGTAAAGTTTGATAAAGTTGTGTATCAAAACCGATTTGTCAATTTTGTCTCTTTAGTGTTTTTTTAGCTGCGACTAGCAGTTCTTTAATTCACTCAGTCTGCCTGTCAGTCGGTATTTTAAATATATATGTTTTATTGGTTGTCCGGGTTTTAGAAGATTTTGTAGCTATTTTCTTTATTTCAGTTCAACTTATAATTGGCTTTGACCTTGGTATTCAGCGAATATCATTTGTGATATCGACTTTCCTCCGTATTTTGGCCGTAATTTTTTTTTGATAAATTGATTAAAGCACATGTTAGTGTCTCACGCTCGATAGTTTTTGGTACCAGCATCCAAACGCTTGTAGAGAATCGTTGTGATCTGTTCTGACGTCACCAATTTAAATGACGATACTAATTAACCAATGCATTGCTGTGGTATCAGCTCTGCAAAGAAAGAATGTCTACCTTAGCAAGATGCCCGGTATCTGGACTACTGTCTCGCGGATCACGTTACATTCACACGTGGAACTGGAGAATCATTGAAGCCATATTTATAGCTATAGTTTCTAAAATAGTAAAATGTATATCAAAGAAGTTTTTCTCATAGTATTAACAACCAAAATTCCTATTGCCATGAGGCGTTGAACCTTTTAAAGGCCTTGAAAAACTAATGGATTGTTTTTTTAAATAACATGTTACTCTAAGCAACTTTATTAGAACATTACGAAAACCTCTACTGGTTGTAAAGAATGACCAATTGTTTTACTTCACTATTTTTTTCAATACACCTGTCTGTACATCCAGTCAACCTCAAAATCGAAAACTTTTATTATAGTTGTTGCTTGTCTTCGACACACCTCCAGACATCATGGCGGAAATTGGTCCCAAGACGACGTCACCGTGATTGATTGATGTTTTACGCCGCACTCAAGATTATTTAACTTATATGGCGGCGTTGTCAGGTTTAGAGGGGGGAGAAACCGGGCTCTTTTCCCGGAGAAAATCGCTGGCAACTCTTCCACCTACGGTGATCAAGTAAAAAATCCACTTTTCAGTTTTATTACGTCTGAGTGACATTCGAACCGGAGTCGCATCGATAGAAGACCTGTGTCGGACTGAGGGGCAACCACTCTAACCGACTGAGCCACCGAGGCCCCCGACGTCATTGTGTTCTTAAACCAAAACGTGTGGCTTAGAAACATCAATAAATTTTGTATCATTATACAACAGAGTTACTGATTTGCTTTCATTGTACATGGACACTATTTTGAGAGTGCAGACAAGTGTGTTAACCTCTTAAAGAGTCATGCTAGCAATTCAGTAACATTTCTGTATCCCCGCTCAACTAACCTATATTCATTTTGTCTGGTAAATTATAGACTATACATTCCCCAACGTTTAAACAAAGCAAAGTGCACAAGAGTACAGTTACATGTATATACATATATTAATCCCTTTATTGTAAAACAGTTTTAACATGGCCAAATTAAAACGGAAACGCTTGTATTATTTTTCGTCAGAGGATATCTTTTTCTGACAAACGAGGGTTGGATTCTTCTCTGAATTGGAACTAACTGAACTGCCACTGTTGACGTCAGCAATTTTCCCACCATTTCCAAATGGCTGCCTTCTATCTCGGAGGTCAAAAATTTCTTTGCTGTCTGAAAAAGATGAGAACGAAAAGATATAGACTGTTGTCCTTTTACGATTGAACTAGAGGTCGGCAAGTGAAATTACTTTCCGTGTAACACAAAGCTTTATTCGTAAGCCAATAGTCATGATCAGATTTGTGACATTCACAGATAAAGTAACGAGACTAAAAACCATAGTAAACTTGATTTATCCCAGTATAAGTTTGACCATGGTCAGAATGAATATGGCACTAAAAAGCTTTTGAATTATACGTCTTGAGAAAAATAGCCGATAATTTCAACATTCTGTTTTTACGACAAAATATCAAAATTTTGGCAGCTCATGCCACTTTAACCAATTTGAGCATGTTATAAACAACTCAATTAAAGATAAAATTAGTAATTTAATATATTAATACATTGTTTAGACTGGTTACGAATATTTGACTTTAGTCGGTCGATATTAAAGTCTCGTAGAAAACAGTTTTGGTTATTGGGTAGGGTCTGAAGAAGAAGTGATAAAACGATCAATGAAATCTTTGATACTGTGACCATAAGGACGATAGATACAGCAATGTAACTCGAGTTGTTTGTTGTTATATCTAGAAAAGGGGGATTCAAATATACAGCTGTCGTTAACCTCGCTATGGTATTTCTGACCATTCCAATTCGGACTACAATTACCAAATACAAATTACTGATATCAACATTTCAAATCTATATTTGTTGTTTTGAGGGAAGATGGAAATATCGCGATTGTCAATATGTGTCTGTTTAATTAATTCCGAGTTCACAAGCGTTCACTAATGCTATAAATGGTCAACTAAGAAATGATTACCTGTCGGTTTCTTGATCAGCGTAAAAGTGATGATATAGAGAAGAACGTGTAGAAGATACAAGTAGCCACGCCTGTATGTACGTTTCATGACACCATAGACGAAAGGATTGATTGATACTCCGATATTGACGATTCTCCTCGCCCAGAACTCCGCCTCCTCACAACCCTCCAAGCCATAGAGACAAGTCACGTTAGAAACCTACCACATCAAACAACACAAATTAGTGAAAATGACATAATTGATCAAATTAACAGAAGATTCAAACATCGTTTACTTTGTAGCGTGATCACAGCTTAGCTTTGAATAATGGACCACTTTGGTAGTCCGATAATAACTTGCCTTCGATGAAACAGGATGGAGCAAACTCGATACTGACGTAGAGATGCAGAGAGAAAAAAGACGGGATATCGACTAAATTAGTAAAGTCAAGGACAGTTTCATATTTATGTTAACATTTTGATAGAATCATTACCTTAGCAATGTGCCCTTCTAATTGATTCTTTCTGATTTTATAACCAACACACTTTATGATTAAAATATGTCTTGAGAATTGACGTCCCTTTTATGCAACACTTGGATTGTTAAACGATTTTTATTTACCAAGGCGATTCTAAACATCCACTATAAAAAAATTGTTTTATTATTTTTATTTTAATAGAATGCCAGGGCTTTAATCAGGCAGCTGCGTCTATGTTAGAATCTAGCATGTTTCATGTATTGCTTTGCCATTATGAAATTAACCAATACTTTTATATGACGCGTTTTTTATTTCCTTAGTAGTAGATAGGAAAATGACAGTTGAAACGCAGCTATGACGTCATACGAGGTGGCAACATCTGCACCTGACGACCCCACATTTATAACATTATAGGAGAGTTCTAAAACAGCCCTGACCCCCATACCTACAACATTATAGCCTAAAATAGATTAAACGAGTGGTAAGGAAAAGGCTAGAGCGTATTTAGGTCACTGACACCAGCCAGGCGTGACAATAAAACAACCCGAGACGGGCGCGGCTATTGGTCGCGCTTGGCTACACATCTAATTAAATCTTCAAACCATTGTTACCTCCTCTGGCTAAAACTGCAAATCTCATTAAGAGAGCCAAATGCCGCGAGGCATTGACCTAATTACATGTGAGGTCGAGGTCAATAACTAGCACATCTAATTAAAATCTTAGCTCCCGGTCATTGGTCACGGTTCGCCGCATGTCTAATTATAATCTAAACTCGCGGCTACCAATATTAAAGCACATGTGCGCCTATTCTTAAAAAAATATGCTGAATAATACACTCCCAACCTCGGGGACCTGTTCGTCAGATGGACGGAAAAAATATGCTTAGTAATGCAATACCAATTAAACCGACTGACACTGGTGATAGACAATATATAATAAACGAATGTATAAATAACCTTGGACTGTATTAACTCAACGTATAGATCATATCGGTAAGTATGTGTACATCAGTTAGCTGGCGGATATTGTTTCGCGCTCCACTGCACATCTCATTAAAATCTTAGCTCTCGGTTATTGGTCACGGTTCGCCGCATGTCTTATTAAAATCTAAGCTCGCGGCTATCGGTTCACTACGGTACACATGTCATTAAGAGTAGAATCTAAGTTATTTATTAAATTATCTCAGTGGCATTGCATATCAAAAATATACTACGTATAATACTTAAGTCTTAACCACTGGTCATCAACCCGGAAGTCACCGGAAGTTACCCGGAAGTGAACCGGAAGTGAACCGGAAGTGACCGGAAGTGAACCGGAAGTGTACCGGAAGTGACTGGAAGTAACCTGAAGTGAACCGGAAGTGACCCGGAAATGACCGGAAATAACCCGGAAGTCACCGGAAGTGGACCGGAAGTAACCGGAAGTGACCGGAAATAACCCGGAAGTCACGGGAAATGGACCGGAAGTGTACCGAAAGTGTACCGAAAGTGACCGGAAATAGACCGGAAGTGACCGGAAATAATCCGGAAGTGGTCGGAAGTAACCGGAAGTGACCGGAAATAACCTGAAGTGAACCGGAAATAGACCGGAAGTGTCTGGAAATATTCCGTAAGTGGCCGGAATTGAACCGGAAGTGACCGGAAATAATCCGGAAGCGGCCGGAACTAACCGGAAGTGACCGGAAATAACCTGAAGTGGACCGAAAGTGACCGGAAATAGACCGGAAGTGGTCGGAAGTGAACCGGAAGTGAACCGAAAGTAACCGGAAATGAACCGGAAGTAGCCGGAAGTGACCGGAAATATTCCGTAAGTGGCCGGAAGTGACCGGAAATAATCCGGAAGCGGCCGGAACTAACCGGAAGTGACCGGAAATAACCTGAAGTGGACCGGAAGTGACCGTAAATAGGCCGGAAATGGACCGGAAGTGACCGGAATTGAACCGGAAATAACCAGAAGTGAAGTGATTGATCCAAAAATAAGTTCCAAGCCCGGAAGTAGCCAAATTCTAACCGAATTCGGTCGTGTTACATATCAAAGTAAAGGCTGTAAAGATGTCTGCAAGACTTACTATAGCTCGTGGTTTTCTCAATTCTGGTTTTACACAAATCGATTGAAACGTTCAAATCTAGCATTAGTCGGAGAGCTTAGGGACTAACGCCATTCACCTTTAAACGGTCCGACTTCGAACCGGAAGGGACGTTATCAAACCGGAAGTCGTCCGTAATTTCGTTACTTTTTGTTTTAGAGCTTAGGGACTAACGCCATTCACCTTTAAACGGGCCGACCTCGAACCGGAAGTGACGTCATCGAACCGGTAGTTGTCCGTAATTTCGTTATTTTTTTTGTCCCACAGCCTAGGTACTAACGCCATTCAATCCGTTACGACATCATATCCGCTATTGTGCGGCGTAAAACACCAAACAATCAATGACTCTAAGCAGTCGTCCTACATCAGGCGTTTTTCAACCCAGAACTGTATTGTGAAAGTCTCAACCAATGCCTTAACATAAAGAAACATAAGACATCGTTCGTTCTGATGAACATTTTATTATCTTCATGGTGAACATTCTTCAAGTACATCGTTTCCGGTTTTCGTAAGGGTATTCGTCCGGTAAAACCTTATCAAATAACATATAGCGTATTTTGATCGCGTTCGCTAATGCCTCGTCAATCGGTAGGCCAATTACTCCGCGTAAAAAATCCCTAGTTTTCACAATTTCTCGGTGAAGCGGGTCTCCCATTAAATGCATCCAAATAGTGTTGTACTGTCCGTATATAGTCATCAAGGTTTTCTTTATTTCCGGCCTGCGCCGTCGGTATTCCTCCTGCAAACTGCAGCCGTCAACAGACATATGAGTTTGAATAGCTTCCTTCACAATGTCGTCCCATACGTCGGAAACTGTATCAGCCATACCGCTAGCGGGCGTAATGATCCTCGTTAGAAAAACTTTACGGTCATCTTCTAAAGTATTTTCATCCGAGGGATGCCCTCCATAAACGGTCATCTCAGTATTCTGCGATTCGGTTTTGTGTTTATTGAAAACGTGCCGCTTCATGTCATGTCGGCGACTAAAAGTCTTGTTACAAACGTGACAATTGAATCTCATTTTGTTTCACCTACTGTGGAATATACTTTATAGCGCTATTTCAGCGGTCGGTCTAATCCAATGTGAAGGACGCGCCGCCTTTTATACGCTTCTGTCTTGCCTTCAATTCCGACTTAGCCATTTCCACCGCTTGCTGTGCGTTAGATACGGCAATAATCCGCGGCAAATCCGCCTTTTCACGGTTGGGGGAGCTTTCGCGATAATAGGGCTCGACAGTTTTTCTTCGTTTAAAGGCTTGACTTTGTGGCGTACCACTTTTTCTGCGTTCCTGTCTGACCTCCGATCTGGTCATTTCCACCACTTGTGCGGGAGACACCACATCTATCTGCGGTAAATCCGCATGGTCGGTGTCAATTTGCGGCGGATCCATCTTTTCACGGTCTGGAGAGATTTCACGGCAATAGGGTTCCAGAGGGATGAGCGTGTTTCTGCTTCTGAATGCTTGGCCGAGGGGCGAGCCTCTCTTTCTCATTGCACCTTCGTTCATGGGTATTTTACCCTTTTCCATATTGCGGTAAAAACGCACCAATTTATCCACGTTCGACATGTTTAAACGTTACAGACACCGTCTGCGTAAGGAGTGTTGTCGAAGTACGATGATAGCTCGTTATATAAAGCTTTATGATACGCGCCCGCTGAACGCCACAAGCGACCGTTAACGCAGCCTTAAGCGTAAAACAATATTATCATTCACTCACAATTAGCTGCGTTAACGGTCGCTTCTGGCGTTCAGCGGGCGCGTATCATAAAGCTTTATATAACGAGCTATCATCGTACTTCGACAACACTCCTTACGCAGACGGTGTCTGTAACGTTTAAACATGTCGAACGTGGATAAATTGGTGCGTTTTTACCGCAATATGGAAAAGGGTAAAATACCCATGAACGAAGGTGCAATGAGAAAGAGAGGCTCGCCCCTCGGCCAAGCATTCAGAAGCAGAAACACGCTCATCCCTCTGGAACCCTATTGCCGTGAAATCTCTCCAGACCGTGAAAAGATGGATCCGCCGCAAATTGACACCGACCATGCGGATTTACCGCAGATAGATGTGGTGTCTCCCGCACAAGTGGTGGAAATGACCAGATCGGAGGTCAGACAGGAACGCAGAAAAAGTGGTACGCCACAAAGTCAAGCCTTTAAACGAAGAAAAACTGTCGAGCCCTATTATCGCGAAAGCTCCCCCAACCGTGAAAAGGCGGATTTGCCGCGGATTATTGCCGTATCTAACGCACAGCAAGCGGTGGAAATGGCTAAGTCGGAATTGAAGGCAAGACAGAAGCGTATAAAAGGCGGCGCGTCCTTCACATTGGATTAGACCGACCGCTGAAATAGCGCTATAAAGTATATTCCACAGTGGGTGAAACAAAATGAGATTCAATTGTCACGTTTGTAACAAGACTTTTAGTCGCCGACATGACATGAAGCGGCACGTTTTCAATAAACACAAAACCGAATCGCAGAATACTGAGATGACCGTTTATGGAGGGCATCCCTCGGATGAAAATACTTTAGAAGATGACCGTAAAGTTTTTCTAACGAGGATCATTACGCCCGCTAGCGGTATGGCTGATACAGTTTCCGACGTATGGGACGACATTGTGAAGGAAGCTATTCAAACTCATATGTCTGTTGACGGCTGCAGTTTGCAGGAGGAATACCGACGGCGCAGGCCGGAAATAAAGAAAACCTTGATGACTATATACGGACAGTACAACACTATTTGGATGCATTTAATGGGAGACCCGCTTCACCGAGAAATTGTGAAAACTAGGGATTTTTTACGCGGAGTAATTGGCCTACCGATTGACGAGGCATTAGCGAACGCGATCAAAATACGCTATATGTTATTTGATAAGGTTTTACCGGACGAATACCCTTACGAAAACCGGAAACGATGTACTTGAAGAATGTTCACCATGAAGATAATAAAATGTTCATCAGAACGAACGATGTCTTATGTTTCTTTATGTTAAGGCATTGGTTGAGACTTTCACAATACAGTTCTGGGTTGAAAAACGCCTGATGTAGGACGACTGCTTAGAGTCATTGATTGTTTGGTGTTTTACGCCGCACAATAGCGGATATGATGTCGTAACGGATTGAATGGCGTTAGTACCTAGGCTGTGGGACAAAAAAAATAACGAAATTACGGACAACTACCGGTTCGATGACGTCACTTCCGGTTCGAGGTCGGCCCGTTTAAAGGTGAATGGCGTTAGTCCCTAAGCTCTAAAACAAAAAGTAACGAAATTACGGACGACTTCCGGTTTGATAACGTCCCTTCCGGTTCGAAGTCGGACCGTTTAAAGGTGAATGGCGTTAGTCCCTAAGCTCTCCGACTAATGCTAGATTTGAACGTTTCAATCGATTTGTGTAAAACCAGAATTGAGAAAACCACGAGCTATAGTAAGTCTTGCAGACATCTTTACAGCCTTTACTTTGATATGTAACACGACCGAATTCGGTTAGAATTTGGCTACTTCCGGGCTTGGAACTTATTTTTGGATCAATCACTTCACTTCTGGTTATTTCCGGTTCAATTCCGGTCACTTCCGGTCCATTTCCGGCCTATTTACGGTCACTTCCGGTCCACTTCAGGTTATTTCCGGTCACTTCCGGTTAGTTCCGGCCGCTTCCGGATTATTTCCGGTCACTTCCGGCCACTTACGGAATATTTCCGGTCACTTCCGGCTACTTCCGGTTCATTTCCGGTTACTTTCGGTTCACTTCCGGTTCACTTCCGACCACTTCCGGTCTATTTCCGGTCACTTTCGGTCCACTTCAGGTTATTTCCGGTCACTTCCGGTTAGTTCCGGCCGCTTCCGGATTATTTCCGGTCACTTCCGGTTCAATTCCGGCCACTTACGGAATATTTCCAGACACTTCCGGTCTATTTCCGGTTCACTTCAGGTTATTTCCGGTCACTTCCGGTTACTTCCGACCACTTCCGGATTATTTCCGGTCACTTCCGGTCTATTTCCGGTCACTTTCGGTACACTTCCGGTTACTTCCGGTCCATTTCCCGTGACTTCCGGGTTATTTCCGGTCACTTCCGGTTACTTCCGGTCCACTTCCGGTGACTTCCGGGTTATTTCCGGTCATTTCCGGGTCACTTCCGGTTCACTTCAGGTTACTTCCAGTCACTTCCGGTACACTTCCGGTTCACTTCCGGTTCACTTCCGGTTCACTTCCGGGTAACTTCCGGTGACTTCCGGGTTGATGACCAGTGGTTAAGACTTAAGTATTATACGTAGTATATTTTTGATATGCAATGCCACTGAGATAATTTAATAAATAACTTAGATTCTACTCTTAATGACATGTGTACCGTAGTGAACCGATAGCCGCGAGCTTAGATTTTAATAAGACATGCGGCGAACCGTGACCAATAACCGAGAGCTAAGATTTTAATGAGATGTGCAGTGGAGCGCGAAACAATATCCGCCAGCTAACTGATGTACACATACTTACCGATATGATCTATACGTTGAGTTAATACAGTCCAAGGTTATTTATACATTCGTTTATTATATATTGTCTATCACCAGTGTCAGTCGGTTTAATTGGTCCTTTAGACCAGTATTGCATTACTAAGCATATTTTTTCCGTCCATCTGACGAACAGGTCCCCGAGGTTGGGAGTGTATTATTCAGCATATTTTTTTAAGAATAGGCGCACATGTGCTTTAATATTGGTAGCCGCGAGTTTAGATTATAATTAGACATGCGGCGAACCGTGACCAATGACCGGGAGCTAAGATTTTAATTAGATGTGCTAGTTATTGACCTCGACCTCACATGTAATTAGGTCAATGCCTCGCGGCATTTGGCTCTCTTAATGAGATTTGCAGTTTTAGCCAGAGGAGGTAACAATGGTTTGAAGATTTAATTAGATGTGTAGCCAAGCGCGACCAATAGCCGCGCCCGTCTCGGGTTGTTTTATTGTCACGCCTGGCTGGTGTCAGTGACCTAAATACGCTCTAGCCTTTTCCTTACCACTCGTTTAATCTATTTTAGGCTATAATGTTGTAGGTATGGGGGTCAGGGCTGTTTTAGAACTCTCCTATAATGTTATAAATGTGGGGTCGTCAGGTGCAGATGTTGCCACCTCGTATGACGTCATAGCTGCGTTTCAACTGTCATTTTCCTATCTACTTTCCTTTTAATCAACCTTCCCCGAGATTGAGGTGATATTGAAAATGTCAGGTGTGGGTCGATAGAAGATGAATTATTTCTACTTTTTAATTGTTTTTTGGCAGTAATTGGATTTTTTCAAGATTAACATCGGGTGTGAGAAAAGACGTCAAAGAATTTCCCACATTGTAATGAGTTTCACTGAGGTATTTTGTACATACATATCAACACAATGAACCATTCCAACTGGTCAGTCTATACGAAATGGCTAGTTATCTTTAGATCCCACACAATGAAACATTCCAACTGGTCAGTCTATACGAAATGACCAATAATCTTTAGATGCCAAACGGTCTTGTTAAATATGTTTGTTCGGAATATAAATCAATAACAGACAACCTTTCATTCTTTGCCGTGGGCTAATTTGTCACAAATTAGATCTGTGCCGTTTCTGTTAAGTTGTACACGCCTTATTAACTCACTGGGTTTCCAATGAACTGATGCTGTTGGCCTTAGATGTCTGTTTGAAAGCAATGATGTACAATTGATGATAATTAACTACACTGTTTTTTTTTCTTTCTTAGAACACTACATGATCCCTTCCCAATATAGGGCAGAGGTAATTAATTGTTGACCTTAATGACTGTCATTGCCATTCTGTTTAAAGTAATTTTCCCTATGTCTCATTACAACCCATCTTCGCAAGCCAATACGGAATGGGGACATGCAGATTTTAACTTGGCTTGCGGAGATGGTTACAACCAGCAAGTCTTCTCAAATCTGTATTAAACGGCTCATTGCATATTATAAAACCCTCTGTATTTTCACTTATTTTCATTTCGGATTTTTAAATGATAATCCGACACAACGTCCGAAGCAATTAAAGAGCATATACATCTTTAAAAATGACGCACACTTAATTTTTGCTGATTTTCGATACACATTATTCCAGGCGGGATCTCGGTGTAGACAAACGATGCCTTAAATAGATTCTAGCATCGCTTATAATTTAGCAGAATGTGTGATCTTCTGAGTGAATATAATTATTTTGAAAGTTGGGAGGCTGCGTCATAACGTCAGTTTAATAATGGTAAAGTTGCAGTATCCTTTATATAACACATTTTGTGATTGTTGGCATGGTACTCGTTCATTAAGAGTAAATGGTTAAACAGATGTGTTCTAATTAATCTCTATCAGATAACCAGCATTAGACTGACATACATCTGCCATTAGAGTAGTCATTCACTACAATATCCATAGGGGTTTTCTGATTTTCGAGCAGTATGATTAGTTTCCATTGGTTAATCCGGTGGTTAACTATATCACCGTTATCCGTCAATCTTAATGCCCAGTATCTGGACTACGGTATCGCGGATCACGTTACATTCACACGTGGAACTGGGGAATCATTGAAGCCATATTTATTTTGCTCTTCACTCCACGACACTGTTCAGAATTTGTGTTTGTAAACAGGGGAATATAACGGACGTGTAAAGTGAACCACTAATGCTACCATACACTGATTAGTTTGCTTCTGGTCGACATAGACCCATTTAAACAATTATTTTCAAAACAAAAAGAAACATGTCTTTTTGCGTTTTATCATCGGCTTCTGGACTGTTTGTTGTATTCTTTAACATACAGTTATGTGGCATTGTTAGTTTAATCTGTTGTAAGGGGCACTGAAGTTTGTTTTGAAGTAATGACGGATTAAGCCAAATAGCAAGACATCGAAATAAGCCGTTTGTTAATGTGACAGGTCACCAGGAATAATTACAAGATTTACGTTTGGGGTTTGTACCAAAGTAGCAAGCCAAATAAGTTCGACTCATTATATGGTATATCCTCTGTTAACGAGTCGAGGATAAGAAGCTTAACCCGATGCCGTGTGAAGCGGAATTCAACTGAAATGAAACATTTGATAAGCATTTCTAAGTTTCATTTCTAACACAATAACAGCTTAGACGGTTGTTCAGACTTTTTGTGGATGTTGTCCTGATTATATATAATGTTATAAATAAACTAAAAAACGCCGGCTATCCACACGCAGTTTATATCAGAGATGACGCTTTCACAACTCGCTGCCCTAGCCTTCATCCATATACTTGGGACTTCTATTTGTTACCCAAAACTGTCAGCCAGACAATAAACATACTTAGTACGCAATTCCCACTAATAAATTGTTAATTTTACAATTTTCTCTGCAAATCGATCCACCACCTTTCATCCAAAGTCGATTCATTATTTACGTTTTAGCGGAAGCTTTATGAAAAATGTAAACAATACTGGGCAATGAGTTCTCCAACATTATGCATGGTTAGTATTAACATAAGCCCGGTTTCAAGGAAATTCACCCAACATTTGGCAGACTATGTTGTCCCTGTATGAGACAAATACGAAAACCTCCACTTGGTCGTATAACGTATTTTTCTCCATCCATATAAGCTACAAATACGAAAACCTCCACTTGGTCGCATAACGCATTTTTCTCGATCCATATAAGTTACAAACACGAAAACCTCCACTTGGTCGTATGACGTATTTTTCTCCATCCATATAAACTACAAATACGAAAACCTCCACTTGGTCGTATACCGTATTTTTCTCCATCGATATAAGCTACAAACACGAAAACCTCCACTTGGTCGTATGACGTATTTTTCTCCATCCATATAAACTACAAATACGAAAACCGCCACTTGGTCGTATGACGTATTTTTCTCTATCCATATAAGCTACAAATACGAAAACCTCCACTTGGTCGTATAAGTATTTTTCTCCACCCATATAAGCTACAAATACGAAAACCTCCACTTGGTCGTATAAAGTATTTTTCTCGATCCATATAAGCTACAAATACGAAAACCTCCACTTGGTCGCATAACGTATTTTTCTCGATCCATATAAGTTACAAATACGAAAACCTCCACTTGGTCGTAAAAAGTATTTTTCTCGATCCATATAAGCTACAAATACGAAAACCTCCACTTGGTCGCATAACGCATTTTTCTCGATCCATATAAGTTACAAATACGAAAACCTCCACTTGGTCGCATAACGCATTTTTCTCCATCCATATAAGTTACAAATACGAAAACCTCCACTTGGTCGTATAACGTATTTTTCTCCACCCATATAAGCTACAAATACGAAAACCTCCACTTGGTCGTATAAAGTATTTTTCTCGATCCATATAAGCTACAAATACGAAAACCTCCACTTGGTCGCATAACGCATTTTTCTCGATCCATATAAGTTACAAATACGAAAACCTCCACTTGGTCGCATAACGCATTTTTCTCGATCCATATAAGTTACAAATACGAAAACCTCCACTTGGTCGCATAACGCATTTTTCTCGATCCATATAAGTTACAAATACGAAAACCTCCACTTGGTCGTATAAAGTATTTTTCTCCATCCATATAAGCTTCATGTTCTCTATAGAACAGATACTATTCCGTAGGATGGATGTAACCATTTTGTCAGATTTCATTGCTCTTTTCACTAAGTTTGAAAATTGCCATTTTAAAGTCTTCTTGATTGATCATTCTGAAATTAGTTTAATTAGTTAGTGTCTAAAGCCAAAAACACATAGGACAACTGGTACTATATTGAATGCAACTATATTGTACATGGTGGTGTATATTTATGAGCTTTCGAGAGTAGCTACTTTCATCATCACATATTAGTTAGTGTCTTTTAGAAAGTGAGTATAACAGTATTCTCGTTATTTTGGGATTACACTTTCTTGAAAATATGGCAGAAATTCTTCTATACCGATTTTTGGGTGATTCCCCAAAACGGGAATCGAACCTTCCATAGAGGAGGCCGGTTGGCTTAATAGATGAGAGACGGCATTTAGTGCTGGCGATAGGCGCCACACTCTGGGACCCGGGTTTGATTCCCGGTTCGGGCATCACCCAAACAAAAATCAGAAGAAGAATTTCTGCCATATTTTCAAGAAAGTGTAATCCTAAATTAACGAGAATACCATTTTGAAATTGAATAACTTGTTTTACTTACCAAATTTGGGATCCATGTGATAAGGAAGAACAGACATATAATACCCATGAGTTTGGCAAACTTCCGGTCCATCTGACGACATGTTTGATCGCTGGATTGTTTCTGTTTTAATTGGTATATTATACTAATGTTACAAGCACTGACTACGAAAATGCCTAATAATAAGTAAGCACATTTAATTCCAATATTAGCAGTTGGTAATCGCCCATGTAATGTACCGTTATGACCAATGTCATAGTCTACAAGTGAACAGTACCATCCTGGTTTGAGGATAACTTTATGGTTAATAAGCGGTATGGAGGACGAAAGAAGACAGAACAAGCCAGACACCGCCACGGCGAATTTCATTTTAAATGAAGTCACATGACGCCGGTAAATAAATGGCTTACTTATGGCAGTCCATCTCTCCAAACTAATGATAACGATGATTCCGAATGTTGTGTAAATGTACCAGTCAGTTACAACTGAGTGAAACTTACAGAATGTCACGTTCGGAAACCACTTCTGTCGAATATCGGCAATAATGGAAGGTGTAAAGACTATAAAAGCTGTTAGAAAGTCATTGAGTGCTAGAGCTCCGACCAACACATCGGGAACACTGTGACGATATTTCAACATTTGGCACACGATGATATAGGTAAATAAATTCCCAATATAGGCAAAGGGGACTGAAACTCCATAATAAAACAAGCGGAAGACAATTGGCGTGTTGAACTCGTATAGTGGGTATGTATAGTTACCATCCATGACGCTCATGTTACTCGGCTTAACTCACCAAATCACAATGTTTAGTTATTGATTAAGACTTCACTAGAGTTCCAACATGTATAGTATCATTCTATCCCTCAGACCATTCTTTATATTAGACTCTTCGTAAATGAACAGAAAACGGTTATGCGGCTTGACGAAGACAGAAAATCCCAAAGATTATTGATATCCGAACCATCCTCAGAAAACAAAAGCAACTATGCAGAGCAGGTAAGAACACTACCCTTGTAACCTTTCTCTCAGCCGAGCTGTGTCAATGTTCGCTGTTTCTGTCCATTGGACTATATTCAGACAGATGTCCCCATTTTTGTAGCAGTTGTAATCCCTTTAGGTGTTAGGCATAGAAATATCGTGCGCGCCTTAATTGGATCCAAGATAAACCACTTATACTTCAGGCTCTATAGGCTTTCTAACTGCGCGACAGTAAATGTTATCTCGAAGTTGAACAACAACTAAATTGGTTTGGGCTTTAAACTCTCCACTAACAAGGCATAGAATAGGCGGCAGGAAAAAACTCGATTTAATGTTAGGCGACACTGCATTTCTGCCTTGAAATACCTGATGAAAATCTCTCACCTGCCTGCGTCGTCAAGTTGCATGTTCATTCGCTTCCAAAGCCTACTCGAGAATCTATCCAGCACTCTATGTGATTCCCATCACTAGTTAAACTGCATGATACATAATCAGTGGATTTATGTTACCTTCGAGGATACGCATAATAACAGCCTTATGGGAAGTTAAGTGGATACATCTTAGCTCATTAAAAGCTTCATGTAATACAGGCGAAATTATGTGTTATGTAATACATATATGTCAAATTATCACCATTTTCAATTAAGGACAAACATATACAAATGACAGGAACACCGGATTTCTGTCCAGATGCTATATATCGCATTTCAGTTTGTTTCTTGACATTGAGGTTGAAGTTTGCACTAATGCTAAATATATTGGTCATCTCTTTAAAGGTACGCTCGCAGATAAAATCCAGCAAAATTGTTAACATTAAAAAAGAAAGACCGTTTTCTGTATTTGTCTCAGTAAGGTGAAGTTAGGAACTTTCATTTCTTGCCAAAATTCAAAGGATTCGGCGGCAATTAATATTATTGACTTGAAAATGAAAATTTAATTGTTCAGGTACCCGCAATGTAAACAAAGACGAGCCCGCCAATGCGCATATGTAGGCTTTTTAAATGGCTGGAATCCTAAACCACCCTCAAATTTTAAACCAGCTGACCATTGACCCAATTTGTGGAACTAACCTGGGAAGCACAGACGACCGTGTTGCTTTGATGGACACAGAAAGGCCTTCCGATGAATTTGATACCGTAAATTCAAAACAAAAAGATCTGAAATGAGTGTGTTCCCACAAAGAATTTAGGGCCTACTGGGTTTCTGGTTGATGTTGACGTTCAGACTTCACTTACACCACACATTTTGAAAATAACTGGACAATTGTTATGGTTCCCATGTTTAATTTGAGTGATATTACTAGCAGTACATGCACAAATGTCAAAAAGGCTAAAACAGTGAGTGGATATTTAAAGCCCTTAATAATTCGCGCTGAATTTAAGGATGTATTCATATACTGTGAATTCACAAGATTATCCGTCCCTCTATATTTATACGTCCTGACTTATGACTCTTAACTTATGTCATTTTAATATTGGCTTTGGGTTTATTTCTGTAATAGACTAAACCATTTTAACGACTGTCCAGTTTACAGGACAAGCAGGCGTGGACATCGAGAAAAAAAACACAGATATATCAGTTAAAGCTAAATTTCTTTGCCTTCTTTTTGGTCATGCTTTTTCTCAAAGCATTTCGTTTATTTTATTTGGGACATAGGGCTTATTCTGTTTTTCTAAACATACATTTATTTTTAAAATGTAAATTTGTAATACACAACATAAATTAATACAATATGTTGATTTAATTCTAACTTTAAAAATCCAACCTGAAAACGGCTAAGGGGGGAATGTAGGCCTACAAAACGAAAGTGTCTGAATACACGTTAAAAGCCCTACTAGTTGTTTTGTGTGTTTCTCATTATTCTTGCCTTCTTCTCTAGCTATACAATTGAAAAGTTCACGGAATGCAACAAGAGCATATGCTAATGATTGAAAAAATCTAAGTTTGGAGATGTCTATCCAAAGTGGTATAATCTGCTTTTATCGTGACCCCGATTTGTGAATATAACAATAGTACATAATTATGCCAGGACATTATCACAATTTGGCTTTTTGAACCCAAACTCATACATGGCACTTCCTCGATTTGTCTATTGTTAATACCTGAAGAATGTTTTGTTAAAGTGACAATAGCTACCAAAATATTAATATCTTCCCTTTAGTTTTCATTTTTTATAATCTCGACTATTTATCGTAAGGAGTAAAAATAGTAGCTGTAAACTTAGGGATATAACAAAACATGTACAAGTCGTGATTTATCATATCTTTGAGTAATTTCTATAAATCGGATTAGGTAATTCACTTGTAATACGATACAGTATCCTGCATCCTTGACTCCGGAGAAAATACCAACCAAAGCGCACGACCCCTTGACTCCGGAGAAAATACCAACCCAAGCGCACGACCCCTTGACTCCGGAAAAAATGGAGCGCGTGATTCTATGTCTGATCATCAACCATAACACAAAGCAGTCCCGGCATCCAGAGTGAACTGGTTGCAGTAAAACATTCTTAGTTACGGGATTGTGTTTGATACCACTAAATGTAAAACCATCACATATAAAAATGCCTTTGTACCACAGAGCTACTGTATGGTTAGAAAACGTGTGTGCCTGATGCGATTTACCTCCTTTTTTCATGGTAATAATTTCCAAAATGCAATGTCAAGTATCTATGCTCGTACAATCGTACAATCTGACTAAAGTCGAGATGTTCATTGAAATGACATTCCGACGTTAGTCAGATTGATGCTCGTACGACGACATTTCGGCTCGTATAACGTTCTCTCGAGGGCTGATATATACGCATTTTATACCATTTATTTGTCGAACACCACCGACTATATGGATATCTCTGGTTTCAAAGTCAATGGTGTAGTTTATCGACGACCTAAATCCTCCCATTGCCGTGGCAATTGATTTGTATGAAAGAAATGCGATATTGCCAGCCAATACCACTTTATGAAAACTTGAAAGAAAAAGAAAAAAAATCCGTGTTGGGTGCTAGGCACGAGGAACGAAACGTGAAAGCCATTATCAGAAAAATCAACCTCTCACGAGTAACCTGAAATCGCCTCCAGTTAGCGTTCTGTTTTTTAAGTGCATTGCATTCTAGCTCTACATACATTGATGGAATCTATGTTAATTGTTTTTGAAGAGATCAGTAAATAAAGCTGCCCTCGGTCAAATCGGATAACTTCATTAACACAACCCAAGAGATCCTTGTATTTTAGATAACGTTGGTGTCTATCGCTCTCGCAGAGTTAAACCTGATATTTATTCCGGTCCGATTTAGCCGAAGGAAAGCTTTGACTCAATCCCATATTATTTAACATAATTGTAGTCCTAATGGTGACCAAATAGTGACGTAACTCTGCCAATTATATAGAGCATCCTCACATGATCGACTCAGTAGCAACCACTGGTTGGTCTCCGTTGTCGACCATCTTCTTCTTAACAGTTACTCAACCGGAGCGTTTTACTTCGGGACAATTTCACCAGTGAACAGTTTGCCCTCTGTACAGTTTCTGCTCTCGGCATTATCCCCTCTTAACAGTTTCCCCCTGGGCAGTTTCTCCTGTCGACAGTATCCCCTCAGAAAAGTTTCCTTCTGGACAGTTTCTGCTCTCGACATTATCCTCTCTGAACAGTTTGCCCTCTGGGCAGTTTCTCCTCTCGACAGTATCCCCTCAGAAAAGTTTCCCTCTGGACAGTTTCTTCTCCGACAGTATCCCCTCTGGACAGTTTCTCGTCCACACAGTTTTACCTCTAAACAGTTCCCCTATGAACTGTTTCTCTACTCTGGACATTTTCTCCTCCCTATAGTTTCTCTTCTGAACAGTTTCCCCCTCTGAACAGTTTCTCATTGGCAGAGTTTCGCCTACGAACAGTTGACAGGTTTTCAAACGGACAGTTTCCCCTCTAAGCAATTCCACCTTTGGTCAGTTTCTCTTCTGGGCAGTTTTTCCTCTTTAGAGTTTCTCCCATGAACAGCTTCCCCGCTAAACTGTTTCCCCTCTGAACATTTTCATTTCTAGAAAGTTTCCTTTCTGGACAATTTCTCCAGCGGACTCTGTGTCGTCTCTGAACAGTTTCTCTTGTGGACAGTTTTACCTCTGAACAGTTTCTCTTGTGGACAGTTTTACCTCTGGACAGTTTCTTTTGTGGATAGTTTTACCTCTGAACAGTTTCTCTTATCGACAGTTTTACCTCTGAACAGTTTCTCTTGTGGGCAGTTTTACCTCTGAACAGTTTCTCTTGTGGACAGTTTTACCTCTGAACAGTTTCTCTTGTGGGCAGTTTTACCTCTGAACAGTTTCTCTTATGGACAGTTTTACCTCTGAACAGTTTCTCTTGTGGACAGTTTTACCTCTGAACAGTTTCTCTTGTGGACAGTTTTACCTCTGAACAGTTTCTCTTATGGACAGTTTTACCTCTGAACAGTTTCTCTTGTGGACAGTTTTACCTCTGAACATTTTCTCGTATGGACAGTTTTACCTCTGAACAGTTTCTCTTGTGGACAGTTTTACCTCTGAACAGTTTCTCTTATGGACAGTTTTACCTCTGAACAGTTTCTCTTATGGACAGTTTTACCTCTGAACATTTTCTCGTATGGACAGTTTTACCTCTGAACAGTTTCTCGTATGGACAGTTTTACCTCTGAACAGTTTCTCTTGTGGACAGTATTACCTCTGAACAGTTTCTCTTATGGACAGTTTTACCTCTGAACAGTTTCTCTTGTGGACAGTTTTACCTCTGAACAGTTTCTCTTATGGACAGTTTTACCTCTGAACAGTTTCTCTTGTGGACAGTTTTACCTCTGAACAGTTTCTCTTATGGACAGTTTTACCTCTGAACAGTTTCTCTTGTGGGCAGTTTTACCTCTGAACAGTTTCTCTTATGGACAGTTTTGCCTCTGAACAGTTTCTCTTATGGACAGTTTTACCTCTGAACAGTTTCTCTTGTGGGCAGTTTTACCTCTGAACAGTTTCTCTTATGGACAGTTTTACCTCTGAACAGTTTCTCTTGTGGGCAGTTTTACCTCTGAACAGTTTCTCTTATGGACAGTTTTACCTCTGAACAGTTTCTCTTGTGGACAGTTTTACCTCTGAACAGTTTCTCTTGTGGACAGTTTTACCTCTGAACAGTTTCTCTTATGGACAGTTTTACCTCTGAACAGTTTCTCTTGTGGACAGTTTTACCTCTGGACAGTTTCTTTTGTGGACAGTTTTACCTCTGAACAGTTTCTCTTGTGGACAGTTTTACCTCTGGACAGTTTCTTTTGTGGACAGTTTTACCTCTAAACAGTTCCCCTATGAACTGTTTCTCTACTCTGGACATTTTCTCCTCCCTATAGTTTCTCTTCTGAACAGTTTCCCCCTCTGAACAGTTTCTCATTGGCAGAGTTTCGCCTACGAACAGTTGACAGGTTTTCAAACGGACAGTTTCCCCTCTAAGCAATTCCACCTTTGGTCAGTTTCTCTTCTGGGCAGTTTTTCCTCTTTAGAGTTTCTCCCATGAACAGCTTCCCCGCTAAACTGTTTCCCCTCTGAACATTTTCTCTTCTAGAAAGTTTCCTTTCTGGACAATTTCTCCAGCGGACTCTGTGTCGTCTCTGAACAGTTTCTCTTGTGGACAGTTTTACCTCTGAACAGTTTCTCTTGTGGACAGTTTTACCTCTGGACAGTTTCTTTTGTGGATAGTTTTACCTCTGAACAGTTTCTCTTATCGACAGTTTTACCTCTGAACAGTTTCTCTTGTGGGCAGTTTTACCTCTGAACAGTTTCTCTTGTGGACAGTTTTACCTCTGAACAGTTTCTCTTGTGGGCAGTTTTACCTCTGAACAGTTTCTCTTATGGACAGTTTTACCTCTGAACAGTTTCTCTTGTGGACAGTTTTACCTCTGAACAGTTTCTCTTGTGGACAGTTTTACCTCTGAACAGTTTCTCTTATGGACAGTTTTACCTCTGAACAGTTTCTCTTGTGGACAGTTTTACCTCTGAACATTTTCTCGTATGGACAGTTTTACCTCTGAACAGTTTCTCTTGTGGACAGTTTTACCTCTGAACAGTTTCTCTTATCGACAGTTTTACCTCTGAACAGTTTCTCTTGTGGATAGTTTTACCTCTGAACAGTTTCTCTTGTGGACAGTTTTACCTCTGAACAGTTTCTTTTGTGGATAGTTTTACCTCTGAACAGTTTCTCTTATGGACAGTTTTACCTCTGAACAGTTTCTTTTGTGGATAGTTTTACCTCTGAACAGTTTCTCGTATGGACAGTTTTACCTCTGAACAGTTTCTCTTGTGGACAGTTTTACCTCTGAACAGTTTCTCTTGTGGGCAGTTTTACCTCTGAACAGTTTCTCTTATCGACAGTTTTACCTCTGAACAGTTTCTCTTGTGGACAGTTTTACCTCTGAACAGTTTCTCTTGTGGACAGTTTTACCTCTGGACAGTTTCTTTTGTGGATAGTTTTACCTCTGAACAGTTTCTCGTATGGACAGTTTTACCTCTGAACAGTTTCTTTTGTGGATAGTTTTACCTCTGAACAGTTTCTCGTATGGACAGTTTTACCTCTGAACAGTTTCTCTTGTGGACAGTTTTACCTCTGAACAGTTTCTCTTGTGGGCAGTTTTACCTCTGAACAGTTTCTCTTATCGACAGTTTTACCTCTGAACAGTTTCTCTTGTGGACAGTTTTACCTCTGAACAGTTTCTCTTGTGGGCAGTTTTACCTCTGAACAGTTTCTCTTATCGACAGTTTTACCTCTGAACAGTTTCTCTTGTGGACAGTTTTACCTCTGAACAGTTTCTCTTGTGGACAGTTTTACCTCTGGACAGTTTCTTTTGTGGATAGTTTTACCTCTGAACAGTTTCTTTTGTGGATAGTTTTACCTCTGAACAGTTTCTCTTGTGGACAGTTTTACCTCTGAACAGTTTCTCTTGTGGGCAGTTTTACCTCTGAACAGTTTCTCTTATCGACAGTTTTACCTCTGAACAGTTTCTCTTGTGGACAGTTTTACCTCTGAACAGTTTCTCTTGTGGACAGTTTTACCTCTGGACAGTTTCTTTTGTGGATAGTTTTACCTCTGAACAGTTTCTCTTGTGGACAGTTTTACCTCTGAACAGTTTCTCTTATGGACAGTTTTACCTCTGAACAGTTTCTCTTGTGGACAGTTTTACCTCTGAACAGTTTCTCTTATGGACAGTTTTACCTCTGAACAGTTTCTCTTGTGGGCAGTTTTACCTCTGAACAGTTTCTCTTATGGACAGTTTTACCTCTGAACAGTTTCTCTTATGGACAGTTTTACCTCTGAACAGTTTCTCTTGTGGGCAGTTTTACCTCTGAACAGTTTCTCTTATGGACAGTTTTACCTCTGAACAGTTTCTCTTGTGGGCAGTTTTACCTCTGAACAGTTTCTCTTATGGACAGTTTTACCTCTGAACAGTTTCTCTTGTGGACAGTTTTACCTCTGAACAGTTTCTCTTGTGGACAGTTTTACCTCTGAACAGTTTCTCTTATGGACAGTTTTACCTCTGAACAGTTTCTCTTGTGGACAGTTTTACCTCTGGACAGTTTCTTTTGTGGACAGTTTTACCTCTGAACAGTTTCTCTTGTGGACAGTTTTACCTCTGGACAGTTTCTTTTGTGGACAGTTTTACCTCTAAACAGTTCCCCTATGAACTGTTTCTCTACTCTGGACATTTTCTCCTCCCTATAGTTTCTCTTCTGAACAGTTTCCCCCTCTGAACAGTTTCTCATTGGCAGAGTTTCGCCTACGAACAGTTGACAGGTTTTCAAACGGACAGTTTCCCCTCTAAGCAATTCCACCTTTGGTCAGTTTCTCTTCTGGGCAGTTTTTCCTCTTTAGAGTTTCTCCCATGAACAGCTTCCCCGCTAAACTGTTTCCCCTCTGAACATTTTCTCTTCTAGAAAGTTTCCTTTCTGGACAATTTCTCCAGCGGACTCTGTGTCGTCTCTGAACAGTTTCTCTTGTGGACAGTTTTACCTCTGAACAGTTTCTCTTGTGGACAGTTTTACCTCTGGACAGTTTCTTTTGTGGATAGTTTTACCTCTGAACAGTTTCTCTTATCGACAGTTTTACCTCTGAACAGTTTCTCTTGTGGGCAGTTTTACCTCTGAACAGTTTCTCTTGTGGACAGTTTTACCTCTGAACAGTTTCTCTTGTGGGCAGTTTTACCTCTGGACAGTTTCTTTTGTGGATAGTTTTACCTCTGAACAGTTTCTCTTATGGACAGTTTTACCTCTGGACAGTTTCTCTTGTGGGCAGTTTTACCTCTGAACAGTTTCTCTTATGGACAGTTTTACCTCTGAACAGTTTCTCTTGTGGACAGTTTTACCTCTGGACAGTTTCTCGTATGGACAGTTTTACCTCTGAACAGTTTCTCTTGTGGGCAGTTTTACCTCTGAACAGTTTCTCTTATGGACAGTTTTACCTCTGAACAGTTTCTCTTGTGGACAGTTTTACCTCTGAACAGTTTCTCTTGTGGACAGTTTTACCTCTGAACAGTTTCTCTTATGGACAGTTTTACCTCTGAACAGTTTCTCTTGTGGACAGTTTTACCTCTGGACAGTTTCTTTTGTGGATAGTTTTACCTCTGAACAGTTTCTCTTATGGACAGTTTTACCTCTGGACAGTTTCTCGTATGGACAGTTTTACCTCTGAACAGTTTCTCTTGTGGGCAGTTTTACCTCTGAACAGTTTCTCTTATGGACAGTTTTACCTCTGAACAGTTTCTCTTGTGGACAGTTTTACCTCTGAACAGTTTCTCTTGTGGACAGTTTTACCTCTGAACAGTTTCTCTTATGGACAGTTTTACCTCTGAACAGTTTCTCTTGTGGACAGTTTTACCTCTGAACATTTTCTCGTATGGACAGTTTTACCTCTGAACAGTTTCTCTTGTGGACAGTTTTACCTCTGAACAGTTTCTCTTATGGACAGTTTTACCTCTGAACAGTTTCTCTTATGGACAGTTTTACCTCTGAACATTTTCTCGTATGGACAGTTTTACCTCTGAACAGTTTCTCTTGTGGACAGTTTTACCTCTGAACAGTTTCTCTTATCGACAGTTTTACCTCTGAACAGTTTCTCTTGTGGATAGTTTTACCTCTGAACAGTTTCTCTTGTGGACAGTTTTACCTCTGAACAGTTTCTTTTGTGGATAGTTTTACCTCTGAACAGTTTCTCTTATGGACAGTTTTACCTCTGAACAGTTTCTTTTGTGGATAGTTTTACCTCTGAACAGTTTCTCGTATGGACAGTTTTACCTCTGAACAGTTTCTCTTGTGGACAGTTTTACCTCTGAACAGTTTCTCTTGTGGGCAGTTTTACCTCTGAACAGTTTCTCTTATCGACAGTTTTACCTCTGAACAGTTTCTCTTGTGGACAGTTTTACCTCTGAACAGTTTCTCTTGTGGACAGTTTTACCTCTGGACAGTTTCTTTTGTGGATAGTTTTACCTCTGAACAGTTTCTCGTATGGACAGTTTTACCTCTGAACAGTTTCTTTTGTGGATAGTTTTACCTCTGAACAGTTTCTCGTATGGACAGTTTTACCTCTGAACAGTTTCTCTTGTGGACAGTTTTACCTCTGAACAGTTTCTCTTGTGGGCAGTTTTACCTCTGAACAGTTTCTCTTATCGACAGTTTTACCTCTGAACAGTTTCTCTTGTGGACAGTTTTACCTCTGAACAGTTTCTCTTGTGGGCAGTTTTACCTCTGAACAGTTTCTCTTATCGACAGTTTTACCTCTGAACAGTTTCTCTTGTGGACAGTTTTACCTCTGAACAGTTTCTCTTGTGGACAGTTTTACCTCTGGACAGTTTCTTTTGTGGATAGTTTTACCTCTGAACAGTTTCTTTTGTGGATAGTTTTACCTCTGAACAGTTTCTCTTGTGGACAGTTTTACCTCTGAACAGTTTCTCTTGTGGGCAGTTTTACCTCTGAACAGTTTCTCTTATCGACAGTTTTACCTCTGAACAGTTTCTCTTGTGGACAGTTTTACCTCTGAACAGTTTCTCTTGTGGACAGTTTTACCTCTGGACAGTTTCTTTTGTGGATAGTTTTACCTCTGAACAGTTTCTCTTGTGGACAGTTTTACCTCTGGACAGTTTCTTTTGTGGATAGTTTTACCTCTGAACAGTTTCTCGTATGGACAGTTTTACCTCTGAACAGTTTCTCTTGTGGACAGTTTTACCTCTGAACAGTTTCTCTTGTGGGCAGTTTTACCTCTGAACAGTTTCTCTTGTGGACAGTTTGACCTCTGAACAGTTTCTCGTATGGACAGTTTTACCTCTGAACAGTTTCTCTTGTGGACAGTTTTACCTCTGAACAGTTTCTCTTATGGACAGTTTTACCTCTGAACAGTTTCTCTTGTGGACAGTTTTACCTCTGAACAGTTTCTCTTATGGACAGTTTTACCTCTGAACATTTTCTTTTGTGGATAGTTTTACCTCTGAACAGTTTCTCTTATGGACAGTATTACCTCTGAACAGTTTCTCTTGTGGACAGTTTTACCTCTGGACAGTTTCTTTTGTGGACAGTTTTACCTCTGAACAGTTTCTCTTGTGGACAGTATTACCTCTGAACAGTTTCTCTTATGGACAGTTTTACCTCTGAACAGTTTCTCTTGTGGACAGTATTACCTCTGAACAGTTTCTCTTATGGACAGTTTTACCTCTGAACAGTTTCTCTTGTGGACAGTTTTACCTCTGGACAGTTTCTTTTGTGGATAGTATACCTCTGAACAGTTTCTCGTATGGACAGTTTTACCTCTGAACAGTTTCTCTTGTGGGCAGTTTTACCTCTGAACAGTTTCTCTTATGGACAGTTTTACCTCTGGACAGTTTCTCTTGTGGACAGTTTTACCTCTGAACAGTTTCTCTTATAGACAGTTTTACCTCTGAACAGTTTCTGGACAGTTTTACCTCTGAATAGTTTCTCTTGTGGACAGTTTTACCTCTGAACAGTTTTACCGCTGCATAGTTTCTTCTCTGGGCAGTGTCCCCTCTGAACCGTTTATCCTCGGTACAGTTTCTCCTCCGGACAGTTTCCTCGCCGGACAGCTTCTACTCTGGACAGTTTTTCCTTCTATATGTCATTATCTCGGCTTTAGGGATTGGGTGACATCAAGTTCTAGATTGGGTCTTCGCCAGACATGCTCTTACATTCACGTGTCTCCCCCAGGGAAATCTTTTTGTAAATATAAAGATTTAGCTTTTCTCATTTGTACATTTAAATGCAAAATAAAATTGGCCATATTCGGTCGCTAAAATCTGTGGATTTCTTTTTCATCTAAAGGCCCGCTCACACGGTGCGATTTGTCGTACCGACTTGTAGCATGCGATAAAAATGGATGTATTTGATTGGTTGACAAATCGTATCAACCAATTAAAAGTATCCATTTTAATCGCATGCAACAAGTTGGTACGACAAATCGCACCGTGTGAGCGGACCTTAAGTTGCCAAGTTGTTGATATTTTTTTCGTTAGAGCCAGAGTCTATTTTAATGTTTCATTATTTTACCCCAAAAGAGCGATTTATGCGCCAAGGTCGTCGGCGATAGTCTCTCTTTCCGACATGACAGGTAGTATTAGATCTATTGGTTTTTGAAACTTTCTAAAACAATCTTGTCATAGTTTTTTGTTCTTTTCGCAAATCGAGAGTTTATTTTCAGTACTTGTTGTAAAAAGAGCATTTAGCTTTTTGACATATTTCCCATACTTGCTTCCTTCCCAGCGACTGAACCGTTGCCGTGGATTCGATCTCGATGTTATTCAGGTTGTTTGTGTTTTATTCCCGATAAGGTTATGGATTCTTCTGGATGATTAGATATGTTAAGTTTCTATAGTTATGCACATTTATACTTAGTTGTAAGATTATTCTGGAACTTCTAGAGGTCTATTTGAAGGGATTAATATTTGTATTTATTCAATGGCTCAGTAATACTACATAGAATGCTACAGTGTGCTATATCAGTCAGCTTTTGGAAATCTATATAATTTGAATATAATTTCTCTGCTTATTCTTGTTTTTTAGCGTTTTATTTTGTTAATTTAAAATATCAGTCTGCGAACTTTTATCAATATTATAATTATTTGTGTGATCTGTGAAATCTTCTATTGGGACAAAATTTTACCCAGTGCGTTTCCATGATTTTATTCTGTAAATTATATTCGAGATCATCGGATGTATACTGCTAGCCCTACCAATTAACTTTGTGGGTTCTCGGACTACATTTTCTTTTCCGGCACTGGTAGTACATATAGTTTGTAAAAGTAATTTTGATATATTTCTTCTTTTCTCTGTTTATGTCTGTAAATACGTTACTTTAATATAAATCAAATCAATTTGTACATAAAATCTGATGGGCTTTGTTACGTCTTTCGTTGATTATTTTGTCTCGTAACTCAGGTCTTCCATCGAGTTCGAAACCCACTTAAGTCCAAATGAATAATAACAGAAACTTTATGTGAATCTTTTAAATTAATCAACCAGCCAGCCAATCAATGAACCAATCTAGCAATGAATCACCCAATCAATCAATCAGCTGACCAACCAATTAATCAGTCAATCCATCAATGAATATTTTACTCATCAAAACACAACTGACCCAAATGTCAAAATATGTCTAATATTGACCAAGTCTGCACTGGATAAAACTTCTATTTAACACCAACCAACCAGGGAGTCAATCAATCAATCAATCAATCGATCGATTAATTGTTTACTCAGCAACACACAGCTGGTCAGAATGTCTAATATTTATTAAGTCTACGATGTATAAAGCTTCTATTTGTTTCGGTATATAACGGTGCATATCCAACTGGAATAGATTTCACTATTGATCAAAAGTAGTACTTAGGTAGTGCTTATAAGATGCTATCACCGAAAATATACTTCCTTCGGGTTGGATAATAATATACGCATATTAACTCGAATCTGAGTCATTGCCATGAATACCGGGCCGGAGGCGAGACGCTGCCTCGCTTGCCTGACCGAGAGACGCTGCCTCGCGTGCCTGACCGCATCTTCTCTAGCCAAGATAAAATCTGCATGTCCCCATTCCGTGTTTTACCTTGGCGGATTACTCCACTCAAACCCGTAAATCGAACAGCGATTTACATCATCATCGCAGATATTTCGGACTACAAATAACTGTGTCAATTGTCAGAAATGATACGTTTATACATGTAATAAAGAAATGATACGGTAATACATGTAATAAAGTGTAACGAAATGGTTATATTCTCAACAATATAAAAATACAAGATAAAATGTACATACATATACAAGCTACTTCTCGCGATATAACACAAAATGCTCAAATTTTAAATTACGCTTTGTCGTTGCCATAAGTCATGAAGATGTCAACGCTTGTTAAACTCTTATAGGCCCTTCTTTCAAGACACCAACGAATACATATCCCCTGATTGTAGGAGTGTAAGCGCATGTAGAACACCTGAGAAGTCCCAGCTTATATACTTCTCTCGGTTAAACCTCACAGTAACACTTGCAGATATATTAATGGTTCTCTGGTAAAAACGCAAGTATTTATTTCAACGAATACAATGTAATTTAAACCAGAGGAATGCTTATATTTCCCCCGAAAATATTAATCTCCCAATTTTGTGGAGATACAATAGGCTTTCAAAGGTGAAGACGACTGTTTATAATTGATGAAGCTATTACTTTGTGTTGAGCGTCATACTTATATCAAAATTTGATTATTGACGAATTGTTGATTTATGTAAATTTTAAAAAAGGAGAAAATTTGCATTTTGATTGAAAGTAACCAAATAGCATCAAGTATGATTAACGTGAGGTGCTTTTTCAAATTTACTTTTTAAAGATATGCACAAGGATTGAATCATTACCAATGATTACAAACCTCTAACAGAATCATGGCCATGCATCCACTAAACATAGCAGCCAACGACTGGCGATTTTGAAGTCAGCGTTTAGGGCATTGCGTAAAGTCTTTTAAAGCTGACACTCTCTTCAAATTAAGATATCAAAGTTTAGTTTCTTCAGTGTTATTCCTGGCTACATTGGTGGGAATGTCTTCAGAGCTATTTGAAGGAGATTCTTCAAGAATTGCTGCACAATTTTCATCTGAGTCTACGACCCCCGAATCCCGGTGACCTGTTTGCGATTCTCCGTGAGTTCTTAATGCTGGTTGAATATGTTCATCAGTAGTTCTCTCACAATGTATTTCTTCAGTGTCAGCTGTGGTGGGCGGACGCACATTTAAACGCTCTACCGACATGCCCAAGTCGCTGTCTGTATCATCAGTCCTGATTTGAGGGAAAATATTGAAAACTACTGGTGCGGTTGTCTCCCTTGAAGGCTGTATAGAGGTCTGTGGCGACGTGATGGGGGAGTCAGTCTCCGACAAGCCGTGGTATGATAGGTTGTTTGCCCATGAAGGTGCCAATGAGATATTAGGTGACTCGTCTTTTATTGACACTCTCCTCCAGGGTAACTTCTTTTCAACCGCTGTCTTGTTGGGAATATCCAGATTATTGGTACCAGTGTCCATAACTGCAGAAGAAGGCCACATGTAATTGATTGATTGTTTGGTGTTTTAAGCCGCGCTCAAGATTATTTCACTTATATGGCGGCGTTGCCAGTTTTATTGTGGGAGAAAACCGGGCTCTATGCCCGGAGGAAACCCACGACCTCCCGTTGGTAACCGGCAACCACACATGTAATTGGTGTATTCAACTCGCAGAGCAACGAGAAAGAAAATATCTTTTCGTTTAATAGAAGTGCAGGCCAAACCCTATAAAACCACCACTAATAACTTTTGCTCTGAAAGTTTTACGAGGGCTACATGGGTAAAAAGTGTCCGTTATTAAAAATTGGGAAAACTCCTCTGGTACCTTTTTATGTTATAATTGGTTGATTGATTGATAGTTTGGTGTTTTGCGCCGCGCTCAAGATTATTTCACTTATATGGCGCGGCGTTGCCAGTTTTACTGTGGGAGGAAACCTTCCGTTGGTAACTGGCAACAATCCCACATAGGTCGTTCGAGTTGTTATAATTGGATATATGGAATTGTAGCCACACACGCTCCTCCCATCGTAATCCATTTGGTAACTCTTTGAAAACTTCCCCAAGAAAAGTGTGACGTATTATGTTTTCTTGAATTCTACCAAATGCCTCACCTTTATTTACGTCCATAGAATCCTGTTCGTCGTCGTCATGTCGAGCAGTGAAGGTAATACCCAAATCTTCATCTTCTGTGGGGCTACTGTTGGACGGCAGACGGCTTACCGATAGGGCTGTGTATATATAAGGAAACAATGTATTCACCATAGCATATGCTTGTAGTTTTAATTAATTTGATTGGATGATTGATTTATTGGTGTATTGACTGTTAAAGTCCGACGTGATACCATTGGATGTTAAAACCAAATCACGTTTTACCTTTTGGTGTTCATATAACGAACATCGGAAAACTTGGGTACATACATTTTATTATTGTATCCATTTCATTATTCGTGTGCCATGGAATTGCATCATTTTCAACTAACATATAGAATATTACCTTTTCTAGTTGGAGCTGAATAACTGAAGCTGACGTTTTTATGAGGCTTTTTCGCATAACTTTCTCTGTCCGTCACAACATTTGGTCTCAAGGACTTCGCTCTCTGTTTACTATTGATACTGGCTAATCGTCGAATCTCTTGACGGAGATTATGTTTGAAAGGTGGGTGGTTGTTCAGATCTGGTAGAACATGCTTCGGGGCGGTGGAAAACTATAAGCAGAAAAACAATAAAACGGTCTTAAATTTATTTTCCGTCGTCATTTGGCTTTAGTTATGGCAGGTCAAGCTATATACGAGTCAGAAAGTGACACGTTCGAGCAGAAGTTGGATGTCGGAGTGATATACTGAAACCAGTCCATATACGGAAAAGTAGTTCCCTTTAAAGTATTTTTATCTTCTTGCTTCATTATTTGGTAACAGGCAAACTAATTGAAAAAAGTTGATTTTTTATTGGAGATTCATATTAGAAAAGCTTACCCTTCGTCTTGGAACAAACATAGCGTCATCTAGAATATGATGAATCTTCGTATCGTCCGCCATTTTCTTACTGTATTTAGCCTCCACGGCAGCCATGTCTAATACTGTTTCCGATTTTTCTAATTCTTCTGTCGGAGTTGCCCCTATCGGTTCATTTCCAGTCCTGTAAAATGAGGTGTGTAAAATTAATAATAAGTGTTATTTTCCGCTAATAGGTTCTGTTTGTTAATTGTTTAAGGAAACGGGTATTATAAAACAACCCTTAACAAACAGAACAAATAAGTGGAATCTGTGATTTTAAAAAATAGTTTTAATTTTGCTGTTTGTTTTCTTGAAACGTACAAGCATACTGTTGTTTTGAAAACGAAAAACTAAAGAAATAAGTTGGGCCATAGCCTAACACTGTTTACATTCTGATTTAATGAAAGCATTACACAGACGAATGTTGTGCTAAGAATACAACAGATAACTACTAACTCAGCCAATGACTGTTCGGAATAATTCCTGATGATTTTCGCTAATGACGGTTCCTTGGCCATATCCAGCATATTGAAGGATCCATGAGTAGCAAGGTGGTCCATTGCCTCTTTCATATTCAGTTTTGTGAACACGTGGAAGATCTTTGTCTCGCGGGTTTTCGGACCTTCTCTCATAAGCATTGGTTTAAGATATTTGTTGTTGAAAAGTTCATACCTAAAAATAGAAAGAAATGCATATTACATTTCTAAAATAAAAATATTCTAATTGCAAAGTTTTAACAGACACCCTTACAGTAGTATAAAGTTTATCGATCGCTAAAACTGACCAGTCAATTATTATACATATAATGCTTTATCATATCAAAGAATGTACTTTGGTAATATAGTTTAATAAATATTTCCTTGGCACGTCCAATCATACGACTAAGTTTTTTTCTCAGACTATTAAGATAGCATACGAATCATTTTCAACCCGGTCCTTTTTAATCCCGTTTCATCTTTGAATTAATTGCTTAAGTGGCATTTAGAAACTGAGCTTGCCAAAAAACACAGGGTTGGTACGGATAACAAATTTCTTCGTTTATTTCTGACGACGTTTCGGTGTAGATACTAACACCGTTTTCAAGTCAAGTATCTACACCAAAACGTCGTCAGAAAAATGAACTTTGTTATCCATACCAACCCTGTGCTTATTATCTTTACATTAATTGGGAAGAAATATTGTTCACTTATTTGTTTGTTTGTTTTTTGTAGACAATATGGTTGGGAGTGGGTTGGAGTTGTGACAAACTGCCTCCGATATGTTGGGAGAGTGTTTGGGATCAAATTCATTTACTTCTTGTTTCCAGGTCGATATGAATGGACTAGTTGTATTAGTGGTCTGGTTGTGAGATTTAATGTAGCTTACATGATGATGCACATACACCGTACGTCCTCGAAAGCGTATATTTTCCCTAACTCAGCCTATTGCAGTAGATTGTCAATACACTAATGTTGGTCGTACCTGGCCGTATACTCTATTCCTAAAAACAGGCTTTGGTAGATAAGCTATTTTTGTCTAAGTTCTTTAAATGTAACTTGACAAACGTTACAATTGTCTGACTTGTGACAGATAAAGCTCTTAAATGAAGATTTGTCTGTCAGAGTAGATTAGGGGTATTTAGTCATGTTGATCCATACTTGTCTCTGATCCAATGATGACCGTAATAACCAGCCACGTCTTCAATCCCTGCCATAATATGATCCATCAACTGAGAACAAACAAGAACAAAAATAGATATTTCAAAGTTCGCTTTGATTTATTTTATCAGAGAGAAAGACAATAGATTCAGTGTCTCTGTTAGACATTTGTAACAAATTGTATCTATATGGTTAACATGCAAACTTTATAACAAATATAACTATTACGTCACCTTGACACCTGATTGTTAACAGATACAGGTATGGTCTTGTTTTTTTTTAAACAGAACAGAGCATTTGTAAAATAAATCTAAATGTTTTTCGATACACATTTTTGGACAATCATCTAAACGGAAATGTCGTTAAACTTGTTTCCATCTCAAGATGATTTGATGGACAGCCTGAGAAGTTAAAGTTGACCGTAAAGAATGTGAAAAAGTGTATAGAGAGATTAACTGTGCCATTGTTACTGTTTGTAAAAACTATGATGGGGTTTGCAGTGCAGCTGTACGCGTTTATAGCAGGACAGGGTCCTGTTTCACAAAGCGGCGTAGATGTATTTTTTGCGTAACTTTCATACTAACGTATCTCTACAGTATGGGTTGCTATGGCAGTTACGTGAAAACTTACGCTACGCCGCTTTGTGAAACAGGGTCCTGATCTCTATTTAAGAATTATTATATTTAGATTTATTTGTTGGTGTAATAAACAGCACTCAAGATCATTTTACTTATATTGTGGCATTGCCCGGTTTAGTGGCTGATGAAACAGGAGTTTATGTCTGGGGGAAACACGTTATCCTTAGTAAGAAACTGCTAACCAAAGGGCCGTTTCACGAAGCCGTCGCAAAGTGCGATCAATCGCAGTTGTCATGATGTCGTATCTCTTCACTATGGTATACAGTGGCAACTAGGCTTCGTTTGCGATACGATTGCTTTGTGAAACGAGCCCCAATTTCGTAGAGGGTTTGTGTTTGGACATACTATCGCTCTACGGACTTAGTCATCGAGGCCTCAGTATTCTATATTGATGTTTGGTGTGAATACATCGTGCTTTTTTTTCTTGGAAATTGAAAGATTAAAACCTACACTTACCCTGTCGTTAATTTGCTCATTCATGGACGGTGTTCTCTTATCAGCTTTTTTGACCTTCAGAAAGTTAACCAGGGGTTTTATAGTGATGCCCTACAGACAAAGACAACATACCAAATTAAATATAAGTATAATATATATTTATGAACACTAAAACACACGGGCACAGGCGAAATCTTCTTGTCTAAAATAACCACGGAGACAAGTTTCTAATTGTGTTAAAAAGAGGTATATCATTTAGACCTTTATACCCCATCATAAATTGTTGTAATAAACGAAACCCACGATATTTCATTAGGTTGGAGACTGAGAGGATCTTAGCCTTAGTCAGTAGAATTTTCTATACATGTACTTGAAATCAATTGAACCAAAGAATATTTTAACAGAGGATGCTGAGCTAAAAAATATTTGAAATCAGGAATTTATTAAAACCGCCACTTGATTAAGTGATAATATAAATGTAAATCTCTATGTTGGAAAAATGATGGGTTACAACGTATGCAACACACACATGTTCCATTTAACTGGCTGTTTGTGGGATGAAACTTGACAAACATTCAAACTAGTCTGAACCATAAGGTGAAGAATTACTTATGGATAACAACTTCTTGGTTTATTGGGTTACGACGTTTCGATGTAGTTCTTACATCGTTACCAAAGTCAATGACAAACAACAAAATGTATTCATTTATATAGCAGATGAGAGAATTACAAGTTGGTGCAGGTACGTAATAGTATAAATTAATTAAGAAAAGTAACAATAGTTGTTATCCATAAGTAATTCTTCACCTTATTGTAACCTTTCAACTTCTAAATGCCATTGGACGTTTAGTCTTAACCAATTTTCCCCCAAATGGGCAAAGTAAAGCATGAACTGAAAAGAGCTGAACACGAACCTGGACGAAAACTGTAAAGAAAACGACAACAATACAGGCGGTAACCATCATTCTCTTCTCCTTCACGATGTCTTCGTTCAGTAGTAGGACCAAACCTAAAGCAATGGCCCCTCTTAGACCACCGTACGACATGACGAACTGGTCGACTTTAGACAGACGACAAAGGCGAATACGGTTAGCAAACCATGTCAAGATAATTACCCCTAAAACATAAAAACAAATAAAAATTAATGTTAAATATTAGATGAACAATGAAATCAACTAAGAACCAATTATATTCCTTCTACCTTACATCTCCAGGTTTGTCTTAAAAATCCGGCGTAAAGATGCACATAGGCCTACAAAATCAGGGTGTAAGTTCCTATAGTTTTGACACTGATTTCTACCAGGCGTAACTTACCTTTACACCAGCATGGTAAGACAGGACCCTGGACAGCCATCGAAACAAAAAATATAGGTGATAAAATAGGAACCAGTCCAAATTGGACTTCTACACCCAACCAGAATAATCCCAACGAAAAGGATTGTTCTTTTGTATAGTGTCTGTGTCCTAGTGCAGAGACGGGACAGAAGGTGTTGTCCAATAGGAATGTTTTTCGTCGCACCAACTCAAAGCAATATTTGACGTAATTTAATGTTATACGCTGGCTTGTTTTTAACCAAACAGAGGTGTTTGACTATTCTGATCTATTGAAGTTTTGTGTTTTTAACTACCGTTAAGTCCTCTCTGTTTCATAATGATGCAGCCAGCTTTATACCAAATGAAGCCAGTTTCCTGGGCCCAGTTTCACAAAGTGGTCTTAGCTTAAGGAGATCTTAATTACCAATGGCAACGTATACCTCTAGCATTGGTTTCCATGGTAGATAAGATCACACTTAACTAAGATCGCTTTGTGAAACTAGGCCCATATGCCCAGAAAAAATTCGCCCTTCCCCTAAAAACATATCATATAAGTTGACCATACATCGTGCAAGTCCGACTAAACAGCATAACAGAACACATACCTAATGCTCTGAACACCAGTGTGAACAGTACTGTGAACAAAATGAAAGGTACATTCCAATCATGGTTGTCAATCACTGTGGATAGGCCCAGGAACATGAATATAATGGTTTCGCTGATATTGGACAACATCTTCATGAAGTATTTGATTGTCGTATGAGACTTCTGCGATACGTTTGCTTCCACATATTGTTTCATAACTATGCCACAAAACACAATCCTGTACAGAGAGAAACACAAAGATTAACCCCGGCTGTGCACGAAGCAATGCACAAAGCATATATGTAAAACAAATGTATGTGATCTTTTTAGCCAGAATTCACGAATACGTTTTTATCGTGAATGTTATTATAAATGGATTACCGAAATTATCATTTGACGGGCCCCAAATATGAGATAGGGATTCGGAGGGAAATATGGGTTTCTAACCTAATATGACAAGAGTATTGCTGAGTGTGGTATCAACAGAAAGTTTGCATGTATTGACAAAAACAGCCATCTGTTTATATATTCTGTTGTCACGAAAAGTGCTCCATTTTTCACCAACCTATGCGACTTCGACCTAGTCATCAAGCTTTTTAGCAAATTATCTTTCTGTAAACTACCAGCTGGTAAAAAGGCCTTGGTTTTATCAAATACCTTTAAACGACAATTAACTTACTAATACATTTATTCAAAGTAAAATGTAATTGTTTTTGTTTGACCTATAGTTATCCATTGGTATTAGAGATATTTTGACAGATGGTATCATAAATTCTATTATTTTTAGCTGTCAAAGATTTGTCCCAAAAGGCAGTCTGAACACCCTTCGGCTATCTTCGCGCGCTACCGGTCGGCTTTATTTCACGTACGTAAATCCCCGAAGTTTTAGACTGATGTAACACCTGTTAGCTTATTGTGTTATAGAGGGGAAAATGGACTATCATGGGAGTGATTTGTTCTTTTGTGTTCTATGTCTGATATACCTAAATACTTACGCCAAGATTCCGGACAAATGAAGCATTTCCGACGTAAGGTACGAGAGATACGAAAGAACGAATACAAATAAAGGTTCGATAACTCGTACATGGTCCGTGTACTTGGTGATGAAACCGGACAGGAAACCGAACAGAACACCGATGAGGGTCCCGCAGACCCCTACCACAAAGAAGGAACCTATTCCACTGACTATATCCACGGGTTCTATAAAGTCCTCTCCGATCTCACTATACGTCTCCATCATGTGGTACAACACCTGAAATACACATTGATTCAAATACTAAATAGATTGATTGATTGGTTGATTGATCGGGTTATCGATTGCTTGATTGACTGACTGATTGAATGACCATCAGTTGGTCGGTGGATCTATTGCTTGATTGGCTGTTTTTGGTATTTTTTGTTTTTACTGTTTAAATGATTTGGCAATTTGTTAGGTGGTTCGTTAAATGATCAGTCCGTTAATCAATCGACCTAATAAATTCTTGGTTGGTTAATTCATTTATTCGTTCACTTATGATGTCATAATTAATCGACATTATATCTAATGGTTTTATGTTGAGCATGATAGGTTGTTGGTAAACGAATGCTTTGGCTGTTTATATAACTACTGTTTTCTATTTTCCGATTGCCTCAAAAAGATATAAACCTGCGCTTATATTATTGAAAAATATAGAGGCACTGGTATTATATAACGGAACATGCCTGTTGTCGAGCTATCTAAATGTTTTATGAATTCTTTGTTAAACTTTATGCAAATCCGTACACCAATTAACACTAGGCTAATCCCTTTGTTATATCTTCCTTCTATTTCGTCTCTATGTAACCTCAAACATGTGTAAAAAATACCACACCAATAATTGTGTCAATCATCCAGTGGTTACCTTGGTAACCACACGACTCCTCCCAATCAATTTTCACACAGCCTTGTGAAAATAGAGGTGAAGTTATACCGTTTGGACTTATCCTTTATTAACAAAGGATTGTGGTAAAAAGTCGTGACAAAAGAAAAAGAAGGCGACAAACTAGCTATAGTGCCTTTATTTAATTTGTGTTATCTTATTCAACTAGAGTAACAGAAAAAAACTATTTAAATAACAGGTAAACTTTATGCATGATGATAAACCAAAACAACGATCTCAATACATGGAAAAACAAATAAATAATGTTGTCCGTTGATCAAAATGTTTTTTTTTTATGACAGGCCTGGGTGGTGTCCTGTGTATCTGACTTATTGATTATTTAAGACAAAATAGAATATAAACATGTATGTACGTGTCCATGTGTGATTGTTTAGGGAGGTAGATGGGACGGAAAAAAACCCATGTCAGATATGCCAATGTCAATAATGGGTTTATGTTATATTAATGGATCAAGATAAGTCATCTATAACAAATTGATTGTTTATTGATTTGGAGAATTTATTGATTTAGGCATACCGGCGTTGGTTGAGATGACTATATTACTATATGACTATAATATTGTTCTGTATTGTTTAATATTTTATAGAAAAAGAAGGCTTAATTATTATATGCCCAATGTTTTCTAATGATCCGTCTTTATACCCATCACGTGTTTAATTCTTCAGTTTATTAATTGCTTGCTTTTTTTCAAAACTTACCACGGTGACAGCATCGTTGAGTAAGGATTCCCCAAACACTATGATGTATAACATTTCATTGACGTGAATCTCCTCAAACACCGCGAGAACTGCCACAGGGTCTACGGCAGAGATTAAACTGCTGAATACGAAACAGTGGAGCAAACTAATGTTGGTGCCGATCCACCCGGCTGCTCCTACACCGTATAGAGCTGCTCCTATGCAAATAGTGTTAAACAAAGTCCCAACAACAGCAAACAGTAGAATCGTCCCGATATTGTCAAAGAAAGCTCTGTTGGGCATGAAGTACCCAGCGTCCAAGACGATTGGTGGAAGAAGAAATAAGAAGAAGGTGTTTGGACTGAGGGTGTATTTCTCAGAGTCTGCCGCCTTACTGAAGTAGAGAATAACGCCTACCACCACGCCCATCACAATCAGTAGACAACTCTCTGGGAATATCGAGGACAATTTGTTGTACAGATGAAAACCTAAAAAAAAAAAATGACAATAATAAATTGTACCCTTTCTGTTTGGCTTTCTGAGTGCTTCAGTTTGTATGCTTGCTTTAGTTTGTTTGCATAACATATCATTGCGCGGGAATAAGGCTCATATAGATTAATTGATCGATATTTTACGCCGCACTCAAGATTATTACACTTATACGGCGGCGTTGCCAGGTTTTCGGCCAGTACCTGGCAACTCTTCCACATACGGCAATCGATTGAAAAATCAACTCAGAAATTTTTATTCACTTTTCATTTGGTTTGATTGAGATTTGAACCCGTGCCGCATCGACGGAAGGCCTGTGTCGGACTGAGGGACTATCACTATAAACGACTCAGCCACCAAGGCTCCCAGTTCAATTAGAACTTATACCGTCCTACGTTTAAATTAAGAAAAATTTGCAAAATTCATGCACATACAAAATTTATAATTTATGCAGAAAAATATTTATATAATAATTTTTGATAATTAAGCTTTTGTTTTTTTCATTGTCTGTTATGTTGCGAGAGGTAATAGGAGGTATTTGAGTTTGGATTTGAAAACAACTAAGAGGAAGACTTTTCAGCATTAATCTAAAACAAAGTGGATATCGATACACCTTATATTGTGGCATTTGTTAACAATAACATCAAAATTCAATTTTTAAATTGTGCTTTCAGACTTAATAATAAGCTCATTTCTGTTTGCATTAAGTCAGATCCGCTTGTAGTGCACAAGCATCCTCAATTGCATTGATAAAGCAATCCGGAATTTCCGTTCATCGGGCATTGTTCAAATTTTCCTGATAAGTTAAAACGAAAAGTACTAGAGGTTATATCCTGTATGACTGGCAATGTGAGTTGACATATTTAAAGTGTAAAGTGGTCATTGTAAAGCTATCATGGTAAAGTGAACTTTTTATAAGGCAGTTTTTATAAGCAACAAAGACTAAACATTTACTTATATATCCCAGCTATTTCAGTTATATTTACACATAATTTCGGTTCATGCGTGTAAATGGCAATACTGATATTTTTAGTTTTCAAGGTACTCCCAGCGCTCAATTTCTCCCGACGATCATCGAATTATAACAGTATTGAAATTATTGACTATTTTTCTCAAGACGTATAATTCAGATGCTTTTTAGTGCTTCTAGTCTCGAGAATGAACGATTAAGTATTGTTTTGAACTAACTTTGGCTTAAAATGAATGAATGGTCGTCCCGGTTATTTAAATTTAGTTTACTTTTCGAACACTATTTCGGTTCGTGTAGGCCACATACTGTATGGATTTTCCTCATTCTAATGCCAATTTTTTTTAGTTTTTCGATGGCCTTCAAAGCTTCTTACTGTCGTGACGATCAGAAATTATGAAAAAAGTGTGAATTTTGGCAGCTCATGCCACTTCAAGGATTACGTTGTTATGGAAATACTGTACATTATTGCGTTATAGTTTTTCCCACCTCCAAAACAGTTTTTGTGCTAAAGTTACATAATCAGAAGATTTTGTTGTAATGTTACAGTGCTGATACCTGATATCTATCCAGTTTATTATCACGGCTTTAGCTGAGTGAAGAATAAATGTATATCATACAACATTGTAGACCTAGAAAATGCACTGAAATCGGATATCACAGACACTATGTAACCTGTATATCATTACAATAAGGTAACTGAGTGAGTTAATTAATTTTGATATATGACGTTGGTGGCTTCGATTAGATTATGTCATTTTGTATTAAGATAGCCCTGCAGATAATTTCTATTTTGACGGTAAATTAATCTAAATGGTATTCAAAGTATATACAGGTACTTTACATAGGTAAAGGTAAGGTGAATGTACGCCTGTTTAACAATCCTGACCGATTTCAGGACTAGAGAAAAGATAAAGCTAACCTTTGTCAAAATTCGTATACACGAATCTTCCTGATTGATTGATTGATTGATTGATTGATTGATTGATTGATTGCTTGCTTGATTGCTTGCTTGATTGCATGATTGATTTATTGATTTATTGACTGATTGGTCGATTGATTGATTAATTAATTGGTTAATTGATTGACAATAGTAACATAGTTTTTTTTCAATACCATATAAAACGGACACACAAATAGTTAAAAGCTGAAAAAAAACGTATATGATTGACCCCTCGTGTGATGACTACACGACTGACAGTGGGGACGTGCTACGCACGTGCCTGTGAAATTCATCCGGTCCACATTGCGTGTTTTGTAGGCTTGGTTGTTGAGGGATTACTGATGTTACCACACTAAGTTAACTTTCCCGTGTGGTGAACGTGTATAGGCCTAAAAATTGATGTTCCGACACCCTGTACAATTTAAAAAGTAACGATTGTATGATAAAAGATGGTTTATGTAAGAGAAATAAGGAGCAATGCTGCTTATTTTAGCACTTATCGTTGGTCAATGGGTCCAGGCAGCCCAGAAATGTGTGCAAAGTTGATCAAATATAGATTTTAAAAAAGTTAAAATTAATTGACAATGTTAATTACGTCAGCTGGCCTTAAATCATTCGCTTGAGCTTATCGTGACATCGATTTACTACATGTATGTACTCCTTGTGTGTTACTAAAAACGCAGCTAACATTTACTCTGTACAAATTGGAATACAACATACAAAAAATATATAATCTTGTGACCGAATAAGACGAAATGAAACATAATTTCGAACAATTCGAAACAAGTCTCAGTTTATTCAAACATTCAGGTAATAATCACTTGAACACCAGCGATTCAGCGTCTTTGTTGTTCTCTGTGTGTTGATTTGTTTATTTACACACGAACTTACAGGCTAACCCACTAAAAATAAACACTACCCTGCATGCGTACAGAGAACAGAAATATAACTAGCACGTGCTTGTTAATTTCATTTAATCCATTCGAACTTCAGGGATTAAAATATATACAAAGTCTTGCGTAACCATTATCAAATAATGCAATTAATAAGATTATGAAATACAGTTCTTGTTTTAAGTAATAAAGGTACAAAACAATTGTAAAATACTCTAGTATGTTTTATCGACTGTGGCGCATGTTCAATGCATCCCGAAAAGCCCAGCTCAAAAATATATACGCCTTGTAGGGGCCCGTGTGAAAGTGACGTTCTGTCTCTGTACTGGTACCTCGGAAGTAGGTCTACAGCAGTTAACTATTCTAGGGCCCAAGCCTCAAAATCTCAGCAAGCTCATTGTTGAGCATCAGCGTAAGTTTTAACAATGGGTTCCGATGGTGCAGTCCAACTGACAAATTACGTTTAAGAATTCGGGTCCGTATCTTGGTCTACCCATGCATTTATCGACGTCAACCGCTTGGACAACGACTTACACAATTCCCTTCCCTTTACCACAAATGTCATTAAACAATTAGCTTTCTAATAAAACTGCCTCTCTTTCTTACATACGACTAGCCACAAATACTATGACATTTCTTCTGGCGTAAATGACCCACGGAATCGTCTCTGCTGGGAGTATTCGCCCCATTGGACATCATTCGCTCGGGAGAACATTGGATCCAGCGAACATTATACCTAGGGCATATTTGCCAGAGGGAACATTCGACACTGGGGAGATTCAAGGCAAACAACATTCGATGTATGTTACATTTACCAGAATGGTCACACGAAAAAGTTCGTACTGACGTTTACCAGACGGAACATTCGTCATATGGAACAGTCAGTACGCAAAACGTTCGTTTCCCATCACCTTAATAAGAGAGGACCTGCCACAAGAGGAGTTAGTGCCTGTGTTAACGTTTTCTCCGTGCATTAACATATACATATAGTTTGATTATTGCAAGCGTTGTTGAGGGTCAATTTCCCAACATGATACACACAATACATTCGAACCATCGCCCACCCGCCAGATTTAAGGAATAATTCTACTCTTTCTTGATAAGTATTTTGATAGAAAAAGTGTTATGTGAAATAACTTTATGTATTATCGAGTTGCATCATCAAATGTCAGCACAACTGAGCAGATGAAAGCCAAATAGACATTCGGTTTCCTACGACTGTTAATATAACATACTTTTTTAAGGAACTTTTCAAGGCAAATCTGCCATGCACCATTCTAGTATGGAATATATTAACTTTATGGGGGTGGTTGAATCATTTTGTATTCTTTGCCTGACAGAGTTTATATATTTTGGCAAAGAAGCAAAATATTTAAACAATTAAAAGATCATACGTTTGCCAAGGTTCCGCCTTAATGAGAAATATTAATTATTTCGGTTCATTTCGGAGTTCGGCATTAAGGTTAACGGCTAAATAAACCTGAGTGTTTGTAAATGGCTTGAGAGGAATGCGTTGACAGAACAATAAATCCTGCCGGGGATTTTAATAAACAATAGCTGTCATTGTTAGACTGTTAAGAGTTCTGGTTCACCACAATTAGTATGCATTGTTATTTGGGTGTTTAGACGTGTCAGCTCGCGTATCCGACACAAACAAAACCCTCAAGCTAAACACTCGCATATCTTCTTTGTTAGAGCTCTTGTTAAGCTAACGGCTGTCAGTAGGTAGTGGTAGACATTAGACAATAGTTTACGTCACAAGAAAAAGTGCAAGCAAACGTGGCTATTGATATACAGTGTGTAATTTGTAGACAATAAATCATAGATACAATATTCTTCAGACAGATTTACACGGTATGCAACATTGACGAGTCACCGAGACCTAGTGGTCACTTTGACACGGTATAGGTGTATAGTATATGTAAAATAACAATTAGGAATAAAGGATAGCGAGTCTGATATACAGGCCGGGCATAGGGCCCGGTTTCCTCCCACAATAAAACTGGCAACGCCGCCATATAAGTGAAATAATCTTGAGCGGGGCGTAAAACACCAAACAATCATTCAATCAATATATGCAGGCCCTTTAATAGAACATTTTGTAAGTAACACTTTCGATGCGTTTCATTATACCTATAAGTAAATCGTATAAGGGTTCTTATCCATAAAAGTGACAACCCAGCTTCTAAATAGCACCCCAAAGATCTATAATGAATACAATACATACCTATTTTGGCGACACTGGCGAGGAGAATCCATAAAGATATTACATAAGGGGTTTCCACGTGAGCAAAATCAAACCCCGCCACCAGGTAACGTTGAGATCCATTTACAGCAACTTTGGTCGGTCGATTCCGACTCTCTTCTCCTGAATTGCAAGATACTCCAAAGATCGAAAACGAAAATATAGTAAACGCAATTACAGTAATGCTCTCGGCGACTGTCTTTTTGGAAAACATTTTCCAACTGTGGATATATTTTCAAGTCAACTGGGGTCAAATTATTAATACGGTACTTTACAATTGAGCAGTAACATTACTTAGACACAGCTTAAGCCACTATGTATATGATTAAAACAGTAAAGACTGTTTTCACTGTTGTTAATCCGTTATTATCAAAACCCTTTTCAGCGAGAACCTGTTCTAGGGTAGAGTCACTTTGTTATAGTTCCTTGTCTATTCTTGATTGTAAAGCTTTTGACAAGTTTTCCAAGCGGTATACACCTAGACGACGGAGTGACAGATACCCAGCATGGTATACCACTATACACCTGTCCGACTTATAATCGTAAACAAAATTACTAAACCGCGCTTTTATTTCGAGCACGACAAGAGGTATTATTGCGTCACGATGAAGTCCGGTTTGATTGGTAGAGCTCTTGGTTGACCTTTGGCCTTCCCACACATATTGGAAGTCCTGAATGACTGTCAGTATAGAGTAAGAATTGTATTTAGTTCCTTAAATGACGTGTTTTCATGGAAATACTCAAGTTTTGAAACTAATGTATGTGTATTAAACAACTTTTGCCAATCCGTCACCTTTCCAGAGAACCTATATATATAACACAGCTGTAAGGCGAGATATAAACAACGATACTTTCTTGGTAAATTATCTAGTTGCCTATTTATTGGGTTCGATTCCCGTGTCGGGCGTCACCCAAAAATCGGTAGAAGAATTTCTACCATATTTTCAAGAAAGTGTAATCCCAAAATAACGAGAATACTGTTATATCCACTTTCTAAAAGACACTAATTAATTAAAGCCTATTTATCTATATATTTCTATCCGTAGTGTTCAACGTTAGATTTCGATCTGAGGCGATAAATAAAGCTGCAAGTTGCCTGAAAAATTTAAAGAATAGTTTTCCATAAATTTTAATCGTATATATGCGACTATAATAGGGAGCTCGCTAACACAAACCCTTTTAAAATATACATACATTTCATGCGATTTCTCTCCCGGAGTTAAACTTAAAGGAAGGGTCCATTTTAGCGTTTCACTAGTGTGTTCTGAAAGAGCAGTGTTTCCTGAGTCTAAAACAGCAATCCAATAAATTTTTCGTTGATTTGTTAGCGAGTAACGAACATTTGAAAAGTCCGTGGTCGCAGGCATTCGATCGCCATGAGCCCGTTCTTCGGCGCATCCATTTTCTCCGTCTTTTTGCCCAATCAAATTCGAGCACCGGGCCGAACTTTGACCTGATCTAGTAAGCCAATGATTTGGCAGAGAAATGACGGGGGTTAATTCGCTGACATTGTTCTAAAAATAAAGTCTCCCACAATCCTCGGCGTTTGTTTATTCGCCATTATCGGAACTGTCAGGCTGACAGAGTTGCCGTGCTTTTTCTTTCTCTGGCATTACTCGATAGCCACTTGGAGGAGTCCGGTGAGAGTTATTCTACTTGAACAATATGCCGTGCTGTGTCGCAGCTGGGTGTCCGAACACGAAGAAAGGAAGAAAGCCTGACGCGACCGTGTCTTTCCATTCGTTCCCGTTCAGAAATCCTGCCTTGTTGCTGACATTGACAAGGGCCTCCTCTGAGACATATGTCATCTGACAAAGTTTTGTCACACAGGAGAATTGAAAGTGTTCCATAGCATGCTGATTAAGTACTGCTCGAAGCGACAACATTTCCATTATGAAGGTAATTATCTAAAATTTAGAATCTTACGATTGCTTCCAAAATTCCATGTTTGTAGGCCGGATTCCTTTTTTGCTGAAAATGTAAAGTTCTGAGATGAATACTTTCCATTTAAGTAAAAAACCACTCATTTAACCAGATTTTCTAGTTGAGTAGTTCTAATCCCACTTAGTCCTAATTTCTAAGTGGATTTTTCACTCAATAGCTGGGTTTCCTCCAGCCCCCAGAGCCCAGTTAACTCCTCCCATCAAACCTAACAATACCACCATACGTGAAATAACTTGAGTGTGGTGTAAAACATCGATCAATCAATCTTAAGCCAAAACACATAGGACAACTCGTACTATATTGTACATGATGGTGTATATTTATGAGCTTTTGAGAGTAGCTACTCTCTTACAACACACAATATACAATTTTAGAAAATTGTCTATTGTGTGTTGTAATATCTGATGATGAGAGTAGCTACTCTCGAAAGCTCATAAATATACACCATCATGTACAATATAGTACGAGTTGTCCTATGTGTTTTGGCTTTAGTAAAACCACTCCATAGTGGAATTTATCAATCACTCTAGTTCTGGGAAACAAAAAATACTCTGATAGCATGTTTAGCATCTCCCCAAGGATGTTTCATTGAATCTGTACAATTGTATGTTTTGTTTTTTTATAGCTATGTATGGCCGGCTGATGCTTGCTGCTATCGATTGGAACCATTTCACCAGGCAACAAGGAACCGATCAATCTGGAAAGCCAGCAACCACGGTTGTCTACTCCAAGAGAAGGAAGGCCTTTGTTTGAAAAACAGATACGTCAAAACCAAGTCACAGCATATGAATGAAATTGTTGCACGCGTTCATGAAGTCCATCGTGATCAGGTTGAACTAAGGCCCTTTGATCGACCTGCAGATATGCCCCAAAACATTGCCAGAGTGGAAAAACCAGAAAAAAGTGACCTTGAGAGATCATTTCGCTCAAGATTCAATTGAAGACATTTCACTTTGCTACCATGTTTAGTCTAGACTGGTTAGACTTGGGGGAGGGGGGACTTTGACAACATTCAAGGTTCATGTTTAGTCTAGACTGGTTAGACTTTGGGGGAGGGGGGACTTTGGCAATGTTCAAGGTTCATTTTGAGTCTAGACTGGTTAGACATAGGGGGGAGGGGGAGGGGCTTTGGCAATGTTCAAGGTTCATTTTTAGTCTAGACTGGTTAGACTTGGGGGGGGGGGGGGAGCTTTGGCAATGTTCAAGGTTCATGTTAAGACTGGTTCAATGCTGCAGTTTACTGCACAATAATACCTCATTAGGTGTGCATGAAATTTACACCTAAATTATTACTTTAAAATGTGTTAACAAAAGTTTGAAATACTTTGCTATTTTTTGTCCTTTTTGGTGTCATAGTAGTTTGTTATTTCGCTCTGATATTAGAATTTGTAATGATGGAACAAAGACACTCCAGTGTAGCAATTGATTCTCCTGCCATAAACCTCATTGTTTTGTATACATATTATATATTTTTGAACTCTAAAACACATGGGCACAGGGAAATGTGTTAAAAACAGGTATATCATTTAGACCTATATACCCAATCATAAGTCGTTTCAATTAGTTAAAACATGATATTCCACTGGTTGACAACAGAGCTTGGCCTCAGGAATACTTGGTAATATATTGACAATGCTCATCTTCAGATACACAAGAATCTTGGTAGATTGAACATAAGTGGGCTAATGCCTTTTGACTGATGTCACACTAAAGATTTACTCTAGCTGATTTTATTATCTTTGTTTAATTGTCTGCACTAAAGGACTTATACCCCCTATGTAGTATAACTTAAGATGTAAGACAAAGGAAGAGATTTCTGGATAACAACTTCTTATTTATTGATGTTGGTACGTTTTGGTATAGATACTAATACCGTTTTCAACCAAATGTGACTAATCAACAAACTAGCAGAGAATTTATATGGATATTAATGAAGGGTTTGGCTTGTTTAACATACAGGTAAGCCATTTGAACAGGTGATGCCCATTGGGGGGTATAAAGCCAGATAGAAAATAAACATTTGATGTGGTAAGATAATCAGGGAGAGGTGTTACAAAAATATTGGCTGAAAACGGTATTAGTATCTATACTATATCTATACTGAATTACATAATGTTAACATGGACTCTGGTAGGATTAAAAATACCCTGCTGTGCCCAGATAACACTGTGGTCAGTGTGACCTTTACTTTGCCAATCTCATAGGAAACCTTACCAATGTTATGTATACAAGCTTGAGGCAACCATGTAAGTAGGTACTTGTACCTTAACCATGTAAATTAAAGAAAGCAGAAAATTTAAATGGTATATTATTTGTTATTCAGTAGGGTGAGTCTATCACTCTGACAAAGGCCTCCATCCTAGGTTCAATCATAGGGTTAAATCTTGCTGTCCAAATGAAAAAAAATAAATGATTGTGTTTTTCACTTATTGACCCTGTGTGGAAGGGGTGATGGGTATCTGTTGAGGGTTGTTTTTCCTCCATGAGAGAGACCAGTTTCCTCGCCAACTAAACCTAGGCCTGCAGCCATACATGAATCAAGTTATGTATAACCTGGAGAGTAGAGTAAAACTTCAATCCATCTTTGGATGTTCATTAATAAGGAATCAGTCTGTTTTAACAAATAGTCTATTTCAAAAATGTTTATTTCTGACAACAAAAAGAGTTCCAGAAATGAAAAAAGTCTTTGTTTAGTTAAATATCATATGTCCTATATTTTTATAAATAAACTCAGCAGATGTAACCTCTGACATGGAATGTTTGTATATTATTCTTGAAATAAAGACATTACAGGTTATCGTCCGAACTTTCTTCTCCTGTTATATACCCCTTGTAAACGTCTTGCCCAGCATTGGGAAAACTTTCTCTTATTGAATGGATAGCACATGATGGAATAACTCGTCTTAGTCCCGGGCCAAGTTTGCCATGCACCCACCAGGTAAATTGCCTGTAGGCTGCAAATCGGTAGCCTCTGTAATTAAAAGATATAAACAAATATTGAAACGACTGGTTTGATGTTGAGAACAATGAGAAACAGATTAAATTCATACATTCTCTTTGCTAAATTTGTCTAAGTTTTTTATAAAAGTTGGCCTGGTAAAGTGGAGATGGCAAAAGGTGAATTGATACACTACATCATACATGATTGCATCTTAAACCATCTGTAACTAGAATATCTTAATTAATATGGTTTCCTTACTTATTGTCTGCTGGATTTACATTCCATCTGTCACCTCTGACATTGTTCAGTCCCACGAGTACATTCCTTGGGACAACAGGTACTCTGCAGAAAGTTTCAAATTCACCAGAATTTGTTATACCTCTGTCTGCGTCTAAAATAGACAAAATACAAATATTTCTTTTCTTGTCCATCCAAAAAAAAACCCCAAAAAACAAGTGATAGATCATACTAGCATATATATTGTGCCAATCTAATTTGGATCAAATAAGACTAGGTCACATCAGTGGGCAAATCTTATTTATTTCTTTGTTTAAAAATCATGATTAAATTAGATTTATTGATTGGTGTATTATGCTGCACTCAAGATTATTTCACTTATATGGCGGCGGCTCAGTAGGTAGAGCGTTGCACGCTCAATCCGAACAGCCTTCCACCAATGGGTCGCGGGTTCGAATCCCACTCAGTCCAAAAATTGGAAAATTTTCGGGCTGGGTTTTCACTCGAACAACCTATGTGGGATGGTTGCCAGTTACCAGCGGAAGGTCGTGGGTTTCCTCCCACGATAAAACTGGCAACGCCGCCATATAAGTGAAATAATCTTGAGCGCGGCGTAAAACACCAAACAATCAATCAATCAGCCAGGTTTTCTTGGCGAAGAAACGGGGCTCTTTACCTAGAGGAAACCCCCAACCTTTGGCAAGTTGGCCACACTTTCACATACAACGATCAAGTAATTTGAAATGTGGGATTCGAACCCCGTCACATCGGTGGAAGGACTGTCTCAGACTGAGTGACTATCACTCTAATCGACTGAGTCAACAAGACGCCCACCATAAATTAGAAGCTTTGTAAAAAAGCAGATAAAATTACAGGACTTCAAATTTTGGAAACAATGACTTCACATGAGCAACTAAAACCCTAAACAAAGACAGGCAAAATTCAAGGAGGGTTCCTTTCCAAGCCTAGAGGTAGAATTGGAATCCCGGCTATTATTTACATTATTTCTACATTTTGAAATCATTCACCTCACACAAGTCACTTTAGTTTATGAAAAACTGAAACATTTCTTTCAAAATGATAGATAGTACAATTTACTGTTTTGCTCTTGTTGTATAATTCTGCATTTTGCAAGAAGTAATATAGCCGTATGGGCTAAGTATATAAAGTTTAATGTTATAAACTTATAGAATAGGCCTAGGCTATGGGATTGAGAGGCCATGTCTTCTGAAAATGTACACAAAAATGCAAACGAAAAATGTAGGCTATGCGGTATGGTTAAAAAATTTATGAAAATATTCATGATCTTTTACCTTTGTTTGCTGCTAGTTTTCTAGTTGTTGCCTTTTCTTGACAACAAACACATTCTTTTTCTCTGCTCAAAGTTGCAGTGGAACAGTGCCCACAGTTGCACCACGCTTCGACTTCCAGTCGAGACGGAGGTTTGACTCCAACCTCTCCGGGGGAGTCCCATGTCACTATCGGATGCACTCTCGACGGTGTTCTCCTCACTGGAAAGACAATCTTCCACCTTTCTCCGCGGTTCGAACAAATATCTTTGTAATCCGTCTTTGATACCCAAAACATCATTGATGTCCGATTCGTCTGACGTTGAACTTGAAATTTCTTGCTCGCTTAACTCTGTCGCCATGTTTCTACGTCTAAAACTACCTCCACATAGAAGAGTGGATCTAAAAATAGCGGCCCTCATATGATGCAATAGACAAGCCTGGAAAATGGCGACACTGATAAGAACCAGAGGCTGACACTAGTCAATACCAGTTTACTAATTTCAGGGTATTTTGCGGTAAGAGTCGTTAAGTGCATTTAGGGCTTTGGTGGGCATTCTGCTAGTTAGGTTGTGTCTATTTCTGGAGTTTTCTATCCCTTTAAGTGAAATCACTTATTCAAGCCTGTGTAGTACAGAGATCCAACGCACCGTGACCTAAAATTTAATTCAATCACCTACTAATTCTTAATTAATTCACTGTTTACGTTTAATTAATTCATTCACCTTGGTGGTGTATTGTATAATCCGTTCGCTTACTCCAACTCGATTATGTTAATTAAATATTTTTAGAACGGCTTACTTTAGGACATCACGAAAGCCAGAGAATGTTTTTCAAGACTGAATTTATGGCGCGAAATCGTAACACCCTAAAATCTGTACCTTTTTGCTTCAAAACATTTATAGTGATATTTTTTCAAATGTTTCATCGGATATGTAACTTGTATAGGAAATGATTGAAAGATAAGCCTAGAGTGAAAACTCCATTACTAGGTCTATATATAGCTGAAGCAGGCAGTCACTATGTCCGGTTTACGGACAACCTGAATCTCAGGTCTTCATAACAACGTATGAAGTGTTATCACGTGGGGTGATGAACTATTTTTTGAGCAAATCCCCTTGTAAAGATTTATAATTTTGCTGAGAACCACATGAAAGTTATAATTCCCTGAAACGATGACAGGACATACGTTAAAATTGAAACATATTTCTAGATATCATTGAATCTTCTATCCGTATGTCCGCCTTTAATACAATTGAGTTAATCTGAGCCACATTTAAAACTTCTCACTTTTTTACAATCATGGGATATGTTTTTTTTAGCCGAGATAATACTTTGTTTTGGGCTTTTAGCCGCTATGGATGATTTTTCTTCGTATTAGACCTCCTCGTGAAAATTCTTTATCTGGAAAGTCCCGATATTCAATCAATTAGTGGACAATAAAAATATCAAACTTTATTTTATGGAATTTTTTTTACCAGGTTCAGCTTTTGATTATTGTTTTGTGATGGTTTCGCCCCTAAGTAGTGTAGTATCTGTGGTTTCGTCCTCTGGGACACAATCATATTCTCACATGCCAGCTTGGGTAATATTTTTAAAAACTATAAGACAATTTAACAAACCTGACATCACATTATGTTTAAATATTTACTTGAAATTAAAATAAAAGTAGATTTCACGATATAGATTAAATATCACATCTTCAGTTGACCTCCGGAGAGTGAATTCTCAAATCTAAGGCATGTGGATTAAAATGGCCACTTATGGTGCTAGAGGTCACTATGTCTATATCCAGTTCGATCATGTATTCGGCGTACATCGAGGGTGGTATCTGACGTAAGCAAAATGTGTTTGCTCTTCTGTGTTAAAATCGAACGTACCTAGGCACTACCTGAAGTAAGCAAACGTCACAGTTGCCATGACAACATGTTTATCTGCATTTTAATAACATGGTCAAGGGCACCTGGCAATCTAAAATTATAAGTAATACCCTAGTCCTAAAGTCCAGATTTAACCTCTAAGACCAATGGTCGGAAATATCCATGGGGATGGAGAGTTCACAAAGGAGGTCAATTGATCATGTGACTTTTAACATATTCGACAAAACAACAACATCATGGAATTTTACCTGGCATTTGCTCGCATCTACGTGCCTTATTGTTTAAGGGTTTAATACCGCCGTAGCGGTGTTTGTTGCGTAACCCGATACCGCTGAACGTTGGTTCGTACCGAGTCAAACCACGAGAATGCGCAGCATTCGAGGGGTATGACGAGGTGCGAAGCAACGTTCAGCGGTATCGGGTTATGCAATAAACACCAAGACGAAGGTATTAAAGTCGATTCTACCCCGATAATTGAGAAAAATGAGGAAAAAGTGACCTGTTGTTGATTGCCATTCCTTTTCCCACCCTCGGGACAGAGTGGGAACTTTTAACCAATCAACGATAAGCTTTGGTCACGTGCAACGGTTGACCCAGATATTTTGAAGCAGAATGACATAATGTCACTATGGCTACCGCTTTGACAGGCTGGGTTGCTGACGACGCTATCGGGGGAAATGCTGTGAAATCAACCCTTTGGTGACTGTATACGTTCATGACAGCCCAGTTTTCAATATAAAAGGACAGAATATAACCACACTCACAACATTATCAGGTTAAATCCTTCATTTTGTATGATAACAAGCAAAAGATCACTTCTTCCGGGGGAGGTAAACCTACCAGCCGATGTTGCACTACAGACTCGATGTTGTTTGAAAAGTCATCTCTACTTAACATGTATATTTGCACACGGCACGCACATGCAGGAGGGGTAGAATACTCTCTTACACTTGGCTAGAACTATCGTTAGTTACATCGAACATTCAAACACTAGCAGCTATTGGAAACGCCCCGTGGAGCCTATAGCAGTGGCCAGTTCAAGGTGAATCGGATCGACAGGGAATGTCGCCATCTTGCCTGTTTTCGTCTAATGGGACTATTTCGTGAAATTGACTTTAAGTTTGACTTTAAGCGTTTTCTTAAATTCAAAGTATATATTCACGTACAGCGTGATGTCAGAATTTTTATATTTATCTGATAGCTTTTTAAAATGTTACCCTATATGGCACCCGAAAATCCATGCGCTATGTCAGGTAAAGACGTACGTCTATAGGAGATCTCGCGAGAATACGATTGGGGCGCCTGGCTACTTGGAGATTACGTGGCGCAGATCAATTGGTCACGTGATACACAAATTCTCCGCTGAAGAAACTCGTTTGGGTTCCCGTGTTCAGCGTACACCTAGGAATATGGTGACTTCCAGATCAAGATTTTCTGTGACTGGGCAATATCTCACCCTTGCTCACATTTCTGTGACGTCACTCTACTCTTTGGTTAGCTAGGGCTCGTTTCACAAAGCAGTCGCATCGCAAACGAAGAATAGTTGCCAATGGATACCATATTGAAGAGATATGACGCCATGGCAACTGCGATTGATCGCACTTTGCGACGGCCTCATGAAACGGCTCCCGGGTACGAACATTGCCCAATCGAACTCATTTGATCAACATCAACTCTAAATTTAACGAACACAACAATTCGCCATTTGCTGCTGCTTCTCTACAAACAAAAACAGTAAGAAAGCAACTGCTTGTGTAATTCTGTTTGAAATAAAACTCAAATGACGCCACGCGTGTAATTATGGTGTCCTTGTTGTGTGTCGTGTTTCCCTGTGTCTTGGGATTTTCCTGTGATGTTATCCGCATTTATAGTGCATTTCTGTTCAAATCTTATGACCTCATTTGGACAACCTATATCTATCCTCGTGTCGTCACGCATTGGTGAACCAGCTTTCCACGTGAGTAGGCCTAATGGTCCAATGCTAACATTCCTAACTTATGAAAAATCTAACAATTGTGCGATTTTACCTGAAATAAAAAAAATAGGACGAAGACCGTTAAGAATATTAGGTATGGAAGTTTTTTTTACAAGAAAAAAAAAAGATCCGATTTTCAGATTCTAAAATCATTTATTATTGATTGTTTTGAATTCAAGAGAATTCCCATATTTCTAAATCCGGATATTCTCATTTGGGGGTATTTTGTACAGAGTATATGGGCAGTATAGGCCTACATTATGCGTGTTCCCACTGCGGTCCCGTGGATATTTTTCTGTTTGCAATCTTATTCCATACAGAGTGTTATCCAGCTTGTGGCCACCGTATATTCTTGTGGTATCAGACTTTTAAATCTACTACTAGTAATTTACGTACATACAGCTATAACAACCAACCAACCAATATTTAAAAAAAAAGAGAACGGTATAAAATAAAAACTAACTAGCCTACTTTCTTATACACAATGAGGCAGTTACTGACATTCTGATCACTGATAATGCTGACAACGTCTACGGCTTTTCGGACTTAACGCCTTCGACTTTTTATCCAAAATCAATTTATTCTTATATGCATAGAACTATGTTATATGTCTATACAATTTGATTACAATCAAAACTGCGGACAATCTTAGAAGTACAGCGTCCCTTAGAAAACTGGCATTCTAGAAACTTAGTCAAGTGATATAGCTACTGAATTGCTTTTGTTTTCTAACACTATATACGTCTTCATGTAAATTTTCTTTCTTTTCGTTTCCGGCATATTTCCAATTTTTTACGTATATTTTGTTGTTACTTCCACGATGTCCCACAACATTCAATTTATTACTGATTTCCTCACATCATTGTGGCCTGGGTATAAGTTTCCTTTAAAAGGCTTCAGGTTAGATAGCTTTCCGCTAAAATCATACATAGCCCTAGTGTTAAAATGTAAATATAGCGGATTTTCTCGTTTAATTAAGTGTTTCAATTAACTTTGTGAAAATTGAATAGAATAGGGCCTATTGTTTAAAAACAACTTCCAGGAAGGGGTGTTTTAAGTCTTGTGTTCTAACATATTTCTCCTTGCCCTGGATCGTCGCTATAAGACTGAAATATTGTTGAAAGTTAAATCTTCACTCACTCACTCACTCACTAGTATTGTCTGTTACTATATCGTCTCTATCCTCCTCCATAGGCTTGTGTATTGATTTACCAAAGGGTTAGGGGTCATCCATCGACACCTTCTGGTTAATAGAGAGTGCAAGTCACGTGTGAATTCCACATATTTCCTGTCACCGGCACTGCAGTGCGCATGTGACAGAGCGTTTTTCGTTCCAACATGACGTTTAAATCTGACGTTATGGAACAAAATACGTCAGATGGAATTGCAACGTCATCAAAAACGTTCTTAATGGCGTCATCTGTCACCGGATATCACAAAATCTCATAATTCTTATGAGACGCGCTCCCTATTGCCATTCACTATAACAATAACGTTCAATCATCCCTATGATTATCATCTGTCAATGCGATAGTGATACGGGGAAATTTTATTGGTGTTCTTGTTTACAGTCCTTATCGGAGGCCTCCGTGGCTCAGTAGGTACTGTAGAGCGTTGGGCGCTCAATCCGAACAGCCTTCCACCAATGGGTCGCGGGTTCGAATCCCACTCAGTCCAAACAAATTGGAAAATTTTCTGACTGGGTTTTCACTCGAACGGCCTATGTTGGATGGTTGCCATTTACCAACAGAAGGTCGTGTGTTTCCTCCGGGCATAGAGCCCGGTTTCCTCCCACAATAAAACTGGCAATGCCGCCATATAAGTGAAAAAAACTTGAGCGCGGCGTAAAACACCAAACAATCAATCTATCAATTAAAGTCTCTATCCTCATCAAGTAATGACGCATCAACAAAATAAGTCAAAATCAGCAAATCTTTACATTTTCCTTTAGAGAACAAGTTTTCAGGGACAAGTTTTCCCATGAACGGCGTTTAAAAGAGGATACAAAAAAATCTGTATTTTGCTGATGTCTGCAAAACACTTCATAGCGCACGTTCTTCTCCAGTCACGTGATTGTTAACATTGGTGTTAGTCCGTTTGTAAAGTCTCACTGTCTCCAGATATTTCTATAATTAATCTGTAAACTTACTTTCTTCCTTGTATATACCCTTCCATAATGTATGAATATTATATCTGATACTTAGAGTAAGCTACCATTATACTAGAAAAGGACTTCAGATGTAATAAATGCGGGACGTCAATTTTGTAATGGCCTATTCATTCCGCATTTTTCATAATGTGGAAAATAATTACAATGGTAACCGGTACATTAATTCATATTCCTAAGATTCTTAACTATGGCCGCGTTTTTGACTGTTTATTATGGATAATATAGTGGGAAGAGGGTCGAATTTCTAGGCCCTCTATTGATGGGATGCTTGTCCACTTGAACTCAGCTACTTTTATACAGCCCTGCGAAAAATCTCCCGGAAAATATATTTTTGTGTACAGAATTTACATTTGCATAAGCTTTACCAATATTGGTGAGGTACTGCATGGAAGTAACTAACACCTCCGCGAACTTCAAATGCGTGCTGTCTTTCGTTAATCAAAATTCACGAAACGTCTTAATCTTGAGATTTTATGCCACTTGTAGGTTATATCAGAAGAAACTTCTGTGTTGAGTTAACTTGGGGTTTTCTCCCACCAAAATAATGACTATCTTACATCAAGATTGTGCTGTTTTAAATAAGTTCTGGGAAATAAACTATCAATCAGTTAATCAAAAAACTTAATCTTAAAAGCGTTCCAAAATAATGCCACGAATGATTTTTGTTGTTGCGGTAATTCAAAGTCATTAAAACTTAACAGACGGTTGGACAACAATATTATTGGAAGCAAAAATGATAACGTCTATTCTTTGTTTGTTTCTTGATAAAGTTGTGAAACATATAGCTTCACCCAAACATCAAGTTCAAATGAATACCTAATGAAATATCATGGGTTTTAGTTTATTACAGCAACTTATGATTGGGTATATATAAAGACCTCAATGATATTCCCCCTTTTAACGAATTAGAAACTTGTCTCCACGGATATTCGAGAAAAGAAGATTGTCCCTGTCTGCGTGTGTTTTAGTGTTCCTAAATACAGTGCTTGTCAAGCGTGTGTATTCTACATTTATGAGGCCTCCGTGGCTCAGTAGGTAGAGCGTTGGACGCTCAATGCGAACAGCCTTCCACCAATGGATCGCGGGCTCGAATCCCACTCAGTCCAAAACAACTGGGAAAATTTTCTGACTGGGGTTTCACTCGAACGACCTATGTTACCAACGGAAGGTCGTGGGTTTCCTCCTGGCAAAGAGCTTGGTTTCCTCCCACAATAAAACTGGCAGTGCCGCCATATAAGTGAAATAATGTTGAGCGCGGAGTAAAACACCAAACAATCAATCAATCTACAATTATTTTGTTCAATATACTACTACAAGTCTAACATACCACGTGAATCAATCTCTTGTGTTGTATAAAACATAGTAAACAAAAACTGATTAATCGTTTATTAGGCGTATATCAAAGTTTGAACATTTTCAGGATGCAGTTGTGGTTGTTTCCAGGAGAGCTATACTGCATGGTGGTCCTTTAAACAAAGACATGCGTCATATGTCATATGTCATAGCAGCCTCTCCATTACGGCTGTCATTCTGAGGTGTTAAGATGTCCGCAGACATGAATGTCCGTAATCATTATGCATCATAAACGTGGGCACGATTTTATGACAAATATACAAAACCTTAATTCCCCGTATACATGTATGGAGATCTCTATGGTATTTCCGTTCGAACACTCAGACAATGATTCGGTTCATTAACAGAAGGCCCCGTGTCTCATCCATCCGCTTATAAGTGACATGAGCTGCCAAATATATAGAGACGACTTCGGTCTGTACGAACTACCGGCTTTACCGATATTGTTTTTATTTCAACGTCAATCCTTTACTTTTTCAAGGTATTTCAAACCTCAACCTTTCATCACAATCAAAATTTATATGAAAAAAAAGATAAAAATACAACCATTGGCACAAATTCAACGATCGCTGGCAATGCGTGTAAAGTATACAAAGTGAAAAAGCTACCCAGGTCATGGTGGACAATAAGATAGTAATCTTATTAGTAAGTCGTAATATTGCGGAAAACAAGGCGTAGATTAACTAAATACCTTTCATCTCACACAAAGATCCACATTTATTCATACAAAAATAAATCACGTTTGCTGTTTAAAGTGGTATAAGCCACAAAATTATTGATATTGTGTATTGTGTCTATAAACCAACGCAAGGCAATACATTGCTTCCGATCAGTTTAGATAGCGGCACGCCCCTATTTCGGCTGACCAATAAGAAAAACAATGCTACAACAGTTATCGTCAATGTACACACACGTTCGGTCGTAATGCACATTCATTTTTTCCCATGAAACTCAGTAATGATTTCAATTTGTATATATCGATTTTGTTTATTTCATGGTTGGAGTTATCCCTGGTAATGAAAGAAAGGCTGAAGCCTTCACCTATGGTGTTCTATTTGGGACACTTTTCCGTCGCTCGTCGACTTACGCAAACGCGACGCGCGACGCGACGTGGTATTCGACGTCGACCTCCGCGTCGCACGTCGCGTTTGGCAATGTTAAATGATAGGCAGTGAACTCGACGTCCCGTTTTTTTTTTTGCGCGACGTCGCGTTCCGCGTCGCGCGTCGAGTTTGAAAGTTCAGGGCTTAATGTCCTTTGTGGGGATTATTCATTATTGTAGATTAACTATCAAACCATTTGTGCCCATTTAATGTGTGTCCATACACCAGATTTCGATGTGACCGTCAGCCAACCTGTCTTTTCATTTTAAATTATGACTCACCGTATGAATTTAGCTCAGTGAATAAATTTGATCGATGATATTTATATACTTCGCTTTTTGTGAACGAAACCTAGAATTAAATTCTCATTTTTTAAAGATGAAAGTTAATTTGCTTCCAAAACAAACAAACAAACGACTTACCATAAAATAGCGGTTTGTCAGCAAATTTTTTAATAGCCTACACATTGGAATAGACGTTTGATTATAATTATTGATATATAATAATGAATGGTCCCCACACATGAGCAAAGGACATAAAGCCCTGAACTTTCAAACTCGACGCGCGACGCGGAACGCGACGTCGAGCAAAAAAAAACGCGACTTCGCGCTCTAAAACGCGACGTCGAGTTCACTGCCTATCTTTTAACATTGTCAAGCGCGACGCGGAGGTCGACGTCGAGTACCGCGTCGCGTCGCGCGTCGCGCGTCGCGTTTGAAAACCCGACGCGCGACGCGGAACGCGACGTCGCGCAAGAAAAACGCGACGTCGAGTTCACTGTCTATCTTTTAACATGATAAAACTCGACGCGCGACGCGGAGGTCGACGTCGACGCGCGACGGAGAAATGGCCCAAATAGAACACCATATTCACCTACATCATATTAGAATTACTTGATGGTTTCCAAAGAACGAGCATGAGTCTGATGGCTACGTTTGTGCATGTTGCTGGTAAAGTCGGATATATGTAAGCTTTCTTTCTATCTGACCCCATTGTTTTGCTTTATTAGGAAATAAATACTTGCCCCCCCCCCCCCCTCCCTATTTTTATCCATTAGCTTAAATGTTGCTTTTATATAAACATCGATACACGGGCAACCGAAACCCGTACCATGGATCTTAAACTGTTACGACAAACTATTAGAAAATAAAACCAGAAAGTATAAAGCGATAGCTCTTTATCGTGGAAATAATGTCTTAGTGTATACTATATATAAATTATATGTACCATGATATAAAGTTTTATATAATCCCCTACAAAGTCCCCGTTCACAAATTGACCATAATGTTAGGCTTGCCAGATCAAAAACTATATGAATCTCCTACCGGAGTTCTGAATTTTTCTTCATATTGTAAGTAGCTTCATGTCAACTTGGAACAGTATTAAAGGGGGGGGGGCAAACAAAAAAATCACTTTAGGGTTCAGAAGAAACGCGTTAGTGTTTCCTTAGCAACGGTACCAAACACATATTTTTGATATTTTTTTTACGCCTGACAGTGAAGTTGATAAAAGATCACAAACAAATTGGTCAACTTTCAAAATCTTCCATTTAAGCCTAGGTTAAATTCATTATCTTCAAGGCCTTCGTAACTCACCAATATGACACGCAGATCAGAGTTTTGCTAGTCACATTTTCCTCAAAGCTTACTTTGTAATTCAATGTACGTCTTGAGAAACTGAAAGCAATTTGCTGGAGATAGGAAGACTAGTGAAATTAACCTGGGTTTAAAGGGGAGATTTTGAAAATTGACCACTTCCTTGATAGTCTTCTGGTGTAGCCTAACATAATAAGGTATTTTATAAACTCCATCATCGCCCATGAAAAAATCGCAAAAATATGTGTTTGGTACCGTTGGAAAGGAAAAATATGCTCGCTTCTTCCGAACCATGAAGTATTTTTATGTTTTCTTCTCCTTTAAGTCTGGAAAATAGTTGAAAGGAAAATGTACAAGTTCGGCTACTATTTATAACAACGGTGATCGCACTTGTTTCAAACTATATACTTATTTGTTGGTCCATCTTACTGAGAAATAAGATATTTGAATTTTTAAAAAGCAGATTTATGTCTAAATGTTAAGGTATGTGATCCATGTGGTATATTTAGCCTTAACACATAGGATAGTAGGCCTACGACATGCACACTTATTTTGACGGGAGATGGGATGAGAAATGTATCGGTTGAACATATGTAAAAAAGTTACTTATAAGTTTGTCACAATGTTAAGGCGTGAAAATCTCCGACACGAATGAGATTTACTTCCTATCACTTTTCATCTCAAACTCCCTGCGCTGTGGGGACAGTGACCAAAACAAGCCCTGTGGTTACCTGCGAAAAGCAGTTATCACGATGGATCTAATATCGTTATTAAAAATGTGGTCATATTAGTTAATTTGTAACTCATATACTCAAGTTTGTCTTTATATGCATATACGTAAATCAATCAAGTTACATAATACCTGATATATTATTAATTTATTTACTCAAAGTATTCCAGTATTTTAAAACTGTTTTTGAAATTTTAAACCTACATTTGGTTTTCTGTTCTCTATCCGGCGCAAACTAATTCTATCAAAAACACTCTTCCACTTTCGCCAAGTATACGATGGTATAAGACAAGGATATATTCTTGGATCCATGCTTTTCTCTAATTTGTATAAACCTACACGTGCTTTCAACCTTTTCCGCTTTGGTATGCCATACTTGACACATCATCAGCTAAAAACTTAAAAATGACATCAAAAATGGCAGATTACAAATCACGATTGACATAGAGCTCTGTGACTCAGTGTTAAGGATCGAAAGTTAATCGGAAAAAGAAGTAGGCCCCCTACCGCTCACAACCCGCCTGGACATTGCGGCACAGTGATCGAAAAAAAACAACAAAACAAACAAAACAAACACAAATATAAGTAAAATAAACAAGAACCCGCTCACAAATACGTTATTTGTATATGAGTTCTTAATTTCAGGAATACAAACCAACCTCTCTGTAACTTAACTTTTGAACGTTTATAAATGCCAGGTTGAATGTTTAAAAGTCACATCAGTTGTTGGGGGAGCTCTCCAACCCCATTCCAATGGATTAAACGGCTGCTTTTGGCCTTAGATTGATTGATTGATTGATTGTTTGGTGTTTTACGCCGCGCTCAAGATTATTTCACTTATATGGCGGCGTTGCCAGTTTTATTGTGGGAGGAAACCGGGCTCTATGCCCGGAGGAAACCCACGACCTTCCGTTGGTAACTGGCAACCATCCCACATAGGTCGTTCGAGTGAAAATCCAGTCAGAAAATTTTCCAATTTTTGGACTGAGTGGGATTCGAACCCGCGACCCATTGGTGGAAGGCTGTTTGGATTGAGCGTCCAACGCTCTACCTACTGAGCCACGGAGACCCCTTTGGCCTTAGAAGTCACTTATGGCCTACAATTATAAGATAGGAAATGAGTAGCCTACAACTCAACACAGAAGTTACCCTACTTCTCTATTCGATCGGTTGGCGGAGTGGTGATGCCTGTGTCTAAACATTGCCAACCCTGGGGAATGGACGCTGAGGTTCTCTCTGGGATTGGTTTCCTCTTAACTGCCTTGGATATCAAGAACACACATCACAAAACAATATGATCCATAAATATGTTATGCCCTGTCAGATGTGTATCGTTTTAACCATCCCAGTACTAGACATAACTACATGTATTAATATGCCTAATGGTTGTATTAAGTTAACTGACCTTTGTTAACAGCTAATTAAATCTAATTTAAGAAACTCACAAAGAAGTGTTGATTAGATGTCAACGCGACAGGTGACTGACTGGCTGTTTGAGGTTATTGTCACCAATATATGTATATAAATAACCGAATTTTTGGATATCTTTATCATTGATTGATTATATGTCGGGAAATATTCGATAGCCGGGGGTTATCTAAAAGAACGTAGCCGTATATATCGGCTACATACAGTTTTTCATAGGTTCGGTTTAATAGACATAAACAACATTGGGACGGTGAATTCATCTGATCCACCCATGTGTTTTGCACTCAAAAATCACATTTTTAAATAATGACTCACATTTTCGTAATAAAGTCAGTGCATTAAAAAAATCATTGCAGGGAGGGAAACTGTTATCGGACAACCTACGTATATCTACGGACGAGCAAACATCCATCTTCTATTGTGATCTGAGGGGCCTCGGTGGTCCAGTGGGTTAGAGTGATCGTCTCTCAGTCCCACACAGACCTCGGTAGTCCAGTGGGTTAGACTGATCATCTATTAGTGCCGCAGACCTTCCACCCACGCGTGTTGGAGTCACGCGCAGACCAAATAAACGTTTTTGAGTGGATTTTTCACTCGGTCGCCGTATGTAGAAGAGTTACCAGGTACTCGCCAAAGGTCAGGGGATTCCTCTGGGCAAGGAACCCGGTTTCCTCCCCCACTAAACCTGGCAACGCCGTAATATAAGTGAAATAATCTTGAGTGGGACGTAAAACATCAATTAATCTATTGTGATCTGACAATCATCCTACATAATTTATCACATACTAGTATTGTCAGTCTGGACGATTCCCACATTTTTTGTTGTAAAGATGCTTGTTTATTATATATAATAAAAGGTTGCAAAAAGTTACAAGTATATATTAAATTAACATATATAAACATACGTGCCATATAAGTGTGAGATGAATAGAATTTAGTTTTATTTATCCCAGAATTAACAAACAATAAATCATTAACAGACCATTTTTTTAAATACAAAAATACAACAAAATCTTTAGGAGGGATACTATTGAAAAAGATGTGTATAAGACCAACAATAAAAATATCACAGTTTAACATTTGTTATAAAACAATATGAAGAGTTGCAGAATTATCACCCAGCTTTTGCAAGTTGTGTCCTGGCGGGCTGTATAAGGCTTATTCCTTAATAAAGGTATCACTTTGTAACTTAACAATTGAATGTCTTTGTTTTGAGGTGTCATTTACACCTGTATTAAGTCTAATACACTTTTGAATAACTCGGCCATGACTAAACAAGTATGGCTCAAACCTGTTACAAGAGTAACTATGTCAACCAGTGACCTAACAGGACTGATAACCCAACTGTTACTGAGTATATACATAAACATAATATACAAATTTTGACTACATATAACTTTTATTTACACGAATGGGTAATTTTTACTGTTGAATAAATAACATATTTTTTGTCTTCACTAGGCGTTTCGATGAAATTTAAAATAGACCTGATTTTATTACCATCAGCACAAACGGTCTTGTAGAACGTCATAGAATTACACTAGGGCTCAAAGGGAGGTAAGCAGGTGATCAATTTGCAGAAAGCTGTCCCAGACATATGTTATCTCCCTTAGATAGAAAAGTTTAGAAGCAACCCCAATCGATGATTAATTCCAAATATTCAAAGAAAAAAATTAAACCTTTATCACTAACATCAAAAAACAAAACGAAAGAAAAGAAATACAACTTAATATAAGACTGTAAAAATATACATGACTGATAAATAACTGACTAAAGTGACTTTTTTATCCAGTGACTAACGTACAATGTAAGTGACTATCAAGTAACTATCATAGGGTTTACCTGAAGGCTAAAAGTTGAGAGAGGTGTGTCATGGTTATAATTACTATTGACTATCACCATTATTAAACCCACACACATGCTTCCCAATCCAATTGCCAAACAGCATCCACTTGGCATATCCCACTTGTAACATCACAATACGATCAAGTCATATTTGTGGGATTTTTTTTCAAACGTTTGGCCTGGTAAGTGGCACTGAGGGAAGAGGTTGATGGTACACTGATTAATAAGCAAAATATTAGAAAAACAAACAGTAAATAAAAACTGTAATTACAGTCTCGAATGATAAATTATTGCAAGCAATTTTAACAAATGTTTGTGTGATTCTGATATATCTAACGATTCAAAACAATAAACAGAGTTTGGAAATAGACTAAGTCAATTTTTCCTCCTTTACATTTCTAATCAATCAATGCCCATAGAATACTACCATTATCATTAAATATCATTTTAAAGACAGATTTGTCTATAACCTCAACATTTAAATTTTTAAAAAAGTATACTAAGTATTTAAGCACCATGCCAAGACAGATTTCCAAGATTTGTCATACATTGGCTTCACAATATTTTCAGGGTGATATAGTCCTTAAGAGTGGCAGGCAGTTGAATAGATCGCACTCGTGATACAATATGGTTTCCAATAGCATGTCGTACACTGATCCTGCACTGTTCTTTAAGTGACAATGGGTGGGCTTTACAATGAATCAGGAACTGCAGGTCTTCACAATCGAGATCCTGTGAATTGGCACATGTTTTCTCTCGAATTCTTGAAGAAGTGGGTATAGGTATTCCAGACAGAATCAACATTCTCAATAGATGATTATTAGACCTTCAATTAGAAAACGAAAAACATTTAAATATGTCAACTGCCTCAGTTGGAAGACGAATGAAGCAACTTTCACTTCACTTGGTCTATCATCAATGTTTCACATTGCTCTCAAGATTAGTTCAATCTCTGAGGTGTCTTTAGTACACAACAGTTTTTGGGGGAAAAAATCTACAAATTATCAGGGTTATTTTGGACAATCATTTGGATCCTCTACAAAATCTTCCATGGTCTGACCTAAGACAATTATTTCTTTTCTTTATTTCTTTTAAAGGGACATGATCAGTAAAGGTTACATATGGCAGTGTTGCCCTCTAGCAGCCTTCTACTGTTACTGAACAAACCATGGGTGGGCCATTAAAAAGCATAGATTTGTACTCATTGGGATTCAAACCTGCAACTCATTGATTTAAGGCCTGAATTAGCAAAAGCATATGATCTTCCATTCTTGCCATTGGTCAAGACAGAGCCCCCAAATCCTTTAAGAGAATTGATGTTTCCAGCTCAATCCGATATTACAGTATTAAGACAAATGTGAGGTGGTCCAGTCGGTTGGAGTGATCGTTCCTCAGTCTCACACAGACCTTCCATCGATGCGGCGCTCAGACCAAATAATAATTTCTGAGTGGATTTTTCACTCTGTCATCGTATGTGGAAGTTGCAAGGTACTTGCCGAAGGTTGGGGGTTTCCTCCTGGCAATGAGCCCGGGTTCCTCCCCTACTAAGCTTGGCAACGCCGCCATGTAAGTGAAATAATCTTGAGTGAGGCGTACAACATCAATCTATCAATCAATCATATGTGAGGTCTGTGTCAATTGAAGATTTGACTAATTGATACTTCACTTCATAGTCAAAATTTTACCACAAATACTGCAGATTTAGTAGGCGAGGAAACCAGTATCTTTGCCCAGTTGACCTCATCCACTAACGTAGACAGACAAGTACTACTAGGATTAATACTACAATGGCGTCTATACTCACCAAAAGAAGTTTCCAACATCCATTTCCCAACAGCACTGATCTAGACATCCCCTCAGGTCAAGGTCACAGCACCATGACATCAAAACGGCGGCCATTTTGCTGTGATTACCACATATCATTTTTTTAATGCTACAAAAAAAAAAGAATTATAGATGAAATTAATCTGGACAACTTGTCACTACAGAGATAGTTGTATTTGATATTTTTCAGAGTATAAGCTTTCCCTTTGCCCGTGTGTTTTAGTGTTCATAAATATATAAACACTAAAACACAATACACATTCGCACAGGAGAAAACTTCTTGACTAAAAGTAACCAAGGAGATGGGGTAGGTCATAAAAATATACATGTCTATCCAAATTAAGACGACGTTTTTGAATTGCTGGAAATTAGCTCAACAAGTAATGATTTTGAATTCGAAGGGGAGATCTTTTGTCAAATAACAGGCTGAAACGGCATCAAATGACGTTGCCAAACAAGTGAGTATAACGTTTGTCAAATGTTCACCATATAGTTGCAAAATGTGTGAATGAAAAACAGGTTTTACTCTTACTGATAAGAGTATTAATGGGATGGTTATTGACCAATCAGATTGCAGAAAAACTTCTCTGAGGGATAATATTAGTTATAGGATTTTTTTCCAGGTTGCATACTAATACTAGTTATATTTCTTTATTATCCCCCAGAGAAGTTTACCTGCAATCTGATTGGAAAATTGCCATCCAATAAAGACTCGCACCCGGTGTTTTGGCACATTCAGTAAGGCAAAATCTTGTTTTCACACAACAACTACGGCTTTGCACGAACATAATTTTGACGTTTTAGAAAGGTTTAGAGGTCACCTTGTACAACTATATGGTGCAATTCCGACTGAATTAAAGAGCGTTTAGTTGGCTAATGTCAAGCGAAAGTGAAGCTCTTCGATATAATAAAATCATTATCATGGTTCGTGGAGGACATGTCTCCATGTTAATTGATAGCATTATTGATCACTACGGTGACCATATAAACATTTTGTATTCCCCCTCCACGAACCATTATAACAATTAGCAACCCCCCCCCCCCCCCCCCCCCCCCCCCTTCGAAAAAAATCCTGTCCCAATTCAGGGGCTTGTTTCACAAAACATTCGCATCGCAAACGAGATACGTCGTCGTGGCAACTGCGATCGATCGCACTGTGCGACGGCTTGGTGAAACGGCCTCCAGCTCTCTATATAGGGTAGTAAATTCCTACCTTGGTTTATACTCTGCAGGACTGCCCAAGCTGAAACCTTTCTCAAACAGAAACTCTGCCACTGCTGTTTGGCCTTCTTCTATGGCAACATTTAAAGGCCTTTTTCTATTGTCCATGTGGCATGCATCGGAATCAGCTAAGATGGAAATTTATTAGAATTCAGGAAAATATATTCTTAGATTGATTGATTGTTTGGTGTTTTACGCCGCGCTCAAGATTATTTCACTTATATGGCGCATTGCCAGTTTTATTGTGGGAGGAAACCGGGCTCTGTGCCCGGAGGAAACCCTCGACCTTCCCCTGGTAACTGGCAACCATCCCACATAGGTCGTTCGAGTGAAAACCCAGTCAGAAAATGTTCAAATTTTTGGACTGAGTGGGATTCGAACCCGCGACCCATTGTTGGAAGGCTGTTTGGATCGAGCGTCCAACGCTCTACCTACTGACCCACAGAGGCCCCCTATATTCTTAGAAAGATTAATTTTAAATCTTATGACTGATTTGACTGAATGGATATTAATTAAACACTACCTTTCAAGCAAATGCATGGAGAGTGACAGTTTTTCTCAGGGCTTGAGACCCATGGAATATTATTTAATAATGCAACTTAGTGTTTGTAAAAAAAAAAAGCAGAATATATGGTATAAAGTTTAAAGTGGCATGAGCTGCCAAAATGTTGATATTTTGACGTTAAAACAGAATGTTAAAATTATTGGCTATTTTTCTCAAGACGTATAATTTAGAAGCTTTTTAGTGCTTCTAGTCTCGAAAATCTACGATAAAATATTGTTTTGAACTCACTTTGGCTTAGAATGAATGAATAGTTGTCCTGGTTATTTAAATTTTGTTTACTTTTCCAACACGTTTTCGGTTCGTGTAGGCCACATGCTGTATGGATTTTCCTCATTCCAACGCCAATCATTTAGTTTTTCGATGAGCTCATTTTGGCAGCTCATGCCACTTTAATGTATTTCATTTAAATCATCAGAATTTTATTTTAAAAAAAATCTTATTTCTAAAATTGTTTTAGTGTTGGTATATTGTTGGACCTACCATGTGCAATAGACATACAGATTTGGAGATGACCAGCCTTTGAGGCAGAATACAGTGGACTTGTACCATCTCGATCTGTTTTATTTAAATCCACACCCTTCTCTATCAAATAGTTCACCATCTCAAGCTGACCTGGATGGAATAGAACATTTAGTTTACAAACTATCAAATGTACTACTTCAATCACACAGTAACTTGCATTTGAAATTAGATTTTTAAAAATTTGCTATTCAGAGTTTAAAGTGGCATGAGCTGCCAAACTGTTGATATTTTGACGTTAAAACAGAATGTTGAAATTATTGGCTATTTTTCTCAAGACGTATAATTCAGAAGCTTTTTAGTGCTTCTAGTCTTGAAAATGTACGATAAAGTATTGAATTTGCACTAAGAATGTAAGAAATGTTTAAAACTCTATTTAAACGTGGGTTCCATACTAATGAGAAATAATTAAGGCATCACCATCATTTTGTATGTACCTTTAATACTAGCTTCATGGACAGGGGTGACACCATGGGCAGAGGCTTGGTTAATATCACACCCGGATTCCACAAGTTCCTGAAAGAGTATCCCAAGAGGCACATTTCAATTGTAATATGTACACACAGCGTAAAACAATGGCAGTTGAGTTCATTCAGTCTACATGATAAAAATAAAAGTGTAATAGCCTACAATGGGCAGTGGGAAAAAGTGTATGATGATAATTATCCCAAAATCAATGATTATAAAATAAAATCAATGAATGTTATTCTAATTTGAAAATTATACTGTACTTTTATTTTTGACAACTTCAGAGAAGTGTGCTCAGGATTTTAAAAAATTTATCAGAAAATTAAAGAGGCTAGAGCTGCCAAAATGTTGATATTATTATTCCAACGCCAATCATTTAGTTTTTCGATAGCCTTCAAAGCCTCTTACTGTCGTGACGATCAGAAGTTATGAAAAAAATGCAAATATTTTTTTTTTTTGGGGGGGGGGGGGGGGGGGGGGTAGATACATGTACATGTTATCTAATGAGAGCCAGACACTTGTGAGACCCGAGTGATATCCATCCTAACACACTGGCTCGAGTTTGATAATCTTTTTCTCACACTACATTAGAAAACTACAGCGTTTTATTAAAAAACGGGGCTCTACTTAAAAAAATATTTGGTGACGTTGCTCTATTTTCAAGAATGGCAGTCCGAAGAAAAACTTGATAAGACATTGTGGCGTCAGAAATGACGTCATCAAGAGCGGCATCCCAGGCCCTGGCCTTCATTATAGGGTTGCTGCTGGACGCTTGGTCTTAACGTTATAATGATGATGCCGTAATTCATTTGTGATGTCAGTTTGGTGTAGTGTGAGAAACTATCGGACATGATTGGAAAATTAAGTTAATTAAGTTAGAGTTATTGAATGGCTTCCCGAGGGTATGGAAGATATCTGAGAGGTTGGACTGGAGTGCGAACGCACAAGCTAGCCACACCTCTCAGAATTACTTCCATACTCGAGGGAGTCATTCAATAACGTGCTTGTATCATGGTATTAGTGATTGACATTGTCAATCAACTAGCACGTGTTTACTCTTTGATACCCAGTCAAGAGAGCCATACAACAACTTCCAAAATCGGTAAGTAAGTCAACGCTTAAACCCTGCCCACTCTCTGTCCACTGGGTATCGGATTTGTCGAGGACAGCTCATCAGAAGAAAAACGCCGCAACCATGATACAGCATGAAAGGTACAGCACTGCAGTTTTAGAAGTTATTAGATGTACAATAAGACATACCATAAGAAACTCATGAGTCTCCCAGGCTCCAGGAAAGATCATGACTGCATGGAAATTAAATTCATGTCAAGAAAATCATACCATAGGCATACATATATTTTTAGGTATTATCATGAAATCTATAAGCATTTATAAGCAAGTGCAAACAGCGTCTAGGAATATGAATATCATGAAATTCAAGATAAGCTGGGAACCAGTGTAGGAGAAAAAAAATAGACATAAAAGGTGCACGGATTGTAAAAGCTTAAATGGGATGAAGAGTTGACATTGGATGATAAATGATTGTTTGATGTTTTGGGCTGTGCTCAAGACTATTTAAATGTATATATATGCAGCTTTAACAGGTTTATTGAGGAGAAAAGCATTCCATTTGGGTCTATTGAATGAAACCACTCAAACCTGCATACTATTGGTGGAATGCTGTTGGACTGAGCCCCTCTGCATACATGTGCCAGGGACTGTCACAGGGACCTATATTTATATGCTAAATGACGTGCCCCTGAGTATGTATCATTATCAGTATCTGTTCAATTATTATTATTTAACAACACTTTCTTTATGTGAAAACATGCCTATCTAGTACATTTAAATTATGTAAGTTTGTTACAAATATTTAATGGTTTTCACTCGAACGACCTATGTGGGATGGTTGCCATATACTAGCGGAAGATCGTGGGTTTTCTCTGGGCACAGAGTCCGGTTTCCTCCCACAATAAAACTGGCAATGCCGCCATATAAGTGAAATAATCTTGAGCGCGGCGTAAAACACCAAACAATCAATCAATACAAATATTTATTCATTAATAACTTTCAATGACAAGCAATATGATCGTACCTTTGCGATTTTGAGATGGCCAAGTCGGGCTGTGAGAAATAACGGAGTGTGATCCTGACTCCCGATATTTGGATCTGCCCCATGTTCCAACAACAACTGCACGCACTCATAATGCCCCAGTCTTACAGCGGCATACAGTGGAGTGGATTTTACATTATCACAAGTCTGTACCAAAGCTCCTTTGGATAATAACAGTTTCACAAGATTCACTTCACCTTGTTCTATTGCAATAGACAGGGCTGTTTCACCAGTTGTTTGGTGTGGAATGTTAGGATTAGCTCCCTTTGCTACTAATACTTTACAAATGTCAACATGACCACCTTTAGCAGCCAGTATTAAAGGTGTATAACCATCCCCATTGTAGCTGTCCAATGATTTGGGGGAGTGTGAACACTTTGACAGTGCTCTCCTTTCTTCTATATCTTCAATATTCTCTATCTGTAGAAAGAAAAATAGATATAGAGTCAATATCAACCTTTTGGAAGAGACAAGATAATTGAAAATGTTGAGACCCTCTTCAAGGAAAAAAAAAAATTTTAAAGGGCAAAATTGTCTTTGTAATTGAAATATGGTTAAGATAAAAAGAAATGGAAGTAGGCCTACTCTGGACTGGATTTCCTTGGACACAACAAAAAACTTGTCTCCATGGTTAATTTAATCAAGAAAATTTCCTGTGTGTGTTTTAGTGTCTATTATTATAGACTGAAAATATGAATAACACTTACCAAACTATTCAGCAGATCCATGATATAATGATAATGTATTGAAAATAAAACATATTGAACACAGAAATACCAATACATGTACATGTGCATTTACATGTATACTGAGACTATATTTAGCTGCCACAGCTTTCCTTCCTATTCTAAGAAATGAGTTTTACTTTCATTATCAAGTTGTATGACAGGTGCAAAAGGGTCATCTTCAGGTTCAACAATCATGTACATGTATAGACCTGCGTTTAATACATGTACATGTAGATTGTCACAGTCACTTAGGTTTTAAGTAGCATAACCAGCCCAAAAGTTTGACACTTGTTCAATTCTTATGGTATAGGCTACTGTTTTTAAATGAGCGTCAAACCCTTTTACTGTGTTGAACTTGACAATCAGTATTGTTGAAAATAATCCCCCCTTCCCGTTGCCAGGTTTAGTGAAGGAGGAAACTGGGCTCTTTTTTCGGAGGAAACCCTTGACCTTCGGCAAATAGCTCTTCAACATACATGGTAATAATTTAAATAAAAGCTGGAAACAATTTGCTTTTACTTACATCAACGTCTCCCAAGATAGCTTGCACCAAATCTAGTCTTCCATAATGGGCAGCAATGGCCAGGTTAGTCCATTTCAAACATTTACGAGATTCTCGTACTCTGGGTAAACGATCGCCTGTCATGGTAATTTCCTCAATACATAAACTGAATATGCAAAATTATTGTCCAATAACTCCTTAACCCATTCTTTAGATGTATGATTTTCTGGGGAAAAAAGAAACATGAATAATTGGATTGTACCCATCCTTGTTTATTATTTGAGTATACATGCAGAGGATATTACATTTATATGTGTACATGTATATTAGTCTGCAATGGAGCAGGTAGCCAAGAAATCTGGGCTCTGCCGAATTGTTTTTTTTCTCTCCGTGTTCGTCATAAGGCGACAAGACACATTAGCAGCCATATATAATACCAGTCGCCGTAAGACCGATAGTCCGGGCTATGGAGCAGGAAAAGGTAGTAAGAATATCAATGAATCTAGACAACAAAAGTCTTGCTTGTATGCAGACCGATGGATGGTAGATATTTACTTTGAAAAAAAGCAGGTTATACTAAGGATATTTGCGGGGCTTAAAATATTCTGAGGCATCTACATGTATGTGAATGGCCAAAATATTTTTCTGTTTTGCTCTTGGAATTAAATAAACATGATATTTACGGTAAGAATTTCGCTAATTCAAGTCCTCAAAACATTACGAAAAGCACTCTAAAAGTTTGAGACTTTTCGTTGGGTGTCTTACCTCCTGCATGGAGTGACCGATAATCCTATCGAGCAATCGTTATTGTTGTTGTTTTAGACCCAACATAGCAGAAAGCAGTCTAACAATTTGTTATCTTCACATTATTGTCCTTGAATTAGCGGAATTCTTACCGTGACGGACTCATCACATTTTTTTTTGTTTACATTTTTCATAATATTTCTTGTATATTATGGAAGGGCTATGGGCGGTTTTGGGTAGATGCACACAGAGGTCCTACATGGGTGAACCCTACTGTAGTGAGTTGTGAAAGTGCAACTAATATCTAACAATAGTTCAATGGTCCGCTCTCAAGTCTGTGTTATCATGTCTAGCTGAAACTACAAGTCAACAAACCAGCTGCAAATGAATTTAATAATCATATAAAACTCGACATTAAACAGTCTCAGGGGATAGAAGTTAGCCAGTGATATGTGGTCTCCCCTTAAAAAACGGTAATGACAAAATGTATGCATGGTGGGCCCGGACCTGCATTGTAAACCTTTAAAGTGGCATGAGCTATATTGTAATTTGTATTACAGCTAGTCTGCGGACTGCTGACATCCGTTACGGTCTCGTTATTGACAGGATTGTTTTTCTCGACACCTGGTGGGGCTAAGCCGATTCACCAGCAGTGTGTAATAATTAATTTTGTACGGGTTGAAATTTGAATAATGTTAACAGCGACACTTTGTCCCAGACTGCGGGCTGGGAGATCCAGGTTCAAGCCTGGGTCGACTCAGACTTTAATAGTGGGGGACTGAGAGCTGCTGCTGCTTCGCTTGGCAGCGACTGGTTGGCCCTGTGTCAGTACATGTACAGTTCTTTAAGAGGCATTTAGAAGTTGAGGTAACACTATTAACTCAAGAGGTTTATGGATTACAAATAAACAGAAGTTGCAATCCATAAACCTCTTGAGTTAATATTATATTATTAGTTATTATACATGTACAGTGTATAGGCCCCTACTATACAAATTAAACTACAGTGTCAGTGACTGGGTGAGGGGGCTTGCTGGGTGTCTTCGGCAAGTCGTCTCGGTGAGGCAGTACCTAATAAGAGAGCAGTGGGAATCTGCGCAGCCACAAGGAGACAACGTCTTCATGAAAGTGAAACTGTTGTGTAAAGCAGGACGTAAATTGTTAAACCCATAATCCCATATTAATTAATATTATATCAGTGTCACTCACTCGTTCCCAGACCGCTTCAACTTGCTCAAGTCTGGGACGCTGAAGTGTCAATTTCGTATCGACATATAAAAATCTACCTGTATTTTACAATTAAATATGCTGTCAGTCTGCGACTGACCCGTTTTGATGCTTCCAGCGCAAGAATTAAGTCAACAAAACATTTGACGCAGCTGACAACATGACATCACGTCAGATGGATGATTCACTTTTTGAATAAATTATACAGAAGCACGCTTGCGCAGCTGCATTGTTATCCGGGTACTTTCGTCATCAAGATGGCGCCCATCGGCGAAAGGAACGACTCCTTGGTCGAAGAAGATGGCACTAATGACGAATCACAAAATTTATGGTGAGTGTCTGCAAGTGAAAAGTCGAAATAAGAAATGAGAGAATCCTCCACGAACGTTACCTTTTCCCCATTTGCCTCTGAATACATCAGGGCAGCTGATGTTACCTAGCAGACTGACTTCTTGTCCGCCCTATCGTCTATCAGTATAGACCTATCACATTGCTGTCTGATGTGCATGTGTCAGATGGCCAATTTGACTGTTCTTGTCAGATTATTTAGACTCCTGTATATGCCCTACCTGTCTTGTCAATTATCATAATATCAACTGGTCACGATGTGCCAATATTTCTTGCATGCAGTGTTTTTATTTTAATCCTCTTAACTTATATAGTTTTAACATTTTGTCGGTTCCATTCACTTTTGAATTTGAACTTGTATTGTAAATAACTTGTTAACAATAATATGATGTAGGCAAAGCCTAGATGCGAACGCAATGAATGTTAAAGCCTGTGAGGAAATGATGTCAGGTACTCACCAAAGGTCTGAGGATTCCCACACGTAAAGATTATATCTTGAAATAATTAGAAAGGCCTATTTCTAAATGTTTTGGCATAGCCGCTCAGTGGTTAAATGTTCACCACTCATCATATAGTGACCACATCTATCAGGAATTATCTTCCTCCATTTAACCCCACTGTTTCGGTTTAAAACTCTGCTTCAAATGATGTAACCCATTTCCTGCATTCACTAAAAAATTGGACTGATCTTCAGCTACACTTAGGCCTATGGCAAGAAGTCAGGTAAACTGAAATTGAACAAAATATGATAATGGGAAAAGAAAGGGAAAATATGTAATTTGGTTCCTACAGTAGGTAGAGGACAGACAAGGGAACTTAGTGCAGACTAATAGATCTTTATAACTCTTGTTCTTTTTAAAAGCAATCATGACTGGCAGTTCGAGCCATTTTACTCTGAAGCAGTTAGTATTCTTTTTTTATAATCTGGGACATATACGCGCTGACCCTATTCTACTGAAACACAAATGGTATAATACTTTTTTCACCACACCCTCCCCGGGTCCAAGTTCAAACCCAAAGGGTAAATGATATTTATACATGACGTGGATACAATACGGAGCGCAAGTCACGTGTGAATTCCACAAACTTCCTGTCACCGGTACTGCATTCCATCAGTGACAGCGTTTTTCGTTTCAAAATGACGTTTAAGTATGACGTTATGGAACAAAATTGTAACGTCATCAAAAACGTTCTTAATGGCGTCATCTGTCAGCGGATATCACAAAATCGCGTAATAATTCTTATGAGACTTGCGCTCCCTATCAGAATTTATGAGAAAAGTCTGATTTTTTGGCACCTCACCTGACTTTTAAAAAGCATGATTTAAAAAATTTCTTATTTGTTTATCTAGGGCTACCATCTTGAGTGAAGTCCAATCCAAATCTGCCTCAGCATTACCAACCAGTAAATCTTTATTAGTCTTAGGTAAGTCATTGTCATTTATATTTCTGTACACTACATGATCATCTAACATCCCAAATTAAAGACTTATGAAAGTAAGTTTTATGTTTTAAAAAAAAGTTCAAAATATTTTTGTTTGTCAATTATCTACCATTCAGTAGTTCATTTATTGAGTGTACTATTTAAGAAATAAATGACGTCCTGGTGAGCTGTGTGTTGCTGAATAAAGGGTCAATGGCGGAAGATACCACTATTTGGTGGCGATGAGCGATTCCCGGAGTCTTAAAATAATAGTGGTATTTCCACCACTTACCCTTTATTAAGCAACACACAGCTCACCAGGATGTCATTTATTTCTATTTTAATGCATGTCATATGTGAATTAAATAAATTTCAGTGTACAAAATGTAAGGGTTTTAATAAGAAAACCAGCCTTTCCAACCTGCAAAAGAACATTTAGACCCTCCCATGAGCAGCCAGAACCAATCAAAATTGTCCTGGAGCAACCCATACGTAGAACGTACAGCGGTTGAAATAATCAGCTGAAAGGTGTGACGCGATTGAACACTGCTCTCTCTCAAATGACATCTCAAGCAGCCAAATGCCGTTATCAATTTGGAATCTTCTGACGTGTTGGAACACAGCTGTCACTCAGAGCGTTAGCTCCAACATTACTCTACACAAACTCCCCCCCCCCCCCCCCCAAAACTTATAGCACAGTGGTTTAAATCTTCAAGGGGTACATTATTGTCTCAGCTAATGGATTTCTGTTTTTCATATCTCTATAATGTTAAACAAAAGGCGGGTGTATTAGAATTTACTTTCTAACATTCTCGTCAATAAAAATCCCAAACTTATTGTCATTCCTCTAAAATACTCTATTTCTTTAAAACATCAAAAAAAAGTTGGGGGAGGGTGAAAGGATTAGGTCACAAGCCCATGTAGTGACGGGTGTGACTGTGAGCCCATGTATACATTTCTGTAGAGAACACTTTCCGTAGACCATGTTCATCCCTCAGTATACCCATATGTTCCCAGTAAACACTCTGTCCGTTTAAACTTGTTCAGTATTCACACATTATTCCTACATTATAACTGTTATTATTTTGTTATCAGGGGATAATGAATCAGGGAAGACAACTCTGATTGCTCGACTACAAGGCACTGAGGAACCAAAGAAAGGAGCTGGACTGGAATATTATTATATTAATGTTAAAGATGAATACAGAGATGGTAAGAAGTGGGAAATTTCTTTTTGTTATTACTGATTCTTATATGGGCAACGTATGTGGGTTATTATTTGTCCAAAGTCTCCGTGGCTCAGTAGGTAGAGCGTTGGACGCTCAGTCCGAGCAGCCTTCCACCAATGGGTTGCGGGTTTGAATCCAACTCGGTCCAGAAAAAAAATTAGAAAATTGTGTGACCGATGTGGAATGGTTGCCAGTTACCACCGGAAGGTCGTGGGTTTCCTCCGGGCATAGAGCCTGGTTTCCTCCCACAATAAAACTGGCAAAGCCGCCATATAAGTGAAATAATCTTGAGCGCGGCGTAACACACCAAACAATCAATCAGTCCAAAGTCTGAGTAGGCTTTCAGTCTATCTATGTGGGAGGATTGCAAAGCAGCTAGGTTTTCTTGCCTACTAAACCTGGCAACAGCGCCATATAAACGAAAAAGAAGTGTTCATAAAACATTGAGCATTGAGGCTTGCCTTTTTCAACGCTAAATCTACAAGTATAATGTCACCACCTAATAGACAAAATAACGTTGAGTGTGGCGTAAAACTCAAATCAATCGATAAGTATAATGAATTATTATTCATTTTATATGTGCTTGATATGGGTACGGAACAAAGGCACAAGTAATTTTGTAAGGACCATGTTAAGTCTTGAAGATGGTTCTTTTCTACTGTTGAGCTGTCTGGACAGGCCTGTGCTGTAAGCTTTTCCGGGATAACCTGAAAAGAGGTCCTCCTAATTTACTTTAGATAACCTGAAAACGGGTTATGCTGTCTGCACAATTTAGATAACCTGTGTTCCTCCTAGGATAACCTGTAAACTTCTTGCCATTTTAAAAATCATTTTCACTTTTGTAAGTTGCTTAAAATGGTTACTCTGAATGAGAAATGCATAAAACCAGAAGTAGGACTTTGATAAAACCCAAGTAAGACTAAGAACCCAAAATGTCAAAGCAAATACTTTTATTTTCTTAAATGTGAATAGTGTTGTACAAGAAAAAAATAATATGACTAGTTTAATTCCACACTTTTAAAAAAATGGAAGAAAATTAAAAAAAAAAATCTTTAACAAGCTACCTAATTTTTCGAAACAGTGTTACCTGAAACAAAGAATTTTTTGGTTATGCCTAAATACAACTTTTTTTTACCTACGGCTTACGGTTACCTAGTGAAAATATCAACACTTTTATCAATGACCACTCTGTCAATTCGTTTTGGGGTAGACTCAACAGCTTATGAAGACTCAAATATCAATCTCTGACAGGGAATTCGACACGCGCCGACAAATGCCGTTCGCGATTTGACCGATGTCGGTACGACGGTAGTTAACACCCTCAACTGATGTCACAAAGTTTACGTCGTTTAGCCTTCTGTTCCACAAATTCCCAGTTTTGACTACACCACATGCAAATTACGTTCACGACGTCGTTTCCATCGTCGTTTGTTTCGTGGAAAACAACTCTTTAATGTTTTATTCCGTGACAGTTTCTTTCGGTTTGCGTGCGACAGACATGGAGTCGGGCGCCGTAATCAGTGTACAACGCACCACGTGGGAAAGCGAGACAATGTCCGTAAGCCTATTTTGAATCGGAACTACCAAGAAAGCTTACAGCTGTCAGTGATATTAATTAAAAGGGATTCATACTCCTTCAAAGTACGTTAAATTTTGATGTAAAAAAACTCAAATGACCGGAAGTCGAATGCCGTGATAACGAAACGAAGTCATCCATTGGGCTACAGTCAAGCCAAATATCAACGTCACATTCGCGGCAGATGAGCCAAGGTGAAGTCTGAAAGCTAGTAGAGGTACAGCGAGATTAAAGTTTACTTGGTTTCGGTTCACTTTTTTGATGTATTTTCGATTACTTTATTTATTTTCTTTTACTTTTTTGAGCTGATCATAAAAAAATTTCGGAAGGTAAAATTTTTAGACGAGCGGTCGCAGGATTTTGGATAACCGATAAACCGGTCGTCTTAAATTGTGTTCAGACGAGCGCGAGACGAACGCGTTCGGTCCGTTCGTCCCAACAGCACAGGCCTGCTGGAAAGGATATTTAGCCTTAAAATCAACAGTGTTTAGATAAATGTTATACTGGCAATATTTCGTTTAGATATATTTGTGAAACATTCTTGTTTAATTACAGATCAGGACAGATTAGGAGTATGGGTTTTAGATGGTGATCCAACACATACTGGCCTATTGAAATATGCCCTGAATGAGGAAAGCTTCCCTCATACTGTGGCAGTAATAGTTGTATCAATGGCCCAACCCTGGACACTGATGCAGTCACTACAGAAATGGTCAGCAATACTCAGAGAACATGTAGATAGGTTGAAAATACCAGCAGAAGAATTGAGAGAATATGAACAAAGTTGTAAGTTGTATAATTTGATGTATTTTAAAGTGCCAAAATTCACACTTTTTTCATAATTTCTGATCGGCACGACAGTAAGAGGCTTTGAAGGCCATCAAAAAACTAAATGATTGGCGTCAGTATGTGGCCTGTATGGACCGAAAACGTGTTTGAAAAGTAAACAAAATTTAAATAACCGTGACGACCATTCATTCATTCTAAGCGACAGTTAGTTGAAAACAATACTTCATCGTACGTTTTCAAGACTAGAAGCACTAAAAATCTTCTGAATTATAAAAAAGCCAATAATTTCAACATTCTGTTTTAACGTCAAAGTATCAACATTTTGGCAGCTCATGTCACTTTAAGGTAATTAGGATTCCTATTGAAAAAACTCATTTTGCAGTCATAACTTAGTAAGGAAGCAGTACAGTTTTGTATAGATCTACAAAATTTAGTTACTTCTCGTTAAATGGAGGGGGCCTCAGTGGCTCAGTTTGTTAGTGATAGTCCCGCAGTCCGACACAGACTTGGGATGGAAACTAACTCAGACTGAAGGTGAAAACAATCTTGAGTGTGGTGTAAAACATCAATTGTAAAAGGGTAAATGATAATGCTACAAAGCTCTACAGGGATGGATAGTAGTCAAATTGAATATTTTTGTTGTCAAATTTTCTGACGAGTTGGCGATCTTTAAGAATTATTAGGTTGCAGAAAACATTATTTTTGGGAGACAGTTTTGCATAAGTTGTCTCTTTTGACTTTACACACGTAACAGTTGGCAATGCTCGCTATTGCCAGAGAAAAAACTATTTTAACACATTGGTCCTGACAATTCCCTATTTACATTTAAAACCCTCTCAATTTTCTGCGGCAATCCGTTATGTCACAGAGACTGTCGTCTTAAACATGCTTTTCAGCGGCAATGAAAAATGTTGCAGACAATAAAAATTGTATTTATCTTGGAATTTATAGCTGTCTGATCAAAACAGGTAACAAAATTTTTACAAAGAATGATTTTACCTTTACTTCAGTCGTTATACATAATGTTTTCAATGGAGAAACCACTCTGTTGTTTTTATTCTCCCATGGATTGTGTATGATTATTAAGAAATAATGGATTGATTCTCTGCATATACGCTGTGATAACTGCAAGAAAAAAGGAAGTGTCCATTGTTTTTGGACGAGGGCAGAGGCCCGAGTTCTAAAAGTGTGGACACATCCTTTTTTCTTGCAGTTATCACAGTGTATATGCAGAGAATCAATCCATTATTTCTATTCTAGCACATTAACTTTATTGTAAAGAAAAACTGAATTTTAGTAGTTTGCTTTATTTTCTACTTCAAACTAAAAAATGGCAACCCCTACATTATAGCTGAATAGTTTTTCCCTGATCGCGTGACATCCCCACTCGCGTTTTGGTGATATCATCCAGTGACGTCGTGTTCCAACACGTCACCAAAATTTGAAAATGATGACGTTGTTCAGTGTCAGGGCGTTTGTCGTCACAATGAAAACGTTCTCACAACATGCAGGAAAATCACGCATGTGTTAGAATATTAGTTATATGATCATGATCTTCCATGGATATACGGGTAAATATTTGTTGTCAGGACATTCATATTTTTCCGAGGCGAAGTGGAGGAAAAATATGTTATTTATTCAGCGTTAGCTACCTTTGGAAATTTGCCGTCCTACAGCGTTAGAAATGTATACATCCAAATTGATTTTAAATCTTTTAAATTTTTTTTAGGCGATGAAATAACACTAAATGTAGTGAAATGTGCTGTATTTTAGTCTTTAAATTCAATATTTTTCCCCTCAAATTAAATGTTTTTTTCAATCCATGACCGAATACCATCTCAAAAAGTGACTTCTATCAATCCCTGCTCCACAATCAAAAAGTTTGGTTTTGACGCCACCAAATAAATATATTTGCAATTTTTGTTAAGATAAAATTCCCCGTCTTCAGTTTTACTGATTGTTTGGTCATTTGGAATATATCATTGGAATGTGACCTATTTGTTTGTTTTGTGTTTTCAGTGGTACGTTTCTTCCAGGAATATGCAGAGTTTGAAGAAGGCCAGTCATCAACGGGCTTGAGAAGGGAGGTAAATCCACTTCATCCATCTGCCTCATCAGGGGAAGAGGAAAAAGTCTTATTGCCATTAGGGGAGACAACTCTTACACAGAATTTAGGAATACCTATTGTGGTAGTTGTGACAAAGGTTTGTATAATACCCACACTGACTAGCATCTGTTTTCAATAATGATGTTAGAGAATTGTGGTATATACCCTATTTTAGAGAGTGTTATAGTTAATTTACCTTCATGTGGGAGATAGGAATAAATCCTTAGTCACAAATAATGGTGTTAAAGTGGCATGAACTGCCAAAATTCACACTTTTTTCATAATTTCCTATCTTCACAACAGTAAGAGGCTTTGAAGGCCATCAAAAAACTAATTGATTGGCGTTGGAATGAGGAAAATCCATACAGTATGTGGCCTGTGCAAACCGAAAACGTGTTCGAAAAGTAAACAAAATTTAAATAACCAAGACGGCCATTCATTCATTCTCAGCCAAAGTTAGTTCAAAACAATACTTTATTGTACATTCTAGAGACTAGAAGCACTAAAAAGCTTCTGAATTGTACGTCTTGAGAAAAATAGCCAATAACTTCAACATTCTATTTAAACCTCAAAATATCAACATTTTGGCAGCTCATGCCACTTGTGGTATTATACCCTATTTTAGAGAGTGTTTACCCTCATTTGGGAGATAGGAATAAATTTCCTAGTCACAAATAATTTAACATTGCATAATCAATTGTTATTCTCCTTTCAGAGTGATGCAATCTCAATGTTAGAAAAAGAACATGATTTGAAAGAGGAACATTTTGACTTCATACAACAGCATATTAGAAAGTTTTGTTTGAGTTGTATCCTTTGGTTCACATTCAGTCAACACTATATTATTGACACTTGGGTCTTGTTTTACAAAGCCTGGGGGCCGTGTCACGAAGCCGTCGCAAAGTGCGATCAATCGCAGTTGCCATGACTCCATATCTCTTCACTATGGTATCCATTGGCAACTACACTTCGTTTGCGATGCGACTGCTTTTTGAAACGAGCTCCTGGGGTCTTCAATCTGTGCTAAAGCTATCAAGACAGGACACTAACAAGATTCAATGTTAACAAGCTTGTTCTTTTCAAATTTTGTTGGCTCCCCAACTTTTTACTCCATAAATGAGAAAACTACTCCCTTATAGGGATCATATTTGTATTTCATAATCAGAAGGGCAATAATCACGGTACGTACAAATAGAACAAGCCTGTATATTCTTTAGGGATGGGGTGGGGGCCTCCGTGGCTCATTAGGTAGAGCGTTGGACGCTCAATCGGAACAGCCTTCCACCAATGGGTCGGGGGTTCGAATCCTACTCAGTCCAAACAAAAAATTGGAAATTTTCTGGCTGGGTTTTCACTTGAACGACCTATGTGGGATCGTTGCCAGTTATCACCGGAAGGTCATGGGTTTCCTCTGGGCATAGAGCCCGCTTTCCTCCCACACTGAAACTGGCAACGCCGCCATATAATTGAAATAATCTTGTACGCGGCGTAAAACACCAAACAATCAATCAATCAATCTTTAGGGAAGGGGAATTCTTTGATATGGTTTGTTACATAGGAATTTTCTGGCTGTTCATGTTACATGTTAAAACCCCCTCTTGATGTTGTTTTTATCCTTTTTGTTAAATCGAAAGGGAGGCAGATGGATGGTGGATCTTTTGTCTGTCTTTAATCTGTGGGGGTTTTTCTGACTGGGTTTTCACTCGAACGACCTATGTGGGATCGTTGCCAGTTATCACCGGAAGGTCGTGGGTTTCCTCCGGGCATAGAGCCCGCTTTCCTCCCACACTGAAACTGGCAACGCCGCCATATAATTGAAATAATCTTGTACGCGGTGTAAAACACCAAACAATCAATCAATCTTTAGGGAGGAGGAATTCTTTGATATTGTTTGTTACATGGGGATTTTCTGGCTGTTCATGTTACATGTCAAAACCCCCCACCATAATGCTGTTATTATCCTTTTTGTTAAATTGAGAGGGAGGCAGATGGATGGTGCTTTGGGTGGATCTTTTGTCTGTCGTTAATCTGTGGGTACAACATTAAATCATATACAATCTATTTGAGATGGAGCAAACTTTATGGGGCTCAATCTCAGCCCACGATGTTCTTGCAATAGTTCAGATGCGTAACCATTGTCAATGTGTTACAAAAGGATTCCAGAAGAAATTCTACTGACCAAGGCTAAGCTCCTGTCAGTCGTCAACCTAATGAAATATCATAGGTTTGGGTTGTTACAACAATTTATGGGGTATTAAGGTCTAAATGATGTACCTCTTTTTAACACAATTAAAAACTTGTCTCCATGGTTATTTTAGACAAGAAGATTTTCCCTGAGCCTGTGTGTTTTAGTGATCATAAATATTTCAGTTGATTAAGTGGTGGTTTGATGCCATAAGGCCATAAGTGATTCAATGAGAACCTTGACCAATGTAAGATGGTGCTGCCTTGATATACACATCAGTGAAAGAAGACAAGAACTGTGATTTACTACTCAGATATATGTGCCACAGAATATATGGATTCCCTTTTACATCTTCAGCTTATGTTGTCGAGAGAGACTGTGTTTTCGTGTAAGTATTCAACTTTTTTTTTTTTTATAGACCAGCCCCGATAGCTCAGTCGGTAGAGCGTCCGCTTCAGGGCTGGGAGATCCGGGTTCAAGCTTGGGTTGAGTCAGACACAAGACTTAAACAATGGTAGCTGCTGCTGCTTCGCTTGGCGCTCAGCAATAGGAGTTAGAGCAGCGACTGGTTGGCCCGGTGTCAGTATACTGTGACTGGGTGAGGGGGCTTGCTAGTTGTCTTCGGTAAGTCGTCTCGGTGAGGCAGCACCTAAAAGAGCGGTGGAAATCCGCCCTGCAATAAGGAGACAACGTCTTCATATAACTGAAATACTGTTGAGCAGGACGTAAAACCCAAATCACTCACTCAACTTTTTATAGAGATAAGTACAGGGTTAAGCATTGAAATCATTGTCCCTAAAAAAAAATTGTATAAAAGTCTGACTGATTTTTCACTTGTTCCTATGTTGAAAATTTTGGGGTTTACCTCTGTACACAGATCATATATGGTAGCCATATAAATGTAATAATCTTGAGTACAGGGTAAGACATCTATCAATTTATGGGGTATAACGGTCTAAATGATATAACTTCGGGTGATACATTATTGGCATGGTTATTTAGACAAGAAGATTTTCCCTGTGCCCGTGTGTTTTAGTGATCATAAATATATCTCTTTATATATGATTTAAGTTCATTTATTAAATTCTTTCCGACAAAAAATAATGTAAAAACATTTGATTGTTTTGATTTAATAGTATTTCTGGTTTGAGTGGAGAGTGTCCCGTTAAGCTTAGTTTTAAAACCTGTCAAGACAGGTATAAAAGTACCACCAGAATCGCCTAGAGTAACTAATGGACAAACTTAAAGGTGTAGATAGTCCCCTATAAATGTCGCTTTCAAACTGTTGTGCCCTTGGGCTGGAGCATTGTAGCTCTGCTTTAGCCATGTATGCTGACCCAGCAAGGAGGAACATTAAGTATGCCACATACATTAGACTTCATGACGTTCTATGGTCTGTGGAGCCTAGTAATGTCAAAATTTAGATCTTGGTGGGTTAGAGGAGGGGTTGGGGAGGGGGGGGGGATCTTTTGGTCGGTTGGTACTTTTGTTGCTGTATAACCTTAGCTGTTGAGTGCGACGTTAGCCCCAATCAATCAAGGGGGCCTCCGTGGCTCAGTAGGTAGAGCGCTGGAAGCTCAATCCGAACAGCCTTCCACCAATGGCTGGTTCTAATCCCACTCAGTCCAAAAGATTGGAAAATTTTCTGACTGGGTTTTCACTCGGACGACGTATGTGGGATGGTTTGTCAGTTACCAACGGAAGGTCGTGGGTTTCCTCCGGGCATAGAGCCCGGTTTCCTCCAACAATAAAACTGGTAACACCGCCATATAAGTGAAATAATCTTGAGCGCGACGTAAAGCACCAATCAATCAACCAATCAATCAATCAATCAATCAAACTGTTGTTGTTGTTTTTTAGGCCAACTGGATGGGACAATGATAAGAAAATTAGTATCGTATATGAAAACTTGAATAGTATGAAACCAGATGACCATTATGAAAGTGTTATATCCAAACAAGTTACAAAAAAGGTAAGGTTTATTATTTGATACTTGTGATTAATTTGGTCCGGGAGAAACTTTGTGTTGTGTTAAAGCTTAACTAATGCTATGTATTACAGTGTACATGTATGTGCTTGATGACCTATTTATTTATTTTACATTATACCATTTTACCCAATGGCTATACTGTTTAGAGTTCGATATTTGTTTCTATAAAACTTCTTTGCTTATATACATACACATTTGTTGTGTCGATTTGTTTGTTGTGTAAACTTTTGTTTAAACTGTGTTTTTGAGTTCTGAGGTTTATTGTAAGTTTGTCTTGTATACAAATGTAAATGTGTTGATTACCATGAAATATGATGTATTATCTGTATTCTCTTTTTTTTAAATTATATTTTCTTCACTTTCTAAAAGACACTAACTAACATAAAAACTAATTAATTTTCAAGAGTTAGGTGTCCTCTGCTGCAGTCACCAGTAGAAATAGTTTGAATATAACTCTCATATATTATACTGACTACATATATTATATTATCTCTAACAATAAACCAATACCTTTCAGGCAACCAGAGTTGCTATGGAGGTTTGTATGCTGGTTGTCAAGGTTACAAGCCCCACCTTCTTGTGATGCACTTCTGCCACTCACTTCACACTTCTATATTTGGTTTCAGAAAACAAATTGCATGATACTAGGTTATGGGACTGGCATGAAAGTTTCTTTGTTAAGAATTCATTAAAGTAATGTATGATCTGTATTTCAAATTATGGATGGATTGTTGGTTACATTGACAGATTTTTGTCAACCTCATCCTTAGGTTACAGGTTCAAAGTTGAAAAGGGGCCTGCGTGGCTCAGTAGGTAGAGCGTTGGACACTCAATCCGAACAGCCTTCCACCAAAGGGTCGCGGGTTCGAATCCCACTCAGTCCCAAAAAATTGGAAAATTTTCTGACTGGGTTTTCACTCGAACGACCTATGTGGGATGGTTGCCAGTTACCAACGGAAGGTTGTGGGTTTCCTCCAGGCATAGAGCCAGGTTTCCTCCCACAATAAAACTAGCAACGCCACCAGATAAGTGAAATAATCTTGAGCACGGCGTAAAACACCAAACAATCAATCAATCAAAGTCGAAGATAATTAAATTCATACCCCCATGAGTTATACTTGATCGCCCAATGGGGAGTGGTTGCCAGGTGGGAGTGGAAGCTCAGACAGAGACAGATTTCCAGAACATCATATGAGTGAAATAATCTTGACTGTGGCATTAAACATTAATCAATCTACAACATATGATAAGATACAACAGCTGATGTTTGTTCTTAGGTTCAATGTTAGACAGATATTCACTTGGACTAAAACAGTTTCATAAAAGCAAACAGACACTTCACAAAGATAAATAAATTTGGCTGTTATAGTTAAAGTGGCATAAGCTGCCAAAATTTTGATTTTCGCGGTATTAAAACAGAATGTTAAAATTATCAGCTATTTTTCTCATGACTTAAAATTCCACGGCTTTGTATTGCTTCTGGTCTCTAGAATGTGATGTTAAGAATTATTTTAAACTAACTTAGGCTCAGAATAAAAGAACATTTTTCTAGGTTATTTTTTTTTTGTGGTACTTTTCAAACACTAATTCGGTTTGTATAGATTTGCATAGATTTTCCTCATTCCTACGACAATCATTTAGTTTTATGATGACCTTTACAGCCTGTTACTGTCATGAAAATCAACCTATGAAATAAACACAATTTTTGCAGCTCATGCCACTTTAAAGAAACCATTTCTACATGTATATGTGTCTTTCTCCCTGTAAGATCAAATGTACACATTTTCCCCTCAGCACATGGTCATAGACAATCAGTCCCTAAAATGTTTTTATTTTAAGTGAGTTGACATCTAGAATCACTTTTCTCACCATTTTACTGTTACATCAGGGAGGTGTGGGATGGTTGTCAGACATTAATATTGTGTCAGATATTTCTTCCAGGCATATCAAACGACCTATGTCGGATGGTTGTCAGTTACCAACGGAAGGTCGTGGGTTTACTCCGGGCATAGAACCCGGTTTCCTCCCACACAAAAACTGGCAACGCCACCATATAAGTGAAATAATCTTGAGCGCAACGTAAAACACCAACCAATCAATCAATCAATCTTCCAAGCATAAATGCCTGTTACATCCATCATGACTGGGAGAAAACATCAAATACTCAATTAGTAAATCACAGTAAATCAATTAAAACTGAAAATCCGTACAAATATATAGATCTACTAAGAAAATGTGGGTTATCATTTAGAAGTGACATCTAGAGTTTTCGTAACAATTGAGCAAATAGCCTGGTTTACTCTCGCACTAAACCTGGCAACGTAGCTGTACATGTATGGCCTTTGTGGCTTTGTTCCCGCCAACTAAATTGATTATCTCCTATGTATATAACTGATGTACACTGATGTATTTCTAATGTTGGTTAATAAATACAATACAACAATACAATGTATTGAGTGCGGGCAAAACAACAATCAATCAGTATAATAATTGAGTGTTTTTCATGAATATAAAAAAAATAATGAAATGAAATTTGACTTACATTTTACTGTCTCTCTTTTGCCACAGCCAATACAAAGAGATGCGGAGATTTCAGCAGAGGATGAACAAGTCTTTCTTATGAAACAACAAGGCCAGTTGAGTAAACAGCCTGCTGCAGGAGCTGCTGGGGTGAGTTATCTCCCCTTTCTCTCAGTGCTTTCTGAATTATTTTCAGTACATCTTATCTAAAATAAAGCTGCTACTTGCAATTGAAATATGTCCGCAAGTTGAAAGGTCATTAATCTGAATTTATTTCTTCTAAATATTCAGCCATTCTAATGGCCCAAATTTTCCATTGAGTCTGACAAAAATGGAGACGAGGAGTTATAAGGAGTCTTTAAGCATAACCATTTTCACACACTGCTCAGTGGGTCATATTGCCTTAAATTCCCTCTATTGGGCAAATTTTTCTGGCCTCATTTAGCAGATTTCTTTTCTAATGATCGAATCCTTATGAGGAAAATAGTGGCTGAATCTTTAGAAGAAATACGCCATTTGCTCTGATTTACTCATAACCTTACTTGATCACATTGAAAAGTAAGGATTTATTGGTATTCGACTGGCAACCCATATATGTAAGTTCAGCACCAGTTTTCTCAGACAAAGAAATATTTCAACGAGTGATTTAGTACATTTACGAACAGAATTGATTAAGGTGTTCATGTAAACCTAGCATTGTCGCCATATACTATAAATTGATTTTGAGTTTTGTGTTGAAAAACTGTTAATCAAAAATACTCCAAAGTTGTAGGGTCGCAGGTTCCAATCCCACTCAGACCAAATAAAATTGAAAAATTTCAGAGTGGGTTTTTCACTAAGTTGTCTATGTTACCAGGGGCCTGTTTCACAAAGCGACGAAGCGTAAGTTTTCCTGTAAGTGCCATAGCAACCCATACTGTAGAGATATGTTAGTAAGAAAGTTACACAAAAATACATCTACGCCGTTTTGTGAAACAGGCTCCAGGTACTCACAGAAGAATGTGGCTTTCCTCCAGGCAAAGAGCCTGGGTCCTTCCCCTCCAGTAAACACTGCTTTATACAAGTCAATAACCTTGAGGGCGGCATGAAACATCCATCAATCAATCAATCAATGTCAGTATAGGGGATTACTGTTAAGCTACAATGAGTAGTTTTAACATGTATAGTTTTTATTGTTAAAACATTGTGGATAAATATTTGTATTATAGGTGTTCGTTTTTATTAAAATGTAGGAATCTCCAATGAGAACTCCAGGTAGTGTTTCCAAAACTTCTTCCCCCAGAACACCACAAAGTGGTTCAGGTTCCTTATCAGGCACTCCTAAAAAGGTAAGTTCATTTACATTGTACCAAATATTGTGTTATCAGCAATGTGGCATGACATGTAAGTGAAATGATGACCAGCTGCCTTTAATCAAAAATCAAATTCAGGGTGTCTGATGCATTTTGTTCAAAAGTTGGGATCTTATTTGATGCAATTTTCTATCCCTGCCACATGAATTTGAAAATTTCTCGCTCAGGGGAGTTGTCAAGTGTCAAGTTGTGCAGTGTATCATAGATGGTGAATACACCTCTTTGGTTAAGCCTCTCACACAATTCATCATGGCAATAAGGGTGCTGCATTGATTGTTGCAGTAAAATACAAATTCCACAGCCAAAACATTTGCCACAAAGAATCTGAACTTTGGATTTGTTCTTTAAGTAAAAAAGCTATATGGAATAATTCTTCCTGCGTCCAAATTGAGATGTGGCCTGTGGGTGATTTGTTGGGGAGGGTGATCTGGTCGGTTGGTACTTTTGTCACCATATAACCTTAGCAGTTGAGTGCGACGTTCTCAATCAATCAATGAATCAAACTTCCAGCTTCAAGCCTCCATGGCAGCCGCTGTGTTAAAGTGGGTTAGAGTGATTGTCCCTCAGTCCCACACAGACCTTTCATCGATGCGGCGCGGGTTCAAATCACACTGAGACCAAATGAAAATCAAACAATTTCTGAGTGTATTTTTCACTCGGTTGCCGTATGTTGAAGTTGCCATGTACTCGCCGAATGTCAGGGGTTTCCTCCGGGCAGTGAGCCCGGTTTCCTCCTCCACTAAACCAGGCAACGCCGCCATATAAGTGAAATAATCTTGAGTGCAACGTAACACATCAATCAATCAAAGCCTCCTTGTCTGTTTCAATTCAATCCTGATTGTGCTGTCTACTAACAACGTTATGGCTGTAGAAATTCTATAGTCAAAATTCTCAATTTCATCATCGAGAACTATTTTGGCAGCAAGGCTGCAAATCGTGAATTTTTTCTTATGTATGAATCTAATTTGACGTGTTTCTATATACAGATGGAGCCGGGTAAAGGCACAGCATCCAGTGAAGGTGTACTGGCCAATTTCTTTAACAGTTTACTCACAAAGAAAACATCAGGAGCGGCAGGTCCCCCTTCTAAAGCTGGTAAATTCTCTCTCAATATGAGGCCAAATTTTTCTCCCTCACTTTACCTGATAAATTGACTCTTGATTTGTCCTTACTAATGGAATATACAGCATTTGTATTTATCACCTTGTCTAAGTAGAAACTTGTCTCCGTGGTTATTTAAAGGCCCACTTGCCGCCGTAGCCTGTTTAAATTTGCTAAGAAAACCACTTTACATGAGCTTACTACGACTAATACCACTAAACTTAAATATAGGACACATAAAACATGTCTACCGTATTTCCTCTAATGTTTCGCACGCAAAAAAAGACGATAACCCCCTGGAGAGAGTATGGGGAACGAGGGGATAATCCTATAATCACCAAACAATGAACCGCTTGATTGGACCACGGAGGTGACGACTGTGACAGTGGGCGGTATACAAAGGCTTAAGTAGATAGTACAATCAATAGATGAACACTTTGCCAGTGTTTTAATTATACAGCAGATATTATAAGTAAAATGACACTTTGTCAAGTCTTTGTTCTGGGCTTAAATACTTTCAAATTATACTTTACAGATTGAGGAGAAATGCCGAGATCAACTATGACAATTTTTAGTAAATGTCCGCTTTTGATTTAAAAAATACCTCCACGATAAAGAACAAATCAAAGGGAAGCTATCGGCACTTACTAAAGTTATTTATTCTTTCGAGTAGCCTAATCTTAATTACAAGTAATGGTAACATTGCAAATGTACGAGAAGTTGCTTTTAATATTACAGCCCTAACTATGCCTAACCAGTAAGACTACCGTATTTTCATGCAAATAACCCGAGGGTTATAGGCCTACGTAAAAAATAAGTGTTGTGAAAAATGAAATACGCCCTGCGGGTTATATGTGCATTGCTGCTTATTTTGGTGAGAATAGGCGTGATTATATTACCAAATTGATTATAAAAGTAAATTTCTAAACAATAAATTACTTTCATTCTTCTCTTTTCTTTTTTACAGTGATCGTATTGTATGAATATCTTCACTGTTTTCAACTTTTCGCGCTTTATTCTATAGCCCTTCATCGTTCATGTACAGAGTACAGCACGGCCGTAGTGTAGAAGCGGCAACAACTTCCGTTACGGAGCTGCAATATTTATGTCATGCGGTCAAAGATTGTGGGGAAAACTAAGTTTTTTCTCACGAGTACAATATTTCCGATGTAAAAAGATGGTATGATCATGAGGAAATATAGTTTTAATGACGGAAATCTTGTTTGTTATACATGGAGCTGCAGAATGCCAAAATATAAACGGAACGGTCTACTTAATAATAGGGGTGATGGCTCAGTCCAAATTAGAAAACCATAAGAATTAAATTCACGGAGTACGGCGTATAACAACCCATTCGATCAATGACATTTAGATTAAATTTGTAGAGCTAGTATGATTAAAAGCCCAAGCGTACCTTTTTATCAAAATTTTAAAAGAAAGAAAAAAGCAGTTACTGGCTTGAAGTGTGAACTTGACTCTTGACACGACTTGAGATCAACTCAGTCGACTTCAAAGTCAAACTCAAAGTTTCGTCAGGGACCGATTATTAAAAATAATTCCCTTATATTGGAACAAACTTGGATTCTCCTTTACAAAAAGATCAATTAAGGAAAATATATTTTAATAAAATCAATAAAAATGTACAAGTAATCGCTAATTTGAACGGGTTTTTTTTTTCACTCTTCCTATTTACGGATAACGTACGCCGTAGTGTGACCGCGTGATCCGGCTTTGTAAAAACCTTACACCTCAAACATGTGTGATTTTCCTCGCTGACGGGACTGCAACAACAAATTTGTTTGGATTTTAAATGGCAGCAGACTTTATCACCATAATATTCTTATGATTATGTAATCTGAGGCCCTGTTATTTACAGATTTTGGATCGTGAAACATAATTATGCAGGCTATTGGCTAAGCCGTTTACTGACCGATCAGTGATGAATAACTAGCTCCCCTGCCAGCCGCTTTGCAGTCACTCGACTCGTCACCGCGGGGCTCGTTAGCAGAGGTGTGAATATGTCCCCCCACTTCTGGGCGGTTCCTTTCATATCAACAGCCGTGCGAACAGGGAGGGTAAAAACTGGCGTGCGAAACATTAGAGGAAATACGGTAGTTAGCTTTAGATTGTAGAAATGGGGTGAAAAACAAATGAAGAATCGTAGCCTGATTACAACAACAACGATCCGTGTCAGTCAACTTTCGTGTTGGATTACCCTCATTTCAGGCCTTGTTATCTGTGGGTTACACTCAAACAATTACCAGCAGGCTTTTCCAGTTGCTGTTAACCGATCGTCAGCCTGTATTTCTCAGATAAATAGGCCTACGTAAAAGTACACTGTGCCGTTAGTTCACTCACTCGACTGAAACATAAAATCGCCAATAGGGGGCAGTGTGGTTTGTTTACGTTCCGGGTACGTAACAATTCAAATTTTCAAATTAAAATTAAAAATACAAAGTGACGTCCAAACTTTTAAATTTTGGTAAAAATAGAAAGTTCCTAACTTATATTGTCTGGGAAAAATACAGAAAACGGTCTTTCTTTTTTAATGTAAACAATATTCCTGATTTCCGCGGCAAGTGTGCCTTTAAGACAAGAAGATTTTCCCTGTGCCTGTGTGTTTTAGTGTTCATATAAGGATTTACTTGAATGTTTCTTCTGTTCATCGAGTTATGAACGAACTTTCGGAAAGTTTCCCTTGTGCAAACTAAATAAATCCGCGAAACGGTTTATGAAAAGTTTGCACAGGGGCCAGTTCTTTCATAACTTGATGAACCGAAGAAACATTCAAGTCAATCCTTGTAATTTAATTACTATCACATATACTACGTAAAACAATAAAAATATTCACAGGGAGTGATATATTTTATTTTCAAGAATCAAAACAAACCAACGCGCGCAAAGCTACACTTGATTTCAAACCTCTCTGCCAAGTGACGTCACAATCACAGGCAAAGTGACCGTACAACGAGATGGCCTATTGTTGTTTCGTCGGTGATTCATGTATATCGTTGTAAAAATAGTCCGGAGCTGGTTTGTTCATCGGGTTATGAACAAAAGCAGATTAGCCAATCAAATTGAAGTATTCGTTGTAAACACCCTGGAAATTAAATTATAAATATATAAGCGCTTATGTGGAAGATTTGCCAGTTAGTCGCCGAAAGTCTGGCTTTCTTCCAAGCAAAAAGTTTGGTTTCCTCCTTGAGTAAACCTAGCGACCTTGCCATGTAAGTGAAAAAATCTTCAGTGCGGCGTAAAACATCAATCAAATTATGTAATTTGTTGACTATGAAAAAAGGGAGAATTAGGTATGATTTTTTGTTGCCTTGTATATTTCAGATAAAACCGGTGTCTCACGAGAAGCCGCTGCGGAGTATGAAAGAATGAGTAGAGCCAAGAAGTCCACGGGGGCAAATGATTCACAGACCAATGACACAAGTGCATCTTCACCGTCGTCCTGAGCAATGTGGCCACACCCCCTTCTCTCATTACTACTTATGTATTCCCTAAGAAGCCATGCGTCAGTCGTCAGTCAGTCAGTCGATGTGCTTCTCTTTCGAGGTCTTCCCCTTGGGAAATTATTTCCGGTTGCAGGAAGTTTTTGGGCAATGCTGTTATATTTTTTTCGACTGCTGATGTACGATCTAGTCTGATAAGAAGAGGGGGTCAGTAGTTCTCCATCTGGCCTGCTGTAACAACTCACTGTTCTGCAATAGACAATAACAAAGGCTACCCGACAGTTGGAGACATTAAGAAGTAGAGCATGGATGGATTTCTGTGTACAGTCCTAAATTAAGATTCCCTTGAGGTTGACTGGTTTCATTTTCGCATAGTATCAATTCTGCTTGCTGCTCTCTCTATAATGCTTGCAGAGATTGAAATAAGAATATCTTTCCAGTACCTGTATAAAACATATATGTATATTTAATTGTATTAGGTGGCCAATTGTACAAACTGAATTTTCCTTCCTGAAAACTTATATAAATATATATCTATATAAATATATAAACCTTGACATATGGTCTATTTTTTTCTGGAAATGAATTGAGAAGAAAATACAAGTATACAAATTTCCATGATGTTAGTAGAAATGTGAACGTATCTCTCATTAACAGTCTCTCCTGTTGCGTCAAGTGTTTCCATGGCAACCTTGATATACAGTTACCATGGTGTTGCAATTGTTGTGGGTGTTCTAGCTTGCTATAAAGTTTCTTCTATTGATCTATTATCTCTAATGAAAGCTGATAATGATATATTTTATTTTTTTGGTTCACAACAAGCCTTCATAGATAGTCAAAAAGTAACAGAATCTGTAACCAAGATCTAATTTGACCTGAGTTTATAAACAAATAACTCAGGTAAAGGTACATCCTCCAGTGAGGATCTACTGGTGCACAGGTTTCATCCCACTATGTTTGTGCATAAAGAGAAACTACATGTATGATAATTGTATATTGTCCATTTAAACGGTCAGTTCTCTGCTTCATGTTTGAGAAAAAATTGCACATCTGACTAGCAAAACGTTCCTTTGGTTTATTAGTGCTGTGAATTGTAGAGTGAAGTGACACATGGGATTATACAGTACATGTTTCCACCCACACCTGTAACCATGTGGGTGTTCTTATTGGATAATCCTACATTTGCGAGATACATTACAATGTCCCAAATTTTGGACATTGGGCCAGAACAAACCCTCCAAGGTCAAATTGAACCACTTCTCAATAATTGGAAAAAAGTTATTTATAGAGATACAAGCACATTGCCAAGACAGATTGAGAATCTAAGGATGGCTTTTGAGGGGTACAATGTTCGCATATTTAGTACAATGGGTCAGAATAAACCATCCGAGGTCAAATTGAACTATTTCTCAATAATGGGAAAAACAGTTATTTATAGAGATACAAGCACATTGCCAAGACAGCATCTAAGGATGGCTTTTGAGGGGTACAATGTTCGCATATTTAGTACAATGGGCCAGAATAAACCATCCGAGGTCAAATTGAACCACTTCTCAATAATTGGAAATAAGTTTTTTATAGAGATACAAGCACATTGCCAAGACAGATTGAGAATCTAAGGATGGCTTTTGAGGCGAACAATGTTCGCATATTTAGTACAATGGGTCAGAATAAACCATCCGAGGTCAAATTGAACTATTTCTCAATAATGAGAAAAACAGTTATTTATAGAGATACAAGCACATTGCTAATAGAGCATCTACGGATGGCTTTTGAGGGGTACAATGTCGCATATTTAGTACAATGGGTCAGAATAAACCCCCAGAGGTCAAATTGAACTACTTCTCAGTTATTGGAAAAAAAGTTATTTATAGGGATACAACCACATTGCTACATGTGTAATACAGAATCCAGGCCATAGGATTTCAGGGTAACGATCAGTTCCGGTAGCCTGTTGTTGCTGTCGTTGTAAATCTACGGAAACGAAAATCTGTTGCCCATCATGAAAGACAGTATATAGTATGATGTAAACAGAAACTAGCATCGGTACCGGTTGGTTCCCAGCATTTCAATATACGGAACCGATTAAATGTTTCTGACTCACATAACAATTTTATGGCCTCTGAGAATCTACGGATGGCTTGTGAGGTGTACAGTAAATAACCAATCAATCAATGCAGTAAACTGTGTTAAAATCCTGTCTCTGTCTAGTTGTATTTATTAGGGTATTTAGCTTGGATGGCAAGAGGGATACAATAATTCGAGAGAGAACTCCAAGCTTAGCTTGTCTCGCTGACAAAATTACAGGGGCTCTGTATCAATATCAGATCCATGTGTAAAAATGAACAAACTTTAGTATTCATTTTAAGGTACGAGAATAGAAAGTTGTTGTGGTGACTTTGTTCTCACAGGTGGTGGAAACATTTTGATTTAATTTGTCAAACAAAATATTAACATAAAACACAGAAATGTACAAATTTTCTTTGGAATTCAAGTGCTGCTTTCTTAAATACTTAAATTCAATTCAGAATAAGCTAGGTATGATATTATTTATCTAATTTATTTCATTGGTGTGTTTTGTTATTTTTATACTGCTTACTGCATCCATTGATTTCTTGTAGAGGCTAAAGTTTGGTTTACTGCAGTTAATTGTATTGGCAGTATGAAGGACACAGGTATACAGTGTTTACGTATAATCTGATTTGGATACATGTAATACATAGGAAGCTTTGTTGTATGATTTCATCCTCAGTCCTAACTCTACAATTCTCCCTTCTTTGACATCAGTTTTTGTATTCCACACTAGCACGAGCCTGGGATTATGACAGCTTCATTCATTAGTTTTAAAGAAGAACAGGAAAATGTTTGCATATGGTTCACGTTTCTGGATAAAGCCCAAACCGTATCTCTATTATTCATCACTTAAAGTTTTAGCCACCCAGAATGGGGATTATAGCAATATATCCATGATCCCCAATGTTAAAGTTGATTCTCAGTTATTGCCAACACTCTTGAACATTGTCTATATCAGTATGCAGATAGAGCGGTTTTTGTCAATGTTTTTATCTGATTCCTTAACACTGGGGGCTTTTTTTCAATAGATAAGAAAACACATTAAAAGCAAGATTTCTGTGTTGAATACAATTTGTTTTGATTTTATAAATGGCCTTTTTTCCCTCTGTTAATCTTTTATTTTAATTAAACACACATGGATTGCAGAAGAAATTTATTGGCTTATATATGGTTTACGCAAACTAGCACTCTAAATTCTATCTTTGCCCCGCTTCCTTGGAACCCTTCTGAGTGGATTTCTCACTTAGTCGACGTGTGTAGAAGAGTTGCCAGGTACTCGCCGAAGGTCAGGGTCCCCCTCCACTAAACCTGGCAATCAATCCTTGGAACCCTAATCATATGTGGAAGAGTCACCAGGTACTGGCCAGGGGCACGGCTCTCCTCGCTCCCCCTTACCCCCATTGCCATTGCCACCTTAGCCGATCATAGACAAATGCTTTCTTGCCTTTGTATTCACATTGCATTTTGGCCAACCTTCATCAAATTCTTTTTCTTTTTTTTGTCCTGCAAAAAATTATATTTCCTTTTGGGTGATCTGTTTTAGAGTTAAGAAAATCATGGGAATAATTCTAATACTAGGTATAATGAGTTATTTCCTCCTTAGGTTATTTCGTTTGTCAATCTGTTCTCGGTGCTTTTTACATTGTTTTTGATTTACATGTAGTTGTTTATTTTGTTGCCTAACTTATTTATGATATTTTCATCTTTCATTATTTTTCCCCACAGCTTTTCAATTTTTTCAAACATTAGCTATCACAAAAATACAGTTTGTTTTGGAAATATGTTGGTGTAATCAAATAGTGGTAATGCCTTTGAAAACTAGTACAGCTTGCTCTGGCTCTGTATTATATATTCTTCCCTTCCAAACTAATCTATCTGTTAGCCACGCTCAATCCGAACAGCCTTCCACCAATGGGTCGCGGGTTCGAATCCCACTCGGTCCAAAAATTGGAAAATTTTCTAACTGGGTTTTCTCTCGAATGACCTGTGGGATGGTTGCCAGTTACCAGCGGAAGGTCGTGTGTTTCCTCCTGGCACTAAGCTCTGTTTCCTCCCACAATAAAACTGGCAACCCCGCGTTGTAAGTGAAATAATCTTGAGCGCGGCGTAAAACACCAAACAATCAATCAACCTGTCAGCCAGCACCATGGGGTCATGCTAAACATTCAAAAAGACATATCCAATTGGGATACATCAAAGCCTCCAAACTGAATTTGTTGAACCTTTCCAAAATGTAGCTTGGCCACAAGGTACAGGAGGAAAGTTATGTCATGGTTTAAACTGTATTTTTATTCATCCAAAAGTGAATATGGGATTGGCGAACAGGTATGAACTATATAAACACCTTTCCCTTATAACATGTATGACACGTTACATGGCCTGTAATAAGCAGTGATAATGTCATGTCCGGCAACAACGGTTAAAAGTCGATCATGTACCGATGACAGCCAAGAGAAACCAAGTTCTTCAAGAAACAAATCAGAGAATTTAAAGCATGGAATATTTATTAAGTGTGTGAAGAGGTAGTTTAATTCTGTCATACCGTACGCTTACATCACCTAAACATCAATACTTAAGGGTTATGTTAATTAAAAATGTTTAAGAAAAATATCAAACATCTTGTTTTAAGTGTAGAATTTAACAGTATGTAAATTATTTTTCTAGTTGTCTTGGTTATTGATTTAGCTGCTTATGTTCAAGATATGTCATTGAGGAATACAGTTCAAATTAAACGCTAACTTATATTGCCATGCCATACTTTCACTTTTATCATGTAATTTTGAGTGAATTTTCTGATGTCAAACAAGTTATTAAATTAGAAGACATTGTTCTAAAATCTGTTATTTGCAAGTTTTCTCATTAATAATGATCCAATTTACAAAGTAATTTATTTCTCAGTAAATATAAAATCCAATACTATGAAGGTATTAACACTGTACCAAAAATGAATTGGCTTTTTCTCCTATTTCTGTGTATAATGTGCAGTTGTCATAGTAACGGCTGTCTCGTCTGTAATATTAGACCTTTGTGGAGAGAGAGATAAAAGGTTTATTGCGAAATAAATAATTTAGTCCTGAGTGACTGTACCAGTTTATAACTGACATTTTGTTATTTTGTATGATTCCTTGTTCAAGCTTTTCCTGTAGAGTAACTAGTGTGACATGAGCTGCCAAATGTAGTGAAAACTGCTGTGAATTTCATTGATTTTTGTCTTTCTCCGGTATGCTGGCATTAGTTACAGAATATGTACACAAAGAAAAAAGTTAAGCACCCCCTAGAAAGTCTGCACCGACCGATAAAATCATTGGTGTAGGGAGATTGTTGCCAAACTGATATTGCAGAAACGATTGTGATCATAAAGGGCAACATCCTGGCGATAAGAAATCACCATTAATGGCAATAAGTTATACAAGTTATTCAGGATATCGTTAGCTAAATCAAAAGTGTATTTTAACAAAATAAAAAGATGCTTGTAAGTATGAACCATCTGGCTTCACAGAGCGAACATATTGAAGTAAAAATGTCACTGTCACTGAGTGTGTAGAACACATCCCTAGAGCAGAAGGTCAATAGCACGTATAGCTTACAGGACGGCATTGCCAGGTTTAGTGGGGGAGGAAACCTCTCCACCTTCTGGAAGTACCTGGCAACTCTTCCACATACGCCTACCAAGTGAAAATCAACTCAGACATTTTTAGGGGGTTTTTTTTATCTGAGCTAGATTTGAACCCGCGCTCATCGATGGAAGGTCTGTGTGGGACTGAGGGACGATCATTCAAACACAATGGACCACCAAGGCCCCCAGATGAAATTGATACACTGTTTATCTGTGAAGAGAATACAAATCTCCAGTATCTACATGTAGTTACTGACAGCTAGTTCTGGAGCACCCCTAAAAGGTGTTTCGGCTGCTGAAGGCCCCTCTCTATTAACGTACAAAACAACCCTCCTCTGGGATGATTGCCTGCTGGAGGCCCCTCTCTCTATTAACTTACAAACAACCCTCCTCTGGGATGATTGCCTGCTGAAGGGCCCTCTCTATTAACTTACAAACAACCCTCCTCTGGGATTATTACCTGCTGAAGGCCCCTCTCTATTAACTTACAAACAACCCTCCTCTGGGATGATTACCTGCTGAAGGGCCCTCTCTATTAACTTACAAACAACCCTCCTCTGGGATTATTACCTGCTGAAGGCCCCTCTCTATTAACTTACAGACATCCCTCCTCTGGGATGATTACCTGCTGAAGGCCTCTCTCTATTAACTTACAGACATCCCTCCTCTGGTATGATTACCTGCTGAAGGCCCCTCTCTATTAACTTACAAACAACCCTCTTCTGGGATTATTACCGGCTGAAGGCCCCTCTCTATTAACTTACAGACATCCCTCTTCTGGGATGATTACCGGCTGAAGGCCCCTCTCTATTAACTTACAAACAACCCTCCTCTGGGATGATTACCTGCTGAAGGCCCCTCTCTATTAACTTACAAACAACCCTCCTCTGGGATGATTACCTGCTGAAGGCCCCTCTCTATTAACTTACAAACAGCCCCCCCCCCCTGGATGATTACCTGCTGAAGGCCCCTCTCTACTAACTTACAAACATCCCTCCTCTGGTAGGATTACCTGCTGAAGGCCCCTCTCTATTAACTTACAAACAGCCCCCCCCCCCCCCTGGATGATTACCTGCTGAAGGCCCCTCTCTATTAACTTACAAACATCCCTCCTCTGGTATGATTGCCTGCTGAAGGCCCCTCTGTATTAACTTACAAACAGCCCCCCCCCTGGATGATTACCTGCTGAAGGCCCCTCTCTATTAACTTACAAACAACCCTCCTCTGGGATGATTACCTGCTGAAGGCTCCTCTCTATTAACTTACAAACATCCCTCCTCTGGTAGGATTGCCTGCTGAAGGCCCCTCTCTATTAACTTACAAACAACCCTCCTCTGGTATGATTACCTGCTGGAGGCCCCTCTCTAATTAACTTACAAACAACCCTCCTCTGGTATGATTACCTGCTGAAGGCCCCTCTCTATTAACTTACAAACAGCCCTCCTCTGGGATGATTACCTGCTGAACGCCCCTCTCTATTAACTTACAAACAACCCTCCTCTGGGATGATTGCCTGCTGGAGGCCCCTCTCTACTAACTTACAAACATCCCCCCTGGATGATTACCTGCTAAAGGCTCCTCTCTATTAACTTACAAACAACCCTCCTCTGGGATGATTGCCTGCTGGAGGCCCCTCTCTATTAACTTACAAACAACCCTCCTCTGGGATGATTGCCTGCTGGAGGCCCCTCTCTATTAACTTACAAACAACCCTCCTCTGGGATGATTACCTGCTGAAGGCCCCTCTCTATTAACTTATAAACAACCCTCCTCTGGGATGATTACCTGCTGAAGGCCCCTCTCTATTAACTTACAAACAGCCCCCCCCCTGGATGATTACCTGCTGAAGGCCCCTCTCTATTAACTTACAAACAACCCTCCTCTGGGATGATTGCCTGCTGGAGGCCCCTCTCTATTAACTTACAAACAACCCTCCTCTGGGATGATTACCTGCTGAAGGCCCCTCTCTATTAACTTATAAACAACCCTCCTCTGGGATGATTACCTGCTGAAGGCCCCTCTCTATAAACTTACAAACAACCCTCCTCTGGGATGATTGCCTGCTGAAGGCCCCTCTCTATTAACTTATAAACAACCCTCCTCTGGGATGATTGTCTGCTGAAGGGCCCTCTCTATTAACTTACAAACATCCCTCCTCTGGGATGATTACCGGCTGAAGGCCCCTCTCTATTAACTTACAAACAACCCTCCTCTGGGATGATTACCGGCTGAAGGCCCCTCTCTATTAACTTACAAACAACCCTCCTCTGGGATGATTGTCTGCTGAAGGCCCCTCTCTATTAACTTACAAACAACCCTCCTCTGGGATGATTACCTGCTGAAGGCCCCTCTCTATTAACTTACAAACATCCCTCCTCTGGGATGATTACCTGCTGAAGGTCCCTCTCTACTAACTTACAAACCGCCCCCCTCTGGGATGATTATCTGCTGAAGGCCCCTCTCTATTAACTTACAAACATCCCTCCTCTGGGATGATTACCTGCTGAAGGCCCCTCTCTACTAACTTACAAACAACCCTCCTCTGGGATGATTACCTGCTGAAGGCTCCTCTCTATTAACTTACAAACAACCCTCCTCTGGGATGATTATCTGCTGAAGGCCCCTCTCTATTAACTTACAAACATCCCTCCTCTGGGATGATTACCTGCTGAAGGCCCCTCTCTACTAACTTACAAACAGCCCTCCTCTGGGATGATTACCTGCTGAAGGCCCCTCTCTATTAACTTACAAACAACCCTCCTCTGGGATGATTACCTGCTGAAGGCCCCTCTCTATTAACTTACAGACATCCCTCCTCTGGGATGATTACCTGCTGAAGGCCCCTCTCTATTAACTTACAAACAACCCTCCTCTGGGATGATTGCCTGCTGGAGGCCCCTCTCTATTAACTTACAAACAACCCTCCTCTGGTATGATTGCCTGCTGAAGGCCCCTCTCTATTAACTTACAAACAACCCTCATCTGGGATGATTACCTGCTGAAGGCCCCTCTCTACTAACTTACAAACAGCCCCCCTCTGGTATGATTGCCTGCTGAAGGCCTCTCTCTATTAACTTACAAACAACCCTCCTCTGGGATGATTACCTGCTGAAGGCCCCTCTCTATTAACTTACAGACATCCCTCCTCTGGGATGATTACCTGCTGAAGGCCCCTCTCTATTAACTTACAAACAACCCTCTTCTGGGATGATTACCTGCTGAAGGCCCCTCTCTATTAACTTACAGACATCCCTCCTCTGGGATGATTACCTGCTGAAGGCCCCTCTCTATTAACTTACAAACAACCCTCTTCTGGGATGATTACCTGCTGAAGGGCCCTCTCTATTAACTTACAGACATCCCTCCTCTGGGATGATTACCTGCTGAAGGCCCCTCTCTACTAACTTACAAACAGCCCCCCTCTGGTATGATTGCCTGCTGAAGGCCCCTCTCTATTAACTTACAAACAACCCTCCTCTGGGATGATTACCTTCTGAAGGCTCCTCTCTATTAACTTACAGACATCCCTCCTCTGGGATGATTACCTGCTGAAGGCCCCTCTCTATTAACGTACAAAACAACCCTCCTCTGGGATGATTGCCTGCTGAAGGCCCCTCTCTATTAACTTACAAACAGCCCCCCTCTGGTATGATTGCCTGCTGAAGGCCCCTCTCTATTAACTTACAAACAACCCTCCTCTGGGATGATTACCTGCTGAAGGCCCCTCTCTATTAACTTACAGACATCCCTCCTCTGGGATGATTACCTGCTGAAGGCCCCTCTCTATTAACTTACAAACAACCCTCTTCTGGGATGATTACCTGCTGAAGGGCCCTCTCTATTAACTTACAGACATCCCTCCTCTGGGATGATTACCTGCTGAAGGCCCCTCTCTACTAACTTACAAACAGCCCCCCTCTGGTATGATTACCTGCTGAAGGCCCCTCTCTATTAACTTACAAACAACCCTCCTCTGGGATGATTACCTGCTGAAGGCCCCTCTCTATTAACTTACAGACATCCCTCCTCTGGGATGATTACCTGCTGAAGGCCCCTCTCTATTAACTTACAAACAACCCTCCTCTGGGATGATTGCCTGCTGGAGGCCCCTCTCTATTAACTTACAAACAACCCTCCTCTGGTATGATTGCCTGCTGAAGGCCCCTCTCTATTAACTTACAAACAACCCTCCTCTGGGATGATTACCTGCTGAAGGCCCCTCTCTACTAACTTACAAACAACCCCCCTCTGGTATGATTGCCTGCTGAAGGCCCCTCTCTATTAACTTACAAACAACCCTCCTCTGGGATGATTACCTGCTGAAGGCCCCTCTCTATTAACTTACAAACAACCCTCCTCTGGGATGATTACCTGCTGAAGGCCCCTCTCTATTAACTTACAAACATCCCTCCTCTGGGAGGATTACCTGCTGAAGGCCCCTCTCTATTAACTTACAAACAACCCTCTTCTGGGATGATTACCTGCTGAAGGCCCCTCTCTATTAACTTACAAACAACCCTCCTCTGGGATGATTACCTGCTGAAGGCCCCTCTCTATTAACTTACAAACAACCCTCCTCTGGGATGATTACCTGCTGAAGGCCCCTCTCTATTAACTTACAAACATCCCTCCTCTGGGAGGATTACCTGCTGAAGGCCCCTCTCTATTAACTTACAAACAACCCTCTTCTGGGATGATTACCTGCTGAAGGGCCCTCTCTATTAACTTACAGACATCCCTCCTCTGGGATGATTACCTGCTGAAGGCCCCTCTCTACTAACTTACAAACAGCCCCCCTCTGGTATGATTGCCTGCTGAAGGCCCCTCTCTATTAACTTACAAACAACCCTCCTCTGGGATGATTACCTGCTGAAGGCCCCTCTCTACTAACTTACAAACAGCCCCCCTCTGGTATGATTGCCTGCTGAAGGCCCCTCTCTATTAACTTACAAACAACCCTCCTCTGGGATGATTACCTTCTGAAGGCTCCTCTCTATTAACGTACAAAACAAACCTCCTCTGGGATGATTACCTTCTGAAGGCTCCTCTCTATTAACTTACAAACAACCCTCCTCTGGTAGGATTACCGGCTGAAGGCCCCTCCCTATTAACTTACAAACATCCCTCCTCTGGGATGATTACCTGCTGAAGGCCCCTCTCTATTAACTTACAAACCGCCCCCCTCTGGGATGATTACCTGCTGAAGGCCTCTCTCTATTAACTTACAAACAACCCTCCTCTGGTAGGATTACCTTCTGAAGGCTCCTCTCTATTAACTTACAGACATCCCTCCTCTGGGATGATTACCTGCTGAAGGCCCCTCTCTATTAACGTACAAAACAACCCTCCTCTGGGATGATTGCCTGCTGAAGGCCCCTCTCTATTAACTTACAAACAGCCCCCCTCTGGTATGATTGCCTGCTGAAGGCCCCTCTCTATTAACTTACAAACAACCCTCCTCTGGGATGATTACCTGCTGAAGGCCCCTCTCTATTAACTTACAGACATCCCTCCTCTGGGATGATTACCTGCTGAAGGCCCCTCTCTATTAACTTACAAACAACCCTCTTCTGGGATGATTACCTGCTGAAGGGCCCTCTCTATTAACTTACAGACATCCCTCCTCTGGGATGAATACCTGCTGAAGGCCCCTCTCTACTAACTTACAAACAGCCCCCCTCTGGTATGATTACCTGCTGTAGGCCCCTCTCTATTAACTTACAAACAACCCTCCTCTGGGATGATTACCTGCTGAAGGCCCCTCTCTATTAACTTACAGACATCCCTCCTCTGGGATGATTACCTGCTGAAGGCCCCTCTCTATTAACTTACAAACAACCCTCCTCTGGGATGATTGCCTGCTGGAGGCCCCTCTCTATTAACTTACAAACAACCCTCCTCTGGTATGATTGCCTGCTGAAGGCCCCTCTCTATTAACTTACAAACAACCCTCCTCTGGGATGATTACCTGCTGAAGGCCCCTCTCTACTAACTTACAAACAGCCCCCCTCTGGTATGATTGCCTGCTGAAGGCCCCTCTCTATTAACTTACAAACAACCCTCCTCTGGGATGATTACCTGCTGAAGGCCCCTCTCTATTAACTTACAGACATCCCTCCTCTGGGATGATTACCTGCTGAAGGCCCCTCTCTATTAACTTACAAACAACCCTCTTCTGGGATGATTACCTGCTGAAGGGCCCTCTCTATTAACTTACAGACATCCCTCCTCTGGGATGATTACCTGCTGAAGGCCCCTCTCTACTAACTTACAAACAGCCCCCCTCTGGTATGATTGCCTGCTGAAGGCCCCTCTCTACTAACTTACAAACAGCCCCCCTCTGGTATGATTGCCTGCTGAAGGCCCCTCTCTATTAACTTACAAACAACCCTCCTCTGGGATGATTACCTGCTGAAGGCCCCTCTCTATTAACTTACAGACATCCCTCCTCTGGGATGATTACCTGCTGAAGGCCCCTCTCTATTAACTTACAAACAACCCTCTTCTGGGATGATTACCTGCTGAAGGGCCCTCTCTATTAACTTACAGACATCCCTCCTCTGGGATGATTACCTGCTGAAGGCCCCTCTCTACTAACTTACAAACAGCCCCCCTCTGGTATGATTGCCTGCTGAAGGCCCCTCTCTATTAACTTACAAACAACCCTCCTCTGGGATGATTACCTTCTGAAGGCTCCTCTCTATTAACGTACAAAACAACCCTCCTCTGGGATGATTACCTTCTGAAGGCTCATCTCTATTAACTTACAAACAACCCTCCTCTGGTAGGATTACCTTCTGAAGGCTCCTCTCTATTAACTTACAGACATCCCTCCTCTGGGATGATTACCTGCTGAAGGCCCCTCTCTATTAACGTACAAAACAACCCTCCTCTGGGATGATTGCCTGCTTAAGGCCCCTCTCTATTAACTTACAAACAGCCCCCCTCTGGTATGATTGCCTGCTGAAGGCCCCTCTCTATTAACTTACAAACAACCCTCCTCTGGGATGATTACCTGCTGAAGGCCCCTCTCTATTAACTTACAGACATCCCTCCTCTGGGATGATTACCTGCTGAAGGCCCCTCTCTATTAACTTACAAACAACCCTCTTCTGGGATGATTACCTGCTGAAGGGCCCTATCTATTAACTTACAGACATCCCTCCTCTGGGATGATTACCTGCTGAAGGCCCCTCTCTACTAACTTACAAACAGCCCCCTCTGGTATGATTGCCTGCTGAAGGCCCCTCTCTATTAACTTACAAACAACCCTCCTCTGGGATGATTGCCTGCTGAAGGCCCCTCTCTATTAACTAACAAACAACCCTCCTCTGGGATGATTGCCTGCTGAAGGCCCCTCTCTATTAACTTACAAACAGCCCCCCTCTGGTATGATTGCCTGCTGAAGGCCCCTCTCTATTAACTTACAAACAACCCTCCTCTGGTATGATTGCCTGCTGAAGGCCCCTCTCTATTAACTTACAAACAGCCCCCCCCCCCCTGGATGATTACCTGCTGAAGGCCCCTCTCTACTAACTTACAAACATCCCTCCTCTGGTAGGATTACCTGCTGAAGGCCCCTCTCTATTAACTTACAAACAGCCCCCCCCCCTGGATGATTACCTGCTGAAGGCCCCTCTCTATTAACTTACAAACATCCCTCCTCTGGTATGATTGCCTGCTGGAGGCCCCTCTCTTATTAACTTACAAACAACCCTCCTCTGGTATGATTACCTGCTGAAGGCCCCTCTCTATTAACTTACAAACAACCCTCCTCTGGTATGATTACCTGCTGAAGGCCCCTCTCTATTAACTTACAAACAACCCTCCTCTGGGATGATTACCTGCTGAACGCCCCTCTCTATTAACTTACAAACAACCCTCCTCTGGGATGATTGCCTGCTGGAGGCCCCTCTCTACTAACTTACAAACATCCCCCCCTGGATGATTACCTGCTGAAGGCCCCTCTCTATTAACTTACAAACAACCCTCCTCTGGGATGATTGCCTGCTGGAGGCCCCTCTCTATTAACTTACAAACAACCCTCCTCTGGGATGATTGCATGCTGGAGGCCCCTCTCTATTAACTTACAAACAACCCTCCTCTGGGATGATTACCTGCTGAAGGCCCCTCTCTATTAACTTATAAACAACCCTCCTCTGGGATGATTACCTGCTGAAGGCCCCTCTCTATTAACTTACAAACAGCCCCCCCCTGGATGATTACCTGCTGAAGGCCCCTCTCTATTAACTTACAAACAACCCTCCTCTGGGATGATTGCCTGCTGGAGGCCCCTCTCTATTAACTTACAAACAACCCTCCTCTGGGATGATAACCTGCTGAAGGCCCCTCTCTATTAACTTATAAACAACCCTCCTCTGGGATGATTACCTGCTGAAGGCCCCTCTCTATTAACTTACAGACATCCCTCCTCTGGGATGATTACCTGCTGAAGGCCCCTCTCTATTAACTTACAAACAACCCTCCTCTGGGATGATTGCCTGCTGAGGGCCCCTCTCTATTAACTTATAAACAACCCTCCTCTGGGATGATTGTCTGCTGAAGGGCCCTCTCTATTAACTTACAAACATCCCTCCTCTGGGATGATTACCGGCTGAAGGCCCCTCTCTATTAACTTACAAACAACCCTCCTCTGGGATGATTACCGGCTGAAGGCCCCTCTCTATTAACTTACAAACAACCCTCCTCTGGGATGATTGTCTGCTGAAGGCCCCTCTCTATTAACTTACAAACAACCCTCCTCTGGGATGATTACCTGCTGAAGGGCCCTCTCTATTAACTTACAAACAGCCCCCCTCTGGGATGATTACCGGCTGAAGGCCCCTCTCTATTAACTTACAAACAACCCTCCTCTGGGATGATTGTCTGCTGAAGGCCCCTCTCTATTAACTTACAAACAACCCTCCTCTGGGATGATTGCCTGCTGAAGGGCCCTCTCTATTAACTTACAAACAGCCCCCCTCTGGGATGATTACCTGCTAAAGGCCCCTCTCTATTAACTTACAGACATCCCTCTTCTGGGATGATTACCTGCTAAAGGCCCCTCTCTATTAACTTACAAACAACCCTCCTCTGGGATTATTACCTGCTGAAGGCCCCTCTCTATTAACTTACAAACAGCCCCCCTCTGGGATGATTACCTGCTGAAGGGCCCTCTCTATTAACTTACAAACAGCCCTCCTCTGGGATGATTGTCTGCTGAAGGCCCCTCTCTATTAACTTACAAACAACCCTCCTCTGGGATGATTGTCTGCTGAAGGCCCCTCTCTATTAACTTACAAACAACCCTCCTCTGGGATGATTACCTGCTGAAGGCCCCTCTCTATTAACGTACAAAACAACCCTCCTCTGGGATGATTGCCTGCTGAAGGCCCCTCTCTATTAACTTACAAACAGCCCCCCTCTGGTATGATTGCCTGCTGAAGGCCCCTCTCTATTAACTTACAAACAACCCTCCTCTGGGATGATTACCTGCTGAAGGCCCCTCTCTATTAACTTACAGACATCCCTCCTCTGGGATGATTACCTGCTGAAGGCCCCTCTCTATTAACTTACAAACAACCCTCTTCTGGGATGATTACCTGCTGAAGGGCCCTCTCTATTAACTTACAGACATCCCTCCTCTGGGATGAATACCTGCTGAAGGCCCCTCTCTACTAACTTACAAACAGCCCCCCTCTGGTATGATTACCTGCTGTAGGCCCCTCTCTATTAACTTACAAACAGCCCCCCTCTGGGATGATTACCTGCTAAAGGCCCCTCTCTATTAACTTACAAACAACCCTCCTCTGGGATGATTGCCTGCTGAAGGGCCCTCTCTATTAACTTACAAACAACCCCCCTCTGGTATGATTACCTGCTGAAGGGCCCTCTCTATTAACTTACAAACAGCCCCCCTCTGGGATGATTACCTGCTGAAGGGCCCTCTCTATTAACTTACAGACATCCCTCCTCTGGGATGATTACCTGCTGAAGGCCCCTCTCTATTAACTTACAAACAACCCCCCTCTGGTATGATTACCTGCTGAAGGGCCCTCTCTATTAACTTACAAACAGCCCCCCTCTGGGATGATTACCTGCTGAAGGGCCCTCTCTATTAACTTACAGACATCCCTCCTCTGGGATGATTACCTGCTGAAGGGCCCTCTCTATTAACTTACAAACAACCCCCCTCTGGTATGATTACCTGCTGTAGGCCCCTCTCTATTAACTTACAAACAGCCCCCCTCTGGGATGATTACCTGCTAAAGGCCCCTCTCTATTAACTTACAAACAACCCTCCTCTGGTATGATTGCCTGCTGAAGGGCCCTCTCTATTAACTTACAAACAACCCCCCTCTGGTATGATTACCTGCTGAAGGGCCCTCTCTATTAACTTACAAACAGCCCCCCTCTGGGATGATTACCTGCTGAAGGGCCCTCTCTATTAACTTACAGACATCCCTCCTCTGGGATGATTACCTGCTAAAGGCCCCTCTCTATTAACTTACAGACATCCCTCTTCTGGGATGATTGTCTGCTGAAGGCCCCTCTCTATTAACTTACAAACAACCCTCCTCTGGGATGATTACCTGCTGAAGGCCCCTCTCTATTAACTTACAAACATCCCTCCTCTGGGATGATTATCTGCTGAAGGCCCCTCTCTATTAACTTACAAACATCCCTCCTCTGGGATGATTACCTGCTGAAGGCCCCTCTCTACTAACTTACAAACAGCCCTCCTCTGGGATGATTGCCTGCTGAAGGCCCCTCTCTATTAACTTACAAGCAACCCTCCTCTGGGATGATTACCTTCTGAAGGCTCCTCTCTATTAACGTACAAAACAACCCTCCTCTGGGATGATTACCTTCTGAAGGCTCATCTCTATTAACTTACAAACAACCCTCCTCTGGTAGGATTACCTTCTGAAGGCTCCTCTCTATTAACTTACAGACATCCCTCCTCTGGGATGATTACCTGCTGAAGGCCCCTCTCTATTAACGTACAAAACAACCCTCCTCTGGGATGATTGCCTGCTTAAGGCCCCTCTCTATTAACTTACAAACAGCCCCCCTCTGGTATGATTGCCTGCTGAAGGCCCCTCTCTATTAACTTACAAACAACCCTCCTCTGGGATGATTACCTGCTGAAGGCCCCTCTCTATTAACTTACAGACATCCCTCCTCTGGGATGATTACCTGCTGAAGGCCCCTCTCTATTAACTTACAAACAACCCTCTTCTGGGATGATTACCTGCTGAAGGGCCCTCTCTATTAACTTACAGACATCCCTCCTCTGGGATGATTACCTGCTGAAGGCCCCTCTCTACTAACTTACAAACAGCCCCCTCTGGTATGATTGCCTGCTGAAGGCCCCTCTCTATTAACTTACAAACAACCCTCCTCTGGGATGATTGCCTGCTGAAGGCCCCTCTCTATTAACTAACAAACAACCCTCCTCTGGGATGATTGCCTGCTGAAGGCCCCTCTCTATTAACTTACAAACAGCCCCCCTCTGGTATGATTGCCTGCTGAAGGCCCCTCTCTATTAACTTACAAACAACCCTCCTCTGGTATGATTGCCTGCTGAAGGCCCCTCTCTATTAACTTACAAACAGCCCCCCCCCCTGGATGATTACCTGCTGAAGGCCCCTCTCTACTAACTTACAAACATCCCTCCTCTGGTAGGATTACCTGCTGAAGGCCCCTCTCTATTAACTTACAAACAGCCCCCCCCCCCTGGATGATTACCTGCTGAAGGCCCCTCTCTATTAACTTACAAACATCCCTCCTCTGGTATGATTGCCTGCTGAAGGCCCCTCTCTATTAACTTACAAACAGCCCCCCCCCCCCTGGATGATTACCTGCTGAAGGCCCCTCTCTATTAACGTACAAAACAACCCTCCTCTGGGATGATTTCCTGCTGAAGGCTCCTCTCTATTAACTTACAAACATCCCTCCTCTGGTAGGATTGCCTGCTGAAGGCCCCTCTCTATTAACTTACAAACAACCCTCCTCTGGTATGATTACCTGCTGGAGGCCCCTCTCTTATTAACTTACAAACAACCCTCCTCTGGTATGATTACCTGCTGAAGGCCCCTCTCTATTAACTTACAAACAGCCCTCCTCTGGGATGATTACCTGCTGAAGGCCCCTCTCTATTAACTTACAAACAACCCTCCTCTGGGATGATTACCTGCTGAAGGCCCCTCTCTATTAACTTACAAACAGCCCTCCTCTGGGATGATTACCTGCTGAAGGCCCCTCTCTATTAACTAACAAACAGCCCCCCTCTGGTATGATTACCTGCTGAAGGCCCCTCTCTATTAACTTACAAACAACCCTCCTCTGGGATGATTGCCTGCTGGAGGCCCCTCTCTACTAACTTACAAACATCCCCCCCTGGATGATTACCTGCTGAAGGCCCCTCTCTATTAACTTACAAACAACCCTCCTCTGGGATGATTGCCTGCTGGAGGCCCCTCTCTATTAACTTACAAACAACCCTCCTCTGGGATGATTGCATGCTGGAGGCCCCTCTCTATTAACTTACAAACAACCCTCCTCTGGGATGATTACCTGCTGAAGGCCCCTCTCTATTAACTTATAAACAACCCTCCTCTGGGATGATTACCTGCTGAAGGCCCCTCTCTATTAACTTACAAACAGCCCCCCCCTGGATGATTACCTGCTGAAGGCCCCTCTCTATTAACTTACAAACAACCCTCCTCTGGGATGATTGCCTGCTGGAGGCCCCTCTCTATTAACTTACAAACAACCCTCCTCTGGGATGATAACCTGCTGAAGGCCCCTCTCTATTAACTTATAAACAACCCTCCTCTGGGATGATTACCTGCTGAAGGCCCCTCTCTATTAACTTACAGACATCCCTCCTCTGGGATGATTACCTGCTGAAGGCCCCTCTCTATTAACTTACAAACAACCCTCCTCTGGGATGATTGCCTGCTGAGGGCCCCTCTCTATTAACTTATAAACAACCCTCCTCTGGGATGATTGTCTGCTGAAGGGCCCTCTCTATTAACTTACAAACATCCCTCCTCTGGGATGATTACCGGCTGAAGGCCCCTCTCTATTAACTTACAAACAACCCTCCTCTGGGATGATTACCGGCTGAAGGCCCCTCTCTATTAACTTACAAACAACCCTCCTCTGGGATGATTGTCTGCTGAAGGCCCCTCTCTATTAACTTACAAACAACCCTCCTCTGGGATGATTACCTGCTGAAGGCCCCTCTCTATTAACTTACAAACATCCCTCCTCTGGGATGATTATCTGCTGAAGGCCCCTCTCTATTAACTTACAAACATCCCTCCTCTGGGATGATTACCTGCTGAAGGCCCCTCTCTACTAACTTACAAACAGCCCTCCTCTGGGATGATTACCTGCTGAAGGCCCCTCTCTATTAACTTACAAACAACCCTCCTCTGGGATGATTACCTGCTGAAGGCCCCTCTCTATTAACTTACAGACATCCCTCCTCTGGGATGATTACCTGCTGAAGGCCCCTCTCTATTAACTTACAAACAACCCTCCTCTGGGATGATTGCCTGCTGAAGGCCCCTCTCTATTAACTTACAAACAGCCCTCCTCTGGGATGATTACCTGCTGAACGCCCCTCTCTATTAACTTACAAACAACCCTCCTCTGGGATGATTGCCTGCTGGAGGCCCCTCTCTACTAACTTACAAACATCCCCCCCTGGATGATTACCTGCTGAAGGCCCCTCTCTATTAACTTACAAACAACCCTCCTCTGGGATGATTGCCTGCTGGAGGCCCCTCTCTATTAACTTACAAACAACCCTCCTCTGGTAGGATTACCTGCTGAAGGCCCCTCTCTATTAACTTACAAACAGCCCCCCCCCCCTGGATGATTACCTGCTGAAGGCCCCTCTCTATTAACTTACAAACATCCCTCCTCTGGTATGATTGCCTGCTGAAGGCCCCTCTCTATTAACTTACAAACAGCCCCCCCCCCCCTGGATGATTACCTGCTGAAGGCCCCTCTCTATTAACGTACAAAACAACCCTCCTCTGGGATGATTTCCTGCTGAAGGCTCCTCTCTATTAACTTACAAACATCCCTCCTCTGGTAGGATTGCCTGCTGAAGGCCCCTCTCTATTAACTTACAAACAACCCTCCTCTGGTATGATTACCTGCTGGAGGCCCCTCTCTTATTAACTTACAAACAACCCTCCTCTGGTATGATTACCTGCTGAAGGCCCCTCTCTATTAACTTACAAACAGCCCTCCTCTGGGATGATTACCTGCTGAAGGCCCCTCTCTATTAACTTACAAACAACCCTCCTCTGGGATGATTACCTGCTGAAGGCCCCTCTCTATTAACTTACAAACAGCCCTCCTCTGGGATGATTACCTGCTGAAGGCCCCTCTCTATTAACTAACAAACAGCCCCCCTCTGGTATGATTACCTGCTGAAGGCCCCTCTCTATTAACTTACAAACAACCCTCCTCTGGGATGATTGCCTGCTGGAGGCCCCTCTCTACTAACTTACAAACATCCCCCCCTGGATGATTACCTGCTGAAGGCCCCTCTCTATTAACTTACAAACAACCCTCCTCTGGGATGATTGCCTGCTGGAGGCCCCTCTCTATTAACTTACAAACAACCCTCCTCTGGGATGATTGCATGCTGGAGGCCCCTCTCTATTAACTTACAAACAACCCTCCTCTGGGATGATTACCTGCTGAAGGCCCCTCTCTATTAACTTATAAACAACCCTCCTCTGGGATGATTACCTGCTGAAGGCCCCTCTCTATTAACTTACAAACAGCCCCCCCCTGGATGATTACCTGCTGAAGGCCCCTCTCTATTAACTTACAAACAACCCTCCTCTGGGATGATTGCCTGCTGGAGGCCCCTCTCTATTAACTTACAAACAACCCTCCTCTGGGATGATAACCTGCTGAAGGCCCCTCTCTATTAACTTATAAACAACCCTCCTCTGGGATGATTACCTGCTGAAGGCCCCTCTCTATTAACTTACAGACATCCCTCCTCTGGGATGATTACCTGCTGAAGGCCCCTCTCTATTAACTTACAAACAACCCTCCTCTGGGATGATTGCCTGCTGAGGGCCCCTCTCTATTAACTTATAAACAACCCTCCTCTGGGATGATTGTCTGCTGAAGGGCCCTCTCTATTAACTTACAAACATCCCTCCTCTGGGATGATTACCGGCTGAAGGCCCCTCTCTATTAACTTACAAACAACCCTCCTCTGGGATGATTACCGGCTGAAGGCCCCTCTCTATTAACTTACAAACAACCCTCCTCTGGGATGATTGTCTGCTGAAGGCCCCTCTCTATTAACTTACAAACAACCCTCCTCTGGGATGATTACCTGCTGAAGGCCCCTCTCTATTAACTTACAAACATCCCTCCTCTGGGATGATTATCTGCTGAAGGCCCCTCTCTATTAACTTACAAACATCCCTCCTCTGGGATGATTACCTGCTGAAGGCCCCTCTCTACTAACTTACAAACAGCCCTCCTCTGGGATGATTACCTGCTGAAGGCCCCTCTCTATTAACTTACAAACAACCCTCCTCTGGGATGATTACCTGCTGAAGGCCCCTCTCTATTAACTTACAGACATCCCTCCTCTGGGATGATTACCTGCTGAAGGCCCCTCTCTATTAACTTACAAACAACCCTCCTCTGGGATGATTGCCTGCTGAAGGCCCCTCTCTATTAACTTACAAACAGCCCTCCTCTGGGATGATTACCTGCTGAACGCCCCTCTCTATTAACTTACAAACAACCCTCCTCTGGGATGATTGCCTGCTGGAGGCCCCTCTCTACTAACTTACAAACATCCCCCCCTGGATGATTACCTGCTGAAGGCCCCTCTCTATTAACTTACAAACAACCCTCCTCTGGGATGATTGCCTGCTGGAGGCCCCTCTCTATTAACTTACAAACAACCCTCCTCTGGGATGATTGCCTGCTGGAGGCCCCTCTCTATTAACTTACAAACAACCCTCCTCTGGGATGATTACCTGCTGAAGGCCCCTCTCTATTAACTTATAAACAACCCTCCTCTGGGATGATTACCTGCTGAAGGCCCCTCTCTATTAACTTACAAACAGCCCCCCCCCTGGATGATTACCTGCTGAAGGCCCCTCTCTATTAACTTACAAACAACCCTCCTCTGGGATGATTGCCTGCTGGAGGCCCCTCTCTATTAACTTACAAACAACCCTCCTCTGGGATGATAACCTGCTGAAGGCCCCTCTCTATTAACTTATAAACAACCCTCCTCTGGGATGATTACCTGCTGAAGGCCCCTCTCTATTAACTTACAGACATCCCTCCTCTGGGATGATTACCTGCTGAAGGCCCCTCTCTATTAACTTACAAACAACCCTCCTCTGGGATGATTGCCTGCTGAAGGCCCCTCTCTATTAACTTATAAACAACCCTCCTCTGGGATGATTGTCTGCTGAAGGGCCCTCTCTATTAACTTACAAACATCCCTCCTCTGGGATGATTACCTGCTGAAGGCCCCTCTCTATTAACTTACAAACAGCCCTCCTCTGGGATGATTACCTGCTGAAGGCCCCTCTCTATTAACTTACAAACATCCCTCCTCTGGGATGATTACCTGCTGAAGGCCCCTCTCTATTAACTTACAAACAACCCTCCTCTGGGATGATTACCTGCTGAAGGCCCCTCTCTCTATTAACTTACAAACAACCCTCCTCTGGGATGATTGCCTGCTGAAGGCCCCTCTCTATTAACTTACAGACATCCCTCCTCTGGGATGATTACCTGCTGAAGGCCCCTCTCTATTAACTTACAAACAACCCTCCTCTGGGATGATTACCTGCTGAAGGGCCCTCTCTATTAACTTACAAACAACCCTCCTCTGGGATGATTACCTGCTGAAGGCCCCTCTCTATTAACTTACAAACAACCCTCCTCTGGGATGATTACCTGCTGAAGGCCCCTCTCTACTAACTTACAAACAACCCTCCTCTGGGATGATTACCTGCTGAAGGCCCCTCTCTATTAACTTACAAACAACCCTCCTCTGGGATGATTACCTGATGAACGCCCCTCTCTACTAACTTACAAACAACCCTCCTCTGGGATGATTACCTGCTGAAGGCCCCTCTCTATTAACTTACAAACAGCCCCCCCCCTGGATGATTACCTGCTGAAGGCCCCTCTCTACTAACTTACAAACAGCCCCCCTCTGGTATGATTGCCTGCTGAAGGCCCCTCTCTATTAACTTACAAACAACCCTCCTCTGGGATGATTACCTGCTGAAGGCCCCTCTCTATTAACTTACAAACAACCCTCGGGTATGATTACCTGCTGAAGGCCCCTCTCTACTAACTTACAAACAGCCCCCCTCTGGTATGATTGCCTGCTGAAGGCCCCTCTCTATTAACTTACAAACAACCCTCCTCTGGGATGATTACCTGCTGAAGGCCCCTCTCTATTAACTTACAAACAACCCTCGGGTATGATTACCTGCTGAAGGCCCCTCTCTACTAACTTACAAACAGCCCCCCTCTGGTATGATTGTCTGCTGAAGGCCTCTCTCTATTAACTTACAAACAACCCGGTACAAGGTAAATAATGAGGAGTGCAAGGCAAACATCAATCAATAGCATGTGTGACAATGGGGAAATCATCATGGAAGTTGTAAAATCAAGGATAAAACAAGGGCTATTTAAGATAAAATATTTTACTGGTCCATAAAAGTGGAATTAAAAGTACACATCAACGTACATGTAAGATTAGAACCATTACGGCAAGAAGTTTCAAAACCATGTGAAAACTTACAATTAATGTGATTGTTTTGGTATTCCTTGAATACAATACAGGTATCTGAACTGTTCAGAAAAAAATGCCATTAACAAACAGTGTCAACAAAGTAGCTGTTGTATATTATTATGCTTATATTAAAACTATATATAAAGGTCATGCACCTGATAAGATATCTGCATGATGACCAATAATTGACCGCTCTGGACTTGTATGAGAATATTGGTCAAGTATATTTGACATGTTATACATGAACAAAAAATTAATTTGGCACATTATACAGTCACAAAAAAATATACAAGTTAAGGAAAGGTAAAATTCATTTTGAGCACAGGATAGATACATGTATAGTTAATTCAACCCTGCATATATGTTAGATAACCATGTATATATTGTTTTTTTGTCCCCATGTGGTGACATTTAACAGGTTTCATTTCTGGATGTTGCATGCATGGGGTATCTTTCAGGCATTATTTGCATGGACTGTTTATAATAGTAAATTGACCAGGTACATTAAGAATTAATTTTACTGACTACACCAAAACTCATGTCTGTCATCAACCCAATGAAATAGCATGGGTTTCGGGTTTATTACAACAACCTGCTGAACATTTGTCTCCATGGGTATTTTAGTCAAGAACATTTCCCTGTGTTTTAGTGTTCATAAATATGAATCTAATCAGACAATGGGTGAATTAAAAGTCAATACGTCACTCATTCAATCAGTAAATAAAGTAAAAGGGATATTATATCCTGGTTTTTAAGGTTTTGATGAACAACATTATAAGTAGATTATTCACAATAGCTGTTTTTACTAGAAAACATAAAAAAACAATTCTGAAAAATTATACAAAATTCTGCATCAACATAAGCACACTCAAAACAAACAAAAACTTTACAAAGCAATTGAAAAATATTACACAGAAATTTTTATGAAACAATTACATAAAAGGGGTAAATAAAAAGAAAAGATATAAATTAAAATATGTAAAACATTTTTATACATATTTCTCCTAAAACGAGATACAGATAAAATATTTATAAAAATCAACTGAAATTAAAACTTGGGTCCATAAAAGTCTAAATGAAAGTTATTAAAATGGCATGAGCTGCCAAAATGTTGATTTTTTTATGTTAAAACAGAATGTTGAAATTATTGGTTATTTTTCTCAAGACGTATGATTCAGAAGCTGTTTAGTGCTTCTAGTCTCGAAAATATACGGTAAAGTATTGTTTTGAACTAACTTTGGCTTAGAATGAATGAATGGTCGTCCCGGTTATTAAAATTTTGTTTACATTTCGAACACGTTCTTGGCTCGTACAGGCCACATACTGTATGGATTTTACTCATTCCAACGCTAATCATTTAGTTTTTTGATGGCCTTCAAAGCCTATTACTGTCGTGACGATCAGAAATTCTGAAAAAAAGTGTGAATTTTGGCATCTCATGTCACTTTAATGGTTATCAATTTATGTATCTGATAGTAACAATGTTTGGTAAGTCAATAACAGGAAATTTACCCAAAGGCTTGGAACTGATATTTTGTACCGTAAGAAGTTTTGTCTGATGAATATAATTGACTGAAATCTACAAGGCTGTAAAAATGAATTGCACATGTACAATGTATCTGACATTAAGCTGATTTTCATAAGTTAAATCCTCATTTATCCAAAAATCTCACTGCTAGTCTACCATAGAGGGCTGAAGATACATGTAACAACAGATTTTATAGACATAATTTGCTGCTCCTTTTTTATCAAAAGTTTTACACCTTGTTCAAAATCCTTTGACTTATCTCGTAATCCTGAAAATACCAATACATGGGTTCTAGAGGAAAAACTGATTGGTGTTAACCAATGTAAACTGTTAGAACAGGATCAATGTTATCAGATAATATGTTGCTCAAACAGATATACATAAACTTAAGTTCCACAAAATTTAAACACAATATGTATAAGTCCTGGTTTTTCTTTTCAAAAATCTATCATAGAGCACTGTCATTTAAGGTTCTGATAAAAAAATCTGTATATCAACTTTTATCTACCGTATTTCTTCTAAATATTCAAATTTTCCATTGAGTCAGACAAAAACGGAGAAATGGAGTTGTGTTAAAGGATAACCATTTTCACACACTGCTCAGGGGATCATATTGCCTTAAATTCCCTGTAATGGGCAAATTTGTCTGGCCTCATTTAACATATTTCTTTTCTAATGATCGAATGCTTATGAGGAAAAATGTGGTTGAATCTTTAGAAGAAATACAGTACTCACTGTTTAATGTTGAAACATAAAAACTTTATACAGAATAATTTCCATTGTAACTGGAGCAACTCACACATCTTTCATTTGGCACAAGAAATACATTGTATAAAATCACACACTTTCCTGTCAACAGGCAGACCATCAACTTCATTAAACAGATAAAAACTGGACTAAAGCTTGATATTCTCAAAAGCAAAACGTATAATAATATATTCAGTATCAATATTTAAGAACTTGCAGCTGTCGACCGTTTCATTAAAATGTCATACATGTACATTGTAGCTTAAAATAACATTAGATTTGTAAAATGTGGTCCCCTAAAATAAACATCAAGCTATAAATGTATGTTTACAGATTTTGAGCTTACTCAAATGATTTCAGAATTGAACTAAAGGGATTCATGTCAATGGTGGACTAAGGGGAGATAACTGATGATTATGCTGATGGCAGACTAAGAGGAGATAACTCATGATGGAAGACTAAGAGGAGATAACTCATGATGGAAGACTAAGAGGAGATAACTCATGATGCAAGACTAAGAGGAGATAACTCACGATGGAAGACCAAGGAACAGGTTGCTAAATGAGATCAAAAGCTAGGACAGTACATGATTATTACAAAAACATTCATATATTACAGAGAAAATCTTCAAAAACGTTCAATAAAAATCTAAGCACTAGAGCTTACAAGTATAAAGATTATGAGATTATATTATACAACAGAAAAATAAAAGAAATTATTATCAATTTTAACCAGTATTACAACTGTTGCACTTTTGTTTTTTCTTCAGATCTAGCTGTTTGGTGTTTCCATTAGGCACTTGTAAAACTACACCTCTTCTCAATGTCATTTTAGCTTCAAAGTCTTTGTGTAGGATTTTTGCGATGTCTGTAAACATTTCCATAACACCGTTGTTACTTTTACACGAGACTTCATATACTCCTGATAACACGTCACCACATTCACGCACAAAACTTTCTATTTCTGAATCCGATACGGAGTTGTCTCCCCTACAATCAGCCATTGTCCCGCAGAGGAAAATCTTAGCGCCCTCTGCATTCATCACAATGTCTAACACATACTGTGACAGATAACTAAAAGTTTCACGATTAGCTATACTGTAACATAGCAACGCTGCATGAGCACCACGGTAATAACTGGACCCAATGAAACTCATCCGTTCCATGCCACCGGTATCCCATAGCAACAGCTGAAAAAAAGAGATCAAATAAGCAGAGTTTGAGTCAAATAAATCTTTTTTCTTCTAAATATTCAAAATACCAACAACAACATCAAAGACTTTAAAAACTTATTGTAACAACATATCACCCATCATTCAACAATTCTACATAATAAAGTGAAAACACATTCGGAAAATAGCCAACCAGCAAATCAAGTCAGTTGATGGGAGGACTATTGCTCTTCTGACAGCCACCAAGGCCCTCATCCAATTTCCATTGTATGCTAGACCTACCAGATAGATTTATCTTGTTGGGCACATTAATAGTTGAGGATTTTAATATTGTAAAATTGATAAAAAGCTAAATTTTCAAGAGAGATTCCCAACTACTGTACATATTGTTAATAAGGTGGGGCTGATGACCAATCCCTGTGATCAGATATGTTAAACATGGTAGGCTGATACTTTGGACAGTTCCATTAATAACAGCACATGTATATAGCTGGACACAGTCCGTTTCCTTGTCCACAAACTCTGGGCTAAGAACTTCAAGATGAAATGACCAGAGGAATGTGGCCTAAAATTGATAGCACATGTGACTTGAAAACTATGAGAAATGAAAATAACTGAATAGAGCAGGGGTTGAGTTAAATCCCAGTGGACACCCAAGTATCCCTGACCGTTTCCTTCCACTAATATACACCTGTGTACAGGGGGTTTATAGCGTACAGGTGTGATCCTGTTCCATGATCATTTCCCCACCAGTATTGTGCTGATTTGATCATTTCCCCACCAGTATTGGGTTGATGTGATCATTTCTCAAAACAGTATTGTACCGATGTAATCGTTTCTCCACCAGTATTGCCCTCATTTGATCATTTCTCCACGCGGGTTGCCCTGATGTGATCATTTCCCCACCAGGATTGCCCTGATGTGACCATTTCCCCACCAGGATTGCCCTGATGTGATCATTTCTCCACCTGTATTTTGCTGATGTTATCATTTCTTCACCAGTATTGCCCTGATGTGATCATTTCTCCACCAGGATTGCCTTGATGTGATCATTTCTCAACCAGGATTGCCCTCATGTGATCATTTCTCCACCAGGATTGCCCTCATGTGATCATTTCTCCACCAGGATTGCCCTGATGTGATCAATTCTTCACCAGGATTGCCCTGATTTGATAATTTCTCCACCAGGATTACCCTGATGTGATCATTTCTCCACCAGGATTGCCCTGATGTGATCAATTCTCCACCAGGATTGCCCTCATGTGATCAATTCTCCACCAGGATTGCCCTCATGTGATAATTTCTCCACCAGGATTACCCTGATGTGATCAATTCTCCACCAGGATTGCCCTCATGTGATCAATTCTCCACCAGGATTGCCCTCATGTGATCAATTCTCCACCAGGATTGCCCTGATGTGATAATTTCTCCACCAGGATTACCCTGATGTGATAATTTCTCCACCAGGATTGCCCTGATGTGATCAATTATCCACCAGAATTGTGCTGATGTGATCAATTCTCCACGAGGAAGCAGGCAGGCTTTACTATTATGAGATGAGAGTAAAAGATTATGCGATTATGTGACAATAAGATTACAACACAAACCGTTGAAGAGAGTTTCTTAAAAGTTTGAAAAAGTGTTCTACTTTAAAGTGTTTATCCACTTGGTACAGTATGGAAGAGCAAAGTGATGTTATCACCAAACTTTCAATTCCTTTGAAAGACTTAGCCCATTGACTTAAAGTACTTAACAATTGTCCAGATACTAATGATAACAAGAGTTTCGGGAAACCCAAAATACGCCCGGAAAGGCACAGTAACTGCGGCCATACCAAAACAAATCCTTCCATATTTATTTAAATTTAATTTTCAAAATTCAGAGGAAGGAAGTTGAAGCTTGGTAAAAGGTGATGTAATGTCAACAAAATGAAATCTTACCACTAAAACCTTTAAAATCCATCTGTATCAAATTTAAAATGGGCTATCTGGATCAAAGATTATTAACAAGATTTGTACTCGGTACAAGCCATCAATTCTCACTGCTGTTAAATCGGGATGTTAAACATTGCTTGTTGTCAATATAGTTTGGACTAAAATGTTTCAATTTTTTAGAAGAGTAGTTTATAATTTACTAATCATACTTTAACAAAGGCAATTGATTGGCAATTTTGCAGCTCACACCAATTCAAGTAGATTTGAAAAATTTTCTCATATCATTTTTCTATATTATTTGGCTACAAAAAAAACAGTTGAGCATGGCATGGCCATGTGGTATGGAGGACCATAAAACTGTCAACACTTGCAGTGATAAGAGACTTAGAGCTTTAGAGTATGTTTAACTAGAGTACAGGTATGTAAATAGAACAAGGCTGGGTTACTCATCTCTTTCTCTGTAGATAAAACTTTAATCCTTATATGTATTTTTTCATTTGATTAAAACGTTATATATTGATTTAAGAATAGTTTTAATCAATTTAGAAACATTATTGCAATTTGAAAAAATCCTTTTTTGATGAGAATCGGAAAAGTAGAAGCCATTTTATAATTTAAAGGTTATTTTCATGAAAATGAAAGTAAGAATAAAAGGGAATGTACATAATCCAATAATTTGCAATAGTTGATATCATAAACAATTTTTTTACATACTGTCTGTTAATATGGTATGTAACATGAAAGATTTGAAAACATCGGATCATATTTGTTAAAGTTATGGAGAGAAAAAGTAAATATTACATAACCCAATATGGCTGCCATATTACGCAATTTATGATGTCAAAAATAGTTCGCGACACACCTTCCACCCATAAGGTTTATACTCAGAAAAAATTGTGCAGATGGAATCAAAACTTTGGAAGTTATGGAGCGGAAGGGAATATTACATAATCCAATGTAACTCCCATATTATGTAACCAGTGATGTTAAAAATAGTTTGCGACACACCTTCTACCCATAAGGTATATACTTAGAAAAAATTGTGCAGATGGAATCAAAACTTTAGAAGTTATGGAGAGGAACGGAAATCGGACGCCGGACAGCCGGACTGCCAGACTTCCGGACGGACGGAGATGATACCATAATACAGCCCGCTTTTCAAGCCGGGCGTATAAGAAATTAAGACAACACCACATAGTTAGTTATTTTTTAACAACATGAGCTCTCGACACCTATACCAATGTCTTTGTCAAGTGTATAGGTGTCAAAAGCTTGTGTTGTTCAAAAACAAATAACTACGTGGTGATGTCTTAATTTTTTTATCATTAGTATGGAACCCACGTTTAAAGAGAGTTTCAAACATTTTTAACTGTCCAGATGGTGAATGAAGGAGGTCTGTGATTCCTGGTTATAATACACCCAGACAAAAGATGACAGAAACATTACAACATGTTTAACATTCCTCAAACATATGGATATTATTAAGCTCCTATTTCAGACTATCAAATCACTGGTGAAAATTAGTGAGAGGTCAAATGACACAATGCAAGCAAGGTCAAAGGTCAATAATGAAATTCATTCAAAACTTCACAAAGGATTTTCTGACATCTAAAACAGGGCTCACGTATCCTACAATTCGACTGGAATCCAGTCACCTTGCTTAACCAGGGGAATCCATAAAAATGTGTGGTCAAAATGTACATGTGTGTTCTGAATTGAACGCCATGTGCTTGAATGTCAAAATTATTTGGCTTTAGACTTTCGGCAGAATATGAATCGAACCTGCGTCACATTGGTAGGGGGAGTTTCTTTGTGGAAATGCAACAGTAGAAACAGAGAAAAAGTAACTGACCTTGACATCTGAACTGTTGATACAAAATGTTCTGGCGCACTGGTCTAGGCCCACCGTAGATCTTCTGTCAGCTCGCTGGGTAAAACTGTTGTCTAAAAACCGACGGAAAATCGAGCTTTTACCGACACCGTACTCTCCACATAGGATGATTTTGTAGCTGGGAACACCCAGCGCCATAACGAGGACCTTCAACTAGTACTCATTTGTCTGAAAACATGAAACAAGGGGGCTTCGATAAAAAATGGTTTGTTTACAAACAAAGGGGAAAAAACTTAATTACAAGCTAACAAAAGAAGCTATTCGATCACATTATATGTTTACATTATGATTTATACATAAAATAAAACATTGCCTGATAGTATTGTTGACTTTTAGACTTCTTAAAAATCATACTGTAGACATAAAATAAAATATAACAGGCGCATGTATTCTGCAGCTTTTATATCATTCACACTTTATATAAATAATGGATCAATAAGAAATATTGTTTAGCAGCAAGTATTAAGACACTTAACATTAGCTGTCTTATTTTGAGAGTAATATCTATCACATATGGCCTGAGAATTCAGGCATTATCTTAAGTCCCATAATTCAAATCAACGTTACCTGAGAAAAAAAATCGTAAAGATAACTCATGGTAATGTGGTTGTCATCATATTGATTAATAACAATGAAGTTTGTGTAATTATCAAAGGTTCGCTTTTCTCCATGCACCCTATTAGCAATGATAAGGGTAGAAATTATAAATCCATCTATAGCTTTATGAGCAGCAAACAGGATAATGTCTCAGGCTTGACATTTGTTTTGTAATTTGGAACAACCCTTTTAAACCTATTTTACTTGTATTTTGATTTTGTTTGTAGTGAACTAATTGAGCCCAGACTGAGGCAATGGCACTTGTGGTTTCAATATAATTAAAGAGTTAGAAATTATGATTGTTACAGTAATTACATGTAGGGGCCTACAGCATTTGAAGTTGACCCAAGAATGCACTTAACAATATAACTTTCTACTGATACTTTCAACGTGGTAAACTTATCTATTAAACGGCAATTTATTGGTCTATCTATTTGTCTTGTGCAAAATCCCAACATTTTTGGTTTGTGGTGAACTTATATATTAAACGGCAATTTATTTGTCTATCTATGTATTTGTCTTGTGCAAAATCCCAACATTTTTGGTTTGTTTTCATTGTAAACTCACAGCTGCCAAGCCCAGGAGCTCCAGTCACTCTGCACCCAGCTTTAACTATCCTAGGTCCTTACAGTTGGAAGCTGTCAGTTAGCTGATTAGATATAGGATTGTCAATTTCATGGGGGACCCCTATCATCTGTTGTCAGATTTCACACCATTTACAGATGTTCATTTCTGTGTATATGTCTAAATGTTTGTATCCTAAATGAGACTAACATCAGTGCCCTTGGTCCACATGCTTCCTCTAAATACACAGGGTATTTGAGTGATAATCAACTTTTAACTGGCAGGAGCTGCCAAAATTGGAAAACTTTTATTGAAAAAGCTAACTGTTTGTCATTTTATTAAATAAGTATAAAGTAAGAGCATGCTGCTAATGCTTATATTGGAGATGTACACAAAAATCCAAATGTCGGTTATTTGAAATTTGTCTTATTAGCAGACATCTTCAGTTCATATGGGTCTAGCGCCTATTCAGTTCTCGACCTCCTAAAACCGCATATATCACAGAACATTTGCCGCACAAAATTATAAAAATTTTATGGGAAGTGAGTTTGCAGTGCGACTTTAGAATCTGGGTCAGTCGATCAAGCCAGGACCCGCCACTGATTTGGATAACCTAGGAGCTTCATATTATGTGTTAACAGGCATAAACATAAATGACTGCTCCCTAAAAGTGTTCTGTTCAGGATCTTATTTTCTCAAAAGAAAGGACTGTACTAGACGACCCTCGATAATTGGTTCCCTTGCTGTTGGATTTTCAGTCGACACCAGTCTGACTTTTCCCCTCCGAGAAAGAAAAGAGTCACCCGGTGATGCTAATTCATTTTAAATCAGTAACAAACAAGTACATACTGACTATATTTTTTTATGAGCACTAAAACATGGCTTGAACCATTTCATCAAACAATCGATGAATATGACATTTACTCTCGATAATTGGTCCCCTCAGGCCACCATACAATACCTGGTCTAGTGGAGACACATAAATATGTAATTTGAAATTTTCTATTTCTTAATTTGACTGGAGAGTTTAAAAACAAAGTACAATAGAACTTGGTAAGACTGACATATTTGCGCCCAGCTGGACCAAGTGTTTGATAGGAATCTGATGGAGTGACCAGTTGCTCTTTAAGTGGCATGAGCTGCCAAACTTAACACTTTTTTCATAATTTCTGATGGGCACGGCAGTAAGAGGCTTTGAAGGCCATCGAAAAACTAAATGTTTGGCGTTGGAATGAGGAAAATCTATACAGTATGTGGCCTATATGAACAGAAATAGTGTTCGAAAAGTAAACAAAATTTAAATAACCGGGACGACCATTCATTCATTCTAAGCCAAAGTTAGTTCAAAACACTAAAAAGCTTCTGAATTGCACGTCTTGAGAAAAATAGCCAATAAATTCATCATTCTGTTTATACGTCAAAATATCACAATTCTGGCAGCTCTCGAAAATGTACAATAAAGTATTGTTTTGAATTAACTTTGGCTTAGAATAAATTAATGGTCGTCCCGGTTATTTAAATTCTGTTTACTTTTCGAACACGTTTTCGGTTCGTACAGGCCACATACTGTATGGATTGTCCTCATTCCAACGCCAATCATTTAGTTTTTCGGTGGCCTTCAAAGCCTCTTACTGTCGTGACGGTCAGAAAATACCACTTTAATCAAAAAAAGTCAGAAGATCTAATTTTCTATCATGGTTGGAATCTCAGTAAATAAAATATTTCACTTCAATTCAGAGAAAGGAACTGCTCTGGTTTCTAGACGAGGCCATAGAATGTGTTTAAAATAGATTGACATCAATGTAGCTATACATGTAGATGTACAGGGATTAATGCTGAAACATGCATGTATGATGATGTACAAGTTGACATAAACACTCTAACCCAGAAGATTGACATGGAATATGGCATCTTACTCAGGCATGACCCCTGATGACCTCCAAAAAAGCCTTCTTATCTTAATGGGCTTCTTGAAGAGTCAGAAATCTACTTACATGTAAAACCCCACCCCACATCCTCCTTTTGAATTTACATGTATTTATCTAAAGTTAGAATTGTTCTTTCTTATTGAAAATTAAATACAAGAACAAATTACATGCAAGACACATGTACTACTTTGCCCAAAAGTATGCTCAAATTACTAGAAATTGACAAAATACAAATAGAATCTTTTCAGATTTTCTTTCAACACATTTCCAGATCTCAGTATCTCCCCCACAGACCCACTGAGGATGTCTGGTAGAGTTAGTGAGGCCAGATGGGAGTTAAATCAGTCCAGAAACTAGATACACTGTCATTAGATGGTTAAATCAGAACCAAAAAAACTGTCTGAGGTCAAGGCATCTGGCCCCATGTCAGGAATACATGTTAAGTCTCAGAGAGTGCAGAATATCCAGGTTGGATTTGAAACATATGGAGAATATAGAAACCAAAGCACAAAGACAAACAAATACATTTCACCAGTTTACTTCAGTTCGTTTGATCTCAATATACAATTCCACTCACAAAGACATATATTGAGACACTCAGACAAGGAAGAACCCAACATCTGTTTTAAAGGGACATGAGCTGCCAAAATGTTAATATTTTGACGTTAAAACAGAATGTGGAAATTATTGGCTATTTTTATTAAGACATATAATTCAGAAGCTGTATTGTGCTTCTAGTCTTGAAAATGTATGATAAAGTATTGTTTTGAACTAACTTTGGCTTAGAATGAATGAATGGTAGTCCCGGTTATTTAAATATTGTTTACTTTTTGAATACGTTTTTGGTTCGTACAGGCCGCATACTGTATGAATTTTCCTCATTCCAACGCCAATCATTTAATTTTTCGAGGTCTTCAAAGACTCTTACTGCCGTTACCATAAAAAATTATGAAAAAAGTGTGAATTTTGGCAGCCCATGCCACTTTAATAATCTAAGATGTTTCTTTCTAATTTTATGTTGACTTACATCAATCCTAAACAAAAATCCTATAATTTCTGCAAACTAAAAAAAAGTGTTTTTTAAGGATTTTATATCATAAATATAATGCTAGATACAGATGGACAACATTCAGTTTAAAAGACTATCAGACCAATAGGGAGAGCAGGTACGGTATTGTAAAAATTGTCCAACTTTCCTGTCATCAATACCATAATTGAGAATGTACCCAAGCCTTTTTTTATTCTAACAAGACGCTTTGGAGCTCTGGCATTGTGGGAAGAAAATGTCATAAAATGCAACTGCAACATCAACAAAAGGTTCGCAAAAAGCGTCACATATCACCAGATGTCTCGAAATCACGGATGTAACTTGCAGGCGATACATGTAAATATCAATTGGTTGTGCTTTACACTATAACTCAAGATTCCCCCTAAATGGCAGTGTTACCAGGAGTAGAGAGGGAGAAAACTGTACATACTGAGTTACCGTAAATGAGGAGGAAATGAGATTTTTCTGTGGCAATCACTATAGCATTGCATATGACCTGTATCTATAAATCAGCCATGGTAAACTCACAGTGTTGAATAAATGCTATGTTTTACAGGTACTTTTCTGTATAACCCACTGATGATTAATGTTATCTTATTATGCATATCTGTAAATTTCTTTTGAGGAGAGAGGCCAGTAGGCCTGTTCCTGCAATAAAGTCTATATATATATGAATATTCATCTATAGAGTGTGTAGGTAATCATTGATTAGTGTATTAAGAAGGAAAGATTGATAGTTAATTGATATTTTATCCTGGTACCCATCCATGTGAGGCCTGTGTCAGACTGAGAGATTATCACTCTACAAAATTTATGTTCTGGAGGAGAGAAATATCTTTGACAAATCATTCCCTTTTATAGATAGTTAAGTCCAAGTGTGCTCTGTCATCTTGAAAAGTCAACAAATTGAAATAAAGGAAGTTGCAATCATCATCAGGGAAATGACTGAATTAGTAAATTAACTCACACGTTCCCAGGGTAGCTCAGTTGGTCGAGCGGTCAAACGGTAACCCTATAATGCAGTAGTTCCACTGATTAGTTTAACGTAGTGCACAAGTAGTGTTATTCCGAAAAACGAAAACTTCATATTGACTCAATATTTCGACTTTTATTCAGTCATCATCAGGAGTGATGACTGAATAAAAGTCGAAATATTGAGTCAATATGAAGTTTTTCGGAATAACACTACTTGTGTAACCCTATAAGTCGTGAGTTCGATTCTCACCCTGGCCCTGAATTTGTCGGTTAATTTACTAATTCTGAAATAAAGGATTTGTACAACTTTTTGAGATTGTAAATTGTACACAACAAAAGCCCAGTTTTGTACATGTAGGTCTCTATATTGAAAATAAAGATGTTTAGAAAACAAACTTTATAAGATTGGTAGATAAAGCTTTGCTTTCTGAGTTTCATAATATTACCATACCTAGCTGATGAATAAGTTGGTTGTGTAACAGATACAAGGCTTTTATAGGTAAAAACTTAGCTATGTTCAATGGGCCCGCTAAATGCCCCAGTCAAGCCAAACTAAAACCCATGATAAAATAAATATTTGAACTTAACTTTGAACTTTTACTGGGATACTCAGTATTTACACCACTTAACACAATGTTTTTTTTTATTCTGGCCAAACAGAAGATTAAATTTAAGCATTACCAGGGTATTTACGGTATAGATAAGCCTTGATGATAACACTCCATCAGCTTGTCCTATCATTATAAATGGTGCTCTACCAGTAAATTGACTCTGTGAGATTAGATAATTTACCCACAGTAGTCAGATCTGAACAGATGCTGGTAAGGGCTAGCCATTATCCTACCAGGGCCAAAACATCCTTTCCTAGGACGATTTTAAAACATTCGAAATCCTATTAACTTTTTTATTACCACTTGCTTAAGCACTCTGCACCATGTATCTACAACTTACAGCAAATCAGCTTGTTAGCTTTACCAAAAATACTGATGGTTTGTTGCCAAATTATCCTTTCCAGAAAATTCTACTGACTAAGGCCAAACTCCTCCCTGTCATCAACTTCATGAAATATCATGGGTTATACCAACTTAGGATTGGGTGTATTGTAATGGTCTAAATGATATGCCTCTTTTTAACACAATAAGAAACTTGTCTCCATGGTTATTTTAGACAAGGAGATTTTCCCTGTGTCCCTGTGTTTTAGTGTTCAAAAATATATACATCTAGTCAGCAATATGGTGAGTGGATTGAATTTATCCTGATACTCACACACATAGCTTCAATCCACTCAACATATTGCGAACTTGTATATCCTAACCATGATCTGTAACTGAACTTACATGTAATGTCCGTTTATCAATCCATTAGAGCAAATAAAAACTGATGATATAGTATTCAGGAAATAGTTGACTAGTTAATGAAATGGACAAATGTTAGCGTAATAAGTACAAAATCGTATATTATCAAAGAGAATCCTATAACCGGAGTTGAACATTGCTGCAAACTGAACCCCTAATATCCTGTTGAAATCAAATGACAGATGAATACCAGTGTTATATAAAATGTTGTATGACCTACATTATCATGTATGCCGATTGACAACTGGGAAAGACCTTGAAATACCAAAGGGTTCAAGTGACACCCTGACAACTAAATATTTAGGACAAATGCTTTTCACATGGGTGCAGTATTTAACTCATATTGCCCCAGATTCTATATACTGTACCTCCCTGGGTCATAAACACACAAACTACATGTATTTCAATACAGGCCTGTTTTCAGCTACTTTACACATTGCAATGCTAAACAATGAAGTCTTTTGTTAATATATTTTATTAACACTAAAACATGTGTTACATTGGTCAACTTTTTAAGTCTGCCATTCTAACCTAGGTTACAATGTAATTTCGATCATTTTGAAGCGCTAATAACAAAAGACAAACAATTTAATAACTCTGAAATAAACCTTTTGGGAAGACGTGGCAGGCTGCATTTGGTGTCTACATGACTTGTGGGGGTCGTTTCAAGAAAGGTAGTCTAACCAGTGACATAGCAGGTTATAATCATACAAGATACGACGTTTAAATTACATGTAGGGCCTACTACTTTAATATACATTATAAGGGCTATAATATTCAGGACAGTTCCTAATTTGTACTTCTTGTGGGTAAAAAACTGATAATTTGACAATTTTCAATCAACCAGAAAATATCGACATTTTGACAGGCTATATCATTTAAGAAAGAAATGTGAAAGATCAATTTGAGTGATGATAGTGATATTGACATCTTATATTCACGGGTGTAAGAGCAGGCCCGAAAAAAAAAGAGGAAACTTTATCTGCCAAGAATACCCCCTTGCTCATGCCAGTTTATTTTAAGCGAAGGCCATCATTTATAGGCCCCTACTTATACTATATAATTTTACAATACAACTTAGATCTTAGAAGTTATGGTGTCTCATTCGGCGCTGTATATAACTTTGAAACTTTGAACGATACTGCAATAATTACTTACTGTGGTTGATATAAACTGGATAAGTAGAATAGGAATTGTTTAAATCCCAGATTTCCGTTAAACGCACTGGTAATTTGAGACCGTATACAGATGTGGAAATGTCCCACGAGTAGTGAGTAGGGAACGTCAACAAAGCCACCCCGCCCGCTAGGCGCTGTCACTAGCCGAAGAAGTCTGCAACAAGCTTCCGTCGTCAAAGAGAAGAAAGAAAATTTTTACGCCAGCAACAATAACCCATAAAACACTCCTAATTTCTGATTTCAGACTTACGGAAGTTGTGACACATGTCCTGTAGCAATGTAAAATCCGTATAGATGACCCAGTCGAGAAATACTCTGAAGTGTCTACAACAAACTCGACCTTTCACACTGGCACCTCAGCTTTCCTGAGGAGGTCAAAATAAATGACGTATGGGCGAACTGCAATCTGTTTCCGTGCGCGCACTCTTTGAGAGGTTGTGTTGAGTGTAGGCCTACTGGAAATTCCCTCTCTGCTGGGAGTTCATATCGCATTAACTAGCCACGTGACGGAGTCCCTTTCTTTCTAAATATAGCCTCTTTATGTCTTCATAAAACTCGCACATCTGTACGCCAAGTCCATTTGTAGATAATGCGGGCAATGATTGGATTAGTGAATTATACATGCGGTTATGTAATTCCCGTAGATAATCGGCTTTAGAACGGGGGGATTTTATATGGATACTTGACGCAAGGCGAGCATCAGTAAACAAAGGATGAGCGACCTACACAATTTGTAGATGTAAACTAAACGTCATCCTGCACTTATCAATTTTAGTATGACTATGCGCCTTATCTAGTCTACCGGTACTTAAAAACGACCAAAACAAACAAGCCCCATTCTTATGAAACCCCTCTGACTTTCAAGACGGTTAGTCAATCATGACACATATAAACTTTAAGTGTATAAATATTGAAATTTATACTAAACTACTACCATCTTTACTTTATGTGAAGTCAGAACAAAGATTACATCTTGTTGCATGATCGAGCAGAGTATAACTTATAAGACAAATTTGGTTGAAACGGAATAAGCCAATTGTTGACCAATTTTTTAAAAAGAAAAACTACAAATAAGTGCTTTCCATTCATATCAATCTTGCAGATGTATACGAGGTTTTTATAAGGAGCAAAACACCCAAAACTTGAACTGGTGCTAATTATTGACCATACACACTCTGATGTTTGCCCAGGCAATCAGTCCCTTAGAATCGACCATACACTCTCTGATGTGTTTATGTAATATGAACAATCTGTCTCCATGTGCTCAGTATCAAACATACTTATGGGGTGAAAAAATACCCTCAGACATGGTTTCTTCACTAGATCAGGAGGAGAGTTGAAACTATGTTGCACACTACAAAACGGGGCAGTAAATTATTTACTGTTTGGGCATGTTAACCAGTTTAGACGTTAGGATATGATAAATCATCCTTTCTCAAACTCACACCATTCAAATAGAAATAGGATATGCGACATATAAATTAATTAAAAATCATAATGTTTTCCATGATATCTTTAAGTTTCAATGTACTTAAAATAGCTCCAATAACCTGTAATAACAACTATAAAATATCCATAGTAACAGTTAACATTATCAAGGTATCTATTTAATCACTTGGTTTATCTGAAGCTGGTGACCCTTAGTTTAAGGAAAGGCTTACAGAGTTGCTTCCCTTGAATGACACTTGTCATGGCTTCTATAACCCAACATATGGAGTACTACCAGCCAATGAATTCAAAGTGTTTACAGGCCCTTATGCTCTCCTGGTTGATTGATTAATTGATTGGTGTTTTACGCTGCGCCCAAGATTATTTTACTTATATGGCGGTGTTGCCAGGTTTAGGGGGGGAGGAAACCCTCCATCTTCGGCAAGTCAGTACCTGGCAACTCTTCCACATATGGCGACCAAGTGAAAAATCCATTCGGAAATTTCATATTTGGTCTGAGTGGGATTTGAACCCGCACTGCATCGATGGAAGGTTTGTATGGGACTGACGGATGATCACTCTAACCCACTGAACCACCGAGGTCCCTGTTGTACATGTAATACATCATCAGGAATTACTAAGCTACATGTACCCGTGAAAGACTCAGCCAAAATACATTATGAATGCAAAGATAAAGCAGTGATCATTTATTATAACAGTAAGAGCATTCAGGTAGATTTAGCACCTTTACGGAAATGTAAAAGTGCTGGATTAAAAGTTCAACTTGTCAACCCACTTGCAGATTGATCATTCCATATAAGTTTATAACATCTTTTAAATAAATTTCATTTTACCATAGATACAGGTATCCTGTTTTCAGGTCTATAAAGTGGTCTTAATCAATTGAGTCGTTCAATAGAAGTAGGCCTATATAATATAAATATTACAGCTGACATATTCATTGTTTGCATGGATTGTTTGCCATTTGCATGAAAATAGACGGTTACACAAAATTGGATAAGTGTGTCAGATTTCTTATTTCCCAAATGATTAACATTCCCCAGACAATGATTGATTGATTGTTAAGTTTTACGCCGCACTCAAGATTATTTCACTTATATGGCGGCGTTGCCAGTTTTATTGTGGGAGGAAACCGGGCCCTATGCCTGGAGGAAACCCACGACCTTCCGTTGGTAACTGGCAACCATCCCACATAGGTCGTTCAAGTGAAAACCCCAGAAAATGAATTGATTGATTGGGGTTTAGCGTCACACTCAACAGCTTAGGTTATATGGACACCAAAAGATCACCCTCTCCGACAACATCTAAATTTAAACATTGGGCTCCACAGACCTTAGAACGTCAGGAAGGCTAATGTATTTGGCACACCTGATGTCCCTCCTTGCTGGGTCAGCATACACGGCTAAGGCAGAACCACAATCTCCAGCCCGAGGGCCCAGACAATGGAGATTCAGATATATGTGTAAAGTTGATATAAATATAGACCACTATCCAGAGAACAACACAGAATAGGGTATGAGTCAGTCTAACCAGGGGGCCGTTTCACGAAGCCGTCGCACAGTGCGATCAAGCGCAGTTGCCATGACGTCGTATCTCTTCACTATGGTATCCATTGGCAACTAAGTTTCGTTTGCAATGCGACTGCTTTGTGAAACGAGCCCCTGAAGTCTGTGAATGGGGAAGTGTGAAACAACCAATTACCCCATATCCAGGACACTGGCAGGCGCCTTATATGGCCCCGAGGTCAGCTTAGAGGTGCCCTATCGGTTTGTCACAAACTGTGGCTTTTCTTCTCTTCTTCTTATGAACTATTATGGGATGCATTTATATTCCAGAAAAAATATTCATATGAAAACAAAAATGAGTGGTTATTTTGGTTTTCATCGTTTTATCCTTTGTCCAGGAGATAAGTTTTGTAATGATCCCAGATGATGAATGGTTTCAGGATTTTAAGTGTCTTCCATCACAGCTCTTTTACGTTTACGGTAAGTCTGAACAATCGTAGACGTGGTTATTTTTTCCGCTTCTCTCGCCTGCCACTTTTGAAAACCATGTAAAGATTTTTGACCAGTCTTAAACAAGGCTCTTTCCATATTATCAAGTTTCTCAGTTATTTTTGAAGTGTCAGTATTAAAAGAGTTTTGAGCAGAATCCATGATCTTTCTGAATCGACCTTGAAATGCCTACAAAAACAGAAGAAAAGCACAGCATTACAAACCAAAGGAATCAGGGTATAGTTAATATGGAGTGAAAGTGTAAGTGATTTAATACCCCAAATATTTCATGAAAGTGTTTTTAATGGCTTTTTTTAGATTAGAATAGACAGATAGGGATTTAAACTTTAGGTACAGGTGTATTTTAATTAGCCATTTTTTTCTTCTAATCTAGCTACCCTTTGTAAAAATAAGTTACCTTTAAAAGACATTTGGCAATAGCTGGTCCTTCTGGATCTTCAAAATTAAGCAATTTGGTTCCAAATTCATAATAATGTGGACAAAGTTTATGAAGGTTAACAACATTAGGATCAGCCATTAGAATCTCTCTGTAGCCTTCCTTATAGTGTTTAGGGATTTCCACAGAAATTATATGACGATTTCTCCCATGTAGTGCCTTTGCCATCCAATAAGGCATTTCCATTTTGGTGTTTGCCTGGAGGTGTTCACAGTCAGAACCGATATCAAGATATCCTAGAAAGAAAATAATCAAAACAATGAAAAACAGAACAGTTATAAATACATGTAATTTAGTAATTAGGATGAGTTTGGCAGCATTGGAGTTTGAAAAATGTCAAATGTTATAAAAAATCAGAGGACATCTTTCTGTCACATGCTAAACCAGTGGTACTTCTAAGTATAAATTAGTTAAGAAAAGAAAGAATTTATAATCCTTGCTCTCTGTCCCTGTTGTTTTTTCTGATGTGGAGGGCTTCCTGTAGATTTCTCCTCTTCCAATGGTGTTTGTTGACAGATAGTAGTGGTTTCCCATTTGATGTAATGAGTAGGGTGGAAATTATGTGTTCAGAAATAGCAGATTTGTAATCAAGTTTATAAAAAAGAGACATCGCTAAAGTTTGTTGTGGTTCTCCGTTGACCTTCAGATTATTAGAAAAATACAAAAGTGATCAATCTCGGATAAAAGGCTACAAGTCAACTTTCCGTCAAAAATGTACATTTAATGAGTTATTTTATAGGGAGCTCCGTGCTGCTAATATTTTGTGAGGCCCGAAGGGCCGAACACCACCGAGGGTAGCCATTTGTAGTATAGGAAAATTAAACATGCCCGCCGTGACCACGGGAAAGTGTTCCAACCAGCTCTAGATATGGATGTAATGCAATAACTCTGACCTATAATTCGGGAATAAGGGAATGGATATCAAGACAGAAAAGGTTGGTCATTCATTTTAAGGCATTTATTGTCTCAGTGAATGCATTTTTTTTTCCAAAGAAAGAAAGGACCGGCTCGGCAGCTGTATGCCAATCGTAGATTTATGTTTTTAAAATGGCGTCCTTTCTACAATCCTGGAGCTTCTAGCTAATTAGAGGATTGTTTACTCAAATTAACGCGCAGCCAGAAAGGGCTCTACTGCGAACGTAATTGTAGAAAACAATGGTCTAACCAGCTGGGAGCGGTGACCATTGTAGTGGAGACGCCATTTTGTCGTAGTTACATTACGAAGCCTTTGCAGCTCCGGCCCCTATTTTCCTTCGAAATTTCTTTTCACCGATGCAATAAATGCCTTAAAATGAATGACAAACCTTTTCTGTCTTAGTATCCATTCCCCTTTTTTCGGCCTATATGCTTGGGTTGTTGCATTCCATCGATATCGAAAGAGGGTTGGAACATTTCCCCGTGAACAAGGCGGCCATATTTTCTGTGGAATCATGGTTAATTTTGCAAATTTAAAAAATGGCTTCCTCTCTTAGTGTTCAGCCCTTCGGGCTTCACAATAACGCTACGTACCGGAGCTACTGCGCACTCAGTTCTTTTTACCACTACAAAGCACTAAAGCAGACATTGGAATCCTTTCTTGCTGAAAGTGAAAGGCAAGTACGGGTATCCGATCAGTTATCGTACAGAACCAATTATCGTACACCCAACACTTATGCGTCTTTAACCCAAGCGATCGGGTTTTTCGTCGATGACAGCCAGCTTACTCATCGAGGCATCTTCTTGCAAAATTTCAACCTCCAAATATTAATAGAACTTTTAATTTTATGAAGTTATATTTGTCAGGCGATGCAAGAATAGTCGCCTTTGGCCGTGTCGGGGAATTTTCGAACACGAAGGATGACGATAACTGATCCCTTCACTGTACAAAAACATGCAGACGAGCGGGTCCGGTCCCTAAAAATTTAGGGAATGGTAAAGAATACATGTTGAGCCAATGTGGGCGGAGCAACCGTGGGAAAGTTTTTAATTGGCTTGCATTCATTGGTTCTTGACTAAACGTTCTATAATGACAGGAGCTTCGATATTTAAGGAGTACATACAAAAGTAGTATATGGGGACGGTTGGAAGCGTCAACTGTTTCTTTCATCTTATTTTCTTGCTGTATACAGCAGCGCCACCTAACGTCTTACAGTAGACAACTCCCTTCACTGCAACACACCCAAGTTAATAGATTATTTTTTTCTATTTAAATCCGCATTCAACGGGTCTCGAACCCCTACCTTTCCAATCTGAAGCTGCGCAGAACCACATGCGCACTCAATTAGACCGTAGCATCTTTCCACTAGACTAACTTCCAACACAGCGTTAGAGGTATTAAATTCCTATGTGTTACCTGAACTGCGATACACGCATGCGCACTTCATATGTATATACCCTTTGACCTGCGATGACGTATTTGGACGAATCCAAGAGGATCCTTCGATTTTTTCAATAATTATACATGGCTAAACCTAACCCTTTTCTGTCAATAAACCCCGTCCCTAACCCTAAGTCCGTCTTTAGCGTTGTCAATAAAAGATTCCAAAACCTAACCTTATTCTGTCAATAAACCCCGTCCCTAATCCTAGGTACGTCTTTGACGTTTTGTCAATTAGAAAGTTGTTGACATTGGGGCACACCATAGTGACCCTCTGTCTCTGAAGAGCTGGCATAGTGCCAAAGGCCAACAGTCATCGACCACAGCCACATCTTACGCACAGTGGGGCCACTTTATCAATGAGTTGACTGACCGCAACTTTTACGTTACCTACGACTCTTTACCCAAGCCAAAATTTATTTCAGTCTTGGGAGAAATTAAACGATTATAACAAAAGCCGGCTGAACCCAGCTTCACTTCTGTGAAATTTCTTGTCAGTGCAAACACTGATGTAAATTCGAGCATTGAAAAACCGGCAAAAGTGGGGAATGGTAAAGAATACATGGTGAGCCAATGTGGGCGGAGCAACCGTGGGAAAGTTTTTAATTGGCTTGCATTCATTGGTTCTTGGCTAAACGGTCTATAATGACAGTAACAAAAGTAGTATACGGGGACGTTTGGAAGCGTGAACTGTTTCTTTCATCCTATCTTCTTGCTGTATACAACAGCGCCACCTAACGTCTTACGGTAGACAACTCCCTTCACTGCAACACACCCAAGTTAATAGATTATTTTTTTTCTATTAAATTCCGCACTCAACGGGTCTCGAACCCCTACCTTTCCAATCTGAAGCTGCGCAGAACCACATGCGCACTCAATTAGACCGTAGTATCTTTCCACTAGACTATCTAACAACACAGCGTTAGAGGTATTAAATTTCTATGTGTTACCTGAACTGTGATACACGCATGCGCACTTCATATTTATATACCCTTTGACCTGCGATGACGTATTTGGACGAATCCAAGAGGATCCTTCGGTTTTGTAAATAAACCTAACCCTTTTCTGTCAATAAACCCCGTCCCTAACCCAAGTCCGTCTTTAGCGTTGTCAATAAAAGATTCCAAAACCTAACCTTATTCTGTCAATAAACCCCGTCCCTAATCCTAGGTTCGTCTTTGACGTTTTGTCAATAAAAAAGCTGTTGACAATTGGGGCACAGCGTAGTGACCCTCCGTCTCTGAAGAACTGGCAATTGGCATAGTGCCAAAGGCCAACAGTCATCGACCACAGCCACGCCTTACGCACAGTGGGGCCACTTTATCAATGAGTTGACTGACCGCAACTTTTACGTTACCTACTATACTTTACCCAAGCCCAAAAGTGTACGATAACTGATCGGATACCCATGGCATAAGGCATAAGCAAAACAGGATAGAGACACACTGTGACACAAGCGCCGTAATTGTAGTAAACAATCCGCTAATGAGCTCACATAAACGCTACCCGCTACATGCCGGAGCTAACAAGCGCCGCTGCTCGAGTGACAGTCTACAACGCCCAACGCGAGATAACTATTAACTGCTGTGTAAAGCCTAGTACAGGATATGTTGTTGTTGTATTTTGTTAACAACCCACCCATTCTTTGAATAGCAAGGTCCACTTTGCAGGGTACTCTTTCTTGCGATGTGAGTATATCCTCAATGCTGAAGTATCCTTCGTGGTAACCGACAGCTCGATTCTCAGAGGCCATTTTCGTACATGAACTTTTCTAAAATATCTCTAACGCGACATCCTGAAAATCTTGATTTCTAAAATCCCCGCCATTCAGCATCAATGACGTATGGAAAATAGTGCAAAGGATAAGTAAATAACAATCCGCTAAACGACCTTGAACTTGAATCAATTTTATTGCTTGAAAACAAATAAAATGTTTTGAAAAACTTTCTTTGATAATATTGTGACACTTTTCTCAAGAAATAACTAGAGTTCAAAAAGCTTAAGCCGACATCCTGTGAGTTTTTTTGTTCAACAGACACGTAGTTCTTTCTTCTCGCGCAAGCTTTTCCGTCTGGAATGTTCAGTCGTGCAGCTGTGTTTACGCGATTACGTCGTACTGAGCTAGGATAGAGAGTGCTTATGGTCATCTGTCCAAAAGAACATTATTTTAACATTTTACCACAGAAACAAGGCGTTAAGTATGCCGGTTATCATCCTAGAGAGGATACCACTTCCCAGTTTACAGACATATTCGGCTTTTAGCGTTGTTTTGCTGTCTTGTGCGTTATTTTACTCGCATCAAATCGTGTCCAATGTACCCGATGGGGATCAAGACGGCATCGGCACTTGGATGGATGGAAGTAGTGGTGCTGGGGATCTACTGCCACCATCGGTTAATACAGGACAGGCCCATGAAGATATCACTAATATCAATAAGCCGAGTGACAGGGTAGAGGATGAGCTTGGAGGGGTCAGTTCACCTGTTGACCCATTTCATCAGGCGAAAAAGGGAGATAATTTACTAGTGTCTAATGCTGCTGACCACCAGCCGGACTCTGACAGTTTGGATGAAATGGAAATGCCGTTTGAGAACTACACCATGCCATATGACAACTACTTTGCCAATATGGTTTATGTCATGACCGTGGAAATTTGGTGTGTATGGGTAGGTATATCTTATTTGGATATCTTCCTATTAAATGTTAAAAACCCAAATGTTTATTAACTGATCCCAGGGCTCTGTATGTGGCCTAAATTAAAGTACAGTAAACAGATTAGGAAAGTTGCAGAACGACGGAGAATAGACCAACTCGATGTCTCGATCTGTGGGTTACCCCGGTAACAGTTGGACAAAAATGACAATTACCTGTCTATCTGCGACTGCCATCACTTGGGTTTTCGTCAATCTATCAAGTTCTACAAAAACAGTGCATGTTCCAAGCTTGTTGCAAATAGCTAGTTCTACATGTACCTTCAAAGTCAACTTGAGGCGTAAATTCATCCCCAATTGAGGCTAAAATTGGCAAAGAACTGTAAGCCACCGACTCTAACACTGATCTCTTGTGTCTCTTTTCTGATTGATCTCAGTTGACCTTTGCTCTTACATGTTTGATAACTAAAAGTAAAAAGCTATAGCGAATCGGCATCCTAGCTCTATAAAAAAGTTATCATTTGTATTGTAATTGTTGGACAAATTATCTGAGAAATCCATCCCACAGGATGTGATTTTGATTGCTCCAGATGTGTCAGAAGTCTATGTACCGGTATACAAACGCTGATTGGTTGTGGTTTATTATAACAACTTATGATTGAGTATAAAGGTCTTAATGATATGCCCCCTTTTTAACACATTAAGAAACTTGTCTCCATGGCTATTTTAGATCAGAAGATTTTCTGCGTGTTTTAGTGTTATAAAAATATACAATCGCTGACATACATGTAGACAGTGACTTGGGTCTAAAATCTGTAAAATCAGCATTCCAAAATTATCCTAACCACCGTCAGTTCAAAGAGACTTAAGATTTTGAATTCGATGGGGAAATCTTTTTGCAAATTAAAGGGTGTACAATGGGAAAATGTTCCAAACTTTCCCTCCATTTTTCACAAATGTCACAAACAACCTTCAATTTACCTTCTGTATCTGGATGACATTTTTATGATACATGACAGAATGTGCTGTAAGACCTTCATATTTTCATTTCCATGACCCCAGCATCAAACTACAGCCTACTATTGATCACACTTCTGTGGATTTTTTGGATGTAACTGTTTACAAGGTCATAACGACTGGGTATTAAACTATTTAGATTACAAAGTATTCTTCTAACCTACTGACACACATCAGTTACTACATGTACGTAACATGCTGGGTCATACATGTACCAAGTAACCATCCTCCCAACCCTTCCAAGGGAGTCATTAAGCCTAAATAATTCTGAGGAAACCACAAAATTTTCACTTTCTTTTCCTATGATCATATTGTGTTCAATCTCAGTTTACAGAATTATATTATAAAAGAAATATATCAGAAATATTATAATATTACCGTACAAAGTGTTGTCAACCTAATGGGATATCATGGGTTTACCGTTCTGGTTTATTACAACTTATGATTGGGTGTAAACATCTAAATGATGTACCTCTTTTTAACACAATTAGAAACTTGTCTTCAAGATTTTCCATGTGCCTACATGTATGTGTTTTAGTGTTTAAAAAATTAATATATAAAAATGCTAGTGAGTCCCAACATCAACCATTCTTAAATAGTGTACATTGTTGAGATATTGACTCTGAAATACTTTCTAACTCTTAGATTTTTTTTGTGTACACATGTAGGATTCAATTTACATCTTCCACTATTATTTTAATACTGAATGTGAGTAAACATTACAGATATGGGGTGGTTTCTGGCACAATGTTTGGTGAGTCTCAGATGTACATGTAACCAGTTTATCATAAACAATATTTTTAGTCCTTGATATAAATTATTATTACTAAACGGGATTTAACAGCTTTTTAATGTCAAAGTTATTGCGTTATTTTTAGTCCTTGACATAAATTATTATTACTAAACAGGATTTAACAGCTTTTTAATGTCAAAGTTATTGCGTTATTTTTAGTCCTTGACATAAATTATTATTACTAAACAGGATTTAACAGATTTTTAATGTCAAAGTTATTGCGTTATTTTTAGTCCTTGACATAAATTATTATTACTAAACAGGATTTAACAGCTTTTTAATGTCAAAGTTATTGCGTTATTTTTAGTCCTTGACATAAATTATTATTACTAAACAGGATTTAACAGCTTTTTAAGGTCAAAGTTATTGCGTTATTTTTAGTCCTTGACATAAATTATTATTACTAAACAGGATTTAACAGCTTTTTAATGTCAAAGTTTTTGCGTATATGCGTAAGTTTTTGTAGCTCTTTAGCCTCTATGTATAATCAAAAGGGGAATATATGGCCAAAAATAAAAAAGTGTTTGTTTGTTTTTACAAAACTTTTCTTCTTTTTTGCTTACCAGCAGTTTAATGGCTGCTTAATATTTCTTAACACTTGTAGAACAGTTACATTGTAATGTACAATGTACAGACACTAAATAGTTCAATAGACAAATCCATCCCTCTATTTATTCCAGTTATCAGATCAAAGCCAGAGCATTCTTAAACAGCTTGGGTTTGGTTTATCACTAAAGCCCGGGACACACTAGGCGAATTTTGACGCCCGTCGGCGCAACTTTTGTTGCCGGCAATGATCGCCTGTCGGCTGTCCAGGCGACTGCTGCGGGCAGACTAGGCGATCTCCACAGGCGATAATAACCAAAAAGGCATGTGACAATAGTAAAAGATCATGTGACTATCACATTGCATAACGTCATGTGACAAAATTATTTCTACTGATTGGTCAAAAGAGTATGGCGTTCAAGATTGCGGTCGCCAGAGGTGGCACACTACACGACGAGTAAAATATCGCCGGCGATTTTGATTCCGTAAATCAAACATGTTCTGATACCGGCGATCGATGCGGCAACAGTCGCCGGCGCTCGAAATCGCCGTCGTGGGAGCGGGCAGACTACACGACCATCGCCTGATCGCCGGTTGTATTCAAGCTGCAAATGGTTTTCTGTGTAGTAATGCAGAAAGGGGCACATTTTCTTGTTTGTATTTTTACCTTCAGGTCACTCTGACATACAAGGTGATACCCTCAATATGACCTCTAATAGTGCCTTTGACCTGTGAATACCCTACTTGTTTTTAGGTCAAGTTTACCATAAACACTGTCATAGTGTTCTGAATTAGTAAATAATCCACACTAGTGTCAGTAATTTCCCTGATGATGATTGCAGCTTACATAGTGTTCTGTACATGTGTTTTACTCCAGGGTATCATGAGACAAGTGCAATTATTTGCCAATATCATGAACATTTTTTCAACCTGGTTATTAAGTGGCATGAGCTGTCAAAATGTTGATATTTTGATGTAAAAAAAGAATGTTGAAATTATCGACTATTATTCTGAAGAAGTATAATTCAGAAGCTTTTTAGTGCTTCCTGTCTCGAGAATGTACCATAAAGTATTGTTTTGAACTAACTTTGGCTTAGAATGAATGAATGGTCATGAATGGAATTATACCATAGGTTTAGATTATTACAACAATTTATGATGGGGTATAATGGTCTAAATTATATACCTCTTTTTAACACAATTAGAAACTTGTCTCCATGGTTATTTTAGACAAGAAGATTTTCCGTGTGTTTTAGAGTTCTAAATAAATGTTAAAAACACTTGAATAAACATGTATTCCTAAATGAGAATTATTGAATAGAACACATAGAAATATTTTGCTGGTTGTACTTACATTGTATGAGTCAGTTCGGAACACCTGTTGGATATTATTCCAATACATTGTAAACCATGTATCAATCAGAACATCTGACAATTACATTATTTCACTGAGTCATCTGGTCATTCAATGGAATATGACGTGAAGGTCACTGACATCACGGGCGCCTCCGTGGCTCAGTAGGTAGAGCGTTTAAAGGTCAATTCGAACAGGCTTCCACCAATGGGTCGCAGGTTCGGATCCCACTCTGTCCAAAAAAATTGGAAAATTTTCTGACTGGGTGTACACTCGAACGACCTATGTGGGATGGTTGCCAGTTACCAACGGAAGGTCGTGGGTTTCCTCCGGGCATACAGCCCGGTTTCCTCCCACAATAAAACTGGCAACGCCGCCATATAAGTGAAAGATGCACGCCTAAAGTCTCCTATACTTTTCTGTGCCGAATACTAAATGTCACCCATGTTTTTCAGGTCTTAAAGTGAACACATTAGATAAAATGCTTTATTTTAAAAAATATCTGCCTTTTTTTACCAAACAGGCTTTGGATAGTTTTTGTCATTTTCCTTCAAGAGCTTTGCGTTAATTTACGGTCAGGCATGCAAAAAAAAGAAAAAAATATAAAGTGCCACTTGTAAAGCATCTCATTTTAATGTTGAGAAATTTCATGTGAAAGTTCTCAGCCATTTAAGTTTAGCCCTTTTTTGATTACATGTACAGTAAGTGAACGTTGTTTATCATCCCCATATTGCCAGGGTTAGAACATGTAACTGTTTGTGTGACAGGCTTGAACTGTTGGTCATCAACCTATTAATACCCATGATGGTGTTTTGTGGCCAAACTGACAGATAGTGAATCAACGCATGAGTAAAAATAACATTGCTTCTCTCACACTCCTCATAACAGATTGTTCTGTTTGCTTACATAAATATGCATGTTTACAATGTACATAATTGAATCAGCGCTCTGATGATGTACCTTATTTCTTTCAATTCAGTTACGGTAAATAGCTAAACACAATAGTGAAAATGCATGAGTCAAGTCAACACAATAGTCAAAATGCATGTGCACTTGTGTTTTAGCGTTCATAAATACATATAAACAAAGCCAACCTTGGCCTAACAATATATGGTTGTAAGTGTTGTATGCACAGGGCAAAGCTTGGCTTGATCTACAACCATATAAAATCGACTCCAGTATCATTAACTGGTCATTGTTTTGGCTGGACTTCAAGAGCAATACAAATGCATGCTACATGTATATGGGGGACTTGTATTATAGCATTTCAACAGCGTTATGATAGTTTTTATGATACATGTAGTTCATTCAACTCAATGTAGCTATGTTCCAATTAGTGATTGTAAAACACATTTTCGTCCATAGCCAGTCATCAAATGTCTAATTTTCAACGGCTTTTCCAAAAAATTCTTTGATCAGTTGTTTGGAATCCAGTTATGTGTATTCAAGCATATTTTACAACTTATTGGCATTCAGCAGATCCTGTTTAGTTGTATGTGTCATAGTGTTGTACTTTTCTAAAAAAAAATGAAAGCCTTTATTATTGGCCATGAGACTGTCTTCGAGGATAAAAACTCAACAACTTACTCTGGATTACCTTTATTGGCCTGGGGAATTTCTGATCAACATGTGTAGAATTAATATGTCTTGGAGGAAAGAAAGATTTATACCTGTGTATTATTATTAATAAGCTATTAAAATTCGACCGTGAAGAGAAATCCTTCAACCATGTTACTTGAGGTAATTAAAAAATAACTATCTTTACTTTAATATGAGTTTTGGGCAAATAGTGATGAAGAAAAAAAATTAAAATCGAATAACTGATTGTAAGCTTTTATTTTTGATCACTAAAACACATGGGCACAGGGAAAATCTTCTTATTTGAGAGGCTACAGAATCAGGCATTTTCTTCAATTGCACAACGTTCACTTCAGTAGCTTTCCCCAAATATGATACACATGTAATATCAAAGTGAGTTAAGTGCTAGGAATTGTTTGATAATGATTTACATTCTTGTTTTTCCCTCCTGTTTCAGACACTGATTAACATGGCTTTTTGCTGCCTAATTCTGCTTGGCAAGGTCATTCAGAAGGTCATCTTTGGTGAACTAAGAGTCAGTGAACTTCAGGTCAGTCAGCTTATTCAATAAAATCGTTTTAATCCACTTCTTGATTATATAAAGATAAGGTGAGAAATACGGACCTGATCTCTGCTGATTTTGAGCCCCATACAATGTATATTGGGTTTGGGCAAGTGCAGTTTGGGTGCCCAATCTAAAGACAATAAAAGTTGTGATAATAATTGAAATTCAAAGTGGAGTCAAAACTCTCAGCAAAGTATTTAATGAATAAATATTGAACACATGTTAGATAGAAATGATTTTTGAAGCATTGAGTTCTCTTCATGCAGCCTTCAAGGGCCCGGAGGCATTATTAGTCGGCATAGTCAAGCCAACTATGGATGCCCACACATTCGCCCTAGATAATGCCCTGGGAAAAGGATTGTGATTCACATACATGTATTAAACTATTTAACAAAGCAATTTAACTGAAATAAGCTTGGCCGGACCTTTTTATATTCTTTTTTTGAATTATGTATTCAATTCTAGGGTAATTTGTCTTTAAAGTTTGTACAAATATTTCTTTGTTGTCTGGGTTGTTGTTGCACTGTCTTGATGAGTTAAATTATCTCTGGCGGTTTCAAGTAAAAATCTCCATGCTGAAGTGTTTTGCTTAAAATTATTATTTTTTTTTTAAACAACACTGCTCAAAGTTTTTTAGTGAGCAGTGTACTTTCACAACATCCCGCTGGGCAGCACTCACTTAGATTCTTGCAGACAGACATTTGTGCAAACCCCCACACAAAAGAAAATCCCAGCCATAAGTAGTTTTTGATTAACAAATGTTAAATTGGCATGATCTGCCAAAATGTTGATATTTTGACGTTAAAACAGAATGTTGAAATTATTGGCTATTTTTCTCAAGACTAATTCAGAAGTTTTTCAGTGCTCCTAGTCTTGAAAATGTACCATAAAGTGTTGTTTTGAACTGACATTTGCTTAGAATGAATGAATGGTCGTCCTGGTTATTTAAATTTTGTTTACTTTTCCGGTTCGTATAGGCCACATACTGTATAGATTTTCCTCATTTCAACACCAATCATTTAGTTTTTTCGATGGCCTTCAAAGCCTCTTACTGTCGTGACAATCAGAAATTATGAAAAAAAGTGTGCATTTTGGCAGCTCATGCCACTTTAAGATTTGTAAATGTGACAAAAACAAAAGAACAACACATAGATATTATCATTATATTTTTAATTGCAGCATCTGAAGGACAAGTTTTGGAATTTTGTGTTTTACAAATTTATATTTGTATTTGGTGTGATGAATGTTCAAACTATGGAAGAGGTTGTATTGTGGGTTGTTTGGTTTACTATGCTTGGTTTCTTCAATCTCCTCGCTCAACTTTGTAAGGATCGATTTGAATATGTGAGTATTGATAAAACATGTAAACTGTCAGTCAGCAAGCTGAGCTGAAATATCTTCTTTTTTTCCAATACAAAAAGTTAGACATGAAATGTATAAATATAATATCCTTAATAAATCTTCACAATTTGTCACCCTAGAAAATAGTCTCAAAGATATATCAAATCGCTTAAACATAATTTCTTTAAAATATGCTATGTAATTTCAGTTCTTTGATGTTTTGTACAATGGTATGTATTTATAAAATGTCTGAATCATCCTGGCAAAATGATTTAAAAAATGAAACTGTTTTTTTCCTTCAGGTATCGTTTTCACCTACTACCCCTAAATCAGTTCACATCAAGCTGTTGTCGCTGTTGTTCACTATCCTGTTGGCCTGTTCAGGTTTAATGCTAGTCTGTGTGTTGGTGGGTTTACAGGCTGGTCTCACCATCTTCTCATTCATGGCTGCTGAGGTAAGAGTTATCTCCCCTTGGATGTGATTATCTCCCCTTGGGTGTGCAATTAAATCTTCCCAAATTGAATGATGTGGATTTTCTCTAATTGATTTTTCTCTTAAGAGTGTCTGAAGTGTTTTGTTTAATGATTCTTTCAGTCGCCAAGGTTTTAACCATTTGAAACCTGATAATTTAGCTGATAAATAATGAACATTGTTTCTTTTCCTAGTGTAGTATAAAATAACTCCAGACTAATACTGTGATACCAATGAAGTTATGTGGAAATGCTGCTAGTAACTTGCTAATACTAATGGGTGGGTTCTTTTTCTCCCCCACTAAAACTAACAACGCTCTCTTAAAAGGGAAATATGTGAAATATAACATCAGTAATTCAACCAATGAGTTAAATTTTGTCTACATTTTCAGTGTCTGCTGCTGGGGATACGACTTCTATATGTAGTTATTAGGTATGGCCACTTTTCACTTTTCATTTAAGTATTTCCAAACTTCCTCTGAGCGACAAATGAAACTTGCTTACATATCTGTCCGCTGATCAATGTTTGCAAAGAATTAGCAATTAAGAATCTGATACGGGCAAACCTTTATTGACTAAAACATAGAATGATGAACAGTGACATGCACACATAAGGATTTTAATCATAATTTATTATTTGTGATGAAGGTGGTTTCAATTCAATTGTAAAAATAAAAGCACTTGCTCATGCCACTAAAATGGGAGCCTACTTATCTGATTGGGATATATTGATGCCCAACATGGGAGAGTGGGGGGAAACAATGCCCTGATAGAAGTTATGCTGTGACTCTTGCTGTAGACGATCTGTCAATCATTGATTCTGGTTTCCTGTTTTGATATGCCATCCACTTGTTTCCTGACTTGTCTGTTTTATTGTTTCAGATATGCCATCCACTTGTGGGATTTGAACCTAGAAGGTGTTTGGGAGAATAAATCTTTTATGATTTATTACACCGAATTACTGTTTGAATTAGCTGCTCTATCTATTGACTTTGCACATCATCTACATATGCTGGTAACAATTTATTTACAATTTAATCAAAATAAACATCCTGAGAAATAAGAAGTGACAAGGTCACATCCCTCTCATCTGGTCTATTGATAATGATTAATTAGAATCAATTCCCATCTAACGAAGGCTGGGTTTTCCTTTATATTTATGTCAATTATGGATTACCATCCATTGCTATGTTCTCTGTTTCAGTTATGGGGTAATATCTTCCTGAGTATGGCCAGTCTAGTTATCTGTATGCAACTCCGCTACTTATTCTATGAATTCCAGAGACGAATTAGGAGGCATAAAAACTACTTACGAGTTGTTAGGAATATCGAATCAAGGTTTGTTTCGTTGATGGTGTTGATTTTTAGGCTAAGGAAAAAATCTTTCTAAAAATTGACCGATTGCTTGATGACGTCACTTGGAATTTACGCGCACAGCATTTCGGGGGATTGAGGGATCTTAGCATAATTTTAAAATATGGCCGATGAAATAATACTGCATCGTATAGAAGACGTAAAAGGAGTAAAGGTACTAGAAAAATGTGTGGATAAAAACAGGTTATGGCATCAATGTTTTCCAAACAGTGGCATATTGCCCAAAATACAAAATGGCGACTGAGGTACATTTTACCCAGAAGGCTTTGTGTTAATCTTTGTGACGTCATCTGGCTAGGCGGTAATTGTCCCCTTGTAGTTTTTATTTCTGTTTATCTTCCTCTATGAGTATGTACAATTGTACATATTGATTGATTGTGATTTTACGCCACACTCAAGATTATTTCACTAATATGACGGTGTTGCCAGGTTTGGTGGGGGAGGAAACCGAGCTCATTGCCCCCTCGTTCTTCGATGAGTACCTGGCAACTCTTCCACATACGACAAGCGTGTACATTTAGAAGTAATGTGTACTGTTTTAGGCGTGATAAAATTTCATGTTCAGTAGTTTGGATTTGTCCATAGCTCACAGTGAATTTTTTAGAAAAAATGTTTTTTATTTATCCATGATCTCATGGTGGTCTTATCAAATCGCTTTTTGTCCGTGGTCCGTGGTCCGGTGTCTGTAAACTTTTCTTGTGATCGCGATTCCAAGAGAACTACTGGTCGGATTTTCATCAAATTTCACACGCACGTTCCCCTTATGGTCTAGTTGTGCAACATCTATTTCTTTTGCTCATTTGCATATCAAAATGGCCGCTAGGCGACCATTTTGTTTTCTACTTTTTATCACTTTTCTCCTAAAGTAATGAATGTTAAATTTGACAATAAAACCTTGTGGAATTCCTTATATTGACACCTTCAGATCTTAATATATATTTTCCTTGTCTCCAATATACGGACAGTGAGTGAGATATTTAAATATCTATGATTAAAAAGTGCTAAAATCGGGTGGTGAAATTAGTTCGCTAGTGCGAGTTCCCGCAGTCAATCACAGGGCCCCTACCAGGCATTTTAAAAGCATGACCCAGTTAAAGACAAATAAGCTATTTTTTTGGCACTGAGGACGTTATTTTGGAATATCCGGCTAGTCCAGAGTAGTGGAAACAAGGCATTTATCGGAGCTTTATTAAACCTCAGAGTGAAATTGCAATCCTCGGGTCATTTTAAAACGTATCAAAATCGACTCCTTCCAGATTTCCAAGGGTGACTATAAGAAACAGTTTATCTATGCATGTTGCCGGCCTCCACGGCTTGTTCGAAGTCGGTAAAATGGCCTTCTCGATATTTGGATTTTAAACGCCTAAATTCTTTCCAAAAATGTAACAATAATAAATATTTTTAAAGGAGATTGTTCCCTAAGACACTTAAGAAGATCCATATTGTATTTTTCGGAGTTTGAAAGAAAGGAATATTTCAAAATGAAATGAAATACACAGCAACGTACAATCACTATTTTGCCGATCGAATTTGCATTCAGGCAGCTATGTACAGCAACTGACTTCGCAATTGTAAATGCTATTTACCAATAAAGTAACTGAAATGTTTTTATTCAATCATATATTTATATCAAATCGTGCATGAAGATTTTTTTATAAGAGTTGACTAATTTCTGAACGAATCGGGACATTTTTTGCCATTAATTTTTAAACTGACTTTCGTCATGTTTAAATTTTTACTCATCAGACGAGTGATACGTCGCCCATCAGGGACTGATCCAGGGAAAATTTGGGCATACCATTTCGGTTCAAAATGTTCCAACAACAAGACAAAAACAACATCTCTGGCCCAAAATTCAACATTAAATGCTATTTTGACATTAAAATCTGTTGGTTTTAAGAATTTGGGCGGATTTTTTGCTTGTGAGTTTGGGCGCCCATACCTGTATACAGGTATCAAAATGTCTCTGGATCAGTCTATGCCCATTCTTCACTTTTCACGGGCGTTTTTTGACAGATATACATTATCTTTTGATTTGTAAACAAACACTAAATGCATCTTAGTAACATGTGTACAATCGTTTTGGATTTTGTAAATTTTAATTGTGTACAGGACTCAAACAAGCGATATCACTGACTGGCCTGTGTGCAAGTACATATAGCTCCGGTAAGTAGCGTTAATGTGCGGCCTCCTTGAAGAAAGTTGGTTTTGAGTTTTCAGATAACAGCCACTATCTACCGAAGAAACTTTGTTCTTGTCCAGCCAGCCACCAACTGAAGAAATAAATTTCACATATCAAATTTGCGATCCGTTTATAAGCAGCCTCACTTTCTGATAGTGTTCTATGGTGGGCTAAGATCAGTTCACTGATCTCTTGTTTTATGACTATGCTTTGTTTCTGTTTCTTCATGATACCACACGGGTATCATGTTTCCTCTTAGCCTGGTTTCCCATTTTACTAAACCGGGCAAAACTTTCATATAAGGGAAAAAACCTGAAGTGCAAAATTAAACCTCAGTCAATCCACATAGCATATAACTTGGTTTCTCTTCCTATGCTATACCTACTATGCCACAATACTAATGAATACTATTTATTCCTTTATGAACTTTAACAAACCTTCACACACCACTGTTTCAGATTCACAATGGCAAGTAATGATGATTTAGAGAAGAATAATGATGATTGTGCTATATGTTGGGAGAGAATGGACGTGGCAAGAAAGTTACCCTGTGGACATCTCTTTCATAAGTAAGACTACATTTACCTGCAATACAAACTTCCCATCAGATATTTAGGAACTCTAAAACACACGGGCACAGGACCCGGGGGCACTTGTTTGTCATACTACATGGCAATATCATGTGACTATAGAACTTCAGTACATGCAACCTGCAACCTTCCCACCAGATATTTAGGAACACCAAAACACACGGCCACAGGAAATGTCATAGCCAACAACGCTGGTCAATATCTGGTCAGTCAGAATCGCCTAGTGTCTTTAATAATGTAAAGGGTCAATGTTACGATTAAGTGAAGTAATCTTTTGTGGCAATCGGTAAATGACTCGGCCTTCCTATACACCTAAGCAACAATGGGAAATTAATACAAGTAGAATGTTCTCTAAGAACCAAGAGAAGGTCAGCAATTTCCTTAAGCATCCCCTTATTTTCTCCCATATTGATCTGATCAATAGCAGTAAAATAATAGTATCAAGAAGAATAAATATGGCACATAACAAATTTACACACCTATTACCGCCGATTCTGATGACGTCACATAGATTTACACAAAGCTTTCTGGGTAAACCATGTACCTCAGTTAGCCATTTTGGAAAACATTGTTAACATAACATGTTTTTAATCCGCTCATTTTTCTAGTAACTTTGCCCCTTTCCCATCCTCTTCTCGATACAGTATTATTCCTTCCGCCATTTAGAAAAATTATGTGAACATCCCTCAATTGCCCGAAAGTGACGTCATCAAGCAATCAGTCAATTGTGCCCAGAAAAGGTCTAAAAATTCTTTATTTTGTCATTGTTTTGCAGTTCATGTTTGCGTTCCTGGCTTGAACAAGACACTTCATGTCCTACATGTCGTCTGGCTCTTAATGAAAGGCCTGCAGGTGACCCAAACGGAAACAATGTGGATGAACGTGGAGACGCCCCTAATAACATGGATCAGCCTCCAGCAGGGAATGCAGCTACGACCAACCATTTCTTTCATTTTGATGGTAAGATATACTGACCTCCTGTGAATAGGATAGCTTAAGATAGTACTTATTTAACATTATATTGAGCAAAAATTACCATGGCAAATCCCTAAATCTAGAAGTATATTATTTCAGAATTATTGTTATACAAGTACATTTTACTTCTCTAAAAAGGTCTTTTCTGTGGAAGACACTAAAAAAATGATTTATTCTATGAGATTGAAACATACCAATAAAAAAATAAAAAACTGTTCATTATGGTTGCATCCAATTTTTAAACACCACTGAAAGAATTTCATCCATCTGTTTGATCATTGAAATTTGATGTGTTGAAATTGTAGGTTCACGTTATGTTAGTTGGCTGCCGAGTTTCTCTGTGGAAGTGACCCACACCCAGCTCTACCCAGGACGGCAAATTAACCCAAACATAGCTCAGACATCACAGCTTGATAACATGGTAAGTGAATTAAACACAACCAAAAACACTGATCTTTCAATTCTGTAACAAAAGCTGAAAATCCATCAAGCTTGGATATCCTCAGCTTTTAATTATTCTAAAATGAGAAACATTCTTAGTATCGTCTATGCTTGTATGGAGCGCGATCAAATCCGACTCAGACCAAATATAAATCCAAAAAAGTGGATTTTTCACCTGATCACCGTATGTGGAAGAGTTGTCAGGTATTCGCAGAAGGCCAGGTGTTTCCTCTGGGCAAAGCGCCGGTTTCTACCCCACTAAACCTAAGGCTGCCATAAAAGTAAAATAATCTTGAGTGTGGTGGGTGATCATTTGGCAATCAAACCATCTATTCAGTCTACACAGACCAATCGTGTTCTGCCCTTCAATCAGAAGCGGGGGCCTCCATGGCTCAGTAGGTAGAGCGTTGGACGCTCAATCCGAACAGCCTTCCACCAATGGGTCGCTGGTTCGAATCCCACTCAGTCCAAAAATTGGAAAATTTTCTGACTGGGTTTTCACTCGAACGACCTATGTGGGATGCGGAAGATCTTGGGTTTCCTCCGGGCACAGAGCCCGGTTTCCTCCCACAATAAAACTGGCAACGCCGCCATATAAGTGAAATAATCTTGAGCGCGGCGTAAAACACCAAACAATCAATCAATCACATTTCCGTTTATTTGTAATGATATAATTCCAGGCAAGTCAAGTACAGGATGTATTTCAACACATGCCCCTCAATCTGATAATGGAGGATTTACAGGTGACTCGATCAGTTGATCATACTATTGATAACATCCTCGTGGGGCGACTGGTGGCACCACCCATACCAGTGAGTACTTATTTCCTCTTCTTTGACATCTTTAAATTGGAACGAGCTACCTACATGAGTGACCTGATTGGCAGGAGAGTACTGGAGCCTGTTTCACAAAGCAGCGTAGCGTAAGTTTTCACGTAACTGCCATAGCAACCCATACTGTAGAGATACGTTAGTATGAAAGTTACGCAAAAAATACATCTACGCCGCTTTGTGAAACAGGACCCAGGAGAGTAAACTAAATGCTTGCTGTTGAAAAATATGCATTGAGCCTGTTCAAACCAAACTTGCCCCATTCTCAACTCTAATTTGTGCTGACTCGTACTCTGTGCTTAATTTGTCATCAGTATACCCGCGTAACTGGGAATTCAGAACATTCTTATTATCTTATAGATTTATATGGGGCGCAGATTCAAATCCCCCTCAGACCAAATAATAATTGAAAAAATTCAGAGTGGATTTTTTTCACTCTATCTACGTGTGTATGTTGAGGAGTTGCCAGATGCTCTCCGAAGGTGAGGGGTTTCCTTCTGGCAAGGAGCCCGGTTTCCTCCCACACTAAAGGGAAATAATCGAGAGTGCGGCATAAAACATCAATCAATGCTTTAGATCAATTGAATGGCTGCAAAAGATTTCCGGCTTCTTTTAACAGCAAGTATGGTTGATAAGATTTTCATTTACCTGAGAAACATAGAAATGCTTTTAAAGTAAGTTTTTGGATTTTTAGCCTAGTTTTAAGCCAGAATTGTCTACTTGAGAATGAATTGTGTTTTGAAAAAACTGAAGAAATGATTCCACCATTACCTCTATCAACTCCCCATGCTTGATTTTTATACGCCCGACTTAAAAAAAGTCGGTCGTATTATGGTATCACCAGCGCCGTTCGTCCGTCCCGGATTCCCTTCCGCTCCATAACTTGAAGAGTTTTGATCTAATCTTTACAATTCTTTCACAACATATACCTTGTGGGTAGAAGGTGTGTCATGAACCATTAAGAACATTGTCCATTGCATAATATGGCTTCTACATTGGATTATGTAATATTCCGTCTTAGTCTATATTTTTGTTCCCTTCCGCGCCATAACTTGAAGAGTTTTGATTCGCTCTTGACGATTCTTTCAGAGTATATACCTTATGGGCAGACGGTGTGTCGTGTACCATTTCTGACTTCACCCGTTGCATAATATGGCAGCCATATAGGATTATGTAATATTCCCGTCCGCTCCATAACTTCTAAAGTTTTGATCCGATCTTGACGATTCTTTCAGAGTATATACCTTATGGGCAGACGGTGTTTCACGTACCATTTCTGACATCACCTGTTGCATAATATGGCAGCCCTATTGTATTATGTAATATTCCCTTTCGGCTCCAGAACTACTTTCGTTTTGATATAATCTCTCCAATTCTTTTAGAGTATATACCTTATAGGTAGATGATGTGTCGCATACCAAATTTGAATTGGGTACACATATTTTTTGTCTGTTTTCAAGAGGTTTTTTTATCAGAAATGTGTACCTGATGTTTAATAGATATGTATTAATATATATCAATGCTTTTTTGAGTATACTTGGTCCAGAGTAATACTGGAAGCCAATTAATTTATACATTTTGAGACTGTTTTCTTAGATAGTTTAATGTGCACTATAATAACCAAAAAAAGACAATTTTACCACTTGATTACCCATCTGGTATTTATCAGAGTGGCTGTTTAAATAGAGATAAGGTGACAATGACCTTCCTTGAAGTGGGCACACAAGGTTTGTATATTTACACACCAGAATATCAGTGGTCAGCCTGAAGATTGTTTGCTTTGTAATAAAACTATTACAGCCAAGTCCAATAGAACAGTGTCCCAGTCAAAACTTAAAATTCAAGAATTGTAAGCTATTGTATTGATTGCTCCTTTCTAATTATGGAACATAACAGCAATGTCAAAACAGCCACAATATTTCAGTTTTTGCAATTAAAATGTGATTGAAATTTCATGAACAGAAATTCGAATTGATGAAATTAAAACAAATGTTTATTAAATGTAAAGTTGTTAATCGTAGCGGTTCGACTTTGCCACGGCGGGCGTATGTTGAGTTTACTAAAACTCTTGTTTATTTTACAGTCAACTAGTACATATCAAACAAGATCGCCAACAGAAGGCCCCGAGGCAGAGACTGCTGCAATGCCAACAGATAGTGATAGACAGGTAAGCTGCTTTGAGTGAAAATTTGTGTTTAAATGATAAAGTTATCTAGGCTTTTAAATACTTGGCACACGGGCTTCCTGGTTGTCGAGTCTATCCAAATATTAAATAGAAATGTATGGTATATGGTGAATACATACAATGTTGGGGTTTAGGTTCCATCTGAACGTTCAATATCTAGTGAATGGGCTGTGAAGTAAACTATTCTGGCAGTTTGGGCCTAATTTTCATGTGAGGTAGCTGTGAAGCAGATTAAGTGCCCATCAAGCGAAATATTGTAATTAAAGAACATGCTTCTTCTTTCAGTTGGTTCTACCTTCCAATGTGTCCAGGACGGTTGCCACTGGATTACAGGCAGAGATTATCCAACGGTCAGGAGAGGAGTATCAGGCTTTGACCTCTCGAATGGATGCCCATAATTCTGAAGGTCATGACCCTAGCCGAGGTCACAGCTTGTCAAATTTAATGAAAGAGAGAGGAAAGCTGCCTTCAAGGTCAGAATTTTGTATCAGTGGGTTTTTGTACTAGTAGATTTACTCACAGAAAGGACTTTACCAATATTCAAACAGTTTTGTATTTTATATGATGGAAGTCAAGGCCTGCCCATAAAATGGCATAAGATGTCTAAATGCTGACATTTTGTTGTTAAAATTTGAAGAGCAAATTAGAAACCTTTAAGTGATATCAGGCATCATAATGCTTCTTTATGGTATTGTTCAGGGAACTTAGGCTTAAAAGGAATGAAAGTGCCTCCAGGTTTTTATACGCCCGGCTTGAATTGCGGGCTGTATTATGGTATCATCTCTGGCAGTCCGGAAGTCCGGCTGTCCGCTGTCCCTTCCGCTCCATAACTTCTAAAGTTTTGATTCCATCTGCACAATTTTTTCTAAGTATATACCTTATGGGTAGAAGGTGTGTCGCAAACTATTTTTAACATCACTGGTTACATAATATGGGAGTTATATTGGATTATGTAATATTCCCTTCCGCTCCATAACTTCCAATGTTTTGATTCCATCTGCACAATTTTTTCTGAGTATATACCTTATGGGTGGAAGGTGTGTCGCGAACTATTTTTGACATCATACATTGCGTTATATGGCAGCCATATTGGGTTATGTAATATTTACTTTTTCTCTCCATAACTTTAACAAATATGATCCGATGTTTTCAAATCTTTCATGTTACATACCATATTAACAGACAGTGTGTAAAAACTATTGCAAATTTTTGGATTATGTACATTCCCTTTTATTCTTACTTTCATTTTCATGAAAATAACCTTTAAATTATAAAATGGCTTCTACTTTTCCGATTCTCATCAAAAAAGGATTTTTTCAAATTGCAATAATGTTTCTAAATTGATTAAAACTATTCTTAAATCAATATATAACGTTTTAATCAAATGAAAAATACATATAAGGATTAAAGTTTTATCTACAGACCAAGAGATAAGTATCCCAGCTTTGGTCTATTTACCTTGTCAACACTCAGTCTCTCTGGAGAGATTTATGGCTTTGGCCTACATAAAACAGTGGGTGACATTAGCAATGGACCCATAGCCAAATCTATTGTAAATCCATTTGGTCTATGATAAAATTAGAAGTAATAACCTGTAGGTATATGGGGAGATTTAGAATATTGTCAAGATGTCTATGGCCAAATAATGTAGATAAAAAATGTTATGAGAAAAATTGTCAAATCTACTTGAATTGGTGTGAGCTGCGAAATTGCCAATTAATTACATTTGTTTAAGTATGATTAGTAAATTATAAACTGCTTTTCTAAAAAATTGAAACATTTTAGTGCAACCTTTATTGACAACAAACAATTTTTAACATCGTGATTTAACAGCAGCGAGAATTGATGACTTGTACCGTGTACAAATCTTGTTAATAATTGTTGATCCAAATAGCCCATTTTAAATTTGATACAGATGGATTTTAATGGTTTAAGTGGCAAGATTTCATTTTGTTGACATAACATCACCTTTTACCAAGCTTCACATAATAAAACTGGCAACGCCGCCATATACATGTAAGTGAAATAATCTTGAGCGCAGCGTAAAACACCAAACAATCAATCAATCAATCCTTTACCAAGCTTCAACCTCTTCCCTCTAAATTTTGAAAATTAAATTCAAATAAATATGGAAGGATTTGTTTTGGTATGGCTGCAGTTACTGTGCCTTTCCGGGCGTATTTTGGGTTTCCCGAAACTCTTGTTAATATCATTTTGTAAACTCTTTTTTTTTTTGTATTTTACAAGCTGTCATTAATCATTTAGTTTTCCTATTACCCTCAAACGCTTTTGTTTTCTTAACAATCACAATTCAAGAAATAAGAATTTTGGCAGCCATGCCAATTTAAAAGAACAGAAATTGTATTTGAACATGTAACTGGGAATCTATGTTAAACTTTGTAAAAGACTAAAACCATGAACTTTCTTGGAAGCCTGATGTGAAAAATGTTGTATGCCCTTAAAACACAAAACATTGTCAGCTAAGCCTCCATCTAAGGGCTGCCTGTATATCACTGCATATCTATCCCCAATCACAACCTAAATTAAAAGCAGGTCTTATTTATATATTTCGGAATCCCACTCAGACCAAAATAAAATTTCTGAGTGAATTTTTAACTTGATCGCCGTATGTGGGAGAGTTGCCAGGTACTCACCAGCTGTTTCCTCCGGGCAAAGAGCCGGAGTTCCTCCCCTACTAAACCTGGCCACCCCACCATAAAAGTTAAATAATCCTCCACTACTAAACCTGGCCACCCCACCATAAAAGTGAAATAATCCTCCCCTACTAAACCTGGTCACCCCACCATAAAAGTGAAATAATCCTCCCCTACTAAACCTGGCCACCCCACCAAAAAAGTGAAATAATCCTCCCCTACTAAACCTGGCCACCCCACCATAAAAGTGAAATAATCCTCCCCTACTAAACCTGGCCACCCCACCATAAAAGTGAAATAATCCTCCCCTACTAAACCTGGCCACCCTACCATAAAAGTGAAATAATCCTCCCCTACTAAACCTGGCCACCCCACCATAAAAGTGAAATAATCCTCCCCTACTAAACCTGGCCACCCTACCATAAAAGTGAAATAATCCTCCCCTACTAAACCTGGCCACCCCACCATAAAAGTGAAATAATCCTCCACTACCAAACCTGGCCACCCCACCATAAAAGTGAAATAATCCTCCACTACTAAACCTGGCCACCCCACCATAAAAGTGAAATAATGTTGAGTGTGGTTTAAAACATCAATCAATCTTAATATATTGATATTGTTTTAACTCTAGCATGTATTTGTGTTGACAGTGTATTGAGAGGAGAACAAGTCCCATCAGCCACTGGCAGTAGATTCTCTAAATCACCAATAGAAAGGGAATCAATGCTGCAAGATAGGAAAAATGCTTTAATTGAACAAGCCAGAAAGTAAGTAGGCCATATATTAGGCTCCTAAATCTGGGGGAGGGGGGGGGGGGGGGGGGGGGGGCTTTAATAGAACAAGCCAGAAAGTAAGTAGGCCATATATTACGCTCCTAAATCTGGTAAGGGGGGGGGGGGGGGGGGGGGTGCTAGCTTGCTTGATTCAGTCGGTTAGAATGATAGTAAGTAGTCAGTCTCACACAGATCTTCTATTGTCGCAGCAAAGAGCCCGGTTTCCTCCCCCACTACAACACAGGCGTATAAGTGAAATTGGCCCCAGGTGACTATCCTGGACTATTTTGGATTTTTACCATCCGCAAGCGGGACACCCAAACTGTCAAAGTATGTTATTTAATAATTTATAGCCTGATAAAGGCTACAAGACCAAAAGCTAGAACCGTCCTACAGAGCCAAATGGCACCGATCTGTGACATACAACAGAATGGCAGGATAGTCCCCTGGGGCTAAAGTTGAATAATCTTGAGTGTGGCGTAAAACATCAATCCATCAATGTATTGAATGGTTAATCTGTATTGAGTTTAGCAAGAGTACTGGTTTCCTCTGCCATTATAAAGCCAAGTTTCTCCGATAAACCAGGGAGCCATTTCTGCAAACATTTTAGCTCATAGTGGTATATCGCGCCATGGTCATTAAGACTGCATTTGACTTACAACAGGGGGGCTGTTTCTCAAGACATTTACGGCCGACGTAAGTCAATGCAAGACCTAACTGTCATGGCAACATTACCTTACGACCAGGTGCAAAGTTATGTCTGTGTTGAAAACCAGCCCTCTGGTGTAATGTTATAAAAAGACGTCAACATAATCATTTTGAGTAAAATTGTAACAATTTATTGATTATGATGCATTTGCATTCAGCATGTTTAATTTGATGTCAGTAGATTCATAGAACTATATACTTGTGTTTTTCAGAAGGTACCTAGCTGTTGAGCAGAAGAAAGCTAACAGTGATGGCAGTTCAGTGGATGATACACGAGCCAGTGCGTCATCAGTCATCAATAGCCGGGGTGAGGAGGAGAGAGGCCAGCCAAGAGAACTCGCTTTCCAAGCTGCTCAGAGACGCTTCTATAATCAGCAACTTTGAATCGGACGTATGCAAGGATTTACTTCTCTCTCTCAACCTCTGATCCACTATTTTCAAAATGAGAGTTTTTATTTTCTCAATTCTCAACCACACGGTGCTTGCCAGTGTTTATAAATATGAAATACATGAGACTAGGAACTGAATTTGTCCTTTTTGCTGAAATATGGATATGGTACTTTTTAAGCCAACCTAAACAAACTTTATTTTGCCAAATGTTCAGAAAATTGGCCTCAAGATAGAAGTGTTCTGGCCAGTGATAATGATGGTTAATGGCTATACAAGCTTTCATATATGCTCTATTAAATTTGATTTTGCATATGAAGACGAAATGTTCAGGAAATTGTGTTTAAAGACAGAAAGCGTGAAAGTCTGTCTCCAGGAGATTTCCGATTTAGGATAAGCTGAGAGGTTACTCATAGTTCACACATTGCAGTATTTGGTTTTGGCAGAGGGAAATGTGTATCACACTTATTGTGATATGGTTAAGGAAACGCCTTGCCTTTCAAAGCAAGCTGTTCCAACAGAGAACCCTATGTGGAAGGGGTGCCTTCCGAAGGCTGAGGATTTCCTCCTGAAACTCTGTGTGAAAGGGGTACCTTCCGAAGGCTGGGGATTTCCCCCTGACAAATGGCTGGCTTCCTCTCTCACTTCACCGGACAATTTTACAAGTGTCTTAAAACACCAATCAACAGAGAAACCTTCTTAAAGAGAACGTGGTTGACACTGACAGAACAACGGGATGTTGAAGTTCCCTCCTGTCTAGACACAGTGGAGCGTATACCTTGCTCTTAAAACATCAATCAACAGTGAAACCTTCGTAAAAAGAACATGGTTGACACTGACAGAACATTGGGATGTTGAAGTTCCCTCCTGTCTAGACACAGTGGAGCGTATACCTTGCTCTTAAAACATCAATCAACAGTGAAACCTTCGTAAAAAGAACATGGTTGACACTGACAGAACAACGGGATGTTGAAGTTCCCTCCTGTCGAGAAACAGTGGAGCATGTTCCTTGCTCATAAACATACAGTCATTTCGCTATAAGTGAGAAAAAATATTAGTGCATTATACTTCTTTATAATTATTTTTTTAGAGTTACAATATGACTGCTAGTAGAGTATTATTCTCCAGTTTAAAGAGGAAAAGCACACTTTTTGTTTCCAAATCAAACAGATACAATATGTATATTAGGCATAATCTATGCAATGGTTTGATATTGAGTGTATTTGGTTGTTTTCATTTGGTTATTTTGAAGTTAGCCTGGATGATGATCATTATTTATCATTTTAATCAAAGATACAGTAGATGTTTTTTTTTACATTATACTTTGCGAATGTTGTGTTTGAACAAGATTTATTTTGATTCCTTTCATTACCAGGTATTGCTAAATATATATATTTATAAATTTTAGTTATCACTTAGAAAATTGTCTGATTTGTTTAACTTTATGGCTTTCTTATCAGCCATTAAATAAGTATGAACTTCTTTTGTCACTTCATATAACACCAATCAAGCAACTAAATGAGCTGACAAAATTTTACATACTTTTTCGTTTAACACGTTGACTGCCGAGTACGAGATATCTCGCAATGGCAGGCGCACCGGATTCTGCTGGTACGAATTATCTCGTAGCTTAACATAGATATCATTTTGAATAACTATACTTCTTGGCGTACTAAATGTAACGGTTAAATCTCACTGCCAGATACGACATGTCTCGTACGGGGTTCATACAGAATCAAGGGAAACCGCTCTGTGTGTTGCTAAAAATAGCACAGTAAACAGACATTGGCCATACGCGTAACAAGCTTGAATGGCAAATGGAAGAGCCCTCACACTTTCGAGTTATCTCGTAGTCAACAGTCAACGTATTAAACAGAATTTCAAATTAAATGGCTATTTTTCCTAAACAGTACAAATAAAGAGCTATTTGTTAATATCAGGCTCAGAATTACAGGTTAATTAATTGATTAGAAACATCAAACACCTGTATCACGGCTGAGTTACATGTAAGCATTTAAACACCACAGCATATGTCAATCTCCATATGCAGATCACTGCTTAACTGTAAGGCTCTTGAAATACAATACAACATCCCCTTGCTTAAGCAAGTCCAGTCCTGTCATTCAATAAAAACAAATCTTTAGAATCAGTAAGAAATACCGAGGAAATGGCAGAGGACATAAGAAAGTATTCTTGGTGCGCTTGGGGGGTAGATGAGGGACCAGCTTGAGAAAGATCAGCCACATCGCCTGATACTGACAAAGCAAATTGGCCAGCCCAAAATATCTTAATTTTGGCAGCTCATGCCACTTTAAGGTTTCTAATGATAAGTTAGTTTAAGCAGATCAAGCAAAGACCTGTAAACATAACGAAAGTCATATTAACTTGATTTTCAGTTTTACGCTGATTTGTGAAAATAAACCATAATATAGGGTCTGTCTTTAGATTGATTACTTTGCTATACATGCAATAGTTTAATTTTCCTGCTAGAATTTTTTGAAATCCTAATTTCTAAATTAAAACTATTTCAATAAGGTTCAGGCTTTCCACCAGGCACAGAGCCCAGTGTTCCTACTGCACTAACAACACTGCCAAATACGTGAAACAAGTGATTAACATTATTTACTCATTACAATTACATTAACAGATAGTAAGCTGAAATAATTGTAGAAATCAACTTTGTCCTCTCCCAAGTGAATTTGACAGTCAATATTATTGATATTTAATGCATGTAATTTGATCTTCTGCTCTAACACCAACACTAAGTGAGATCGGTTGTAATTCACTGTTTGCCCTGATAACATTGGCACAGTCAGAGAACCATCTTATACTGAAGTCTGATTGATATTTTACTGGAGAAGGGAAGAGGTCCCTTGGCCCAAAGGAACCCTGGGCCTTCACTAAGTATCTGACAACTCTCCTCAGCAACCAAGAGAAAACCAATTTGTATTTGGAGTTTCGATCCCGCTCTTATTGGAAAGCCTATATCTGACTGTGAGACAAATGAGCCATTAAGGACCCCCTATGTCTGACTGTGAGACAAGTGAGCCATTAAGGACCCCCTATGTCTGACTGAGAGACAAGTGAGCCATTAAGGACCCCCTATGTCTGAGAGACAAGTGAGCCATTAAGGACCCCCTATGTCTGACTGTGAGACAAGTGAGCCATTAAGGACCCCCTATGTCTGACTGAGAGACAAGTGAGCCATTAAGGACCCCCTATGTCTGACTGAGAGACAAGTGAGCCATTAAGGACCCCCTATGTCTGACTGTGAGACAAGTAAGCCATTAAGGACCCCTTATGTCTGACTGAGAGACAAGTGAGCCATTAAGGACCCCCTATGTCTGACTGTGAGACATTAGGGACCCCCTATATCTGACTGTGAGACATTAGGCACCCCACTAAGGTTAATTATTCACACACTATTTACAACATTTCAGAACTCTGTTCCTTTATATTTGATCACTTTCATATTAACACATTTATGTGCAATATACAATTATATGCTAACATGTATTTACATTTATGTCTATTTGTTATCAAGTTATTTCATTTATTATACCATTTGTTAAAGATTGTAGAAAAAGAAAACTGTTATATTTTTTTTGTATATATAATTTTGATGATAGACAAATTATTTGTAAATACATGTACACTTATTAGAAAATTTTCTCAAATTATTATATGAATTTTCATTAATTATTGACTCACTACATGTATAACATTATTTTTTGCTTTAATATGGATCTACATTTCAAACGTAAATTTAAGCCATTCAGCAATTAGTCACAACAGCACTAAGTTGCCGTATCTTCATCATTTTATTTAAAATCTGGAACTATTTACTTGCCTCTTATTAGTTTTCTCCAAGTGAAGTAATCTTGTGTGGGTCACAAAACATCGATCCTCGAGGGTTCAAATCCGAGCATGCCGTCTCCCAAGATGGAATTTTAACTAAATAGATGACTATAAGATACTTTAAGCCAAGTAGCGAAGGGATACTGTCCATATATGATGTGATCTCCAGGAATACCTAATATTGACCTGTAGGTCAATCAATATGTGCTTATATTCCGGAAAATTCTGATCTCATTCAAAAACACAGGTTTTACATCTGTATCCCAAGTTTCTCTGTTTACCAACTGTTTTTTTTTTCTGTCCACGCTGACCGTGAATTTGAAATTTGAAAATTATGCATTCTATAATTGTACCTATTTCTCTAACCTTGTCATTTTTTCAGAAGATCTATGCCCGACAAAAGTCTAATGTTACGCAAGACCGTCTAGGACACCTATACTTTCAACAACACAACCAGTTTTTAGGGAGTTGTTTATTGTTGATCAAAACTGGGATGATTTGTGTTTAATCAAAGAAATAGTCTGCATAATTTGTGCTTATTTGACTGTCATTCTGGTCTGATAATAAAGCATTGTTTATTTTAGATGAACCTAACCACTTACTGATTTTAGTTGTGTTACATTTAGTATTCATCAGTTCTGAAAGCTATGAGGTTACAGGATACAGTTTCATTCCCCATTGGCGGTAATGTTAACCGTTTAATTTGTGGCCAATTACCTAAATCTTGTTCAGGCTTTTCCTCTTCATTTTCAAATAGACCAAAACAGGAGATCCTTGACAACCAAATAATGTTAACATATACTGTACATAGGTGTATTCGAACGGTCGTTTTTCGAGGTGTAAATTTAAGCTCCTCTCACATGCCTAGTAGCTCAAACTAACTGCTGTGGAAAGTACCAGTCTAACAAATTTTGGTAAATTGAGGAAAGTTTGGGTCGTTTACTTAGCAACATGCTGTATTATAGGGTCAGCTAGTGGGTGTGGAGAGGGTTGTTTGCGAACACTGACTCGGAAATAATATATTTACAATGAAAATAAAATAATCCTGTCAATGATCTTGTAAGGGTTGTTTGCGAACACTGACTCTGAAATAATATATTTACAATGAAAACAAGGCATCGCAAACGATACAAATCCCCTCGCGTGCAAACACAAGAACTCTGATGCAAAATGGGGGCTGGGGTTATTGCAGGACATTGAAATAACATCAGTTGTCATTTGCACTGAACTGCAATATACATGTTATCAGGCATGGGCTAATTGCCTGATAAATATGGTATATATTATTAAATAATATATTTACAATGAAAATAAAATAATCCTGTCAATGATCTTGTAAATATTTTTTTCGGACCCATTGCACATGAATTTGGCTGAATAGGCTACAGATGTGTGATTGTGCTATTTGCCAAAATAAAATAAAGAACATAAATTCCTTGAGGGTTTTTTTTTTTAAGTATTCTTACTTTTGGGGTATAGGAATGCCGAAAAAGTCAAATCAGGCCAAGAATTATATAAATGGAGTAATGAAAGTATTATTTTGCTATGTGACCAGCTCCCCTCTTTACACTTTGGGGGCCTCCGTGGCTCAGTAGGTAGATTGTTGGACGCTCAATCCGAAACGCCTCCCACCAATGGTCCCGGGTTCAAATCCCACTCGGCCCAAACCAAAAAATTGGAAACTTTTCTGACTGGGTTTTCACTCTAACGACCTATGTGGGATGGTTGCCAGTTACCACCATAAGGTTGTGGGTTTCCTCCGGGCATAGAGCCCAGTTTCCTCCCACAATAAAACTGGCAACCCCGCCATATAAGTAAAATAATCTTGAGCGCGGCGTAAAACACCAAACAATCAATCTACACTTTGAGCGAGAAGTTTGTGTAATTCGAGGGCCCCATCAAATAGAAGAAGAGTTTTGAGTAAACAACATACGCCTGCCGTGGCACAGTCGAACCGCTACGATTAACAACTTCACATTTATTATAACATTTGTTTTAACTTCATCAATTGAATTTCATTTTTGTTGGATACCAGCTTTCACTAGTAGTAGTATTTAACAAATAGCGAAAATTTAGATTTTCATCTTTGACTGTTTAAAGATACCCCGCCGTTCAAAGTTACCCCAGTTTATAGTACATATTTCATATTCAAATATGAAAACAAGAAATGTTTTTTCACTTCCTTGAAAGTTACATTGAATTACAAAGTAAACTTTGAGGAAAATGTGTCAAGAGTGTGTGCCATATTGGTGAATAACTAAGGCATTGGAGTGGATTAAATTAACCCAGGCTTTTTTCCATACTAACCTGAAAGTGCTGCCATATAAGTAAAATAATCTTCAGTGCAGCATAGAACATCAATCAATGTGGCTTACATGCACTGCTAAGGGGAGAGCACTCCGTGTGCACATGTATGTCTAAGTGGAAAGCTTACTCTGGCAGAAAATACTTGAATTCTTTGTTGGAAGTTGCATTTGATAAGTAGAGGCTTACTGGACTCGGGGGTTAAGCTACATAAGACGGCCTTATCTCCATTTGAATAAGGGAGGTCACAACATGTAAATACAGTTAAAGTAGACACTACAGAGAACATTTAATGGAATTTCTTATTTTATTAAATTTTACATATTAACCCTACATTACAGGTACAATTGGAAATGATATAACGAAAACTCTCCACATCTTTGCTTTGCTGAATCTTCGTCAACCACGACATACTTTTTTCTTTCATTCTGTAACAAATAGAAAATAAGAAAACTTAACATGTGATACATAAGCAACTCCTCATAACATTCGTCGGCTTGTATAGGTTTCAGGCTGACTCAGACATCAAAGATTGATTGATTGTTTGGTGTTTTACGCTGCGCTCAAGATTATTTCACTTATATGGCGGCGTTGCCAGTTTTAAGGTGGGAGGAAACCAGGCTTTATGCCCGGAGGAAACCCACAACCTTCCCGGGGAACTGGCAACCATCCCACATAGGTCGTTCGAGTGAAAACCCAGTCAGAAAACAGACATCAAAGAAAAGACAGTTTCAAATATCAATATCTTCTATAATCAATCGGAAATATCTTTGCATTTGATGTCATACTTGACTTTTGAGCACTTGTTGTCATTTCAATCAATCATGAAGATGGGCTCATTGTGCTGACTCAACATAGGTAGTGTATGATGTAACATTAACAATAGTAATGTAAATATCAAATGTCCACTATCAAATCACAGCGCTAAGCGAATTAATTTCTGTCTAGACTTTTAGAGATTAAAGAAAGAAAAAGAATGCCTTTGATTCTTGCGCCAGAAATCTCTTTCTCTTGGCCAAGTTCACACAATAAATGTGTTTTAAAAACATATTGATCGCAAAATAGGTTGATTGATTGATTGGTGTTTAAGTCGCGCTCAAGACTATTTCACTTACGTGTACATGGCGGCGTCGACAGTTTTATTGTGGGAGGAAACCAGGCTCTATGCCCGGAGGAAGCCACGACCTTCCGGTGGTAACTGGCAACCATCCCACATAGGTCGTTCAAGTGAAAACCCAGTAAGAATTTTTTTGGACAGTGAGATTCGAACCTGCGACCCATTGGTGGAAGGCTGTTCGGATTGAACGTCTCCGAACGCTCTACCTACTGAGCCACGAAGGCCCCATTACAAAATAGGAGGCTTAGTCTTAAAACTTCTGAATTATCCTTTAAGTTTCAGGCCACCAAAAATAATATAAAGAAAAGGGGTTTCGTTTCTTTTAATTACCTTAAAGTTTTTGAAGTCCTTGTGGAATCAACCAATGAAATTCATCACAACTAAATGAAGCACGACATGGGCAAAGATGAAATCTGCAAATGCTCTCTCCGGTCCTATGTTTTGAAATTCATTTTTATTCTGAGGGTTGACTTGAAGACGTAAACACACTGAAACAGAGAGAGAGAGGAACAAATTAAGTTCAAGGACTACTTTTGACAGACAAGAACGAGTTGTGGAGTTAGAACATTTACGGTAACGAGTTGAGTCAGGCCTACTGTGTCTAGTGGGTGCTGCGTGTTTGTTAGAGTTCAGTTTTATGTACGTTCAGTGTTACAATACATATTTGGAATTGGAAACAGACGTCTTCCTGTTTTTTGAAAACCCCACAGTAAGTTCATTCATTCCTTGAAATCCTACAAGTATGAATCGATTGAGTCAAATATTGAAGGGACAGGGTCGATAGAAGCCCATCAGTGACATCTCGTCAATCTTTGAAGCTGGTCTCATCAAGTTTTTACACCTCATCATTTCGGATAACTACATGTACAAACATATTTAACCATGCATTTTCAAGTTATGCTCTGGAAAGGAAGAATGTGTTCTTTTTTCACCAATTACTCATAGGTAGCGCCACCTTTAGTCGCACATAAACAATCCGAAGTGAGGCCTCATCGTGTAGAAGCTATGTTCAAATTTGGTAAAAATTTAAAGATGTGTTTTCAAGTCATGTTTCGGAAACGATTGTGCGTATAAACAAGCTGAAAACATTATATACATGTATGTATATCCTGGTTATATCGGTGAAACTGCATGAGAGGTCAGGTAAAGAGAAATTTGTCATTGTTGTGTCCACAAATTACCCACTGCTACATGTAGGCAGTGTAGCAGCTGCTTACACACTGATCAGTACAAAACTCAACCTCTGAAAGGACTTCATTTGCCGATAAATGAAAACTAGGACGTGTACATGACATTGATTCGGTTAGGGAAAGTGGCTGAAAACAGCTACATGTATAATGGCAAAAAAAAGTTAAAGGTCGCAGGGACTGATCCAGGGAAAATTTGGGCATACCATTTCGGTTCAAAATGTTCCAACAATAAGACAAAAACAACATCTCTGGCCCAAAATTCAACATTGAATGCTATTTTGACATTAAAATCTGTTGGTTTTAAAAATTTGGGCGGATTTTTTGCTTGTGAGTTTGGGCGCCCAAACCTGTATACAGGTATCAAAATGTCTCTGGATCAGTCTATGGGTCGGTACCAGAAATTCACCTGCACAAGCTTACCAATACAAGAAAAACACAAGATGATTTTTAACAACTGTTTGAAATTTTTCAAACTTTCTTTATACCAATTATACTAAATGTATTTAAGCCCAGACTACAAGTATCCCTGAAAAAATTATGTAATAAAAAGACTACCACACTACCTGAAAAACACCACTAACAGCTATACACAAATAAAATCTATATTTAGTACAGGCCATTAAGCCATTTATCAAAATTCTTTATCAATTTAATCAAGCTTGCTTGTGGATTATGCACTTCATTAGGTTGCCTTTAATAATGAATTTGTGTATGCTTTAAGAAAAAAATCTCGGAAATACCAAAATTCAAATATTTTTCACCTGTTTGTCTCATAAATAAGAAGAGTTTAAGAAACTCATAATACGCCGAAAGGGGTAAATTCATTGTAGCACACTATCTTCATATTCAATTTCAAAGAATTTAGCAGGTCCTTTTCAACATGGCCTGCTACCTACAATTTTTCGCCAGTTTTTAGCCATTAGCAGGCCTCCATTTCAAGCCCTGCAATTGTCAACAGCTTTGGTGATGCTTAGGCATGTTTTATTGACAAAACGTCAAAGATGAACCTAGGATAAGGGACGGGGTTTATCAACAGAATAAGGTTAGGTTTTGGAACCTTTTATTGACAACGCTAAAGACTGACTTAGGGTTAGGGACGGGGTTTATTAACAGAAAAGGGTTAGGTTTAGCCATGTTTATTTACAAAACTGAAGGATCCTCTTGGATTCGTCCAAATACGTCATCACAGGTCAAAGGGTATATAAATATAAAGTGCGCAAGCATGTATCGCAGTTCAGGTAACACATAGAAATTTAATACCTCTAGCGCTGTGTTGGAAGTTAGTCTAGTGAAAAGATGCTACGGTCTAATTGAGTGCGCATGTGGTTCTGCGCAGCTTCATATTGGAAAGGTAGGGGTTAGAGACCCGTTGAGTGCGGATTTAGATAGAAAAAAAATATTCCATGATCAACTTGGGTGTGTTGCAGTGAAGGGAGTTGTCTACCATAAGACGTTAGGTGGCGCTGCTGTATACGACAAGAAGATAGGATGAAAGAAACAGTTGACGCTTCCAAACGTTCCCGTATACTACTTTTGTATACTCCTAAAATACCCAGGCTTCTGTCATTTTAGCTGTTTACAGTTTAGTCACTCAAGAACCAATGAATGCAAGCCAATTAAAAACTTTCCCACGGTTGCTCCGCCCACATTGGTTCACCATGTATTCTTTACCATTCCCCAGCACTCTCCTTAACCTGAATAAATGTATCAAAGACAGGCTTTACCATGATTGACTTACCTCCTAATACAAATGAGCCAACACACGAAATGAAGCCAGACAGAAACGAGTTGAACGGGAAGGTACCGACAAGAGCACAATAACCAAACTGTACAACGCCAGTTAACATTATATAAAATAAATATGCATCAATTAGCTTAAGTTTTTTAGACGTCCCTTGCATATATTCATCGTAGAATTTAGAAACGACGGTTGTGAATTTCTCAGGCATCTTGACCAGTGATTATCAATATCAACAAACGTGGCAAAGATCGGCTGGGTTGCAACAGGAAGGTGGCTTTCACAACGCCACCTAGCGGATGTCAGCGACCTCAGTGCTCTTAGTTGTACTTTTCCGACTAAATAATAAAGCAAAATACGTTTAACTATGTTTGACAAAGCATTGGGGTTATTGCATTATTATCCTTAACGACACACTTTTCATGTCTAAACTGAAATAATCAAATATTATCCTCTGCTCTTAAAGGAATGTGTCTGAATCAGGTCATTGACCATAAAAGGTCATGTAGAGACCATGTGACTTTCTCTGGTGTACAAACTGATCACGTGACATTGCAAGCCCGCCATCTTGAACATCGGCGAAAACAGCTTTTCCAAATGGACTAGAATTAATCACAAAAATATGACTTATATGTTCTCCTGGGCTATTTTTGCGTAAGTATAAATGAAGTATTTGGTTTAAATTCCTATATATACTTTCCGGATACTTAGGATTTACCCATAGCTAGTATGTTAGTTGTTTTTTTGTTGGCACAGCATGGCTCGATTTGTTTCTCACTCTCACTCAGTCTCAGTCAATGTTTGTACCGCGTTTCCATTCATTAACATGGTTACACTTAGACATACATGAGCTGGGATCGGTAGTTACTTGCCCTTTTATCATAGAGTATTTGTTTCACTTTCAGAACAATGTTTTACCTCATTTTATTTTGTTTCGAAACACACTGATCAGATTTAGTTTGACACTGACTATAAAACTGTAGAGATGTGCAGCATGGAAAGGAACAAACATATGTTAAATTACCTTACAATTGACCATTTATAGCAAAACTCAACAGATGAACTCCAGGACAGATAAACAAGGTGTCCCAAGAAATGTTGTTATTTCATTTGTACAATGACTGTTAACAAATCTTAACAGTTCCCAGGCAACCAAGAACAAAATCGAGTTTAAGCCTATTTGAGTTTCACAATTTTTTTTCCACCAATGGGTCGCGGATTTGAACCCCACTCAGTCCAAAAAATCGGAAAATTTTCTGACTGGGTTTTCACTCGAACGACCTATGTGGGATGATTGCCAGTTACCAACGGAAGGTCGTGGGTTTCCTCCGGGCATAGAGCCCGGTTTCCTCCCACAATAAAACTGGCAACGCCGCCATATAAGTGAAATAATCTTGAGCACGGCGTAAAACACAAAACAATCAATCAATCACAATTTTTTCATTTAACTGAGGATCACCTGGATTGATGACAGGGTCATCTATGGTGAGCATAAAAGTGCATACACTTGGTCACTAAAATTTAAAAGTACAGTATTATTTTTCATAGCTACATTTTGTATCTTCTTGCTACACAGAACAGTACCACTTGACCTTTCTTTGTAACATAAATCTAACTTAATACCATACTATTTTATTTTCTAATTACACTTGCTACCTCATTCACCTGGTCTCAAACCCTCAGCCTCCCACATGTGAGCTGTCCAGAACCACATGCACATTCGTTAAATAAAAATGGCATTTTAGGTAAAGTGATCACTTTAAGCACTCCTTTAAGTCTCATTCTCGAAACTGAACACTGGGCAGCTTCTGATTTATATTTCTTGATGGAAAATATGTGCAATGGCAATTGACAGTTAATACTCACTAAAAAGATGGACATTATCAACTTTGCTAACTTTGATTCAAAACTATAGATGATTATCACTTCCCATTATAGGTCGAAGTCAAAATATTGGTAGATATGAATTGTGTGTTGTGTGAAACCCACATGCATGCACTAAGTCAACTTTTTGGAGGTTCTCAATGATGTCTCATGTATTGATTTCTTCGAAAAGGAAATTAAAATTATGTTACATTATCACAACTGGGACATGTAAGTGTATCATGCTAACTAGAGGCACACTCACGGCTAAAATAAAGAATATTGTTCACATTAAAAACAGCAGAGGGCTGACTGTATTTTTCCCTGACGTACATAGTAACTTTCTAGTTTCTGCTTCATTTTGTATTTTGAAAATTGAATTTCTAAGGGACTGGCAATGTAAACATACTGAATAATTTGAACAGTGTGAGCAGTATTATTTAAACAAAATAAGCAAAGAGCCCGGTTTCCTCCCCCGCTAAACCTTGCAAGACCGCCATATAAGAAAAATAATCAGGGTGTGGCATAAAACATCAATCAACCAATCAAATAATAATCTAAATTTTATTATTATTACTCAGCGGCAATAAAATTCCTAGGGATAACAATTTCTACATATGTATTCAAAAATTGGATAGAGCAGCGACCGGTTGGCCCGGTGTCAGTATAATGTGACTGGGTGAGGGGGCTTGCTGGGCGTCTTCAGCAAGTTGTCTCTGTGAGGCAGCACTAAATAAAAGAGCAGTGGAAATCTGCCCTGCTACAAGGAGACAACGTCTTCATGTGGTTGAAATACTGTTAAGCAGGACGTAAAACCCAAATCACTCACTCACTCAAAAATTGGAAACCATGAAAAAAGCAAACATGTTTTTAACAACAGTCTTGTACTCTCAGGGCATTTGGATAAAGAAGGAAACCCATGTAGACTATAAAATGAATGGCTTCACAATTTCTACTATTTAATTTATGTACCTTCGTCGATTTGTCTTTTGTAAAATCAAAACTGTTTACTTTGCACTTTGCTTCCTAAGTTTTCCATAACATTTGACCTGTTTCTTATATTTCAGAATAAGACCGGGATGCACAGCCATATGTTATAGAAGGTGATCTGTCACTATGCAAGCTCAACCAGATAGTTCAGTTTTGAACACAGACAATTTGGAATCTCAAAAAAAGGATCTGATAATAAACCAAAGCAAATCTCTCCTTACAGTAAGATCTGATTCTACAGACATTGGAGAGCAAGTTATCCACGTTGATTTAATGGTAGCTTCTTCGTCTATGACCCCATCTTTAAACACAATAGCAACTATATCAAACACACCACAACTCAGCCTAGTCACAGCTTCAAACAGCTGTCAATTCTCAAATGTCTCTAAAATTGAAAGCCAGGACTTTAAATCAACTTCTGATGTTGGTTTGAAAAGGAAAAAGGATGCTTGTTCAAGTGAGATTCATAACTCCCCTAGTCCCAAAATACCAAGTGAATCTCCCGATACGTCTATTTTAAAATGTGAGGAATGTGAATACTCAACATCAAATAAACATTACCTGAAACAACATAAAGATTTAGTGCACACTGAAGAAAGACCTTTCAAATGTCCATTTTGTGACTATGCTGGCAAAAGGAGCCATTCTTTGAAAGAACATTTGGTCGTCCACTCAAATGAACGGCCCTATGGATGTCATCTTTGCAATGCTACGTTCCGCAAGAAAGGTCATCTTACAAATCACATAAAAATGCACTCACCACAAAATGAGAGTAAGATTCCAGGAAATTCTGATAACATTGCTGCCAATACAAATAAAACGGATCAGATATTCTTATGCAAACTATGCGGCTTTAATTCTTCTGATGAACAGGTTGTTGTTAAACATCTTATTACTCATACTCAGTCTGATGCCTCAAAGACGGTTTGTGTGAATAGTGAAAAACCAAAGTCAGTAATACTGTCTCCAGAAATCTCCAAACCTCCAGTAGTCTTAATGAAATGTACAGAGTGTGGTTTTACTTCCACTGATAAAGACCTATTAAAGAAGCATATGTGGATACATATAGGTAATCAGAGTACAGAAAACCCACAAAAGCCGTTAAAAACAGACATTGGCAAGTCTTCTGGTACTGCATTTAAATGTGGTGAATGTTTGCATGAAACTACAGAGGCTTATAAATTCATAGCCCATATGCTAACTCACAAGTCTGTCTCACCATCAGAAAAGAGTACTTTGAAAGCCTCATTTACTGTCAACCCATTACCAAATGATGATGCCAAAACTCAACCAAAAACTAACGTTGTAAGTTCACCCCAACCTGACACACCAGGCTTCACACAAGATTCTGCTACAAGACACTTTACATGTAACATTTGTGGCTATACATGTGACCATCAACGTACCATCAAAGCCCATGCTTGGAAGCACCTGGGGCATAAAGACATTGACTACCCTATGTTCAAGAATGGTCCAGTTAGTGTATATGATGACTTTGACACTGATTCTAACGAAACCAAACCAAATACTAACATCATCTCTGTTGGTAAAGTAGAAAAGATTCAGAGCAGCTTAGGACCTGGAGTTAGTCTTGGCTTGAAGGACTCTGTGACTACTCCTGTGTTTAAATTGCTGCAAGTAAAGACCCCTAATAATCAGACAAGCTCCGAGATGGCCTCATCAGTTCCTTTGGCTTTGTTTTCCAATGTTTCAGAAAATGTAGTTGAAGTCCAGACGGCTGTTATTGATTCGGTGAAGGATGTTAAAAAAGCCAATGCCACACAGCATATAGCATGTGCTGAAATTGGTCAGACAAGATCAGGTGTAAAGCATAGTTTTAAAACAATACATCTAGATGATTCTTCCATAAAGACATTGTTTCCTGAAAAGTCTTTATCAACAGTTCTACCAAAGGATGCTCAAATATCAGCTTCTGATAAAACCCTGAATGCTCCTTCGTGTAATCCTCAAAAAAGATCCTTGAACGAGTTGCATAAGATGGAAGGTTTACCTTCAGTTAACACTGATGATAATACCTCCTCATGTAAAAAACTGTGTACTGGTAATTTATCCTCTAGTCCAAATGTTGTTGTAGAACAAGTACTAGGTGTGTCCCAGTCTTCTGTGTACACTGGGCTAAGTAGTCAAAAAGACAGGATCGTTGAAATAGATGATCAACCCATGGCAAGTCTCTCCCCATCAGAGGATACAGGAAGGGATGATCTGAACAATGGTATTAAAAATCTCAGCTCAGAAACAACAGAAGACAGAGTTGGTGCCGTGCAAAATAATTCCACAGCCATTCAAAGTGTTTCAAAACAAGAACTGCGTAAACTACTTGAGAATGACAATTCATTCACAATGGTTCATGTCTCAACTCCTCTCCCCAAAGTTAACCGACCAACAGAAGTTGTCTCTCTCCACGGAGAATCTGCTCTCACCCTCTTGTCATTATTGCAGAAGGGCGAAAGTTCAGATTCTACCAAAGAACATCAAACTAAAGCTGTCTGTTTGGGAAATGATGCTCATATGGCTGACCCTGTTTTGGAAGTTCGTGAAGAGCAAGTGGTCTCCATGGAGGAAAGTCAGATTGAAAACTCAGATCAAAATGACATTGAAGATGAAGATCAAGATGAAGCTAATAAACCAAAAGCAGGAATCTGTTCCTCACTTCTGGCAGTTATTGAACAGCTTCGTGAACGGTCAAAATCTGAAAGTGAAACAGATGATCTCTCTCAGAACAATATATCCGGGAAGCGAAAACCTCGTAAAAGGAACAACAAAAGCCCAACACATGCATTTTCTCAGATAGAAGCTATGGAGAATGTGGAAAGACTAGAGGACCTTGACCTAAAATACCGCTGTAAACTTTGTCACTATTCAAATACCAGTCCTACCCTAATGAAACAACACATGAGACTGCACAAAACCAAAAAGCCATTTGAATGTTCCCTGTGTGATTTTGTCGCTGAATCAAGTGAACCTCTACAAGATCATATGATACAACATTGTAAAATGAGAAGCTACCAATGCAAACTGTGTCCGTCTGCATTTAACTATAAAAGTCAACTCCGGGCTCATATGAGAGCTCACTCTGAAAAAGACCCATTTCTCTGTGACTCTTGTGACTTTGAAACTACTAACCCAATCAAGTTTCGCCTGCACACTCGGATGCACATGGACGCTAGTCTCTTCAGATGTGAATTATGTCAACGAGGCTTCAATTCACAGTCTCAGCTAAATACACACTCATCAGTAGGCTGTAACAAGAGTTATTACTGTGAAGAATGCATGTTTACCATGACATCTGAGGAAGAATTCAAGGAACACGAGAAAAAACACAAGAAGCGGATTCTACACTGTCCAGTTTGTGACCTTGTTTGTACATCTCAAACCAGTTTACGTCTCCATGCTCGTACTCATGAAGACTCACAGGAAATGAAGTGTGACCTCTGCAGCTTTATTGCGGCATCTAGTCGGAGTTTGAAATCTCACATGAAGCGACACATTAACGATCAACGCTATGTTCAACAACCCCTGGAACAGTACAAGTGTAATTTATGTGGCTATGTCTGTCATCATTTGCCCTCACTGAAAAGTCACATGTGGAGGCATGCCAGTGATAAGAACTATATCTATGAGCTGACCAATGAGGTTATTAATGCTGCTATTGACTATGACTCTCGACAGGACAGCTCAGTTGAAGCCACAAAGGCAGTCAGTAATATTGGCTCAGCTGAGAGTGTTGATCACAGCAGTGCAGGGGAGTCTGACTCACAATCAGATCACCCAGCTGTAGATTTAAATACCAGGAAGAAGAAACCTACTTCTATACCTTGTTTAATAACCTTCAGGTGCTGTCAGTGTGGGTTTGAAACCATAAGCAAATATGATCTTAATCAACATATGAAAGTGCATTCAGATATCATCCAGAAAACGTTGGAAGTCTCTCAGTCTCTTTCTCAAAGTCGTCTTGCAAGCAAGAGACTGGTCATGGAAAGTATTTTTGATACTAGTCAGAAAAATAAGACAGTGCCTGTTTAGTCAATATTAGCCTTTCTTCTGAAACAAAAAAACTGCTTTTTGGTTTTCTCTTGATTGTTTTATGTAAAAGGGTTGCAGTACTCTCCAAAGGTTGGGGGTTTCCTCCCCCAATAAACCTAACGACACATCCACATAAGTTGAATAATTTTGAGTGCGACCTAAAATATGTATATTCAATGTGCCTGTTTAGTCAATCATACTCTTTATTACTATTATCTTTATTATTTCTAATCAAAATTATGGAAATTTGATTGATTTTTTTAGTGAACATACTGTACCCTTTAATACTGGGGCATATAGCCTCATTTTCTGCTCTCTTGTACATGCATTTTAATGTATATAATGTATTTTATTTATAATTAATGTTGACTGCATTGATCATACTAATAATCCCTGCTAGAGTCCAAGTGAAAATTACTTCATAAAATAACTGTAGTATTCCCTAAATGGTTTTAGTCTCTTAGAAATCCATCTTAATTCAATCTGTTAATGAAGAAGAGACAGCCCTTGTCTTTTCCATCCTTATAGTTAAAAGTTTTCTTTGGCCGGGTACATTTTAAACTGAAGGGCCGTTATTGTAAAAATGTTTGAAATCTTCTTAAATATATTCTTGTATTTGAAAAACTAAAATTTAAAAGAATTTGTCAAAATTTTGACCGTTCGGCCCATATTTGCCCTCATGCATATAATAACAAGTACATGTACATATGTATTCTCAACTTATGTAAATATGTTTTTAAAACGTTGAGAATTCTTTATATTAGGCAGGATACTTAACTTACCCAAAGTTACTAACAGTCAGTTATATTTTTCATTTCAAACCGTCCATAATTTATAACATGCAAACTGCAAAACAGTGCATAATATTTTAGCTCTGCCACTGCCATGATATTACATATTTATGAACACCAAAACACACTTGACTAAAATAACATAAGTAAAATAACTCAAGAAATAATCTTGAGCGCGGCGTAAAACCCCAAACAGTAGATCAATCCTCCTCTAAGTCATATTGCTATTTTTCACAAAATTCAGAGTTTTTTTCTTCACAAATTCTGATTGTCGGTATGTAGAACAATATTTAAGCATTTTTTTGCTGCCAAAGCTCATATTTCCAGGATTTGTACCAGTGGAAAATTCACAATTAAATTAACAAATTCTGTTTCGAAAAAATTGTCCATATATTTGACACCATGTGCCAACTAGACGTCCTACATGACTGTGTTTGTAACAGCTGCTGAACCTTCTCTATTAACATCTCAATCCTTCTCTGGAATCTCGTTCTATCTTCCTTAAAACAATAATAAATCAATTTTACTTTGACATATACAGGTAAGACTATCTACGTAAGACAAATGATCTGATTTTTGGTTTTTATTTTATCTCCTCCACCCCTCCTTTTTTCAGCAGAGTTTGTTTTTTTGTTATGATTTTTTAGGTAAAAAGCTTGATTTTGATGGACTTTTTGGCCGGTTAATTAAAAAAAAAAAATTGTCATTAAAAAAAAATGTGATTAGGACATGATGTCTGACAACTCTTCATCATTTTTGGAGTAATGTTGTAGTTGCAATGAATCTAATATTGTGGAGGATATTCTCATGGGACTTTTATTCTTGTATGTTATTTGTGTTAGCTTTGGTTTACCTTTTTGTTGTTATCTTTTTGAAGTGCTTACTTATATGTATGTTAAATTTTGTTAATATTTTTTTTTCATTTGTAACTTGTTTACCTGCTAAAATCTCACATCTACTAGCAATCTCTAACACTATATATATCATAGCCTAGGTCTTCCTAGCCGAGAAATCTGGGCTCTGACAAATTTTTTTTCTTTTTTTTTTCGTAGGGCGATTCACATAACCAGCTAAATATAAAATAAGTCGCCCTCTAGACCGAAAAACCGGGCTACGGTCTTCCATTTTACAAAAAAACAATTGACTTTAAATCCTCCGATATCTAGGCTGACACAATATCAGCTGGCTGTTCTTTTGGATTAAACGTCTTCATATGACTGAAATACTGTTAAGCAGGACGTAAAACCCAAATCACTCACTATTTTGGATTAAGAGCTGCTATAAATACAGGTATGAATAGATCCTAGATTCATCCAGACAACTACCCCTAAATCCAATGATAAATTGGAATTTATATATTTCAGGCTGATATAACATTTAATTATCTCCAATTAAAAGAAATATAGTTGCCATTTTTAAAGGAGAAAAAATTTTTTTTTCTCTAGTTTCACATTTCTTTTTTGTATCTGTGTGTGTTTGACATGTGTACAAATATGTTTCGGTTTTTATTTTTTTATTTTTTTTCATCTAAAGGTAGAATAGTATTGATGCGTTTGATTGTCTGTACTACAGACAATCAAACATACAGTTCTGTCTTCTAAATTGATTCTTTTCTGTTTGGTATATTTGTTTTTCACAAATACTTGTAGGTTCAGTATTTTTTTCTTTCGAGTTACTTAAAATTAAGTTTGTATATGCTTTACTTCGTATCTAAAATTGAAAAAAAGTTTGTTTCTGTGTTACTGCTTTGTGTCGTTAGTCTATGGAAGATACTCTTGTATAGTGATAATGTTGACATGTTCCACTACAATATATAATGGCCAGACTTTACTTGACAAGGGAGTTAACTCGTATACTCTTATACTCTATTTTTGATTGTCTCCCTTGCGTTAAAACACGCTATTTTGTTCCTCTTATGATGAAGCAGTTCTTTTCTGTGCCAATTTTACTCCGCATTTTTCTTTGTTATTTGACTTTATTGATTAAACTTTCTGTAAATTTCAATCACATTGTAACGTATTATTTTGATTTTACGGTTACACGAGCTGCCAAAATTAGGACTAAAAATGCTTGGTACTGAAATGAGAGAAATGAAAGGTTTCAAAACAAAAATTGGGCAACACATTTATTCATTCAAGGGTATCTCTAAATATTACTCATACCTTAATCTGTTTACAATATCAAATGGAGCCTTTGTTTGTTTTAGGAATGTCCACATTTTCGCTGCTCGTTAGCTTGGAAGCTGATTAAAAATCCCAATTTTCTTTTTTTAACTCATGTACGCTAACGTACCAAAATTGCTATACACTTCAAATTTCGATATTATTAACTGGAATAATTTGAGAGTGATTTTAATGTTTTGTCATGTTAAATTCCATTATGACAATTTTCGACCTCTTTGGCCGATATATCGAATGGCATTTATTTCAATCGAATGCCATTTATTTCAATCGAATGACATTTATTTCAATCGGACAGGGAGCCCTCGGTGGCTCAGTTGGTTCGAGTGATAGTCCCTCAGTCCGACACAGGCATTACTTCGATGCGGCGCGGGATCGAGTCCGACTCAAACCAAGTAAAAATAGTAATAAATTAAAAAAAAATAACGCCAGCTACTCGCCGAAGGTCCGGGGTTTCCTCTAAAAATAAGTTTGTTGTGATAAACTGTGGACCTTCAGATTAGTAGAAAAATAAGAAATGATTTATATCGGACGAAAGGCTGCCAAAAATATACAAATTACGAGTTATTTAGGGAATACGCTTTACTGCTGTTCTCTGTCTGACAATCAGTAAGCAAACAGCTGAGAATGCACCACACTCGCAGCCACAAAGGGCTTAAATTCGCGGTAGATTCTTTTTGCCACATCAAAGTGGACATAGGTAGCCTATCCCATTGGAAGGGTCAAAGGCCATAACATCCTTACACTCCTTATGTGTGTTAAAATCAGTTTTCTCCGCAGTGGTAAACCTTTTCTCCGCGGCGACAACATTTTCCCCGCGGTTGAAACGTTCGCACCGCGGTTGAAGCGTTCGCACCGCGGTTGAAACGTTCGCACCGCGGTTGATACGTTCGCACCGCGGTTGATACGTTCGCACCTTGGTGAAAATGTAAAAATAGGGCTCCGTAGTTTTTCGACTTTCTCTGAAAATCCTTTTACTTCAAGGTATGATTCTTATGATATACGCTTGATTTTCTTCAACATACAGAATCTCTCGTCTCAAAACCAAATTTTTGCTTGTGAAAATGCTGTTTAAGATGGAAAAAACACTAGAAATGTCAAAATTCCACTCATAGTACTATTAGGCCTCCGTAATTCTTTGATGGGTACTTTCCTAAAGAACAGGGGGTGCCTCCGTGGCTCAGTAGGTAGAGCGTTGGACGCTCAATCCGAACAGCCTTCCACCAATGGGTCGCGGGTTCGAGACAACTAGCACTAAAAAGCTTCTGAATGGCAGAAAAATTGCTGATAATTTCCGCTTTCTGTTTTAATTGAAAAATATCAACTCCTGTCCCTTTAACTTTCATCAGTTTATCGCCAACGTTGAACTATTTGCTCTTAAAATAAAAAAGAAAAATTGGAAAATTTTCTGACTGGGTTTTCACTCGAACGACCTATGTGGGATGATTGCCAGTTACCAGCGGAAGGTCGTGGGTTTTCTCCGGGCACAGAGCCCGGTTTCCTCCCACAGTAAAACTGGCAATGCCGCCATATAAGTGAAATAATCTTGAGCGCGGCGTAAAACACCAAACAATCCATCAATCAACCTAAAGAACAGCGAACCAGGGGATCTTTAATTTCTCCGAGAACAAACTACCACCACAAATAATTTATTACCTTGAACTTAACGAGATCGACTATCTATAGTATTCCCTTGTACATTTTATAGATTGGAATTTCAAAAGCCAGTTCTCAGAAGAAGTCCTAGAAAAAAATATATCTTTATTTTAAGAGCAAATAGTTCAACGTTGGCGATAAACTGATGAAAGTTAAAGGGACAGGAGTTGATATTTTTCAATTAAAACAGAAAGCGGAAATTATCAGCAATTTTTCTGCCATTCAGAAGCTTTTTAGTGCTAGTTGTCTCGAGAATGTACCTTAAAGTGGTGTTTTGAACTAACTTAAAGGCATAGGTCTAGAATGAACGAACGTTCGTCCCGCTTATTTAAATTTTGCTTACTTTTCCGACACATTTTCGACAACACACAGACAGCATGAATTGTCCTCATTCTAAAGTCAATCAATTTTTTTTCGATGACCCCCAAAACCTCTTACTGTCGTGACAATCGAAATGTATGGGAAAAAGTTCGAATTTTGACAGCTCATGCCACTTTAAATCAAAATTGGTAAGTATGGTGATTGAATCTGGCTTTTAAATTTCCAGCCCTTAAAAGGCTTGACTAAAGTGGTTGTGAAAGTGAGGGACCTCACTTCGTTTAAAACGATGGTTTTTACCTTGCGCTAATGGGGTAGTCCTGGATTGTGTTCATAGCTAAAATTGCCACCATATGGATGTTTCTCTTTATGCCAGAGAATCGAGTCACCTAATACTTTTATAATCCCATAGGTAATTCCTAAATGGATTTACCCTACACCTAACAGAACTGTGTCGTCGCCAGATTTCACAAGTAAAAAATCAGGACGGAGAATCTGTAATACCCTTACATTAGGTGAACTGTCACCTATACGATAAAGATACGGTGTGATCCACATACATATTCCATTTCCATGTACATTCCAGACTAGATATATGTTTTATGTCACATAAGTTTTATTGTGAGTGAATGATAGTAAGTGTCACAAACATGTTTCTGTTAAAGACATTATCTAATATAGAGCACTCGATTACCAAAGCAGACGACACCTTGCTATTTGAAAAATTCGACATTCAAAAGAATGACAGCCCAAGGATAATATGAGATTATTATCTTTAAAACAAAGACTACTTTCACCTTTACGAATGTCGGAATGAAACTCCATTGGTACACCACACGGCCCCAAATACCGATGCCTGAAAGTGAACTACATATATATTTGATGGCATTTTCAAGGTTTTTGACCCTTTTCAGGAGTTTAAGAGTTTACACCAGTACCAATATGATTGTGTCGGAATATTTTCTGTTTGTCAAAAAATCAAGTGTGTTTTTCACACAGTACACCTTTACCTTAACCGATTTATGCAGAAATTTTCAATTCGCTTGAAAACTATCAAACTTCAAGGGAAATATTTCGGTGAAAATGTTTTCTACGCTGTAGGAACTGTTTCATCGCGCTTTAAATGTTTTCTGTGTGTTGATATCAGGTGTTTTTTTCGGATGTCTGATGATATCAGGTATTGTTTGGGATGATATCAGGTGTTATTTAGGATGTTTCTTTATGGAGATGGTATTGATTTACCTTTTACAGCATATGAAGCTGAACATAATTTCTTGAGGATGCTTATTCTGAATTAATGAAGAGAAAGACTACGACAAGGACGTGGCATATTGGATTTTGACCTGTGGCAATGGATTGGTTAATTGGTGTTTTACGTGTTTAGCCCGGATTTATGAGGGGACAAACGGGGCTCTTTTCCTGAGGGAAAACCCGACCTACAGCCAGTACCTGGGCAAAAGTTTTAATTCACTCCGAGACCATTTCCGCCCACCTTTTCTGCAAGAAGGTGACCTAAAGTAGGTGCACCAATGGTCCATAGCACCAGAGCCGTTTGGACTAAGGGACCCGGTTAACTTTCTTGTTCTTGAATATCATTTATCGATCGCTTTGTCATAGCACCATGTTGTATATGTATCTTGACTTAAGGTAGTGGCTAATGAATTGTCAGTAGAATACGCATCATACATGCACTCTCTTAACTAAATAGCTGGCTTTTTATAAACTTTCAGTAAAATAACCTTGGGTTAAGTTCAAACTTAGGCCATGATATATCAGAAGTCTAACCGCCCCAAATTCACAAGTAAAGTAGTCAACTACCATATTTTTCTCTTTGAGAGGCATCTTGAAAAGAACAGCGAAACCTGTTCTGAAGAAAGGCTGCCTGGATTTGGTTTATATACTGTGTTCTAAAATTCGCTATATTGATCTCGTAAATTCGGGCGACAGAAAAACATATAAGATAGGTAAAACTGTAGATGGGACATAAATCCAAGTTTATGAGTGGATTCCGTCATTTCTTTTGAACATCATGTCAAATCGTATTTGAATAAATTCCTTGACTTGGCGTCACATCGATGAACATGCCATAGGAGAGGACAGGAATACATCCGATATCATATCGAAATAGAAACCTACATTCAGGGCTGCTTCCTCGGACACAGCCTGTGTGACTTTTATTACCGATGCCAAGACGCATTTATTGGCAAAATCATTCAAGCAAACCGCAAATTCAAAACAAATAAGACAAGATATATCTGAAATCAGCGTCCCTTTAGCTCTACTGAAGACCTGCTTGAAAACCAACACAAAACTCAACAGCCTTGAGTTGAATGATTATGTGGCATTTGGTGTGCTGTCTATGCGTTTGTTTCCATGGTGGACACACCTTGATGTCTTACGGAAGCAATCCCCAGAACAATCAGTTAACGTTAGGTAAAACATCAGAGTGTTAACTGTTACATAGCATTGCAAGCATTACCATATACCGCAGGCGTAGAGCGACTTAGTATCGCTCTACGCCCGCGGTATATGGTAATGCTTGCAATGCTAACTGTGACATTGACATCTTTATTGGCCCAGAGGTAAAACACAGAAGTTACATAATATAGTCTCGTGGGGACTCGGAGATGAATTCATAACGGACTGTTGTGCCACTGGACGCCCAAGGAAAATGACATATTATATAAGCCTAGTTTGTGCAGTCTTTGCGTATATCAGACACTTGGCTTTAAAATGCCCTAATCGTCTGTTGTATTTATTAGCAAGAACATCAATCGTGTAGATTTAAACCGTCTCGTAACTCTTCCAATTGGCAAAGAGCGTTAATAACAAATGTGAACGAAGTCTATCTTGCATTAAGTAACACACCTATTTGCAAAACATCCGACTTTATCATTTTGTAGAAGGATAACCAGGTCCCCGCCAAAGGCGAAAGGTTTCCCGCTAAACCATAAAAGTGAAATTATCTTGAGGGTAGCGTAAAGCATATAACACCAACCAATTAATATATGAGCCAAATAAGCAATCAGCAAATCAAACCACCAATTGCCAATAAATTAATCCTTCTTTGGTTCGGTTTAATGATAATTTTTATGGGGAAACTTTTATGTATTTAACTTCAAGAAGAAATATTCCCTTCTCTTGGTAATGAGTGGTTAAAACGCTTTGAATGTTTCTTTTTTGTAGTTTATCGCCCTTAAGTGTTCTGCTTTGGATTTATGACTGTTTTAACCTTAATCTTTTTGCCCATCACCAAATAAAACTTGGCTTTCGATTGGTTGTTTGTCCTCAAAACCCCCAGTCCGTAAACCAATCAGTTATCAGTAGTTGAATCGTAAAAATTAAATGAAACACTTTAACTCTAACAGTTACATGTCATTGCTCCTGGTTTTTTTTACACCAGAGTGTGTATCTTATATAACCGGAATTTTTTTAAAGGATTTTAATCCTGGTGTTTGTCTAACTTAACGGAACACTCGCTGGTAAAATCTAGAACATTGTTTACATTAAAATCGATTTTTGCCAAAATTGACAAGTTTTAACATCTTTTTATATAATGTAAACAAACGCCGAGCCAAAACGGCTTATTTGTTTTGAATCAAGTAACGGTAAACATATTTTGGAGACCTATTCTTAGAAATACAGACGAAAGATTTGAGGGACAAGAAAACTTCTGCTGATAAATTTGATAGGAAACTGCAGTCAAAATCATATGAAGTGAATGTAACCGAAAGCCTCAAACAGAACAAAACAATAAGCAAAAACCTGTCGTCTTGAAAACACCTTCCAGGCAAAACTGATTCACATTCGCAGGACAACATGCTATTCTTGTAGACCGATTAGATTAATTGATTGTTTGGTGTTTTACGCCGCGCTCTAGAATATTTCGCTTATATGGCGGCGTTGCCAGTTTTACTGTGGGAGGAAACCGGGCTCTGTGCACGGAGGTTCTTGTTGACCGATTGGAGACCCAGTGGTTCTTGTGGACCGATTGGAGACCCAGTAGTTCTTGTGGACCGATTAGACACCCAGTAGTTCTTGTGGACCGATTGGAGACCCAATGGTTCTTGTGGACCGATTGGAGACCCAGTGGTTCTTGTTGACCGATTAGTTGTTGACCCAGTAGTTCTTATGGACCGATTGGAGACCCAGTAGATCTTGTGGACCGATTGGAGACCCAGTGGTTCTTGTGGACCGATAGGAGACCCAGTAGTTCTTGTGGACCGATTGGAGACCCAGTAGTTCTTGTGGACCGATTGGAGACCCAGTGGTTCTTGTGGACCGATTGGAGACCCAGTAGTTCTTGTGGACCGATTGGAGACCCAGTAGTTCTTGTGGACCGATTGGAGACCCAGTGGTTCTTGTGGACCGATTGGAGACCCAGTAGTTCTTGTCGACCGATTGGAGACCCAGTAGTTCTTGTGGACCGATTGGACACCCAGTGGTTCTTGTGGACCGATTGGAGACCCAGTGGTTCTTGTGGACCGATTGGACACCCAGTGGTTCTTGTGGACCGATTGGACACCCAGTGGTTCTTGTGGACCGATTGGACACCCAGTGGTTTTTGTGGACCGATTGGACACCCAGTGGTTCTTGTGGACCGATTGGACACCCAGTGGTTTTTGTGGACCGATTGGACACCCAGTGGTTCTTGTGGACCGATTGGACACCCAGTGGTTCTTGTGGACCGATTGGACACCCAGTGGTTCTTGTGGACCGATTGGAGACCCAGTGGTTCTTGTGGACCGATTGGACACCCAGTGGTTCTTGTGGACCGATTGGACACCCAGTGGTTCTTGTGGACCGATTGGAGACCCAGTGGTTCTTGTGGACCGATTGGACACCCAGTGGTTCTTGTGGACCGATTGGACACCCAGTGGTTCTTGTGGACCGATTGGACACCCAGTGGTTTTTGTGGACCGATTGGACACCCAGTGGTTCTTGTGGACCGATTGGACACCCAGTGGTTCTTGTGGATCGATTGGAGACCCAGTGGTTCTTGTGGACCGATTGGACACCCAGTGGTTCTTGTGGACCGATTGGACACCCAGTGGTTCTTGTAGATCGAATGGTCCAAATGGAAGCCCAGTGGGACAAATGACCAAATTGTGAAGATATGTTCACCAGTTGAAAGTTTAAATCAAATGTTTTATGTAAACCGGCATATCCGTATGACATTTTTTGTTATACCAAGAATACTTCATTGAATCAGTTCTATTCACAGATGTTCGCACAGTATCAGGATATGAAAAATGCACCATCGCAGATCACTGCGTTAGTTCGCATGGTACCAAGATATGAAAAATGCACCATCGCAGATCACTGCGTTAGTTCGCATGGTACCAAGGTATGAAAAATGCACCATCACAGATCACTGCGTTAGTTCGCATGGTACCAAGATATGAAAAATGCACCATCGCAGATCACTGCGTTAGTTCGCATGGTACCAAGATATGAAAAATGCACCATCGCAGATCACTGCGTTAGTTCGCATGGTACCAAGATATGAAAAATGCACCATCGCAGATCACTGCGTTAGTTCGCATGGTACCAAGGTATGAAAAATGCACCATCACAGATCACTGCGTTAGTTCGCATGGTACCAAGGTATGAAAAATGCACCATCACAGATCACTGCGTTAGTTCGCATGGTACCAAGGTATGAAAAATGCACCATCACAGATCACTGCGTTAGTTCGCATGGTACCAAGGTATGAAAAATGCACCATCACAGATCACTGCGTTAGTTCGCATGGTACCAAGGTATGAAAAATGCACCATCGCAGATCACTGCGTTAGTTCGCATGGTACCAAGGTATGAAAAATGCACCATCACAGATCACTGCGTTAGTTCGCATGGTACCAAGGTATGAAAAATGCACCATCACAGATCACTGCGTTAGTTCGCATGGTACCAAGGTATGAAAAATGCACCATCGCAGATCACTGTGTTAGTTCGCATGGTACCAAGGTATGAAAAATGCACCATCACAGATCACTGCGTTAGTTCGCATGGTACCAAGGTATGAAAAATGCACCATCACAGATCACTGCGTTAGTTCGCATGGTACCAAGGTATGAAAAATGCACCATCACAGATCACTGTGTTAGTTCGCATGGTACCAAGGTATGAAAAATGCACCATCACAGATCACTGCGTTAGTTCGCATGGTACCAAGGTATGAAAAATGCACCATCGCAGATCACTGCGTTAGTTCGCATGGTACCAAGGTATGAAAAATGCACCATCGCAGATCACTGCGTTAGTTCGCATGGTACCAAGGTATGAAAAATGCACCATCACAGATCACTGCGTTAGTTCGCATGGTACCAAGGTATGAAAAATGCACCATCGCAGATCACTGCGTTAGTTCGCATGGTACCAAGGTATGAAAAATGCACCATCACAGATCAGTATGTTAGTTTGCATTATATCTTCATCTTCGCCAAGGAGCTAAGAATGTTCACTTGCACATGGAGTTTTGTAGCTTTGAGTATATTGTTCTTCGTGACCTTCAACTAATCAGAGGTCATAGTAACGCCACTTAGCGGGAAGCCATTATAAACCCATCACTGTATCAATAACTATTAAGCTGACATGCAGTGTCGCCAGAAAAGCTATATGCCCTTAAGATAATAAAAACTCTTGAACCTGGTTTACCAAGCCCGATGAATCTTTTGCCCAAAAGTCACCAAAATGGCCATATATTTACGAACAATATATAGCTGAAATAGTACACAAGTGCAACTGTAACTATTGAATTTCCCATAATTCCCCTCACAGTTCACTTCAATTGCATTTGATAGTAGCCCGGATTATCGGTCTTACGGCGACTGGTATCATATGGCTGCTAATGTGTCTTGTCGCCTAATGACGAAGACGGAGAGAAAAAAAATTCGACAGAGCCCAGATATCTCTGCTACATTTGATAGCTACATTGAAGTCTACGAGTGGATCGCAGCAATTGTTCTGCACCCATGTTAATTATCTTTTATCCATATTTTTAAAAAAATCAGTTGATTTATTTAGACCTGTGATATAGATTGAATCTTATATCTCACGAGAGACATAACTGGAAACCATACTTCCTATATATATGGAATTGGATAGCCGTATCCATGTGTATCAGCTTGTTGCTTTTGAGGCCAGATTTTTGGAATGATAATTACCTGAAACACTGTGGGACATCGTGTAAGGGCTGTCAAGGTACATTCGTCAATAGAATCATTAAAGGAATCCATGTACCAAAAACAAATCCCAATGTGTCTCAGAAAGCATCATCACTTAAAGTGGCATGAGCTGCCAAAATGTTGATATTTTGACCTTAAAACAGAATGTTAAAACAGAATGGCTATTTTTCTCAAGACGTATAATTCAGAAGCTTTTTATTGCTTCTAGTCTCGAAAATGTACGATAAAGTATTGTTTTGAACAACCTTTGGCTTAGAATGAATGAATGGTCGTCCCGGTTATTTAAATTTTGTTTACATTTCGAACACGTTTTCGGTTCGTACAGGCCACATACTGTATGGATTTTCATAATTCCAACGCCAATCTTTTAGTTTTTTGATGGCCTTCAAAGTCTTTTACTGTCGTGACGATCAGAAATTATGAAAAAAGTTTGAATTTTGGCAGCTCAAGCCACTTTAAACATTAGGCAACCAGATATCAGAAATTCTACTTGAAGTAAACCAGAACATAGATACAGTTTTCTCCACTGCGGAATAATCAAGGTCAAACCACTATCTTCGATAATTTTGTCACCGGAATCATCTTTGCAATTTTTACTGTCAAAATCACTGACAGTTCCATTAAAATTGCAAAAAATAACCACTGTCTCAAGGTTGATCTTTTATAAGCCACGTGGAATCTTTGTTCTCCCAATCAGTCGCTCACTCAACATTGAACTTCATAAAATAAGTCAGATGCCATAAAACTGCTACAACATTTGATTTTATATATTTGGAAAGTCAAGAGTTTGGGAGAAAAAAACCCTGGGATACTGTCAATCAAATAGTATATGCCATTGCATCCAATATAAACTGAAATATTTTACGTCCGGCAAAAATGTATTATTGAAAGAAGGAAAACAAACCTTCTTTACAAGGCCTGTCTGGTTAAAAATCTATTATTAACTGGTACGTTACCGAAACACACATCTTAATTCCAATGGATTGATTGATTGTTTGGTGTTTTACGCCGCGCTCAAGATTATTTCACTTATATAGCGGCGTTGCCAGTTTTATTGTGGGAGGAAACCGAGCTCTATGCCCGGAGGAAACCCACGACCTTCCGCTGGTAACTGGCAACCATCCCACATAGGTCGTTCGAGTGAAAACCCAGCCAGAAAAAATTCCAATGGAAAGGAATCCGACTAGTCAGGAAATCTCTCCGGCATTTTAAACAAAATAATAATCATATATCATTGTTATATGCCCCACGCTGTAATTGGCGTTATATGTGTTATACGCTGCGATGCGGCGTTCATTCTCTTCCGGAACCAATTCCTCCAAGCATTATTTACCATTAAGGTCACAATTTTAAACTGCAACAATTAAATGTTATTATAACCCCAAAGTATAAGTCGTATGTTTTATAATCCGGAGGCTAATATGACCTTGCTAAAAATCGTGTAAATGGAATAGCTCCTGTCATTAAAGTTAACGCTCTTTTGAGTCGAAATGACAATTCGAGAGTTTAACAGATGCACATCGCCTGCGTGACGGTATGATTACTTGTTCGTTTCCATTGGTATGAAATCATCCCTCACCTTTTGTGCCAGTTGTAGACATGGTTTATTTCCCGTTCCACGAGGTGTATTTATCACAGGGGTAAAACATTTCTCGCTTTCACTACGTACATTTTCTGTTAAATAATTGTTGAATGAGTTCTGCGGGATTCAGACCGCGACATATTTCAACACTTCTATAGACTTTATACATCTTACTTCATCCTCACGCCGCTTTAATTAAACTTTGAATCGACTTTAGATGTGAATTGTGAGTAGGTTAGGTGGATGTAGTTCTGAAAGTGGATGTGCTTCGGTCTGTTGGCATAAATTGGACTGTCTTGAAAATGTCCCTCAATCACTGGGGCTCTATAGCTGGTAAGTGCACAAGAGACTACCGAAGGGATGTTGAAGATAGCCAGTGAGTAATTCAGCTTATCGAATGTTAGGAGTAACAAAACAGTAACATTAACGAATTGTGCCTCGTTGTCTGTATAGTGGGTAGATAATAAGCATTTTTTGGCACTTTCAATCTGATAGATTTTTAGACAAAGGTTTTTAAACTGGATTCCATTGCAATAAACTAAGCATTAAGTTTCACGAATAATTTATAGGTACCCAATAAAGTGTCTAAGTTACCAAATTACAGATAATTCTCTTTTAAACTCAATCGGAAAGCAGAAAATAGAAACCTTCAGAATTCATCTTTCTATAAAGCAGGGACGATTCTAACACCCTGCCAACTCCCCTAACGTAATGAATTGGACTGGTAGCAGATTACAGTCAAATCAAATAGCCCTGTAAGGACCTGGCGTTACATTGGTTCTAGGAGATGTGGATTACAAGTTTATTGGTATGCCAGTGACGGCCCAAGTTGTCCTATGACTTCTACACCTTTTGTGTATACATAACAATTGCCTTTATGTTTAGAAGTGGTGTTGTATCAGTCCATTCTTCGACTGAGATATCGATTTCTCATCAATCGTCTAGACTGCTTGACCCCTCCGTTAATGATTAAAGCACGTTTTTAACAAATGGGAATTATTGTCATGTGACCGCTTCACAGCATCATGTTTACCTGAGGATCTCCTCTGCTGCAGACAAACTAACGTCTTCAATGAAGTTCTCTCCAAAACCATCACAGGAACTAGTGTATATCTTGTCTATAATAAGATAACGACCTTTAATTCAACTTAATGTGATATTTAATCTAATTGTGATAATTGTGATATGTTATCCTAAATATAAAACTGTTTGAGCATCGGCTTGAATTTTTCTTTGAAAGAAACGAAATATATTTTGCTTTCATTTTCACTTAAGTGTGGCCTTCGAGCAATCAGCGTAACGGGTTCGAATCACACTGGGACCAAATAAAAATTGACAAAGTGGATTATTCACTCGGTATGTGTAAGAGTTGCCCGATACTTACCCAATGGCGAAGATCGGGAGTTTCCTCCGCCATACATGTATAAGTGAAATAATCTTGAGCGAGGCGTAAAACACCAATCAATCAATTATTTAATCGAGTAACCAGACAGTTTTCATTGTGATATCGCTAACATATCGCATCAATGACTTTTGTGCTTCGTGCCCAGTATCGTAACTTGTTGGGGAAACATTTCCATGACCCATCAATACCCTAACGGCAAACACTCTTGCACCTTTACTATTTTTGTTCACTATAGATCTAAATAAAGACAAATGTGTCAAGCAAACTCAATAACGGCACAATATAATTCTACGTACTTTATATCTGAGAAATACAGAATAATAAGAGGGACTCGAAAAGCCTGCCGATATATTTTTGATTGTAACTCACAGACAAAAAGACCTGAAACGAGAGTAACACAGCATGTAAGTTAACCGACACTGCATGATCGTTGCTGTTGTTATCGGGCTTCGATTATTTGTTTGTTTTTCATCCCTATGTATGCATTCTAAACCAAAATGGACATGATTTATACATCCTAGTGGTTTTAATTTTAGTAAGCTCGTTTTATTTGGGTTTCTTAACGAGTGTCCCACATGGCCACAGGCTACGGCGGCAAGTGTGCCTTTAAAAAGCATGAGTTTCTCTCACCCAATACAGGATGAACTCGATATGAACGTGAAATGATCTTCCCTAAGAAAAACCTTGTGAGCAAACACATGTAAACTTAGTCGACGAAGTGTGATTGGCAAATGTATTAGACTGTATAAATCGGGACGTTTTGTGGGGTTGCTTCCATCGGGATCTCAAGCTGATACTGCCTGGAGTGGAACCAATTCTTGGAACTATCAGCTACCATTAGATTAAACATCACAGTTAAAGCGGTAACAACGTCCAGATATTGTCCCTCGGGTAAAGCTGTATATTACAATGTATGTGTCTTACATAACGATTCTGAGAATCAAGAAAGGGGAATAACTCATTCCCCGAGATGGCAATAGGAATGAAAGACACTCATATTCAGAAGATTTTTCCTGTGCCCGTGTGTTTTAGTGACCATAAACATATTCAGTTCATCCCGTTATTAAACTGTATTTTTTTAGTTCTTCTATTGAATAAGATCAGTTCTAGCCAGAGTGTCAGATGATTTGATTCCTTTAATACGCAATATTGTAAAGCACTTAAGTTATCAATGATGGCAATTTCGTTTTGGTAAACAGGACTTCCACCCTTTTTCATCAATTTGCTTTTGGAAATAAGTCTGTTTTTTTTTTAAAGCAAGAGAACTTTAAACTCTAAACGCACAAGTAAATGTTGCTATCGCGCGGTCACAGCATTTTACTTCTGCAAAATAGAATATCACAGGTTTAGTTGTAAGTTCAGAATGTTCGATCGTATGCTTTTTCCTCTGGATTCCTAATTTTCAAATGGTTTTAATGAATGATACTATAGCTTTTTAGACTCGCTATACATTACCAAAAACCAAGTGTGTTCAAGGAAAATGCAACGGATTACATTTATTTATTTATACAAAAATTCGACCCAGCTGACATATCTAGGTTGTGTTTTCAGGACTATGTCCAGCAGTATTGGAGATAATACCTACTTGTCTATACTGATGCTTCTCGTGACAAAGAGCCTGCAAGATGCTCTGCAGCATTTTGCGTCCCAGTGATAAGCGTTTCAAAAAGCTATCGGCTTTCTGACCACCTGCCCATTATTTCCAGTGAACTGTCCGCCATTCTTTTATCTTTGGAATTCCTCAATGAATTTCGACCAATGAAATCAGTAATTTTTTGTGACTCCTTAAGTGCATTAGTTTCTATTGAAAATTACGTATGGCATAAATCTAACCCTTTAATTTGGGATATTTTACAATCCGTGTCTAGTTTGCTTTCAGATGGATTGGAAGTCTGCTTGGCGTGGGTCCCGGCACACGTGGGAGTGAGAGGGAATGAAGTAGCTGACGGCCTTGCAAAGTCCGCTCTGGGACAGAATGTATCTATTCCAGTCAAGCTTCTAACATCAGAAATACTCTCTAGCTCTAACAATTATTTTTATTCACTTTGGCAGGATGACTGGGATTCAGCGCCAGATGGCAGGTTTTATTATAACTTGCAAAAGTATGTTAAAGATGGATGTGTTCAATTGACGAATCGTAAGGCAGATGTACTTCTGTTCAAGCTACTGTCTGGTATTATTCCACTCAATGCACGTCTCCATAGAATAGGGCTTCACCCTACAGGGTTATGTGACCATTGTCTAGTAGAGGAAACAGTTAGTCACTTCTTGTGTATCTGCTCTAAGTTTAACAGGCATCGGGCTAAGCTGGTGTTTTATATGGCAACCTAACCTTGGATACTTTGTTGTCTCCTGACGAAAATTCTGCTAAGGTATTAGCTGTAGTAGTTCAGTATGCTGTGGCAACTAAACGATTCTAAAACTTAAATTTTGATGATCTAGCATTTTAATATAATGTTGTGGCGTAAATCAGCCCTATATTTGGGCTGGCACACACCAATAAATCTAATCAACACCACCACCACCATTTATTTACCACGCCCGTAGGATTTGTGTGTCAAACTTTATGGTAATAGCTCCTTTTTTGACTAAGGTCAACTAGTGCCTTAATACACAAGTGATGTTATTCCGAACAAGAGTTTTAGTAAACTCAACATACGCCCGCCGTGGCAAAGTCGAACCGCTACGATTAACAACTTAACATTTAATATAACATTTGTTTTAATTTTATCAATTAGAATTTCTTGTTCACATTAGAAGTTTTTCTTTTCTGAATTTGATGAAGCTGCAACTAAATACCAGTACGTTATAGTTCACATATATTATCTGTTAATTTCAATCACATTTTAATTGCAAAAACTGAAATGTGGCTGTTTTGACATTGCTCTTATCATTCAATACAATAGCTTACAATTCTTGAATTTTAACAGTTTTCACTGGGACACTGTTCTATTGGACTTGGCTGTAGTTTTATTACAAAGCAAACAATCTTCAGGCTGACCACTGATATGCTGGTGTGTAAATATACAAACCTTGGATGTCATTGTCCCCTTATCTCTATTTAAACAGCCACTCTGATAAATACCAGATGGGTAATAAAGTGGGAAAATGGTCTTTTTTTGTTATTATAGTGCACATTAAATTATCCAAGAAAACAGTCTCAGAATGTATAAATTAATTGGCTTCCAGTATTACTCTGGACCAAGTGTACTCCAAAAAGCATTGATATATATTAATATATATATATTAAACATCAGGTACACATTTCTGATAAAAAAACTCTTGAAAACAGACAAAAAATATGTGTAAACAAATCAAATTTGGTATGCGACACATCATCTACCTATAAGGTATATATACTCTAAAAGAATTGGAGAGATTATATCAAAACGAAAGAAGTTCTGGAGCCGCAAGGGAATATTACATAATCCAATAGGGCTGCCATATTATGCAACAGGTGATGTCAGAAATGGTACGTGAAACACTGTCTGCCCATAAGGTATATACTCTGAAAGAATCGTCAAGATCGGATCAAAACTTTAGAAGTTATGGACTAGATGGGAATATTACATAATCCTATATGGCTGCCATATTATGCAACGAGTGAAGTCAGAAATGGTACACGACACACCGTCTGCCCATAAGGTATATACTCTGAAAGAATTGTCAAGATCGGATCAAAACTCTTCAAGTTATGGAGCGAAAGGGAACGAAGATATAGACTAAGACAGAATATTACATAATCCAATGTAGAAGCCATATTATGCAATGGACAATGTTCTTAATGGTTCATGACACACCTTCTACCCCTAGAGTATATGTTGTAAAAAGAATTGTAAAGATCGGATCAAAACTCTTCAAGTTATGGAGCGGAAGGGAACGAAGATATAGACTAAAGCCGCGGTCACACTAAAGCCAATCTAGTTTACTTTAAACGTGTTTTGATGAAACCTGATCGCTTCGAACAACTTTGCGGTCACACTGGGCCTAGCGATGGTGATCAGCTTGATAACTTCTGATTGGACAAACAGTTCATGTGACTTATATAGGTCATACTCATTAGCCAATGAAAACAACGATCAGCTTTCCACATTCACGCAAACCACTTTACAAACTAGTTTCGATCAATGGAGAATTCGGTATCAATCCGAACTAGTTTCGCTCAGTGTGACCGCTCACATATACCGAACAAGTTCAAAGTAATCACGAACGACTTGTAGTGTGACCGCGCCTTAGGACAGAATACTACATAATCCAATGTAGAAGCCACATTATGCAATCGACGATGTCATAAATGGTTCATGACACACCTTCTACCCACAAGGTATATGTTGTGAAAGAATTGTAAAGATTAGATCAAAACTCTTCAAGTTATGGAGCAGAAGGGAATCCGGGACGGACGGCCGGACGGACGGACGGACGGACGGACGGCGCTGGTGATACCATAATACGACCGACTTTTTTTAAGTCGGGCGTATAAAAACGAAAACTTTATACTGACTCAATATTTCGACTTTTATTCAGTCATCATCATTACTCCTGATGATGACTGAATAAAAGTCGAAATATTGAGTCAGTATGAAGGTTTCATTTTTCGGAATAACACTGCTTGTGTACTACGTTAAACTAATCAGTGGAACTACTGGATAGTGCCTTAATATGACCGTCTCCGAAGATGGTACTGGGTTCTGTGTTTTCTATGTTGCAATAGTTGTCTAACCAAATTCCTCACTCCACTTTCCCTATTAGTAAAATAGTTTGAGCACAAAACATCAAATAACCATACAATGTCATCAATGAAGAAGTTCATATTATACACCATGTGAAAATCCAGACTTTATTCACACCTTTGTTTATTCCAAGCCCCAAAAGATACTGAACACACAATTAACGGATTACAGGTACATACTGATGGTATATTGAAATGTTTACGGGAAGAATAAGTATTAACAAAATTCGTTTAAGTTAAACTTTTTTAACATAAACACGACACTTCAAGGGCCATTCAACAGGTTTACAAAATTTATAAATGCATTGCTTTGTAACCAGCCAGTTGGGGGTTAAACAGAAAGGATACGTGTCTTGATATGAAAGATAGTTATTCAGGAATACTGAACAATGAATGATTTGTGAACACAATAAGTAATTGACTTGAGACAATGCTACATTAAGAAGAGGCCTTAAAAGAAATATAATTTATGTAAAAATATGTATCACTTTAAAAATACAAACAAAAGGAAGCCTTAAAATGCCTCTTAACAAATGAAAAAGCAACACCAGAATACAATAATCTTTCTGGAATGGAATCAATCAGACCTAGTTAAAACAAAATCACTTCATCGTCGCTTTCCGAAGACATTACCGGAATAGAGTCGCCGATCCCCTGGAAAAAAGAAAACAGAAAGTATATGAAATAAATATAGCTTTCGCACAATATTTCTTTTTTTTTTAATTAAACCGAGACGAATCGTCACCTCAACAAATTGGTTTTAGCTATTCTTATTGACATCGTATGGGAATAATCAATATATGTCAATGGATCGCAAGATTCGTGATTGATTGATTGATTGTTTGTTTGGTATTTTACGCCGCGCTCAAGATTATTTCACTTATATGGCGGCGTTGCCAGTTTTATTGGGAGAGGAAACCGGGCTCTATGCCCGGAAGAAACCCACGACCTTCCGTTGGTAACTGGCAACCATCCCACATAGGTCGTTCGAGTGAAAACCCAGTCAGAAAATTTTCCAATTTTTTTTTGCACTGAGTGGGATTCGAACCCGCGACCCATTGGTAGAAGGCTGTTCGGATTGAGCGTCCAACGCTCTACCTACTGAGCCACGCAACATTCGTGATAGCTGACAATAACTGGCAATCAATACAATACTCTCGGATCAATAGATTTTTAGTTTGGGCTTCACCAAAACTCGACAAAAATACTCATTTTTCCGTAGAAAATGCAATATATATAAGCCTATCACAAAAAACTACACAATTCATACCATACCTCCACACTGCAGAATAGGGCAACAGTTTTGTCCCGTCTCGTCGTTTCTTTTAGGATTATCAACCCAAGCACAGTTGGAGGTGAATTTTAAAACAGGGATGGCACATCTGAAAAGGGAGAGGTAAGATAAGAACACTTCAAGTAACAATATATGTCAATATAAAATTGGAGAATATTATAACCACTAGACAAGACAGCGGTAAAATGAAGAGTGTTTCAACAATTCTTTATGTGGGATGGTTGCCAGTTACCAAGGTCGTGGGTTTCCTCCGGGTATAGAGCCCGGTTTCCCCGCACAATAAAACTGGCAACGCCGCCATATAAGTGAAATAATCTTGAGCGAGGGCGTAAAACAACAAACAATCAATCCACAATTCTTTAGAGAGTCTGCACTTGAAAATCTTTCAATTTGCCGTATATCGGTCATATGGACGTTTACCGAAAATTGGCCCGTCCAAGACTCGAGGAATAATTCTCGTGGTTTCCACTTGGTTCTAATTAGCATTCCATATCACACTGGAAGCTTTCCAACCTTGATTAGTATGATTAAACCTCCGAGATTCATGTCTCAACAGACTTTAGTTTTTCTCTCACTTATGGCAAAAATTATAGACTCAATGACACAATGATGAATCAGTTTTGATTTGTATTTTAATTCGTTAGGCCACGGACATATCTCAGAATGCATGTTACTTATATTTTGCTGTACCGCCGGCCTTTTCCTTCAACGCATTCTTTGATTGTGAACTAAATAGATTAAGCAAAAGTTGGGTTACCATCTAAGTATGCCATACACAGTATGTAACTAAAAAAATATTTTAGCGCTCTACACCTCCCCTGGAGAAAAGTAATCGTGTTTACGGATGACCAATTGGAACAAATCTCAAAACAGAACAGAAATTCAGTTTCAGGACACAAAGGTATTTATTATGACGTCTATGGAAGTATCCGTAATTTACTTCAAAAGGGACTATTCCCATTGCTTCAAGCACTTGCACATTTTATTTATGGTGTGTTTGCTTAAAACGACAAACAATGACGCAACAATTTATGCAAATAGATGAAATATAGGCATATATCTCCTTTTAGAAACTGGTTTTACTGGAGAGCTCAGTTTGTAAAATTGAAAAGTTTTCACTTATTATTATATATAAAAGACTTAGTCTTATTAACCTGAATTTGAAATAGTAATATTTCTACTGATCAAACTTTCTTTCTCGGTTAAGTTTACTGTCCATATCCATCTTTGAGAGGCATGTCAGTCTCTTTTGACAGTACTTATGCAAGGAACGTTACATTTCCCGACAATTTAGTTGCCATTTGGGTAATTAATTTGTCCGTATTCAGACCCATAAGTCATTATCTTATCAGTTATAGTAATTATGTCGGCAATGTATCAAAGCCGGATGGGGAACATACAATTGAAAAGTTCATATTGGCTGTAATCATGTCCAAAGCTGTAAGATTCCCTTGATAGATTGTGTTATGCAATAAGACACATCGAATAAATAAAGTAAATGATAAAAATTTTGGATGCTTTCCAACACGCTGTTTTCAGTGGTCTAAAGTCTATCTATACAATGTATCAATATTTTCTCAAGGGCTTATTCTAGTTGTAATGAACGAAATAGTGGATTTTCTACACCTTTGATGGCAACGTTTTAGGACTGAATCTTCTTTGCGTGCCAAAATATTCTGATAGGGATTTTTTTCACTCTGTCGTCCCGAGTGCCAAGTACCGATCGAAGGTCGGGCAAGGATACCCGACTTTATACCTAACTAAACCTGACAACGTCGCCATATCAGTGAAATAATCTTGAGTGCGGCGTAAAACATGAATCGATCAAATTTAGCATACTCAAAAAGATTTAATTATTCTTAAAAGGACCGAGTTGAAATGATAATGTATTCGTTTTTTATTTTGACATACACTTTTCACACATTTTACTGTAATTGTCCTATAAGTTATTCATATCCCTTGTGTAACATTGGCTAGAAACAAGGTCCGCCGTATTGGCTGCCAAAATGCTTTTAGAAGGTAACGTTTTCACCTAATCGACGTAAGAGGGTGGGTTGCCAGGTACTCACTGAAGTTCGGATGTCTGTTACCCGTATGCAGAGGATGTTTGGTTCCCTAAACGAACTGAGCAACAAAATGTCATACGTCAGATAAATGTGGCGAAAAGCACCAACCAATCTAGCCCGGATTATCGGTCTTACGGCGACTGGTATTATATGGCTGCTAATGTGTCTCGACGAACACGGAGAGAAAAAAAATTCGGCAGAGCCCAGATTTCTCGGCTACAACCAATCAATCAATCGATATATTTCCTTTTCTATTGTCAACGGAATGTAATCTTTCCATTGAGATTTCAAACGGAGAATTGTATCTGGCATGTCGCATCAACTATTGGATGATCACAATACAAACACATTTTGATTAAATATTGATGACGCTGGCTCGTATGATTATTATTCGTCAAAGGTGTAAGTAAGCTCTTAAGTGCGGTACAATATGATGTAGAAGTCATTAGTTAATTAATTTCTAAATGTATACAATCTGTGCACTTATCTTTGTTTTAATATTATATATTAAACATATGGGCTTTGAGGCAATGAAAGCGTACTGGTTCAGTCAAAAGATATATGATCGGGGATGGAGAAAATGAAAAATAAATCCCTTTCATTGATGAACCGTTCGTCATAATCTGACGGACTAAGACTTACTAGTCAAAGCGTACGTTATATATATTTATCCAAACGTTCAACAATAAAAATAAACTGCCCTATACTGCCCAGTGGGCCTGACATCTGGTGGGATTGGGTTCTAAGGTTCGTTTTATTTTATACAGATTTACATGGAATTAAAGTTCGGTTCAGCAGTTATTGAGATCACAAAACTCTCCCTATATCGAAAAATGAATTAAAGGAGAAGAAATCTCTAGAAATACATAGGGATTATCGTCGATAACAACCTTCAAAGTACTTCAAACATTTCACGTCAATTACATCCAGTGACCCTCAAGCTAATAAAAACAGACAGAAGTATGTCCTTTCAGTGGCTTATCTGTGTAGCCATTTTTCCGTTTTAAGATGACGTGATGTTGGTGTAGCTATTTTTAGATCAATAATGACGTATTTTTACCGCTCTCTAATGTATAATGGTAGATCACATGACTACTCTATAACGCACTTAATTTTTTATTCAACAATAATTGGATAAAACTAATGAAAAAATGGTGGCGGCCTTGTGAATGGCCTATGGAGCTTATTCTCTATTGTAACGCCACCTTCAAATTTCAATTATTCACTTACGAGGAGATAAAACATACATTGGACAGTTGTTTTGGACTAAATGAACTCTACTCTTTCCGTTTAAACTAGTCTAAAGCTTAGATTTTCTTTCCCTTTTTGGAAAATATGTTCCACAACTGGGTCATATGCTGAATACAAATCGCCTTAATTTCTTCCTTTGAAATTCACAATTAAAACCCCAAAATTGCGAGAGTGTGTGTGGGGAAAGGGTAGGAGCTGGGTGTTCACTTTGACGAAACTCTAGAGATTACAAGTTAAAGGAGAAGAAAAGGAAAGAACTAAGTAAATACAGTACAGGCGCGACACATTTTCCTTTCTAACGGTACCAAAACCATATTTCTGCGATTTTTCCTCGCCAAACTGTGCTATAAGAAAGTTAACAATCGTTATCAGAGAACGTCTAAACTGACTCGGCAGCCATATTCACAGCAGAGCTTAGTTGTGTGCCTCGATCGGCCAATCAGCATACGCCTGGCCACCAGGCACTCGCTAACGTAAGAGAAATTGGTCAACTCTGAAAGTCTGTCATTTAAACCTGGGTTAATTTCGATCATTTCGAGGCGCTAGTAAGAGAAGACGAACACTCTAACAACTCTGAAATGTACACTAGCTAGTAAATCAACCTTTTGGGAAGACATGACAGGCTGCATATGTTGTCTACGCGACTTTTGGGGATCGTTATAGAGTTTTCAGAAACGATAGTCTTACCGCTGACATTGCATGTTATAACCATACAAGATATGGTAAGCTCGCAAGGGAAGTAATCTACTAATACTTTTTCCGGTCAATTTCAAACCGTCAATGGCGCGCTCCACTGACGATCGAGCACGAGCATGTCTGGCAGATTCATTTTCATTGTATTTTCACACCGTAAACCATGTGCAAGACTCACACACATGAATACGATGGTCTATGGGAGCCCGTTCGATACAATTGCATGTCTCTCATACTCAAAGCTCTCTAGGAGCCGTTGATATTTTGCCGTTTAGACAGAATCTTGAAATTATCGACTATTTTTCTTCAGACGTACAATTCAAAAGCCTTTTATTGGTTTTAGTCCCAGGAAAGTACCATAGCTTATTGTTTTGCGCTAACTTTGGTTAAGAAAGAATGAGCGTTCGTCCCGGTTATTTAAAGTGGCATGAGCTGCCAAAATGTTTATATTTTGACGTTAAAACAGATTGTTGAAATTATTGGCTATTTTTCTCAAGACGTTTAATTCAGAAGGTTTTTAGAGCTTCTAGTCTCGAAAATGTACGATAAAGTATTGATTTTAACAAACTTCGGCTTAGAATGAATGAATGGTCGTCCCGGTTATTTAAACTTTGTTTACTTTTCGAACACTATTCTTATTCGTATACGCCACATACTGCATGGATCTTTCTCTTTAAGATGCCAATCATTTAATTTTCCGATGGCCTTCAAACCCTCTCACTGTCGTGACGATCAGAAATTATGAAAAAAGTGTGAATTTTGGCAGCCCATGCCATTTTAAATTCGGTTCGAACACTATTTTGGTTTGTCTAGGCCACAGACTGTATGGATTTTACTCGCTCCAACGTCAATCATTTACTTTTTCGATGACCTTCAAAGCCCGTTACTGTCGTGACAACCAGAATTTGTGGCAGCACTTTAAGGGATTACCAGAAATGTTACTTACACATAAGGTCCACACTCCGCCCGGTAACTACCATTATCTTCTACACAATAACATCTCTCTGTACATCCGACCTCCCAGAATGATTCTGCTGCTCGTACCATTCCGTACTTATCCGTACAACCCGAACTCCCTAAACAAGGAAAAGTCAGTAAATTGTTATTCCAATGTAATATCGAGAACTTTAAAGGGCATGTTTTATTTCACATATTTAGAACAATATGTTATCCAATAACCGCCGAGCCTGATGACGTCACATAGATTTACGCAAAGCTTTCTGGGTAAAATGTACCTCAGTTCGCCATTTTGTTTATTGGTACTTGGCAAGATGTCACTTTTTTGGAAAACATTTATCTACACATTTTTTCTGGTAACTTTACGCCTTTAACGTCTTATTCTCGATACAGTATTATTTCTTCCGCCATATTTTAAAATTATGATGACTACCCTCAATCCACCGAAATGCTTTGCCCGTAAATACCAAGTGACGTCATCAAGCAATCGGTCAATTATGATATAGAGCCTATCGACCCTTCCTGTTTTCAATAAAACCAGAACACATACATATAGGAGAACTTGTACTACACTATACATGGCGGATTAATTATCATATTATACTTAACATTATTCTCTTTATATGTGTATTATGAACCCAGTTATTCTCAAATATCGTAGGGGATAAATAATTTACATTCTTTGTGTGCGAAAACTAATTGAAAATGTCTTCTCTTTACATCCGAAATCCCCAATCAGAGACAATTGATAAGGCGTTAACACGAGATCAATCCCTGGAGTTATCATCATGGTTTGTCAGATATAATTGCTAAAACCTCTTGGCGATTTCCTCACAGCCCCATTGTTTGGATGCACTCATAACTGAAGATAATCAAATGGATTTCGAAGTTCTTTGAATATTTTATTTGAACCCTTTCTCGTTAATCTTTTGGATTTGACTGTTACATTTAACAATCATAAGAAAATGGTCATATTCGTGTTCTATCATTTATCATATTGATGCGCGAGACTAAAGATTGATTGATTGATGTTTTACGCCGCACTTATATTTCACTTATATGGCGACGTTACCAGGTTTAGTGGGGGGGGGGGGGAGGACCGGGCTCATCGCCCGAAGGAAACCAGGACCTTTGGCGTTTACCTAGCAACTCTTCAACACACGCGACCGAGTGAATAATCCGCTCATCAATTTTTGTTTGGTTTGAGTGTGATTTGAACCCACTCTGCATAGATGGAAGGTTTGTGTGGGAACGAAGGACGATCACTCTAACCCACTGGACCACCAAGGCCCCAAGTTCAAATGAAAAACAACTGGATGTTTGTTGCACATGCCAGGTTTATATTTCTGTCCAAAGAGTCCTTATATTTGATGAAGACTGTTACATCCAATAAGCAACTCAAGTTAAGAATTACGACTCTTAGATATGTTGGTTTAGTTCTTGGGGGACAAAGGAAAACAGCGATACACAATCAGGTCTTTAAAGTCTGTGTCTTTTACACGTTACTTGAGAATCCCCAATGTATGGAATATGAAACGTTCTTTGTTGATTTTTTCCAACCATTCTAGGAACGATTTAGGTCAGTTTTTGCAACATGAACTAGGTGAGAAATTCCCTTTGGGTCCAAACATTGCTTAATTACAAGATTCTTAAGGACGAAGACAAAACACCATCTGAAACGGCTTCTGAGAAATAAAAAAAGACTGGAATCGGAAGGTTCCTAATTGGATTAAGGTTATTTGAATTTTACGCCTTATTCAGAACAAAAGGTTACTCTTCTTTTAATAAGTCGGATAACTCCGAGGAACATAACCGTTTTTTAAAAGCGATGTATGGATATACAATAAATCATCTTGGTATCCTTTAAGCGGAGCGACCATTTTCAAATGATACTCGACAGAGTTTAAAATCGGTATATCTTCGCCCATTCACCATAGCGATCAGTACTTCAGATTCGAAATTTTAGAGAAAGTAGAGAATATCCACAGCAGAACGATCGTGTGTGATGAGCTTACATGCAAGTCCTTAGGGCTATAGCTAATCAGCTTAAAATTAATTATTTTTCTAATCTGTCCAAGTTGTCCGACGTTAACAATATATTCAACTATCGATTTTAGCCGAAAACTTCCAACATATGGAATACCAATATTTAAAAGGCAGATGATGGAAACCTAACATAAATGGAGGAAGCAAAATTTATGGGGTTCAATCTTCTTGCCATAGTTAAGACGCGTAACCATTGTCAATGTGTTACAAAAGGATTCCAGAAAATTCTACTGACCAGGGCTAAGCTCTTGTCAGTCGTCAACCTAATGAAATATCATAGGTTTGGTTTGTTACAACAATTTATGGGGTATAAAGGTCTAAATGATATACCTCTTTTTAACACAATTAGAAACTTGTCTCCGTGGTTATTTTAGACAAGAAGATTTTCCCTGTGCCCGTGTGTTTTAGTGTTCATAAATAAATCTGACTCATGTGAATATTTATATCGATTGGTGTACTGATTTAAATGGAACCGCAATGTTACGCATGTGAACTAAATCTTTTTAGTAATGGAATTATATATAAATGATACATAAGCTCAGATCATATCATGACGAAAACTAAACTTTTATGGTTTTACTGAACTGAATATGTCTGTTCTGCCGGGTAGATATAGCCGCACTGGCCAGCAACTGGTTTCATTTCGATCAAATTATTGGAAATACGAAGTTGAGTCAATGTTATATGAACATTTGTAATTATATCTGTTTTAAAAAGACACAAAAACGCAGAGCTATAACTTTTAGATATTTTATGGTGTTGGGCATTATTTAGTCGGATAGAAGCTTTCGTGTTAGTGCAATTTCACAAGTTTGTCATGTGCAAAGTTTAAGAATTGTGTATCTACGCTTAAACTCCTTGAAACCTTCTTAATACATATCCCAACAAATACTTTTAAATACAATGTATGTGATTTCATAACCGGGGTAAAATGATTAAAATAAAAGCACCCCACTTAAAATACCTCTCAATATATTTCGAGAGGAGTCTGTTCGAAATTTTCACTGATGTTGGTTTACCAAAGTCGATATCGATGTATTGCTTCTATTTCAACCAATAAATATTATCAACGCATTCAGCCCGGATCTCCGGAAACGGGTATCGACCAACTGCTGTCATTTGTTCCTTCTGCCGGAAATTGCTGATTGGTCCAAAGTACCGCACTTAAATTGAGAAACGTTTCTATTATCACAGCCTGTGACTTTGGTATGTATTGTTAAATCCCCATTACAAGGGTTTTAAGAGGCAATTTCTTAGCTGTCTGACTTGTTGACTTACTCTACTTCCCTCGATGCACGCAAACCGACTTTAATTTACAGAAACGTTAGGCAAAGAAAGGAAAATTATTGGAGTAGGACGAAGATTGCAATCTATAATTATAACAATCTTCCCCATGTCTGGATCTTTTGTTGATCTAAGCGGTTTTGAATAACCGACACATTTTACGAAATCTCCATCGGGAGAAATTATGCTTCTGGTAAATATAGAAAAACACAATGACTAAAAATGATTGAAGTAAAGTGTGAAAAAATCTAACAACTTTGTAAATTTACTTTAAAGGAAATCGTCCTTTCATGGACACTTGCAAAAAACTTGATGACAGTTTTTTTTCCCAGATATTTTGTATAAGAGACGAAACATTTCACACACAATTTGACCGGTATGGTGAATAATTTCCAATAATTGAGAAAAATAGACGGGAAGTTTTAACGAAAAAATATCAACGTTTTTGTCGACTCTCGTAACTTTTACAACTCCGTCTCTTATCAGTGCAACTGGACGTGAAAGTCACTTCCTCGCCCAAAGCCCAATATGTTCAGTACAAACAATAGAAACAAGAGATGTCAATATCGGCAGTTAAGAACTTAAGGTACAAGAGCCCTGGTCGACTGTTTGCAATTGATAGACTTGTCTTCAGTTGTCGCGATCAATGTCTGATCAGAAATTATTGACAAGGTAAACTCAAGAGTACCAAATAATGGTAGAAATCTGTAAAATCGGTTTCTGAGGATTTCGTTCTGGGCAAATTTACCCGATTGGAGGATTGATCTAGATGAAACTGGTCTGGCTACTTATGTTCACAAAGATTTCAGAAATAATCGTATGCTTTTCTGCGAATTCTGTTTTGGTAGAGTTCCATAACATTGAAATGCTACCGTTTAAAAATCCTACACTGCAGCTATAAGAACGAGAATCAAGGCTCAAACCCAGCTTTTATCTTCTAAATATAATACCACGGCCATAAAGAGCTCATAAATTCTTTCAACATTGGATTTTGCATATTTTATAACTTTAGAAAATTGAAAGAATTTCAGTGGGAATTTTAAATAGAACACAAGAAATGTTCCACGGTAAACATGATTGCGTCACAGAACCGCATCACGTAATCAGGATTCTTGACGAATGATGATTTCGCGCAAATCGTTATTCGTTCTCATAGAAAGTATGACTTTGGATTAAGATAAGCAAGTTGGTTATTCAGGTGCCGAGAGCGGGGCAATATAAAGTGATCTTCACGCCAAGAGCAAGTTTGTATTTTAGTCACGTGATAAGTTACATTGTTATGTTAGTAATGCTATTACAAACCCCGAAGCCCCGATTACATCAGTCTTTATCCAAACCGGATTAAAAGGACTGCTAAGCTAGGATGATTAACGGGTTTAAATCAGATTAACAGAGGCGCATCTGTGCTCCCTATTGGATATAGAACTGTAGTAGTCTCGGCAATTGGTAGATGGAAAATGGAGAAATGGCCCCCTAGAAATCGAATTACGGTCAGAGAAAATAGCTTTAATAAGACTTTATTAGCAATAAATGTATGTTTATTCCACTTTTAGTTTGGCGCATAGTCCATGGAGTGGCTAAACGTGTGGGAAGTCGCACAAACAGTACATATCCTATGATTTCTGATCAATCGGAATAACATCATAGGAGATGGTCGATAACAGCACGGAATGTATGTCTCCGTCCAGCCAATATGTTCACTTTCAAACACATATAGTTTTCCACTCAATAATGCTTACATGTATTTCAGAACCGAAAAGTATACGGAATCCAAGATGCACAAACTAGGGCAATAGACAAAAACGGTGTCTAAAACCATCTAACACCAAAACTACCAAACAAACACCCAACCAAAAGCTCTACAAATTGACCCGTCTACCATTGCCAATCACAACCACTGGGATGCAAATTGTATTTGAGTAAGCTAAACTATAAAATTGGACTACAACTCATTGCGAACTGGTTTAAAAAGCTATAACTGGAATCAAACTATTTACATTATTGATTGGTCTTTTGTACTTAAGATTATCTCATGTTAATGGCGATGCTGGTAGATATTCAGTTAACTGGTATTTTGATTGACTTATGGGTTGAGGAAAGCTGGTAACCTTTGTACATAAGGTGATGGAGTAGAATAAATACACAAATTTTTAGACTGCAGCTCATGGATGTATGTGGTCTGTGTTGGACTGAGAACCACTTAGCCACAGAGGACTTAGTACTTAACTATTTAGGAAACAATACATATAGTTCAATTATCATTTTAGATATCCACCTTTATTTAATCGCCTAGGATTTCTGAGGTTGACTCTGTGATCCTGAAAACTTGGAGAGTCGCTGAAACTTGTTTCCATTTCTCCAGGGGCTAAGTTATTAAGCTGTCACTTTAGATATCTAATGAGCATAATCCAGTTTCCGGGAAACAAAACTTAAAACAAACATATTGCGAATCGCAGTTTTTTATTCTGATATAATGATGATGTATAACTGTAAAAGCGATTTATTATATATCTGGCAATGAAATATAGAGAACTATCAACATGATATAAATCATATCAGAGGGAAAATAGCAACTGATATCGTCACTGTGACGATATCAATTTTTGTTATATCATCACAGTGATGATAACACTTTTGACAGCCGGGACTACTTTGACCACTGCAAGCCAGGCCTACCAAGTCGTCCTTCCCGTTGATGTCTCTGCCTCACTTGGCGCTCTACTGCCCCAGGCAGCGCAATCTTCTTCGACCGTGCTCCAATATTAAGCTTTTTTTTTCTTACGCTTTCTTTTTTCACTCAAGCACTTCCGTTATTTAATACTCTTTATGCATTAGAAAGTCCGGTGCGAACTATTTCAGTTGAACTGTAATTGTATTTTTTATAATTCTTAAAATTGGTTTTGCATTTTCATATTTTTCCTCGCTTCGATCAAATTTGACACTACCATTGCACGTGATTGGCTATGTGTAAATGCGCGCGTCTTGAATAATAACTTTGCGAAAATGACGAAAAAGCGGCGAAAGAGTGCATATCTTTTTTCTTGTTGATCTTAATAAACAGTATAAGTAATTTGATTCGGGTGTTAAGAATAGTTTTCTTTCATACGTTCACTGAATGAATTTCTTTGTCGATCTATTTTGTCATGCGCATCGTGGTAGTTCGGACCATTGACCTATATAGCTCGGTATATAGGTCAGTGACTGAGACATAAACCCTTGGCATCGTTTTGTTTTCGTTACGTAGATGTTTTCAAATCAAAATTTAAATGACGAATCTTTTTAGATATATAATAAAAAGAAAATTAACTGGTCTCGATATGTATACCATAAATATTTCATCTCGTGTGGTGCCAAAATGTACATTTTCACTCGTGGCTTTGCCACTCGTGAAAATATCACTTTTCGCATCCCACTCGATGAAATATTTATGGTATACATATCGAGACCAGTTAATATCCTCTATATATTTGCTCTGTGGTCTTGACCGATACTTGTAATCATGTCTTGAGTGCTGCTTTGAAAATCACTTTGGCGAATAAAACAGTAAGATTCAATAGCTTTTTGTCATAAAATTTACGAGTGCTTCGACCTTTCATGAAGCAGTATGCAGGCATCGATATCTCGGTGAGAGGATTGGAGCGCCACAGGACATGACCTTTTGTAAAAGGTTTCCAGTTTTCCTAAAGCCATCGATGTACAGTTTGCATTTCACTGTCTTGGGTCGATGCAAACAGCTACAAACTGTATAAGTCTGACACGGCACGTTTTCTCTGCTGCAACGGAAAACTGATCACTTCTCCACAGGAAATATGAGTCCAGGAGGGAAATCTTGTCACGCGAATTGCTCTAACAACCTTTTACAATGATACTTTCCATGTCGTTCGAAGGTTAACAAGTTTCGTAAGAGCACTAACCAAAGTAAATAAACCCTCATTCTTGGAAACTATATACACATAGAAAAACAATGTAAACCTGTCATTTGCAAAGCAATATTGGCTCATTTATTAATTCTTGACCTTTGGGTCCTTGGCTGATTTATATGTCTGAATGGTTGAACTCCTTTTGCTTGGAATGATTTTGTTTTAAAAATTAAGAAGAATGAAAAACACTACTACTTGTTACATTGAACGTTATTTCCCTGAAAATGAAAACTCCAACGATGGCTTTCTCGATGCTACTCGATTGTGTCTGGTAATATTGGGTCATTGAATTAGGTCTTAATCTAACCAAAGAAAACAGACACACAAAAAAAACCTTTTTTACTCATTGCTCTTTCTGGTTTAATTAAAAACAACATTATTGGCACATCGATGGTTCAAAGATTAAGCAATGTAGAACATCCCAATTATGCTTATTTAAACAAAATGCATTGTACGCCGATAAAAGCTCGTGTTGTTCACAAAAACTCAATTCGCGATGATGTCTTAGTTATTTTTCATTCGACTGGAATTCACATTTTAAGAGAATTTCAAACAGTTGTTATATCACATGTTATACAACTATGTACTGTATGGGTTTTCCTCTAAAAACGATAAAGCTCAACAAATTAGGATATAATTTTTATATATGTAGTGTTTAAGAAATAATTGGTTTTTACAAACGTATGGGCAACGATACACCCTTGAGTATCAGTCTTCCGGGAATTCAACAAGTTCCATGACATTATTATTCGTGTAGTCATTGTGTTTTTTGTATTTCTGAATCGGTTTTCTGAAAGGGGCATCTGCTTACAAATACAGGGACATTTTCGGCGAAACGGAAAATCCACTCATATATCCCGGCTGTACGAGTTTGATTCTTTATTTCTATTTGTATGGGTTTCCCATATCTTTTATTTCAACGCCAATTCTTTTTAAGGTATTTCAAACACTGAACCTCTCTTGACAATTGGGATTTGTGCACAAAAAAGTCAGAGTTTGGCAGCTTATTTCGTGAGAGAAGACATTAAACAACAATTGATAACAGAACTAATGGAAAAACAACTCTGCAGAGGTCTAACAATTGCTATTTAATTTAATCAGTTGTTTGTGTGTACCATACACCCTCATGACATTGCCTCAGTAAATACAGCGAGAACACTTTCACATAATTATAACCATCTTATTTTTTCGCCTCATTTTAATGTCAATTTGAGGAGCGATGTGATATTATACCCTACTTAGATTTTTTGATTGAAGATCCCATGAAGAAATGTGTTTTCCAATTTCCGTTGGTCAACGTTTTTACAGATGTTAATAACAACTTGGCCTCTAGGATTATTACTCGGATCGAAAGATGAAGATTACAAGATCCAAGACATTGCAGTTTGCTAAAAACAACACGGAAGTTGTTTGGTATCGTTTTTGACCTGAAGCGAATAAATGTATAACCGATATTTCCGCTATTTCTTTTTCTATTCTGAGAGTCAATTCTGGCTGAGAATAGTTAACGTCTTGATACGAGTTACGTGACACCGAGACACAAACGTTCGCCTGCTGACAATAACACAGCAGGGGAGACGGATGCACTTTGTACCTAATGTGGTCTGACAGAAAACGTTAAACTTTATCTGAGACTTCGATGTCTTCAAACAACCACCGGAAAAAATTGTGCTCAAAGCAAGTGTTTGTGTTAAAGAGATGAGAAAGTTATTGGAGAAGCACGTTAAAATGACTCCCAAAGCAGTGCCCGTTGGTTAACAGAGCATGTGATTGACCAGACGGAAGCTTAGGGGCAGAGGTAAACAGACAAGTAACATACTGTCTCCGGTCAGGAATAATTAAACACTAGAAGACATTACGAAGATAATATATTGGTTTACTGTACACCAAACGCCAGTTGTTCAATCTTCATATCCTTGTAATATATAATAATAGCCGAGGGATGTGGGCATTATGAGACGAGGTCAGGGAAGTTGTCTATAAGATCAGATCTGGCAGACTAATTATGACTAACTTATGAAATATCTATGGTGACAGCTTGCTTAAACTGTTTCTAGAAAAGAGATTGCGACAGTTATAAAACTATTGTAAATGTGTCAATATTTTGGTTTCAAAATGACGCAAACGAATTAAATTCACTTGCCTTTGGCTGCCACATTGTTTTTAAAATCTATTGCTCTGTTTATGTAGCTGTGGAGATATTTTGGATTTAAAATAACACACACAAGTTAAATTCCCATTGGCTCTCAAAATGTTTTTTTTTTGTTCTGAAAATCTAATTATTTAGAGATAAACGACATATGGAGTTTGTTGAAGAACAAACTAGTTTGAAATAAAAGCTATTTATTGAGCCTATAGCCTCCAGGAACATAAGCTGTATGCAATGATAAGTAATATTGCAGAAAACATCAACGTGTGGCTGTGGGTGAGGCAGATTCTCACAACGTACAATAATCAAGCCTCAATTACAGAAATGCTTTTGTCCAATCTAAACCCCAACTTACATGTATAAAAATGATTACTATCTAAAACCTATACCAAATCGGCATGTTAGCGTTACCAAAATATTGATGATTTGTTGCCAAATTATCTTTTCCACAAAATTCTACTGACTAAGGCCAAACTCCTGCCTGTCGTTAACCTAATGAAATGTCATGGGTTGTGGTTTATTATAACAACTTATGATTGGGTATAAGCATCTAAATGGAATGCCCTTTTTTAACACAATAAGAAACTTGTCTCCGTGGTTATTTTAGACAAGAAGATTTTCCCAGTGCCCGTGTGTTATAGTGTTAAAAATATATAAAATCGACCATGTATATTTAAAGAGAAGAGCACATCTTGACTGAATACCATTCTTTTATCAAAGCCCATTCTCGTTTTATATAGCATATGTTGTGTTATTGTCAGTGGCCGACCGTTTCTGTCTATACAGCATATGTTGTGTTATTCTCAGTGGGCGAACGTTTGTGTCTATACAGCATATGTTGTGTTATTCTCAGTGGGCGAACGTTTGTGTCTATACAGCATATGCTGTGTTATTGTCAGTAGGCGAACGTTTGTGTCTATACAGTATACTGTATGTCGTGTTATTGTCCGTAGGCGAACGTTTGTGTCTATACAGCATATGCTGTGTTATTGTCAGTAGGCGACCGTTTGTGTCTATACAGCATATGCTGTGTTATTGTCAGTAGGCGAACGCATATGCTGTGTTATTGTCAGTAGGCGAACGTTTGTGTCTATACAACATATGCTGTGTTATTGTCAGTAGGCGAACGTTTGTGTCTATACAGCATATGCTGTGTTATTGTCAGTAGGCGGACGTTTGTGTCTATAAAGCATATGCTGTGTTATTGTCAGCAGGCGAACGTTTGTGTCTCGGTGACACGTAACTCGTATCAAGACTTTCACTATTCTCAGCCAGAATTGACTCTCAGAATAGAAAAAGAAATAGCGGAAATATCGGTTATACATTTATTCGCTGCAGAACGACAAAAACGACACCAAACAACTTCCGTGTTGTTTTTAGCATCTTGTCTCGCATCTTGTAATCTTCATCTTTCGATCCGAGTAATAATCCTAGAGGCCAAGTTGTTATTATCATCTGTAAAAACGATGACCAACGGAAATTGGAAAACACATTTCTTCATGGGATCTTCAATCAAAAAATCTAAGTAGGGTATAATATCACATCTCTCCTCAAATTTACATTAAAATGACGCAAAAAATAAGACAGTCATAATTATGTGAAAGTGTTTTCGCTGTTTTTATTGAGAGAAGACAATCTCTCGAGTTTTCATTTCATTGAAATAATGCTCAATGTAACACAAGTAGTAGTAGTTTTAATTCTCATTTTTAAAAACAAAATCATTTCAAGCAAAAGTAGTTCAATCATTCAGGCATATAAACCAGCCAACGAACCTAAAGTTAGGAATTAATTTTAAAAAATAGGCCAATATTGTCTTGCAAATGACATGTTTACATCGTTTTTCTATGTGTATATAGTTTCCAAGAGTGTGGGTTTATTTACTTTGGTTAGTGCTCTTACGAAACTTGTTAACCTTTGAATGACATGGAAAGTATCATTGTCAAAGGTTGTTGTAGCGATTCGCGTGACAAGATTTCCCTCCCGGAATCATATTTCCCGTGGAGAAGTGATCAGTTTTCCGTTGCAGTAGAGAAAACGTGCCGCGTCAGACTTATACAGGTCGTGGCTGTTTGCATCGACCGAAGACAGTGAAATGCAAACTGTACATCGATGTCTTTAGGGAAACTGGAAACATTTTACGAAAGGTCATGTCCTGTGGCGCTCCAATCCTCTCACCTAGATATCGATGCCTGCATACAGCTTCATGAAAGGTCGAAGCACTCGTCATTTTAAATTCACGCAAAGAAACAGGAGGGCGAAAAAACAATAGAGCGGCACTCGTAAATTTTATGACAAAAAGCTATTGAATCTTACTATTTTATCATCTAAATTATCTGAAAAAGATTCCAAGTGATCTGAAAAGCAGCACTCAAAAATGATTATAAGTATTAGAATGTGCTTCTTATCTCATCACAGAATAAATGAATATCTACCAGCATCGTCATTAACATAATCCTAAGTACGAATGACCTATCAATAATGTAAATTCGCACCATAACTCTGTCTAAACGCCTTGACCATACACAGCCTTTATTTTACAAGCTACAGATTCTGCCCCTACAGGAACTTAATATTTTTCGCACACTTCTTACAGCCCATAAATTCTTCTATCATTCTGAACTTATTCCTTTTAATTTCAAAGACTATTTACTACAACAGACTGAAATCCATGACTATGGAACCCGCACAAGACTACTCGATTTAAACAGACCAACATATAAAAGCAATCTATCTTATTATTCATTTAAAACCGCTGGACCTCGAGAATGGAATAAACTACCAACAAATATTCGAGCCATTAATTCAACTTCACTTTTCAAACCAAAATTAAAAGCACATCTGCTACAACATCTACTATCAACGTAATGTTATTCATATCGGAAATTTATACGCACATGCATATTGTATATATGTTGTATATATGAGCGTTAATCTTTTTCACCCTTTTTTGTATCCGCCTTTTAATTTAATTTACCTCTACTTGGGATAGATCAAGCTCCGTTCGGTGCTTTAATCTCGCCAATGCCTTACAAAATTATCATGTAAACATGTACAAATTCGTTTATTGGTGAATAAAGATCAATCAATCAATCAATAAATAGTTTGATTCCATTTAGAACTTTTAAAACCAGTTCGCAATGCATTGTAGTCCAATTTTGTAGTTTAGCTTACCCAAATACAATTTACATCCCAGTGGTTGTGATTGGCAATGAGAGACGGGTCGATTTGTAGAACTTTTGGTTGGGTGTTTGTTTGGTAGTTTCGGTGTTAGATGGTTTTAGACAACCGTCTTTGAGACACCCTTTTTGTCTATTGCCCTAGTTTGTGCATCTTGAATTCCGTATACTTTTCAGTTCTGAAAATAAGTATCGCTTTAAAAGTTAATCCATGTTGACCACTAGTGATGGACATGAAGTAGACGACCGAGTGGATGACTATATATATTTGAAAGTTATTGGCTCGACTGAGACACACATTCCGTTCTATCATCGACCATTCCCTATGCTGTTATTCCGATTGATCAGAAATCATATGGTATGGATTGTTAGTGCGACTTCCCACACGTTTAACTACGTTTTGCGGAATAGTCCGCTTAGCACTCCATGGACTATTCGCCAAACAAAAAGTGGAATAAACATATATTTATTGCTGATAAAGTCTTATTAAAGCTATTTTCTCTGACCGTAATTCGATTTCTAGGGGTCCATTTATCCATTTTCCATCTACCAATTGCCGAGACTACTACAGTTCTATATCCAATAGGGAGCACAGATGCGCATCTGTTAATCTGATTTAAAACCGTTAATCATCCCAGCTTAGAAGTTCGTTTAATCCAGTTTAGATAAAGACTGATGTAATCGAGGCTTCGGGGTTTGTAATAGCATTACTAACATAACAATGTAATTTATCACGTGACTAAAATACACGAAGATCACTTTATATTTCCCCTCTCTAGGCGCCTAAATAACCAACTTGCTTATCTTAATCCAAAGTCATACTTTCTAAGAGAACGAATTGCGATGTACGGGAAATCACCAAGAATCCTGATTACGTGATGCGGTTCTGTGACGCTATCATGTTTACCATGGAACTTTTCTTGTGGGTCTATTTAAGATTTCAAGTAAAATTGATTCCATCTTCAAAAAGTTATAAAATATACGAAATATAATGTTCAAAGAATTTATGAGCTCCTCGTGGCAGTGGTTGCATATTTAGAAGATAAAAGCTGGGTTACGTTGTTATAGCTGCAGTGTAGGATATTTAAACAGTAGCCTTCCATGCTAAGGAATTCTATCAAAACAGAATTCGAAGAAAACTAAGGGATTATTTCTGAAATCTTTGTGAACCAAAGTAGTCAGTCTTAACTAGATCAATCCTCCAATCGGGTTAATTTGCCCAGAACGAAATCCTCAGAAATCGATTTGACAGATTTCTACCATTATTTGGTACACTTGAGTTTACCTTGTCAATAATATCTGATCAGACATTGATCGCGACAACTGAAGACAAGTCTATCAATTGCAAACAGTCGACCAGGGCTCTTGTACCTTAAGTTCTGAACTGCCGATATTGACGTTTCTTGTTTCTATTGTTTGTACTGAACATATTGGGCTCTGGCCGAGGAAGTGACGTTCACGTCCAGTAGCACTGATAAGAGACGGGGTTCTGAAAGTGACGCGAGTCGTCAAAACGTTGATATCTTTTTGTCAATACTTCTCGGCTATTTTTCTCCTAATTATTGACAATTATTCAACCTACCGGTCAAATTGTGTGTGAAATTTTTCGTGCCTTATATAAAATATCATCAAAATTCTCATCAAGTTTTTTTTACAAGAGTCCATGAAAGGACGGTTTCCTTAAAAGTAAAGTTATACAGTTGTTAGAACTTTTTCATACTTTACTTCAATTATTTTTAGTCATTGTGTTTTTCTATAGATGCCAGAAACATTATTTATCCCACGGAGACTTCGTAAAATGTGTTGGTTATTCAAAACCGCTTAAATCAACAAAAGATCCATACATGAGAAGGATTGTTATAATTATAGATAGCAATCTACTGCCTACTCCAATATTTTTCTTTTCTACGCCTAGATGTAACTACAAGCTTTCATATAACATTGATTTCCAATAATTTTGTCGAAATGAACCAGTTTTTTGGCCATTGGCGCTACATTTATATAAAACTTATAGAATTTAAACAAGATTTATCAGAAGATGCCGTATCCCCCCGGCCCCGCATAAGATTCAGTAATTATTTTAAGTTATTATAAGATATCTATGCTATACTGTCGGAAAAGGGTCATCCAGCGCCATCAAAATAGGAGGTGCCCATCCTTCCATGATATCCAGCATATCCACCAATTTTCCAAAAAAATCTTATAAAAACTGTGGGAGGAGATGCCCCCAGTAACTCTGAAAAAAATAAAACCAGCGCAGCCAAAATAGAAGGTGCACATCCTCGAATTATATCCAGCAAGTCCATTAAGTTTCGAAAAAATCTGATAAAAATTGTGAGAGGAGATGCGATGACAAGCACTAATTCTCTAGGCCGTCTTATACTGTCGGAAAAGGGCAGGAACTCTAAAAATAATGAAACCAGCGCAACCAAAATACTAGGTGCACATCCTCAAATGATATTGAGCATGTCCACCAAGTTTCAAAAACATTTAATAAAACTGTGGGAGAAGATGCGATGACAACCGCTAATTGTCTATGTCGTCTTATACTGTCGGAAAAGGGCAGTAACTCTAAAAATAATCAAACCAGCGCAGCCAAAATAGAAGGTGCACATCCTCGAATTATATCCAGCAAGTCTACCAAGTTTCGAAAAAATCTGATAAAAATCGTGAGAGGAGATGCGATGACAAGCACTAATTGTCTAGGTCGTCTTATACTGTTGGAAAAGGGCAGTCACTCTAAAAATAATGAAACCAGTGCAACCAAAATACGAGGTGCACATCCTCGAATGATATTCAGCATGTCCACCAAGTTTCCAAAAAAATTAATAAAAACTGTGGGAGGAGATGCGATGACAAGCACTAATTGTCTATGTCGTTATATACTGTGGGAAAAGGGCAGTAACTCTAAAAATAATGAAACCAGCGCAACCAAAATACGAAGTGCACATCCTCGAATGATATCCAGCATGTCCACCAAGTTTCAGAAAAAAATTAATAAAAACTGTGAGAGGAGATGCGATGACAAGCACTAATTGTCTATGTCGTCTTATACTGTCGGAAAAGGACAGTAACTCTACAAATAATGAAACCAGCGCAACCAAAATAGGAGGTGCACATCCTCGAATGATATCCAGCATGTCAACCAAGTTTAAAAAAAATCCGATTAAAACTGTGGGAGGAGATGCGATGACAAGAAATGATTACGGACAGACAGACAGACAGACGGACAGACAAGCTGATCGCTATATCCCCCCGCATTATATGCCGGGGGGATAAAACCGTCGTATGTTAAAAACGAGAACGGGCGCTTTGATAAAAGAATGGTATTCAGTCAAGATGTGTTCTTCTTAAATATACATGGTCGGTTTTATACATGTAAGTTGGGGTTAAGATTGGACAAAAGCATTACTGTAATTGAGGCTTGATTATTGTACGTTGTGAGAATCTGCCTCATACAAAGATTGCCATGTGATATCGTAATTATATTAACTAAATACACCTCTCCAGATCATCATCTCACAAAGGAATATCAAATTTAAGATAGTTTAATCATACTGCAGACGTTAATGTTTTTGTAATCTGAGGCTATAGGCTCAATAAATAGCTTTTATTTGGAACTAGTTTGTTCTTCAATAAACGTCAAATATCCATTATCTCTAAATAATTAGATTTTCAGAACAAAAAACATTATGAGAGCCAATGGGAATTTAACTTGTGTATGTCATTTTAAATTCAAAATATCGCCACAGCTACATAAACAGAGCAATAGATTTCAAACACAATATGGCAGACAATGGCAAGTGAGTTTAATTCTTTGCGTCATTTTAAAGCCAAAATATTGACACATTTACAATAGTTGTATAACTCTCGCAGTGTCTTTTCTAGAAACCGTTTAAGCAAGCTGTCACCATAGATATTTCATAAGTTAGTCATAATTAGTCTGCCAGATCCGATCTTATAGACAACTTCCCTGACCTCGTCTCATAATGCCACCATCCCTCGGCTATTATTATATATATTACACGGATATGAAGATTGAACAACTGGCGTTTGGTGTACAGTAAACCAATATATTATCTTCACGATGTCTTCTAGTGTTTAATTATTCCTGACCGGAGACAGTATGTTACTTGTCTGTTTACCACTGCCCCTAAGCTTCCGTCTGGTCAATCACATGCTCTGTTAACCAACGGACACTGCTTCGAGAGTCATTTTAACGTGCTTCTCCAATAACTTTCTCATCTCTTTAACACAAACACTTGCATTGAGCACAATTTTTTCCCGGCGGTTGTTTGAAGACATCGAAGTCTCCAATAAAGTTTAACGTTTTCTGCCAGACCACATTAGGTACAAAGTGCATCCGTCTCCCCTGCTGTGTTATTGTCAGTAGGCGAACGTTTGTGTCACGGTGTCACGTAACTCGTATCAAGACGTTAACTATTCTCAGCCTGAATTAACTCTCAGAATAGAAAAAGAAATAGCGGAAACATCGGTTATACATTTATTCGCTGCAGGTCAAAAACGATACCAAACAACTTCCCCTGTTGTTTTTAGCAAAGTGGAATGTCTTGCATCTTGTAATCTTCATCTTTCGAACCGAGTAATAATCCTAGAGGCCAAGTTGTTATTATCATCTGTAAAAACGTTGACCAACGGAAATTGGAAAACACATTTCTTCATGGGATCTTCAATCAAAAAATCTAAGTAGGATATAATATCACATCTCTCCTCAAATCGACTTTAAAATTACGCGAAAAAATAAGACGGTCATAATTATGTGAAAGTGTTCTCGTTGTCTTTACTGAGGCAATATGATGAGAGTGTATGATACACACAAAAAGCTGACCAAATCAAATAGCAATTGTTAGACCTCTGCAGAGTTTGTTATTCCATTATTTCTATAATTAATTGTTAATTAATATCTTCTTTCCCGGCAAATTATGTTTACACTTTAAAACAGAATGAACTGCCAAACTCATAAATTCCAGGAGTTAATACCTTGGAAAGAATTGTCGTTGAAGTTGAAAATAAGAATAAAGCCAGTAGCCCATTCAAATAAAAAATGTAACATGATAAAGGACAAAATTCGAGTGCATCCCTTATTTTGTATTTCTTGATAACAATAACGAACGATTTGCTAATTCCGTTTCAACGAAATTTCCCCTATATTTGGCAGCTCATGCCCCTTTAAAAACACTCAGAGATGCAAACATATAGAATGACTACACAAAGCAAAATATCATGTGAATTCTTGAAAAACATAAGGGCGTTTCCTTGCCCATATTTCTTAAAACTAATACACATTCTTATACACTGCACATGCCATTCTTTGTTGAGACTTTGACCCTAGAAGAGCTTCCCTATTATGTACCAGAGAAAAGTATACCAAAACACATGAAGACATAACTATATAAAAGTACCTAGATACATCGCATGTGACATAAGAGCTCCCCATTCCTATGAGAGTTAACTAAGACATCACAACGAAATAAGTTTTTGTGAACAACACGAACTTTCAACAAATATGCCGATTTCACCCCCAAAAAGACACCGGCACACGCGTTGACAGCTCATGCTATTCACATAATCTTACTTACTTAAATGATAAACCTTAATTATTTCTCATGTGAATGGCATATGATATCATTCACAATGGCTTCGGTCTTTTGGGTAACATTTATTTTGTTTAAATGAGCATGATTGGGATATTCTACATAGCTTAATCTTTTAACATTCGATGTGCCAATAGAGTTGTTTTCAGTTAAACCAAAAAGACAGAGCACTAAGTTATTAACAGTGTTTTTGTGTAAGTTTGACGAATGTTTTCAATAACCCGATAAAGCATAACAGTACCAAAATGAAATAACCAGAAACAATCCAGTAGCTTTCATACCTTGTATCTAAAATACGACATGAGAATAGACACAATGGGTACATCTAAAGAATTATTGTCAAAATATATCAAGGTAAGAGCCTTTCGGAGAACTCAGGTAACACTATTTGTGCCCGTAGACAATGTGTTTGCATCTACAATGGCGGCTGCATTCATGTCAGCATCAAATTGTGCTAATGTAGTAAAAGAAGGCCATCTCTCGAGTTTTCATTTCGAGAGAAATACATAGAATAATCTCAATAGGCCATTCACAAGAACGCCACCATTTTATTCATTAGTTTTATCCAATTATTGGTAATTAAAATTTCGGTACGTTATAGAGTAGTCATGTGATGCAATTTAGCCAATAGCTTGGCGGTTGCAGGACTGACCTACATATTTCGAGGCCATTTCCACACTTCAAGTTTGTCGCCATGTTTTTTGGAGCTAAAGCTACGATCATACATTAGACAGCGGTAAAAATACGTTATTATTGATCTAAAAATAGCTACTCAACATCCCGTTATCTTAAAACAGAAAAAGGGCAACACAGATAAGTCGTTGAAAGGGCATCCTTCTGTAAGTTTTTTATTAGCTTGATTGTCATTGGCGGAAAACTTTCTTTTGTAATTCCTTGATGATCATGATAAAGGAATGATTAAGGTTGGGTATACATATTGTATAGGGTTGGGTTTGTGTTAATTTCGTATGATTCGCGTAATTTATATCACAGACTATTATTTGTAAATAATATGAACTAATACTAAGGTGTCGAACAACATGCAAAAAGAAGACAATTAATTGGCTACATGAACCTTTTCCGTGAACATTTCCGGTGCAAAACAGCTAGGACAAATGTATTACCGGATTTCATCTATAGAAATGTGTGATTTTCTATGCAATGAAATGCACGAAGGTCCTGTGCTACACGGGGAGCCCGCAAAGTGCATCGACATATACAGATTTAACAAAATAAATGTTCTTTTGGTCACATTAACAAATTTTCCTCGATTTTAAAACTCCTTTCCTAGAAATAACATAGAACGCAATGCGTAAAATCGCCACAGGGTTAAAACATTCTCTCGCCAGTTCACAGCTTCTCGCGTATTATTTCCCTTTATACCTAGGGAAAAGGGATTGCACCAGAAAGAACCAGGTGTGGTTTTGACGTCCAACTGGCTTATCTTAATGACCATTAAAGGTTCACTCTCATCCAATAGGTTTAAATCAAACTGTCCAATCGCTGAGCTTTCTCTTACACTACCTCAAGCGAAAAACTCGTATCGATTCCTCTAAGATTCTAATAATGACACTTAAATTTAGAACGAAGACAATACACGAAAAATGGCGATAGTTTGTCTGTCACGATCGAGATCTTCGCTGCGCCAAAGGAAAACGTTTTTGGTGTTAGGGTTAGAGATCAAATATATATATAAGGGTGCAATGACTAGAGTTGCCTGGTTAACGTGCAGAAAACTACCTAGTTTAGTGGAGGAAAACGTATCTTGAAATAACCCTTACAAAAGAACTTCATTTGAAGGGATATGTTAAAGGCAGTTCCATTTACACTTCCAAATAAACTAGACTGAATCACTAATATTACAAAGAAAGGTACCAATAAACTGTTTATCACAGAGCAAGTTGAACGGCTTTTGAGAAGTTCTTTAATCAACCAACTGAGATACGCGGCTATTAGCAGAGTTCGTTCCTAAGGCTGGTCTCCCACAGAGGCGCTGAAGGCTGTAACATCAGGTTTACTTCACTATTTCCATCACTTGATTCCTTGAACCAGAAGATCAATTTTTGCTCACAGGGCAATATCGGATTTCTTTTATAAAGACTTCTTTCTCAGGTTTCCAATGTAAAAAAATGGCAAATTATCTATGCCGTCCTTGTAAGGGTTTGCTAAAAAATAATTACAGACATTGGACAAGAAAAAAACATCAAGGAGTATAAAAAAGGGAAAACACGCCCAGGTATAGTTTAGGCTAGATTTTTTTTTGTAGACCTGAATGTTAACCTGGAGATATAAATTCGGCTTCTGGTGAATCCATATTACTTTATAGCGGTTCTCTTGTGCAATGTTTTCGATATATATCATATTTTATAATGCATTTATTTGCATACTCAAGGACACATTTTCTGTCCTCTATTCTCTTCTGTGACACGAACACGTCACATACCGTGCCTCATTCTAAAGACAATGCACATTTTGTTTTAAAACGAAAGTGTCAAATAATAAGTCTATGTAGCTTATTCGCCAAGGTTAGCTGCCATAAACCATGCAGTATAAACTGACAAATCCTCCTCTACCTGTATATATGCACGTCAAAATTCTTCTAAAACTTAATTTGTGTACACTATTTTGCAGTCTTTAGATACTTACTAATTATAACAAGCTGGATGTTGTCTAGTCCGGATTTCTGACTCCAAAATGACTATTTTTTTATACTGACGGTCGTATTTTTGAGTCAGAGCTCATTGCAATCAAAAAGCCAGAGGAGACTGCCCGCACAGAAGCGGGCAATATGTGGTCAGGTTTAGACAACGAAATAAGAAAATAACCTACTCAAATCGTATCTAAACGGTTATAATCGCGTTCATGGATAGTTTCGCTACCTGCCAGTGTCTCATATGGACGAGCAGGATCGGCCAGTAAACATTATTCTTCCCCTGAATTCACTTTTGCCTTCTCCAGTCTCAAACTCTCTGCCCATTGATGACGTAACACTGTTTAGCGGGTTTTCAGTTTTAAAACGTTAAATTCACTTTACAACAAGCCAAATTATTCATAAATGTCGTTTTTACACCATTTAGGTTAGATATATTGTTATTTACTGTCTAAATCTGACGGCAAACTGCCCGACCCAAAGCAGGCGGTCTGCTCCGATTTTTATATTGAAATGAGCCCTGACTCCAAAATACGACCGTCAGTATAACAAATAGTCATTTGGGAGTCGGAAACCTGAACTAGATGTTTTTGTCCATCGATCGTTTATTGGCGAACGGAGAGAGAGGTGGTTCTAGCCGAGAAATCTGGGCTCTGCCGAATTTTGTTCTCTCTCCGTGTTCGTCATACGGCGACAAGACACATAGCAGCCATATAATACCAGTTGCCGTAAGACCGATAATCCGGGCTAGAGGTGGTTCCACTAGTTAACTAAAAAACAATCATGCAAACAATAATAATCAGGCCAAGAAACCGATCAATAACCCATGAATCATAGGCTGTCTCTGCCAGAAATGTTTCAAGTACCACTGAGCTTCTGCGCCAGTAGAAGTTTGTAGTTTACAGGGGCTCGTTCTACTAAGCTGGCGTAAGTTGGGCCAGTCGCAAACCCGTGTTAAATTTTAGGAAATTGCGCATGGTCGCAAGTCTGGAGGCGCAACTCTATGTTGTAAACCTATGCGTAACTTTGCGCCAGCTTAGTAGAACGAGTCCCTGATCACTGGTCGAGGGTGAGCTTTCGAGGTAGGAACACGTAATTCGCACTTTAGATTATCTCTTCTGCCTTTTTATTTACTAAACAAAAAATTTCAAATGCATGTTTTCGCCGCATTTATGGTTATTTCAATTAGGCCTGTATGGTGGCGTTGGTAGGTTTAATCAGAGAGGAAACCCGAGTCATGGCCCCGAAGAAACCCTTAACTTTCGCCGGGTACCTGGCAGCCCTACCATAAATGGCAATCGAGAGAAAACCGAATTGATAATTATTTCATCTTCTAGTAAAAGTCCCGAAAAACTGTTTCTAGATTTTATCGTATGGCGTTTTAAAATATTGGTAAAGTCAGTAACCCGAATAAACCGTGTGTGATAATAAACAAAATAGATAGCCGGACTGTATGAGTTCATTTTTGGATGTTTTATTTCTTACAAAACTACCTAAACGTACATATGCAGCGGAAAGGTTTTATCTTGTTATCCAATTATGTTTCAACGAAATTTTCCCTGTATTCGGCAGCTTATGTCCATTTTAATGAAGTCCTTAAATACATAGTTTCTCCAATGTGGAGAGAAACGAACAAGTATCCCACGGAGTAATTGCCAATGAGAAACCCCGCCATTGTACTTTTTATACCTCAAAGTCTGATAAACAAACGCCAGAACGTTTTGAAGGTTTTCATATTTGTCACTTTATCCAACCTCGATATGATTGATTAGGCCTATTGCCTGGTTTTCTAGAAATTAGATTTACAGCTGAGCTCACACACTTATTTCCTACTATCAAAGACAATTTATACTTCAATATTTTCTATATTTATGATCACTAAAACACACGACCACAGGGAAAATCTTCTTGGCTAAAATAACCATGTTTTATATAGCTAGGAATCACCACATTCAAAAAGTGTTAAGGGATTTAAGAAGATTTACATAAACTAATGGGATTAGGCTGGGAATCGTCAGTTTTACAGTATAAGGTTTGATATCAATATGGGAGTATGATTTCGTTGTATCGTAAAGAAGATTTTGTGTTTTACTCTTTGTCAATCCGTTTGCGTTATTCAATGTGATTGATACAAGCCGATGTGATGAGCCAATGAGCAGACTTTTTGTCACTAACATTGCAGCATATTGGTTAGAATCGTTGGAGAGATAGCTGAAAACCATGCCCAGGGAAATTCTAGATACCATCTTTATCAGGAGCTTCGTTCGTCTTCTCGCCCGTTTTCCCACATTTTGGGTTCAAGTTGACGGTAATTCAGGTATGAAGCGACTGCTTCCAACTGAACACAAACGGTTACGCACAATTAACAGAAAACTTGCAAATTAAACGATCAGGCTGAAAAAACGCATCAACTATAAAAAGGTTGCATAGGAAACATTGGTTTTGCTTGTGGGAATTCGTTTATACTGCGAAATGCGATATCGCTAAGTGATACTATAAAGAAACACGTCTATGGTTCAGTTTTTACCTGATTTCTAATCCATTAACATATATTAAATAGACTTGGACACATATTGCTAAAACCCGACGTAAAAACCTACTACAGCAGTAATATCGATATTGGTTTGCATCTAAAACATGTTGAATTCTATATAATCAATATTCTAGATGTATTGTTTTAAAGGATGGGAGCTTCGAACACTTAATAGCAAAAAGCTACTTTAAATCCTCTCTGCGAGGTCGTCTGACATAATGGATTCAAGATATATTCTCATTATTTGAAAAGGTTTGAGAAAAAGTAAATTTCGTTTAATGCACAATTGATTGCAATTAAAAAAAAAAAGAAAAATCAGAGCTTTTAACCTTGATGGCGGTTGAAATATAACGTTGGCGAACTAATGTTAGTTGTTGGTTAAACACAGACTTTACGTAAGAATAAAGCGCCAATCACGAGGAATGTGGAATCTACGTTAATTTCACAGCTGTTAAAGAGTGTTTCGTCTTCATTTTTTCCGAGTTGATACTTAGTACAACCCTTTATGTGGGCGCTTTTTATTTTGATTAATTGCCCGGGAGATCTTCACAAACAGAAACATTAAAAATCGTACAAAATTGTAAATATAACTTAATGAAGATTAGAGGGCTACGTTTGAATATACGATCGTCGCTCTATTACAGTATAAGACCTCTGCATAGAACACAATTACCATAAGTTTGTACTATACTACAGCTTTCAAATTTTAAGAAGAAAGAAAGAAGAAATAAGTACGTTACACGAAGCGGTTATGTTATTGACGGCGAAATACAACTGACACAGTCTATCAAATAGAAACAATAGATAATGTACTTACTTTTGTAAAACGGTCTTCTCTTGTAAAAACTGGACATTGGTACAGATAAAACAGACGATACAAGTAGAACGAGGGTGAGATAAATGAGCTGCATGTTTTTAAATATTGTCAGAAAACTTCACACAAAATTCTGTCTACTTTAGTAACAACTCGCAGCCTCTGTCTATGTGACTTCGATTGAAAAGTTAGTCGATGGTGAAGTCCGTCACTATATGACTGTTAGTGGACTAGTGGATAGCTTACAAGACACACAGTTGACAACAGCTCTTCGCCGAGGCTGACAGGCTTCTATATTTCAAGATGCTTCAGTGAAATTATTTAAAATGTGTTGTCGCCTACAAATAGAGCGCTAAAAGCTGGCGAGGTAATGAGTCGCCATCAGAAATAGCGGATTAGTTTACGTAGGTGTCAGCAGCCAATAGGAATGAGACTAGCAATATGTCATAGAGTCCAACCCCCAAGGAAACCGTGGTCAGAATCGGTTTGTCAGTCCATTACTACAGTCCAGTATTTAACACGAGATAAATGAGATGTCCCATATCAGTAATCTTAAATGAGATTCACCAAAGTTTTCGCTAATACAAAACAAACCCCAGTGGATTTCTCGAACAGGAAAAGCTACTTTAGACAAATGAACAGAGTGAGATTCTATTGCTCACGTAAGAAAACTTCCCAGCAAGAAAGTAGGTTGTTTGTCTATCAATCCAGTGAATTGCAGTTAAATGGCCGCTGGTCAGATGGCTCTCCTACAATCGTAGTTTATGAAAAAAATCCGAACTTTGGGAGCTCATGTCGGTTAAAGTAAAACATAATAAATAAAAGCAATATAGCGCCGATATTTTACTTTCAAAAGAAAGCTAAACTGACGATTCTTTACGGTCGGGCTGTTTGACAGCCATATGATAGTGGGCCATTCGACCATTTGACTTGCACCCAATCTGAATTTGTTTTATTTTTCCTCAGCCACGTGTCGCCAAGAGAGCCTGTAACTGCAAAACTCTTCATGGAAGGTTGCACGAGCTGCCATAATTCGAACTTTATAAAATAAATTCTGTGTGTTGTAAGAGCCGAAATAGTGTGCAATGTCCTAGTTTGGAATAATATAACAAACAAGCAAACAAATAAAGAAACACCCCCCCCCCCCCCCGATCAGTTTCTTAGTCATAACGCGTTTCAAGTAAATTAGGGCAGGTAACGTATGGAGATTGTAAATTAAAGTGGCATGAGCTGCCAAAATTCAGACTTTTTTCAAAATTCCTGATCGTCACGACAGGAACAGGCTTTGAAGGCCATCGAAAAACTAAATGATTGGCGTTGGAAAGAGGAAAATCCATACAGTATGTGGCCTGTACGAACCGAAAACGTGTTCGAAAAGTAAACAAAATTTGAATAACCGGGACGACCATTCATTCATTCTAAGCCAAAGTTTGTTCAAAACAATACTTTATCGTATATTTTAGAGACTAGAAGCACTAAAAAGCTTCTGAATTACATGTATACGTGTTGAGAAAAATAGCCAATAATTTCAACATTCTGTATAAACTTTAAAATATCAACATTTTGGCAGCTCATGCCACTTTAACCCAAGCTTACATGTGCGAGCGGAGATCTGACTGTCAGGTATGGGAAAAATATATTATACATCTTGAGGTTTTCTTCTGGAAAGGATTCAGAGCTCCAACGATTAAGAACGTTAGGCCTACATTGATCGAGATCGCAATTTGAACAATGAAGGTACATTTAACGTACCGTCTATAAGAATTGCTGCTATTGTATCAGCATCCTGCGAACACCAAAATCGAAACGCCAACTGATCTATCAATGTTAGACTAAGCAGAGGCTATTTTAAGCGAAGTTAAGTAAATCCAATTTACATAGAAAGAAAAAACACCGGAACCCAAACCAAACGTGGTTTGACGTGAAGTTTTATTTTAAGCTTTATTATAGAGTCTTCAAGGGCATCTTCAGGGTCTTGGTGGCTCAGTCGGTTAGAGTTATAGTCCCTACTATGTGTAGAGTGTTCTGCACACTCAAAGTGACATTTTTACTTCAATATAATCGCACTGTGAAGCCAGATGGACTCTGAAGTTTCATACTTACAAGCATCTTTTTATTTTGTTAAAATACACTTTTGATTTGGCTAACGATATCCTGAACAAATTGTATAGCTTATTGCCATTAATGGTGATTTCTTATCGCCAGAATGTTGCACTTTTTAATCTGATTTTAGGTGAAAGAGTTAATCCCAGAGGTCAACTGAATATTTGACTTTTAATCATTCAACATCATGGAATTCAATTCAATCTGACGTATGCTAGTATATTTATCAGCTTTTCATTCATCTCGTACATTTAACTGGGGATATTGTTAGTCACGTTCAACATTTCAGACACTGGTAACCATTGAAGACACAGTCACTCGTTCAGGGTGAATCGAATCAACAAGGAGCGTAGCCATCTTGCCTGATTTAGTCAAAATGAAACTATTTAGGGAAATTAACTCCCCGTTTTCGTTACTTGCTCAATATTTCTTTTAATTACAAGTAGGCTAAATGTTCAAATATAGTGTGATGTTGTATGGGAGAAACTGCATTACATGTGAATAATGAATTGGATTGTATAAATTAAAAAAACCGTTAAAAAGTAAACCCCAACGACCTTTCGTTGATTTTCTTTGCTAGAGCAAAAATCGCGTTATTGTATCACGTCCGCATGTTACCTATCGCGGTTTATCTTTCCTGGATGTCTGGATTAGTCCGACAGCTTTCTACTTAAATTAGATAAGGCTATACATGGACTAAGCGCAATGTGAAATAAGTAATAAATGTTAAAGTATACTTTTAAATAAATATTGAAAAGGGCAAAGAAGTCATATATTCTCAATTACACAGTCCATGCACTCCAAATAGATTTCCGAGTCGTCAAGTCCTATATACGTATTCAATTATTAAGCACAATTTTAATTTTATAGTCACCCAGTAATTAGATACGTTTTAAACCAATTGCTTACCATGTTAACTATGGTTAATAATTAAACTACCAACAAGCCTTTTATATACCTATTAAACATTTCTCAAACGTATTAATTAGCGTATATTTAAATGTTTTCATTATCATTTTCATTGCCAAATGCTACCTAAATTGTTTCAAGAACGAAACGCCTACATACATATATTTATAAGTCTATAAAACCATCACTATAATCACTCATAAGATAAAATAAGTCAATATGGTTGATAATAAGTGCTGTACATTTGACATTTGCATGCTTTTACGTAACAGTTTTTAATTCTCCTTTTTCTTATCACATGAATGAAGTCGAGTGTAGGCAAAGCGCTCTGATAGCATTTTCCGAGTAACCAATTATAAGGTCAGACAGGGCTTAATAAAATGCTTGTACCATTAATCGTAAAAATAAATGGAAATTTACGACGATCTACATAGCAATTAAAAAACTCAAAATATACCTTATCGATTTTCTCTCCTTTCATATAACTGACCGAACACTTATTAATTGATACTAATGAATGCACCAATAAGTTAAAGTGGCATGAGCTGCCAAAATGCTGATATTTTGACGTTAAAACAGAATGTTGAAATTATTGGCTATTTTTCTCATGACGTATAATTCAGAGGCTTTTTAGTGCTTTTAGTCTCGAAAATGTACGATAAAGTATTGTTTTATACTAACTTTGGCTTAGAATGAATGAATGGTCGTCCCGGTTTTTTACATTTTGTTTACTTTTCGAACACGTTTTCGGTTCGTACGGGCCACATATTGTATGGATTTTCCTCATTCCAGCGCCAATCATTTAGTTTTTCGATGGCTTTCAAAGCCTCTTACTGTCGTAACGATCAGAAATTATGAAAAAGTGGGAATTTTGGAAGCTCATGCCACTTTAAAACAACCAACCAACCCCTTATAACCAGAGTATACGTGTGTCACACCTCTGTGCGCTGGAGCCTGGTAGGTCTCGAGAAAAAAAGTGATAAAATATACCTTTTTGATTTTCAGAATAATTAACACTTAACGGATATGACATGTGTAATATATGAATACAATTTACAGAATGATAACAGCTGATCGAATCGATGTATAAGTCATGGACCAGCGATAGCAAAAGAATGTATACACAAAGAAAAAAGTTAAGCACCCCACGCTGAAATTAATTATTATAAATCTGCATTAATGTTAACTGTAATGCCAGTTATGATGATGATAAGAATGATGTTCTATTGAACGATTGTGGCAATTCATGTGTGACAGTAACGCAAAAGCTGCATGTAATACGACATGAAATGTTTTTTCGTGCAATTACGGAAACTGGTGTTGTAAAGGACCGACCACTCTTGGTTCGACCACCTGTAACATCACAGCGTGAAGATAGGGCACTGATCAGACTGATACGACGTCACTCATTTGCACTCATATGAAATATTCGTGGAGTATTAAATACTAGATGTATAGACCTATATTTCCCCACAGTTATATCGATATTATTTTACCCTAGTGATTCGGGCTAAGGCGACAAGACACGTTAGCAGCCATATAATACCAGTCGCCCTAAGGCCGATAATCCGGGCTATCTTTGAGGCGGCTGGCAATACCCAACGGGCGTCTGTGCACAAGAACCATGAGAAACCGATTGAAAGCTGCAGGCCTGAGGGCAAGGAGAGTCATCAAACGCCCCCTATTGTCAGATCGCCATCAACGGATAGGTTTGGCTTGGTGCTTAGCACGACGAGTTTGGAATTTGAGGACCTGGCGAAGAATTCATTGGCCGGACGAAAGTCGTTTCTGGCGAACGAGGGTATGGAGGCACAAAAACACAGCGTATACACCCAAGAACATCCAGCCATTTGTTCCTTATGGAGAGGACTCTGTAATGGTTTGGGGAAGCATCCCTCACGACTGAAAACTGGACTTGGTCACTATAAGAGGAAACCTCACAGGTGACCAGTACATTCGGGAGGTCTTGCAACCAGCTGTCGTGCCTCATTTTGAGAACCACTCATTAGGCTCAAGACCTGTGTACAACGCCAGACCCCATCGTTGCCGAACGTTCCAAAACGAAGCTGTAACAACACTGCCTTAACCCGTCGTGAGTCCGGACTTGAATCCTTTAGAACACTGAATGGGCTGAAACATTCAAGCCTCCGGTACAAAATCTGCAGGAATTGGAAGCCGCATTACATCGGTATTGGCGGCAGTTACCACTTCAACAGATTCGACATCTCACCGGAGGGGTGAGACGCAGGTTTGAAGCTAATGGAGGCTATACGAGCTATTGAGCTTCTGCTCTAGGGATGTGTTCTACAGACTCAAAGTTACATTTTTACTTCAAAATGTTCGCCCTGTGAAGCCAGATGGACTTTGAGGTTTCATACTTACAAGCATCTTTTTATTTTGTTAAAATACACTTTTGATTGGCTAACGATATCCTGAATAAATTGTATAGCTTATTGCCAATGGTGATTTCTTATCGCCAGAATGTTGCCCTTTATGATCACAATCGTTTCTGCAATATCAGTTTGCCAATAATCTCCGTACACCAATGATTTTATCGGTGCAGACTTTCCAGGGGCGGGGGATGTGGGTGGGGGGGTTGTTAACTTTTTTTGTGTGTATATTATAGCGAGTCCACGTCTTTGGTAAGCCCGATAACGTTATAGCACGTGACTTTCAGAAGAAGGTCTGTATGTATGATATATGCCAGGGTATTTGTCTGTATATGATGGGCTAGTGTTTCTCCATTTATGTCAAATTCCATGACATATTTGTCTATTTACTCATTTAGTAAGGTTTAAATATGGATATTTTTGAGATTTATTAGGAAAACCCGTGCCTCTAGTAAAACTAGTCTAGTCTCTTCTAAGCGGTCAAAGCGGTCTAAATGCTATATACATTAATATGATTTTTTTTCATTTAAGGTACCCGGCCTACGGTAAAAGAAATATTTTTCATTTAATGGACTTAAGCTAATTTAAATGCAATATTCTGTTCATAATAAGTATGCCTGCACCTTGCAAAAACATGCATACCTTAAAACTAGTATAAACGTGTTTAACTAGTCTAGTCTCTTCTAAGAGGTCAAATCAAGCACGTTTTGATTTTGTATGAAGACTATGATAGTCACATGGGTTTCTATGTTTTTTTTTGTTGACCATCAATACTCCATTTGACCGAATAGTTTTTTTACCTTCCTATCGATGAGAAAATTACGTTTCAGGAAGAAATGGGTCCGTTAAGTTGCATACATTTATAATGTTGTTTCAATTATTGTTAAATTCATTGTACACAAACCATTGTGACAAGGGGCAATTATTTTCTCAAGTCAATAAACTTTGAATTGAAATTGTATAATCACACGTTGGTATTCCTTCTATTCGGTACAGGCTGAGGCTTTTCACGCACACATATGACGATCTGAGTTTCTGCTTAATAATGACCTTAACGAAAAATATCAACAGCACACCAACTGACCTTAGTTGTCCATCACTCTTTATTAAACCCATTAGACATTAAAACTTCGCAAAATAAAAAAAAATGTGATTTCTTGGAAGTATCACGTTGGGCATCGTGTTAACATCACTATCCTGCTGTGATACTGGCGATGGTAATGTGGCTAACATCGACCTACCGCCAGGTAACTTCCATCACTGCCATATAGATTCTGCTGGTTGGTTGGTTGGTTGTTTTAGCTTATTGGCGCGTCCATTCGTAATATTGATTCTGGCTTTACAATGATTCTGTCTTCCATTAAATGAACATTCTCAAGTACACGAGTTATTTTTTTTATTCTAAATGTAGCGAATTAAAATATGTAATCTGTCTATGCCTGTCGTCGGAATTTTGTGTTGAGTAAAGTGAACTAAAAATGCGTCAACCACGGCTTTGAAGATTCAGCCTCACGTAAGCCACCTTTTCGGGTAACAAAGCAAGACTTCGACACCGTTATAGGTCACATTACCCAGTTTTTCATTTGCAGCCAATGGGAGATAACTTCGGTTATGCTAGAGCTATAAAGTTTGATCAGTTTGCCACAGTTGAGTAAAAAAGAAAGTGCATGAGCAAATTGACACAACTGCAGGTCAATTCCACTGCCTTTTGGCATGAAATTAACGGTGGCTAAATAAAAGTTGCACAAGGGGTTGATTTTTTATGAAGTTTTTAAAATACCCCTGTTTCTGTATGGATCAATGGGTGCGAAACTCTCAGAATGGGGGTAGCCATCTTTGCAGGAGTGCAGCAAAAAATCGGCATGCACTATGTACCTTTTTCTTGTGTTTTTTTAATTTCCCACATACCAGCCTACTTGGAACTGGAACCGAAAAAAATTGATGAGATTTAGGTAATTAGCAATTAACCATAACGTTAACATGGCCGCAAATGGGGGAAAAAACTGTATTTTCTGACCTATAGGAAAACTAACATTTGTGCATCACGTCTTTCAAACTCCGTCCAGTTCATTTTTTTTACTAAACATGTCGTCTGCATCGGTGTTGGATAGTGAAGAGCCTGTTTCGAGCATTATGGCTCGTTTATCTGGTATTTTTGAAAAAAATGTCTGTATGGGAGAGGGTTGTTGGCTATGGCAGGGTAACGTGCACCCCAAAAGTGGATATGGCAGGGTGAGAGATTTTAAATATGGTGGAAAAAAGTCGGATATCTATGCACATAGGGTAGGGTACATGCTTTTTCATAGAATTCTAAATATTCCGAAAGTCAGTGAATACAATGAGCCTGTTGAAGTCAGCCACCTATGCCATTCAAAACTGTGTGTTAGGGGCACTCATTTGACACTGGAGACCAAATCATCAAATAACCAGCGAAAGGAATGCAGCAGGCAGAAAAAGTGTTTATGTGGTAACCAGCCACCATGTTTATTTCAATGAAAACAGGTAGATGTAGTGCAAGGACAATTTTTTATATAGTTTTGTTCTTTCTGCTTGTTTTGTTTTTGTATTTCTTTTTGCAGTTGAGTTTTGGCCCAATAATGTCTTTTTGATAAGACTTTAAGTTGCATGTATTTGTCATTTTATTTTCATGTAGGGCATACATTCTCCTGCGTTTTTGGGCCCTTTTCTGTTTTGCCTTACTTGTTGAAAAGTAATGTTTACGTTTTTCACCTTCTTGTTGTAGGGCTTTGAGTGACTTAGCCACCCTGGAGCCGGGTGTGACAGGACTACCAACAGCATCACAAAGCTTTAGTAGAGATTCAGCCCTGCCATTATTAATACTGTGAACAGCACTGTTTGCCCTTCCCTCAAAATTTCTTGTGTAAGTTACATTACTGGGGAGTGACCGCCGCAAACAACGGTTGATAGCTTCAGACTTTTGACTGTTTGTGTTCATTTTAGTTTTGTCTAAGATTGCTTGTCCGAGCCGGTAGTGGATACACTGAAGCAGGTAGGTCATATCTGCTTCGTCTGGATTTATTATAAAGTTACATAAGCTTTTGACCAACCAATTTCTGTGTTTCCCCCCAGCACAGACAAACGATCTACGCTTACACTCTCTGTGGGTACCTTTGTAGCACTCAGGGATAGCCTGGGCAGCATATGACAGGTCCCTCTTAAGGGGGGCTGTTTTCCCTGCATGATGTTTAAAGGCGGCTGAAAACTCAGCCGTGCATCTCATTGCCAAGTCTGCAGCAAATGTGTTTTGGCACCTGTTTTTATAAGCTTTAGTTCTTCCAGGGAACATATCAGCTGAAAATTTAACATTTTTAATCTGTTTCCTGTGATTTCTTGCCAGATGAACAGTATCTAGAAAGTGTATGGGTTTAGATTTTAATTTGCCTGTTTGATGTAAGTTTTCAGCCGCTTTAAAAGCACCACTGTCAGAATCTGTAGTAATTCCCCCCACTTGCAGTCCATTCTGTACTACTGAACTGAGACTCTCAAATGCCCAAGCCTGTTCGTTTCCTATCGTTGTCTCCATTGATATGTTGGCGCTGCAATTCCCACAGAAAGGGGTATGAGAGTTATCCCCCTTTTTACTCTGGATACATTTTTTACACAGCTTATTTTTGGTTGTTAGAGCTAAAATTTTCTTGTTTTTTGTAACATTTTCAGAGATTGTGTATGTACACTGAGTTGCAGGCTGGAAAGGAGTTTTACCAATACCGGAATAAGGCCTATTGTTGTACTGAGCATCCCCTTCAACCGATATCGGTGTATCAGGTGAGTAGCCCCTCAGTCCTTGGATGTACTGGATTTTTTCAGCCTCCGACTTCATATTGTCTTTGTTTACAGCTGTAATTATCTTACATACATTGTCAGCGTTTCTTTGCAGAGTTTTTAGGGTGGGGGGAGGTGTATTGGTGCATAAATAAGTGGTCCTTAGACCAGCATAGCCCAGTGGCAACTGGCTTAGGGCCACCTGAATGCCAAGGTTTGGTGCAGCTGCCCTTGGGCCTCTCCCCCTTCGAACTGTCGATTCGTGGAACAGTTTAGCTAATTTGGATTTGTAACCACATCTCTGACAACATAGCCCTTCTTTCCAACACTCTCCCCACTTCATTTCCCGACTTAAATCCCACTCAAGTTTTCCCGGACAGTTGATATGTTGCACAATGGCTTCATTCCATAAATCAGCTGTTTTTTGCATGTGGAGTTTCCTATATGTGTCTGAATCTGCCCTAAAAGAATCAAAACAGTAAGAGAGAACTAGAAAAATGACTTATAATGAAAAGTAAGTTAATCGGTTTTACCTTTGGTTAACAGTATCTGCACATATTTCCACCTGGGTGGGTGTCTTAGGGCCAGGTCGCAAAATGCATACATCTTCTTTACCTGGGTTCACATGTAATGGGGGACACATACTAGGAGTTTGTTCTCTTACAATCTCACACAATTCTCTGGGAAGTCTGACATACTTAGTTTCCTTGACAATTTCATCTCTGTCACTCGGTGAAGCCTCAGGAACTTTCACGTGGCCTCGTCTGAAACCATGTGATTTCCTTTTTCTGTCACCTTTTGCCATTTTCTTTTTCAAAATATTTCTTAAAGCTACCAGCAGGCCTAATTTTATAGAGCTGAATAAAGTGGTCTTCAGTATTGTGCTTAAATAGTGGTCGGTTTGACAGGTTAGAAGTCCGCCTTGTTGAGAAAAGATAAGGATTGTGATCTATGATAAATATTGAGTGATTTTAGAACTATGGTACCCCCTGTACCTTTCTTCCACTCCCAACTTTTACAAGCTTAGAATTACTTTACAACCTGGTTTTATCTTTGTCGACAGGAAAGAAAGCTTTGAAAACATACCAAATTTGACAGCTTTGTGAGAATATGTAATGGGTTATTGCCCTTGATACAATCTGGACATCATCAAGTTTGGACTGAATTTGAGGGGTGGGGTAAGTTTTCATCACAGCCGCCCAGAGTTTAATGTGTGCAGAGACTGTTTACCATGCTTAATATAGAGAAAAGAATTACAAACCACATTAACAGCTTTTGGGTAGATTCCATGCATTTATTTTATCACACCATGAAATTCAAAGTTGTTCCAACTTCAAAAATGTACACAAAATTAAAGCCACTCCTTAGGATGGGGGCTAGGCCACATATTGAGTTACAGTAAAATATCTACCATCTAACAACAAACAACTTTCTACATTTTCAATTAGCATTGATGAATGGTCAGTAATCATCTAAATTTGACAACTTTTAAGAAAGTCACTTCCTCCTATAGGTCACATTACCCAGTTTTTCATTTGCAGCCAATGGGAGATAACTTCGGTTATGCTAGAGCTATAAAGTTTGATCAGTTTGCCACAGTTGAGTAAAAAAGAAAGTGCATGAGCAAATTGACACAACTGCAGGTCAATTCCACTGCCTTTTGGCATGAAATTAACGGTGGCTAAATAAAAGTTGCACAAGGGGTTGATTTTTTATGAAGTTTTTAAAATACCCCTGTTTCTGTATGGATCAATGGGTGCGAAACTCTCAGAATGGGGGTAGCCATCTTTGCAGGAGTGCAGCAAAAAATCGGCATGCACTATGTACCTTTTTCTTGTGTTTTTTTAATTTCCCACATACCAGCCTACTTGGAACTGGAACCGAAAAAAATTGATGAGATTTAGGTAATTAGCAATTAACCATAACGTTAACATGGCCGCAAATGGGGGAAAAAACTGTATTTTCTGACCTATAGGACCAATATACCAATACAGAAACTTTTGCCAAATAGCTCGTGCCAAGTCGCTTTAACAAGTTAGAAAACGTGAGACACCTTCCCCATTGTCTCCAGAGGAAAGCGCGTGTAAACCACTTTATGGTTCTCGGGATGAATGCGGTCTCCCGGGGAATGAATACAGATTTCCACAGCTACAAATGACCAGTAAGGATTATCGTGTCCGATTGCCTACGGAGAGTTTATCAAACGGTATTAAACAGACACGAGCGGATTAGGATTAATTTTTAACGGGCCAATATGATTTTATTTAGTCTTAAATTTTTCACGCTTTTAGAAACATTGCTCTCGCAGCCACTGGATTCGAGATGACATAAAGTCTCCATTCTCCTTTTCTTATATCTTATCACTATAATGACTAAGAATAATCACAAAAGTCCTTTAAGAAAAACAACAATTTGGCATGAACTGTCAGAAAAGGGTTCTATATGTGCTACATGAAATGTCGGTGAACATTTGACGCTGGTGTCAAATGTTAACATCTCGTGCAGGTAATGGCGGAATCCTTTGGTGGATATCTGTTAAAAAGGCATGTATTGCCAAAATTAGAACTTTTCATAAATTCTCATTTTCACGAAAGTAAGAGGCCTTGAAAAACTAAACGATTGTCGTTTGAATTAAGAAAATCCATACAGTCTGTGTGCTACACTAGTCGAAATAGTGTCAGAAAGATAGCAGAATTTAAATAACCGGGTCGATCATTCATTCATTCTAAACCTAAATGAGTTGACATCGCAACATAAACGTACAATCTCGAGACCAGTAGCGCTAAAAAGTTTCTAAATTGCAGGTTTTGAGAAAAATAGCCGATAATTTCTCCCTTCTATTTTAATCTAAAGATATCAACATTTTGGCAGCCCGTGCCACTTAAAACGGTTTGAATGGTATTCATTAACACAGCAGCAGGAAAATCAATGTTTATTAAGAACGGTTCGCCCGAACCAAGGCGAAATGAGCAACACAGGTCCACCTGTCAATGTATACGTTGTTTAAAAATCAATATCAAAACATGTTATAGAAGAAAACAATCCATTCCATTTCTGTCGGAGAAACAACACATCGCGTGCTTGGAAAAAGTAGTTTTTGGCAAACTAATGTAAATCATTCCAATGTAAATATAGTAAAAGTGGATTTACTTGAAAAAAAAGCTATAACTAAAGAAATATTTTCAAAAAGATAAGCCTTAACATTTAGACAACTCATAACGACTTAATCAATAGAGGAATTAAAACCTAAAGCCCTGCTATCCCTGTGATGCTTATAGCCACCCAAAAAATTAAAGCGATTTACAGCACGAGATAATTTACACACTGGATTTAGGTTTTTTACATTTACTTGGGGCTATCTTCGTTAGAGCAAAAAAGAAATACACGTGTAAAACTACGCTATAACTTTGTGGATGAAATTGGTCTTCTGAATTGAGATCTGCTCACATGTCAACTGACCAATTGAGATTACGCCTCATATTGACCGCCGAGAGATTTATTGATGTTTCCTATGTGGCAGCGTTGCCAGTTTTAGTGGGAGAGGACACCGGGCTCTTTGCCCGGAAGAAACCCGGGCATTTGGCGAGTACCTGACAACTCTCCCACATACGGCGATAGAGTGATAATCCACTCAGAAATTAATCACTTTTTATTTGGTCTGAGTGGGATTCGAACCTGCACTGTATCGATGGAAGGCCTGTGTCAGTCTGAGGGTCTGTCACTCTAACCGACTGAGCCATTAAGGCCCTCTGACCCTCCGAGAAACAATCCTAACAAACGATATTAAATAGAATACGGTGAAAAACTTTCAACTTCTAAATGCCATTGAAAGATTTGATATTTAATAGACACTGGGGGATTAAAACACATAAATCTAGCATAGCAAAATGGCTGTAAAATAATACTTTTAAAACAGTTTTCTTTATTATAAAGCTTAGAGATTACCGTATAAATTGAAATGATTTACTTCATTAGATTTCAACGGCTGGTCTATGAATAACATTAATATATGAAATAATATTAACTAACAGAGTTTAAATTGCACTTTCTTTCACATCCTTCATCCGAAGGATGATCATAAAAATTCAAAATGCACCCAAGCGGCCTACAACAGGTGACAACTTACAACATTGCGACCTGATAAGACGTTATTCCGATATTGCGAGTTCTAAATTGGGAAAATAATTCCGGAAGTGGAGGTGTATTCCAGGCGAGTGACGTATGTTGAGAATTTCAGGATAAAGACCTCTTGCAACTGACATTGTCGTTAAATTCCTCTCGTTGTAAAAAAAGCATATCTTTTAAGAAGCATTCTAAGATTATGACATTTGCACTTTTATAAAGAATTGTAAGGGTGGTTCATAAAGCTATGAGCTTATCAGAAATGTGAATTGTTATCTGTTCTGTACATTAGTAATTGATAAAAAACAAAATATGCAGATATCCTTTTATGAAATACAGCTTTATTGGATTGAAGCCTATCATAATCCTAATAACTTCAGAGAAATCAAACGAATGTACTCTAATATAACCTAGACTCCATTACCAGCGAGTAAGTAGACTTTTGGCTCAAAGATAGCCACCCTGCCATAGACGCATAAATCTCCTGTTTGTCTCTGTCAGCATATATCTATCAGCGATTTATAGAAGAAATACGTGTGGTCTCACGAGGAGTTCAAGCACTTTTGGGTAACATTCGTACAACTTACACTAATACATCACGAAATCCGACTTTTATACATACCGAGCAACACAAATGCACCATTTACAGACAGAGACACATTGTGTAAAACTGAGTGTGCGACACGCAGTTACCAAATCACTTACTGTAACACAACGGCTTAATATCGAAGGATGGTTTCAAAGGGACCTTTGTTGTGTGCAGAGGGTTAAATAGCGGTGAAAAAGAAGACATTGAATCACGAGGAGAATTTCAAAGTAAATATATTTTAAAGCAGACATCAACGTATCATATTGAAATCTTGGGAGGCGAGTCAGTCAATTTCTCCCATGTCAATAAAGACAAAATCTCTTTTAGTGTAAAACAAATGAACAAATTATAAATAAGTGAACTAAACAAAAGGGGTATATTATGTGGAATTAGAAGATCAATGTTTAATAAGACTGACTTAACACCTTCATCCATTTGAATCATGACAATCCGGTTTTCGGCCAATATATATATATACTATGATTTGTTTCATAAATATCGGAATTTGTTTGTCAAATAACGCGCAATGTTGATCATTTCGAAATCGTCCGAATTTCTTATAACATGAAGAAAATCGCATGTCTAACGGACATTCAGATGTTTAACTTGGAAATATCAAAGTATAACATTTGCATGACAGAAGAGGTTATGTACTCATACTTCACATAAATCCGTAAACATCTCTATTTGTTTCTGCTACACGTAGGTCTTGTACAAATCCACTTTAAAATAATGTTTTCTAACTTCTAAACTGCTTCCCCTTAGACCTGAATCTAGCGTACAAAATCGACGCGATATTGGACAATTCCATCCAAATGTGAACCTTTCTAGTTTGAATTATTATAGTGGAAAACTGTATTTGATACAATCTACAAGTCTCTAAGACTGACTTTCACTTGGGATTGAGTGACATTGTAGAGAATTACCAAGCATTCAGAAAGACATGGAAGGGATTAAGGATGATCTATTCAAACTAACCCATCGACGACGTTGACTGAACTGTACATTATAATCAACCCTGTATCTGGCGTTATTACGAATTGTATCTTTTTAGTAATTAGATATTATCTTAAATTGGTTATGGAAATATAGTTAACACAGTTTATCTTAGCAAACTGTCTTCATTGATGTATAGACAAGAAACAAAAAAATGAATCCGTTACGAAATGAAGACAAAGTGGTAATTAGCCTATGACCCCCATCCCAACCCGCCCTCCAAGCTACCTTGTTATGTCAAACCTTGGCTATGTTAATTTTACGTACTACATAAGGTTCGTTGTAATTTGTCCAGTCACCACTTTACTTGACCTGCAGGGTAATGTATGTTCAGTCAACTGTCTTTCGGTGAATGATTAGATATTAAGAATCGTTTGTCTTATTTTTGTTTCTTTGGTGTATGTTTATGCTCGTCGAATGCGAAGGTCTTTGTATAAAATCACGAGGAAGTTTCGAAAGGATTGTAACAAATCCTCATCTTGATATTCTATACTCTTGTCGATTATCTCCCGTTAGGACAACGCCTTCACTTCCGGTATGTTTTGCCAATGAAACGCTCTTAGTGGCGATACTCCATATGTCTTTCCGGATACCTGTTGGTAATAATTAAGCCAATAACTAACGCTTGTAAGATTTTACCCACTGATAATGTGAATTTAGGAAAGCATCACGCTGGCCGACTACCATGAAATAACCACCCCTTGTGATGGAACTGGTTGTAATTGAACTGCCACAAAGAACATCCATTTAAACACACTTTGTAAATGCTTTTTCAATAACGAAGAAACAAAATGGTCAGAAATATTTTTGACCTCTTCTAGATGAAAACAAACACCCTTATTGGACTACAAACAGACGTTTTTTTATTTATTGTGGTGGGGAAGGGGAGCTTCTTATAATAATACACAAGGAAATATAAGTTCAGGTAGCTCTGAATGACTAAATTTAAATATTAAATACTTTATCTTTTGTACACTATCACATTCAGATTTAAATTAGTTCGTCACGTCAAAAGACTTCCACCCCACAACCTGCATGTCTAACCAGTACACGTAAACGTTTACAACGGGTGGTTTTGATGTGGAATATTTGATAAACCTCGTTAAAATGATCCTTGAGCTGTCAGGTTAACTGACGTTACTGATGGTCCACTTTGTTCTACCAGATCAGTAATGTTAGGCCAGGACAGTTGTTTCGTGTCCTCGTGATAACGTTGTCCTCACGCCAGGATACGTCAAATGCGGACAGCAAAATGGGTGGGATGAACCGGTATCCATTCTTTTCTACGTTTGTCCAACTTTTCCCACATACATAGCCGTTTAAATGCTTTCATAAGATCGGGATAGTTGGACAACTTTACGTTGGGGAACCTCCGTTCCCAAAACTGTATTTGACAGCAGGTAAGCAGATAACATATGCGAAACCAAAGGATTGACGTTATCTTATAGTATGCATTTTCTAATTAACAATCCCTTAGTTTTGAGATCTTTAGAAACAATGAAAGTGTTAGAATCTTAATCAAAGCGTTATGAGCTGCCAAAATTCAGGCCATCGAAAAACTAAATGATTGGCGTTGAAATGAGGAAAACCCATACAGTATGTGGCCTGTACGAACCGAAAATGTGTTCGAAAAGTAAACAAAATTTAAATAACCGGGACGACCATTGATTCATTCTAAGCCAAAATTAGTTGAAAACAATACTTAAAGTGGCATGAGCTGCCAAAATGTTGATATTTTGACGTTGAAACAGAATGCTGAAATTATTGGCTATTTTTCTCAAGACTAATAATTCAGAAGCTTTTTAGTGCTTCTAGTCTCGAAAATGAACGATAAAGTATTGTTTTGAACCAACTTTGGCTTAGAATGAATGAATGGTCGTCCCGGTTATCTAAACTTTTCGAGCACTATTTCGGTTCGTATAGGCCGTAGATTTCCCTCATTCCAACGCCATTCATTTAGTTTTTTTGATAGCCTTCAAAACCTCTTACTGTCGTGACGGTCAGAAATTATGAAAAAATGTGAATATTGGCAGCTCATGCCACCTCAATCGTACATTTTCGAGACTAGAACCACTAAAAGGCTTCTGAATTATACGTCTTGAGAAAAATAGCCAATAATTTCAACATTCTGTTGTAACGTCAAAATATCAACAATTTGGCAGCTCATGCCACTTTAAGTAGCGATTGTAGTCTCTCTACATATGAAGATAAGAAGACATTTTGCACATATAACATGGAAATAGGAATATGTCTGCCAGGCCAAATTGTCTTGCATTTTATGCTCGCAAGTTTGTTAACCAATTTTTCATACAGAATTAAGATTAACTGCACGGGCAAACATAACATGTCTATATTTGGTGGCCAAATCAGTGGGTGTATGAACTCAGATTGACCCGTACAAGATTAAAGTCTTCCAATCGTCTAGTGCCTGTTTAATATCGTTTGTTATGATTAACTATAGGCTGTCAATATGAGACGGTAATTTGGTCAGTTTTAGCGTGAACAGATCTCCATTCAATCCTCCAGTCACCTCATCCCTAGAATAATAAAGTGGATTACACGTGCGTTTCTCTGGAGACAACGGAAAACTATGGAGGATTTGTAAGATATATATAAGTTATATTACCTTACATTACCCGTTTGTATTTGTGTTTTTGTAATCTATTAAGAAATTACTTATTTAGTTGTGCACATACATATTCTGCTATGCTTTAACTTCAAAGCAATATTCCAACGTTTGGATTTCTATTCAAGTACCTTCTATTTGTATTGGCTACCTTTTACAAAATTACAAATCAACTTGGAAATTGCAGTATCTTCCTACTTTTAAACCTCTACTACTTGGACTTGTATCTGTTTAACGGAATTGAATTCCATGGAGAATTTCACTAAAATAGGAACAGTTTCAAACTTGAACCGTGAGGATTAACGGAGAAGAAAGCTTCCAATTTATATGATACAATGTACGATTTGATTTGTACATGTAAGAGTGACAACATTTCTCTTGAGACGAAGTGGCGGTTTAGAAACTGATCAAGGATTTGAGAAGTCATAGTCAGGATAAAGGATGATCTATTCTATCTAATCTGTCGTGTTGACTGTAATTACATCTACCTGTACCCGGCTTTATCACGAATTCTGTCATTTGTGGATGTAGATACTGTCTTATTAAGTGATTGATGGAAATTCTACAAACAGAACTTATCTCACAAAACCACCTAAACGGATGGGTTGACAAGTAACGAAAAACGAATAACGAAATATTGAAATATTAACTTCTGAAAAAAAAAAACATGAATTCTAAGAGGATAAAAAAAAATTGAAATTGGCATTCTAAACACAAACAATATTAGAATTAATGAAGAGGTCAATAGGAAAATCTGACGTTGTTTCACCAAATAGTGTGGTGTAGGTCAGCATACAGCCTCTATTGGTCACCTTTATATGACCATATGGCACCAGAAGCAATGCTAATCTTTAAGAATTGCATGAATCTTCACGGAATGACAAATTGGTTTTAAATCAAGAAAGATACCAGATGAAAGTTACATTGCGACGACAGAACTTTTCTTATTAAAGGTGTTTATAGGGTACACGCAGTTGTCGTATAATGAAGTGCTTTTACATCCAGTGATCATTGGACTCATGGGAAAAACAGTACTTACCTAAGCTATGAATATCAGGAAGTTTGGTTTGTTGGTTTGGTTAATGTTTCACACCATAGTCAGTTGTATTATAAAAACATTGAGGAGGAAAATTTAGCTCAATGGAAAGTTTTGACTGAAGCGTTTTGACTTAACTGTCGATAATAAACACTTTCTGATGATGTATGACAAAGGTATTTGGAGTGTTGTGTTGAGTATTCTACATTTGTCCCACCGTTCCGATATAACATTTATCCACAATTCAGTGGATGTGTTAGAAGTGGTCTCAGTCTTGAGCAGTTCTTCCAAACAATATTTGGTCAAGTGGATGGTTTGAGCTTTAAGCCCTCATAACAATATTTGGTCAAGTGGATGGTTTGAGCTTTAAGCCGTCACACCAATATTTGGTCAAGTGGATGGTTTGAGCTTTAAGCCGTCACAGCAATATTTGGTCAAGTGGATGGTTTGAGCTTTAAGCCGTCACAAGAATATTTGGTCAAGTGGATGGTTTGAGCTTTAAGCCGTCACAACAATATTTGGTCAAGTGGATGGTTTGAAGCTTTAAGCCGTCACAACAATATTTAGTGAAGTGGATGGTTTGAAGCTTTAAGCCGTCACAACAATATTTGGTCAAGTGGATGGTTTGAGCTTTAAGCCGTCACAACAATATTTGGTCAAGTGGATGATTTGAGTTTTAAGCCGTCACAACAATATTTGGTCAAGTGGATGGTTTGAAGCTTTAAGCCGTCACAACAATATTTAGTGAAGTGGATGGTTTGAAGCTTTAAGCCGTCACAACAATATTTGGTCAAGTGGATGGTTTGAGCTTTAAGCCGTCACAACAATATTTGGTCAAGTGGATGATTTGAGTTTTAAGCCGTCACAACAATATTTGGTCAAGTGGTTGGTTTGAGTTTTAAGCCGTCATAACAATATTTGGTCAAGTGGATGGTTTGAGCTTTAAGCCGTCACAGCAATATTTGGTCAAGTGGATGGTTTGAGTTTTAAGCCGTCACAGCAATATTTGGTCAAGTGGATGGTTTGAGTTTTAAGCCGTCACAACAATATTTGGTCAAGTGGATGGTTTGAGCTTTAAGCCGTCACAACAATATTTGGTCAAGTGGATGATTTGAGTTTTAAGCCGTCACAACAATATTTGGTCAAGTGGTTGGTTTGAGCTTTAAGCCGTCACAACAACATTTGGTCAAGTGGATGGTTTGAGCTTTAAGCCGTCACAACAATATTTGGTCAATTGAATGGTTTGAGCTTTAAGCCGTCATACCAATATTTGGTCAAGTGGATGGTTTGAGCTTTAAGCCGTCACAACAATATTTGGTCAAGTGGATGGTTTGAGCTTTAAGCCGTCACAACAATATTTGGTCATGTGAATGGTTTGAGCTTTAAGCCGTCACACCAATATTTGGTCAAGTGGATGGTTTGAGCTTTAAGCCGTCACAGCAATATTTGGTCAAGTGGATGGTTTGAGCTTTAAGCCCTCATAACAATATTTGGTCAAGTGGATGGTTTGAGCTTTAAGCCCTCATAACAATATTTGGTCAAGTGGATGGTTTGAGCTTTAAGCCGTCACAACAATATGTGGAAATTGATAGTGGCTCTAAATAATACTATTTTGTTGTTTTCACTTTTTAATTATAGTTATCTTAGAAAGCTATAAAGTGGATTTCGCAAAAAATATTCCCGAAAATTTTCCGAAAGGGCGCGGATTGAACAATTAAACTCGGTAAAACTAAAGACAGAAAAAACATTTAACTAAAATGTAAATAGCAAGTGCTGACCCAGAGCTTACCTCTGTCATTCTGTCTGACCGAGTTTGTTTTTTCCGAGGTGGCTTCAACTTGAAAGGTCGCAGTGCAGACCGTGCCCTTTCGAGTTGTCTGCCATTGATTTTTAATGTATAAAAGTCGAAAGCTACAAACGTGCGAGGCAAAAGGTAGAAAGGTCGCGGTCAAAACGTCGCGGTTACTCTCGCTCTTTTACCTCGCCCTTTCTAGTTTTGTACCGCGGGGTTTCGCGTTTTTATCGCGACGTTTCTACCTTTCGCCTCTTTAAATGGCGTAAAGGAAATGGAGTGAAAGGGAGAGACCACTCGGAACATCCTTCGGCTATCTTCGCTCGCTACCGGTCGGCTTTGACACGCCTCGGACAGTCTGCGCTTTTTATACGGTAAATCACCGTATTTTTGGGCTGAATAAAAATGGCGTCGAAAGTAACTATCAAAATGTTTTACTACAGACGAAAAAAGAAAATAAAAAGTATTATAAATTTATTAAATGCTAATATCATTTAGAAAGATATTTGTTTATATATCATATTTAGCCCGGTAAAGCACATGCTGTGTAATGCAAAGAAGAGACGCAGTTTCGGTACATTCCAGGAATCCTCCAATGCTTCAATTATAAAACTGATCGCGCCTGAAAGTTAACAAACAGAGTATTTCGGTCCCTTACATTATCACGAGGACACTTTCGATGGGCCCTGAAGAGGATATGGAAATTGTACGTTACACGGCTACCTTTTTGGTCGCCACATTCGAAATGACCGGCAGTCTATCAGAGGGTATTTCACGCACGTAAATCCCCGAAGTTATCAGAGTGAGGGAGAGACCCCGAATGTACGTGGTTTGCTCAAACCGCGGTCTTTCGGGGTTTCGAGTTGTCCGTCATTGCTGGAAAAGCTGTATAAAAGTCGAAATTGTAAAAAGCATACATATTAACAAAACTAAATTTATGTTTATTCCCCCTCTTACCAAATACAAATTAAAAACAATCCTACATTTGTCAATCTCCGGCACTTCGCTTGAAAAAGTCAATACTTTTAAATTCTTATGAGTGGTTTTCAATGAAAAACTAAACTGGACCGCTCATATTGAATACATCAGTAAAATAATATCTAGAAATATTAGCATAATAAACCACATTAAGGAATCACACTTAGTAATCACAAGACTTATTTACAACCCCTTATTATTCTTCAAAAACGTGCCGTCCAAAACATAACTAAGTCAAATAAATATATATACTCATACTCTCCATCTATTTCACAAGTTATCCATTCTGTCACTTGTTCAACTGAATCGTCTCCAAATTTTGCAATTCATATATCATCCAGAATATTAACCATTCAGTTTTAATACTCATTTTGTTCGGCAAACAGATATTCGTTTTCATAACACCAAGGGAAGTGATTTTAATTTGTACAAGCCATTCTACATCAGTAACTATTCATTCTACTCATTAAAGTGGCATGAGCTGCCAAAACTCGGAATATTTTCATAGATTCTGATCGTAACGACAGTAAGAGGCTTTGAAGGTCATCGAAAAACTTAATGATTGGCGTTGGGATGAGGAAAATCCATACAGTATGTGGCCTATACGAACCGAAATAGTGTTAAAAAAGTGAACAAAATTTAAATTAAAATTTAAACCATTCATTCATTCTCAGCCTAAGTTAGTTGAAAACATTGCCTTATCGTTCATTCTCGAGACTATAAGTACTAAAAAGCTTCTGAATTGTACTTCTTGAGAAAAATAGCCCATAATTTTAACATTCTGTTATAATGGGCAAATATCTCAATTCTGGCAGCTCATGCCTGTTTAAGGGTTACAGGTCCGCGTGAATGGAACAACCTGCTATGTAAGCTACAAGCCTCCGAATCACATTCCATATTTAAAAAATTATTATTCAATTATTTCTAAATCTTTCAATGGCATTTAGAAGTTGAAAGGTTAAAGGCCCACTTGCCGCGAAAATCCTGAATATTGTTTACACTTTTTCCCAGACAATATAAGTTAGGAACTTTCTTTTTTTACCAAAATTTAAAAGTTTGGACGTCATTTAGTATTTTTAATTTGAATTTGAAAATTTGAATTGTTAGGTGCCCATAATATCAACAAACTTCGAACCGGGTCGTGTGCAAAAGTGCCGCAATGGTTTGAGTCGTGTGGGCGATCTAACGACAAAGTATAATTTTACGAACTTTATCTAAGAAATACATACTAACGATCGAGTAAGAGGGACTATAAAAACCACAGACAAAACGCTTGGATTAACACTTACGTTAACAAACACTGATCGGTGTTGTTGTTGTAATCGAGCTTCGATTCTTCGTTTTTCACCCTCATTTATACATTCTAAACCTAATTGGACATGCTTTATGTGTGCTATGTTTAACTTTAGTGGTTTTAGCTGTGGTAAGCTGGTGCAAATTGGTTTTCTTAACAAATGTCAAACAGGTTACGGCGGCAAGTGGGCCTTTAACAATAAGGTGAATAATTACTTATGGATAACAAATTCTTGGTTTATTGGGTGACGACGTTTCGATGTAGTTCTTACATCGTTATCAAAGTCAATGACTTTGACTTTGTTAACGATGTAACAACTACATCGAAACGTCGTCACCCAATAAACCAAGAATTTGTTATCCATAAGTAATTCTTCACCTCAATTATTTCTGTTTAATATAGTGTGTATTCGTCGTTTCTTGTTTATTTATTTTTATTTCCCGTTTTTTTTTTCTATGTCAATTATAATTATGCTAATCAATAACTGAAAAGTTTTCCCATCAGAGTTTGCAAATATGTTTCGAACATAGTTTTATTCCCTTGTGTATTAGTAGGTCGGTGGCTGTAACTTGAAAAGTCGCTATAAATAAGGTTCCGTGGCCGATCTCTGGAATATATTTTTTGTATGTTTTCTTATATTCCTTAGGACATACTTTAGCACCAAAAAAAGTTCGTCCACTCCAAACCCCGGCGTTTTCGCAAAAAAGCCATATGAAAGGAACACTTTTTCGCATATACAGTGGCCATAGGCAAAATGAGTGCTCTCCCCTTACCTCTATCTAATACATATAATATAGACACATGGGCCCGGAATACACAGAGCGGCGTAGCGTAAGTTTTTACGTAACTGTCATGACAACCCATATTGTAGAGATACGGTCTACGAAAGTTACGCAAAAAAAATGCATCTACTCCGTTTTGTGAAACAGGCCACTGGCTATTACTTTTTCCACCAATACTACCTTTTTTGGTCGTTTCCATAGACACAGGATTGAAGGTAGACACTATTTGCATTCCTCTGTCGTATATGAGAGAAAAGTCAAATAAACAGATTATGCAATTAAACCTTTTTAAGAGCTCCTCCCACACCCAGCATCACATAGAAACCATTTGCGCTGTAAGGAATATACTTTTTGATTGGTTGTTTAACACCTCATTCAAGTTTATTTTGTCTATATAGTGGCATTGTCAGGATTATTACCAGAAGAAACTCAATGTCAGATGACACCCCAAGGTTCTTTCTGTTGAACCTTGTCAACAAATTTGGTGTCAAAACCGAGAATAGAATTTCCATCCTCAAAGGTAGTGCATGGGATGGATGGATTGACGTTTTACACTTCACTCAAATTTTTTTCGCATGTATGATGGTGTTGCCAAGATTATTGGAGGACACTCAGACAAACCAGGCTTAATCTATACCCCTCCCCCAAGGAAAACCCTGACCTTTCGCTGGTTTCTGGTTACCATTCCACTTACATCGTTCATGGCCCCCTGAGTGATCGAGAATTTACCTCGCACATGAAGTGCCACAGTATATTCCGGATTATTTAAGAAAGACATCTACTTAGTACATAGCAAATCCACACTAAATCGAATTATTGTATTAAACATAGGGGATATTAACAATTATTTAATTCACCCCCCCCCCCTCCACCCCCCTTGTCAAGTTTAACGTTATAATTTAAACTAGGGCACCATACTACACTACAGATCTAGGCTTACACAGAAAATTGCTATAATAGAAAACACGAACCCCCGTCTTCGGTCTCGACTTGAAGAAGTTTATCTCTAACTATTTTGTGGGGAAGTGTATAATGCATTGCATTGGCAGCACTACCGATTGATTGATTGATTGATGTTTAACGCCGCACTCAAGATTATTTCTCTTATATGGCGGCGTTGCCAGGTTTAGTATTTCAGAATTTTTTAAATTTGTATTTGGCCTGAGTCGGATTCGAGCCCGCGTCTCATCGATGGAAGGTCTGTGTGGGACTGAGGGACGATCCCTAACCCACTGGACCACCGAGGTCCCGGCAGCACTGCCGAAGACCGTGTAGCAGTTCGACTGCTTTTTCTCGATCTTAACTTTTTCGGTGTTGGGGCTTTAATAGGTGCTTCGACTTTTTTTTTGGCAGCCTACATTCGTTAATTGTTTGTGAAATGCTTATAACAGGATCGATGATACCCAATATTTGTTAAATATGTCTTTTTCTCTCTGACCGCAATGGATTCGTCTGTGTCTAAAAGTACCCATTCTGATTTGATTTGATTTATTCACCAGATAAAATATTACAATTAGTATATTCATAATATATTTGTGGTCTGGCGGGAATAAAACCGCAAGGGACTTATTGTATCCTGTTTAAATTGAAGTCTATCGTACATCTTTTGACACTGCTCCATCTAGTTCTGGTGAAAGGCAATTCAATTTCATTTTCCCTGCCTTGCGTGTGTACTATACAGGAATAAATACTTGATTTTCCATCCGATCGCTCTGCCATCTTGCTGTCATTCTGTATGTTTACAAACTATTGTTTATATCGGAAGTAGAAAATTCAGCGATCTGATTGGCTTGTTCAAAAATTATACCGCCAGAAACGGGTAAGTAGGCCACAAAGGTTAAAGATAGGTCAGAAACATAAATCGATATTCAGTTGAAGATATCTTATAAACGCCGGGGTTCTGCATGGACGAACTTTTTTTTATATATTCTTTAGTTCATCATTACTATTTAAAAACTATCGGAACGTATATTCTTGAGATCGGCTACGGACTGATCGAATTGAAGCTTCGGCCACCAGCCTATAGCGCCACTATAGTCTCAAATTTCTAAAACAATTTCAATCAGGGATAGAGCAAGCTCCAAGGAGATTTAATCCCGCCAATGAGAACCACTCTTTTTGTTATATGTTATTTATTTCTTTTGGTGAATAAAATTAAATCAAATCAATTAAATCAAAGAAATATCTTTTAAATGGAACCCACTAGAGGGTAGTTGGAAGGGATGCGGAATTTCTTATTAAACGTTTCGTAATGTTAATATTTACTACTCAATTACATCGTACTAAAAGGCAGTCTCTTAACGGTGCTATTCATAAGGATAAACATCTATGTGGTATTTTGAAAAAAAAACCTCTCCGAAATTGATTTGATTTCAGGACAATTTATGGCACGTGGTTTTTGGATAAAAGCGTGAGAGCTTACCAAATTACCAACGTGAAAAAGGACGCGAAAACGGACTTTGAACGATCCATTTTATTGAGGTGCAATTACACCTACCTGTTCTGAAAAAAAAATGAGAATTTGAAAGGGTCCAAGAAACCACTATTGGAATTGATGACTTCCAAATTGAGTTTTTTCTCGGTAGAGTGTTTACAATAAGAGAAGGGTTGTTATTATTCACTTGTACATATGCATGTTTATTGGAAGCTTATATCTCGGGTATTACATGTGTAAATTGATTGATATCCATCCTTCATACGTACAGAAACCGACAGGGTGAGTTTAAATATAGCCTTCTCTGGGCACAACGTTACAAGAAACAACCGGCCTTTATAATTATGATTTTCGCGCCATTGTATATACAACACACGCAACGATTTCAAAATTACAGATAAAACAACTGGTCAGGGCTTGTCTGTCAAATTTTCACTGTATTTTCCCATGACCCTATAATATATAGTCTGACCATATTCTTACCATAGCTTAAGATGCGTAAGCATTGTCAATGTAATAAAAAGTGTTCCAGAAAATTCTTCCGACTAAAGCTCCTGTCAGTCGTCAACCTAATGAAATATTATAGATTTACTTTATTACAACAATTTATGATGGGTGTAAAGGTCTAAATGATATACCTCTTTTTAACACAATTAGAAACTTGTCTCCGTAGTTATTTTAGACAAGAAGATGTTCCCTGTGCCCGTGTGTTTTAGTGTTCATGGTTAAAACAACAGAGTACCAGCCGATCTCCACTCGCACTAATGCTAATCGGACAGCCAATCGGTGACCATTATGCCGCTAAACATTGATCTCGCTTGATTTCGCGAGACTTTTGAAAGGGGCTTATAGGACAGAGATTTCAACAATGTAGCACCAGTAAAATAATATTGTTTATGAATAATACCTTACATATGGCATCAATCTCAATTTTCGTTTAAAGGAAGGGTCCATTTTAGCGTTTCACTAGTGTGTTCTGAAAGAGCAGTGTTTCCTGAGTCTAAAACAGCATTCCAATAAATGTTTCGTTGATTTGTTAGCGAGTAACGAACATTTGAAAAGTCCGTGGTCGCAGGCATTCGATCGCCATGAGCCCGTTCTTCGGCGCATCCATTTTCCCCGTATTTTTGCCCAATCAAATTCGAGCACCGGGCCGACCTTTGACCTGATCTAGTAAGCCAATGATTTGGCAGAGAAATGACGGGGGTTAATTCGCTGACATTGTTCTAAAAATAAAGTCTCCCACGATCCTCGGCGTTTGTTTATTTGCTTAACTCTGTCGCCATGTTTCTACGTCTAAAACTACCTCCACATAGAAGAGTGGATCTAAAAATAGCGGCCCTCATATGATGCAATAGACAAGCCAGGAAAATGGCGACACTGATAAGAACCAGAGGGTGACACTAGTCAATACCAGTTTACTAATTTCAGGGTATTTTGCGGTAAGAGTCGTTATGTGCATTAAGGGTTTTGGTGGGCATTCTGCTAGTTAGGTTGTGTCTATTTCTAGAGTTTTCTATCCCTTTAATAATTGAAGATAGTATGCTGACTTAGCAAGCATCCTTTGGCATCATTACTTAAAAGCACACTTGTCGCAAAAATCCAGAAGGCTGTTTACATTAAAAACACTGGACGGTTTTCTGTATTTTTTCCCAGACAGAAAAAGTTAGGAACTTTCTATTTTTACCAGAAATTGAAAGTTTTGATATCATTTAGTATTTTTAATTTGAAATTGAAAAACAGATTTTTCAGGTACCCGCAATGTAAACAAACTTTGAACCTGAGCGTGTGCACAAGTGCCCTAATGGTTTGAGTGTGTGGGCGATCTAACGACACAGTATAATTTTATGAACTTTATCTAAGAAATACATACTAACGATCGAGTAAGAGGGACTGTAAAAGCCCGCTGAGTGCAAACCACAGACAAAAACGCCTGAATGAGGGGAATCCAACACTTAAGTCAACCAACACTGATCGGTGTTGTTGTTGTAATCGAGCGTCGATTCTTCGTTTGTTTTTCACCCTCATTCTAAACCTAATTGGACATGCTTTAGGTGTGCTATGTTTAATTTTTGTGGTTTTAGCTGTAGTAAGCTCGTGCAAATTGATTTTCTTAACAAATGTCAAACAGGCTACGGCGGTAAGTGGGCCTTTAAGGTATTTTCTGTATAGCGTGGAATTATGGGTAATTTAAAGTCGATCGAATTCGTAGTGGATAAAATTACAGTGAATTGCAATTTCCGTAAATTGAATGCGTATACAACTAACCTCATCGCTTCTGTGGTAAGAAAAACTTGACAAAACAACCATTATAAAACACACCCAATAACACAGAAGTATTGCAATTCCTAATTTCCATGCGCAGTTTTTTTATAAAGTATACAAGCAATTTTCTCATGTTGGCAGTTTAACGTAGGCTGTCACGTGATCAGATAGCATCAGGTATATTCCATACCCCAGGTTGACCCATGCTGATTATTGTAGTTTATAATTTGGGCATTTTGTAAATAAACGAACACAGGCTTGTATATTGTTAAACATGAATATGGGCCTACACGTATTTGAAGAAAAAAACTAAGGAACAGACTATTGGCCGATAACCATGGATGTCCAATTCAATTCATGGCACATTGCTATACGTAAAACAATGTTCCCATCGAAAATCAAGTCTGTGTCGCCATTAATATTACTGCACACATGCTTACAGGTACCTAGCAAAAAGCTCTTTTGCAACATTCTGCTAAATGAAAACCTCGGTGAGCACGCAAACGGACAAACTGGAGTCATGGCACAACGTCATCCAGTAAAACCATAAAGTGGGAAGTTCATCCAGTAAGCCATAAAGTTTGGAGTTTATCCAGTAAAAAATGAGGTGGCGAGTTCATCCAGTAAACAATGAAGTGGTGAGTTCATCCAGTAAACAATGAAGTGGTGAGTTCATCCAGTAAACTACGAAGTGGCAAGTTCATCCAGTAAACAATGAAGTGGCGAGTTCATCCAGTAAACCATGAAGTGGTGAGTTCATCCAGTAAACAATGAAGTGGTGAGTTCATCCAGTAAACAACGAAGTGGCCCGTTCATCCAGTAAACAACGAAGTGGCGAGTTCATCCAGTAAACAATGGAGTGGTAAGTTCATCCAGTAAACAATGAAGTGGCGAGTTCATCCAGTAAACAATGAAGTGGCGAGTTCATTTAGTAAACAATGGAGTGGTAAGTTCATCCAGTAAACAATGAAGTGGCGAGTTCATCCAGTAAACAATGAAGTGGTGAGTTCATCCAGTAAACAATGAAGTGGCGAGTTCATCCAGTAAACAATGGAGTGGCGAGTTCATCCAGTAAACAATGAAGTGGTGAGTTCATCCAGTAAACAATGAAGTGGTGAGTTCATCCAGTAAACAATGAAGTGGTGAGTTCATCCAGTAAACTACGAAGTGGTGAGTTCATCCAGTAAACAACGAAGTGGTAAGTTCATCCAGTAAACAATGAAGTTGCGAGTTCATCCAGTAAACAACGAAGTGGTAAGTTCATCCAGTAAACAATGAAGTGGTGAGTTCATTTAGTAAACAATGGAGTGGTAAGTTCATCCAGTAAACAATGAAGTGGTGAGTTCATTTAGTAAACAATGAAGTGGGGAGTTAATCCAGTAAACAATGGAGTGGCGAGTTCATCCAGTAAACCATGAAGTGGCGAGTTCATCCAGTAAACAATGAAGTGGTGAGTTCATCCAGTAAACAATGAAGTGGTGAGTTCATCCAGTAAACAACGAAGTTGCGAGTTCATCCAGTAAACAACGAAGTGGTAAGTTCATCCAGTAAACAATGAAGTGGTGAGTTCATTTAGTAAACAATGGAGTGGTAAGTTCATCCAGTAAACAATGAAGTGGTGAGTTCATTTAGTAAACAATGAAGTGGTGAGTTAATCCAGTAAACAATGGAGTGGCGAGTTCATCCAGTAAACCATGAAGTGGCGAGTTCATCCAGTAAACAATGAAGTGGTGAGTTCATCCAGTAAACAATGAAGTGGCGAGTTCATCCAGTAAACAATGAAGTGGTGAGTTCATCCAGTAAACAATGGAGTGGCGAGTTCATCCAGTAAACAATGAAGTGGCGAGTTCATCTAGTAAACAATGAAGTGGTGAGTTCATCCAGTAAACAATGGAGTGGCGAGTTCATCCAGTAAACAACGAAGTTGCGAGTTCATCCAGTAAACAATGAAGTGGCGAGTTCATCCAGTAAACAATGAAGTGGCGAGTTCATCCAGTAAACAATGAAGTTGCGAGTTCATCCAGTAAACAATGGAGTGGCGAGTTCATCCAGTAAACAATGAAGTGGTGAGTTCATCCAGTAAACAATGAAGTGGTGAGTTCATCCAGTAAACAATGAAGTGGTGAGTTCATCCAGTAAACTACGAAGTGGTGAGTTCATCCAGTAAACAACGAAGTGGTAAGTTCATCCAGTAAACAATGAAGTTGCGAGTTCATCCAGTAAACAACGAAGTGGTAAGTTCATCCAGTAAACAATGAAGTGGTGAGTTCATTTAGTAAACAATGGAGTGGTAAGTTCATCCAGTAAACAATGAAGTGGTGAGTTCATTTAGTAAACAATGAAGTGGGGAGTTAATCCAGTAAACAATGGAGTGGCGAGTTCATCCAGTAAACCATGAAGTGGCGAGTTCATCCAGTAAACAATGAAGTGGTGAGTTTATCCAGTAAACAATGAAGTGGTGAGTTCATCCAGTAAACAACGAAGTTGCGAGTTCATCCAGTAAACAACGAAGTGGTAAGTTCATCCAGTAAACAATGAAGTGGTGAGTTCATTTAGTAAACAATGGAGTGGTAAGTTCATCCAGTAAACAATGAAGTGGTGAGTTCATTTAGTAAACAATGAAGTGGTGAGTTAATCCAGTAAACAGTGGAGTGGCGAGTTCATCCAGTAAACCATGAAGTGGCGAGTTCATCCAGTAAACAATGAAGTGGTGAGTTCATCCAGTAAACAATGAAGTGGTGAGTTCATCCAGTAAACAATGGAGTGGCGAGTTCATCCAGTAAACAATGAAGTGGCGAGTTCATCTAGTAAACAATGAAGTGGTGAGTTCATCCAGTAAACAATGGAGTGGCGAGTTCATCCAGTAAACAACGAAGTTGCGAGTTCATCCAGTAAACAATGAAGTGGCGAGTTCATCCAGTAAACAATGAAGTGGCGAGTTCATCCAGTAAACAATGAAGTTGCGAGTTCATCCAGTAAACAATGGAGTGGCGAGTTCATCCAGTAAACAACGAAGTTGCGAGTTCATCCAGTAAACAATGGAGTGGCGAGTTCCTTTAGTAAACAATGGAGTGGCGGGTTCATTTAGTAAACGATTAAGTGCTGAATGACGTTAAAATAGCTTAGATGATTATGGGAGTTTTTGCTGATTCATTTTATATCCTTGAATAATGTAGCTCGTTAGTGGAATCGGAAGTGATTGTAATCTAAGTTGAATGTCACAGGGTTTTGGGCGTGGAAAGCCTTTTCATTGAAGGGATATGCTCAACTTTTGGATTAAAAAGTACTTACAAAATTCATCGATTAAAATTGATTAACTTAATGAGTTAACGTACATTGTAAACTGATGCCTCATTGCCCACAAATCATTCTGATCAACATTACAGGCTATATCATTATTCGGCGTACCAGTTATAATTAGAATAAGTACCATTGTCTCTGGTTTTATTCAAAGAGGTTCTAGAAGTATGTTTTATATTAAAGAATACAATTAGCAAAAGAATACCACAATAAATAAACCAACGCCAAAATAATATTCATTTCAACCAGTGTGCAATTTAAAATTCATAACTACAAAAACAGGGCATTTAAAATCCATTTGTAAAGGTCGACGTTCTATGTGAGAAAGATCTCGTCTTCTGGGATTTTAACCAATTTATCACTAAAACAGCAAGCTCCGTGGTAGCTTCATTTATAGTTAAGTCGAATGGAGATAATAATAAAGATTTTCGGATTGAACTCCGGGAAATGCTACTATTTTATAGAGGTGTGACGTATAACAACTGTCTTTATAAAGATATCTAGCTGTGAGGTAAACATGTTATGTATCGCACCAACGTGAACCGTGAAAACGCGTGTGTCAAATCGCCTTAAAGGCTTTTTCATAAAGCCTAAATCTCTAGCTACTGAACAGCTATTTTTCACGTTTCCGTTTTAGCCAATTAGCAACTCGGACGGGCTCCAGGAGTTGACATTCATTTTTTAAATGGATAGCTTTGTACCTATTCTCTCCAGTGATTATCTGCGCACATTGTTAGAATAAGTAGCATAACTAGGCCTACACATCAGATAACACAATCTTATAATAAGTTTGGAAGCTGATAAAATTTGTTTTGACGTGAAATCTCTTTTTCTTTAATTTATGCGGAGTAACAAACACAATTTTACATAGAATCCAAATCTGGAACTGATGCCATAAACACGAACCATTTGGCATAGCAGTCGTTCATCAAAGTCAGAAAAACCATGCAGTGGCAAGTACCTAGCAACTCACATATTATTTACCATGTCCTTTATTTCCCACGACACCAAATTGGCTGTAATTAAATATACCAGCGTATGATCAGCATTTATATTGATTGATTGAATGATTTTATGTCGCACTCAAGATTATTTCACTTATATGGCGGTTTCTTAAGGTTTAATGGAGGAGGCTACCGGGCTCATTGCCCGAAGGAAACCCCCGACCTTTGGCGAGTACCGGACATCTCTTTCCCATACCGAGATCGAGTGAAAAATCCATTCGGAATTTTTTAAATTTTTATTTGGTCAGAGTGGGATTCGAACACGCGTCGCATCGATGGAAGGCCTGTGTCGGACCGAGGGACGATCGCTCTAACCGACTAGACCAACTAGGCCCCAAGCATTTAGAACATAACCCATTATTTATTCTGTAAGATTTCCCTTTCCTGCCACTTTTTCAAAATGATATATATATATACTCTGTACAAGATTATATCTTATTAACCATTAATTCATGTTCTATTATCATAAGAGCAAACTTGTACATGCAGTCGACGTCTGCAAATCAAAATGATCCTAAATAAATAATTAGTTTATCTTTGCCTATGAAAGATAACTTCATGTTTGCCCATATGATATATAATTTACTTCAAAGAAAATAAAGCGCGATGGCCTATAGACTGGAACGCCCAAGATGGATTAATGAAATGCAAACCTTATCTCTCCTTTGATATTTTATCAACATATACAGATCTTTATAGCAACATCGATGCTGAAGATATCAATCGATCCATTGTGCGTTTGGAACAAATCCATCAGCCAATACGATACAACCTGATCTTATGTATGTATGAACTGAACCGTTAACCAAACAGCTTACTCTACACTATTTATGGTCTGGGCAGTTTTTCATGAAGGTGGAAAATGTCAAACGGTGGTTGTCAAAAACTTGAGTTATCAAGTTAGCGCCTCGTCGTTAAACCCAATGTTGTTTATTTACACTCGCCATCGTAGCTTTTCAAACATATCTTTAGGACGCCAATTTGCACGAGCTTTCTGCCAGTGAAACCATTAAAATTAAACTTGGGGTACATAACGTATGTCCAGTTAGGGTTTAAATATATACATATAGGGGTGTATAAACATAATGGAATTGATGTCCGAATACAACGGATCTTGATTGGTGATAAAACACCAAACGATCGTTCAATCAAACAATGTTCGGTAAATGTATGACGTTCTGCTCTAGGGATGTGTTCTACACACTCAAAGTGACATGTTTACTTCAATATGTTCGCCCTGAGAAGCCAGATGGACTCTGATGTTTCATACTTACAAGGATCTTTATATTTTGTTAAAATACACTTTTAATTTGGCTAACGATATCCTGAATAAATTGCATAGCTTATTGCCATTAATGGTGATTTCATATCGCCAGAATGTTGCCCTTTATGATCACAATCGTTTCTGCATCATTAGTTTGCCAACAATCTCCCTACACCAATGATTTTATTGGTTGGTGCTAACTTTCCAGGGTGGTGCTTAACTTTTTTCTTTGTGTATATAAAGGTGCTCTCTAACCACATAGTTTAGATAGAGAGACGGATGTCCTAGTATATATATGTGCATGGAGAGTAATATCACGAATCTCTCACAACGTTTGGGTTTACTCCGATGGGTGGCTATGTGACTAAGCCGGTTGATGTCTAACACTGTATAGGCCTACTATTTACAGAATATATCCAGTTATTTAAAGTGACATGAGCTGCCGAAATTCACACTTTTTTCATAATTTCTGATCGTCACGACAGTATAAGGCTTTGAAGACAATCGAAAATGTAAATGATTGGCGTTGGAATGAAGAAAATCCATACAGTATGTGGCCTGTACGTAATACAAAATGTTCGTCTCATGCATTCGAATAGTTTAGCTTTCGTGTTGATGAGATGTTCAACGGTTTAGTTTGCTTTGCGTGATTGGTATCTCATAATATGCCGAAAGGGATCAATAGACAGATCTAAGATTTATGGGAAAATACACATGTCCCTGTCATACAATTCGTGGTTCCTGTCATACAAGTCGTGTGTTTAGCCGAATATTATCAAAGTAGGTTAAACGTTTGACCATTTCACAAACTTATTTTCTTTTTATCATATAGGGTCTCTATGGCTCAGCTCGGATCAATTGGAAGATATCTACTCGATTGTTGTATGTGGAAGAGTTGCTCGACAAAGGTCGTAAGTTTCCTTGTGGCAAACAGCCAGGTTTCCTCTCCCCGACTGAAACTTGCACTCCGCCATATTAAGGCCCGTTCTCACTGTGCGATTTTTCGTACCGGCTTGTAGCATGTGATTCAAATGAATGCATTTGATTGGTTGACAAATCTCATTGACAAATTAAAAGCATTCCATTTAATCGCATCGTACAAGTCGGTACGATAAATCGCACAGTGAGAACGGGCCTTAAGTGAAATGATCTAATGCGATGAAAAACAAAAACCTATCAATCATATCACACAAAGTAGTCATATTGTCAATTGTGTCAAATTATAGAAATTTTAATATTTCAAACTGAGAGACACCGAACAAGTCAAACGTTCCCCTTTTTTACCTTTACTAGTGTATTTTTCGAAACAAGTACATCTGTTGGCTATTTGAGGTGATAAAATCTGATGTTTTCTCAAGTAAAGATTTTGTAGATTTTGAAATTTTTTGACGTGTTTTCCAAATTTCTCCTAACCCTATGCGTTATAATTAGGATATGAGCTTTATGTCGATGGGATATATAGCAAAATGTGAAGTAAGACATTATCTCTGAGAAATCAATTTAATAAAAAGATTAGATACGTATTAAGTAAGTACACAACATACAAACCAATATTGGCTGCAAACTTAAAGAATGGGCGGTGAGCAGTTTAAATATGAACGGGGATTATTTATACATTCGTTATTCATTGGTCACCATGTTTATAAAATTCTTCATGTTTTCCCAAATTTACCTTCCATATCCATTGAAATGTGACAGAAATTTAATTGGCCAGGTCGATCTATTTTAATTCAAGTGGCAAACTGTGACAATAGTCGGATATTTTAGCGCTAACAAGTTCCAAAATTAGAGAGTATTTGCAAATTACACGCATTTTTTAGACACAACTTGGTAAAGTAAGTTAACGTAATTTGTTTATCTTTCCCAAACACCTGGTACAGGTTACATGATCATTGGGCGTTTTTCTTATTTCATTTTCTTGACAACCAGAATTGAAAAAATGTGGGATGCTTTGTAGCTCATGGTAATTTAAGCAGGATCACTCCAAATCTGGCATATACCCTGTACCATTGTTTTGAGAGAATGTCCCCCCCCCCAAATTACCGAATATTCGTATCCGTTGTTTTGAAAAAAACCCAAGTTATAGTTTCCCCAGCGTATGGAACGGACAATGAGTACTTGCGAGCCTTGTGATTGTGTTTAGCATCAAACTGTCTTCCTGCCGTTCTGTGTGTAAATATGGCGGGTTTGGCACGATTATTTATGTCCCTACGAGGAATCTGAACTTTGGTTAGTTTTTATCAACCATCCTATCTACTTTCAATGCACTAAATAAATGGTCTTATCTGTAGCTATAAGATTAAAGCTTTCTTCTAAACTGATCTATCTCCCCAGGTTAAAAGAGCTTCGAAGTGTAAAAAAGCTTTTTATGCATTTTGTAGAGTATAACCTTGTGAGAATTAGCCTTAATTACGGTACGATCCACTAAATGGCCGCACCTTAATTGTGTAGGGGAAATTAAAATAAGTTACTCGAACTGAAGAACTCTTTTTGTATGGAGCCATTTTGTCAACAATGTCACGTTGTAAGCAGCGACAGGCACGTGACGTGGTGTTTTTAACTTTGATTCCTGAACACCAGTCAAGCACCCTAACCGAAAATGGAACCTTCTGTAGACCGGAAAACGGACATTGATGAATGGGTTTCCACAAAACTTTCAAGCAAGTTCCCCCAATGGTATATAGCTAGGCATATATAAACCTTTTGGGTTTGCATAAAACGTTGTCGCCAGGAGTCATTTTATCTTTTATATTAAAAAAGCAAGACATTATCTTTTCCGATTTTGTCCTTTGGTCTAATTAGACCAATCTTTTCCAAATGAAATGTTAGTCCTCGTGAAGTCTAGAAAGTTATTTGACGGATTTCGCACTTTATTTGAGAATTTGGCAGAGATCGAATGAAAACTTGCTATACCCTATAGTGAGACGAAATTAATATCATCTAATTGACCTTAAATTGGATTTGATTTTCTCCTCACCAAGGCTAGATTCGGACGAGTAACTAATACCCATGACTTTTCGAAGCTATCTTATGGTGGTTTACGTGATGTTTGATCTCTTGTGCTTTTTTGCGTCGCATATTGACAGATCCTTTCTGATGCAGATCAAGATACCAAGTGATTAATTATTCAAGAATACAGCACCGTTTGGTAAAGATTTATTTTCATAGAGAATGCTGTTCCGATTTGGGTTTCTTCCGATGAAAGATTTATCATCATTACTGCGTACTTGACTAGCTTTGTCCTTTGTCATTTACAGTGAGAACATAATCACTCACGGTAAAAATACAGAATGTTTTCTGTATTTATTGTTTGTAACAGCAGGGTGAAATTTTCGCCCCTTCACTATTCATTTATTATTTATCTGAAAATGCTTTACAATTAAGTCTTTATGTTTGTGGAGTTAGCTAAAAACAAAAATACTTTTCTGAGAAAATACAGAATAGATCATGTTTGTACGGGAACACAGCACATTTCTGCATTTATTTTACTTTGAGCATGAATTGTGCGAGGTTGCTAAAAAAAAAAAACGTTACCAAAGTAGAATAACCTGGGATGAATATGAAAGGGATATGAAACGCCTTTGTTTTGCAGTCAGTCGACTGGCAGTTGTTTAGCTCGCTATTGTTCTTCTCAGACACCCCGTGACGGCATTCAGATCCGCTCCGAGAATAGCCGAAAGCCGTGTTGTGTATTCCGATTCATTCCGAACCATACCGATGTCGTTGATATATGGGCTGCGCATGCCTATTTATAAGCTAGCAACACTGTCAGAATATTCAAAATGGCGATTGTTTTCTGTTGCTAGCTTACAAACGGGCATGCGCAGCCCATATATCAACGACATCGGTATGGTTAATATTCCGAAAGATATCAATACAAATGGGTGTACCGTGTATATCAGACATTTATTAACCACAAACCATTGTAATTTCCGTTGTAACGTTTGTTATAGTGAACTATATGCGTGGAATGGAGGTCACGTGGTATTTGATCACTAGAAATGGTGCAGCTTCGATCCCGATCTGTTATGCACGCGCGCTTCAACTATAAACAGCGGCACATTTTACAAAGTCAGATCCAAACTAGCCAATGAGACGTGTCCATTCCACGCATATAGTTCATTGAACATATTTTTTAAAAATTGCTATACGTTGTCTTGAATTATCAGCATACCCGATGGTATCATGATAATATAGCTCTGTTAGACCAAATTTGACCAACATAAAAAAAACTATTGAATTGATGTAATGTCAAGAGGATGGAGACAATACCATTTATCAATTGGTCGACATCCATAATTTTATATGTAAAGCTGTTGACAACAAATTTGATGTTGGCTCGGTCTTTTTTGGCATAAGTAAAGCTTTCGATAAAGTATGGCATCGCGGTTTGTTAAACAAGTTAAATGGGGCGGGCATCAGGGTAATTGTAGTAAACAATCATCTTATGAGCTAGTGGCTCCAGGATTGTAGAATGGTCGCCATTTTCTAACAGTACCTGCGGCTCAATCGTACATCGGCCCTTTTTACTTTCGAAAAAATCATTCACCGATACAATGCATGCCTTAATATGAGTGACCAACCTTTTCCGTCTTGATATCCATTCCCCTTCGATTGATTGATTGATTGTTTGGTGTTTTACGCAGCGCTCAAGATTATTTCACTTACATGGCGGCGTTGCCAGTTTTATTGTGGGAGGAAACCGGGCTCTATGTCCGGAGGAAACCCACGACCTTCCGTTGGTAACTGGCAACCATCCCACATAGGCCGTCCGAGTGAAAACCCAGTCAGAAAATTTTCCAATTTTTGGACTGAGTGGGATTCGAACCCGCGACCCATTGGTGGAAGGCTGTTCGGGTTGAGCGTCCAACGCTCTACCTACTGATTCACGGAGGCCCCCTATTCCCCTTCGAATTATAGGCCAGAGTTATTGCATTACATCAATATTTAGAACTGGTTGGAACACTTTCCCGCTGTCACGGTGGCCATGTTTTGTATTCTCAGCCACTCAGCATCTTTTTATTTTGTTAAAATATACTTTTGATTTGGCTAACGATATCCTGAATAAATTGTATAGCTTATTGCCATTAATGGCGATTTCTAATCGCCAAAATGTTGCCCTTTATGATCACAATCGTTTCTGCAACATCACTTTGCCAACAATCTCCCTACGCCAATGATTTTATCGGTCGGTGCAGACTTTCCAGGGGGGGGGGGGCTTAACTTGTGTATATAGATTTAGTGTTATCGACAATATGCCTGTGGAAATATCATATCGATCACCTTGACCGGCCAAACATCTATGTAAAAGATTTTCAAACTGAATAAGACTTTTATAAGTCAAGCTTATGGAATTTCAAATGCTATAATATTCAGACTCACTATGACGGTCGTCGCAAGATTGGATACACTTTCTGACCAGACCCGACTCAACCCGATTGTTGAAGAAAATACTAGCACGTCCAGATCGCTCTCGACCAGACCCATGGAAGCTTACTGACGCAGATTTGCATCGTAAACCAGGTTGGTGTGCAGTGAAATTTTTTTTCTGCGACTACGACTTCAGTTTTGTGCAGTGAGTGTGTACCGTTCTCAAGTCGGGTACAGTTGCGTCGGGTCACAAAGCTCAGAGTATACCGGCCTTTAGTTAAAGGCACACTTGCGGCCGTAGCCTGATTAAATTTGCTAAGAAAACCAATTTACATGAGCTTACTACGACTAATACCACTAAACTTAAACATAGGACACATAAAACACGTCTAGTTAGCTTTAGACTGTAAAAATGGGATGAAAAACAAACGAAGAATCGAAGCCTGATTACAACAACAACGATCAGTGTCGGTCAACTTTCGTTTTGGATTACCCTCCTTTCAGGCCTTTGTATCTGTGGTTAACACTCAAACAATTACCAGCAGGCTTTTCCAGTCGCTGTTAACCGATCGTCAGTCTGTATTTCTCAGATAAATAGGCCTACGTAAAATTACACTGTGCCGTTAATTCACTCACTCGACTGAAACATAAAATCGCCAATAGGGGGCAGATCGGTTTGTTTACGTTCCGGGTACGTAACAATTCAAATTTTCAAATTCAAATTCAAAATACAAACTGACGTCCAAACTTTTAAATTTTGGTAAAAATAGAAAGTTCCTAACTTATATTTTCTGGGAAAAATACAGAATACGGTCTTTCTTTTTTAATGTAAACAATATTCCTGATTTTCGCGGCAAGTGTGCCTTTAACTTTCAACTACGATCAATAAATTGAATCATTGCAGGAATCGTTATATGTACCAAAGCTGCGCCATTTGTATTCAGCTAAAATTACGGGATTTACCTTATAAAACGCGGAGACTGTCCGAGGCATGTCAAAGCCGACCGGAAGCGAGCGAAGACAGCTTACATGTAAGTTTTTGCGACTGGCAAGGGCATTCAGGTCTTCATTTCCTGAATATAGCACACAGAATTGTCTCCCTTTCCCACAGACAGACGCAATTTTGTCCTGGTCAGACAGTGTTAAGTTAACTAAAATCAAGATTTATTTGTTTTCTCCAATGTGCAATCAACGAATTGCCAGATTTGCCTGAACCGCTATGCTATCCCTAAAAATTAATACATGAAATATTATACCGACGAGAAAGAAAGCTGTAAAACATACGTAATGCGATTTGAAACGACCAGAAAAATGTAAACTTAAACTGTAAATGTGAATTTCTACCGCTGCATGTCCTTAAAATAAATAATTAAACACTGAGCTATGGCAATATAAAAATGCCGATATTCAGAAGCTAATCATAGTCTTATTCTTCGCAAAAACCCTAAATGTATTGAAGACCGATGCAAAGGTAATGGCATTAGCTCGTCCAATAACATATAAGTTGAAAGAAAGAAAACTCTTGCGTATGGATTTACAACTTCTTGGTTTATTGGGAACACGACGTTTCGGTGTAGCTCCTAACACCGTTATCAAGTGATCCATACGTAATGTAAATCCATACGCAAGAGTTTTCTTTCTTTCATTATTATGCTCAACTTCTAAATGCCACTTAAACAAAACATATAAGCTGCATTGATGAAAGTTATAAATTCCTGAGCTATACTTATTTGTTATCACAAATGCGTCAATAATCGAACAAATCGACATCCAAGTTCTATGATAATACACCTGTCGAGTGGTTCAAGCTGTTTATATAGGGGAATTATTGCTGTAGCACGATTAGCTCATTGCTTGTAATTTTATTAAGGCACAAAAGATCAGAGCTTTACATCGATCTTACGCATAAGGAGTTTCTATATAAGCCACAACAAACCTAACCATCCGCGACTATTTGAAATTTTGACCGTTAGGCTATTAGCACACATCTTCGGTTCGTGTGGGTAACTGGCTGTGCTGATAATTTTTATTTTAACGTCAATCCTTTAATACTTTTAATTATTAATTGAATTTCAATGTTATTGGCAAAATACGGAGAAACGGTCACACTCATACAGGGCTTACCAGGGACAATACGATCAAACTAGGCTAATACGAATAAAAAAGGCCAATACGGACTCGACCAATACGAGATCGAATGTGGCGACCGTTTCATTGCTATCAGTTCAAAATCCCAACGCCATTTTTCTTGAAATCATCAACAGAAAAAAAGAAAATAGCCAATGTACAGTTAAAGAAAAACAAATATTCCGCCTATTTAATTAGATAAATTAAAAACTGCATTAATAATAATTTGTAAAAATAAAGAAATATGTTCCTATGTTTTATGTACAAAAGGGGGACAACTCTTGGTACATTACATCTAGATTTTTTTAAAGAAAATAATAGTCAACTTTCCTTGCGAATGTGTCTATTAAAACACTAGTATTTTTAAATAATATAATTATTAAATGGAAAAAAAACATTGAAAGCTAATTAATAATTTTTTTATTAGTCAGGATATTCCCTATTGACATTGTCACCGGTCCTTGGACAGCCGTATTAGCCCTCGGCCTTCGGCCTCGGACCAATACGACTATCCTCGGACCTGTAACAATGCCAATAGGAAATATCCTGATTAATAACATTATAGTATTCCAAACGCTTGATTCCTAATAACCATCTGAATTGATGAAAAGGTCGGAATTTTGGCAGTTCCTGCAGCTTAAAAAGATGGTTGTATTAAATTTCCACATAATACTATTGCACCAGTCGTGGCCATATTAACAAAGCCGCATGTGTTAATTATATTTAATCGAAGACCAGGTAAACAGCTAATTGGGACCTGCCTTATATAATGCTACTAAAATCCGGAGATCAAACAACGTCATATTTTATGTTATATGCAATATGGATCAATCGTGGTTGACTCGCGTGACTCTTCTTCCGTGGATTAAAAGTCATCACAAATCACTGCCTAAATCTGGATTAATTCGGATTGTGAAGATAATGTGAGCCGAGAAAACTCATTGACGGTAAATTAAAAATATCGGTGAAGTCGGTACGGACCTGTACGAACGGACACATAACTGACACGGTTAACATAACCAGCGTGCACGTTCACATTTTTGGGGTTTTCTTGCTTACAAAACCCATTTTAACATGCATTTCCGAAACTTATCTCAACGTAATACCAATTCTATAATTCTTGAGAAAATAGTTAAACAATTTGCAAATTCTGTTTCACCAAAATTACGTATACGGCAGATATATCATTTAAATATTTGTTGGCATCGCGTTGAATCAATTGTCTAAAGTTAAGAACTTTAAAAGGTTTGTATGTTGATGGATCTAAAATTAAATCGGTCTAAGGTAATAAAAAATCCAGCTCAGCTTATGTATTAATCGAAATATGTCTGGTTGTCGTCCAGACCAACTGAAAGCCAATCTACAACTGATAGATATCTGTGAAGCATTTCTAAAATGTTTTATTCCTAATATTAATTTAAAGAACACATACAATTCAATTTCTCTTTCAGGGGAGGTAATCGCATAACTTTACCTTCAGAATCTCTGAAAATAAAGTTAGCTCCCTTGCAGCGTGGGATACCCAAGTACTTCTTGCAGGTTCGATGTGAGTGTTGTAACATTATACATTACTATTGCATGAGGGCTGCTGTGGTGAGATTGTGGTGTGTGTAAGAAACTTATAATTTACCTCTGTGGAATGTCTTTGATGTACATCTTTGCCAAAATGCTCCGTATTTTATGAAATCTAGCTTTTATTTTGCAAAATCAAATATGTGTTCTCATAGTAAGTTGATTATAATTGTGTGTGTAACTTACCCGGATTGATTTGTTTTACAAAACTGTCAGAAAGAAATATCATCCATCGATATCATTACATATGCTTGTATCAATATAAATAATTCCAACAGTACGCCAAAACGCAATCATGACTCTTTCTACAAATTCACACCTTGATAATCATAACGTATGGAAATCTTGTACATGTATATTTTGTGTTCATCAATACATAGTTTAAAATTAAAGCCAAACTGACACCTTAGTTTTAAAATATATTTTAGGAAAGTCAACATTAGGCTAACCTATAAACGTTGAAAGTCGAAAATCGCAAATATCGGTTGAGCCCTTTAGTAGAAACATATAATATTTCCTTTTTAGACTCCAGGAGTAATGGATTATTTCAATTTTACGAAAGAATTGAGCTTTTTTATCTGATAATTTTTTGCTTTTGTTAGAAACTTTATTGGTAATGATTTAGTGAGTTTAAACTAATGTGGAAGTATCATATCGAGATGTGTTAATTACAGAGATCCGGTGTCATAAAATTGCCGGTCCATAAATAATCCTAACTTACTTTATGAAAATGACCCTAAAAAATGGTATATCATTTTTAAAACTGGGAGGATAGTGCACCAATCAATTAATCAGCCAATTAAGGCATACATTATTTAAAACTCTTCGCGTTTGAGGTAATTTAGAGTTTTTGAAAATAAATACCAGATTAAAAAAAAAGAATCAAAAGTATTTCGGAGTGTACAGATGTAGGATCCTATGGACGTCACTGCCTGTCCAATCTAACTAAAGTCGAAATGTCCATTGGAAAGACTTTAGTCAGATTACTCATTGGCACTTTTTGCATAATGCTTCGAAATGCATACAATTGTAACCTACGACACATTTAACTTATTTTATTAAAGATACTTCTTTTAAGAGGATATTAGAAAGGGGCGGAATTTACTTTGAACATTTTTAGCTGATTACAAATTTGAAATGAACACAGTAGACGTCTAATGCCAGGCTATGTTTTAATAACACGACCATTCCTGACACTGATATATATTTTTAACACTGGCTGGTATATGGATATCCGCGGGTAATTCCAATATTTTTGGTTCGTCTTTTACACCATTTTCCAGGTAGAAATAACATTTCCCCGATGGTGAAAACGTATACGCCGTAGAGATGGCTAACGTTTTCTACAAAGTGCAAATGTCTTCGCTGCGTCGGAAATGGCTCACTACATGAGAACAAATTCTCCGCGTGTTACATGGGTGGATTAAGTTCCCCGTCGCATGTCCACCCGTCCGTCGGTCCAATAACTTTTAGGTTTTCTCTATAATGATCCGGCATTGTGACTTCACTCAACCTCTGATTGCCAGCAAAAAATACAATTCTTTTGACAATTTGCCTTTGAAAAAAAAAGATCTGTCAAATTCCATATTACAAAATTAAAGTTAGAACTAAATGTCAACATGATGTTCTATTGCACGAAGTTATGAAAATGGATATATTACTCTGAAACAGATTTTTAATAAGCCTTGGCATGTGTAACAAAAATGAAACAAGTAATTGAAAAAAATAAGTAAACAAGTTTGTAAAGTTTATGTGAATTTGGGATGGAGGGTTGAGTTTTGTGTGGTATTGTGGTCGTTTGATGAAATAAATGGCCATATTATACCGGGTTTATCATAATGCTTAATTTGACATTTTATGACACTTTTAACAAATGGAAAAAGTATACTAAACTAACAAAGAGCATTTCTCTTAGAAACGTCATTATGTTATAACAGGAAGAAGTTTCCCCTGTGTTGTTTATACAGTTTGATTAAAATGAAGGAAAGTTAGACTAATGTTTTCATGTACGTAGACAGACGACCACGACACAAACATGTCTCTTAATGGCTGTTTTGAAAAAAGAAGTCAAATTCCGACATCATCTTTGGCATGCCTTAGTCATAACTGATTGATATTGTTTATGTACCATTGTAGAAGGGCGGCATTAAGAACGGCTCGTCTATGGCAAACAACAGCTGGAAAACTTTACGTGCCTGAAGAAAACTTCACGCAAAGTGAACCTCTGTTTTTCTAAGAACTCAAAAGATTTCTTCTTGGATATGATAGCGTTATGTCTGTAAAGGTTAAACGACTGCGAGCTGTTTTCATAAAACATTCACTGATATGTTGGGCGAAAATAACGTGGTTACGTCTCTAAACTATCATGGCTTGTCGAGATTCCGTTGAAAGATGCGGAAAGAAAGTGCTATGTTACTGTCCCTTTTAAGTGAGATAACCCTACGCGTTATTCAACATCGTTAACTCATCTTTGTTCCTTCTGTCAAAACCGTGAGTCGCCTTTTCCGGTTTTTGCCGACTTCCTGACTCCGGTGAAGTCGAAAATCTGCTCAAGAATATTCCAGGAACTCGTAACATTTCATTGGAAGAATTTTTCCAACTCTATCGTCTCCCTTCACGCGTTCTAAGTTTCTTTTTTTAAAATTGTTACGACGTGCTTGTTTGCTAGAATCTCGCTATGATATATCTTTTCGTCTTCTTTACTGCTATAATTATATTTTTTTTTTCACTTGACACTTCATGTGTCTGGTTTCCGCCATCGATAACCTTCTTGTGACATAAACAACCTTATAAAAACTACAATTATGACATATACAAATGTCCAGAAAAAAACCTTTGACTGACGTGTATGGATAGAGTTAGCACAGAGATTATTTCAAATCCGTTGATATATGGACTTTCTAAAAAATTCACATCTGGGGAGGAGAATTTTTACTTCTGACTCGAAATCCAGTTGCCAGATTTAGCACGATAGACACAAAACATCTCCGTGAAATAGGATCCGGGGTAATTTATTATATCGCTAACTCGCATTCCCCGTCAATTTGAAGTCATTATTTACAAAGTTTCAAGAAGCGTGTTTTGATGGATGGGCGATGTACGTTATGATTTACATTTGACAGGCCTGTGGGGTTCAAGCGGCCGTTAAGTACGTCTGTGACATACACCCGTTTATGTCTAATTCGCCTTCTGTATGGCTTAGCAGATGACTGATAAGTAAGGGAAACCTTGGAGTTCGACGATCTACAGCAAGTCCTTTTTCTGCAACGTCTGGTTATACCTTTCTGGTCTGTAGAAAGAAAATCCATCTATTTTGCGAACAAAACGTCACATTTATCCAAGATTTTGTTTTACGGAGAAAAATACTTGTTCAGAATTGCCCCTCCCTGTACATCTTCGAGATTCAGGCTCTTCTCTATTTACATATATAACATATCCTTTTCAAACGTCACATGTCACTTTTCTCTTATTCTAAGTCAGACATCACAACTTCCTTGTCAGTGTTTCGTTTAATATTGTTTTTGACCTCGGCCACAAAATAAGGCAACATGGCAACAACTTAGCAAAATGGGACTTCCGTTTTGGGTTTTGATACAGGGTACTTGAGTTTTGTTCTTTGAATTGATAGACAAAGTACGTGTTTTAAAACTCTGATTTTTCAAGTTGTTCTGATGGAGCAGTCTGGGCCAAATTCTAAGCGTGTGCCAAGTCAAACATTATTTTTCACTTTATTATAGTTGAACGTAACTCATTCAAATAAATCATGGGATTGAATAAATGGGCCCAATAAACAACAGAACAAAGGCCGTTTAGGATAAAAACGAAAAAATAATTGAGATATTTTATGAGTTTCTTAGTTTGGGCGTTATCAACAATCCTTCTGACCTACCGTTAGGTCGACGTGCCCCTGTGATTTACAGATGACCTCCTCATAAAAAATAAACTTCTGTCATCTCTGACCAGTCTTATGAAGCCATTTTTCTGTCTCACTGTTGATTAATCCAAGAAAGTCACGTGCCAGAAACTGACCATGTGTGCGGCTTTATTTAAAAGCGATAAAGGGAGATAATCTGTAAATCACCCATCTGGTCAACGTTCACGTGCCGAGTGGTAATCCGATCTGACCACTGGGCGGCGTCTTCCACTTAGCGAAAAAATAGCCACTGTCAGATTATTCTTTGTTCAACAGTGACATTAATGGACCAATTATTAATAACGATAAATGAGCCGGTCTAGTGGCGTGGAAAATAAACCCAGTATGTCTTTGATAAGCTTAACAAGGTCGTCCAGTCTGGACAGCCTATGACAATAGAACGATTAAAGACAATCCAATCTTGACGGAATGTCTGCTTAGCATCAAATGATTGATTTATTAAAAATGCAACACAATATTTCCATTCGACATCGTTATTTTTTATTTCCTAGAAGACTGCAACAAATACCTTTAAAATGAGGAAACATGGTGATTGTGAGACTTTGTCCTAGTGTAACTGAAGTTCTCTTCAACCAGCGTGGTTTAAAACTACAATGAATAGACCGAACCTGGAGAAAAATCCTTTAACAATTTGGGTTTGTAATTCTAGTGCATTGAGAAAGTGCACACTTTAAAAGCGCATGCAGTATACTTATAACAGTAACAGGAATTAGTTCTCATGCAAATTGTTACTTTGAGGTCACCCCCGATTTCCGCCATTTGTCAATTTATTATTGGTATTTATAAATTGCTCTCAAATGATTGGTGTATGTAAGGCTCTCTATTTTAACACTCAGGGGTCCATGTGTGGGCATATAAAGCCCTTTAGACCGGGTAAGAGAATGTATCTAAAATTCCATGACCCAAACTCTGCCACGAGACAAGACATGGGATAATAATAAATATATATCAATGTAATTTGAATACTATAGTTTTCAATCTGTTGATTTGTAACGTTTTAAGACGTCCATATACGAAACTTTGAACTAAATGTATCATTGTCGATGCATTTATTGCCAATGTAAACTATTTGGGTTTTTTTTTTTTTAAGATTTCCACATGAAGGCGAAATAAGGGATGAGTTGATAAAGATGTGACTCATACATTGTCCACACAACCTCTCGGTACAAATCTAAAGAATTTCTTTCCAGTTTTCTAAATAAAGCAACAGTTCTTTTGCTTAAGATGAGATTTTTCCAGATGAACCTGGAGTCGCTGGTGCGTTTACAAAAATGATAGATTTATTGCAAACACAAGAGATTTTCGGATAATGCCTCGGAGAGTAGAAAGAGCGTGACGGATGCCTTAATGATTCGGAATAGCCATTTGCAGGATAATTTGACGGGAAACGTGGAAACAAGTGAGGACGGCTTCACAGTGTGATCGCTTTAAGGTAAAGGGAAAAAAGCGTGAACAAAGCCAGTTAACTCTCTGACCCAGCCACTTTTATAAGGTTAATGGCTATTGGGTATTGTAATATAAACACTGATTGGCTAATAGAGCACACGAGACCTTGAGGTGTTGATTTTCACAGATGAAACAAGCTGTTTTATCGGATAAAATCTAAATTGATTTATTTCTCTCCATAACTCAAAACGGAAAAAGTACAAACATTAAGATGAATAAATGATGTTTTTGATAATGTGATTGTACATTGCATTATTGATGAAAACGTGAGTAGTTTTTTAAGCTTAAGAAACACTGCCAGCTCAACAAGCTTGACATGCCGCAAACTCGTAAAACTTTTTTCTGATGGGAACAGTTTTGCTTTTAATAGCACATCAAAAACGTTTTTATGAGAATTTCTTTATACATTCATAATTTATATGATAACAGTTGGGAATTGGAAATCTTGACTGGATATGGATATCAATTTGGTAGATAAGTCATGAAATATTATTCTGAACAAAGACAATTATGGTTTACCGGTGTTTTGTTAATACTTTTAGAAGCAGACAGAGTAAACGTTAATTTGAACTGAATTACAAATACCCAGTACTTGTATTATGGTTTGGACTTTTGGATAGAAAATCCAACGTTTAATGTGGCGAAATAGCCCGTATAATTACCTCAGGGAATTTGATATCTTATTGTCGATACAGCTTTTAGTGCGACTTATAATTCAAGGTCTCTTTTCTCCTGAAATCTGGATGCTTGGATTGACTGACGGTGCCGGACTATATGAGCGATAATCCCCTCTGGACAAACCAATCATTGAATGTAATTTACACAAACCATTGGTTTTGGGATCCGAGACAGTTCATACATACAAATCTTTGTTTCTCTCTAGATTTGAATTACATCCACGGAATGAAAGTCGATTTTTGTCAGCAAATGTCAAGAATTTGGAGATCGCCAAATGAGACGTTTGAAAGTCGGAACTGTGAAATGACTGTTCTGGCGAAATCCAGCCACATAAATTAACCAATCAGGATGCCTGCTTAAGACATTCGGTCTGGCTGGGCCATTTTTCATGGCGAATGATGAATGTTGAGCCAGGCGATAAAATACAGTTCAGCCAGATCAGTGATTTGCATAATTTTACTTTATTCCGTCTGGTTGGCTAAGACATAAACCAGAGTTTGTACAAACGAACATGTAACTGTTTACTCCACAGATCCTACTATTCTCTCAGACATGACATTCCCACGGCCATTACTATTTAACAAATACTAAACCAAAACTCCCGCAATTGTCTATCGCTGTCCAACTCCAACTAGAACAAAATAAAGCCAAAGTGAAAAAAAAATAAGCGGAACGAAACATAAAAAATAGAAATTTCCTAAGTATGAGATGTCAATCTTTTATTTTACGCTTCATCAAATTGTTCTAGAAATGGGCAAAAAGTAGCTCACTATGTTCATCTCTTATATCTCAGATCTAAGCATTAAATTCAAATAACTTGTCACAATTTCGCTCAAATGATTTACAGCAAGATTTACTGCCAAATGTTAACATGAAAGCCAAAATATTCTTGATACTTGAAACAAATACATTTTTTTATTTAACTAGTAGGACAGAAACTTCAGCAAGGGTAATTTCTACCAACGCTGGGTCCGAAGTTATCTACCGGTGTCAGCGTTTATGCAGAAACGTTTAATGAAGAGCGATGGATTACGTTTGCCGAATAACCTCTAAGAAATTACGGGACCAATGGCTTATCCTTAGACATCAATGAGTGCATCATAATGACAATTTAACATATTTTAGTACGCCTATACCAAACAACTTGTCTGCATGAATAGGCCTAAGGATGTCACTCCAAAACATAATGGGATAGTTTAAAGTGGCATGAGCTGCGTAAATTCACGCTTTTTTCATCATTTCTGATCGTCACGACAGTAAGAGACTTTGGAGGCCATCGAAAAACTAAATGATTGGCGTTGGAATGAGGAAAATCCATACAGTATGTGGCCTGTACGAACCGAAAACGTGTTCGAAAAGTAAACAAAATTTAAATAACCGGGACGACCATTCATTCATTCTAAGCCATAGTTAGCTCAAAACAATACTTTGTCGTACATTTTCGAGACTAGAAGCACTAAAAAGCTTCTGAATTATACGTCTTGAGAAAAATAGCCAATAATTTCAACATTCGGTTTTAACGTCAAAATATCAACATTTTGGCCGTTCATGCCACTTTAAGCAGTCTGGTTTTGAAGATAATATACAGCTTTACTTGTCAGTGCAGATATTTGTTTGCGCCCGCCATATTTGGATCCCTCCTAATATCTGGATGACGTCATTAGCCCATCGGTCTTTTCCCAGTTTATGAAGATTTCTCACTGATTTGATCGAAACTGACTGTTGATAACTTTCAGGTGCATTGTTTAAACTTTTCGGTTATTCCGGTTGAAAAACGGGGCCCCTTTTTTGCTCACCAGGGGCCTTGTTTCACAAAGCGTAAGTTTTCACGTAACTGCCATAGCAACCCATACTGTAGAGATACGTTGATATGAAAGTTACGCAAAAAATACATCTACGCCGCTTTGTGAAACAGGATCTAGATATACGTGGCTAGTTTCCAAATGCACACTTTCTTCAATTAGTATTTCTTACAATGTGCCAATATATTGAGAGGCTACTAAGGTAGGATAACGGTGATTGTTTTGAGTTCAGACATTAGTTTTGATTATTCGTTAGTCCCCCAAATGCTTTTAATGGTAGTATTTATTTGACTACAATTGACAGTATACCTCTGTTTGATAACCCCATGCTGCTTCTGTGAGTATCTGAAGAATATATACAGATACAATTTGTGTTTATTGCTAAACGTGATTCCAAGAGATACAATGGTGGAACTACGTCAACGGCGTTTCGTCTAAGAAAATAAACTCATACAGATAAACCTAATGTAATTTTCTTTTTTCGGCCAATATTCACAAGCACATCTTATTTTTCACTCAACAAAATTTAAACCACTAGCCAACATCTCAAAGAAAATGCTATAAACAACAAAGGACGATAAGCGAAAACAGTAAACTCAGGCCGATAAGAGGAGAGTGATGGTTCGACCAAGTGTTTATGGATAAAACCTTGAGAGTAAGCCTCTTTCGAGTTTGTCTAAACTCTCGCGAGATCACGCAAGAAAGGGTATAACTTTCTGTTGATTTATTATTATCATTTATTGTGATCGGCGATTACCATGTCGTTTTGTTTTTGATTCTTTATTTCTAAATCGTATCCTTAATCCAAATACTTTTGTGAAACACACCAAGACATATCGGAGGCTATCAGTTGCGTTTTTGTCAGTTGACAGTCAACAAAAATATTAATATCGCGTAGATACGCTTCGATGTTGTCGAATACCAACGGTGAAAAACACAACTACGACGTCTAATTTTTCTGCTAGGAATAATATTATTTTTTATCGGTCAAAAACAAGTATCAAATGGTTTTGTATATATCTTGAAATGTCTAAGAAACGGACTTTGGTAAAAAGTATTGATTGTAAGCTAAAAATCACAGACAAAACAACAATCGGTCAACCGATCGGTGAGAGTAATGCCCATAAACACGAGTCTCGTGTGATCTCGTGGGACTTCCGCCAAGCCCGAAAGGGACTTATCGCTTCACTCCTGGCTTTTCGTTTTTTTATATCTATATATAACCCGTTCGTTTCAGATTTTCTAATTCCCCTCTTATACATCAGAATTAATCTGCTTGATCGGTTGATTGTGGATTTTTTTATCAAAAATTCAATTCATATTCTGTTTAGCAAGAAAAAATAATGTATTTTTCTTTGGTAGATAATGCACGGTAAAGCCCACGGTAAGAATGAATGAGTATAAATGATTCCATCCCATGGAAAGGGAAACCTTCAACATCGCCACTACGTGTTAGATATTTCTATATTTATGTATCTGACAAAAGATAACGTATAGTGTTTGCAGAATTCATTTATCAGTATGAATTTCTCGTCTTACGTCAAATTATAAAGTAGTTGAGAAAGCTACTGATCTTATCAGCATAACGTCACTGTATTTCATACTTTTTGAAGCTTTTAACAAATCGTGTGAAATTTGAGGTCTTAATATATGTGGGGACCTCACTAAGTCGACCTCACGTCACGTCCCTTGCCGGATGTGCTAATCAAGAGAACTAATTTCTTCCGCGATTGGACCAACTCACGAACACCTGTATTTTGCCCTTTGACCTGAGTGGCGGATTAATACGATGTGGTGGAAATTTATGATAGTGTCATAAGGTACATCACGTCTTCATCTAGTTTTCCGCCGCTTAACAGCAAGGGGGTAATTTGGATTTATCGTCTCAAGAAATTCAAGGGAGATAAGCCAATATTAAATATGATGCTATTCCTACAGTTGCGTTCAACATCGTCTCTAACCGCGAAATACTATCCCTTATATATATATCTCCCATGTGAATTCTAATTTGTCCAATATTTAAGCCCAAGGGTATAATTTGTTAAGTTATATTTTCTTTGATGTTCACCAGGTTCCCGATATTGTTATATACGTATCTTTACATATTATTTATGAACATCAAAAACACACGCGTGCACGGCGAATCTTCTTCACCATACAGTAAACACACGGGCATAGGGACAATCTTCTTGACTGAAATAACCATGAGAATATACACTAAACACACGAATACAGGGAAATCGTCTGGACTAAAATAACCATGGAACTATACACTAAAACACACGGGTACAGGAAAACCGTCTAGACTAAAATAACCATGGGAATATACACTAAAACACACGGGTACAGGGAAAACCGTCTAGACTAAAATAATAATGGGAATGTACACTAAAACACACGGATACAGGGAAAATCGTCAAGACTAAAATAACCAAGGGAATTTACACTAAAACACACGAATACAGGGAAATCGTCTGGACCAAAATAATCATGGGACTATACACTAAAACGCACGGGTACAGGGAAAATCGTCTAGACTAGTTTTAATCGTCTTGACTAAATGACCATGGGAATATACACTGAACACACGGGTACAGGGGAAATCTTCTTGACTAAAATAACAAAGGGAATTTACTCTTAAACACACAGGTACAGGGGAAATCTTCTTGACTAAAATAACCATGGGAATATACACTAAAACACACGGGTACAGGGGAAAAATCATGCACATTGTCTATCATTTTACATCGCAAAGTTAAAATGAAACGAATTAACGGCTATGGTACAAATTTACTTATATACATTTGGCGTAACCTATAGTAGGAGTTATCTAAGAGCGTTTCTATTCTCTAAATTCTCATCAGAAGATTTTCGTTGTCACCTGTTGCGTATGGACATTCAGCTTTTTCTTTGTCTATACTAATTCTTTTTCTATGACAGCGCATTGAGTGTGTATTGAAAAGCAGAAGGATGCATTCAAAATTTCAACAGTTTGTTCATATTATTTAAATATTTTCGCTTTCTTTCCTGGGTGTACGTGGGGGTTATTCTACGTCTAACAACCTCAGTTCTATATTTATGATCACTAAAACACAGGGAAAATATTCTTGTCTAAACCTCAGTTATATTAATCAGATTCATTTTGGAGCTCTTTAGTAGCCTAAATTACAAGTGTCTTTAGCAATTTTTTACATGTTTTAATGATCGAGAATAGCCAATATAAAACTAGAGGATTTCAGCCAAATATTGAACAGTTCGTAAGCTTGTACTCATCTTTTACACAGTTTGTTTCTGACACCACGTTGATTTGGAGGTTTCAGTATAGAATGAACCCAAATCAGCCAAAGACACAGGTCTAAAAAGTCGAGTTCTCCTATGGGCAATTAGAGAAGAGAATCGGGTCAATGTCTGTCCACATACCTTATCTTCTATCTATAACAGCCGGATTAATTGTCTTTGCGTAGGAATCACACAAAGCCAACTCGCTCATTACTGAAGGTCAGACGACTCCGCGTCCTGCCAGTCTTGTCTTTTTATAGCTTTTTTGCCAGTCTCTGACTTCTTACAAAAGAGACGGGAAAAACAATTGATTTATATTTTCAAGCTTTCATCTCTTGTTGTTTCTTTAAATATAATGTTTATTTCTACATTCATTTATGGTATTTATTTAAACCCATATCATTTAAAGGTTTTAAAAATATCCAAGCATAAACAGGTATATGATTTTCCAAGGAATACTTATATGGCGGCGTTGCCAGTTTAAGTCGGGAAGGAGCTTTTTGCCCGGAGAAAAAAAAAACCGGAGCAACTGTACCACATACGGCGATCAAGAGAAAAAAACCACCAAGAAATTGTCCAGTTTTTATTTGGCCCGAGGGTCATTCGATCCGGCATCTCGTTGAAGGCCTGTGTCGGGCTGATGGACCATCACTTTACTGATTGAACCAGCGAGACCCCCTCCCCCCCCCCTCCCCCCGATATATTAGAGACCTTTTCCCAACTAGCAAGGCTGATACATTTTATAAATGGTAAAACATACATGTGTATACGCATCATGCAAGGACAAATTCGAATCTGCTTGACATGGTCTAAAGTTTGTTTCAAAAAGCCAATTATGAACACGCGGAAGACAATTCGGATTGGTTATTACAATATAATAAAATCCATGAAAAGATATCTTTCAAGGAAACAGGATTCAAGTTTTTTTTCAAGGCCTCAGAATTAACAGCATTGGTTAGTCACGTGATATGAGTTACTAGCCTATCGGTAGCGAGTACAGGTTGTTCGTGATACTGTTTTCAAGTAACGTAAAGCGTATTTACACATCAATGTTAAAACAAACATTGAGAGCTAATTAAAACAAAAATGAGGAAGTGGATCTTTTTTACAGTTAATAAATGTTTAAATGCGGCTTAAGTTTCCAAATATTTTCTAGCGAAAATTGTATTTGCATATAATAATTGAAATCTTATATTTTACCAATAAAGTATTAAACACCATGGCCAGTAGGTTGAAATTAGCTATATGATATTGGCTTTATATATAATATATAGTGTAGAGATATTCCTCATCTCGATGGATATACACTAAAACAAGGAAGTTATGATATCATTTCGATAGTGTAGAGATATTCCTCATCTCGATGGATATACACTAAAACAAGGAAGTTATGATATCATTTCGATAGTGTAGAGATATTCCTCATCTCGATGGATATACACTAAAACAAGGAAGTTATGATATCATTTCGATAGTGTAGAGATATTCCTCATCTCGATGGATATACACTAAAACAAGGAAGTTATGATATCATTTCGACCCAAGGATCAAGACTTTTTTTATATATTTTAAATCCGACTGTTTTGTCAGCGGGTGACTATGAAATATAATATGACAGAAGTTTTAGGAAAAGGACATTTATGTGTGTCACAAAAATGACGATTTCTTTAGTGGGCTCGTTTTGGCCTTTTTATGAACGCTCACGCAACGAAAGCTGGCCGTTCTGTTTACCCTTTTCTTTCCTTATTTAAATCGAGCGCGTGACATTTATACCTGCGTGGCGCACCCGTCAAAACCAGAACTACTTTTATATGATATAAGCAAATATTCACATCCGTTTTTCCGTGGATTCAAACTAGATTTGACCTCTGAACCAACAGGCGCGCGTGCCTCCAAGGAGCCTTTCATATTTGATAAAATGCGAGAAGAAAGGAGAGAAAGTCAGCCATCGATCGCTGATATTAATATTTGTTTATCACGTGTTAGAATTAATTTACCTAACCTTGTAACCAAAATCCCAAATAAATATGGCACGCGAGCCTGAATATTAGCTTGATGGAAATATTTCGGGAGCTGTAAAATAATTGTGAATCAGAATCAGTAAACTTGATTTTGTTGTAAAACCATGTTTATTCTCAGCTAAACTCTTGGACAGAGCGCCTTGATGAAGATGGGGGCGGGGGTGGGGTCCTGAAGATCTTTGTATAATACCAATGAATAATGTATGCTGTAATTTATAGTATGGTAAATAAAAATGAAATGGATTGAAAATCTGAGCCCAGACTAAAAACTGTATTTCATTTTGTTTTAATTTTATCATACACCCTAGAATTAGTAAATTACCTGACGCTGACTGATCCGAAAAAAAAACACTCACGACTTAGGGTTCGATTCTCACCCCGGCCCGGATTTTTTTCCGGTTCCAAAAGGGGCCGTTACTTTACTTACATATTACATATTACATATTTCTGCATCCCAGAGTGGCGATGAAACTGGGCCATGTGTTTTTACGTTGGTTTCTGGAGAGCATACTACATGTATTGTCAACTAAGCGGGAGTCAGACAACAACCTGAGAATAGAACCCGCGGTACATTCAGGCTGATCGGTGAATGGAATGATAGTAGCCTGCTGAACCACAGAGAAGCCTTATTTAAAATCGACCCACTGATTGACTGATTTGAGTTTACTTCCAGCCCAAAATTCGTTAAACCAAAATATATATGTATTAACACTAAGACACCGGACACAGTGGAAATCTTCTTGTCTGCTTCTATTCATTTCATCCCACAGCCCCAAGATTGACTTATGGCGGCGATATTGAGAGTCATAGAATGAGAGTGTCGCTGTTTGGAATACAACATTAGTTCTCGTCATTTTGGTGTCGCTTTATTCGCCATAGTTTCCTTAAACCCCCCTGAAGTCTGATCTTGAGAGGAGAATGCTGTCTGTATCATCACGACGGCGAGGGGTAGGGTGAAACATTCTGTCTACCATGGTGAAACATTCTGTCTACCATGGTGAAACATTCTGTCTACCATGGTGAAACATTCTGTCTTGCAGTTCTTGTCTACGAGGGTGAAACATTCTGTCTTGCAGTTCTTGTCTACGAGGGTGAAACATTCTGTCTACCATGGTGAAACATTCTGTCTACCATGGTGAAACATTCTGTCTTGCAGTTCTTGTCTACGAGGGTGAAACATTCTGTCTTGCAGTTCTTGTCTACGAGGGTGAAACATTCGGTCTACCATGGTGAAACATTCTGTCTTGCAGTTCTTGTCTACGAGGGTGAAACATTCTGTCTTGCAGTTCTTGTCTACGAGGGTGAAACATTCTGTCTATCACAGTGAAACATTCTGTCTTGAAGTTTTTTGTCTACGAGGGTGAAACATTCTGTCTTGCAGTTTTTTGTCTACGAGGGTGAAACATTCTGTCTTGCAGTTCTTGTCTACGAGGGTGAAACATTCTGTCTATCACAGTGAAACATTCTGTCTTGAAGTTTTTTGTCTACGAGGGTGAAACATTCTGTCTTGAAGTTTTTTGTCTACGAGGGTGAAACATTCTGTCTACGATGGTGAAACATTCTGTCTACGATGGTGAAACATTCTGTCTTGCAGTTCTTGTCTACGATGGTGAAACATTCTGTCTACCATGGTGAAACATTCTGTCTTGCAGTTTTTTGTCTACGAGGGTGAAACATTCTGTCTTGCAGTTTTTTGTCTACGAGGGTGAAACATTCTGTCTACGATGGTGAAACATTCTGTCTTGCAGTTCTTGTCTACCATGGTGAAACATTCTGTCTACGAGGGTGAAACATTCTGTCTTGCAGTTCTTGTCTACGATGGTGAAACATTCTGTCTTGCAGTTCTTGTCTACCATGGTGAAACATTCTGTCTACGATGGTGAAACATTCTGTCTTGCAGTTCTTGTCTACCATGGTGAAACATTCTGTCTTGCAGTTCTTGTCTACCATGGTGAAACATTCTGTCTTGCAGTTCTTGTCTACCATGGTGAAACATTCTGTCTTGCAGTTTTTTGTCTACGAGGGTGAAACATTCTGTCTACGATGGTGAAACATTCTGTCTTGCAGTTCTTGTCTACCATGGTGAAACATTCTGTCTATCACGGCGAAACATTCTGTCTTGAAGTTTTTTGTCTACGAGGGTGAAACATTCTGTCTACGATGGTGAAACATTCTGTCTTGCAGTTCTTGTCTACCATGGTGAAACATTCTGTCTTGCAGTTCTTGTCTACCATGGTGAAACATTCTGTCTTGCAGTTCTTGTCTACGATGGTGAAACATTCTGTCTATCACGGTGAAACATTCTGTCTTGAAGTTTTTTGTCTACGAGGGTGAAACATTCTGTCTTGCAGTTCTTGTCTACGAGGGTGAAACATTCTGTCTATCACGGTGAAACATTCTGTCTTGAAGTTTTTTGTCTACGAGGGTGAAACATTCTGTCTTGCAGTTCTTGTCTACGAGGGTGAAACATTCTGTCTATCACGGTGAAACATTCTGTCTTGAAGTTTTTTGTCTACGAGGGTGAAACATTCTGCCTACGATGGTGAAACATTCTGTCTACGATGGTGAAACATTCTGTCTTGCAGTTCTTGTCTACGATGGTGAAACATTCTGTCTACCATGGTGAAACATTCTGTCTTGCAGTTTTTTGTCTACCGTAGTAAATTGTATAATGCATCCCTTAGACCAAGTGCTATATTTCTAATGTTTGGCGTGTAAGTGTTTTGATAGTGTATTATAAAAATTTACAGTGAAACACGAGTGTCCTTTTTGGGACATTATTGTAGATCTTATATCAGGTGAACAGTGGAATTTATTTATTGCTAAAGATGATCAGCCGGGATTCAAATGTATTATGTACAGTGAAGAAACCTTTCAAAGTTTTTAAACAATTTTGACTAAGGTGCATTGTCGCCATTTAAGGTATTTTAATTGCTTACATTGTTAGACAAGTTTTTCCCCGCACAACAGAGGTATATAATAATGGAGATATTGTCTTTAAAAAAACTGAAGAATCACATTCTGTGGCAAATCGCATCAGTTGTTTTTTTATCCTTTTCTCTTAAATTTAGAAACATTCCAAATATCATTGCTTGTAGAGTTGTCAAAACCGAAATTCCGATGTCTGCGGTAAGATAGATATATGTTCTCCTTCACTCTTCTATCGTTTTTTTCCACTTCTCTTGTCATCCTTGTCTGTCGTGGTGTAAGACGTATCACTAAGGCTCTTGTTAAATCAGTTTATGTGTGTACGTTGTTTGGAGACAGGCGTTAGGTCATGATTAGGTAACACACATTCCACCGAGACACGTGACACAACAACAACAACATTTAGATCCGATAAGGTTGTCCTCAATGACGTCCCTAAATTGCGATTGTATCGACCAAGACCAACCAATTATTGGGTCTTTATTTTATTGGAAGTTTCTGTTCTTCCTGTGTTTTGTCAATTGTTGTGGAAATCCTCAATCCATGATATAGGTATCATCGAATATCATCCATCTATCGCTATTTAAACTTTTATTCAAGAACATTGTATTATTGCAATAATTGAATACCAACAAAACTCCCGGTGATACCAATGAACCGAGAACCTGACAACTACTGGACCAAAATCCATGAGATTGGGTTTGATAAACTGGAGAAAAAGATTGATAATTTCAAACGGTATAACGTACTAACTGATTCTCTCATGAATAGTGGTCACATTGGAATTTCTGACTTTAATTTTTCATATCATAAAATGGCACCCATGTTCCTGGTAACACAGTGAAGATCCATAAATATCAATATCAATTTTTTGTGATAGAATAAAGACAAAAATGTTTAGTTTTATAGAATTTAATGTTCCAGATCTTTATGTTGAACATATGTACAAATGTAAAAACGCAATAATATTTTCGAAAACCTAAACATGTTTGCACGGTTATGATGAATACGAAGGTTGCTATTTTCTGTTTTGTAGCAAGTTTATGTTTTGGGAAATCACCCGCTGATCAAGTAAGTAACAGAGATTTTAATCTTAAGCAAAATGTCAAACGTGAAGTATGGAAATGTTCATTTTATTGTTACCGACGGATCGAATGTTCGCTCTATTCTCACACAATCAGTTTATAGATCGATAATCGATTTTTCTAATTGATTGGTAAGATAGTCTTTGTTTTCCGTTAAGACTGAATTATGACTGTTTATATCCTCCTACTAGCGTTTAGATTGTTTAGAAAAGCAAAACATTACATACAATTATATGAAGCGAGTTACTACGTTAGCACTTTTCCACAAATGCACTAAAGATTTAGAAAAAACAGAGTTACAATTTGAAGTGGGAATCCGTTTAAAAAACAACTAGGCCCTTACATGCATCGGTTACATGCCACTCTTCACTTATGTCAAATAGATGCAATGTTTTCTCAAAATGTCTAGAAATCGTTTTCTTTCTATTTGTTGGCTTTGTTTATCCCAATGACACTGGTGTACATGTATGTTATAGAGTCGGAAGGCCAGGAAAATACAGACTGTCATTTTCAGCAGATTAAAATTCCTCTCGTACAAACAAAGGAAATGACTGGGAATTGAGTTTCCCAGCGTGTCCATGTTTACACAGATGAAATGAGCCTTCCCTAATTAAGGTAGAGACAGTATCTACGGTATAAACCGATGATTTAGACCCACTTGCAATTTCCATTGTGAATTTTTATGCGGCATTAATTCAAAATTCTCTAACAGCAAGTTCGTGTCCTATGTCAACAGTACAACATGATGGAGACATCGCCTGTCAAAATAAGGCTTAGGAAGCCCGTGTTACTAAACATGGTCTGTGTTTAACAAACTGCAAACGAACAGGACGGAGTAATATAAGGTAATACCTGTCATAGGTACTTTCTAGAAGAACAACAAAGAAATAAGAAAAGTTATTTTCGTCTGACCGAGAACAGCCAATAAACTTTGGTCATTGTTACTTATTGTTAGGTCTATTGTAACCTATGATTATAGTACATAGGGAGTAAGGAACGGAAGTTACACGCTTTGCATGACAGTTTAACAAATCATCACACACGTATTTCTAAAACACCTACAATATGTCAGTTTAAAGCTGTTGGTTTGGGGATAAAAGACAGTACTTAGTGAACTCTCCGTTGTTTATTCTGCTTTATCCTCTAATGTGCTTTTGTCCATTCCAGTAGCTATAGTTTCTAAACAATAGTCACAATGAAGTCGAATTATATATTTATGAACACTAAAACACACGGGCAAAGGGAAAATCTTCTTGTCTAAAATAACCACGGAGACAAGTTTCTAATTGTGTTAAAAGTCGAATTATATTCAGGTTTGATCGGTTACATTATGTTACTAATATATAGTACAAGGTAATACGGCCAAACTCCTGCCTGTCGTCAACCTAATGAAATATCATGGGTTGTGGTTTATTATAACAACTTATGATTGGGTATAAAGGTCTAAATGATATACTCCTTTTTAACACAAGAAGAAACTTGTCTCCATGGTTATTTTAGACAAGAAGATATTCCCTGTGTCCGTGTGTTTTAGTGTTCAAAAATATGTATTATAAGATATTGTATATGATATGCATATGGAAATATTAAAGTGGCATGAGCTGTCAAAATGTTGATATTTTGACGTTAAAACAGAATGTTGAAATTATTGGCTATTTTTCTCAAGACGTATCATTCAGAAGCTTTTTAGTGCTTCTTGTCTCGAAAATGTACGATAAAGTATTGTTTTGAACTAACTTTGGCTTAGAATCAATGAATCGTTGTCCCGGTTATTTAAATTTTGTTTACTTTTCGAACACGTTTTCGGTTCGTAAGGCCACATACTGTAAGGATTTTCTTCATTCCAACGCCAATCATAAAGTTTTCTAAAGCCTCTTACTGTCGTGATGATCAGAAATTATGAAAAAAGTGTGGATTTTGGCAGCTCATGCCACTTTAATGCTAGTCAAATCTGGTACCAAGTAATTTTGTAATGATTTATGCCGATGTGATTTGCCCTATATTTCTCATAATGTCGGTAAAGTTTTATATGTTAGCTTGATTAAGAATGGGGTTGTGCTTCTGGGATTTTCACAATGTTGTATTGGTGTTATCATCTAAAGAACAAACGAATGGATGATTGTTTGATTGGTTGATTGTTTGATTGGTTGATAGCAAATGTTCACGATGTAGTATTGATCAAACTAACGAACGAATGGATGATTGTTTGAATGATTGATTGTTTGATTGATTGTTTGATTGGTTGATAGCAAATGTTCGCTATGTTGCATTGGTGTTTATCATAGAATGATCAAACTAACGAACGAATGGATGATTGTTTGAATGGTTGATTGTTTGATTGTTTGATTGGTTGATAGCAAATGTTCACGATGTTGTATTGGTGTTTATCATCGATCGAACAAACGAATGGAGGATTGTTTGATTGGTTGATAGCAAATGTTCACGATGCTGTATTGGTGTTTATTATCGATCGAACAAACGAATGGATGATTGTTTGATTGGTTGATTGTTTGATTGGTTGATAGCAAATGTTCACGATGTTGTATTGGTGTTTATCATCGATCGAACAAACGAATGGATGATTGTTTGATTGGTTGATAGCAAATGTTCACGATGCTGTATTGGTGTTTATTATCGATCGAACAAACGAATGGATGATTGTTTGAATGGTTGATTGTTTGATTGGTTGATAGCAAATGTTCACGATGTTGTATTGATGTTTATCATCTATCGATCGAACGAACAAACAAATAAATAAGGTGAAGAATTACTTATGGATAACAACTTCTTGGCTTATTGGGTGACGACGTTTCGATGTAGTTCTTACATCGTTATCAAAGTCAAATGAGATGATTGATTGATTGAGTGGGGGGGATTATGTGAATGAGAGAATGAATAAATAAATAAATGATTGATTGGTCGATTTATTGGTGAATGTGTTGGTCGACAGTTAGTTAGTTAGTTGGTTAGCTGGCTGGTTTGTTGATGGTTAATTGAATAATTTATTGATTGGATTGCGAGTGGATTGCTATATTGGTGGTTCATTGGTTCCAGGTCCTCTTATTTACCTTAACTGATTGTAAGTTTGACTGATTGACTGATAGATTGATTAGTGGATAAATAGGAATGTCATGCACATCCTCGGTTTGTACATGTTACTGGCATAAAATACTCTAAATCGGCAATTTATTATAAAAAAAAACATGATAGTAAAATCATTAACGGTGAACAGTGCCAATATGTCCGTGATTGCTGAAAAAATTGATTGCTCATTGAACTATTCAACTGTTACTACATAGGCAAACTGTAACATATTGGCATTTAAAATTGTGCGCTATGAATTTCATTGGTTAATTAAATAGTTCATTGACGAACTGACATTCATTGATTAATCGATTGATTGATTGGTTGATTTATTGATCAATCGATTGATTGATGGGTTGATTGATAGATTGGGCGAACGATCAAATCAAATGACCGATTGAGTGTTCGATCGATTAAATGATTGAATAATCAATTAATATATTGATTGATTGGTTCATTGTGGTTAGTTGGTTAGCAAGCTGGCTGTTGGCTGATTGATTGGTTGATTCTCTTATTGGTGATCGTTGATTGTTTTATTGGTTGTTCGTTGTTACCAGGTTCGTTACCATGTTCGTTGTTACCAGGTTCGTTACCATGTTCGTTGTTACCAGGTTCACATGTATACCTTAATGTATGTTTAACTCTGTACGTTTGATTGATTGACTGATGGATTGATTAATGGATAAATAGGCTAATTCCAATAAACATTTCCCCGCTAATTGGTTGTCCTTTCAGTAACTTAAATACAAGGGATTGAAAACGCAACGCAAACCAACAAAAAATAATCAGAGAAGATATATTAACCTAATTATCTAATCTGTCTGATTAATCTTGTAGATAATTGGATTAACGAACGATTTCTAATTGAGCAGGTGCCTAAGTGCTATTCTGACCTGTGTATATATATGGAGTGAACTTTCTCTAATTAGGGAGGGGAGAGTTAAGGTACAGTTTGTCCAATTTTACCCCGTCCTGCACGACCTCAGATGTGCAGAAATGCAAAATATCGGATAGTAGAGAAATGTGTCATATAGATTGTTCAAACATTAGGATTGAATTCGACCTGGGTGGCACGACTATAGACATGCCAGCTTTAATCACTTTATACTCACTATCATGCCACCTGGCTTGTGGACAAATTTCTCGTGTTTGATCGCGAATTGAAAACTAGAATATGTCATAATGGAATAAAATGCCAGTAAGTGTTTTAGCGCGGTCTTAATAGTCAGCTACCTGGATTCGTTTACTCGCGCTTTATCACGCATGCTTTGCGCGAACAGCCCCTGTGATAAGCGCATGCGCTCAGGAAAGACCGTGGCCAAAATTTGACATTTTTACTAACGAAAGAGAAGACACTAAGCTCTTCTTTTGGCAAATTTTAATTAAAATTCCAGACGAGAGACAAGACAACGCCTAATCTACCAACTTACATCAAACACATAATAACTTAGCGGCTCTTTAAAGAGAGAAATTTGGGAAATATTTCAAAAACCAATCTATGTTGTGTTGGATCTATATCGCCACGTGACTGCAAGTAATTGAGAAAACAACAGCGATATTCAGGGAAATGTTTATACCATGAATTAAATTTGGTCTTAAGGTGACAAGATAACGAAGTTTTATGAAATATATGCATGAAACTTTTTTAATAATGCACCTAATATCTGTTTTGAATGGAGACTATGGTTTCCCTGTGCACGTGTGTTTTAGTGTTCATAAATAACTAAACCCAAATATATTTAGGATAATTAAAAGCACTAGTATTGGAGATGTTTTAAGTCGTATTTCTTGAGCTGCCAAACAATTGTTCATATTAAATATATAATAACGGTAAACGAAATGCCCTTTGGAATTGAGTTGTTTTCTTTTTTGTTAAAATAAGTAACAACACAATGTGTATACTTTAGAAGCTCTACAATAAGTTTCCAGATAATAAAAAAATATGAAATATGTGTGTATTTTTTTTTTTTTGTAAATGCAACAAAATTTACAAAAATATATTTTTGTAATATAAATAAGTCAAATAATATGTTTCACGGGAATTGTAATACAAAATGTGATTTCATGTTTAGACTTGTTTGGGGGTGCATTGCTTTTAACCATTTCTCCTATATTTTTAGTTGCTGTGATCAATTTTGATTTTATTTGCCCTGTGGGCATTTGTTACTGTTAATCAAAAAAGTTAGTTTCCTTCTCCATTTATTCGAATTAGCGGATGACGTCATTAAACGCGAATAAAGGGTTCATACAATATATTGTATTAAGCTGTTTTTCAAATCAGAAGGATATTGTCTCTTACATAAATTAGGTATTTTATCTAAAGTATATAAAAATGCCGATTAGTTCTTGATGGAGTTGTTTCCTGTAAACTGTGGGTTAAAGGGGCATGAGCTGCCAAAATGTTGATATTTTGACGGTGAAACAGAATGTTGAAATTATTGGTTATTTTTCTCAGGACGTATAATTTAGAAGCTTTTTAGTGCTTCTAGTCTCGAAAATGTACGATAAAGTATTGTTTTGAGCTAACTTTAGCTTAGAATAAATGAATGTTCGTCCCGGTTATTTAAATTTTGTTTACTTTTTGAACACGTTTTCGGTTCGTACAGGCCACATACTGTATATATTTTCCTCATTCCAACGCTAATCATTTAGTTTTTTGATGGCCTCCAAAGCCTCTTACTGTCGTAACGATCAGAAATTATGAAAAAAGTGTGAATTTTGGCAGCTCATGCCACTTTAAATAAGGATTGGTTAGCTGTATTACCCATTACATTACATTATGTCTGTCTTCTACCTGGAAACAAAATTTGCTTTTATCATATTTTGTTTACTCTCAGTTCACCCAAAATCTTGCCATAGCTAAAAATCCGCACACCTTTATCGATATTTTACAAAGTATTCCAGAAAATTCTACTGAATAAAGCCAAACTCTTGCCTTTTTTCAACCATGACAAGTTTATATAATTGTGTTTAAAATGGTTTTTTTTATACCAAATCATAAGTTGTTATAATAAACAATAACCAATAATATTTAATTAGGTTGGCGACAGGCAGGAGTTTGACCTTAGCCAGTATAGAATTTTCTGGAAAAGATAAATTGGCAAAAAATCATCAGTATATTTACGATAAAGCGAACATGCCGATTTGCAATAGGTTTTATAGATAGTAATCAATTAGCTTTGATATTCTTTAACTTTCACTACCAATATCCGAGATCCGAGATAATAGGACGCCCTGGGAATATTGAAAGCTTGGGTCATTTTCCAATGGGTTTGTGTATTTTCGAAATATAGAAGTCCCTGTTTTTAGAATTTAAGTGAGATTCCAAACAGCGATAATGTTTTTATTATTAGGCTTCAAGAAAACGAAGAGTTCTATTAAAATTTCCAATATTTTCTGGCCTAATTTCCTTATCAAATTTTTGGTAATAAAGAGTTGTTTAGCTGCCGCTCTACTCATTTAATATAATCCTGTCTAATGCTACAGTGCGTGTGTAACTAACTGTTTGGCATATTATGGACATTACAGATTTTATTATTGGAATAGTCATGTGAAATGCAACATCAAATCCAAACATATGGGTACGATGTCTATTATGAAAGTAGTTTTGGTAACTTTGAAAAAAAGAGAATAAATGTAGCACGACTTTGTGAACTGTAAATCGATGTTTATTTTTCTGATAAAGAATTCTCCATTCGGTTAACATTTTTATTGTAAATGGATACTTCAAAACTCCCCAAAGAATAGTCTCAAAGTACACACTACAAGATGTTGTTAAAACATGCTAAAGAGAAGCATGTCACCATTATTGGTTATGTTTTCATTTTTATTTTGCTACCGAGGTATTTTTTTCGGATATTTTCCTGTAACTTTCAATACCACGGATTTCAGAAATGACTAGAGAGAAAAGTATTTTATTATTATTCATATGACATGACAAATGAATGACTATGATAGACACAATATGTAAGCATCTGGAGGGATTTTATTGAAAATCAGAGATGGTTTAAGAACTTCAAAAACAGCAATCACGTTTCGGATCTTCGTGACTCAATGCACAACAAATTCATGAAAAGTCAACATTTTCTGCAACTGAAGGCAAAGGGTGATGAACAAAAAACAAAATCACGTCGATAAATGCTGGGGATACAAACAGCCAATCAGAGCGAAGATAAATCAGAAGTGTTACCTGGGTGACAGGTGAGATGTTAAGTATTGACCAATCAGATTTCTGTTTCTGTTTTATTGACAAAGGGGGAAGTGAGAATGTCATTGTCAATTCCTTTCTGGGCTGAATAGATCATCAAAAGTACATCCAAATAACACCAGCTTCATCTATGTAAAGCAGAAACATTTTGGGTTGTAGCGTGGGAAAATTTGATAATTGAAATACTTGCCAAAAAGGGGTTTCTGGTCACTTTCTTCCAAATATATGTCCGTCAGCTAGATAAACCATATAATAATTCTGTTGTTTCTAGGTATTGATATTGTGTTCTATGCTATGTCCAACATTCTCCCCATCCAAATAAAATTTGGTGTACATTTTTTCACATTTGAGTGTTATTTGGGTGGTTGTTCGATATTGAGGAATCTGTCAATTTAAAATTATGGTTTTTCAACCCCAGTCCACATTATTTAGTATTTTGTTTCCTCGTTATTCCGACTATAAACCTATATATTAATCAAGAATGGGGTTGTAATCTCCACACTAACTTGCCTTTATTTCACCACAATATATTGGGGGGGGGGCCCTTTTTAATGTATAGAATAACTAAAACAAAGATAGAGCACCACACTAAAATTTTATCACTATATAGCTATAGATATTTAGCCTGATTTATTCAAAAGTACAGAAACAGTGAGAAAAAATAAAAATTCGTGTAAAAATAATTGCATGCCAGATTTTCTCGTACAAATGCAAGAATATAACCTAAAGCCTGGAACCAAAACTGTCAAATTATCTTTTAGTAATAAATATAGGCTTAATAATGTATACCATTTCAACCAACAGCTCCTTTATAAAGTCAATAGTTCATTATATTTAGTTAATATTTTGGGAAATTGGTCAAGGGTTGTAATTGACTGTTTAGGTTTTTTTTTGATAGATGTTCAATACCAACCAGATGAAGTTTGTATAAGATGTAAATTAAAAGACAAGTTGAATAAAAGGGGGAAAACATTACAGTTCCTAAAACCTGGAACTAAATCGTTTGTCTAAACCTATAGATCGGGGCAAATAATGTTGTCATGCCCAAGCAGACAACTCTCTGTGGTGGTTGTCAGAATCGCATATTGTATTTTTGCAATCAATGACATTTACACGTTGGACGGGTACGAGGTGGAGGATTACTTACATGTATGGATAACATTGACTTTGATACCGATGTAAGAAAAACATCGAAACGAAGTCACCAAGATATTGTTATCCACGACTCATTCTTCGTCTTATTACATTTTACTACCTAACGTTAGCCATATTGATTCAATGTTTACAAAATAAATCCATACTTTAGCTGTCTACTGATGGCGTGTATACTAAATCTATTTTGATACATTTATCATTTTTTCAGGATCGAAAGGGGGTCACATATTATTCACATAATGTTGCAATATTAACAACAGAATTTGTAGATTTAAAAAAAAAAGCTTTTTAAATTTTACTTTCAAATACCGTCACGGCCCATTCATTTGTTATGTAAAAGTCACGCGTTTTTGATAGACATCTTACTCTAAATATCCATTGCGCAGACATGCTTGATATCAACGAGTGGTTGCCGATTAGAAATTAGCGTGTTATATCATACTAATATTTGCCGGGAATTGTTTTTATCAAGGACGAATTTAAATATTTAAAAGCAAAACGTTCAAACAAAATATGTAAGAAGAAATCGTGTATATATATCTGTCTCGATGGTTTTGAACCTAACGAATGAATGTTGCTCTGGTTCTGTTTACCGGATACTATTCACATGCATACCATAGGCTGTATGCATCCTCCTCATTCCAACACCAATAATCTATTAAATATTGTCCTAAAATCAGAATTTATGAGAAAAAATGCGAACTTTGGGAGTTCATGTCACTTTAAGAATAAAAGAGTAAAAAAGAAAATGTTCGTAGACTCTGTGCCAAAGATGGGTAAATACGAGACAAATTTCCAATAACTCAGATATTATATTCGATATTTTTGTTACGTCGGCATGCCCCATTACTTAAATTACCTAGATAAGCATCAACCACGAGATCCCAGTTCAATCTTCACGATAAAAAAACTTGTAAACCTACACTGAAAAGAAATGTATTCCATGACAAGGAAATGTACTATAAATATTTTACCTCTAAATATGATGTGATTATACTGAAATTCTTATATTTACAAAATTCACTGTAGATAAACACATATTTGTAAAAAAAAAAGATAAGTGTTGTAGTTTTACAGTCCATACTGTAAAACATTTTGTTAGTATAATTGGCAGGAATTTATTTATTTTCGATCTGTTCTATAATATTAAATTTTTGATTTGAGTCCAATCACCTTTAGAATTTTCTTGTAGATTTGATCAATGTGGAGATCTACATTTAGCTTAAGTAATATAGATCTGTTAATTTGATTTAAAAAATTGAATATGTAGACCCCTTTCCAGAAGCAGAAACTCTTTTAGTTCAAGACGAAAACAGATTATTTAAATTGTGACAGTCCGCCATAAAAACCAACCCAAGGAAGCAACTTTGTAAGACTGAAAAGCATACCTATGTAGACATGCATTTCAATGGTCGACGGACCACTGGTTCTAGCCATATAAGGTGCCTGGCAAACAGACACCTCCTGTGTGAATTTTCTAAATAAGGCTTACTGTGAAACAAATTACTAATTGCAGACTAAAGCATTAGTGTAATTTCACAGGAAGCTGAACTACAAGAACAACCAGAACAACTGTGAACTAACAAACAGAGTGTAATGTAGTTCTACAAGATAATGCTTTGTAGATATACAGGCTGCTTTCTGCTGTAAATTTACATAAAAAAGAGCGGGTCTCAAAGCTGCCAGCACTTTTACTGTAAAATCACGCTCGCTTTTTTGCAGTGTTAATTAGAAAAATAGCGAACTTTTTGTAATTGTGTTTTGTCGGTAATATATGGTCAGATAGCTTGTAACGCATGACTCTTTGCTGGAAATGATGCAACGACTGTGCGAAAACATATCTGGATTATCCAAACTTGGTTAGTTGGTTGTTTTAGCCTATTGGCGCGTCCATTATTCAAACTTGGTTATCTGTGTTCCGTTTATTCAGACTATAAACTTAATAAGGTTTGAACCCCTACAAACGAGATTTCGTTATACCAGGAACACATAACGGTATTAATAACATTTTTGGTGACGTTACAATTCCATTTAACGTATTTTGTTCCACAAAGTTGGATGTAAGCATCATTTTAGTAGCAGAAATGTTCAGCTACATACGCGATGCAGTGACCAGTATAACATGAAATTTATGGAATTATTAAAAATGTTCTATTAGATTGATTGATGGTCTACGTCGCACTCAAGATTATTTCACGTATATGGTGGCGTTGCCAGGTTTAGTTGGGGAGCAAACCCCAGACCTTTGGCGAGCACCTGGCAACTCTTCAACATACGGCGACCGAATGAAAATCAACTCAGAGTTTTTTCAATTATTATTTGGGCTGAGTGTGATTCGAACCCGCGGCGCTTCGGTGGAACGTCTGTGTTGTACTGAGGGACGATCATTCTAACCCATTGGACCACCGAGGCCCTTGTGTGCAAGAAGAAGCAAGAAAAAAAAAACAAAAAGCATATAACAAATATACCGTTTTTGTTATTCAAACTCCTATATATTTATCTGTTTCGTTCCGTTTTCTTATCCTCTTCCAGAGCACTATTGGATGAGACGATTTCGAAATCACTAAAATAAGATTATAATCTAAACGTTTTACACTGATGTTAATAAATAAGAGAACGGTATCTTCTTGCCCCATTCGAGTCATAATTAAAAAGTTATATTAATTTAGTTGAATCGAAAACCAAAGCACTGTCTACGGATTCAGTGCGCATTAAAATAACTGTTCTCAATTGTCCTTGGGTAAAAAGGAAAATCTGTTTCAGTTTTTTTGTTTTCTGAAACTATATCAGCATGCTTTTGTCGACTCATATGCACAGATATTTGTAATCGAAATCTTCCGTGTAGCTCAGATAATATTTGAACCCAGTATGAATATGATATGCACGAGCAGCCACAAAGTTATAGAAGTTATGTATGTAATACCCAGGTAAAACACTGCAGATTTCTCGATAATGCATGGCTATTGGCTGAGAGCATATGAGAAATAAGCGCTTAATACATCCATGTGACAGAAGCCGACTAATTATGTCATTGAGTTTTGGTATAGCATTAAATACATAATTCGCAGTGAGTCAGACTGCTATTGAATAAGTGAATTTGAAATACGTTAGAAATGTAAAAATAATTGTTCAGTGATTAATATTTTTTTCAAAAACTTTGAGAGATAATCAGAAAGCACACTGAGCCATAGGTAACTATGAATCAATATTGATAGCTGTAATTTAAATATAAAACGAATTGAGCATATTACTGTTTGAAATATTTTTTTCCTCTGTGGATATTCTGTATCAATGTTGAAAAATCAAATACATCAGGGAGTATAGATTATTTCCAATAAGCCAAATCACTGAAGTCTTCACATTTTGAACTAATATCCAATGATAGTGAATGTACAGTAACAATTCTATCTGGAGTCATACTCGATATAACAGTTGAGTTTTAATCCGAAAGTATAATTTCCAGCATGTTAGTGACAAATTTCAAGTAAAATCGTTGGCTGATCGTCCGAAAAAGAGACATTACAAAAAAAGTTAATATTTTCATTTGCTATTGTCGTTAAATACACGTTCATGTGCTTGATCATTTGTTAAAACTCTTAGACTTGTTATCAAGAAGAAAAGAGAACAAAAAGGATGTTATTTAAAAAATATGTCTAGACGACTAATATAGTTCTTGTTTTTCGTCCATATTCAAGATATCTGAAAAAAGAACTTTTGTTCATTATGAAAATGGTTTTAACAATAACTGAATATTCTGTTATTTAAAACCTATATTTTAACAGTTAACTTAGCATAGAACTTAGCACTTTGACATATTCGTTTTGCTCCCGATCAAGAAGACAACCATATATTCTTGAGGGTAAAATACATTTGAATTACCCTTTAAATAACTTTAACGGAACAGTATTGTTAAACTGCTATAGATCGATTTGAAAAACTAACAAAACATTTGTTTGTGAATTGCAAAAAGGCTTTTCCTACTTCTGAATGTTCTAATAATTACAACATGTATTCTTCTTGTAACATTCGTCTGGATTACTTTCTATATAAGTTGTAGGGTTTTGACTTTTAAAAAGAATATTTTGTTAATGCACAAATCTTACATTGTCAATACATAAACATTAACCAAGAGGGCGACTTTTCTATAAATTGAGTAGTAACGTTTTGCTTAAATTTTAAGTGGTCCTCTAAACTTGCCACGTGACTTGTATGTCCAGGCGGCCATGTTGGACGATTGTGTAGCATCGCGCACGCGCATGTTTATCGATCGGGAATCTTTGTGTGGGGATTTTCTCTGTATACGTGGGTCTTCTTCAGTAAATAGGCTTAGTGTTGTGCTCTGAGGAAACAAACATGTCGCTTCCCTTTATCTCTTGGAGATGATAGAAATTATACACAGCTAGAAAAGATTTGCTTCACCCGTCTCTAAAGAAAAGAGAAACTGAAAAGCTAGAGCCGTTTACCTTTAACGTCTTGATTCCTTATCAGGTAACAAAAAGACGCCGAGGAATTTCTACGACCTCCAAGACAATATTTATGTAATTTTCTCCGTCTCTTGTCATTTTGGTTTTTGTCCAGACAAGCCAGTCGGAGTCTGTGACAAAACCGTGGCAAACGGACGAAAATTTCAAATAATTTGGCAAGGCAGCTATGCAGGCGTTCTTGAAAGATCTCACTAAGTTGACATGTTCAACAAATACCCCCAATCACTTGGGCTGCTCAAATTAAACACTGTAAAACTTCTTGGGTATTTATAAGTAAATTATTAATTCGCCCCGTGTTTGAGGAATTAAAAATTGTTGACATTTGGCATTTCTGGGCGCTGATAAGTTTGTCGACTGTACTTCCCTCAGATCAACACGATTTGAACAGGTCTAAGACAACATTATGTCTCTGAACATTGTTTGAGAAGTTATCTAGGGAAATGGCACCATCTCGGTTATCATTATCAGACACTAACACAACACAGACTTTGTATAAGTTCTGTTGTCAGATCATGAAAATCGCCAATAATAAAAATGTTAATGGCACTGATTGGATATTATAACAGCGATGTATCTAGTGCAGGATTTATGTATGTATTTATCATAGCATGAAGGTCTAAATGACATACCCTCTTTTAACACAACTAGATTGATTGATTGATTGGTGTTTGGTGTTTTACGCCTCGCTCAAGATTATTTCAGTTATATGGCGGCGTTGCCAGTTTTATTGTGGGAGGAAACCGTGCTCTGTGCCCGGAGGAAACCCATGACCTTCCGTTGGTAACTGGCAACCAAACTAGAAACTTGTCTCCATGGTTATTTTAGTCACGACGTTTATCCTTGTGCCCGTGTGTTTAAGTGTCTATAAATATCATATCTATTTTATTGATTCTCAGATGGTTACATTCGTCAATTCATCAGTTTATCTGTTTTAATCTTTTCAGTGGATATTTGCGGTGAAGTTAATTACGCATATTGTTTGTGATACGGGTTTGAAGCGTTGATCTCCAAATTTTTCCTTTTGTAGGTCGACGGCTCGAATTCCAGCTGACGATAACTGTATTCAAACTTAAGATAACCTTAGCATAACTGTGCACTGTGCATGGTACTATACCAATCAGTAAAATCAAGATAAGTATATTAAACAAGTTAATCAGTAAAATCGACGGGTATGTATTTGTAAATCAACTATACCCGCAGTTTGATGAATTTCAAAGAAATAAATGTGTTTATTAACGTGATCCTTTATCTTGTGTTTGGAATATTCATGTAGTCTCTCTACATTCTTCGAGATAATCGTGCGAGAAATTCCATCAACGCGCTTCGGCAAGTTACGCCACCTTGTGGGGCGTTATGGGGGATTAACACCCAACCTACTGTCAAATATTGTTCAAAATCCGTCTTCCTTCATCCCTCCCTCCACGCGCTGATAAATATTTACTCAGATGAAAACTTCAGAGCGGATTTGAAAACTGACCGTTGATCGCGCGAAGAATCTGGTGTTCGCAAGTGATCGAGAGACTTCACTCCTCGTCTTAAATGACCAAATTCCAGCGGCTATGCGCAAAGTCCATTGGTCACGTGATACAAAAGCTAAATTCCAAGCTAATCAAATTTCACAAGACAGTTCGAAACAAGAAGATAATCCCCATGTGCTGTTTGTTCTAAAACACAAACACAACTTGAAGCTTCTAGAAAAGCCAATCTAGGAAGACGACTTGCATTTCAGAAAATTAGACCATGAAATAATCGGAAATAATTGATTCGTAATGATCAATAATCCTAGATATTTTTCAGTTTCAAGAAAACAATGGTTTAACACAGCAGAAGAACATAAACCATTGGCCAATTTATAGAAAAAATGATATTTTACGAAATTGTCTCAAACAAAATCTAAGGTATTTCTTTTTTTGACGAAGTCAACATCGGAAAGATATGTTTTTTTTTAATTTATCTAACTTAAAATCGATCAAAGTGTTTTAGTCCGTTTATTGGCCTTTGTTGCTTTTACAAAGAAGTAGCTTCACCAAAGAAACCATGTCAGTAGCTGGGCTGTATCATTTGACAATGGTATTTGCAATCAAGACCTGACTGTCCAACTAAACCTCCCAATGCCAGATAAAATACATGGACCGTTTTTATAGGAGATAGATTTATAGACTGACTTGTGTAGGAATTACAACATGTTCCTCTTGTCTATAAAAGGTCGTATAATGACAGGGTAGAATTGATAAGTCACAGGCAGGAATTGGATGATACTCGTTTTGTTGACACCTTCTTTAAACGATAGTTGTGTCGACTGTTCTCCCTAGGCCCAGTGTTAAGGAACACACATAAAGTTCTCTTTCAATGCCCTGTGTCATCGGGTATATTTCGTCTCTGGGTTCCATCTAGATCAACTCCTTTATTGTCATAATTACAATTATCAAACCTAAATTATAAATGCAATTGATAAACTCTGTAATTTTCTGTAACCTGACCCGTGTAAGTAATATCAAGTTGTGGCAATATGCACTTTCAAAGGTTTATGTGAAGCCGTCCATGACATAGACTTCATAGTACTGGTCTATAAAAATTACATGACGACAATCACCTCGTAAACTTATGATCTCTATTTCCATACAGAAAAGGCAAATAGAGAATTAAATACAGTTCAACATAACAGTAATTTATGAACTGCTCGGAGAACCCTAATTTTCAGTTTCCATACTCGCTGCTTTTGGGCGGTACCGTCCATATCGGAATGCTGCCATAGCATAAATCAACAGCCAAGACCTATGTGTCAACCTGTATCATTTTCAAAGAGCAATAATTTAAATTTCAGCCCGATCTACTAAGTATAGTAGAAAAGGATCTTTTAGACAGTTTCAATTCGACCATGACACAAAGAGAAATGAAGCTTAGGAGTAAAGAGTTCAAAAAGTCGGATATTTCACAGCAAACAAAGAGGTATCATTATATACATCAAGCAGTTCTTTATAAGGAAAATCCACATTTTAATGATCTGTTTTCATAATAACCTCCCAAGAACGAAGACCATGTATATTACATTTCTTGGGTCCCAAAGAAAGGTCAAATTACATATACACATACCTATATCAAGGATAAGTATATATAAAAAGGTCTAAATGATATACCTCTTTTTAACACAATTAGAAACTTGTCTCCACGGTTATTTTAGACAAGAAGATTTTCCCTGTGCCCGTGTGTTTTAGTGATCATAAATATATATATATCAAGACTAAAACACGCGGGCACAGCGAAAATGTTGTCTAAAATAAACAGAGACAAGTTTCTTATTGTGTTAAAAACGGCATATCATTCAGACGTTTATACCAATCATAAGTTTGTAATAATAAACCACAGCCCATGATATTTCATTAGGTTGATGACTGACAGGAGATTGGCTTTCGTCAGTAGTATTTTCTGGAACACTTTGTAGTATATTGACAATGTTTACGCATCTTCAGCTGTGGCAAAAATATCGGTAAATTAAGATTAAAACCAATAGAAACATGAGCAAAAATGTAGTTATTGTGTTTAGATAAATTACCACATCCACAAAGAAGACTAGGACCCTGTTTCACGTAGCGGCGTAGCGTAAGTTTTCACGTAACTGTCATAGCAACCCATACTGTAGAGATACGTTAGTATGAAAGTTACGCAAAAAATACATCTACGCCGCTTTATGAAACAGGCCCCAGAGAAGTAACATAAATCCGAAAACCCCAAAACAGTGGTTTCTCATTAAAATGTATTTCAGCTTCGAAGTAATATAGCACTTTGCAAGCAATGTAGTCTGATTTCTGGCAGTTATTGTTTTGTCAGATGACATGTTACATTGGAAGGCTGATGGGACGGACAGAACTCGCATTCATAAAAAACAACAACAAAAAATGCAACAGGAAATTGTCATAGACTGTAAGCTTATTCCATTTGTTGTCTATAGTTTTACTGATTTTGATCAGTTTGAAAAAAGGCATGAGCTGAACTATATGGAGTGGCATGGGTATGAATTAAAACAACACATGTAGCTTCTGCATTAGATCATATCATTGATGTCTTCGTCAGTAGTATTCTTATTCATCCAATTCTTCACGTTATGTTTTATGATATGGAATTACTGTTTCCCGAGCCGGCCTATAAAACTGACAGATCCGCGCAAATGAGCAAATCTTTGTGAATAGTCTTCCCAAATACATCTCGATGTTCCCCCTGTGTCCAGAATAAATCTAATAAAGTCAGTTAATATAGAAGGTTCCTCGATGCTTCCCAGCCATATTCTCAAAATCCACACGTCTTCTACCTATTTTTATGTCCCCAATCGCCTTTATTCTATATTATTATCAAGGCTACCACTTTACCGAAGATTAGATGTTGAGATAAAATAGGATCCGGGTGCACCAGTCAGATTAAAACTTCTCAATAAACTTACTAATTCATTTCTTCCATACATAATGCAAACTTTCCATTTTTATGTTAGCTTCATGGCTCTGCTATCAACTCTTCTTGAAGCTACATAATCATATATAAATTATCCTAGTTCATTTCCAGAGTCGATGATCGGAATTCCGGACGAACAACCCGTTGAGCAAAAGCTCAGCGACCGGATATCAATAATATATAAAGGCATGGCTACTGTTTGTAAAGATTTTTCCCTCATAATAATCAGAAAATTAACGCCTATTTGTTTTTCAAAGGGCTGGAATAATTGTAATTCAGACAAGATACTTAAGAGAGAGTGTATGCAAAATACAGCATAACAGACCCCAGGGTGGAATGGTCATCCCATTTTTTTTTTGCTAAAAATCATTAGCTCTTCCTATTTCGAATTATGTTTTCCAATTGTCCAATCATCTTAAATTCCTTTTCAATTTAGACCTGTGCTTTTTAACACTTTTCAAAGCCCAATGTCTCATTTCGTTTCGCGAGTATTAATCTAAAATGCCTTAAAGTGGTATGAGCTGCCAAAATCTTCCTGACCGGCAAGTAAATAAAACAGGACGAGAGACATGTGTGTGGCTACCGAAATCCGCACTCTTTGGTTATTTTATTTGCTGTTCTTCCTATAAGTATAAAATATTGCCGATATTGAACACAAACTTTGGCGTCCTCGAAGCTCTTGTTCTTGGGGGTTTTGTCAGGTACCCTAGAATCGAAGGGGGGGGGGGGGGGGGCAGGATCGGGGATTCAATTGCTAGAGACCACAGCAACTAAATTACCAATAGCAGCGAATATTTCCGATCACGATATGAACAGAACTACTTATTAAGGTGATACCAAGTATCATACGGCCAAAGACATTGAAATTGCGTTTGTTTTAGATTCATTTCACCACTTCACAGTAGGGGTTTGCAATATTAATAGCAAATATAAAAAAGCTTGAGACTAGGGTTTTCTTTAGGTTACAGTGAATTTCTTGGGGATGTTAAACTTTTAATTGACTGTTTTAAAGTTGTATATAGACAATGATACACATTTTACTATGTATCCCTAATTAAGCCTTTGTTTGGTACTTAATGTCCCTTTTCCCACGGATTAATATCCACTTGTTTCCATTGTTTGAAACTTAAGCGGCAATGTCCTTGTTCGGATGATGGGACGAAGCTGTACCGTTATCGACGAAGATCTGTGACCATATGTGGACAGGGCATTAGAAGACGTCATGTCGGGTGGCCGGACGCTGACGATTACCTCCCGCAATTCAATAACCCTACTGGCTTGTTCTAAACTGGTCCAGCTACCAAGAAAACCGTGCCTAATATAAACACTGGCCATTAATTCCTTGACTCTTGAAACGATAAGACCTTAAACAATATCTCACATCTGGTCGGTAAATAATGGCCGTTATCAAGGCGATAAAAAGCAAAACTTGATATGGGATGAAGCAACAATATTGATATGTCCTGACACGTGAGACCGATAAGGGCTTTTATTGGGCAGCTGGGTGGAGGTTCCTTTTCCATTTTCTCCATGGGTCACCTAACATGGACATGAAAGTTAATGGATGACTAGAACAAAGAAGAAAAAACAGCTTGAATTATTTTCCATGACCAATAAGCTAAATATCCAGACGCATACGATTTGTACGAAGAAGCTAAAATTCCGATACATGCGAAAAAGCAAAAATCCAGACGCATATATTTCATACGAAGAAGCTAAAATCCAAACGTATATATTTCATACGAAGAAGCTAAAATCCAGACGTATACATTTCATACAAAGAAGCTAAAATCCAGACGTATACATTTCATACAAAAAAGCTAAAATCCAGACGTATACATTTCATACAAAGAAGCTAAAAGCCAGACGTATACATTTCATACAAAGAAGCTAAAAGCCAGACGTATACATTTCATACGAAAAAGGTAAAATCCAGACGCATATATTTCATACGAAGAAGCTAAAATCCAGGCGTATACGTTTCATACGAAGAAGCTAAAATCCAGACGCATACGTTTCATACGAAGAAGGCGCATAGGTTTAATGGTTAATTCGGAATAAAGTAATATTCAGGCGCATAGGTTTCATAATTAATTCGGAAAAAGTAATATCAGGGCGCATAGGTTTCATAGTTAATTCGGAATAAAGTTAAATCCAGGCGCATAGGTTTCATAGTTAATTCGGAATAAAGTAATATCCAGGCGCATAGGTTTCATGATTAATTCGTAATAAAGTAATATCCAGGCGCGTAGGTTTCACAGTTAATTCGGAATATAGTAATATCCAGGCGCAAAGGTTTCATGGTTAATTCGGAATAAAGTAATATCCAGGTGCATAGGTTTCATAGTTAATTCAGAATAAAGTAATATCCAGGCGCATAGGTTTAATGGTCAATTCGGAATAAAGTAATATCCAGGCGCATAGGTTTCATAGTTAATTCGGAATAAAGTTATATCCAGGCGCATAGGTTTCATGATTAATTCACAATAAAGTAATATCCAGGCGCATAGGTTTCATGGTTAATTCACAATAAAGTAATATCCAGGCGCATAGATTTTATAATTAATTCGGAAAAAAGTAATATCCAGGTACATATGTTTCATACTTAACTCGGAATATAGTAATATCCAGGCGCATAGATTTTATAATTAATACGGAAAAAAGTAATATCATGGCGCATAGGTTTCATGGTTAATTCACAATAAAGTAATATCCAGGCGCATAGGTTCCATAGCTAATTCGGAATAAAGTAATATCCAGGCGCATAGATTTTATAATTAATTCGGAAAAAAGTAATATCCAAGCGCATAGATTTTATAATTAATTCGGAAAAAAGTAATATCCAGGCGCATAGGTTTTCATAGTTAATTCGGAGTAAGGTAATATCCAGGCGCATAGGTTTCATGGTTAATTCACAATAAAGTAATGGAATAAGGTAATATCCAGGTTCATATGCTTCATGGTTAATTCGGAAAACAGTAATATCCAGGTGCATAGGTTTCATAGTCAATTCGGATTAAAGTAATATACAGGCGCATAGGCTTCATGGTCAATTCGGAATAAAGTAATATCCAGGCGCATAGGTTTCATAATTAATTCGGAATAAAGTAAACCCAGGCGCATAGGTTTCATAGTTAATTCGGAATAAAGTAATATCCAGGCGCATAGCTTTCATGGTTAATTCGGAATAAAGTAATATCCAGGCGCATAGCTTTCATAGTTAATTCGGAATAAAGTAATATCCAGGCGCATAGGTTTCATGGTTAATTCGGAATAAAGTAATTTCCAGGCGCATAGGTTTCATAATTAATTCGGAATAAAGTAAACCCAGGCGCATAGGTTTCATAGTTAATTCGGAATAAAGTAATATCCAGGTGCATAGCTTTCATGGTTAATTCGGAATAAAGTAATATCCAGGCGCATAGGTTTCATAGTTAATTCGGAAAAAAGTAATATCCAGGCGCATAGGTTTCATGGTTAATTGGGAATAGAGTAATATCCAGGCGCATGGGTTTCACGGTTAATTCGAGATAAAGTAATATCCAGGCGCATAGATTTCATGGCTAATTCGGAATAAAGTAATATCCAGGTGCATAGGTTTCATGGCTAATTCGGAATAAAGTAATATCCAGGCGCATAGGTTTCATGGTTAATTCGGAATAAACTAAACCCAGGCGCATATGTTTCATGGTTAATTTGGAATAAAGTAATATCCAGGCGCATATGTATCATCTTTAATTCGGAATATACTTAAACTCAACACAAGTTTCACGATCAATTCAGAATAAGGTATCTGACAGGGTTTTCACTCGAGCGACCAATGTGGGATGGTTGCCAGTTACCACCGGAAGGTCGTGGGTCTCCTCCGTGCATAGAGCCCGGTTGCTTCCCACAATAAAACTGGTAACGCCGCCATATATGTGAAGTAATCTCTAGCGCGGCGTAAAACACCAAACAATCATTCTATCAGAATAAGGCAAAAATCTAAACGCAAACATATAAATGGCACTGTTCCTGAACATATCACGTACATACATATCCTGTTTTTACCTATACAATGACTTTTTAGCCTGTTCAAGTTGCACGAGTAGTCAAACGTTTACAGATTTTCGTTATAACAAAAGCAAAGAATACGGACCATTTTACTGGCACCAGGCTGCAGAATACACATAAACGTAGCACTGCCGCCAAGGCCCGTTTTGTAGTACCGACCTGTAGGATGCAACTAAAATGGATGCTTTTAATTGGTCGATACGATTTGTCAATAAATCAAATTCATTCATTTGAATCGTGTGCTACAAGTCGGTACGACAAATCGCACAGTGAGAACGGGCCTTTACGAGTCCAGGTAGTGGCTAAGCCCAGGAGTAGTCCAGGAAAGCTAAATTTAAATGACCGGGACTAGTCCATTAATTTTAGGCCTAAGCTGTACTCCTAAATACTACTCTATGATACATTCTGCAATCTAGTAGCACTGAAAAATTCATGCGCTCTTCTTAAAAAAATGTCGGCAGATAATGTCAATTTATCAAAGCGAAACGGAGGTTAGATAACATATTTGTCAATACTAATGATAAAAAATTATGACATCACCACGTAGTAAGTTGTTTTGAACTTTCGACACCCGTACCGGTGTCTTCGTCAAGTGGTGATGTCTTAATTTTTTATCATTAGTATGGAACCCACGTTTAAAGAGAGTTTCAAACATTTCTTATATTTGTCAATGTTATAGTATAGGGCGTCGGGACTAAGATTGCGAGCAGTGACGTAATGACTTTGCATCATCATTCCGTTAAATGACATGACACAACGTTAACATATTTTTAGTTATTCGAAAGAAGTTTTTCTTTAAATAATGGCACCTACTGATAGGCGTACACATATACACCGATAAGTATTTTGGTCAGACGTATTGCAACATATACACCGATATTTGTCAGGCCCCATAATAGCGAATGCATTTCGATATAGTAAAAACCAGTAAACGTATCTGGACAGCGGTGCAACAACGTTCTAATCAAGCAGATTGATATAGATTTTGGTCGGAGGCATCCGAGGAAATAGAAAACATATCGGCCAAGACATGTATAGACAAGCGTCATGAAGAAAATATATAAACTCAATCATAGTTTCCGCACATCACTGAACTATTTATTGATATGGAAAAATTCATCCAAAACAACATATGACAAGTGTTGTATAATATGAACAATAATGTTCAAATTTAATATCGTACTGACAATAAAACAAACAAAAATGGCAATAAAATGCTCAAGGAAAAAAATGAAAATATAATATCAAAATTGCGTACGTGTTTACTTTCTGGATGACGCCCTTTCATTGCTTAGCAAGGAAAATCAAAACTAACAAAATTGGTAAACAGTGTTGACCCAAGTCAAGTAGGGAACCTGGTAAAATACATTAATATAACAAATCATTGTGTCACACTGGTTGGAACTTCACGAGACATTCATTAAATATGACATATTCTTGTAATAGACACCTTCGAACGTTTTAACATGTAAGGTACGCCCGTATCACATGGTATTTAGATATGGAAGACTGAAGTTTGTGTCAATCACCAAGGAACACGGGCGTCAAACTAGCGTAGAAAAGTGTCCACAAGACCAACACGTTATCAATAAAAATAGATAAAGCACCGATTCACTGAATTCAATAAAGCTATGATGTAAAATAAATGTTAGTAACAGTGTAAAACATTATGGCAAGATTTCGTTATAGCTTTGCACTCTCTACTCGGAGGTTTTGTATTCTCCCCTAGGAGTTTTTCTACTTACACGAACGTTTCAAATTTCCAGAGGCAAGAAAATGTTACGAAACAAAATTCATTTGTCTATCAGTGCTTTCATTTTGGCAATAAACTTGCATAGGACTAGGTTGAGGAGACAGTATTTTTATCTGTTGGTTAGAAGATAAAAATGAACTAGAAAAGCCAAAAAACAAAAAACAGAGTTTGAGTTTAAGAAATGAAAGACAACTAATATAAAGGAGAAAATTCGGTGGATTTTTGTGTAAATACAGATATATACATATATTATATATATAAACAACGGTAAGCGATCCAACTGGAAAAAATGATTTCTCTTTCATGTAAATGTTAGAAGAATGTGATATGCATCGTATATTTGTGAGACAGTTCCGTACAAATACAGAGTATAGAGCCCGAGAAAGAGGGAAACATTAATATATACATGTATATACACTATTATATACAAGAGACAGAACTTTCAAGAAACATACAGTTTTAAGCATGCTATTCTTGTACAAATCTGATGGATTGAGAGCTAGGTTGAGAGAGCTACCTAACGTTAATGGATACAAGCGTTGTCTTTCTCTTACAGGCAATGAATTTCACATCGCAGTCTTTAAACAACACAAATTTTAGCATTTAAACTAATTAACATACAGCCTTGCTATGTACATATATATTTACAATGTTTTATTTTAAAACATATATGGAATATTTATAATGATAATAATAATAATATAAAACCGGACTTAATTGTTATCCTAGTTTTGCGGTCACCAAAATTTGAGATCAAATATGATTTAACAGTAACGTTAAAGCTTTTCTGCCATAAAACAATTATTAATGAATTAATATGACTTGGACTAGGTTCTCGTTGCATGGAATGCCTTTGGTGGATGCTATGAAATAGTTCTTAAAACTAGGAAAGCTATCATAATTGCTACATTGTCTATGAACAGAGTTCTTAATCACGCCACAATTTTAGGGGTGGTATCTTCTCGGAAATGCTGCGTTCTTATGTGATGATCAAGCGCTACTGGAGAGGAACCCACATAACTACAGATATGACATGTGTTCTTCCACATCCAAGGAGAGATTTCCGACTGAGAACGAGACTCGTGAACATCCTCTCTTGATGGTGATGAACTAGTTGGGGGAGGTGAAACAGAAGATTTTCCTGAGGAATTTGAGGATTTCATACTCAGATCCAACTCTCCAGAGCTAGAGATTCTACCATTTTCTTCACCCTCGTTTGTGTCTTTTCGACTGTCCCCGGAATGCTGTCGCTCTCTATTTGTCATTCTAGTGTCATTGTGGTTTTCTTCTTTGGATACAGGTGATGTCATCGGGGATGGATAAGACATTGGCCCGCCATGACCTAATCCTCCATTCAGACTTTGAATTACCGAAATCTCATTCAGTTTTGGGGACATGCCATTAAGGAATGGTGGTGGATATTGGAAGAAAAAATCTGGAGTGCGATGGGGAAAGGAACCTGCCGCAGCAGCAGCAGCTAAGAAAGGGTTTTCTTTTGGTCCAAACATAAAGGGTGGTTCAATAGACATTCGACGACCGCGCCTCGATGGGCTGTTATTCCACATGTGAGTTCCCATATGAACCTTGAGGTTTCCTTTTGTTGTGAAAGCCTTTCCACAGACTGTGCACTTAAATGGTTTATCGCCAGTGTGGGTGCGAATATGAATCTGTAGGGCACTAGCACTTGAAAAGTGTTTCATGCACACTTGGCATTGATGTTTGGGGGTACCTCTTCTTACAAATGGTGACACTGTCTCGCTGGATGCTGAGGAAGCTGAAGACGGTCGTTGAGTAACCGGTGTCTCTGGAGCACTGGAAACACTGCACTGGTCCTCCAGCTTTGCATCCATTTCACTGTCGCCATTTGGCTCTCCTCCAAAAGCTTCTGACGGAAGATCTCGGATTTTGTGGGTTAACATGTGTTGTTTCATATTTCCCTTCGTGGAGAAGCATCGGTCACAAACTTCACACGTGAATGGTCGTTCTTTGGTATGACTTCTATAATGAATTTCCAGGGCGCTTCTGCATGCAAATGTTTTGAGACAGATATTGCACGTTGTGTTAGGTTTTCCATCTGCTGACTGACGAGTGAGGTTCATCATAGTGCCACCTGGACTGAGAATTGGAAAGTACAGATTGGACCCCTCGTCAGAACCAATAGATCCAGCGTAAGATTTAGACTTTCCACCCTCCTCTTTGCTCCCAATTGACCCAGCTTCTGACATTGCAGCTCCCACAGGAGAATTTGTTTGGGATCTATCCAGTCGACTGTCTGAGTTGGGAGAAGTCGGCATGTTATTGTTATTTTCGTTCTTGGAACTATCCATTTCTTGAAGTTTCTCCATGGGTCTAAAAGCTGCTACAGAGTTAATAGCCCTGACTTTTTCTTCAAGAGCTGCCAGTGAGGTAGAGTACATTGGGTTGTACCCAGTAAGCATTGGTGGAAACGCAGACATAGCCATCGAGTAGGGAGTAGACATTGCTTCAAATGGTCGAGGACTTGGGGATTTCCCAGACTCAGAGCCAGTTGACAATGGAGAGGACGGTCTTTCCCCTGGTTTTTCTCCAGAGTCAGATTGTTGATCTTCATTGATGTCCATTTGCTCGGTTTCGTCCTCTGATAAATTATCTTCACGATTTTCTCTCTCACGTAAATTGTTTTCTTCTCTTTCGTCCTCTTCGGCTTTAATTTGATTCTCAGCTGTAGATTCCATTTCGCCTTTATGGGGTCGATTACTCAGATCAAGCTCCATAACTTGTTCTGGATCACGTTTTGGAGGCGGAAAAGATGGAAATCTAGTGGCTTTACTTAGATCAAGCTCCCCCGGACGGGGCATGGGATAAGGACTGTCATGAAATGGAGGTCTTGGAGTCCATTCTAATGCTCTAAATGGGTTGTCATGTGGCATATGTTGTTCAGATCCGGTGCCAATAGTGTGCATGCGAATGTGTTGCTGAAGAACTAACAAGTTGGTGAATTGTTTGTGGCATACTGGACACTGGTGCATCATTCTCATCGGAGGTTTAGCTCTGTGGACTCCCATATGAGTTTTCAAGTTCCCCTTTGTTGTAAAACTTCTTCCACAGATTTTACAGCGGAATGGTCTTTCACCAGTATGGATTCTATAATGCATCTGAAGAGCACTTTTGCAGCTAAGCACTCGGTGGCATATAGCACACTGGTTAGGATCTGTCAATTTTTGCTCAATGTTTTGTACAAGAGCTTCTAGTTTTGAGGTCTCAGATTTTGATATCTCCATATATTCTTCCAGATTTTCCCCAGATTCAATTGTCTTAGTTGGCAAAATAACTCCATTCTCATCAGTTTCCTGAGCTTCTGGTGTTTGCAAATTAAGTCTTGGTGAGGTGAATGGCATGTCCATAGGTGGTGGATGAAGGATGGGGCTGAACTGTGGCATTGCAGTCATTATGGTTGGCGACATCATTGCCAGAGACATAGGTAGAGAGTTGGCCGTTGGTCCAGCCATAATCATATTGTTCATACTTGCTAAACTGCTGTTTAAGGACACCATGCTAGGTGGGGTTGGGAAGATGGATCTTGGAGTAGATGCTGATGGGATGGTGTCTTTATGGCTGTTGGCCTGAGAAGTGGAAGAAGTATTGGCACTTTCCTTAAAATCTGGAGACGTCCGAGCTGGTGCTTCACTTCCAACACTGGTGGGACTAGATTGAGAGCGAGATGGTTGACTAGAAGCAACAACTGGACTTGAACTACATTCAGCTAGCAGTTGTATTTTGCCTGGAAGACCAGAATGAGATCCAGGGCTTGGTAGTTCAGATGAGGGTCGTCTGGGCATTGGTGAAGGTACATGATGTCCAGGATGCAGACTGGGAGGATGAAGAGAACTCCTGTGAGAGGTGTGTCCTGCTGAATGAGACCGATGGTGCTTTGGCAGATGAGGAAGATGGTCTAGATGTTCTGGAACTGGATGTGGGTTCATTGGAACATGAGGGTACTTGGCCTTGTGTCTGGTGAAGTGAACCTTCAAGTTTCCTCTGGTGGAGAAACGATTCCCACAGATGTTGCACTTGAACGGTCGCTCGCCTGCAAAAAGAAAGGAAAAAAAACATGAGAAAAAAACGCATAGAATCGTGAAAATATTTGTTTGTTAGTTGTTAGTTGCAACCATGTCTAGATATCCCAGGTTTCATATTATCAACAATTCCCTATGTATTGGTATTCCATATCTGTCTTCAAACTATCAAATTTACGCTTTACATCAATGGAAGACTTGTATTTGGGATCCAAAGCAAACAAATGGCCAACCAAGCCAAAAATGAGGGAAATATTCTTTGATCTGCAAAACATAGGAGACAAGAAACGTCTATAAAGGAAACACAGGAAAACAAGAACCCATTTCGTAGATCAACACAGAGTAGTAGAGAATAAGTGTGTAAAATAAAGGAGCTAGTTATGAGGGATATGCTTATCACCTGTGATACGCTGCGTTTATAAACATCAGCTGACAACTACCATTTAGCTTTACAGGGAGCATACTTAAGTGAAAGCAGAGTCGAGACACAAAGAAATGTGCATTAAGAAACAGCTAGTCCAGAGTCAATCATTTGCGATGAATGTTTGTGGCTGTTATCTTAACTGGGGACCAGATATAACGATCTTCTCTTAGATGTTTGTGTGCCAATTGTATTTAAAGGAAAGTCGTACCTCTTTATCAGGAAAGATAAGAAGGAAGAAATGGGCACAATCCCACAACATTCATTCGAACAAAGAGAGTGTTCAAAACAAACAACTTATTTAGATTACTGGTATCGTTGCACCTTATATATTTTTGTCATTTACAGGCAAATAAAAAAACAATTTCTATTCCAGTCATTTTTAATAACAGTAACAAAACTATTTCCATATCATGATAGAGAAGGGAAACCAAAGGCTAAGCAATTCAGTGTAAAATCATGTCAACCTGTACCTGGCTATATTTATTCTGTGAAAGATTAACACTCAGTGTGGTATAACATAAAATGCATCAAAAATCACGTACGGAGGCACATCAGTCTAAGGATGTTCACATTTGACTGGTGTCAAAAGCGACACGCAGCTGGATATAAAAATGGCAAAAGAAGTCGCCGGTCAACACGGTCCGTGTCGTCCGTCAAACAGCCCTAGATGACCAGTGAAAGACGATGCCGCATTTTACATTCTATATCAGCACATGATATGAAATTCCACAAGCGGTTTCCATAGCTGCCCCACGTGCCGATAGGCTCAAACATATTGAATGGGTAACCAGACTCCACAGAGCAATGAAGCTGTTATTCAATTGAATTTCTGGATATCTGCCTTTATTTAATTTTCCTCAGAATTTCAACGGCTTACTTTGACTGTTAAAACAACAACTAGGTCACTTGGATCCGTTATTTAATCACCCATTCAGTTTTCTAGATCACAATACTGTGTGCCCTGTAGTTATTGTCCTTTATACTAAAAGGAGAAATGAAATCCCCACACTACTGTCTACCTTCACGCACGGGCTTCTCATTCAAACACAGCTGGCCTCCAATACTCTTCAACAATGCCCAAATACTTAAAGAAAATCTACCGTCAATCTGATAACGGTACTTCCTTATACTAATATTCTAAATCCTTGATTAATTTTTGTTACTACTAGAAACGTTCAAAGTACGAATACAATTAAACAAAGAAAATGGGAGAGGATTTAAACACAGAACGGTTAACTTGTATTGCCACATATATCATTATGTATAATATATCATCGGTAAGATGATACATACTTTTCTGTAAACAGTTCTGTTTATATAACCAGTAGTGGATATAGAAGTCGACAATGGAATGTCTGGGTTATTTTTAAGTCTCTGACGTCAGCTATAGGTATAATAAATTCCAACTGATACCCAAATAGACACAATGTATCGCATGGTACACATAATATAATACAAAGATCATTTTCTTCAGGTATACCAAGGACTTTTATTTAAGTCAAACTAAATCTATTTGTGAGCCAACTGTTTCGCAGAGGATGGGGCGTTGGAAAGTCGAGTAAGACTCCCGGATGAGGCCTTAGATCTTATTATAGGTTGAGGATAAAGACATTTAAGCGAGATATGAATCTAAAACATGGGCTAAAAAAGTGATATTTCTGACTGAAGCTGTATGTTTCTGAGAAACATGTGTGGAACTTTGAACTACCCTTGGGACCCTTGTTTGTCTGTTTCCGCCCCCATCGGCAAGAAAGATAGATCAAATAATACCCCCAGGTAGTACTATTCTGATATTCAGCTCATTTGTGGCTTTGAGAAAAAAATTCCAGATATTTTAGGATTAAAGCCATCTGTTGCAGCAATGGTTAGAATAAGCTAGTAATTCGAGTGATATATATACAAGCAGACGGAGTGGATCTGAAACGGACTGAGTATAGAGAGTGAATATTAAGACCTTCTGGTCCAGGTGTCCCCAGCCGACAGAAACAAGATTCAGTGAGCTCAGACATCCTACAAGCCCAGGTAACTGATATGAAAGCTATCCGAGGAACCCCGTGGAAATGGTTAGTTTTGAATGGACAAGATGACACGATGGAGACACTTTCACATCTCTACATGACCCATGCACCTTGGAGGATTCCCGTGGCTACACGTGTAAATAAAGACGGACATTTAGAGGGTTTGTGTTACAGAAACATCCACCCTCGTCAGAATAACTACATCCGTCCTAACACCGCCATCTAGGTCTGGTCAAACAGAAAGTAAACAGTTCCTGTCCAACTTCCAGAGAGTAAAGCAACAAACAGACTTCGATTGCTCAGAACTAAAATGTTTTAATATGATCTACCAATTGACCATCCACGCCAGAAATCCCCAAGAGGTGCAAATGACTTTCAAAATCCAATAATATAAATTATTAACAAAATGGATACGTTACCAATTAGAACAAAAAAATATATGTAACAAAACCTTAAATTTTTTTTTGTTTTACCATTGAAAGACGCCAATTTAATATTTCACCATAACACAATAACGAGATCTAATATTATCTAAGGATAAAACACTTCGAAATTGGCCATCAAAAATTGAGAATATAGATTTACAGATATATCTCTTAAGGTTACAGCCAACTAAAGAGAATTTGAATTATGAACGCCATACAGAAGGATTATAAATTCTTTGAGTCGAACCAGATAACCTAATGTTTCAACGATGTGCTCTTCAGTCAGTAAAAGGCCTGGCAGAAAATACCACAACCCAAGGGTAACTACACGATGGCTCCCCGCGGTTTCCAGGACCCAACGGTCCCGGTGTCTCTACACCCCCTCCCTTGCTATTGGCCCTTTCTTGAAGGTTACACTATCAAATTCAGAAGACTTCCGTCTACGCAGTGTGGAGTAATACACATGCGCTCCAGATGATGAAAACAACATCTTAACTGTATGGTTATGATGATGCAAACTACCCTTTGCCAAGAATTCCAAAGTGGCGATAACAGATCATGAGAAATGCTTTCTCAAAGGGCGATATTAAAAAGCCACATTCCCCTTCTTTTCCTTTCTAGAAAAATATCTAGTAAAAACAAAGCTGCCTGAGAGTTACACCCTGTCTCACACCACTGAAGATATTGCATTTCACAATTCCGACGGACTGATATTGCTAGGCTCTTATTTAAACAGAAAACGTGCTTCGTATGGCTTGAAGCAGATGAACAAATGGTCCCACAGCGGTTAACAATTCTTCAACATTCGTTTGTTTCCTGAACTTTGAACCTTCAAATCAGAGAGCGGAAAATACGTATCAAATTTTCCGTGAATTTCCCAACAAGGAAAAAAGTTTCAAAACAGAAATTTCATACGGCTAATCCATTGTGGGAAAATGTTATCAGCAGTAAAACAAAATCATGTTGTTGGTGGAAACATTGAACAGAGTTTATTGAAAAACGTTATCAATGTACGGACAAATGAAAAGCAACGTAACTTCGAGGCAGTAGTCTAAGCAGTGAGGTTTTTGACTTCAAGATCTACAGTGTATATGTACAAATTAATTTGCAGAGCTGCGGGAGAAATTCTAACTGAGCTTCTGGGCCACTTGAAGTATATGACCCTCAATTAATTTCGTTCCGGGATGAAATCGTCATAACATGTCGAGGGCTTGTGATAGCTTCCACATGTCGAGCCACAGGAAAAACATAAAATTCGGAAATACAGAATTCCCCTCCAGAACTGATATGATGTGTCCATGAATTAACACGATCTACGACTATTTTATGAAAATAATCTTAGTGCCGTCGACGCCTAAATGCCTGTGTGCTATCTTTACGTCTGCTTGAGTGATAACCCATAAAGCTAGCTCTGTTAGTCTTGAAACAAAGTTATACAGTCCAAAAACACCAAGAAGTGCAATTTAGCCTCCGCTGTATCACTTACAGATGGGTGGTCCTTTCCTTAATTTTAAGAATTTCGTGAAAAACGTATTATAATAGGGGTGTGGCTTTTAAAGAAAAAAATGTCAAAACTTCAAGACCCCAAATAAATTATCTCGGCGTTTTTGGAATATTGTAAACACTTTGCTGAGGTACATGAGAGAATACATTTTTGCTATTTTCAAAAAAATTACTGACGCTAAAAGGGTCTAAAAATCCTCGAGACAACAATAAAACATTTCAAAACACAGCTGATTGCGAATGATTAAACAGATTTTCACAAAACAAATAAAATACTTAATCATTAATGTGTTGGTTTGGATGACCAGAAAGTCATTTGAGCAATGGAATTTATCGGTAGAGATGGTGAGACCATTTCGTATGGATAAATAAGGTCAGACCAGGTTAAAGGCTGGCTGTCTCTAGACTGGGCTCATGGCTAATACAATAGAACAGTGATCAATCACCAATCACCACCAGGCAACCAAATTCCTTACTTTCTAATCTTACATTCATAGGTTTTCCATGAGCTAGATCTCTACCAAGTGATGGAAACTCATTTTCTTCCACCAACATACTCACTTAAAGCGAGAAAAAGCCACCCAGCGACAAATAAGCCCTTTACATTATGCATTCGATGTCTACTAATGTGTCAGATTTTGCTGGGCCAATAAAATTGAGGATGGCTAGAAAAGTGCGGTCAACTGACGTACCCAAATTGATCATTTCGTCTTCAATTGCCATATGCTCCATCAACTCGTATAAATGCAATCGGTTACCTTGATGTTGTATTAGATATTTATTCAAGCTTTACATGGTATTCAAGACTAGTTAGCCTATATGGTGATATCTAACATACAATGCTATCGTAATATATTCACTCAGATATGTATAGGCAACACATTGTATAGGAAGGGAGATGGAAACACACAATACTGGTCTAAGAAACATTCTATTGGACTAGTTTTGGCTCAAACCTCATGGTTCAAACCTTTTAAAGACAGGGTGCCTGGGAAAATCATTGTGTATTCAGTGGAAATCAGAGAAAGAGAAATAAAACAAGTGGGTGTTTAGGAGCCCAAGTTTGGCTAGAGATAAGCTGTATTGATTAGATTCAGATTTTAGGAAGGTCTTCCCTGCAAGAAAGACGATCCAGCTAAATAATTGTCGGTGTACAGAAGAAACCCCAAGTTAAGTGATCATGGATTAGAACGAGGCTGTTGCCTAGCCTCCATTTCATGCATGAGCTTTTAAACAAAATGTTGTGAGGGAAGGGGAGGGGGGTATTCCTAAAAGTCTCTCTTACCCGTATAATATGTAGTGGCCAGATGACAATGATACTAGGACTGGCCACATTGGGGGATGGACAGTCGGGTGGGGTAAGGGCTATAATCCCAAAAGGGTAAACACAGTCTTCCTAAAACCTTCTGTTTCCACTCAGCTTTAACTCAAATGAAAACATACAGGGCTCATTCTCAGCTTTTCCCCCTCTCTTAACCCATCCCCTAGCAATTCCGCTAATGGTTGCTATCAAATTTTCAAAATTGTTAGCATTCAATAAATTCTCAGAGTACTAATGAACTATTTCATTGTATAAACAAACCAATTGGAGTCATTACATCAGTATAAAGACCTCTGTAGAAAATGATTTGGAATTAATTTTGAGATAAAAACATTTCTGTAACAGTCATTTATTTTACCCAAACCTAAATAATTCAGCCTAAAATATAAACATGATATCTACTTAATACTTATCAATTATTTATTTAGGATATCAATAACAAAACTTCCATGACATTAAAATGAAGGCAATGAGGTTAGAAAAGCAAGTGAAAAATGGCTGATTGAAGCCAGAGGAAATGTTTCATAACCAAAGTCTAGCTAAAGTTATTCAAAGATTAATAGAAGCCTTTAAGCGTTGGTTATCATTAACTGTTTAGTTCCTTATTGTCATGTAATATGCTAACAGGGATTAATTTTGGACTTTTGCCTAGCTTTTTATCAGCAGGGAAGAAGAAAATGCCAAAAAATTAGAAGGAAAGAAAATGGTGCTGATTTAGAAAATAAAGGTTTTTCTCACCCATTTGGAGTGGCTGGAACCTCCTTGAAGTCGCGTGCAACCAGGAGGGCCAGAAGTCTGAATGCAAAAGTGGCACCAAACATTTTAATCTCCTAAGTCACTAGACAGTTTTTTTAAACAGATATAGTCAACAAAATACTGACAGGATAATAGTGTTACTTATTGAGACAGCTTGGCTAGAATATTGAGAAAAAATTTGAAAACTCTTTCTGAAACAATTCCTATTACTGCTTATTTTATCTACTTTCTTGTTTGTTTTACTTAAAAAGTCATGAAGAAAAACAGTGTATTACTAGTATTAAATGTGGAAAATGATGATATTCATAATGACTTTGATTGCACTGTGATTTTAGCAGAACAATGAGTCCTTCTACATAATAATAAACCTAAGAGGGAAATATGTATCATGGGCACTTTTGGAAAATATTTAAAAAGAAAACTTTGGTGGAAAAGTCGCTACAAAACACACTTAGAAGAATGGAATTTTAAAAGAGATCATTTACTGTTGGACTTGGGAAAATATTTGTTAAAATGCTACCTGTCTATAAGCCCACCTTCCACTGTAACTCATTAAACAATGGTCTACTTAGAGAAAGATTATCAAACAAATACGACAAACCCAGGCAAATAAAAGAGTCTTCAGAAACCCTGATGACAAGATGGTATACAGAGAACATCTGGTTAATCTGAACTTTTGCCAAAAATATCTACCTTGACAAAATAAGCTTGTGGAAGAAAAAATGTTGGATCTTGACAGAAATTGTAGAAGTTTATACTTTGTTACAAGTAGGATATATATTAATCTGATTGCTTCGATGTCAATAAAATCGTGGGAAGAGGAAACAACAGTTCTGCATGATCATATACTATCCAAATGGTGATTAAGACAGAGGGTAGAGAGAGTGTGTATATATACACATATTGGTAGGGGGAAAACTCAGGAAAACACAGAGTAATGATAGTTGGACATCAGAATCTATGTATAAGAATAAGGAAAAGTGTACAAAAATGTGAGATGTGATTAATAGAATGTCCAATGTGTACTTAATTTGTGTACAGGTATATCAGTAAGAGATATAAGACAAACAGTGTTCAATGACTGATTACCACAAGAAACGTTAGCCCACACTTTCAGCTCACATGCTATACATGCCTATTGCATCAATATTTCATTGAAGTCAAGTTTTGAGGTGGAATATCTGCCTCAAAATGACTATGAAAACTCAAATAACCACATAAAAACTGAATTACAGTTAATTTCAGAAGGAAATATAAAATGTCTGTCTACTAAAATACTCCATTCTACTTAGAATTAACTCATTACATGTACTCTAGTTTACAACCTGAAATATTTGGACATCTATAAAACCCTATTTTAAAACTAATTTACCCAATACATTCAATAGAATCATGTATATAATTCATACTACACATATGGATTATCCCTTTAAGATACCAACATTACTAGTCCATAGTTTATACAAGAAAAATCAAAATAAATTTTCCATACATACAAAAAAACTTCACAAAGTCCAAAACAGCTTAAATTTTTCATAATCAGTTATCAAAATAAATCAAATAGAAAATGCATGAATAGAAATCCAATTTTTTTTTCGGCGATCTTAATATTTTAATTTATGTTTGAATTAGAATTAGGCAATACATTTGATTAGTATTAAAATATAAATATAGAAAAATGATGCACATACCGGTATGAGATCTAATATGGATTTGTAGAGCACTGTCACTGCCAAACACTTTATGGCACATTCTACATTTATGTTTGAAGAATGGATCATCGCTAACAAACTGGGACTTGTCAATGGCTGGGGATTGAGGGTTGGGAGAACGAGCTGACGAACTTGAACTGCCTGAAAGAACAGAAAAAGATGTACAGTAATTAAACAATGAAAATATCAAAGTAGGAAAATGAAAATTAAAGGGATAGAACCTCCAGCAGTATACAAAAATAATGGTTTTACACCAGAACAAAGTTTTTAGTTTTCATCGGTAAAATATAGTCAAGTAACAACATAGACTTTATGTGTGTTCAGAATTTAAAATACCATATCAGATGTAGTTGTATATAACATAAACAGACATAGTGTACTAGGGCTAGGCACTTAACAAAATTACAAGTTGACAATAATATGGGAGTGGCGGTTCCAGTAGTTACAGCAACTTAGGAAATTGGACTCAACATATGTTCAATCTAGACTTGTACAAATACACTATAAGACAGAGAAGTTTCTCACAAAATATAATTTTCTTATGTTTTAGCCAAGATATTTAGACAAAAATGTGGGTGGTGATGTAAACTGATCCTGGTCTGTTAGGCAGACTCCCTAACAAACCAAACTCCCAGCATAACAACTCACTACAAAAAACACTTCCTATATTTAAACTGCAACAAAATCAAACCGGAATAGAAAACAGAAAGAAATATTTTTTTTTCAAAATTCTTAAAAGCTTTCAAAACAAATTTATATATGACCATCATATGTTTTTGTGCTACATTTTTTTAAGTTTTTAATTTTCAAATAAATATTTGCGCACTCTATTGATTTGTTTTCATGATGAAACTTAAACAAAATCCATGTTCTAAGTAACACTGATTGTTTAAGTAGATCAATAATAAGAGAATGGCTTCAATTGGCTGACAAAGGTAACAAATAAGAGATGAAAGGAAAGAAAAGGATCCACCTGATTCCAGCAATTACACATTAGTTCAAAATCTACAGTAGATATTTGATGAGTGAGTAAGGATAACTCACAGTCAACAGCACAGACTCTCACAAAAATGGCCCCATTCTTTAATATTGGAAAGAAACCCTAGATAAATGTTACTTTCCGTTTTAATTCGTTTGGCACCTTTCCGGGCTGGTTGCTTACCCTAAATAAGGCTATGTCACAGTATAACAGTAAACATTTGACACACATTGTAAAACAAGTTAACACAACAAATCTTAAGCTTTTATCTCATTGGGCATTATTCTGTTTTCTTGGCAGGATTTCAGACAATCAACTGATTTTCATGTTACATAAAAAGATAATACTTATGTATCATATATTTTATTGATCACTGTTTTTAAATTAATCTTAATTTTTGAATGGAAAAAATTACTTTATGTAAATATAAAAAAAATATTATGTGTGAAAGTTGTTAGCCAATACAAAATCCCTTTACAATTCAAATCATCAATTAATACATGGAATAATGCATCTTGGACATGTAATATTTCAATACTAATGAGTATAAGGACAAATGAAAAATGCAATTCCAGTAACAGATGCTAAACTGTGTCAAAGGTCCTTCGGCCTTGTGAAGGTCAAATTTTGGATGAAGAGAGGATTTGATAAATGGGGTTAAATTAATTGCAAGTGAAGATTTATGGAAGAAAAGAGTAAAGTTCAAAAGCCATTGTAAATGATTGTGTTTATAAGATTTACTGCTAGTCTGTCCTGTTTCCGTTTATTCGATGACTTTCAATTTTGACTTTGGAGGGGAAGTTCAGCCATATCTTAATAGGCTCAGGTTAGATTGATATCCTCAATTTACCATCGTTTATACAAGATTTTATAGCTCTAATTTTTCCTCCTTCTTAAAAAAATGAGTGAGAGGTCAAATGACCTTGGACTTGGGATCAATGTGAACCATTTTCTATGATGACATTAGCAATAAAAAACCTTGAAGATTTATCTTCTCCAAAAAGTAAAAATCCGCTTTTATAATAGGATGGCCATGTTAAAGGGAAGGGGAGCTAGGAATCAATGCATTAAGGCTACATTTGTCAAGATGGGCTGTCATTTTCCCCTAGCTTGCTCGGCTAATAATTCATCACACTGGGTGCCTCCTCAGAGCAAATGCCCATCTTAACCCTCAATCTAAAGGTGTCATAAGTCAAAGAAGCTAGAACCCATTGGGACCAGCACTAAACAAAAATTAGATAATGAAAGAGAAAAAATGATAAAAAAAGCAAAAGATTAATCAATTAGATATGAGATAGCTTTCATCGCCTTGGAACAGGGAGAAAAAATCCTCTGCTGTCAGCAAAGCCATATTGCCTGACTATCAACTTCCTATCCGATCTTTCAATTAATTTGAGAAATGACATGGAGCGGGGCGATTATGATCCCGCTAGCCATCGGGTCCAAACTGACAACTCATGAATCATAAGCCGGCCATGTTGAAAGCAATTTTCACAGACATTTACAGATTTCTTTGTATTGCCTCCAAGGAAATCGCCAAGACGATGGAATATAACCGTTCACTTGCCAAGCATTTCCTTGCCTCAACACACAGCTCTTGGAGATGTAATCAAATCACAGCGATATTAAACCATAACATAACGCTTAGTTAGATATAGTAGTGAAATATCAAATTGAGCAGAAAAAAACATTTCAAAAGATCTCTCCTCTCTTAACCTCAAAATTGTTTTAACAAATAAAAGTTAAGAGATGACATCAACACTTAAACATAATTCTTTTGGACAAAATTCATTTCATATTATTTAATCTTAATTTATTGATCAGTGGAAAATGCATTATATTTATAATAATTATATTGTGTTATAAAAGAAAGAAAAGTGTGCAAAATTTCCAAGGCCTACGAAAGAAAACATAGGTATTTTTCTATTCTAAGCTATGTTAAATGGAATTAAACAAATAATTTGCTTGTCTAAAGGCAGTCAATCTGGTGTAGCCTCGACACCTAAATAGAAGAACAGCCAATTTCATTTTTTCCTCTTGCAATCTAGGTCAGGGTTGTCAAAATTTAATCGTGTAAGCACTATCACTTACCTGTCTCAGGACAAAAGCCTAAATGGTTGTGTTTATCAGAGGTGAAGACTTAACGAGTTTTTCTAAACACATCTACCTGAGAATGCTACTGGAGATATTGGGACAACTTTACAGTTAATGGTTTCTAAAACTTAGCCTGTCATTTTTAATATAATATTTGAATTGATGTATTTGACAAATATTTCCCTGCTTGAGAACAATGGTATGTATACTTAGACATACTATCCAATACACTTTAAAAGGAGGCAAATTAAGTCTACCTTAAACTCCCTAAAAATACTGTAAAGAAAATTAGGGAGTGCATCAACTTTGAAATGACATTTTTAAAAATACAAGCTTAAATGATTTAATCTACACAATATCTAACATATATCAGATTACGTTCTCCTTAAATGTAAACAAACCAAAAATGTACAGCCCCATAAACTTTGACCTTTGACATACAAGAGTTTAAAGGTCACAGAGCACACCAAATGACCCTCTAGTAATTAATTGCATTAAAGTTTGCTGTACCACTTATTGAAAAATCACAAAGTGAAAAAAATTGAAATTGTAACATACACCGGTACTAAATGGCAGCGTACAGGTGTGAGATGACAACAATTAAGGGCAAAAAAAGTGTTAATGACAGAGTTTTTCTAACCCGAGGGTGGACATGAACTTTTTATCACCCGCGGTGAAGATTAGAGAAGGGGAATTCATAAAACATAGCGGAAAATATTAAAGGGTGCTAATTTGAGCCAGAAATGACAGATTTATGATAAGACATTTTATCATTACTTTTTAATCAACTGTTAATAACATTTTGCAAGGCTATTCTATTTATCTTTAAGGTCTCATTATCTGTTGACAATCAGCAAAAAGCACGGCCTTTCACTCAGAGAAGGTTTATCAAAATGTAATTTTAACGAACAAATTTATTTTAAAAATGAGCTAGTTAAAGAAAGATATGATCATTTCCGTTGTATAATGAGTAGAGAAATCAACACAGATTGTGATACGTATGATTTCACACAAGACTGAATTCAAATCAAAAATAGATTACATCATTTAAAATTTATTTATGTGAAATTTCACATTTTATGGCATTAAGGAATGCCTTTTATTTGAGAGGATATATTAAGAAAATAAGAACTAAGATGACCTAAGTCGTCCAAATAAATTTTACAATTTTTTTCGGGACTTTTTAGTCGTAAAATGGGAATGTAAACTGCAAACATTTTTAAAACATATTTGAATCCCTGTATTTAAATTTCTAATGAACTATATTGGCTAACCCATGCCCTTATTATTATACAAACAAATTTGAAATAATCTGACTAATTTCCAGATAGAATATTAACTATCATATCAGTTCACACTTTGGCTGTATATATGGTATAATAAAGCAGGCGTACAAGTACATGTAGTTGTACTTTTGGGACACTAATTGAAATCAAGCTATGGACTATTAGAGTGTCGATGTTTGTATTTAATATGTAAATTACCTAGATATAAAGATAGGAACATTGAAAGGTATTCAACCGCATCCAGCTATCAGATCTGAATGAGATTACGCTCACTCCTCAAATATTTCTAGCCATAATAATAATAAAAAGAGGGATGAAAATATATTATGTTTTTGTACACTAAGGTCAAATGTATTACAAGTTTTTTCTCTATTGAAAAGGTTTATATTAAAGGAAATGTTATCAGATTTTTTTTCCATTTTACAGAGAACCTATGTCCTCAATGACTGTGAGTTTTTTATGTTTGACCCAAGATGCCGGCAGAAAACTGAGCCTTATGGCCAAAGGAACCATCAGCCTATGTTCATAAATGGCAACATTCAGTCACTTTGTTCATATATGAAAAGATTCAAACTTGAGACGGATTGGCAGGCCCTTCATACAGTATTTGAGAAATAACTCAGATTTTGCTACCTGGTAAAACAAGTATCAGGGTTTCACATAACACAGATATGAGACAACATAAAATATCTAAGTAAAACACAACACTGTGTTATTACTTTATCTAAAAATTGTGATGTTTAAAAAATGTGTGTACACAATGTCAAGAAATCATAATTAAAGCACCAGTATTAAAGCACTAAGGAGAACAATGTCATTTTGAGTTTTTAAATGATGTCAGATGAATTTCATAATAATAAATTTGTAGCACATTAAATGGTAAGAAAACATAAAATTCTTGACAAAGACAAATAATTAGTTAATAAATAGAGAATATTTTTGAACTGTGTTAAGGTATAAGAAAACAATAGAAGAACAATGGCCGACTGTTCCACAATCCGTCTGATGATAAATTTACAAAATAGTTTACACAAGTTTTTGTTTAGCAGCTTGGTCATGTAGCATTTTAATGGAGTTTTTATTTATTTTTAAAGCTTTCTGAAACAAAGAAGTTTCTCAAATTCAAACACTTTTTTTTTCAAAGGAAAACATTTTTGAGTGAGTGAACATGGATGTTTAAAATTTTAATGATTCGGATAACATGTCTGCTGAAAATAAACTATTTGGAAGAAGAAAAAAAAAGACGAAAAATGTATATCAATTTAGGAGATATTAAATGAGTCAATTGTTGTGTGTTTCTTTAAACAAAGGAGTATTGTCTCAATTGTCTTTATGGGCTTTTATAAACCATGTACATTTTGTGCTTGTCTTGTGTATTTTAAGTGTGATTTATTAATACGGACATCTTAACGATTAATCCAAAAAATATGAATAAATTATATTTATTTTTTACAACTTTTAAGTAACTACATTCAACTAAACACTGCAGTTGTTGCAAGTGGGTTCTTTTCAGATTATTGACTTAATGGAATACAACAACTTTTATTTCTCTTTTTATTGAAACATAAAATTGAACTTGAACATTTATTCGATTTAGTTGTATGCAATATGTCTTTACATTTGAAACTAAGGCAGCTGTAAGGTACTAGCACAAATTACGGGGTTTCAAACGGTCCCTGGGCCTGGTTTACTCCCTAAATAAATCTAGACACACCACCTTAATGTCCATACAAATAAAGTATATCAATCAGATTTGAAAATGTAATAAGCATGAGGGGGGGGGGGGCGTTTTTATAAAGTTTTTTTAGAAGTTAAGCAACCTGTATACAGTCTGACCATGATAGGCCACTGGGATTAAAGTCTTATTATCTTATTATATTTGATCTAGGTGGAATTTGGTTTCCTTGTATTGAGAAAGCTAACTGTTTATACATTCTCTTAACTGTTTCTCCTCACTCTTGTATCTGCCTACGAGTGGCTCTATACTGTGAAGGAGACTTGTTTGTTCTTGTTGAATTGGAAATGTATGCCTAGAGATGAGAATATTCTATTGAGTAAACTATGGGTGTAAAATGTGAAATGAGGCTGTATGGAATTTCTATTCAGCTATGTCCACCATGTTTTCCAAGTGTGTCCCCCTTAATGCTCTAAATAACAATAATTGTGAATTTATACAAGCGGCATAGCTTGTCTACGAACACAAAGAGAGAAAACGTGGGACAACACAAGTCAGCAAGGGCACAATGTGGATTGAAAAAGCCTGGCTCGTGCTTCTATTTATTAGCGCTTATAAAATAATATTTTATCATATCCCTAGCTGCATTTCAACTCGTAACTCTGGCTTTGAAGATCGAGGATCAAAGGGAGATGACTCTAGCAGAGTTGCGTTGAGCACGATCCTTACATCTGCTGGCTCTATTCATTGCTGTGTTTGGCAAATGAATAAAACCAAAAAAGCAAAAAGTTTTCCAACATAATCAGGATGCCTATTGCCTGACAACTGTCTAAACATAGCAAATACAATTTTTTTATCATGGTTAAATAATGTTCATTTATACCACACACATAATAAACTTGTCTATAAAACTGAATTCTCTAAGCCTTTTAAAGTTTAACGTATAAATGAACAGGATAACCCTTCAAACATTTTTAAAAGTTAAATTAAATGGAATGAGTAAGGGGTCAAGTAGAAATGTTAAAAGAAAGTTAAAATCTGCACAACTAATGGGTGTTAGCTACGGCACACATCCAAAGGTGAAACAAAATTTAATAAATTATCCTAACAAATTTCATAAAAGCTTAATTTAATTTTGTCGTGAAAAAAACATGCTGAGACAAAGGTCAGAGTAAACACAATTGACACACGATGCCCTTCCCCATTAAGCCTAACTATGGTCAATTGCTACAGGGCATCTTTTAATGCGATTTTCTCACAAAATCTAATAACTCAGATGCATATTTTTGCCGCTGGTGAAGAAAATCCAAAACAGATTTGGCTTTCGTACTCGGCTCTTTGCTTCAGTTTATAGCATTCATTTGAGGGACATGGTCTTATTTGTGACTTGAAAAGGTTTGGTGATTTTAACCAATAGGAATAGGGATGAAATATGTAGACAAGGAAGAATGAAATGACCGCTCTGACATACATCAAAAAGTTGGAAGTGGGCATATTTTTAACGAAAGATGTGAAACTATAGGGATAAAATGAACACAGAAATGGGCATATTTTTAATGAGAGATGTGAAACTATAGGGATAAAATGGACACAGAAATAATCCTATCTCAAGAGAGGACATTAATAATCAGACATTTTAAATCCCTTTCAAAAATGTTGTAAGTTAGAATATCTGTCCTGGCTGTCTAGGAGGAAAGGAGTGGCAAATCAATGGAAAACTGTCATCGGGACAAAACATGGAGATTCATGATCCAGCAGTTTATGAAGGGTCTGTCGGGACATATTAATTTTAGACTGCAAATTGATAAGGGCAGGGGGTTTAAGTGAAACACATTGCAAGCTTAGTCGCTAGATTTAGCCGAGGCCCTTGACGAACGCATGCATTTAGATGAGCTATATTAATAGCATAATTGTGATTTTCCTGTCCTGCCCTCTGCTACATGTCAAAAACATCTTGAAATATACCCCTTGATTTGATGCAGCTCCTCAACACAATTCCTGAATGACAAATCTTAAAGAATGGCCCAACTAACAAGCCGGCTCAGAAATAGTCAGACTCAAGAACATAAAGAAGGCTCTAGGTGTCAGGATCCATTCTCCCTCAGGGTGTAATATTTCATAACAAGCGGGTCATAATAAAAAGATATTGCCCTGAACACACATGGGGGATTAGAGGATTTTGACTTGCACACAGCTTTAAATAAAACCTCATCCCCAGATTAAAGCAATGCTTTATGGGTAAAATATTACAAGGCTTAGTCTTCCTTCAGATTTCCTTCAATTTATCACCCACATAAAATATGGACTCTTTCTATAACACACAATGAATCAGAATTACAAAACAAACTATGTATACATTGTTTGCTGATAATGCAAAATTTCAACCTCATGCCCCATAACTAACCTTAATGAGCCATTTGTTAATAGGAATTTAAATATAGACAAGTTGGACTTATCACAGGATGTTTTGTCTTAACAGTGCTTCAATATAGAAAGGAATTAGAAATAAAGTAATTTTCGATGAAGGATAAAATTAAATAAATAACAATATTGTAAATTTTATCGATGTAAAAAAACTAAATACGTCTTATGTGTTAGAAAATTGGGAAAACTTTCTTGAACATATACACCTATGTAAATATATATATTAAGACTAGTAGAAAAAAAAACATTTTTACAATGGTTTATAATCTTGAGTCATAGGCACTATACATGCGTGAATATATTGTGACTGACTTTATAAATTAAACAAATCTTCAATTAATTTTAAAATTTTAGATAGCTAAGATACAATGTATATTATAGAGACAGGAAATTTAGAATCTAACAAATTACACACAAGACTTCCTGCCATTTTTTAAAATGATTTTAAACAAAAACAGTTGTCTTATCAAGCAAATAGATAACTTTTACTTCACAAAAGGAAATATGGAACAAAGATTTTAAAAAAAAATTCCATTTAAAAATAAATAAAATAAAAATGATAAAAATAAATTTAGAAATTGTCACTTTTGACAGGAAATCACTAAATTGGATGAATGATATCATCAAGTTATAATAAAACTCTAAACAAATGAGCTTGATTCGTTTAAGATCAAGGGGAATTCCTACTTAATTGTTATCACTCAAGTGTGTTTAAAAGAATAAGACGAAATATGAAAATAATTTGTTTAACTGCATGATTTAGCTACAGTATTTAGAGGGGCTGTGTTGATGTGAGGATTGGAGATGGGGGTTGAAGGTTGAGAGGGGCAAGACTGGGGTAAATTATAAGACAGCTTTAGAAGATACCAGATAAATGTGGCCAACAGAAACAGGGATGGCCCAGGGCAACTTAGAGGAATTCAAACCATCTTTAGAGAATATTAAAGTCAATTTGATATGCTGGCCTGAAGACAGTGTGCCGCGAGCTAAGATTCCAGGAGGCGATTGGATAATGTAAAGCGCGTTTCTGACAAATGCAACGTTGTGTACAAACTTATTACTGCCAATTTGTCTGACAAACAAACTCAATAAAGAATCTGTTATGAATGCATTTGAACTCGATGGCAGATGTATGCAATGATATCTCTGCCCAAACAGAAACATTGTTTTAATATTTTTGTCGCGGGAGAATTCACTTGCAAGTCTGGTTAGTTCAAGTTTCAGATGGCCATTTTTTTAAAAGATGTGTATGTGGTTTTACCTTAACAATACATAGAATTTAGAATCAAATGTCTGCTCAAGTCTTAAAGCTGCTGAGATTATACTGAGCAGCATTTGACAGAGATAGGCCGAGCAATGGGCTGGGTTGGCTGAGAAACCAGACTTACTAGGGTGGAGAAAAGGATTTTCTAAAATTGGGGTTAATATAAAAATGTGCAAGGTAGCTAGAAGAAGATTATCTGGTGTTGGTATAGAGATGGCAGAACAGGTAGCAAGGATTTGAAAACTGGAGTAAAGATTTTTTGGAATTTGTTGTTTTAAGTTTAAACTAGCCACATTTGATACATGAAGTATTTTTGTTGTTTTTTCAGCAATTTTCCCACACTGAAGATGTTAGATTTCTATAGGGAGATCGATCGTATAGAGGCGCATCATGGAGAAGGAATGATGAGTAGGGATACACAAATCTCCGCTGCCTGCAGAGAATTCACCTTTACTTACCTGAGGAAAAACAAGTCCCTAAGCTGAGAGTTTGTTTATTAGATCAACAATCACTACAGCAACAACAGATAGAGATAGCCAAAAGGTTCTATCTCCGTTGATCTCTCCCTAAACACTTAAAGTCAATTTCCCATAATAAAAGTTTACAGAGTCTTTAATTAGTACAAACAGACACCTTCGAATGAGTTGTTTCTCCGAAAAGAACAAAGAAACACTCCACAACTCATCAATAAAAATGGAAAAACATGACAGGGTCCATGATACATTAGAGCAAATCAACAAAACAGCCAGCCACAGTTTTTGTGGCAAGGCGATGAAACAAAAAAATAACACCTCTCACAAAAATGAGAAGAATTTTTTGTTAAAGTCTGTCCCCTTGCAAACAAAAGGGAATATTCTATTTCTCCTGTTCCTATAGAAATAGACGGAAAAACAAACAGAAAAATACACATACCTGTTTTAAATTGAGGATAGCTTGTGAATGATGGAGTTCCTGGGGTCCTGGACCCCATGCTTGGTCCAGGTCCTTTAAGGTTTTCTGGCAGAGACATCTCCAAGTTTTTCAAAGCAGATTCTTCCATCGGTGGCAACTCAGGTTGGTTTGAGGTTAAACTTGTCACTGATGATTTATCTTTTTTGCTCAGATCCATTTCCATTTTATCATCTGGGTCCTTTTGATTAGCTGAGGTCCCTTCAGGAATGCCTGGAGTGGTGGTGGCTGAACTGAGACCTGGGGAAACAGTTGGTGGCTGCATGGGTGGTAACATGGGCCCCAAAGACCCGGACGTTGGTGGGGTCAATGTTGGGGGCATGGGGGGCAATTGAATATTAGGTGTGGAATTTATTCCTAGTAGAAGTTGCCCTTGAAGTTGCTGTATCAACTGCAATTGAACCAATTGTTGTTGCTGTAAGCTGTACAACGCTGAATGCAAAACAGCCAAATCTGATGATGGCAAATTGTTTTCAGCAAATTGGGCTACAGCTGCTTTGGTTGTTGATAGGGGTTCCAACATAACATTGGAATTGTCAGTAGGGAGGAATGGATTAAGGGGTAGGGAGAGCTGAGGTAATGAAGCCTTTAGTGAGCTCAACCGAGATTTGTCTATATTATATTTGCTCAGTATTTTTTCTTCTTCTTCGTCCAGATCATGATGAAGTCCATTGACGAGTGTTGGAGGTCCTTCTTCCTGACTGTCATCATCATCATCATCATCATCAGATTTCTCTGACATGGAATCATCAATGTCGTCATCATCAATACTGTTTCTCTCTCCTGTACTATCAGCGTCATCATTGGGGTTTGAGAGTCGGGGTCTCTGCGATGGATTCTCCATTCTGCTGTCCTCTTTTTGATACATAAACATGGGACGCTTACGTGTGCATGTCTTCTTATGTGTTACAAACTCATCCAGTTCTAAAAACTCTGCATGGCATCGGCCACATACATGGGCATCTTCCTTTGCACTCACTGGAGATGGTGCATCAGTTTTGTCTCCTCCTGAAATTAGAAAAAGTACTTTGTCAAAGAACAGCTTAATGATCTATGTAGCCCAATCTTGTATCTGGACCCAATTATCATTATACACAGTTCTTACATTTAAACACACTGCACGGGTATGACTTAAATCCTTTTGATGTTTTCTAAGAAATTATTCCAAATATTAATAAGACACATCAAACAAATTTTGTTGATTTTTAATCTCACTATCAAGGTTTATTATCTGTTTTTGGGTGAAAAACGCCTAAATCTGACCTTCCCAATTACTTAATACTTGAATCTTGAATTTCTGTTTAACATTTGTGTCAAAGTGAAGCATACATGCAAACACACATTAAGTAAACAAAGATATCAGATTCCTTGAAGAGGGTGTATTAAAATCACCTGTTTTAATTCATAGCTTTTTCAAATCCAATTTATGTTTGAGGCTTGCTTATTTGTTTAGTGTTTTATAACTGGGTGTTGTGAGATTGTGCTGGGATGGAGGGATACAGTTATGCAATAGACTAAGATGTGAAGGATCCAGGCTGTTACAGTAGCTCACAAGACTTGTTGATACAAGATTAAACATGATATTCCAAGGGACCTGCCATCTTTAGTGTGTGTGTTACTGGTTATAGACTAGGCCCCAGTGATGCCCTAGCCCACTGTCTAGTATCAAACCCTGGGTGTAATTCACCCCATATGATGTTACTAATCTGTTGCCATTCAGATGAAATGCCCTCTCGTTCCCCTGATGACAGTCAGTGCCCCATCTCGTTTACAAGCCCCCTAAATGAGACCACTTTGCTTTAAGAGTAACATAGGGTTAAACATATTTACATCAGATACATCGTGACCTTACTAGTTTAACATATACCAGACTCCCATCAGAATCATGTTTTCTTTTGCCATGCACCAGTCAAAATTAGCATGGTCTTTTCACTAAGCAAACACTCGTCAGCTGGGAGAAAAAAGTTTATCAGTTCAAATTGTACACGGATAATTAACACTCAGATTCATTTTCGGTTGGCATCCTTCATCTTACATACTTTGCATGGTTAACATTGGTGATTTGGGAAGCTCATCAACCCTGTATGTTGCTCAACCAAGTAACAAAAATGTCACCTTTCTAAAAGCTTCACTAGGACTAAGTAAACCTGAACTTTTTAATTATCTCAGATGCGCTACAACCTTTGGTGAACTTTAGTAGTAGGCATCAAACCTGTGAACTGCACGGTATGTTCCCACATATTTAATTAATAGCCGTTGGTGGAAACCAGTGGCTAAATTAGGGCTATCAATATAAGCATATCATACCTTGAATTTATTTTATTTATGATCTGAAAATTTCATCTTATACTAATTTACCCAAACAATATAGCCTAAGCTGGGATAGACAATCAGTCAAGCTGGAGTCCAACTTCTGAATTGAAACTTGAACTCTACATATTTATTTTATTTTAAACATATTTATAAACACTAGATATGCATAAATATAATAATATAAGTACTGTGAACGCTATTCTCTTTTAGTATACCAGGCATAGACATATTTGTAGGGACAGGAAGTGTGTACTAGTATTTCTACTACCCATAAGGGGTATGTCAAGGGAGAAAGGGTAACCTGCCATAATGTCGCTCTGTCCAACAGGGACACCCACTTCTAAGCCACCCTGGGGCAAAAAAACATGGGCAGACAAAGCAGAAGGATTTGCACATATTGTAGCTCTTCAGGGTAAGGAGGCAGTAAAAGGTCATTGTGAACCATTGAGGAAAACTGATCATGTCAGGGAAACCTTAGAGATGCAATGATTTTATAAAACTGAGCTACCAAACTTTTTATGGTTTCCGAGAAAATCACCCCAACATTCCAATTTTTTATAGACACGAAAAAAAAATCTGCTCAAAATATTATTCAACATGGTTAATAATTAACTAAGACAATCCCATTTTTCTAATGGAAATGAAGCTAAATACTTTTAAGAAAGAAAATAATTGATCACCAAAGTTTTCTGATTACGACAAATTGCAAATATATATATATTTTTTGCATTTGTTTGATTCATACAGATCGCAGAATACGGATCTCTTGTAAAATATATCTTTAAGTGCTCTAAAAGAAAGATGACCTGCTAAATTAATATAGAGGTATTGTGATGAGAAGATATGGCTGCTAATGGATTTCTTAACGGTTTTATTAATCAGTGATCAGAGAAAATAACTCATGTTTAGATTGAGACATCAATAGACTGGCTTGGAAACTATTCCCTTAACCGAACCTGATTCCAATGTCTGAGCTTTGAGGCTAGTGCAAATGGAAATAGCTGAAAAAATTGGAGTGGGTTTCCTGTCTCTTAGCTTTCAGCGGAGAATCCATTTTGATATAATATCTGGTAATATTCAACTAATTTTCTCTATTGCCTTCTTTATAGAGGATCTCCTGCCATAATGGAAAACTACAATCTTGTATGACAGTTCTTGTATTTCATCTGTCATCTTGGCAAATTATTGGGCACTTTAGAATACTCACAAATCGTTGAGGAACACGCAAAAGCTGTCAAAGTATGCCAGTTGAAAATTATCAATGTGTAGACACAAATCAAAACTGAGACAACAAAAGTGTGGGTTCAAATCTAATCCAGGCTGCCCACTTTACATTCTGTCAATAAGTATTACCATATTATCCAGTAGAAAGGACTCCTCAATATATGAATGGTGGTACAGTGGGTTAAGAGTGGTCGTACCTCAGTCCCACACAGACCTTCCATCGATGTGGCGCGGGTTCGAATCACACTCAGACTAAATAAAAATGTCAACATTTCTGAGTGGATTTTTTACTCGCTGTTTGTGGAAGAGTCACCAGGTACTCGCCGAAGGTCAGGGGTTTCCTCTGGGCAATGAGCCTGGTTTCCTCCCCAAATAAACCTGGCAACACTGCATATAAGTGAAAGTCTTGAGTGCGGTGTAAAACATCCATCAATCATTATATGATACACTTTTTATACAGCACTTTTCAATTTCATTTGGAAATAATTTAGTACAAATTTGATTTTGTTTCATCCCCTATTCAATTTAAAAATTAAGCTATACTGCAAGATATAGCTTCTTGTTTTATGTTACAAACAAGGAATATTGCAAGTTTTATTTCTTGTTTTATGTTAAAATCAAGGAATATTGCAAGTTTTATTTCTTGTTTTATGTTAAAATCAAAGAATATTGCAAGTTTTATTTCTTGTTTTATGTTAAAATCAAAGAATATTGCAAGTTCTATTTCTTGTTTTATGTTAAAATCAAGGAATATTGCAAGTTTTATTTCTTGTTTTATGTTAAAATCAAAGAATATTCGAGACTGTGACATCCTCTTGTATTTGTAGGCCCTCTGTCTGACATTTAAACTACTCCAAATTCAGCCAACACTTATGAAAAGATCAGTTCAAAATACAAGTCAGCCCCTATCCCTGAAAAATGCAATCCTAACATGCAGTAGGACTAAAGGCTAGACCTAAATGTCACTTGTGACGTAACATGACAGACAATGAAATGAGAATTTTGTCTTTTCCTGCCTCTACGCCTTCAAGTCAAATTGACTATCCTTTTTTCTTTATCTGTGAAGTCAGTTTAGTCAAATTTGTCATCTTAAGTCTTTTTTACATCATATGAAGATGACAGATAAGTAAAAATAGAAATATTCCTGCATAAATGTATACACCCTATTCTAGACAGTTCTGTTTTGCTGCCAGATAAAATATTTGGGCTGAGTCAACATGCATATCTTTGGAAAATAAATTTAATAGGAGAAAAGAGAAATAAAAAATGTCCAGTCAACATAATTCTATTCATTCATATTTCCGTGAATTTTATGTCGTACTAAGATTAGTTTGCTCATGGTAATAAAAGGACAAATAATTGCTGGCAAATCTTGCTGGGCGAGTTAAAAACAGCATTAATTGTGAGAGAAGTAAAGATGCAATTGAAATTCTGTTACATCATTATTCATGGTTCATTGGGGTATATATTGACCCGCTCGTCAAGCAGGTAAACATATAAAGTGAATATTGTGATAAGTGTAAATATTACTGTATGGGTGGTAAAAATCCCATATATTCTTACCTTATTTAACAGATCTCTCATAACCCTGTGTGATCACAGACAATTTGATCAGCTGGTTTGAGGCAGTGTATAGACTGCCAATACATTTATACATGGATATCAGCTACATTGCATAAATTAAAATAGGGGGTGGTAAGGGGGACATAAGGGGAGGGGAGTGACTAATGATATACTCAAAAGTGACAGGAGGAATAAATGCAACAATTTTCAGGGATAGAATTTTGGTTATGCTTGGTCACACCACATAAATTCATTGAATTTTATGTAAAAATGGGCAGGGTCTATATGCCCCAGGGGCAAATATACTGAGCAAACAGGCTTTTCTCAGCCCCTGTGACCTTGGCATTGGTCAAGCTTTATAGGGTTTTAATTCAAATAAACATTAAAATATCAAACCCATTCTCTCTGAACTACCCCCAACCCTAACTGTTGTCTATCAAGTTATCACGGAACAGCATATCAATTGTAGGGGCCTACTGCCACTTTTTGCCTATTCAACAACCTGAATATGGTTTAATGTCATTGTCAGAAAGAAGTCTGTTTTCATATAACTTAAATTGACCATAACTGTCATATTGAATTCCACTCCTAGTTCTGTGTGTGTAAACTCACAAAATATATTTTATTGAATTGACTGAATAAATTGTAAGCAGCAGTCAGCCATTGACAGTAGGCCTATTGTACTTTGAATGGTCAGTATGGCTAAATGTTGCCTTCTGTTGTCTAACAATAAAAAGTGAGATTTCCTGGGAAAGACAAGTCCATACAGTATGGGTTGTGTTCATTATATGATATAGGCTTAGCTATATTTCGTGCAAATATTAATATAGAATAAAATGGAACGCTTAACATTATCAGAAAATTATGTATGGATTATAAAACAGATTATAAAAAGATCAAAGAGATGTACTTAGAGCAGAAAAAGTGAGGCAAACAGAACAATGCTTTATAAAAACACAAGAAAGTTTTTATAGAAACATATTCAGAAATACCTCCAAGTCTTAAAATCTGCGTCCTTTTGTTTTTTTAAATAACTTTTGTTTTACAGAGATCACAGGATGTCAGCTTTAACTAAAATCTTGCCATAATTAATCGTAAGTTTGTCTGTCAATTCATCGAGAAATCATGAAACATGTTTTTCCCCTTAAACTGGCTGTTATATGACTTACTAGACCCTAAGGGCAAATTCTGGCCAATACGAACACCTCGCTTAATTAACCGCTTGTTTGAAGTCCGAGAATTAATGTCAGTATTAATGGTTAACTCTATACTAATATACAATGATACATTCACTTGATGAGAGATATCTGTGCATAGTCACATCGCAAAACACTGACAAATGTTTCAGCCGTATAAAACAGCGACTTTTCCACTTTGAACTGTAAATGATGTCCCATAAGGCTATGTTGATATATTCTGTTGAATTCATAACATCTCTCGCCTCTCGCTCTATGTTCATTAATTTCAACTAATAACAACATGAGCCTTTAGCGTAATTGAATTCATTGGACTTGTGAAAATTAGCCCTATTAAATGCTCAGACATGATACAGCCAGGCTGTGATAGCGGGTAATAAAACTTGCCCAAACAACGACGACAACACTCAGGGCAAGCTATGACTAATACAATCTCTGTCAGAAAAGAAAAAAAACTCAAAGTTTATATTTAGTGCAGCTAATCTAACAATAAATAAATGAATTTGCATTACACTTTTTGTCCACAGCCATAAACCAACAAAATTTGTAGGATGTTTTTAGAATTAATTAGGCCTACTTCTGTAGGCCTGATTTTGTAGTGTGTAAAACATATTGATATATCCGATTGTCAGTTGTTTTCAAGGTTTAATGCCACCAGGCATGTTTCCATACAAAAATCCTGCCAAGAAGCACACAGCAATGATAATCTAGACTGTGGCATAAAACACTCAATCTTATGGAATAAACCAATGCCTACCTCTTCTTTCAGCATTTTTTTGATTGGTCACTCAGTGGCAGACATTTTTGTCTGTCCCTTGCAGTGAGTATTTTAAAATAACTGTACTACCTGTATCTCCCATAAAAGCAGCTGTCAGCTTTCATACAAACCTATATGTCTTTGTTTAAATTAAAAGAACTAACTAGAGTTAGAAGTTTGGACATAAGATAAATACAAGACTTTAACCGACTCGGCCACTAAGGCCCCTACTTTTTTTTAGAATAATCAGCTCTCTACCTATTTTTTTAAATTTCCTGCAGTTTCTGAAAAGAAATATGAGTCATTTGTTTCAAAGAAATATTATTTATTAAATCAGATGAGTAATAGTGAACTAGTTTACCTTAAAAAGAGTGTGTAGGCCTATTCATAAAAAATGTCATCTTTGAAAAAAATAACCTCCTTCCTGATTAGAGGGTATTTTGGGTGTATTGAATGTGAATGTTTACTAACCATAAACTTCAGGTTGTTTATCATTAAAAAAAGATTCTATAACTGAATGTCTTAACTTATTGCCTAAAATAGCATATCTTTATTTGTTAACTTGTTTTTACTTAATCATAATTGCAGCCTTTTCAGTCGAGTTGAGGAATTTTGAATAACATACCTTTAATTTCCTCAAGGTACAGAAATGTTATTTGGTGTTGGGCTTGTAATGCACTGAATGACCTTCTGTTCGAGTCATGTGACATAGTAGGGGTAGCGTGGATTAAAAGCCTTCTTATAGTTAACCCCATGCCTCATAGCTTATTTATTATCCATTCTGTATACAAGACTTTTTCCCACTTTTTTTAACATCATAAAATTAGTAGCATCTACACATTTGGTTTGATCCCCGACAGAGAGCCCTAAAAATAATTTGTCAAGGTCTTTTTTACACACTGGGTTTCTAAGGGCTTTTTTTGTTGGTGTAGTTAATTGAGTGGGCCGCCTTCACTGTACAACTCCTATACACTCATATTAGACATTAATCAAACCGTACTTGTGCCCTGTATCTCACTAAAAGAAACCAGATGGACTTGTGGATTTCACATTATAAATCTTCACCTTGCTTAATCCCATCTGCTACCAGCTACCATATATTTAGTAGTAGGCCTACAAAATGCTAAATTCTAAGCATACATGTAGGCTATGCTAAGTTTGATAAAAAAAATTTTTTTGTAATTTTAATAATATTGATATCTTATATATTTATGATCACTAAAACACATGGGCACAGGGGACATCTTCTTGTCTAAAATATATGTAATTTGGATATAGCTCTCATCCACTTCTATTCACCGTAGGGTGGTTAAATATTAAGCTCCAGAAAAATTTAACACATGAAAATTGATTTATGCGGAATAATTGACTAATTGTCAAGTTGTGATAGATATTGAATTTTGTAATTATAGATTCATTTTCAATTATAACAAATTTGTGAACAAAATCATAAAAAGCAGAAAGAAATTTTATAATTGTAATTTAAGACTTAGACGTGTCAGAAGACAGTAAATAGATGTGCCCCAGGTAACATAAGTAAATTCAAAAAGAGGAGTGTCAGATACATTTATATACATCTACCTCATTAATACACATACAGTTTCACAATGATTACATAAGAGACATCCAACCAATTGTAATCCAGACTGAAGATAGATAATTTTGACAGGGTGTCAGAAAGTGACATCGGGTAAAACTCAGGTAATTTCACACCTGTGTGGCAACTAGCATTACATCAGTTTACAATCTCACCTTTTTTTGTTACCTGACCGGAATAACAAAGAATCTTAAAGATCAGGTGGATCATTAGAAAGTGTTGATGCCCCGCCCCCATCCCATGCCAGGTAGATTAACCCCTAGGGATGAGCAATCAGTTACAGGTATAAGCTTACCTTGGTGCCAAAATTAGATGTTAAAAATGAAATATTCTTCATGGAGTTAGAATCGTGATCAAAATCTTTTCATTCTCGTAACATCATGCACTTTGATATTTCAGCTGTTTTTAAAATTGACCTGTTTGTTATAGAATAGTTAGCGTATTGTTTGAATTAAAATAAACATTAACTTTGAACAAAGGCACATAGATAACAAAAGCTCTTTAAAGGTTTTAAGGTTAAATTTTTCCAACGAACCAGTTGCAAAAAAAAATGGTGGGTTTTAAACTTTCAAATTTGGATTAAAATAACTTTCGCTTTTTTTTTTAATTTTCTGATTTAAAGGTTAGGCATTTCGAAGATAGCCTATTTCATCTGCAACTCGTACTGAGCAATCAGATCATAAAAAGTGAATCAAAAAGTATTTATTTTTCATTAACTCTAAGCATAAATTTCATCTAAAATAAATTTATTCACATGCTTTTCAAAATACATTGTAACTGCCTATAAAAACTTATTTTTCTTTATTTATAAATCCTTTATTCATGGAAAAACATCTTTGCAAGATTCTAAAATAAGGTGAAGAATTACTTATGGATAACAACGTCTTGGTTTATTAACCTTTCAACTTCTAAATGCCATTGAAAGATAAGATACTAAAAGTCCAACCTTTTTCATTTTTTAGGTTTTTAGGTTCATTATAAAATTTAAACAATTTTAAATACCGGTACTAATAACAAAAAACAGTTATAAGCATCATATGCCTCTTTTGCAAATAGAATTGGTCACATCAGCTGGATAATATAACTAAGGTATAGAATGTTCAGTGTTTTAACAACAGGATATATATATTTATGACAGACATTCCAAGCTGGTTGACAAGTAGACAGGAAATCTCTCAAAGCTATGCCAAGGAAAAATTACATATTCAATGAAGATCAACAGTATCAAATATATCTTCACCTCCAGGGGATCACCAGATAGAGCATATTAAATTCTCTAGTGAAGTGAATCACACAATTTATATGTGGAGAAAACAAAGGAATATGTTTCTGTTAAGACCTGTTAGTGCCTCGTTCATGAAATATATTCAAAGGTCTCGTTCTTCAAAAGAAAAATTTAATATTTACATAAACATAAACCAAATTTTTTTTCTGTCAAACGCTTTAGCTTGTATCAAGTAATAGAAATAATATCATTAAACAGAACACACAAATAATCTACTTTAATCAGCCAAAGTTTCACCCTCAAAATGGTAAATCTGCAAATGATTATGGTAAAGTTGATAAGAAATGTGTAAAGAAAAAGAATTCCTCTGAAGGGGTTTTATAATCGAAGCAAATTCTTCAAGGTGTTTTCAAAATTTTCCCAAAGGGTTTAAATTTCAGAAATACCAAACATCTAAAGTTTCCATTCCAGTTGTGATACAGGTTTGTAACAAAGAGAGTTTAAAGACCACAAGGGGGCAGACATCTTGTTACCATGACTACCAGATTGACATAATATCCAGATGGCAAAGTTAACCAAACAGGGTAGAATCTCAGAGAGTACCCTGTGTTCAGTTTTAACAAAGACTGGAGTCTACTGGAACAAAAACAGATAAAGACCTTGTTCAAATAAGAAAAAGAAACTTGAGTAGCCAGTTTTAATCTGGCTGTTAAAGAAACAAATTGGAAAAAAAAGGTGTCAGTAAAGACAGAAGATAAAGTCTTTTCTAATTGATAAAAGATTTGTCTTGAGTGAATTTTTATGTGAGAAAAACTTTTGGTACCAAAGCAGGTGAACTTCACAAAAAGCACAGACAAAAAGAAGAGTTTTAATGATACTGGTCTAATTGACTGTCATTATACCAAGATGGCTGTTACATAGCAAAGATAGTTTGGGTCATAATAGACAACATGTCCATTCGACTTGTTTATATAGGCCAAGACAGACTATGTATAATGACCAACAGATTTTTCCCCAGATCTCAGCTACTACCCCTATCCATTGCATTCTTAGCCCCCCCTCCTCATCTCACCAACCCCCAGGGCAATGGGCACACTAAGTGACCTCTAATCTGTAGAGTATTTGTTCCCCTCATTTTAATTACCTTAACAACACCATTCAAACTGTCATGGAAAGAATACGGAGTTATGGACTGATTTTCACACAGAGCTGTCTGCATTATATAAGAAACAAATTTTTCCTGTTTTTTCAGAGTACACATTTTAAGGGTAATTAAAAGTTGTTGTAATTAATAAGGAAACTGTTGAATCATTAAAATTGATAGGCTGTGAGCAAAATCAGGAAGAATTCAAGAAAAGTGAGAGTTCGAATTTTCATTAGGCCTGGGTTCTTTTAATGTCTTCAAAAGTCATTGTAAAAAAAACCATGGTGTGAGAGTTTCAATTGTTTAAAGTAGATCAAGAAAAGAAACTTCTTTTTAGCAATTTTGCGAATAAATTTGAATATTTCCACCACCAGTATATTAGATAAACTAATGCGACAATTTGAATGTCTGTTTTCTTATATTGAAAACCAGTTTAGCCAATGATATAACATCCTGTTTTGCTCTGAAGGTGAGACATACTAGCCCATTCAAGTTGCCATGGCAACCATTTAGTAGCACCAATGTGAAAAATAATTTTCTCCACACAATAAATCTGATAGAAGAAAGGTAGTTATTGTTGTTTGGTGGGTCAATAAGTATTGCGAAAAACAGCTTTGGGGGGCAACAGTCTGGTGAACCACGACAAACCATCCCCACCAACAATGCCAGTGCAAAATCATCACATAGCCTAAGGGGTGAAAGTACATTGTTAGAGAGGTGAGTGATTTCATTGGTCAAAGGGCATTGGTCAAGGAGGCAAATGGATAGTGAAAGATTGAATTGAATTTCTAAGATGACCAGTTCCTTAATAAAAAGTTTTATGATTGATCAATGCCTAATGTCACTGGTCATTGTGAAAGCTATTGGCTGGTCATTTTATAGGCAGGATGTGGTCAAATGATCCTACAGAGAATAAGCACCTCACCCCTTATACCAACTGTCATACATTACACAATGAAGGGGAAAATGATTAATATTAAGACTTATACCAACCGTCATACATTACACAATGAAGGGGAAAATGAGTAATATGACGACTTATACCAACCGTCAACTATGATTCACAGGCTTACAACAAAAGAAAATCTTTCACAAATTTCGTTCTCGTGCCTTTCTATTTTTGTTGAAAATAACTTAAACATAATTTATAAATCACATCGAAAAGTTAATTTCTCACTTCATATACAATTATCTAAAAGAAATTAATAGTATGTAAGTGGAATTCGTTAAATTTGTGAAATTGTTTTCTTATACACTTTTTGTCCAAGTTATTCTTTTCTCTGTTTATTTTACCAAAAAAAAAAGCATAATTTTAGGAAAAGCAAAACAATTGTTAGAGATGTTAAAGGATTTCTAAATGCATTCTGGGAGTATTTTGAGTCCATTGATACACACTGCATGATTTGAGTATGAATGTACTGATGCCTAAATTTGCTAAGAATGGGAATTCCAGAGTTGAATAGAACCCTGATTGTTTTACAGAGATTGAAATTCACCTGCAAAAGGTGTGAATAACGAGATTTCAAGGTTGATGAGTGAATAGAAATCTGTTGTTAGAGACACCCTGTCTTTGTCTCTTACCTGTACGTTTACAACGTGGAAGGCGTCATGTAAACGTATGGAGGGACAAATAGTCAACATGTTGATATTTAATGAACAACCCAGAGAACAAGAAGGCTGATTCTATGGAAGTGTCGCTGTTCCAATTACAATGTCAAAAGTGTCTGCGTTACAAACCGTCGAATAAATTTACTTTGTGTCTTCAAGTATGAGAAGTAAGGGACCTTTATGAATTCAAACTGAGGTGTCTGTCCATATGTTGTGTTTGACCATAGATGTTGTTCTATTTACACACGCCATAACTCTTGCTTACTTTGACACTTTCTTCATCAAGTTGACACAGATTCCAACACCCCGAAAAATACTTCGTCTTAACACCTTCGTTAGAAAACCTTATGACAAAACATTAGACATTCATTCATGCCAATCATCCAACCAGCACTGACCACTGAAAGATTTTAGTATAAAGTATGAATTTCATTTTTGTTTCAACTATTCATATCGGAATGATTCCTGAAAATGCAAATTTCAGAAAGTCATTACATAAAGTCCTTTTCTTCTGAAAAACTGTTATTTTTATCGTAAAAAAAATAAACATTTTTTAGATTATCCATGCATATATCTGCCCTTTGGGTAGCCGACTTCTATTTAGAGACAAACTCCATTAAATACAGAAACTAGTTTTTGTATATCACAACAGGAAGCACAAACTTGGAATGTTTTAATTGCATTTTTACAATCTTTATTTTTGGATTATGTCATATTACACAATATGTAACAAAGGTTTGCCTTGGTCTACAGAACGCTCTAACATTAATGTCCACCATTTCACAAATGTTATTAAAGTTTTTGTGGAGTGTAGATGGCAATAAAAGGAATGGACAATGACCAGTTTAATCCACAGGGATTGGGGGTGAAAATCTGGGAGGGGATATTATTACCAAGATACCCCATGCAGAAATATGGTGGGTGCAGTTTTTTCAGGATGAGTGGTCACAGACAAAACCTACCCTGAACAATTTCCTCAAAGACCAAAAGTGATTACATAAGAATAAATAAGAGAGGTCCCCTGGCTTAATCCATGTCATTTTTAATGGATGCCACATTACAGAGGACTGTATTCTTCTCAAAGAAAAGACTTTTACATTACATAATATCTCAACGCATTCCCATGAGATGGCATCCAAGTTAACTGCAGATTTTATATACATCTGACATTACGGACACCATTTAAGTAATATGAATTTGTTCACATCCATGTTGTAAGCAATTTAAACATAACAGAAATCTACATGTATAATTGAACCAACAAATTAAAATACAAATTGTATTTGCCAATGATAATGTTTGAAAGTGTCAAAATAAACAAGCATAGGTAATGTAATGAAATTTGCCTTATGTGTTTTTGAAAAATTAAGGAATAATCTACTTAAAGTTTCTATTTAGATCGGTGAGACTGTGTAGTTTGGTTTATTTTTAGAGATCCTACACCAATGGTTTATCTTAGTCGTGTAGGCTTTCAAACATATTCTTTTAACTATATATAGAAATATAGGTAAAGTAAATCTAAGATATATGTGAGGCTAAATCAACAAAGTTACTGTGTTACTACTCAATTTGATAAATGGGTACTAAGAAAAATTCATATCACTGAATATGTTACCTCATAACTTAGGCCAGATTTCAGATTAACTAGTTTGGTATCCCAGTTAGAGCAAAATCCCTCCCCTATTGAACCTGTCGTGATATAATATTGATCACTGTTTAAATGTCAAGTGAAAATATTTTATATTAAACAGACTTCTGTTAAACTTCCATTTAATGCCTATGTGCCCATGTCACTTCATTGTTTTAAAATAAATTATATTTGTTTAAAAACAAGTAAATCAGTAAAGGCAATTTAATACATGTTTATAGAAAGTTCTAATCTATTGGAATTAATAAATTAAATAAGGATTTATTTTATATGGAAGGCATTTATTGAATATAAATAACAGTAGTTTAATAAATACCAAAGTAAATTTCCCGATAATAGGTGCTAGATTCATTTAATAAAATTAGCAATAAATATTTACAGAGAGTATAGTATTTTGACAATTTTGAAAGTTGAATTTGAAGAGAAGAAATACATAGGTCTCCAAACCAAAGATTTGCATACAATTAGATTGGACAATTGCTTTATTATAGACATAACATAAATTGTTCGAGAATTTTTAATCATAATTTAATGCTAAAATAAAGATACTACTATTTTTTCTCTGTTTACACTAAAATGGAAAAGAAAAATGCAACAGCCATTTAAACTGAAAGGAATTTAGGTACGTTAAACTTAAATGTGCAATGTGTTAATAATGGGGTAGATGAAGGGTTGAGATTTAGGGCAGCTCTCAACGCCCAGATGGCATTGCCCTATGGGTCACTAAGGCAGCTATAGGTTGAGAATCAAAGGGATGGGAGAAGACAAGTTAGAAACACAAGAGATGCAAGCTGTGCATCATCTTACAACAATGATACATTAGAAATCAATAGGAAGAAATAAGCTAAATTTGTCTATATAGAGTATATAACATTTTTAGTTAATGGTTAATATAAAGTCCTTTACTGATTGAAAATTGCCTTGTCTGTAGCTAAATAATGCTTCTCACTTCACAATATCGCATGGACGTTTTGGAATCAAAATATTACAGTTTTTAATTGTAAGCTAAAAGTAAATTAAAATAATTTTGTTATTATATTTATTACAGATTTTTTTATCAAGTTTGAACATTTGTTAAGTTTTTTTTATATATTTTGTCTTTCTTGTAAAAGGCTTCTATTAAGTAGGGCAACAAATGTAAACCTGGCCGAAGTGAAAAAGTCAGAAATTGTCAGTTTATGATTGATATGAAACTAAGAATGTGTTTATCTTTATCATTTTTTCTCGGGTAGTCTAATGAGTTGTTTATTGGCTAGTCAGACTTAGCTGATATCTTTAACACTCATCCCAGTATTCATTTTAAGGTTTTTTTGTTATAATCAACTTAGCAGAAGTAAATGACGCAAAAAAAAGAAAAACTTAACAAAAACAAAACTGTGAAAAAAATTTGTTTGTCACCTTATATGTTACAGCCATCCACATTTGACTAAAAGGGTGCATGTTCAGTTTTCCAAAAATGTGATAACAGAAAAATATATAGTTTTCAATATAAGATCAAGAAATGATGTAGGTCACAAGCAAGTTTCTAAAAAAAACAATCCAATCAACAAGCACTATACCTGTATGTAAAAATGAAAAAAAGTATTTCTCAAAGCCATGGAACCTTCAGCCAAAAGATGTTGTATATTTCTGCCAGTCAAACTTTAAGTGATTTATTTTACTGTTACAAACAGATGCCTAAAATTCTACCAAGCCCTTGCAGGAAACTAATGTTCGTTTGCTAAAGATTTGTGTAAACAAATATACCTCTCAGTGACATATATATGGTGTTATATGTCTAAGTGCGGAACCACCCAGTCTAACCTTTTAGAACTCTTCCAATAATTACACTTTGAGAAATAGTCCCCCCAAAACTCATATTATCTAATCTTAGTACTAACTTTGTGATTCTAAGCTCTGGTATAAAATATATATTGTAGGAACACATTGGAGTTTTGCAATAATTGAACCAAATTCGTACACAGAAGGCTATGTATAAACTAAAATACATTATAAACAAATTCTCTCAAATGTAAGAAATGTGTGAAAAATCAATCAGGCTTAGGTAGGGATATTCTTTTCTTTCAGAAACAATGGGGAACGAAAGATCTTTGATTTGGTGTAAGACTTCACACCACTAAACAATGCTGTTAAATTAGCAAGTGTGTTTTAAAATGAACTTTGCACCATTAACATTTTTTTAAATTTAATTAGTCAAGCTTTATTATTCATATGTGAATTGAGTCTGGCACTAAATGAAGCATGACCCAAGAGACAAAAGAGATTTGGTGAAGGGCAACAAAAGAGGGCGCTAAAAGCCGATATTCGCCCTTCTGTACAGAGAGGAATTAGTCGTGGGTTAAAGAGTAGTAATTACTGCACCATATGATCTATGTTTGCCCGAGACATTTTTCTTTGGAACGCATTGAACTTGTTAAAAATTACCATATGTTGTTATTTATTGCCCTTTATAAAGGAAAGGGTCATCTCAATCGTTTGAAGCGGGCCGCTTTCGATTTACACCACGGAGCCTTCAAACAGATGCGAAAAATATACACACGTGGTCAGCGAGAAAAACGGAAACGTAGTCCATGTGCGAAATAAAAAGACTGTCATATTTATATTTCCTCTTGACTTGAAAGGAAACAGAGCCTGAAGTTGGAAATAGTCTAAAATATGGAAAACACACTGGAAGTGGACGGCGTCGAATGCTTTTCTTCAGTAGATAAGCTAAACTGCTAAAGCGCCAGAAATCAACACATCGAAACCTACATGTAGCTATAGTTTTAGTGACCCGTCTTTTGTCATGGCGCAGAACATCCCCAGAAACTTCGGAGACGATAGTTTCCTTTGGTTGACTGACACTTGTAAATATCCGTCATATTTTAGTCTTGGCCAGATGTTACTTCGAGACGATACATTTAGCAGAGCGCCCGACTGAATAGTACCGTGGACGGCTTCTTCGTCGTAAAGCATACCATTTAACTAGTGTCTAAAATGAAGCCGTCAAAGACTTTAAAATTTCTCCCCTGTCCGTTATGCGCATTAGCTCGTCAAAAAATTTTCCCTGTCGCTTACCAGTAGAAAGGCCATTTATCAAGAATATATAGACTTCATTTTTTTTCAGCTGAAATATATATCTAAGTACTTCAGTACAAAGTCAAGAAAAGAGTTGCTTCACAATGCTGGTATTCAAAATACCGTCAGTCCGTCAAAAGTTAGTTCAAATGTCGAGAGCTAAAACGCCGAAACTGACTTATCCTCGGTGATGTGTGCGTGTGTTAGACAGTTTATAAGCCTACCGTTCGTAAATACACTTGCAAACTTGAAGTTTGGAAAATATAAGTAAAACCGCGTAACAAATAAATATTCGACGGAAAGTTTGAAAAAATAACAAATGAATTAACCTACGATTTATAGGCCTAACCGCGTCTAAAACCCCGTCAATGAGTTATTCATATATATAAAGGGTTTCTAAAGTTAAATATATTTGAAAGTTCAGATGAATATGACTGGTATCTTTAAATTTAATTTATAAATTTCTTTGATTTTTGGATATCATAAATGTAAAAAAAAAACATAAGCCGGGAATTTGTAGGGTAGATTCAAACCTTCTTTAACAGTCAATTTGTTGGTCGTCGTTTAATCATAATTCATAAAAAAAAATGTAAGTTATGCAAGTGGCATTTATTAAGACAGAGAACTAATTGTTCTGTTAATTTTGAGTTTTAAAAATAAAGACTGGCTGAGGCTGAACAATATAATCGTAAATTCTTACTAAAAAAGATTGAAAAGAATTTCATATTAAATGGTATAAAAAGGTTTGCGATTAAAAAAAATCCATATTAGAAATGGTCAATTGTTCTGGATGTTAGAACATCATCAGTGTGTAATAACGATAGGTTTAAATCCAGGACGTACCAAGTAACGGGGGGATAACTCCGTGGAAAATCTGACCACAATCCGGACGAGCGAACGTAACCTCTTTGTTATCGACAACGGGTGACAATCGCCGCATGCTTTCCCAAAAGTCATCTTTGGTTCAATTTCTTTATTAACCTAAATTTTGTTTTAAAACTTGCAAACAATAGTTTAAAATAAACAAATTTATTATAAATAAATATGTTTGCAAATAGGCTTAAAGTCATGAACACCTAATGAGGGGTAGAATGAGGATAGACAAAGAAGTATTTGAAGGGATATCTATTCAGAAATTTTAGATTTTTCAATTTTTTTTAAAAAATTTCGATCAATATCTAATCTAGAAAAATGTGCCTCAGATTTCACGTAATGTTAAGAAAGACAGTATTCGAGCCACCCAGGGCCCTGAAAAGTTGTTCACGCTTGACTGGCCACTGGTCGTGTGTTCACCATAGTCGGAAAACATGAAAGATATTTAAATGAAAACAATACAAAGTACAGGTAAGTAACTTGAAAAAACAAACGTGATTTACAGGGTTTTTGTGTGTGAAATATATCTATACATATAGCTATATCATGACAAAACTCATTTGAAATTCCGAAAAACGAATCAACTTGCTGTAGGTCGGACAATCTCACAATCTTTTAAATATTTAAATAATTTAGACTAACCCTCCGATTGTTCGCATCACAAACTAAGTCTGGTTTTATTTGATATATGTATACTGATTATCGGGATTATGGACCATATTCTTTACTTCAAAATGTCAACTGATAACACACACGCACAAGGTTAGCGATTTACATATATTAAATGATAATTTTCTTTCAAGTTCGGGAGAGTTTTACCTACTTTAAAAATTAAATGAAGTCAGGTTTATCTATACAAATCAATTAACTTAAACTGAATGTTGTTAAAGCTCACAATGAAAGTGTATTTAAAGCGCTTTAAAATCACCCTCTATTGGAAATTGTATTTAATAGAGCTTATAGGTTCAATTTTCCAAAACGCCTGATTTTCAAATCTATAGAGAATTTATCTAAAACGTATTAATCCAACCAATATATTCTTATTTTAATAAGTTATTAAAATAATTCTGTCTGGATGATGAAGTATGTAGCTTAAACTTACATTTTGTAACAGAAATGCAGAACAAAAATGTGTATTGAAAATAAGAGAAAAAATTATATAATTTTAAACGAAATGAATATGGTTGTCTGGTGTGACTCTTAATAGAAATCGTGTTTGAGAGACAACCAAGTAACGCGGACGAGCTATCACTGTGAATGCACGAGAAAGGTACGATGAATCAGGGCATGTTAAAACGCTCGTCCTGGGCGAGGGAAGCCTTCAAGCCGGGAGGAAAACACAACACTTGTCTTTGAGCTCCCCTAAGATAACCCTGAGTTCGATTGGGGTTGAATTAGCAAGTGTGAATGGCACGGGCTATAACAACTGTATCCTATAGAAGACATTTACTGGGGACATTTACAGAATGAAGAACCCATTACCAATGTCTTCATCGTGAAACGTAACCAAATCAGACTTTAAGACCAAAAAAAAAAACGACTGGGTACAAATAAAACGAGTTAATTTAGCACTAAGAATGTCCTGACGAAAGAGAATAAAAAGTTTTAACCATGTATACATCTATTTTGAAACAGACGGAACTTCTTATATCGGATCTTTTTATTTGACTTCTTGGATTTAATGACGAAAAGGAAGACGTCAGAACTATACCAGACAAAAGGGCAAAAGAGAGAATGTGAGGTGAAAAAACAAGCTTGAAAAAAACTTTCAGAGAACCCTCTTTAAATCTAAAAAAAACTACAATGGTATTCAGATGTTAGGGTTGTTTTTTTTTTCATGGAACTCCTAAAGAAGTTTTTCAAAGACTGTGAATTTGGTGAGATGTGTAAAGTTTTAAGATAAGTCAGTGGAGAAATACTGTGATGGTCACTTACCGGCAGGTAAAACGGAGGGTAGTTCCAAGTCAAAATCGAGATGTCTGGGGTTCTGCTGCTTTCGCCGCGACATGGCTGAGAAAAGTTCAAGACAGACTACTGACAAAACTACACTCTCTAACAATATTCGGATTTATATACAAGATGCAGTAGTGCGCATGTCCAAATTATGATTATGGTCAATAATGTTGGTTGATTATGATAATCAAATTGCCACGCGGTGTTTCATTGGTTTGATGGCAAGGCGACAATTACAACTGGACCAGCCCGCTGTCAGACGATGTGTAAAGGGCAATTGAAGTGTAAGAGGAGAGAGTTCATTCACGTGTGAGTCGCAACCATAATAATCCGTCAGCTAACATATTTTATGCTAGCTGGGTAAAGGCGGACGATGGAAGGCCGACCGACCGGTCCCGTCGATTATAAACTCCCCCTCAGGCTGATCTAGCAGTCTCTCACTTGATACCAACTTTTACTATTCCGCTTATATAACTGTCTTTCCACAACGGACAACTTTTTCTAAAGTGTGATGTCTCTTAAACAGAGTGATCACTGCCTCCTCAACTTCTCTCGTACGTGAGTCATGAACTGAGCGAATATAAAGCTATTCTTCTTAGTTATGATAGGCCGAGATGTATGGAACGTGCTGCCTATTGCCTCTTTCGCGACTGCTTGATTGAATGAAGTCTACAAGCGGCTCATAACGATTTATTACTTGCGATAGTATGCAAATGGAATATTCCCAAGCTAAGACCCCTGGTGTGCTAAAAACCATATCCCTACCCCCTACCTGTCTTCCAATCGTCCATACCCCTCCCTCAATTCTCCACGCTTGAATAACTTCAAAGCTGGCCTTTATTTAATTCCATGCAATTTTAATCCTTTATTTGTTGTCTTGCCGAAGCTTTATAATTTCCAGTTGTTTTCTCTCCGTTCACTGGTTGAAAAAGGTGTTTATTTAATGTGTTTTCCATCCCCCACTCCCCTTTCTCAGTCTCGCTCTTACGTAATCCCTTTCACTTTAATTATTATCTATATTTACATTTTCGCCAAATGTAGACCTATATTTGTTTGTGGAATAGACAACGGGGAGGAGAAAAGAGATGTCACATAAGCCCCTCCCCCTTTTCCATCATGCTTGCATATTAAATATCCATTTTGCTTTTCTCCTCCCTCTTTGGCTGGACCAATACTTCTATCAGAATCGGAGGGTCCGTAAGGGGTAGGTTTGTCGTTAGATGATGAGGCTAGCGGACCAAACACCGATCGGAATTAGAAATGCTATTAACACTTCGCTACACAGACCACATCGGCTCAACATCCAACATTCTTTGACCAGTACAGTATTTCGTATGTTCAACAGCACGAGAAACTTTACATTGAACGCAAAGAAAGGAGAAGAAAATCGGTACGGTGATCAAATAGAAGACAATTTCTACTTGTCTCGGCTTCTCCTATATAAAGCTTCTACCAACAACATGGGCTTTTAGATGTTGTTGATTTGTTTATTTTTAACCGGCGTTAATGGCAGTGAGTTGAGATGAGAAGAACAGTGTTCAACAAAACCAATAACTTGTAAAATATATATTCTCATCCGGGATATGGATATATTTTTTTTTAATGATATTAAACAATGCTATAGAAAGTACCATACACAATTAGTAAATCGTTAATAGCAGCTACTAAATGTTAAAGGGTCGTGTTTAAACAAAGCTATCAAATTAAAAAGCATAATTTATATATACATTACCAACTCAACCCTATCCCGGTAACAAATGAATTCTAGGATGCTTATATATTGTATTCTCTCTTGTCATTTCAACAAACGCAAATACAAAATAGATAATAAAACACATGGGTCTATAAAATATAATAAGTAAATGCGGACTATGGCCGCTGAAATGAACACCAGTTACATTTGTATAGAAGGGTAAAAATAATATACTTTAACGCTTTAGGTTGAACAATAGTTCATGATTTACCAGTTATTATAATATATCTTAAATTCTGCAAATATACAGGATTACATTTTGTCTAAAATGGACGCATGTTTGAACGACAAATAAACTCGAAATTCTTTACAATTTACAAGTCTACAATTGAAAAAAATGGTTGAATTTGAAATTGAAAACCCTTTTTTATTACGATCATTCGGAGTCGTATTATAATGGTATACCGCGACACCCCAGCTGACGGGGTAACTGAACTCGCCCCGGGGGAGAGTGGAAGAAAAGTCACATCCAGCGGGAAGGATGTTCAAATATTTGCCCTGCGTCGGATGACACTTTTGTCAAAAACCAGTTAACCCGTCCGATATACTGCATGAGAACAAAAGACAACAACAAGTCTTTCCGTTTGTATCACCTTATTTAAGGGCATTTCGTCATGGATTAGCCCTTTAAAAGCAAGATAGAATCTGAGAAATTAACAGTTTATTTTTTGAGCCCATATATAGAGAACATATAAAACTTGATGTAGACGTACTTATTGTGGATACTATCTCATCTAGAATCTTACAGTTATACTTTGGAAGCTTTTAAACAGAATATATTTTCGGTATTTTGAGATATTTATTTATCGTTTGAGGACTACGCATAAAGCTTTTAACTTATATTGATGTAAACAACTGATTGATTGATTGATGGATCGATTGATTAATTAGTTCCTTTTTACGCCATTTTGAAATTTGGGGTGGAATTAAAAAAAAACATATAAAGCACTAAGTAGGTGTTGTGATGTAAGCTATATATGAATTAAACCGGTGGGGTAAGGTGGTGGTATAGTAGGACAATATACATAGCAAAGGGGAAATTGAAATATAGAACAACATAGACAGTGATTGAAACACAGGTGTTCCTTTAACCATTTAATACTTCACAGTTATATTTTAAAGCATTAAGTTCAAATTGAATGTGAATTCCATCAACCCCCTGCTGTAGAACCCCTCCCCTTTATACCACATACGGAGATATTTTACTCCAGTCAGCTTCGTGTTAACAAAGAATTGTGTTTAAAGTATTGGCTTGGAGGCTGTGGGGAAAGAGGGTGTGGTTCTGGCACGGTGTTATCTAATATACAGCTTCGATATCCCGGCCAGGGATTACCTTTTCCAAATTTAATTTTACCATACTTACTTATTTTTATTGTTATCTTTCATTGGACCGTAGCATGGAGAACGCATCAAGTGCTTAAACGAGATTTTGACTTAAACATGCTTTTAATACGGAATAATAAGATGGTTTATAATACGAATATTACTGCATTGTCTGAAGATATATGCAGCTTTATATCTTAACTTAGTAATTTCCAAAACGATAATTCCAGTTGCCTTATATGTTTGTATCATCTTAATATTGCCGATCCAATAATATATTATGTGGTAACATATCAAATATATCACAGTTAAATTTAACAATTTGAACGTATCAAATCTTTATGACTTTATGGAAGTTAAGCCATAGGTCAACATGAAACATAATTGACATTTATATATGTTCAATCTAGCTTATCTAGTAAAAATAGAATTTGTTATATTGTTCTAGTGTCTATGCGAAGCGTATTCAAACTATATTTTCCTTTATTCAAAGGCAATATTAATATTTGGAAGTATGCTAATATTTGGGTTATTCTATGAATTGTTGGTACAAATATATTGTCCAGAACGTATGAAAGAAGGTATGAACAGAAATAGATATCCACACTTATCATTATACATTTCAAACTGGAAGCCTGGGTACTTTGGACAGAGGGTATGTCGTCAAAGCAACAAAAGCCCCCTAAACATCCCCATTATAACGGACAATCTCGTGAAACACAGGAGAAATGTGGAAACCGGACTTTTTGTGCCAAAATGAAACCCCCTGAATCAACAGACGGTTACTTTTGTGCAAACTCGCCATCATTCCCTTCAATCAGAACCCAGAGAAATTTTCTCGCCGTTTACTGTTTTCTAAAAAGCGGACAACAAAACCAGAATTCGTTTGTCTGACAAGTCTTAGACAAGGACTAGCCTGTATTGGATCTCCTGGTAAGATTATGCAAGAGAAGAAAGCAAAAAGGGACAAGGGGGAGGTAAGAAGGGGTAGTAATTGTTGTTTGTCCCTTGTCTCCCTAAAGACTATCTGCAGTATGTGTACAATGTTAACGATATTTGTAGTGAGAGGTTCGCTCCGTGACAACACCCAAAAATGCAAAGGCCAAGAAAGCAGAAATTTTAATCCGGTGTGCACTGGATGAACGGTGCCGGATTAAAGCCAAGGTGTAAAAACCCGGGAGGTATAGACATTAGGGAAATTAATACCCCTTACTGATTACATAGTCCGGTATTAAGTCACCCTGGAAAGGTTCGCAGATTCAACATAAAGGAATCCATTGCCCAAAGATCAAAAGGGACAGAAACTGGATTGGAAAGTTAACAAACACAAGAACGTAAAAAGATGACAAAAGGTGTGAATCTGGTTATAGGTATGTTAGTTTTCAGAAAGATAACTTTCACCGATACAGTTGGTCATCATCCACCTGTCTACACTTTATTCCACAGAAACTATAGTTGGCCAATCATCCTACACAAAATATCCGTCTCCATGAAAACAAGGAAAACATATATTCCCTGGCCAACATTTAGATAACCTATCAGACATCTTGACGAACCACATGTGGGTTGAATTTGAAACTTCTTACAATCATTTTGGAATAGAGGATTTTAATAACAGGCAATTTGCAAGAGCATAGTAACCAGTCCTAGGCAAAATTCTCACGACCAATACAAAACATTTCTTTTAATGAATTTTACCTTTCTGGTGATTGAGACGTGTCAAAAAAGGGAAACTTGAATAAACAAAAAATGACAAATAACAACACATGTAAAACAATCTATTAATACAATAAGAATTATGTATAGAATTACTCAAACTTTTAAAGACATTGAGAAAAACGTACACAAAGAGATATTCTCTCTTGTTCTATTTTGGTCCAATTTAACATGCCTTTAAAAAATAAACAAATTAAGCTGAAGTAAAAAGCCGATAGCTGCAATTCTCTAGATCAAACGTTCTCGACAGTTGTATATGTTTGCAATGAAAGCTGACAAGTCACGTGATTGTTGTACAATTTGATATACCCCCGGAGAGCGACAATTAAAACGCTTCGATTCAATCAATAAAGAAAGGCCAAATTGTGGAACGGACTTTACGGATCATTGTCAAAACACGAGGGTTAGTTTACAGACTTAATGATATCAAAACAAACGGGTATATTGAACTCATTTTCCTTTTATAAAATATATAATCTAACTAGAGTATTTATAGATAATACATAGGTGTTAACTGCTAATATATTTAATTGATTTTAAATGGAAATAGTATCACAAAATAGCCATGATACCGAACTCTTAATTTGTCCAATATGTTCACAGTATTACAAATGATATACAAAATTTAAAATGACATAATACGAGAATTTGCCAAAGAACCCGAACAATCCATCACGATAGTTTCTAATTAGCTACCTTTAGTAATGACTCAGTGAGGTAATATCGCACGAATAACGTGTTGTCTTAAGCTGGGTATTCAACATTCAAAATATGTTTAACAGACAATCCTATGGACATTTATTGATGTAGTGCTTTAGTCAACCAAGCAGCTGTCTGACTAGTAATAGATTTCAGATAATAAACGAAAGAAATAAGTGGACCTAAAGACAAAAAGTAGATGAGAAAAATGCAAATACATAAGTTAGAATCACCAGTTTAGAATCAGAAAATAGTCAGCCGTTTAATTGACTTTTTAATAAATATATTGCATCGTTGGCCAAATCGTTGACTACGTGATATTAATATCATGTGCAAACTATAACAATATTCCAAATAGAGAACAAGATTAAATCAATGGCCCTTATGTTGTGTAAATTCAACTTACCATTGTCTAATTTATAACTGTGTTTTCTTACTCTGCTTATATGGTTTCTTAGGTTTTTAAATTGTTTGATGTCACTAATATACAATATCGATAATTATTGGCGAATGTAACACTCCATTAACAAGAACTCGTTTGCGATAAAAACCAAGACAAGGTTCTGGTGCTTAATTTGACCGTGTACCTCACTATAGGATGCGGCAATTTCTGGTAAAAACAAACAAAAATTCGACATGTTAGGAATTGTTTTCCACAAGTCAAGGGCTATATGTTACTTAACGATATGATAATGGTTCTTCCTTATTCTATAAGATTCTTTCTGGGGTGATTGTTTTGTGACACTATAAGTACTCTACGGTTATTTGTGATATGGCAGCAATAATTCCCGTTTTTGTGACACTCTAAGCACTCTACGGTTATGTGTGACATGACAGCATTAAGAGGTATATCAAATTGTGTTAAAAAGAGGTATATCAAATTGTGTTAAAAAGAGGTATACCATTATATAATGTACATGATATATATTGTGTAAGATATAAATCTATATGCATGTATATATATATATATATTTATATATAATAATGAACACTGAAACACGCGAGCACGGGGAAAATCTTCTTGTCTAAAATAGCCATGGAGACATGTTTCTGGTTGTGTGGAAATGAGGTATACCATTTGGACCCTTATACCCACTCATAAATTGTTGCAATATATATCTATATTTATGTGTATTTATGTATGTATGTGTATATATATGACCAATTGCCTTCTAGAAAACTATTTGTCTTCGTCTAATCTATATACTAAATGGACGCCATGTTACTGTATTATTAAGTGTAAACAATATTGTACATTTTTATGACATTTTAGGCAAAAGGCAGAGATGCCTACGCCTTAATAAAGATTCAGATTCAGATTCAGATTAATTTACGTTATTCATGACACTCTAAGCACCCTACGGCAATGTGTGATATGGAAGCAATAATTCCAGTTTTTCGTAACACTATAAGCACTCTACGGTTATGTGTGATATGGCAGCAATAGTTCCCGTTTTTCGTGACATTCTAAGCAATATACGGTTGTGTGTGACATGACATCAATAATTCACGTTTTTCGTTACGCTCAAAGCACCCTACGGTTATGTATGACATGGCAGCAATAATTCCCGTTTTTCGTGTCACTATAAAGACTCTACGGTTATGTGTGATATGACAGCAATAATTCCCGTTTTTTCTAAGTTTATGAGATTTTATAGGATTCTTTCTGACAACGATTGTGTTCCTATTAAGCAAGAACTATCACATTCGGCGAGGTTTGATAATGATTGTTCGAGAATATATCAAACAAGAGCTTGTTCGTGAATATATCAAACAAGAGCTATCCCATTCGGTGAGGTTTGATACTGATTGTTCGTGAATATATCAAACAAGAGCTATCCCATTCGGTGTGGTTTGATAATGATTGTTCGTGAATATATCAAACAAGAGCTATCCCATTCGGTGAGGTTTGATAATGATTGTTCGTGAATATATCAAACAAGAGCTATCCCATTCGGTGAGGTTTGATAATGATTGTTGGTGAATATATCAAACAAGAGCTATCCCATTCGGTGAGGTTTGATAATGATTGTTGGTGAATATATCAAACAAGAGCTATCCCATTCGGTGAGGTTTGATAATGATTGTTGGTGAATATATCAAACAAGAGCTATCCCATTCGGTGTGGTTTGATAATGATTGTTCGTGAATATATCAAACAAGAGCTATCCCATTCGGTGTGGTTTGATAGTGATTGTTCGTGAATATATCAAACAAGAGCTATCCCATTCGGTGAGGTTTGATAATGGTTGTTCGTGGATATATCAAACAAGAGCTATCCCATTCGGTGAGGTTTGATAATGATTGTTCGTGAATATATCAAACAAGAGCTATCCCATTCGGTGAGGTTTGATAATGGTTGTTCGTGGATATATCAAACAAGAGCTATCCCATTCGGTGTGGTTTGATAATGATTGTTCGTGGATATATCAAGCAAGAGATATCCCATTCGGTGAGGTTTGATAATGATTGTTCGTGGATAAATCAAACAAGAGCTATACCATTCGGTGAGGTTTGATAATGATTGTTCGTGAATATATCAAACAAGAGCTATTCCATTCGGCGAGGTTTGATAATGATTGTTCGTAACTTCGTGAATATATCAAGCAAGAGCTATCCCATTCGGCGAGGTTTGATAATGGTTGTTCGTGAATATATCAAACAAGAGCTATCCCATTCGGTGAGGTTTGATAATGATTGTTCGTGAATATATCAAACAAGAGCTATCCCATTCGATGAGGTTTGATAATGATTGTTCGTGGATATATCAAACAAGAGCTATCCCATTCGGTGAGGTTTGATAATGATTGTTCGTGGATATATCAAGCAAGAGATATCCCATTCGGTGAGGTTTGATAATGATTGTTCGTGAATATATCAAACAAGAGCTATCCCATTCGGTGAGGTTTGATAATGATTGTTGGTGAATATATCAAACAAGAGCTATCCCATTCGGTGAGGTTTGATAATGATTGTTCGTGAATATATCAAACAAGAGCTATCCCATTCGGTGAGGTTTGATAATGATTGTTGGTGAATATATCAAACAAGAGCTATCCCATTCGGTGAGGTTTGATAATGATTGTTCGTGAATATATCAAACAAGAGCTATCCCATTCGGTGTGGTTTGATAATGATTGTTCGTAACTTCGTGAATATATCAAGCAAGAGCTATCCCATTCGGCGAGGTTTGATAATGATTGTTCGTGAATATATCAAACAAGAGCTATCCCATTCGGTGAGGTTTGATAATGATTGTTCGTGAATATATCAAACAAGAGCTATTCCATTCGGTTTAGTTTGATAATGGTTGTTCGTGAATAAATCAAGCAAGAGCTATCCCATTCAGTGTGATTTGGTAGTTATTATTCGTGATTTTGTAAGTATTATGATAGTGATTATTCGGACTTCTATATATACCAGGACAGTGTGCTTTCTGATAGAATAGGAGCCAAGAGTATGGAAGTGTTGATACCTTATAGAAATTGTTCGCAAGTTGATAATGATACTTTATGAAATTATCTATGGTTTGTTTTCAGATTAAAGTAAATTGAAGATTGAAAGATGTCGCATTCCATCTATTCTTACAACACGGCCTTTAAAATTGCATAACTATTTTTCAGTTAACACAAAATAAATAACTGTTATTTATGAAGAAATGTAAAAACTTCCCATTTATACGACTTTCAGGTGTGTATGTTAACCTAGAGCAATAAGGTAACTCAAACCTTTCTACCACAAGTTATCACGGATCATCTTCAACTCAAACGTTTCTTCAAAATTATAAACATGTGAGAGACAAAACTCGAATCTTACAAACCAATTCTATTTTATATCCAGATGAACTTTGAAGAAATAAAATTAGGTGAATAAATTCTATATACTACACTATCATTTAATTTATCTATACTTTTCGTTAGAATTTTCAATTTCATCAGAGTAAAGTGTATGAGAAGACAAGGTGCGACTTGCACAAGGATAGACTATTATTGCGATATTAGTGAAAAAATGAGTCTGCTTTATTAACAAACCTAAATAGAATGCCCCTCTCCCTAAATTGTTATTATCTTCTGACTGTTCTGGGGCGGTGTTATTGAACATTTTAATTAATCGTAATGTCATTTTCAGTTACATAATGTCAACTAAATTCGGTCCTTCAAGATAGCATAATTCAGTTTTACCTAAAAACTGTCTTGAGAAAAATCTTATAAGGTCCAAAAAGACAAAGCTGTCTAAATCAATTTTGTTTTTTTCCTAATAATATATATGCCTGCAACCAGGTAAAGATCGCGAAAACGAATTCTATCCTACAAAGCACCGTTTTTACAAGGTACAGAAAACGCTACATGTTTGAAGTAGAAATGGCCGTCTTTCAATATAAATACTTCAGACTAAATTGGACCATAAAAGACCATTCAACATGAATGTCAGAAAGAGAACTAAAACTCAGCAGTAGCACATGTATACTTAGCTAACGATATTAAACAAATGTCTTTAATTCCATACAAATATATAAATGTAAACGTTTGTGCAAAATTAATAAAGTAGTTTTTCTGAAAGAGAAATATTGAGTCCCCCACCCTTTGAAGCCCCAAGAATAGCAGCCTATGATATCGCCAGCTATAAACCCCAGTCCGTCTTCCGAGCGAAAAGGATGATGATAACGATAGGGGAAGACCACGTGATCTCCTCAAATATCATACACACATCAACTATGAGCTATGTCAATTTCACTCACCGCTCGCGTAGGAACAAGGTGTTTCCACTTTCCGATAATTGGCTTACCTTCAAAACTTAATCCCGGCAGAAGAAAATGATGGTTAATACTATTGAAATGACGTAAAGATATTATTCTCACCAATATACTGTGTCTGTCACTTCAAAACAAAACTCGTCTCAAACAAGAGAGAGTGCTGTGGTCTTCTCAATACTCGCTCCACAATAGAACGATTTGAAAACTTGGAGAAGGGTTGAAGAAAACTAGTAAAAGCCCAGTGGGTTAAGCCTGACGTAGAATCGAACTGAACACGATGAGATCTATGTAGAATGAAGCCCAGTCATTACACATGCATGGTTGGGAGGAAGAGAGAAGGGATTTTCCAACTGAGGGCAGCGAACCCTGTACAGGCAGCGAACAGCGCGGAAACCAAGCCAGTTTTAAGGCGTAATTAGTTTCACGAAGGAACTGGAAACGAGGAACTAGATGCCAAAGGGCTGATCATTCAACGTGCAATGTGAAAATCCCCACCAAACAGTAGCTTGTCTGCAAGGGGAAATAGACAAGTGAGAGAGAGAGAAAAAAACGAAATAGGAGAGGCTGAAAAAATGTGGAGAGAAAGATCGGCATACAAGACGAACGTTGGTGATTAGAAACGACTGTTGCCCCTTCCTAATCCGGACTAAACTATTCAAATATAAATTGACCGGCTAACAGAAAACAGATCTAGCTATATATTATAAGCCAAAATAATATACCAACATGTCTTACTATATGCAAACAAACGCCTGTAAAATGTCTCCCGTAAGCTTTACTAAGACATAAATTAATAAGCCTATATATTATGAAATTTAAAAATATTATTTAACATTGCCTTTTTTTTTTAGATTTGACTCTTCATGAAATGGCCTATACGTTGTGATATATTATGTTATGGGGTTTTAATCAGAATTTCTAAAACCAAATTACCATATTGATTTATCATGGCGTGAGAAAACCCATTGAAGATGGAGAGTTCATTTCAAATTGTACGAGGCGTGTGTTTGATAGGTGATCAACCGTGTTGCACTCTTAACATATCTATACATTCTGTTCAAACCATACCAAAGTGATTAATTTTGAAATCTTTCTTTGACTATTATTGCGCTTTTCCTTCGTGAGGTGTTTGTTCCCTGTTGTATAGCCAATTCCGAAGTACCACGCATCAAACTCATTTCCCCAAGGGGAATAACAGCAAAATATAGCGCGTCAATATAAACATCAACTTCTACTCATATACAATATAAATCACATTTCCTTTCATTGACCTAAAAGAAATGCAGTAATTAAAGAGGTCAGTCGCAGCTTCCACTCTAGACTAAGGAGTAATTTCTCTTAAGATCAATGCAGCCAAAGTAGAAAGAAAGAAATAATTAATAAATGCGTTAACCAGCCTAGTGACAGCCCACCCATAAAAGATAAATTCAGCCCAGTGACAGCCCACCCATAAAAGATGCATTCAGCCTAGTGACAGCCCACCCATAAAAGATAAATAACGCCGTGTAATAGATAATCTGCCAATATGGGAAGTGTTCGCTTTGCGGCTACCGTTTTGGTCGCCATATTCAAAATGACCTGTAATCTATCAGAGGGTATTTCACGTACGTAAATCCCCGAAATTTCAGAGTGGAAATGTTCTCTGACAAACTGCGGGTCATTTTGAATGAAATAAAAAAACAATGATTTAAATCTCGATTGAGGGGCAGGCTTTTTAAAGGGGTATGCCTTGTTTGAGTATAGGACTTTCAGAGCTCAAACTGCAATAGAAAATCAAAATAGAGCAAATATTCTGGGACAGAAGATTAATGTTGATTGGGCGTTTGTACGAGGGGCTAGAAAAAAAGCCAAGATCGCTGGGTTCGAGATAAAACAGGCTCCGGAGGACGCTGGTTTCACTGTTTTGTTTTATTCCTTATGTCATATGTCAATGAAAACCTAAGATTTTCATCTTCAACACTATTTTCCTTCCTTTTTATTTCATTGTATAATTTTATGTCAATAAAACACGTAAAGGCGAAAAGACAAATGAAGTTTACCGGACTAAAACATATATAAAAGAATAACTTCATGTATGGTTTTAGTACCGTACTTGATTAATTTTCAATGATTTTTCGTTTGTAGTAAAATAATTTGATATACATATCCTGTCGCCGATTATATTCAGCCCCTTATTTCGGTATATTTACCGTATAAAAAGCGTTTGGAACAAACTTCGGTTGTCTTCGCTCTCTACCGGTTGGCTTTCAGAGTGTGTCGGAGGCCAATCTGAACAAACTTAAGCTGTCTTCGCTCACCACCGGTCAGTTTTGACATGCCTCGGACAGTCTGCCCTTTATATACGGTAAATCATCGCATTTTTTAGCTGAATACAAATGGTGTCAACAAGTACATATCTAAATATTTGACTACAGACGAAAATATAGAAAACAAAATTAATAGTAAATAATTCAAATGCTAAAATCATCTATATTTGTTTATGAATGTTATTTAGCCCGGTAAACCCCCTGTTTAACACAAGAAGCAAATCCGTGTACTCCGGCCATTCATTCGGGCTTACGTGCATGGTGTACTCCGGCCATTCAGTTGTGCTTGCACGCATGGTGTACTCCGGCCATTCAGTTGTGCTTACACGCATGGTGTACTCCGGCCATTCAGGTGTGCTTACACGCATGGCGTACTCCGGCCATTCAGTCGAGCTTACACGCATGGTGTACTCCGGCCATTCAGCTGTGCTTACACGCATGGCGTACTCCGGCCATTCAGCTGTGCTTACACGCATGGCGTACTCCGGCCATTCAGCTGTGCTTACACGCATGGCGTACTCCGGCCATTCAGTCGAGCTTACACACATACTGTACTCCGACCGTTCAATGGTGCTTACACGCATGGTGTACTCCGGCCATTCAGCTGTGCTTACACGCATGGCGTACTCCGGCCATTCATTCAGGCTTACGTGCATGGTGTACTCCGGCCATTCAGTTGTGTTTACACGCATGGCGTACTCCGGCCATTTAGTTGTGTTTACATGCATGGTGTACTCCGGACATTCAGTTGTGTTTACACGCATGGTATACTCCGGCCATTCGGTCGGGCTTACACGCATGGTGTACACCGGCCATTCAGTTGTGTTAACACGCATGGTGTACTCCGACCATTCGGTCGGGCTTACACGCATGGTGTACACCGGCCATTCAGTTGTGCTTACACGCATGGTGTATTCCGGCCATTCAGTTATGCTTACAGGCATGGTGTACTCCGGCCATTTCGTTGGGCTTACACGCATGGTGTACTCCGGCTATTCAGTGGTGCTTAATACATGATCGGTATGCTCTGAACATTCAGGGTTGAGTTTGGCACAAATAAACCGCTGCGAGCTTTAAAGCCAACTTTCCGCGGTAGCCTGTTAAACATTTGTTAAGAAAACCAATTGACACGAGCTTACTACAACTAAAACCACTCAAATTAAAGAGGCATGAGCTGCCAGAATTCACACTTTTTCCATAATTTCTGATCGTCGCGACAGTAAGAGGCTTTGAAGGCCCTCGAAAAACTAAATGATTGGCGTTGGAATGAGGAAAATCCATACACCATATGGCCTATACGGACCGAAAACGTGTTCGAAAAGTAAACAGAATTTAAATAACCGGGACGACCATTCATTCATTCTAAGCCAAAGTTAGTTCAAAACAATACTTTATCGTACATTTTCGAGACTAGAAGCATTGAAAAGCTTCTGAATTAGGCCTATACGTCTTGAGAAAAATAGCCAATAATTTCAACATTCTGTTTTAACGTCAAAATATCAACATTTTGGCAGCTCATGCCCCTTTAAACATAGGACTCATAAAATATGTCCAGTTAGGTTTTAAAAGATTTATTTATGAGGGTGAAAAACAAACGAAGAATCGAAGCACAATTACAACAACAACGTAAAGTTTCGATTAACTTAGGTGTTGAATTGGCCTAATTTCGGGCCCTTTTGTATTAGGTTCACACTCTAAAATTTATCGGCAGGCTTTTTGATTCCCTCTCAACCGATAGTCAGTCTGTATTTCTCAGATAAAGTTCGTAAAATAAGATTGTGCCGTGAGATCACTCACAGGATGTGCATGATGTACTCCGGCCATTCAGTTGTGCTTACACGCATGGTGTACTCCGGCCATTCAGTTGTGCTTATACGCATGGTGTACTCCGGCCATTCAGTTGTGTTTACACGCATGGTGTACTCCGGCCATTCAGTTGTGTTCACATGCATAATGTACACCGGCTATTTAGTTGTGCTTATACGCATGGTGTACTCCGGTCATTCAGTTGTGCTTACACGTATGGTGTACTCCTGCCTTTCAGTTGTGCTTACACGCATGGTGTACTCCGGCCATTCAGTCGGGCTGACACACATGGTGTACTCCGGTCATTCAGTTGTGCTTACACGTATGGTGTACTCCGGTCATTCAGCTGTGCTTACACACATGGTGTACTCCGGCCACTCAGTTGTGCTTACACGTATGGTGTACTCCGGCCTTTCAGTTGTGCTTACACACATGGTGTACTCCGGCTATTCAGTCGAGCTTACACACATGGTATACTCCGGCCATTCAGTTGTGCTTACACACATGGTGTACTCCGGCCATTCAGTCGGGCTTACACACATGGTATACTCCGGCCATTCAGTTGTGCTTACACGCATGGTATACTCCGGCCATTCGGTCGGGCTTACACACATGGTATACTCCGGCCATTCAGTTGTGCTTACACACATGGTGTATTCCGGCCATTCAGTTATGCTTACAGGCATGGTGTACTCCGGCCATTTCGTTGGGCTTACACGCATGGTGTACTCCGGCTATTCAGTGGTGCTTAATACATGATCGGTATACTCTGAACATTCAGGGTTGAGTTTGGCACAAATAAACCGCTGCGAGCTTTAAAGCCAACTTTCCGCGGAAGCCTAGCTGTTTAACATTTGTGAAGAAAACCAATTGACACGACATTACTACAACTAAAACCACTCAAATTAAACATAGGACTCATAAAATATGTCCAGTTAGGTTTTAAAAGATTTATTGATGAGGGTGAAAAACAAACGAAGAATCGAAGCACGATAACAACAACAACGTAAAGTGTCGATTAACCTAGGTGTTGGATTAGCCTAATTTCGGGCCCTTCTGTATGAGGTTTACACTCTAAAATTTATCGGCAGGTTTTTCGAGTCCCTCTCAACCGATAGTCAGTCTGTATTTCTCAGATAAAGTTCGTAAAATAAGATTGTGCCGTTAGATCACTCACAGGAATCTAAACATTAGGGTGTATGTGCGCATGCTCAGGTTGTTAAATCTAATTTATAAATTTTAAATTAAAAATACTAAATGATGCTAAAACTTTTTTTGGTCAAAACGGAAAGTTCTTCTGTCTGAGAAAAATACAGAAAACCGCCCGTTGTTTGTTTTTATGTAAACAGTATTTTGGAGTTTCGCTCCGACAAGTGTGCCATTAATATACAGCCATCCTTTGGAAAGATCACGTGCAGGAATACGACCCTCGTTTCTGCTTTCCATTTTGCCAGTTTTGTATTGCTGTTGTATGAAAATGAAATCATGTAGTCGGCCTGAATTTGTTGCATGATATGACCGTACCTTTAATGGGATTTGAAAAACGCGGCACATTATTTAGAAATTCTCGTTATCGAGAAGTGTATTGCTGTACGTTGCTTTCCACACTTTTCTATAGATTTTTATAGACCTGCGCTGAAAAGTTATGGAATAATAGAAAAAACCCATTTCAAAACAATTCCACTTTTATGTATTTTTTTAAACAAACCTATTTAGGCTAATTATCGACCTGTAAAACGAAAGATGGAATTTGAAGTTCGTTGCAAAAATAAACCAGTCATAAAAACTATTTATTTCCAAGCAGTTTGTCCCGCTGGTCTCAAAGAGCGCACAAATAATATACTTTAGCACGACCATACTCCAAAGAATTGTCTTTCTCGAATGAACACGACTTTCACCTACATGACGTTGTTGTTGTATTTCCAAGACCTAAACAAACATGGTATGTCCCTTGTTTTGAATGGTTAACTTAAACCTAATGCTTAAGTTTATTTTTTACGTTCATACGGCTACACGAGGACTCTATCGACAAAAGTTTCTTATTTGGGCTTATTTGGAAAATTTCGAAACTCTGTAACTAAAAAATGTCGAAATTATGGAGATATTTGGTATATGAACAATATTATAACATCAACTTCCAAGTGTGCAAGGTCAGATTATCTTTCTATATTAGGTTTGTGTGTGAGATCCCTTTCAGAGGTAGCCGATGTTGTTGATGTAGAGAGTTTATTATCCCTAGAAAGACGTGAAAAGAAAGTGTGAAGGAAGAGCGGAACGGAGTAGAGAGCATTTACAACAGCCTTCTCTAGTAGGGACGAGGGTGCTTGACACTATTATAAAAAAGATAAGCTGGGGCTAAGTCGAGAGGCTGTCAAGGGTGGAAAAAATTGCGCCAGCCACGTGTGTTATATTGTTGAGGCGATCGGTATCATAGAGGATGATTTATTGAGAAGCAGCAATGTGGAAAAGGCGGGGATTAGTGAAAAGATGAGAGGGGATTTGTCTGTAGTCATCCCCCGACTCGTGATGACTCTTTCTCAAACAGAAACTGCCGGTCAGACAATGATAATGAACGATGGGTGCCAAACACAGCATATTATTCAAAGCTCTCAGTTTATATAACCTTAATCAATATTAACGTTCTCGATCTCTTATTAATTTTTTATGCCCGCTTCCCTAAGGAAAAAAATGGTCATAATCTGACAATGACACTGGCGATAAGAAAAGGATCGTGCACTTGGCAATAAATCCATCTTAACTGTCTGATCATTACCATCTCGGAGAGAAATGTCGACACGATCATTTACAAGAAAATTTGTCCCTGTTTTGGCCATGCCCTGTGACCCTAACTTAACTCTTTGATTGACTCGTTGAATGTTATAAAACGCATGGCATATATGATCGTATCAGGTAAAGCTTTACACACTACACCTGAGTCCAAAGTTTAACGCCATATTCAAGATTAATTCATTTACGACGGATTGGAAAATTGCAGGTTTGTTAGTGATATTGATTGATGAAACAAAATTCTAGGGGAGAGGAAAATGTAAGGCATTCACTATTTCAATATCACCCAAAATCGACAGAAGAATTTAATCCCCAAAATAATAAAAATACTGTAACATTCAAGTTATTATAACCCCCAAAAATCCGATATTCGTGCGTTTGAGATATCCCGTCTAACCAAGATACAAAAAGATCAACGACAGCAAAATTACGGAAAGAAAACATGCTGAATTCTGGATGGGGAGTAAATCTCGAGTTATTTTCATCATGCTACGGAATTCGACAGAGCATATTAGCCCGATATTTTAGAAGACAAATATTGTAGGAGCTGAAAGGACATCGATTAAGGCACGGACCAGTGAGATATTCACAGGGAATGATCGCTCTGTTAAATCCACAAAACATAATAAAGAAATAGAGGCGCGTGACTTAAATGTATTTAGACATTGTCCAAACAAAATAGGGCATATTAGCTTAAGAGCAAACGGACCTGAAAGTTTGAAGGCCGATACAGGGAAAGGCAGCCTCTTCGTCGAGAAAGTTATCAGTAAAAATGACCTCAACACACACTTAAAATATATTTACATAATATAATATTTATGAACACTAAAACACACGGACACAGGGAAAATCTTCTTGTCTAAAACAACCACGGAGACTAGTTTCTAATTGTGTTACAAAGGGCATTATCATTTAGACCTTTATACCCCATCATAAGTTGTTGAAATAAGCTAAACCCATGATATTTCATTAGGTTGACGACTGACAGCAGCTTTGAACATTGATAATGCTTAAGGCCCGCTCACACAGTGCGATTTGTCGTACCGACTTGTAGCATGCGATAAAAATGGATGTATTTGATTGGTTGACAAATCGTATCAACCAATTAAACGTATCCATTTTAATCGCATGCTACAAGTCGGTATGACAAATCGCACTGTGTGAGCGAACCTTTAAGCAGTTTCAGCTATGGCAAGAATATCGGTAGACTGAGATTAAACTCCATAAGATCATTGGAAAAGAAAGTGAAGATTTTGGTTCCCCCACAGAAAAACCTAGCAGAAGATAGACAGGACAGTTTAGCCCTGGCCAGTATATCTTTCAAAGACTTGATGCGTGTCAGTAGGTTTGAAGAATACTTTGTAATCCAGATACCCAGCAGTATGATATGTATGATCCTTGTAAATAGTTAGATTAAAAAAAATCCACAGAAGTTCAAAAGATTATAGTAGTTAGCTTGATTTCCACACCATTTGCGGAACATGTATAGGATACTAATGATAAAAAAAAATCCTATCTTATGTATAGGATAGGTGTCTTTTTTGATGTAGAAATTCCGTGAAACGGGAACGGAAGATATTTTTCTGCAACTGGTTCTTGTTTGCTGATGGGCAGCGTTGCACACACGTTGGCAGGCCACTGAAGAAGACGCCAGATTCGGAATTCGAACCACACATATACCACAATATTCGGTATCCGAATACCAAATCCTGTATTTAAACATGGGATTCGGGATTCGATGTTTTGATATCTTGAATTCAGGAACTAAATATGAAATTCTGGTGTCAGCTAAATGAGATGTAGAGTCCCAATCCTAATTGACAGCCCGGTAATAGTTGCAAGCTTTGGATTCCATACCACGCAGTTTCGAGATTTGGTTTTTTTTTTTTATTACTGGAATTTTAGGGATAGATATGTGATTCGTGGTCGCAATTCTGCTGGTATACACGGGATTCGTGATCGCAATTGTGTTGTTATATACGGGATTCTAGATCGCAATTGTGCTGTTATATACGGGATTCGTGATCGCAATTGTGTTGTTATATACGGGATTCGTGATCACTATTGTATTTATGATCACCAAAACACACGGGCACAGGGAAAATCTTCTTGTCTAAAGTTGTTATATACTGGATTCGTGATCACAATTCTGCTGGTACATACGGGCTTCGTGGTCGCAATTGGGTTGTTAGCTACGGGATTAGTAGTCGCAATTCTGCTGATATACACGGGATTCATGGTTGCAATTGTGTTGTTGGCTACGGGGCTCGTGATTCCAATTATGCTGTCAACATGATGTAGTGTTCCAATCACGATTTACGGTTTCGGACACATGATTTGAATCCTCGAGATGGTTGCGAGCTTCGACTCAAATATCATGCTCATAGCACCATATTAAAGATTACAATTCTGGTGTTAACTGCGGGACTTCTGGTGTAACTGAGGGACTCTGGATTTTAAGCGTAATGGACCTTGATGACCTTCCAATCGCTCTTGATTCCATAAAAGAATATGTGATGACCAGTGAGCAGTACTATAATCCAAGGTCACATTCCACTCTTAAGTTTATCTACAGCAGCGAGGAAACGACAAATCTTTTCAAAGGTAAAAGGGCCATGTCGAAGTTAAAATGATTGATTGTTTGGTGTTTTAGCCGAGCTCAAGATCATTTCACTTATATGGCGGCTTTACCAGTTTTAGTGTGGGAGGAAACCGGGCTCTATGCCCAGAGGAAACCCATGACCTTCCGTTGGTAACTGGCAACCATCCCACATAGGTCGTTCGAGTGAAAACCCAGTCAGAAAATTTTCCAATTTTTTCGGACTGAGTGGGATTCGAATCCGCGACCCATTGGTGGAAGGCTGTTCGGATTGAGCGTCCAACGCTCTATCTACTGAGCCTCCGAGGCCCAAAGTTAAAATGAAGCTGGTTCTTTAAGCAGGTGTGATATAGAACTGAGCTTTTCTAGATTTCTGTCTTCATCAAACAAGACCCACAACAAGTCCAAAGTCAAACATTTTTCTGAAGCGCCAGGTGGTGGATAGAGGATATTTTACACAAAGAATTTTGAAATCGTTATTTAATACTTTTCTATAGCTTCAAAAGCGACAATATCGAATTTAAGATACAAGCCAAATACTGTGTGTTATTAGATATCTTTTCAAGGTGATGTTTTGTTAAAGTTTTAGACCAAAATTTCGTATTTTCATTCAGCTTACTTTTATAGCCAACTAAATTATATGATAGCCCCGATTCAGTTGAACGTCCTTTTGATAAATTTGAAAAGTTGATGGTTTGACGGCTGTCATTATCAGCACAATAGGCAGTTCATTTTTTACTATAAATCACAGAAAAATCTTCTAGATTTCAGTTTCAGAATTACGTGATAAAATATGGTTACAAGAAATATAATCCACGTAGCCAGAACTTCGACCTCCTTACTCTAACAACTCATGCGTGATGACATTAAATCTATATTTTCTGATTTTAAGTACACTGACGCCAGGAATAAAATAACTATAGAGACAAGCTCCAAAACATATACTTTGTGGTAAAAAGGGGGTAAGCACTTTTAAGATATCTAAGCCGACAACCTATATACGAAAGGATACGTCATTTGCCTGTCTTTTGTAAACACTCTTTTTTTTGTATTTGGTACAGTGGAAGAAAGACATTGATAATTAAGAATGAGTAGAAATACCATCTGTAGCGAAAAAAAGTATGTTTCAAAGTCTATATGGACGGACACCGCAAATATAGCGGAAATCGTATAGCCTGAATAGTCAAGTGGGGGGGGGTGGGGGGGGGGGTGGGGGGGGGGGGGGGTGGGGGGGGTGGGGGGTGGGGGGGGGTACAAAATGACTATTTTTATACTGACGGTCGTATTTTTGGAGTCAGGGCACATTGCAATCAAAACGTCAGAGAAGACTGGACGCTTCTGATCGGGCAGTTTGCGGTCAGATTTAGACAGTAAATAACAATATAACTAACTCAAATAGTGTCCTTACGACATTCATTAATAATTTAGCCTTTTGTAAAGTGAATTTAACGTTTAAAAACTGAAAAACCACTAAACAGTGTTACGTCATTAATGGCGGAGAGTTTCAGACTGGAGACGGCAAAAGTGAATTCAGGGGAAGAATAATGTTCCCAATCTATCTACGTAAGGCTTCCCGACAGGTTATAACACACAGGTATATCAACTTTTTACCCCGACACGTTTAATACCATACCGTTCCAACAGATATACCAACGTTTTAGCCCGACACGTTTTATACCACACCGTTCCAACAGATATACCAACTTTTTACCCCGACACGTTTTATACCACACCGTTCCAACAGATATACCAACGTTTTAGCCCGGCACGTTTTATACCACACCGTTCAAACAGATATAGCCTACCAACGTTTTAGCCCGACACGTTTTATACCACACCGTTCCAACAGATATACCAACGTTTAAGCCCGACAAGTTTTATACCATACCGTTCCAACAGATATACCAACGTTTTAAGCCCGACACGTTTTATACCACACCGTTCCAACAGATATACCAACGTTTTAAGCCCGACACGTTTTATACCATACCGTTCCAATAGATATACCAACGTTTTAAGCCCGACACGTTTTATACCATACCGTTCCAACAGATATACCAACGTTTCAGCTCGACACGTTTTATACCACACTGTTCCAACAGATATACCAACGTTTTAGCCCGACACGTTTTATACCATACCGTTCCAACAGATATACCAACGTTTTAGCCCGACACGTTTTATACCATACCGTTCCAAGATCGAACGTTGCCGGCTGCCACAGATCAGCTAACCACGTTCTAGTTCAACGTCGTTTATGTTCGGCAGGATTACGTTGTCGACGGCCAATGTTTGGCCCATTATGACCGACATTCGTTAAACGGGACAGGAGTGGGAAGAATACCAGTTAAAATACGAGAATATAAAACATCAGGTTATATACTACAATATGGTTCGGATTAACGCTAAAGGAAATTTAAGATTATGGAAACCAAATGTCCACCAGGCTCACATCTGCGTGTATATTGCCTCTATATTGTTTCATTATCCGGTCCTTTTGTTGTTTATTTGTGAATACTACTCATATGTCAGAGACATATTAGAGGTGATAGCCCACATTTTCCTTCACTTAGATATTGGGACCCTTCAAACTGATGAAACACTTGACACCTGGCGTCCATCAAAGAAAAACTAGAGATGCTGTTTTTTATGGGTTAAAGGGTTTCTAAATAGGATACACAAAGTTAGCAAATAGTGCCACCATCTTGTTTCTGGTCTGTTACGCAACTTCCGGAAGGATTTCCCTCTTACTATCATGAGATCATTAAATGCTGACATCCCGGTACTTATGGTCACGTGGTCTGGAAACTAGATGAAAACAACTGGTTTGACACCATTTTGAAAAGTGATTTTGAGCATTTAAATCGTAAAAAAACATTGACCATGCCTAAAAGTTGTGTTGCTTCCGGTTGTACAGATAACGATTAAAATTGCACTTGTCTCTCTCTGAATAGTAAGTCAAAATGACGTCACCATGGACTTGTTTTCATGTATATGCAAACTAGGAGCTTTGTTGTCGCGATCGTGACCTCAGGCCGAAATCGAGAATGAAAGATTAGCAAAACCCGAAATACGTAAGACGAAGCAGTAGTTTTACGTTTTCGGTGAGCTATATATATATCACCCCTTGTTTCTTGAACATTCTATTTTCAACAATTACACTTAGAATATTTAATATACTATGAAATTATAACAGTGCACGGAATTTGTAAACTTTAAAAAAAAAACATAAAGCTAAATAATGTAAGTAAACGGGTTTCAATCTTTAGGGTTTATCAAAAGTAACTTAAGCAGATACAAGTAAATCACTCAACCGTGTCCATTTTTAAAGACCATATTGATACATGAAAGAGGAGTATAGGATTTTGTTTGACATGATGTTAAGCATTAAGTATATAGTAAGTCAGTTAATATGTTAAGTGCCGACCACACACAGATTTTTTTCAAGTTTATTTCTATTTTCAAAGAAACCCAACACGTAAGCGCAGTTCACTGGGGTTATATACTTTTTATAGAAAAGTATGTATAGTTACATATCATTGTATTCAAAAAGAAATTACTGTCTCTCACATTCTGACTCGTCGGTATATTATGAAGCTAATTCGAATGGACTGGAATTCATCCCGCCAGGTTATAAATTCAGACTATTGTCAAATAGTGAGAAAGGCTTTGAGGAAAAACAGTAAAGACATTTATTTTGCACAAAGACACCAACAAGAATGATATCTTTGACTAAAATTGGCTATTCATGCAATAATATAAATATACTAATTTTGTTAAAAGATGAAGTAGATATTAATGAACACTAAAAGACACAGGGTAAATCCTCTTGTCTAAACAGAAGAAGTATATATGTAAATTATGAGTAGTTCTAAGCAGGTCGATAGCCAATAAGCTAACCAGTTTGGCGTTTAATACACTGCCTAAGCGTGATATCATCTAGGCTTGGAGGAGCTGGTGGAACAGAAAAAACAAAAACCGAAAGAAGTTATGACGTCATTGATTCCCTCTTCTATCTCAGAATTTTTCGAGTGACGTCGTTGGGCTTTCTGCCTATTCAGAAGATTCCAAAATATAAAAATGTTCTCTGTATTAGAGGCTTGTGATGTCATCTATTAGTGCAGCACAGCCCCGCCAAGGTACATCCATTCGGAGTAAACGTCGGCTGTCTTCGCTCGTTTCCGGTTGGTTTTGACATGCCTCGCACGCACTCTGAAACTTTGGGGTAGGCCCTACCCTATGACAGACAGACTGCAGGCCATATTGAAAGTGGCGACCAAAAACGTAGCCGCGAAACGAAGAAATTGGAGAAATCCATATATTTACCGGAACTGCGTTTGTCTCCCAGGGCCCTGTTCTACCAAGCTGGCGTAAAGTTAGGCATAGGCTTACAGTATGGAGTTGCGCCTCAAAATTGCGACCATTTGTACGTTACTATCATTCGACATGGGTTTGCGACAGGCGTAGCTCACGCCAGCTTGGTAGAACGAGCCCCAGAACGTGTTAACCATTATTTTTCTTTTCTATATTCCTCTGTATTAAAGTAGTTTATTTCCTGTCGCCATTTATATTCATTCCAGAAATACGGGGATATACCGTGTAAAAGGCGCAGACTTTCCGATGCCACTCTGAAACTTCGGGGATTTACGTAGCGAGCGAAGATAGCCGAAGGGAGTTCGAGTGTTTCCGATGCATGTCTAAGTGCACGAAGACTGCCGAAGTTTATTCCGAATGGCCTCATACAATTTTCACTTTTTATCAGTAAATCACCGTATTATGGTGATGAATACAAACGGCTCCTTACATATCAAAATGTTTCACTTCAGCAGAAAATAGAAAATAAAAATAACCGTAAATCAGTCAAATGCTAAAATCCTTCATAAAGCTATTTCTATATATGTGTCATTTATATCGGTAAACCACATCTTTTGTTACGCAAACGGAGGCAGTCGCAGTTTCGGTACATTTGAACAATGATCCAATTAAAACCGATTACGGCTGAACGTTAAAGTGGCAAGAGCTGCCAAAATTTGGAATTTCCCATTAATGTCGATTGTCAAGAGAAATTTAGCGTTTGAAGTACCTTGATAAACAAAAAGGCTGACGTTGAAATAAACAATATTGGTAAGTCGGTAACCATACGAACCGAAGATATTTGTAAATAACGCACACAGTTCAAATAGCCTTGCTTTATACAAGTTCATCTTTTGGGGTTTATGGCTGATAATCTTATCTAAACGTATAGATCTGCGAGATTGGTATCAACGGAAAGCTTTTATTTAGTAGTTTTTTTGAAAAGGCCCACTTGCCGCCGTAGCCTGTTTGACATTTGTTAAGAAACCCAATTTACATGAGCTTAGTACGACTAATACCACTAAACTTAAACATAGGACACATAAAACATGTCTAGTTAGCTTTAGAATGTAGAAATGGGGTGAAAAACAAACGAAGAATCGAAGCCTGATTACAACAACAACGATCAGTGTCGGTCAACTTTCGTGTTGCATTACCCTCATTTCAGGCCTTTTTATCTGTGGTTTACACTCAAACAATCATCAGCAGGCTTTTCCAGTCGCTGTTAACCGATCGTCAGTCTGTATTTCTCAGATAAATAGGCCTACGTAAAATTACACTGTGCCGTTAGTTCACTCACTCGACTGAACCATAAAATCGCCAATAGGGGGCAGCTTGGTTTGTTTACGTTACGGGCACCTAACAATTCAAATTTTCAAATTCAAATTAAAAATACAAAGTGACGTCCAAACTTTTAAATTTTGGTAAAAATAGAAAGTTCCTAACTTATATTGTCTGGGAAAAATACAGAAAACGGACTTTCTTTTTAAATGTAAACAATATTCCTGATTTTCCTTGGCAAGTGTGCCTTTAATAAAATGGCCAACAATTAGCTAATTCTATTTCAACAAAATTCTCCGTGTATATTTGCTAGCTTTTATGTCATTAGCACGCTATTGTTAGCCTCCCAAAAGGATACGGAAAGTGTTCATTTCGTGGTTGTTGTTTTTTTTTGTCGCCACATTCAAAATGGTCTGCAGCGCGTGCGAGGGTATTTTACGTAAATCTCCGAAGAGATCCGAGTGGGGGCTCATTTTCAGATATTGGTTTGACCGCGGGGTCAGAGGTTGTCCGCATTTTATTGTCTCCGGCTTGCATGTTCGACAACAGCCTTCGGCTACCTTCGCTCGCTACCGGTCGGCTTTGTATTTCACGTACGTAAATCCCCGAAGTTTCAGGCTGGTTCGACAACCCAGCAGCGGTCTTCGTCCAACGCTAATAACACGCTGGGTAAACTAAAAGTTTAGACGTCTCATAAGGTCAAGCGTTGTTTTTTTTTTCGAATATAAGTCGAATATAAGCCGTTGCTGGGCCAACGTTAAGTATAGCTTGACAGACTCACGCTTGGCTGCTGTGCGTACGTAATTAAGCTGTGAACCTGGTTATAGACAACTCATTCGCAACAGTACGATTTTTGTGAATATTTCCTTTTATCATTATTGTCGAAATTTCTTCTAATATACTAATATACTATCAAATAAGTCTAAATTGGAATTTAGAAGTCGCAATCAATACTATAGAAAAGGCTTACTTACTTATGGAACAACTTCTTATTTTTTGTTTAGCGACATTCGGTCCTTCATCGCAATATACCATAGCTTTATATTTTGGAAAATAAAGTCACACTGGCACAGGAACAATAAAGTGGCATGAGCTGCCAAAAATCAAATCTTTTTGTTTGATCACCTAGACAATAGCCGGCTTTTACGTTCATCGACAAATATGAGAACCGAAATGGTTAAAAAAGTAAACAAAATTTAAATAACCAGGACGAACGTTCACTCGTTCTATATCTAAGTTAGTTCAACAATATGCTTTGACGGACATCGTTCTTGAAACTGGTAGCACTAAAACCTTTTTGAGAAAAATAGCTTGCAATTTCCAAATTTTGTTGTAACCGATAATTGTCAACACTTTGGCAGGTTATGTCACTTTAAAAAGAATGAAGTTTTTATAATAACCTTGAGTTGGTATAAGACATCATAGGTTTATAAATGTTAGAAGTTGTTCACCTTAACGTGAGTGTTTGGTGGAAAGGAAAGAAATTGTACCCTGAGAAGGAATTCAATAGGCTGCCTCTGCACATCCAATTCCTGTTCTGTTCCTACTGTCAAAATTATGGTTCAAATTAGTTAAAAAAAAACAGATTGTTTTCAGATGACGGCAAAATTAAGATGATCTATATTTCCGATATATGTAATACGGACTATAGATAGCGAAAGACTAACTAACTACTAATGTTAACTGGGATTTCATTACCGGTAATATGTCTTACCTGAGACCTGTTTTTCTTAAAAGTTAGAACCGACCTTTGAGTAAAGTAGTCAGTCATAGTTGAGAGAAGTATTTTGTATTCACCAACTATTATATTAGCCACATCTAAACTGGGTTTATTAAAATAAAAAACAAACTGCATTATGCTGTTCTCCTTACAATTTAGTCCAATGGGTATCAATAGAATATTATCTATCTTTTTGCACATAATGCAATATGCTTATCTATATCATTTCAAAGGGTATCAAATTGTCCAAACAAATAAACTTCCTAGTTAGGTTTCGTACATAAACGAGTGGTGAACTAACACGTCAAGGTTCCAGGCGTTACACGACTTGAATTCCATTGTACAAAAGAATTTCGCTTCATTCACCTAAATCTGACTGTCTCTAGATTTTACTGAAAACATCTACGTACGGATTTGCGCCTCGTAGATTATTAGTATTGCCGTTAGAAAACCCAAAACACAAATACAGAAAACAACCTGTGTTGAAAGAAAATGTCTTTTAGATTTCTACACAAAGTTAGCGAAACTCTCTAGGAATGCAGGATTAATTAAGTTCGACATTTAAGAGCAATCGACCACGTGTATGAAGGCGCGGCTTTGTTTATGTACAGGTGCTTACTTAGATACAACTTCGGCCTTTACAAATCTTCAAGCACGTGCAAACCAACTAGTTTTCACATTTCCGCCATTTTTATAAGATCGTGTGAAAATGTCATAAGCGCATGCGCAAAGTATTATACTTCATGTTAATAGAATCTGGTTAAAGCAGACAAAAGAGACCAACCTCTGTTTGATAGGAATTCACAAAGTGATGTTAAAAATATCATCTGTCATAGCGGCGTTAAATCAAATAAAAGTAATTATTTCTGTGAGGATCGAGGTAGCTTTCACTTGAAGGGAATAGCCTTACACTGACACCCACGCTATCGGTCTACATATATATATTTATACGTGTAGTGGTCGAAAATGAAATGTCACCTATGTAAGTGGGCTCTAGCCGTCACAATATTATAATTTCAAACCTTGAAGAAATAGGATGTAAGATTTCACCGTCCATGCAAACACCCTGTTATATGTGTCCTGTTACACTTCACCGTCTCATGCACAGCCTACTTTTGACTATAAATCATCTCCGTCAGTTACCTATTACAAAATACACCATCTTATCAAAATCAACATTTGTGAGTACAAAAAACAACCATCAAATGCACAGAATATAAATTAAAGAATACAAAAAAACGAGATAATTATTCCCTGTAAAGAAACTTTCGTCGATTATATCATGGCTGTTCTGTCAATCCGAGATACAAAGATGTCAAAACTCGTACATTATCTATGTTAGAAAACACACATCAAATGTAAGCCTAAATGATTGTACTATAAGACATCTGCGGATCTCTCTCTCTCTCTCTAAGGAGAAATATGATGTTGGGAACATCAAGAGTTTTAAAATGACTATAGATTTACGACACTATAAATCGCAAAGGAATTAATGCGTTGTAATTTAATTGCTGTTTTTGGGTCATATATAATAGAAATCTTCTTTAGTCGACTGTCGGTGTCGTGTCATAGAATACAAAAGACAGAGAGTTATATACCATTAATATTATCCTGGTTTTTAATAACAGTTTTTGGAGACGAGACAGCGTGTCTTATATGGCTCTAATTTCAGACTTGCCCTATATATGATTTGAAGTCTTTCATACCTTTTGAAGGAATATTACGGAGTATGATTCTAAAATTGCCACATGTTTCCCCTTCACAAAGGCGTTTGGAATTACAGCCGAAAATTGACTCCAGTTTATATAGAAGACCAAGTGTAGTGATCCTGCAAAAGCTTTCATAACAACCATTGTGTATGCGTCAGCCTTGTCTTCCGACTCAATGATTTATACTGGCTTTTTATTCACTTTGCCTCTTCACCAACAACACATAACGATTAAATATATTTTACTCTAAAGGTGCTATTTACTTTAAGCCAATGATCTATAAGTCCTATATAAAATATTCTCCTCTATTTCGGTTGCCCGCAACTTGGTTTCTTTAAAGTTAAGTCAACTTCAGATAATTTACAGAGATGTTTGGTTAAATGATAGTTAGACACGCCATTTTTAACAATAAATCTGGAATTTAATACATTGTTTTGTTGTTGCTTTTTAATTCAAAATTCGCAAATACACGGATAAGCTCAACGGTTTGAGTGACGTAGCGTTTTCTAGCATTCCGTCACTAGGGATATTTTAAACTATAATTCCCAACCAAGAATAGTTTCATCATTTGTACATGTAAGAATACTAAATAAGGCGTATATCAGAGTTAATGTGAAAAAAGGAATACTATAAGTGACATGAACATTTTGATATTTTCATGTTTAAGCTAACTAAGGACATTTTTCACACTAAGTGCAAACAAGAAACTATTATATTATACCAGTTCTGCAGTGTATGTTATATAAGATAGTGTTTAGAGGTACCGCAGGCATAAGACAATGGATTTCTTATTTTAATTTTGTTTACTTTTCATTAAATATTTCGATTCATAGATTTCATCGGGAAAATGGGTAGGCCTATTTCTTTTTATTTCAACGTGTATCATTTAGTTTTTTCAATCAACTTCAAAGTCTTGTTTTCTCTTGACGATCTGATTTATGACAAAAGTGCGAATTTTCGAAACTTGTTTGCAAATTTCTTGAAGCTGTGCCAAACAGTTTATAGATAATCCAACTACTTTAGAAGCATCAAAACTCGCGTGTTATATTTTTAACCGACGCTTTACTTCACATAGATGTTACCTTGTATATATATAGCTGAATGGGCAAGATGCTGGAATTTGCGGATGATGCCGAAGATTGCCGGATTAAGACGAACCATCCTCCGGAGATCACATGGATTACGAATTATGACCGGAAGGAGCAAGGCCTCGTGTAGGGCTGTGTATCTCTTTCAAAACCCCAATAGAGTGATGATAAGATCTTAGACGGGGTTTAAACAGAAGCGTTTCTACAAATGTTTACAGATTATATAGGAATTTGTGAAAATAAAGAAATCTGTTATTCCCATTTTTCTGGCAGTTTACCTCATTGCCAAAAAGCTATATAAGCCCAGAATTATCCCATAACATACGTGTAGATATTTCTAGCCGTCGGTACGTTTTTTGTGTATCGTCAGATCGCCATAATAGGCCTATCACAATTAAACACTGGTCTCCAAAGTGTCTCCAAAAAGATTTTCAACGATTTCTTCTGTTTACTAATCATACATACATAACGGAAGCACATTTAGGGCGGTGAGGATAATGTTAAATTAAAAGTATTATATATTGACATATCTTGTCCGCGTAAAAACCGTTATAATGTCAACACAGACTGTTGACTTACACTGGTTAAGAGTAGCAATACTTCACGCTCTAGAATATTCCTTCTTTTTACCGTCATATTTTAAGTCAACATAAGCCTACATACAGCCACGTGAATTAACCCATTCAGCTCACTTAGCAAAACATATGGCGTAATAATTATCATAATCAGCAAAACTGGAGAACAGCTAGCCTGGAAACATTCATAACTATTGTAACTTGGGGAAAATGAGTCAGTGTTATTGGCAATTTTCTCAAACTTAAAGAACAACCAAATCGCCACAGTTAAATAAATATCTGTATAACATGAAACAACTGGATAGCGATATGGGCCTGAATAAAGGCAAAATCCGTAGGGTATTTGTTATTATAAAGGTATTATAAAGGTAAAAAAAATGTCTGAACTTGGGAGTGCCTCTCTTCGGGGAATTGTCGTTTAGAATTCATTTTTAGCCAAGTGAAATAAGATAGGTGTTTTAACCACTGACCCCTTACGGGAGCCTCAAAATATTATAAGGATATCAGCATATTTTCCTTCTTCTCAATTGCATTTATGAAAGGCAAAAGCACAAAAATGTTGTAATTTTACCTTCATAGAAAAAAGAACTGTTGTCACGTGATTCGTCCAACGCTGTCAATAGCGCCTTTGTGTTGGCATTCTTTAGATCACGCACATGGCAATACTGGATATAATTGTTATTCCATCGGCTGGAATTTTGTTATAAGTTTAACGATGTGAAATGTAAAGTGGAGTTAATCTATTTTAGTCATCCATTCGTTGTACAAAGCCAAACTTATGGATGATGATAAGAGCGAAGATAAAAGGTCTTGAGCTATAAAGCGGTATTCCTTTGTTCGTACAGCCTTTCAACTTACCTTTTAATTCTTGACAAGGTGAGATGTCGCTAATCAAAGGAACATATGACGTTTATTTCTCCCCTTAAAACTTTATTATTTTTTCTTTAATCTTCATGGCGACTGACTTACATTGTCTTGACTTCGAGTATAAATCATGAGGTTTCACAGTTCTACAGGTCCACTTGAATCTACAGATCACCACAAACGTATGCAATGTCACTGTCACATGACGGGCCAATAAGCTAAAACAACCAACCATCACTGTCACATGGTACTGGCAGGTTGATATTCACAATTTCCAACGATTTATGCCGATGTTTTCAAAAACTGGTCTAATACAAACGCATTGAGATATGCAATAGTCGACACATTTTGAGTTCTGTGTCTGCGATATGTGGACATTTCTTAATTGCAAAGGGGCCTCCGTGGCTCAGTAGGTATAGAGCGTTGGACGCTCAATCCGAACAGCCTTCCACCAATGGGTCGCGGGTCCGAATCGCACTCAGTCCAAAAATTGGAAAATTTTCTGACTGGGTTTTCACTCGAACGACCTATGTGGGATGGTTGCCAGTTACCAGCGGAAGGTCGTGGCTTTCCTCCGGGCACAGAGCCCGGTTTCCTCCCACAATAAAACTGGCAACGCCGCCATATAAGCGAAATAATCTTGAGCGCGGCGTAAAACACCAAACAATCAATCAATCAATCTTAATTGCATTAAGCTTAAGGTAATGGGCTTTTGCAAATTACGGAAGTGGCACGGTTTGCCAAATAGAATAAATACAGGCTCAATGAATATGTTTTCTCATAACCGAGGTCTTTTTTCAGGTAAATCAGTCCGTTTATAATATGAAAATGCTCCATTGTGAATAAAACTGTAAATGACCACTGTTTTGATAGGTTTTTCTTTCTGTGGTGAATAATTAAGTTTTTCATTGGAAATCTAGATCTACAGACATCGTCCAATGTTTCCATCGGAAAGTCTTTAGTTGGCAGATAAGTTAATTATAGTGGAATCATCTATCTGAGAGAATCAGACGAACTGTAATCAGTTTTCAGTATTATTATATCTCCTAAAATGGGAAATCATGGCGTCACTCAACTTCCTAACGGGTCTCTCTCGTGAATATCGAAAACCCAGATTAAACTCAGGCAATTATTACCTCGTTACAAAAAGCGAACACGGACTTTCTGGAATAAAAATGGCAAATCTCATTTCGAATTAAACAGTTGTGTATTCATTGGCTGGGTATGTATTAACATAGAGTATTTGTTAACAGTCTGCAGATGGATTGTAATTTAATGAATGATTGACGGAGAAACAAACATCTCATTAGAGGAGAACTGAAAGACGTGGATTAAACAGAGTTATACACGATTAGCTATAAAACAAGACCTTGTCAAGAAAATACAAAATTTACATGGGTAAAGCATCTGGTCTTAAACAAACATATGATCAGTCTCTCGGAGTCACGTGATCAAGTTGGCTTTTTAATTGCCTAGATTTACTGGGCTTAATTGATCGCAAAATAGAAGGACATCTTAATGCGTCTGTCTCAATTTATATTTATAATGGAAATATCATACATTCCGCAAAAGAAATGGGCCTTTACCCTAAGAAAACAAGACAGTTGGAATCAATTTTAATTTGTCATCAGTTGTTTCGACTATATTATCATTTCTTTCTATTGTTTCATGTAAAAATAGTCTTTGATCTAGGCTTTGTTCTCTATCAAGGTGATTTACGCCCCCGGGCCATGTGGACATTACTTATTTCATTCATGGGCTCGTCTATATTCGTGCCACTAAAACAAGTTTATGAAAAACTCCGAGAATTAGAAGTTTGTTATCTTCGGTCGCCTAACAAGTCATGATGACAAGCAATAGAAATTGAAAAAAGAACATAGAGTATTATATCGTGTAACTGCCCATCATCTTAACAACCGCTGTCAATGAAAAACCTTCTTTCAATTTACAAGGCTCTCTGTGCATTAAAATAAACACACATAAATCATTTTGCCCTAATCCGCCTTGCGTCATTACATGATCGTGCATTAAAAAAGGGAAAAAGAAAGGATAAGATATTTTAACATGGACGCCAACGTACAGAAATACATAACGTTACAACAGTCCGTTAACCCATCGGATGACCAAGAAATGATAAAATGACGCAACGTAAATGTTCCCTCTTCTCTCCTTGTGCACTGTGAGTGATACTAACGTTTAAGCTAGCCTAATGTCTTCCATCAAGGGCCATCATCCAGGCATGTGTCGATTGACATGTACAATAAAATCCTACCAAACTTGGGATAATCAGACATATATCAAGTGTAGATGTTTAAAAGTACAAACATGTATGGCCAATCGTTTTCATAAAGATATGAAACTTACAAAAACAAACAAGTGTAAGATAGGAATTACCGCCAAGCGTGATGACGTCAAACAGCGTTACGCAAAGCTTTCTGGGTAAAATGTACCTCAGTTCGCAATTTTTTTAACCGGTACTTAGAAAGTTATAGGAAGACGTCACTTCCTTATAAAACATTGATGACATGACGTATTTAAAAGTTGATACTGGTAGAGTTATGAAAACAACATGTTGTGTACCGAACTGCACGTCTTCAAGTCAGAAGCACGACAGATAAGCGCCGTCAAAAGATCTGGCGCCTTTTACATCCTCTTCTCGATAAAGTATTATTCCTTCCGCCATTTTGTAAAATTATGTATATATCCCTCAATCTCCCAAAATGCTGTGCGCGTAATTTCCAAGTGACGTCATCAAGCAATCGGTCAGTAATCATCTCGCTTACGCCGGAGCTTCTTGAGCAAATCGTGGAACCAGAACTGCCCTTCTCACCCTGTATCCAATATGGACCAACACCTCCCAACAACCGATCTTATAAGTGTTGAGTATCACTAAAGGGCGGGGGGGGGGGGGGGGGGGGACTGTAGTGAAACTTCGGACCTTTACCTGTTTCCGGTTAAACAACAATGTTGACCGAATTTGGACAGGCAAATAATTCTTGGGACAATGGTGTTATCACGATATTAGTGCTTTGGTTGGGCAATGTAGGTTATAATTGCAAGTTGAATACATATCAAAACTACTTATGGTAAAATTACTAGAACAAAATCAATTATTCAACACTACGAAGGGTCTGATACTGCGTCCTTAACCTTTAAGCTTAAGGTATTTGGCGAAATCAGACAAATGTAAGTAAAATGTCGGATGCTGATACGTTAAGCACCGTCTGAATGCTATATCTTCTAAACGAATTGGGATAAATGTATTTGGGGGAATTTCCATCCCCAGTCTACAGATGATCCGAATAGGAAGATCATTATACTAAAACTTTATAATTAGTTTGGTAAGTGTCTGTAGCACTATAACTAAACGATTCAAACACAGTGGAAAATGGAAAGATTTTCCAGCGGATCTAACGGTTGGATATTACGGATGGGTTCATTGCAGGACTAGTTCACACTAACATGCTGATTACTCTCCACACACGGCTCAAATATATTAATCGAATTAGGCGCCAAATTCCCAGGCAGAAATACCTTACAATGATTATATGTGACGGCATTGCTTCCAAAAGCTATTTTATAAATTGATGTCTGCTAGGACTTCTTGTTAAATGGACTTGGTCAGCAATAACAACTATCGCCAACTTTTATTCTGTTTGTCTGCGGTCAACTTCATTTCGTATTAATTTTAAACACGGCCACACGTCTGATAACACAATACACCGGTTAGCCAGCTATCTTTATGTATTTTCATTAGTGAAAGTCGACTAGAGAGCCGAGTTTGGATCATTAATTTTCAGACTCTGGCTTACTTGGGTGATATTTTAGACAAAGTTAATGAGGTCGCTATTAACCTATATGTGGCCATAGCGCCGGTAATGGCGGCGAGAACGTTCTTTACAACCATATTCCAGCCATATTAATCCTTCAAATATTAGAGTAATAGAATCGGTAGCAGTGGAATTACTCTATGACAAATAAGGTTGACAAGTGTTTATATGGCGAGCTATACTTTGATATGACAGCCATAAGTAAGGTGGCACTTTATTCTTGTGGCAATCTATCACTGGGGTTAGTTTAATATGAAATGTGCAGGCCGATGGATGATGCCTTTTGTCAGTTTCCTCAATCGCTATGGTGTTGTAAAATCCCTGGAGTACCCCTTTATGAATCGGATTCCGGGTACAAATGGGCTGCCAATAGAATCATACCAATCTGTAATCCTTGGCTTGGATTTTGACAGTCAGACATAACGTTTCATGAGTTGTTGCCATACAGTTGAGCTTTCTCATGCTCCCTGAAATCCATATCTCCTCATAACTGATCGCCAGTGACTTTATTCATCTAACCTGCCAGTGTAAGGATCTGATAGATAATAAATACTATACAACTCGAAAAACGAGATGATCAAATATAAATAACAAAAACTGTCTGGATCAATAGGCCTTCAATAAATCGGTATAATTTCGTTTTATCTTCAGATAGTGAGTATAACAGTATTCTCCTTATCAGGTAGTGAGTATAACAGTATTCTTTTATCAGATAGTGAGTATAATAGTATTCTCCTTATCACATAGTGAGTATAACAATATTCTTCTTATCAGACAGTCAGTATAACAATATTCTTCTTATCAGACAATGAGTATAACAGTATTCTTCTTATCAGATAGCGAGTATAACAGTATTCTTCTTATCAGATAGTGAGTATAACAGTATTCTTCTTATCAGACAGTGAGTATAACAGTATTCTTCTTATCAGACAGTCAGTATAAAAATATTCTTCTTATCAGACAGTCAGTATAACAATATTCTTCTTATCAGACAATGAGTATAACAGTATTCTTCTTATCAGATAGCGAGTATAACAGTATTCTTCTTATCAGATAGTGAGTATAACAGTATTCTTCTTATCAGACAGTGAGTATAATAGTATTCTTCTTATCAGATAGTGAGTATAACAGTATTCTTCTTATCAGACAATGAGTATAACAGTATTCGTCTTATCAGATAGCGAGTATAACAGTATTCTTCTTTTTAGATAGTGAGTATAACAGTATTCTTCTTATCAGACAGTGAGTATAACAGTATTCTTCTTATCAGATAGTGAGTATAACAGTATTCTTCTGATCAGATAGTCAGTATAACAGTATTCTTCTTATCACATAGTCAGTATAACAGTATTCTTCTTATCAGATAGTGAGTATAACAGTATTCTTCTTATCAGATAGTGAGTATAACAGTATTCTTCTTATCAGATAGTGAGTATAACAGTATTCTTCTTATCAGACAGTGAGTATAACAGTATTCTTCTTATCAGACAGTGAGTATAACAGTATTCTTCTGATCAGATAGTCAGTATAACAGTATTCTTCTGATCAGATAGTGAGTATAACAGTATTCTTCTGATCAGATAGTCAGTATAACAGTATTCTTCTTATCAGATAGTGAGTATAACAGTATTCGTCTTATCAGATAGTGCGTATAACAATATTCTTCTTACCAGATAGTGAGTATAACAGTATTCTTCTTATCAGACAATGAGTATAACAGTATTCGTCTTATCAGATAGCGAGTATAACAGTATTCTTCTTTTTAGATAGTGAGTATAACAGTATTCTTCTTATCAGATAATGAGTATAACAGTATTCTTCTTATCAGATAGTGAGTATAACAGTATTCTCCTTATCAGATAGTCAGTATAACAATATCCTTCTAATCAGACAGTCAGTATAACAGTATTCTTCTTATCACATAGTCAGTATAACAGTATTCTTCTTCTTATCAGATAGTCAGTATAACAGTATTCTTCTTATCAGATAGTGAGTATAACAGTATTCTTCTTATCAGATAGCGAGTATAACAGTATTCTTCTTATCAGATAGTGAGTATAACAGTATTCTTCTCCTTATCAGATAGTCAGTATAACAGTATTCTTCTTATCAGATAGTCAGTATAACAGTATTCTTCTTCTTATCAGATAGTGAGTATAACAGTGTTCTTCTTATTAGATAGTGAGTATAACAGTATTCTTCTTATCAGATAGTCAGTATAACAGTATTCTTCTTATCAGATAGTCAGTATAACAGTATTCTTCTTGTCAGATAGTGAGTATAACAGTATTCTTCTTATCAGATAGCGAGTATAACAGTATTCTTCTTATCAGATAGTCGGTATAACAGTATTCTTCTTCTTATCACATAGTCAGTATAACAGTATTCTTCTTATCAGATAGTCAGTATAACAGTATTCTTCTTCTTATCAGATAGTGAGTATAACAGTGTTCTTCTTATTAGATAGTGAGTATAACCGTATTCTTCTTATCAGATAGTGAGTATAACAGTATTCTTCTTATCAGATAGTCAGTATAACAGTATTCTTCTTATCAGATAGTGAGTATAACAGTATTCTTCTTATCAGATAGTCAGTATAACAGTATTCTTCTTCTTATCAGATAGTGAGTATAACAGTGTTCTTCTTATTAGATAGTGAGTATAACCGTATTCTTCTTATCAGATAGTGAGTATAACAGTATTCTTCTTCTTATCAGATAGTCAGTATAACAGTATTCTTCTTATCAGATAGTCAGTATAACAGTATTCTTCTTCTTATCAGATAGTGAGTATAACAGTGTTCTTCTTATTAGATAGTGAGTATAACCGTATTCTTCTTATCAGATAATGAGTATAACAGTATTCTTCTTATCAGATAGTCAGTATAACAGTATTCGTCTTATCACATAGTCAGTATAACAGTATTCTTCTTATCAGATAGTGAGTATAACAGTATTCTTCTTATCAGATAGTGAGTATAACAGTATTCTTCTTATCAGATAATGAGTATAACAGTATTCTTCTCCTTATCAGATAGTCAGTATAACAGTATTCTTCTTATCACATAGTCAGTATAACAGTATTCTTCTTATCAGACAGTCGGTATAACAGTATTCTTCTTATCACATATTGAGTATAACAGTATTCTTCTTATCGGATAGTGAGTATAACAGTGTTCTTCTTATCAGATACTGAGTATAACAGTATTCTTCTTATCAGATAGTGAGTATAACAGTATTCTTCTTATCGGATAGTGAGTATAACAGTGTTCTTCTTATCAGATACTGAGTATAACAGTATTCTTCTTATCAGATAATGAGTATAACAGTATTCTTCTTATCAGATAGCGAGTATAACAGTATTCTTCTTATCAGATAGTGAGTATAACAGTATTTTTCTTTTTATCAGATAGTGGGTATAACAGTATTCTTCTTATCAGATAGTGAGTATAACAGTATTTTTCTTTTATCAGATAGTGGGTATAACAGTATTCTTCTTGTCAGATAGTGAGTATAACAGTATTCTTCTTAGCAGATAGTGAGTATAACATAATTCTTCTAATCAGACAGTCAGTATAACAGTATTCTTCTTATCAGATAGTGGGTATAACAGTATTCTTCTTATCAGATAGTGAGTATAACAGTATTCTTCTTCTTATCAAATAGTGAGTATAACAGTATTCGTCTTATCAGATAGTGAGTATAACAGTATTCTTCTAATCAGACAGTCAGTATAACAGTATTCTTCTTATCACCTAGTGGGTATAACAGTATTCTTCTTATCAGATAGTGGGTATAACAGTATTCTTCTTGTCAGATAGTGAGTATAACAGTATTCTTCTTAGCAGATAGTGAGTATAACATTATTCTTCTAATCAGACAGTCAGTATAACAGTATTCTTCTTATCAGATAGTGGGTATAACAGTATTCTTCTTCTTATCAAATAGTGAGTATAACAGTATTCGTCTTATCAGATAGTGAGTATAACAGTATTCTTCTAATCAGACAGTCAGTATAACAGTATTCTTCTTATCAGATAGTGGGTATAGCAGTATTCTTCTTATCAGATAGGGAGTATAACAGTATTCTTCTTATCAGATAGTGAGTATAACAGTATTCTTCTTATCAGATAGTGAGTATAACAGTATTCGTCTTATCAGATAGTGCGTATAACAATATTCTTCTTACCAGATAGTGAGTATAACAGTATTCTTCTTATCAGATAGTGAGTACAACAATATTCTTCTTACCAGATAGTGAGTATAACAGTATTCGTCTTTCTATCAGATTTTGGGTGATGTCCTGACCGGGATACGAACCCGCGCCCCATACCTATAAGCGGCACTAAATGGCCTGTGTCTTATTTAGCCAACATGCCTCCTTACAAACCATGCACTTTCACCAGGACGCGGGTTCGATTTACACTCCGTCCGTCACCCAAAAATCTGTAGAGGATCAGCAAAGGGTAATACCAAAAGTAATACGGGTTATTCTAGACAAGATTTTCCCTGTGCCCCTGTGTTATAGTGTTAAAAAATAAATAAAACAGCCATTAAGTTAGAAAATCACAAAATGTTTACAAACGAGAAGGAATTGTAAAAGCATAAGAAACAAAATGAACAAACACAATAAACGATAAAACAATCGGTCAATTGCTATTTTCATTCGTAATGAGAAAATCTCAGAAGTAATATTACCGAAAACAAGAATAGAATCAATATAAATATCCACTTATCATTTAGTTAAGCAATCAAAATACCATTTAATTACTGATAAACTCATAAGTTTAGTTTATTTTCCTCAGAAATTGAAATGTTAATGATTATTTATTGTATTGAATAATAGCGTTTTATTGGCGTTACAGAAGAGCTACCAAATTGCCACGACAGTTAATATTAGTGAATACAATCTTTATATATTTATGAACACTAAAACACACGGGCACAGGGAAAATCTTCTTGTCTAAAATAACCATGGAGACAAGTTTATAATTGTGTTAACAAGAGGTAAATCATTTTTATATATAATCACCAAAGATAAAAAAAACACAATTTCATGACTTAAACAATCAGATATGTATTGCATCACATGGAGATTTTAAGCATTTAAAAGCTCAGCGAGTAAATAATATTTTTATTCATTCGTATATGGTTTAGTTTGAGACATTGGTCTAAGCACAATTGATTCTAGCAAGATGGCGCGATATTGGATAGATGCAAAGACGAGCAATGGTGTGGGTTAGACGAGAAATGATTGCCGATTGACCTCTGTCTGCGATCATATTAGAGAAGAATAATCAGTCTGGAGGGAAGGAGATGTGATATGAGATAGAATTGAATTCTCTACGACAAATGCCCCTGAATAAATCGAGGGATATTTTCTTTAGGCACAATTAGCGGGTTCGGCCAGCGAGGGGCAAATCTGGAGCCGCCAATTATCTCACCAATAGGCATATCTGAAAGGGCAGTGGCGAGGAAATCACTACCCGGGGAAAAATATTAGGAATTATGACAAGGCAGACCTTTTGGGAACAGATCCGCGATTCTAGGCACGAATTATGATCAGAAATATCACCCTGGGCTTCGTGTGATGACATAGGGGAACTCAGAAGGATGCTCCGCACGCCAACTAACGGCCAGTGATTTGCACGGCGAAATTTTGTCTGGCCCAGAAAACAAAGTACCGCACGTATTGCTCCGATTGAAGTCCGTCCAATAGCAGGCCCATAGTTAATATCTCTTAATAACTTTTCTCAATCAGTGATATTCGTCTGAGGTGCTCACGATTCCCAATCCCTACATACCATAGTACTATATATATCACAATAGCGCACTAATCAAGCCAATGCAGTACAACTTCTGGTTTTAGAAATATCTGGTGGGAAACTTTGTAGGGCTATACCGTATCTACCTCCTCTGAATATACTTTTTTTCATAAATAGGGATTGCCAAGAGAAGTTGAACGCTTAAAGTACCTTGGAACTCTAAGGGTTTTCTGTTGAAATAATAAAAAAAAAATATTGTTAAAGCTATAGTAACTAGTACGAACCAAAGATGGGTATAAATAACGGACAAATAGCTGGGATGAAGGCTTATGTTTTGGGGGCTTCTGTTGCTTATAAAAATACCTAAACATAAATCTGATAGATTACTTTAAATAGAAGGTTCTTATTATGTAACTTTTTAAACATAAAAATGACAAACAATTTGCTAATTTTGATAGCAATGAAATTTTGCCTGTATTTAACAGCTCACGCCACTTTATGAGTTTTTACTCCCGGTGATTTGCGCAATGGTATAAGACTGGAAAATCTTTAGTTCCAATAACTGTTATGCATGCTTCTATCGCAAGAACAGCTACAATGGAAATACTTTCAAGAAAAATTGTTTGATTGTGTTTCCATATCAGTGTACTTGGAAGAGTGAAAACTGAGAGATTGTGAGGGTCAGCTACCTACTATATGCAGAGAAATCAGACAACATGTTAAGAAAAAAGCTAAATTATATCCCTGTTTAAAACGCTAAATGATATGTTTTCTCCAAACACCAAGTATGTTTTAAAAGATTCGAAATAATATGACATGGCTTTGTTAATGCACCTTAACAGAGGGAGCGTCATGAATGTTTTATTTGAGTTGTTTCCTGCACTATGTCTCTACCGACCAGAGAATCTTTAGTATTCTGATGGATGGCTATTGAACCGGATTTAATCCTGTCCTCCCACCCGAAATCAGCACCCAGTTTCTATACCATGTCGTTTGAACACTCACAGATGGAAATGGTCAATTCTTCAAAACTGATGTACGTCCCAAATATCAAATGAGTAATTGTAGTGGCTTGGTAAATTATTGGAAGAAAGAGTACTAATTATAGTGGTTTTTGCTTGCTGTGGTCTGCCACGACGGGACAAGCTTGGGATAATCGATTCTAGATAAACACCATGCCCCCAAGCTGGCCTGCATGTATTTCCTTCTCTTACATGAATTGGGCTGACCATGATCGAACGACAAGCCAAGGCCCCGGCTCTCCATAATTCCAGAAAACATTTTTTCATCGAACCATCATCACGTAAAGAGAAATCGGGAGAATTTCGAGTTAGCCAAGTTCAGGCGCGGAGTCAGTAAACTATGGTCATTAATTGTCCCTCAACAAAGGCTGTTGTAGGACGGTTGTTAGGAATGCTGACATGGGATGACCCGAGCACAAAACTATAAACAGTTAGATAGAGGAACAAGGTATTCTGGCTTCACTCCCCATGCAAGGGAAAAGGGAAGTGTGCTGAAAACAAAGTAGCGCTTCGCTGACATCTGGCCTACCCCTATTTAATGTAATATTATTAGTTTCTCTCAGATGAGCTTATGATTTGCTGAATGGGCAGTCGCTATTATGCCAGAGCGTGACCCATGGCCTAAGCAAAGAAGTATTGGCGGACCTTTGGCGGTAATAAGGTGGTATCAATCACTACCCGGCGTGACCGAGCCTGGATGGGCCCAGAAGAGTTAGATCGATCTCAGAGATATCCCATAGCCGGCTATGATCTCCCATAGTCCCAGTTCAATAACTTCACATGTAGTTGGGATGTGGTTTGGGATTTGGAAGAGATTTGTCCACACTATTATTTCATAGCAATCTCAACCATTTCCTAAACAGACACCACAACTCGTAACAAGAAAAAAACATGAGAAAATCAGTACGGGAGAAAAAATCCGCGTAGCATCATTTTAATACACGCGAGAACGTTAGTAAGAGAAGACAGCTCACGAATGCTGCTCACAGGCCGGAAAAGGTTTTCAAAATTCACAGCAGAAAGAAACATAATCAGTGTTCCATTGTTGACAGGGGTTATATGAGAGGAACAGCAATTACATCCCTGTCCAAATGAACAGATCTCCTTTGCCAGCAAATAGAAAACCCAAAATGGGAAAAGGCAGCTAACGACAGTGGTAAGGAAATAAAAATACGGCGACACGGACTATCATATAAAGATATTGATAGGTCGGTCGTCTCTTGACGGTCAGCTCATTAAAGGGCAAAGATTTGATCTCGGCACTGTCATTAAAATCTCGCTGGCAAGCTAAAGCCGCATATCGTTTAGAGCGCTATCTTGGGATACTTTACAATCTCCAGCTCATTTTTGTCCAATGAAAACGAAAATAAAGCTCTACTGGAGGATATAGTGCAATTTCAGTTGTCGCTTGCTTGAAAACGATTCCCGTTTGGATGCCATCGTATTGCAATGAATAAGAAAACTGATAGAAAATAAAAATATTACTCGCTCGGAAAAAAACAGCCAAGGTTGATCTCGAAACGGAAATTACTCCAGAAACAAAAGGAGCCAGAAAATGGGCTATAGGAAATGTAATACAAAATATGCAAATTTTGTTTTCCGAGGCAACCGCTCATTTAGTAAAGAAGACGAAATCGAAAATGATTTCAAAGTTATTCTTTTAGTTTGTGTTCATCACAAATTGTATTTCAACGACTTTCAAGTTAAACTTCGCATAAGGTTTTTTAAGATAAATTCTGATATATAACGGTTTTAGGTGCATCAAAAACTAAATGACTGACGTTGGGATAAGAAAGTCAAGGCAGTTTGTGGCATTAATATACCAACGGACACAAATAAACAAAATTTAAAAACCGTAACCGGGGCGAACGTTCAATCACGTTAAACCAGTTCAAAATGCTTATTTAACGTATATAGGCTTACATATATTCTTCAGGCTTTAAGAGGTTCGAATTCGTACTCCTTTAGAAACAATATAAGATAATTTTAAAATGTTGTTTTTATGGAAAAATAAAAACATTTTGGCAGTTCGTGTCAATTTAAGCATTGAGCATTTATTACTTTCCCCTATTAATTGATTGAACCCTTTTATGGCGGGGTTGCCAGGTTTAGTGGGAGAGGAAACCGGGCTCATTGCCCGGAGGAAACCCCACAACCTTCCGCGAGTACCTAGCTACTCTTCCACACACGGTGATCGAGTGAAAAATCACCTCAGAAATGTTTTTTTTATCTGAGTGGAATTCAAACCCGTGTCGCATTGATGAAAGGTTGATGGTTGGTGGGGCTGATGGATTTTGATAAATACAGCAAGATGTTTCAATCTTAATGGCCTGTTCATAAAATATCAACCATATTCTCAATATTATTTCACTTATATGGCGGCGTTGTCAGGTTTAGTGGTAGTGGAAACCGGACTCATTGCCTGGAGGAAACCCTCGAACTTCGGCGAGTATCTGGCAACTCTTCCACATACGGCGATCAAGCGAAAAATCAACTCACAAATTATCAATTTCTGTTTGGTCTGAGTGGGAGTCACTGAGGCCCCTTCGATTTAACTGACGGATGAAGTTCCGAGATGTTAACGATGATCATCTATACAGAAATTGTCGCTCGTCAGCTTCACGTTGAAACGAAATCGTAGATTATTTGGTTTTATTTGAAGGACATTGTTTCGACATATTTGTAAATTTCATGAACATTGGTGATGCTAACGGTTTTCAATAATAACCATCGGGGCCTTCATTTCATGTCTAAATTATATGGCGTCATTACGAGATAGAAGCCGGAAATCGGGGGTTTCTCTCTGTTAATCTGGAGTGTAGAGTTAAATATCAAACCGTTAAGCTTTGCATATAGCTGAGCCATAGTTGAAATCTATTCTAAAATACAGGGATGGTTGCCAGTTACCACCGGAAGGCCGTTGGTTTCCTCCGGGCATAGAGTCCGGTTTCCTTCCACAATAATACTGGCAACGCCGCCATATAGGTGAAATAATCTTGAGCGCGGCGTAAAACACCAAACAATCAATCAATTCTAAACACATTTTGTTAAAAGTATTTAGCCATTTTTCCGTCTATATTTTTCTTAATCTTAAGTATATATAAGTATCTTATATTTCCCCACGTCTAAAATACAAACCACAATTCAAATATCGAGGTGGTGAGGATCTCGTTATTCCTTATTGAAAGGCTAACATGGGGGTACATTCGTGCATTCGGAAAATTCTGACCAAAAAGTGAGATAAGATAGATATGAGGAAACGGCAAGTCGCTTTGTAATTGTTTTCCAGACAAATGTTTTTTCATCTCTGGTTGAATTCAGATTTAAAAATCTAATTATTTTTTAGTTAGTAAAATTCAAGTTTACATGTTTGAAAACAGATGTTAAGTTGAATAAAAAATGAATGGATTGAACATTTGTTTGTCTTTGATGATTAAATTTAGAAAACTAATTTATTCTATTGAAGGACAAGTAGTTGATGTACGTTTTTCCTAAAAGTAAATTAAGAAACCTTGTCAATCTTAATTTATCAAAGACCTCGTCAATAGAAACGCGTCGAAGTTTGTAAAAAGTTAAGAAAGTTGCACATTATTTCATTGTGTTATATACATGATTGAAGAGAAACATGTTGCTTAACTGATATAATTAACAAACAGTCTGATGCGATGCTTATCTGGATAAAAAATCAACTTTAAAAACAATCAGTCTTTGTACTTGTTACACAACAGCGATTTTAATTTGGGACGATAATATAGCCTATTGTTTAAGCGAGTTTGGGAAAATATCCCTGTTATAACATCTATATAGGCTATAGAATTAGGAAGGATGGCGCGATGAGACTTTTCGTTGATGATAATTAGTTAGTGTGACTGGTAGATAATAATGAGAAAGTAGTGGTAAGTAAGAACGTCGATCAAGCCCATCTAGCCTATTGTTTAAGCGAGTTTGGGAAAATATCCCTGTTATAACATCTATATAGGCTATAGAATTAGGAAGGATGGCGCGATGAGACTTTTCGTTGATGATAATTAGTTAGTGTGACTGGTAGATAATAATGAGAAGGTAGTGGTAAGTAAGAACGTCGATCAAACCCATCTCATTTCCTCTTCTCTTGGTTTATGAGTCCCTTAAGATTGGCTGTCTATTAAGAGAGATGCGAGGTGTTAAGCTACTCATCAACGGTATTAGTCCACTAGACTGTCAGAAGTTACAAACTTCCCCTTCTATGGAAGACTCTAAGGACCAATTAACAAAACCATTTTGTTACGTCCACTAAATACCACTACTTATCCGGCGCTTTTTCCGAAACGAATACTCCCTAATCCACCCTTATGTATTGTCTCTACGTCAATTTATATTGCCTCGCGGTACTTTTTCTAAACTAATTTATTCCCTAAGTACGACTTTTCAAGAATTTATTTTGAATGTCGTAGTTTTATTTCAAAGATTTCTTGTTATAGCAATATATCAAAGCGAGAAGTGGAAATACATAAATGGTTATTTAGTCAATCTGGCTGTGTCAGATAACCCGTGATGGACTCCGCTTATGTTAAACAACTAAATGCATGCCATATTGAAATAGTTCTTGCTTTTGGTTCCTCAATTTGATATTGCTCTATTTTTATTCCGTCGTTAAAATAAAGATTGATTAGTGTAGTTAATCTATGGAATGGTTCCACTTGATTACTGTCCATATCCCAGTCCCGTTAACACAGATATGACAATAGTTATAGGATATAATCGATGGAGAGGTCACGACCTTCAATCTTAACCCCATGAGTTAATAGCCAAGTCTTGTATGACTCTTTCCTTTCTCTAATAACGCGATATCTTAGTTTCAACTTGGTTCCATCTCCACCCTTAATCTTCTATAGCATCCATTTCCTGAGTGTAAAACTCAATTTTTATCCCCCGCCAAAACTTGGGAAATAACCCCCATTTTTCACCCTTCCCATGTCACATTATTTCCTGGAAACCAACGAACCGTCCAGGCCCAATCAGTCCATTAAAATTCAGTGGGCATTAGCTGGGTGTCGGTAAATCACGGTCTCACTCTGTGGTTTGGGAGAAAAGAGATATCAAGTCTGGACGTCAGATGTTAGACTAGCCAATCCCTTGTCTACCATCTTTACAACACTTACCGTGAAGCAGAGAAATATAAAAAAAATGTATAACAATTTAACATGTTTATGTGTTTGGATAGTTGAATATATTTAACAAACAGAGAATGTTGATTTAGAGATATGTATCGATTTGATAAAAATGTCAGATACACGGATGAATTTGTCATATACCAAGCCCCATTGACAATTTTATCTTTTAAAAAATTATACCGGGGCATTTCGATAGGATTTATTGCTAGGAAACTCGCGGTTGCTTAAGTCTGCTTATGTATCATACAGATCTGGGTTGTTCTACAGAGTATATCAAAACCATGATACAAGGAGGTCTGTTTAAAATATAAAGGTATGGTTTTTCGTTGCTGGATGGAATAACATCGTTAAGGAAAATATGCCACGTGGATGCTATTTAGAAATATTGGCATATTGTGAATATAAAGGACATTCACCTCTCTCTTATTAGAGTTCACCTTCATGACCAAAAAAAATGTTTTTCTCGGTAAACGCATAAAGCTTCATAAACACTTCCTTAATAGAGACTCAAAACCATAATAGATTTTGTAATTTTGAATGATTTCGTAAGTTGGTTTCAGGTAATTGCCGTTATTTAGAAACTTTCTTCGCAGCGGAGGTCTGAAATATAATCTGTAAACATAATCCCTCATGTTATAGGTGAAAATACGATGGTATTAAGACGACAGCCAATCACATAGCGACTGAACTAATCACAACTAGAGTAATTGACCCACACAGATGAAATTTGATTCCATCAATCAACCAGCTCACCATCAACATGAAATAATTTAAGCCCCTCCACACAGGTGTCGCTTCTACAGCGCCTTTCTTAATTATGCTGTTTCCTGTTCGACGGCCAAAAAGCAATTTGCGGTATTGTATATGAGAACTAGTACCATTTTAAGCCATGGACCGAAATTCCTCTCAGAGATTGGCTGACTCTATAAACGTGTAGCTTCACATACTCTTACCTGCGTTAATACTGAAAATAACGAGTATATACATTTGAAAGTGCATTTAGAGAGGACCAAGGCACATACATTCTAATTCATTAAAATGGCATGAGCTGCCAAAATGATGATATTTTGACGTTAAAACAGAATGTTGAAATTTTTGGCTATTTTTTTCAAGACGTATAATTCAGAAGCTTTTTAGTGCTTCTAGTCTCGAAAATGTACGATAAAGTATTGTTTTGAACTAACTTTGGCTTAGAATGAATGAATGGTCGTCCCGGTTATTTAAATTTTGTTTACTTTTCGAACACGTTTCCGGTTCGTACAGGCCACATACTGTATGGATGTTCCTCATTCCAACGACAATCATTTAGTTTTTCGATGGCTTTCAAAACCTTACTGTCGTGACGATCAGAAATTATGAAAAAAAATGTGACTTTTGGCAGCTCATGCCACTTTAAATTATCTTGCACTACTATAGATTGCAGATCATTCTGAAGCCGTCCTTTCTTTTTCAAAAAATTTGGAAAAAATCATTAGAGATTAATTCCTATAGCCTTATATGGCAAACAGTTTAGGCCTACGTGTAGAATTTTGAATCATAAAGTTAATTATTTCATAGACTTAATTTTATTTCAATTTTCTTTATTTCCATCAGAGATAATATACAGTTCACGATGTTTTAATGGTTATAAAAGGAAAGAAATAAGACAAATATTTCAAAAGGGAAATTATTCCGGCTGGTCTAGACTTAATCGTGAAAAGTATTTCCAATTGAAAGAGAGAAAACATCTTTGCCGAAGCTTAGGATAACAAAAAACGAGAACAAAGTTGTACAATACAGAAAAATAGGGGTTTATTTTGGTATCAGTTACTCTTCGGTTCACTCTTTGTACTACTCTCAAAACATTCCATCCTCACACAGGATCCAAATCACACGTTAATCACGCGTGGCGCGAGATCTACTCACCCTTAAATCATACACAAATAATGTGAAATTTTGCTTTTCAAAATGAAAAATCTTTTAATCTGCAATCAGTCTTGGGTTTATTCAATCAATAGTCTATGAGAAGAAACCTTTTATTTGCGCAGAAGACGAGATCTGGGCCTCATTGGCGACGTAATACCTGGACAATGTGGCGAAGAAAAAATGAAATCGCTTCAAGTACCATTGGGCAATGCTTCAAATTAGCTCGACAAAGACTTTCATTTTGTTTTATCCGGAGGGGGAGTGGGTCCTGCCAGGGGGTTTTATTACTCGTCTCAACAACAGGTCTCCCTCAGGACAGTTTGCTTCTAACCGACTTAGACCTAAATTGCAATTCTTTATCCAGGATACGATGAATTAGTCAACTTTAGACCCTTTCTAATAATTCCTAGTCGAACGGCTATAATTGATTAATTCACGTATTTCTGAAATTATTTCATTTGTACTTTGATTCATGGGGAAATGCTTTCATAAGAGTTTCGTGTCTTGGCTGCCAACAGTCTTAAGCGTCTAAGAAGGTCTCTTCGTCTCTATTTTTTTCTCTTTTTTTAGCTGTAAAAAGTTGTTAGTGATATGAGTTAGAATTTGATTAATAGTGAGGATATAACGTGCCTCAGTCTCGTCGACAACCAAGTCTTAAACATGCCCCTATCAATGTTATAATAACACATCTCCATCGCCATATAAACGGCTGAATTTCTCATAAACTCGTTGCTCTATAACTAACAATGTAAGGATGGCGTCGGGTCACGTCTCCGCGGGCCATGAGACAGAAGAAATATCGAGGAAACCCCAAAGGTACTCCATAATTACAAACGACCAAATCCAGGATTCGGTCTTGGCAGAGCGACACTTCACTTCACGTCACTCTATTACATTAAGTAAAGCAACTCTTCAGAACTTCTTAGCACATAACGCCTCTTTTTAATCAGGAAAATAACAACCTATTTCAGGTTGATGTAAGATCTAAAGATTTCCATACATAACTATATCTAGGTGAAGAAAAAATATGTTTTCAATTACAATCATAAGCTCACTGAAAAGTTCTTTTCCCTCTGAAAAAAACAACAACAAACAAAACAATATGTAAATGATGTTGTAACAGTGGCTTACTTATGGGCTGGTATGTGACAAGTTGATTTAGTATGACGTCATATTAGGCCTACTTGGTATTGAACATTTCACCTATTACATGTATCATATAGAATTTTAAGGATGAAAGTAATCTAAAATCTAAACCTACATCATTACTTGTTGAGTTTTTGATTCTAAAGAGTTGCCAGTCACTGTTAAGGGGATCTACCAGGCTGTTTCGAAATTACATTTTGCTCTTTTTTCCGCACGCGTCAAAAGTTAAAATATCTTACGGTACCTGAGTGTTTCTATATGCATCTCCATATCTTATTCTTAAATTGAAAAAAAAGGTCTCGATATTCTCGCTGTACTACATTATGGAGATTGTGAGCAATATAAATCCCGCGGCGCAAGAATCTGGAGGTTATGTTCGAAATATATTACAAGTAGACATGGTGAAGTTTATAGTTACAGAACATTCTACACACTTCAAATCTCCTCTCAAAATGATTATTGCTTTAAAAATTGTAGGACGAAAATATCCAATAGTTCCACTTCATAATTAGGCCTACTTTACCTAATAACCCATACAAAGACTACTTAATGGTGTATCAGAATGTAACTCTCAATATAAAACAGACCCAACGTCTGTTTATCGAATATCTGAGCTAGTCACGGCAATAGTTGCACAATATCATACTACATGGTTTAATATCGGAAACATTTTCACATACACCTTCTATTGACAGTCCACTTGGCAAGAGCAATTTTATTGTAAACCCATTATTAAGATGCATGGTCATGGCTAAAAAAATAGAGTACAAACAGATTGAGATGTTGGATGGCTGACCCAGAGGCCAATGAAAACAACCCAATCAAGGAATCAATCAGAAAAACCAAGGTATTTTATACTCTGATCGATAATTTCGAATATGTATAGGATAGTCGGATTCAACCAAAAACTGATGTGAAATAAATAAAGCGGTGCACCTTAAATCGGACAATCAATCGATACTTCCATAAGTCAATCAATCGATAATCCCATCAGTCAATAAATCGATACTTCCATAAGTCAATCAATCGATACTCCCATCAGTCAATCAATCGATACTCCCATCAGTCAATCAATCGATACTCCCATCAGCCAATCAATCGACAATCCCATCAGTCAATAAATCAATACTTTCATCAGTCAATAACAGTGAATAATAACTAATCGAGTAAACGAACTAAAAGACAAATATATACTGTTGATTTAAGATCTATCAACTTAAAGAGAAAAAAGGTACAATATGTGGAGTTAAATAATGGTAGCATTCTAGATAGATATTGGGTAGTTCATCTTACGGACTATGACTATAGCACTCTATTATATCTGGGAGGCGATATCTCATGGACTACAATAATATCCGGGTTGAAAAGCCCCCAATTAACCGGCCACACTGAGCATAGAAACCGATAACACTGGAAACTGGCCAAAAGACCACTTCGTCTTTCTTTGCTTTTATTCTTTGATTGCTTCAGTGTGTAATTTCCAAGGCGTCACAATAAAAACTGATATCGGGGATTAAGCAAGTGGTCTCCAAAGTTTTCAATGCTCATCCACTGGAGAAATATTCAATTGGGAGCAATAGAATGAAGCGAAGCGAGTGTTTATATGGGACTTACCCAGCCTTACATTGCCCCGGGTCCAAAATACACATTTCTATAGGATTTCATTGGGATATTCATACTCTCAAAAGAGGCGACATATGCTCTATTTCGCGGGAAAATCCCTTTCTAAAGAGCTATGTGTGTTGGTCTCTGGGGCGAAATCACCTTTTATCTCCTAGCAATTTAGACAGTTCAAATCAGCAGATATTGGGCTGAGAAGGAAAAATCCACTTGGCTCTTTCACAAGGAACTCTTCCCTCAACACTCTACATTCCTCATCTACTAATAGCAATATTTTCAGACCAAATAGCTGCGCACTGTCTATCCACTCGACCATGTTACCGGGGTGGACTTGAAGAGCTTATTGATTCTAGACGACAGGCCAATCTTTGATTACGTTTCAATATAACTCTGACATAAGGATGGTGGGGTCAATTCACTTCAATAAATCAACAAATATGTAAACGGCGTCCCAATGATTCAACTCAATATGTACCAGATAATTTTTCATAAAAAAGAGTCTTTCCTACATATATACACGTCTATTTCTTCTTTGAAAAATGACCAAGTATATTGACTTCCAGTTCGATGGATATGGCAAATATACCCGGAGATGTTTCCAGTAATAAAACTCCTTACAATGGATTCAATGGAGGAATATCAATATTTATTCCCCTTTCACATCACCTGGGGCAATTGAGACTTGAACAAACATCCCTACAACACAGCCCTTTGATGTCGGTGATTTAATAATTTTGAAAAATACAGAGGAAAACGGCGATACGAAACATTAAATTATTCCTGATTTTGGCCGATTTTGCAGGGGCTGATATTAAACCACTTTATTTCTACATTACTATTCATGACAGCACACTCCTTCTCTGACACCCATTCAAGAAAATTAATATTGCGAGAAGAGAAATTTCATGTCTTGCTTTTAACATCTCACTTTGCTTCATTGCCCTTGGGTGATTCCACAAGGGGCTCGGGAAATACTAGAGGCTTTGTGCTACGGTGCACAGATTTCTTTTATTAATATTTAATCTTCAATTTTTCCCGAGCGAAACAAACGCTTTACGGGTGCATATTAGTCGGGATGAGAGGCAAGGAGTATGACATCTTCTGAACCCACCCGAGGCAAGACAAATAAAGACAGTAGTAATTTGGCGAACAAATGGTTTAAATTTCATAAGTTAGCAGAGATGGGTCGATTGCTGTTCAATTCTCCAGGGCAAGTAACAGGAGTTAGGCATGTAAGCTGGCTGGAAATTGGACGAGCTAAGAAAGAACATGGCTATAGGGGCTTCCATTCTAAGACAATATTCTTTGCAGCCGCTATCTAGACTGATTTCAAACACATTTTTAACTTTCTCCTCAATTTTGATTTACTAAAATGTAGACAAAAGCATTTGTAAAAAACAAGTTGATTGACATCTGGAGAGATTGGACACATTTCTTCGAAATAGAGAAATCTTTGTCTTATGGGTTCGAAATAGAGAAATCTTTGTCTTATGGGTTCCAAATAGAGAAATCTTTGTCTTATGTGTTCGAAATAGAGAAATCTTTGTCTCATGGGTTCGAAATAGAGAAATCTTTGTCTCATGGGTTCGAAATAGAGAAATCTTTGTCTTATGGGTTCGAAATAGAGAAATCTTTGTCTCATTTCTTCAAAATAAAGAAATCTTTGTCTTATGGGTTCCAAATAGAGAAATCTTTGTCTTATGGGTTCGAAATAAAGAAATCTTTGTCTTATGGGTTCCAAATAGAGAAATCTTTGTCTTATGTGTTCGAAATAGAGAAATCTTTGTCTTATGTGTTCGAAACAGAGAAATCTTTCTCTTACGGGTTCCAAATAGAGAAATCTTTGTCTTATGGGTTCCAAATAGAGAAATCTTTGTCTCATGGGTTCGAAATAGAGAAATCTTTGTCTTATGGGTTCCAAATAGAGAAATCTTTGTCTTATGGGTTCCAAATAGAGAAATCTTTGTCTTATGGGTTCGAAATAGAGAAATCTTTGTCTTATGGGTTTGAAATAGAGAAATCTTTGTCTTATAGGTTCGAAATAGAGAAATCTTTGTCTTATGGGTTCGAAATAGAGAAATCTTTGTCTTATGGGTTCGAAATAGAGAAATCTTTATCTTATAGGTTCGAAATAGAGAAATGTTTGTCTTATGGGTTCGAAATAGAGAAATCTTTGTCTTATGGGTTTGAAATAGAGAAATCTTTGTCTAATGGGTTCGAAACAGAGAAATCTTTGTCTTACGGGTTCGAAATAGAGAAATCTTTGTCTCATGGAATCGAAATAGAGAAATCTTTGTCTCATGGGTTCCAAATAGAGAAATCTTGGTCTTATGGGTTCGAAATAGAGAAATCTTTGTCTTATGGGTTCGAAATAGAGAAATCTTTGTCTTATGGGTTCGAAATAGAGAAATCTTTGTCTTATAGGTTCGAAATAGAGAAATGTTTGTCTTATGGGTTCGAAATAGAGAAATCTTTGTCTTATGGGTTTGAAATAGAGAAATCTTTGTCTAATGGGTTCGAAACAGAGAAATCTTTGTCTTACGGGTTCGAAATAGAGAAATCTTTGTCTCATGGAATCGAAATAGAGAAATCTTTGTCTCATGGGTTCCAAATAGAGAAATCTTTGTCTTATGGGTTCGAAATAGAGAAATCTTTGTCTTATGGGTTCGAAATAGAGAAATATTTGTCTTATGGGTTCGAAATAGAGAAATCTTTGTCTTATGGGTTCGAAATAGAGAAATCTTTGTCTTATGGGTTCGAAATAGAGAAATCTTTGTCTAATGGGTTCGAAACAAAGAAATCTTTGTCTTACGGGTTCGAAATAGAGAAATCTTTGTCTCATGGAATCGAAATAGAGAAATCTTTGTCTCATGGGTTCCAAATAGAGAAATCTTTGTCTTATGGGTTCGAAATAGAGAAATCTTTGTCTTATCGGTTCGAAATAGAGAAATATTTGTCTTATGGGTTCGAAATAGAGAAATCTTTGTCTTATGGGTTCGAAATAGAGAAATCTTTGTCTTATGGGTTCGAAATAGAGAAATCTTTGTCTTATGGGTTCGAAATAGAGAAATCTTTGTCTTATAGGTTCGAAATAGAGAAATCTTTGTCTTATGGGTTCGAAATAGAGAAATCTTTGTCTAATGGGTTCGAAACAGAGAAATCTTTGTCTTACGGGTTCGAAATAGAGAAATCTTTGTCTCATGGAATCGAAATAGAGAAATCTTTGTCTCATGGGTTCGAAATAGAGAAATCTTTGTCTTATGGGTTCGAAATAGAGAAATCTTTGTCTTATGGGTTCGAAATAGAGAAATATTTGTCTTATGGGTTCGAAATAGAGAAATCTTTGTCTTATGGGCTCGAAATAGAGAAATATTTGTCTTATGGGTTCGAAATAGAGAAATCTTTGTCTTATGGGTTCGAAATAGAGAAATCTTTGTCTAATGGGTTCGAAACAGAGAAATCTTTGTCTTACGGGTTCGAAATAGAGAAATCTTTGTCTCATGGAATCGAAATAGAGAAATCTTTGTCTCATGGGTTCCAAATAGAGAAATATTTGTCTTATGGGTTCGAAATAGAGAAATCTTTGTCTCATGGGTTCGAAATAGAGAAATATTTGTCTTATGGGTTCGAAATAGAGAAATCTTTGTCTTATGGGTTCGAAATAGAGAAATATTTGTCTTATGGGTTCGAAATAGAGAAATCTTTGTCTTATGGGTTCGAAATAGAGAAATCTTTGTCTCATGGGTTCGAAATAGAGAAATCTTTGTCTCATGGGTTCGAAATAGAGAAATCTTTGTCTCATGGGTTCGAAATAGAGAAATATTTGTCTTATGGGTTCGAAATAGAGAAATCTTTGTCTTATGGGTTCGAAATAGAGAAATATTTGTCTCATGGGTTCGAAATAGAGAAATCTTTGTCTCATGGTTAAAAGAAATATTATATTGATTTGAGACGTTTCTAATTCACATATACCAGAACTGATTGTTAAGATATAAACACACAAATAGGAAGGCTTTTAAAAGGCTTGGGAATTTGAAATTGTTTCAATCTTTATCGTGTATATATCCTCTACTCCATATTGCCGGATAAAGTCAATAAGTCGCGAGTGGTCTTCCTGTTCCCTTACAGTATCATTTAAAGACCAGGCAATGTTTTATTCCCGATAGCTTTTTGATCTGATTTCGAGTGTTAATAACGGGTGAAGACGAATTGAAATGACTTCTTTTATTAAATGACAAGGGATAAAGGCAGGAAGATGGAAGAGTGTAGTCCATCACGTAGAAACACTCTGGGCCGTTTTATAAAACAAGAAAACGTCTTTAAATATGACAGCATCTCATCCATAAATTTCGGCCGATTTGATTATATTGTTTTGCTTGCCCTCCACGACACGGCTTGACTAACGTAAACCGATCCAAGCGCTCCCCACCCGGCACGGAATATGAATTCAATCCCGCCAATTTACTCCACTTATTGGTTTTTCTGCATGCCTCTCACAATTTTCTTTTATTAAGGATCAATAACTTGCAGAGTGAGTGGCAAAGAAAATAATTGCGAGAGAAATTGTCATTTTTCAAAATGGAGTGGAAAACGTGGATGATATTCAGCGCTTGTCACTCAAAAGTAGCGTGAACTAAAGAATCGAGCTATGAAGTATGATGTCTGTCAGCGTGGACGATTAAGATAGCAGAATATAGCGTGTCAGTCATTGATTCTGCACTTCAGTGCTATGGGTGGCTATAACATCACATTCAGTTCATTTCAACAGAATTGCACAAAAAGGGACATAATTGTTATGCAGTATTAGGGGAAGTCTATTGATTGATACTTGGGGCCACGTGAAATCAGTGGGCTTGATAAAGATGTCAATGACACTTGACCTCCACACTAACTTTACACCGTTAAATATGGCAAATATGTATTTACAGTCGTGTGCAGGGCATACGACGCGCTCCGGGGCTGCAGCGAAGGGACACAAAGGGGCAACCTCTGCTACAAAAAGACAAAGGATTCTTAGATCCCCGTTATCCCCGGCTGGTATCTATTGTATAAATTGTAATTCTACTGTCATTAAGGCCGCAAATCACCTCATATAACCGAAAAGATTAAATTGAGCGCATCATCCAACATAATGTATCTTTGGGGTATTTCAAAACCATGTTGAATTTTCTTTATTTAGTTTACATAAAGGATGAAATATTGTTAAAGATTGAATAATGTCAGCCCCAAGATTATGCCGCTTGTATGGATAGGACCTTGAACAAAATCTATAGGAAAATATGTTCATGTACATTCTGATGATATTTTAGACAGAAGATTTCCCCTGTGCCCGTGTGTTTTGGTGTTCATAAATATACATACCTGTGATATCAATCATCAGGTTAAATGGACTTGGAGCTGCATGACGTAATCAATTGTTTTCTTTAACAAGGAAGCGTATCTTCAAGCATGATCAAAATTTGGATGTGTTTTCGTTCAAACAGAAATTAATTTTTTTTATTTTACCCAAACAAATGAAGAGCTTTTCGATAATATCACCGGAAGAATTGCATGTTGGGCTTTACAATCGGTAAAATAAATACCTAGGAGATTGTCTAAGAAATTAGCAAGTATTCTCGGTGCGCTCTTGGGGCGAGATAAGGGACCAGCAGATGAAACTGCTTTGGAAAGATCATTCACATCACTCGGCACTTGCGAAGTAAAATGATCGGCCTACTTTCAATTTAAAAAAAAAAGTAAATTTCTTCCGAGTTAATACAAAGTATAGACTCATTGAATGATGTTTTATTCTTTGTGGATGATTTGGGTCCTCAATGAGCTACAAATTCCCTCTTTCTTTTGACAATCCGAATTCATGGAAATATTTAAAAGTTGGCAGCTCGTGCCACTTCAACAGTAAATCGAAACTAGGTAACAAAATATAGCTTATTCTACTCTAATCCTCCAATAAGACTCCAATAAGAGTTTGATTCTCTCAAAACGTTGCTTATTTAAAGCATTAAATTTAAAGAAGGATGGCTGAGGAAAATTTGTTTTTATGATTCAATTCACTAATTCCACCACTGCTTTAGTTCGAAAAAGGATACGTTTTAGCCCAAGAAAAAGTCAGAAGAAAAGAAAACTAATGAAGTTTTGTAACTGCCAAACATTTTGCTGATGTTTTATGCGAAAATGGAGAAGCTACATTAGTGTTAGAATACAGCTCTGGGGCCGGTTGTTCAAAGAACCGTTAGCTTAACGGCAGGTTAGACGACGTCGAGCCACAAAAGAATTTCTTTGCTATGTCACGTCATATAACCGACCGTTCATTTAATTTCCTTTTGAACAAAGTGGTCCCAGATAAAATGTCATCTTCTTTGCTATTGTATGTGCCATGTTATTAAAGTTAATGTATCATAAGAAAGATCCAAATTCCTGATACAGTATGCATGTGAATTGACTTTCTACATTGATGATTCGTTAACGATATCATATATTTCTGATTCTATCGAAGTTAGACATGTTCTTATTGGCTCAGTGATGACTCTGAATTAAGAAGTTTGCATCAAATAAAGTTAAAAATCATTTCCTGTTTTGAACAGGGATTAAACGACTGTTTGTGAAGCAAGACAAGCAACAGGTCAAAATAAGCGGTGAATATCCGGTGAATTATAAACAGGATTGAGTCAATACGGCGTGTTTATCAGGAAATACCTGGAGATATGAAGACCTTCAAAAATCAAGCCTCAGTTGTCATTAAATATCTGAGGCATGTAAAAGACGACAGAGAAAAGGAGCATCTGTAAATAAGGCATCAGGAGATTTGTTGACATGGTCAATTCATGGAAGGAATATGAATAACAAATAATGGCCGTCCCCATATCGTCCACTCGCTCTTCGTTCTACGTGGAATGCATATCGTCCATCTTCCCCACACGAACGTTTATTTAGACAAATTCGGCTCTTAATCTGATAAAATCTCAAGCTCGCAATCGGTGTTGGAGGGATTTTATAAGAGATATTGGAGTCGCACTTAGGCTTAAGATGCAGGTGACGTGAGGTTTACACGACCTGATAATGTATGGATGACATAACGTATCATTGTGTTTTGCAAACATGGTCAAACTCATTGCAGTGATTTGAAAAAGAGAAGGAACTAGGATTCGACTATTCATTAGTATTTATCATAGGACATCTATAAATTTCACATAACCCGATTTATTAAAGTGGCATGAGCTGCAAAAATTCACGCTTTTTTCATAATTTCTGATCGTCACGACAGTAAGAGGCTTTCAAGGCCATCGAAAAACTAAATGATTGGCGTTGGAATGAGGAAAATCCATTCAGTATGTGGCCTATACGAACCGGAATAGTGTTCGAAAAGTAAACAAAATTTAAATAACCGGGAAGACCATTCAATCATTCTAAGCCAAAGTTAGTTCAAAACAATACTTCATCGTACATTTTCGAGACTAGAAGCACTAAAAAGCTTTTGTAAAATACGTCTTGTGAAAAATAGCCGATAATTCCAACATTCTGTTTTTACGTCAAAATATCAACATTTTGGCAGCTCATGTCACTTTAAAGAACGGTTTTAGTGTATGCTTTTAAAACTCTTATTTTCATTAAAACCAAAGTGATTCAAATGACAACCCAAGGCTATCGTCAAACATTTTAGAAGAGTATTCGGAATTCGTATTATTAAAATGAGATAAAGAGTTGTCTTTCCCTTGGAATTCACAATCTCTCTTCAGTATATCCCGGCATCCTTCATCGTTGAGCGAGAAATCCTTTTTCAGTTCTGATTATTTTGATTAGTGATATACCAGATAGGCGACACAAGAGCAAACATTACAAGGCTCGGTCACTGTATAACGTTACTGGACTAATTGAAGTCAGAGTGCAAATGTAGTTGGCGGTATTAGAAGTTATAATAATGCCCTTGATTGTGTTGGAGAAAACGTGTAATCTAAACCGATCTCCCCTAATACTCGGGGTCGCCAAAAAGCTTGTTCAGACACGATCATATTGCTTTCATAATTGTACATAATTTGATCAGCTTCATCTGAGCAAATTTCGCCTGCATTCACAAACATTAATTTTTAATCTGGAAACGAAATGTTTTTAAGGTTTCCTGTCCGTTTATACAAGCCTGTGTATAGGGAAGAAGAGGAGAGATAGAAGGGTCTTGGTACAGTAATTGAATTAGAGTACTGGGTCGGTGGGTTGATTGAACATGCAAACATCACCCTATACACATCAGCACATCAAATTTATCAATGAGCTATACAAACTTATCAACCTAGCTCTTCCAATGGCTGTAATGAGCCCAGAAACCGAAAATTCCCGACACGCTATCAATTTCAACTCTGGCTTCAGACCCAATAGCAGCCTCGAAGAAAATTTGCCTGTCCTTAAAAGTTATAAACGACAAGAGAATGCGAAATGAGGTAAATATACAAACGGAAGATCCATTGCTGCTGGAAGTAGCTAGTGGTTCTCGGTCGGGCCAATTGGGTTCTGATGAAGGCCACTGTCAAATGAATAGAGGGTAATTACAGGACAAGGTCTAGAAAATTGTGTCACACACGACTTTTCTACCAATACATCAAGGTCGCCGTTAAAAAATACCAGAGAAGGCAAATCATAATCCGCGTGATTTAGACTCATTGGGAGTAGAAGGGAACTCTTTTAGATCTATGCCAAATGTCACTGAATGTATAAAAGTCATAATTGAGGCGGGTATTTATTTTAATTGTCTCAAGATTTCAAATTGAAATCAGCTGTGATAATAAGGGGTATATGTTGAAAGGATAGTCCTTGTGCGAGATGGGGCATTCCGATTTCTCTTCAAACGCACAGTCGATAGAAGGATAAGAAAACACGACGCTCGTTAAATCCGGACTCCCCCCGCGATGAGTGATTCGTCTAAACTCAAACGCTCAACTGACGGCTAAGTATGGAAGAGGCACCCTGATAGAGCCCCGGAGTACGGCAAAAGGGCACATGTACCCCCCACAGAGACTAATATTTCTGACAAATTTCCACTCCACCTGTATCACTTAACTAAGCAGCTGTTGGTCTCGTGTCAAACATGAAAACATGCCGAGGACAGTCATTCAACAACATGACCCAAACAGTAGCGTGCTGGTACACCCATCATATAAATTACACATTCCAATTCTAAAAATCATTTTACATGTTATGATGATGATGTATAAAGATACCTATTATAAAAATGACGAATGGTTTATTTGGTGAGAAGAAAATAAAACAAGAGCACCTAATATCCTTAGACATCAAAAATCCCACAAAATAGTATCACCTTCGTTTTGAATTGTTAGTACAAGATAGATGAAAAAAGTTTGTACTTTTAAGACCACCCTCGTTGTGAGGGAAAGTCAAACTGCTGTAAATGTGCGGTTGTCGTTATTTCTGGTAACAGTTCGGGTGTTATCTCACACATTTCCCCATTAACCAGTAATTAACTTTGCCAAGAGCATCATAATGCAAGACAAATAAACCGATCTGTAAATGAGGAGGGAGCTGGTTTTCAGCATCAAACACTATTTAAAACCTAAATATGTTCTTACTTTTAAGCGCCCTATACGTCATATACACAGCACAACTAAATCGTCAAATTTTATCAAGCTTTAATATTTAATTGAAATATACACACAGATAGAATAGTCACAAATGTTAACATTATGATATATCAAAATGCATCATATATATCAAATACTACATCCAATAAAGGGGCGTAACCAGCCAAAGTTCTTTCTCAAAGAAGCGATAACTGCATGTCAAGTTTGCCTGGATATATTCAAATACATGTATGCTCGTTTATAATTGGTAGCAAGAAACTAAAACTTCCCTTGACCCGGTAAAGGAAATCGTTTTAGGTAAGTACAGGTCACCTTTGGTTCAGACCAAAGCAAGACCACTCTCGCACAATGTTATATAACCCAAATGTTATTATTATGCTTTCAACAACAAAATTCCTTTAACAACAAATTTAAGCTAATGTTTTTTAGGTTAAATATAATAATTATGTTTAATACTTTCAAAAACGAAAAAAATAACAACAACAGCAACAACAAACAAAAAAATATAAAACGAAACAAAACAAATAAACCAAGAATTTCAATATACATCTGGTATAGATACTATTTGTAGATGGAAATTTTATCAACCAAACCTTTAGTTTTAGCATTAAAAGTTAGCTGAAAGTCAGAATGACATAAAATATGATATTAAATCATAAAATGTAGATACACTATTCTTACAAAATATCATGAAACTAAGCGTTAAACTATTGTAAATTTACAATCCAAAAGCTAGTAAAAGAACAGGCGGATAACAATTCTCTTTTAGCTTTATCGTTATTATTCTGTCTAACAATTTTCTTTCAAAGTCTTTTGAATGAATTACTTGTATGTGTCGTAGTACGGTTAGACAAAACGTAATGTATACATGGGGTATAAAGGTCTAAATGATATACCTCTTTTTAACACAATTAGAAACTTGTCACCGAGGTTATTTTAGACAAGAAGATTTTCCCTGTGCCCGTGTGTTTGAGTGTTCATAAATATAGAGACGCAAATAATCGCGAAAAAAAAACTTCTTAGTTTTTGGATGTCCATTAATATTGATCACGTGGTGAGAAACGATCGAACTTCCTCGTGATTACGTTCGAAGCTGTTTGTCCAACAACTCTTTTCCAGAACGATTTTGAAGTCTAATGCGTTTAACGAAACATTTTTTCCTTCCATCTGTCGAAAATAGAATTTAGAAAGGAAAGGCCCAATTTAGCTGGGGTGGCTTGGTGTTGGGAGTGAAATCAGCCATTGCTTGGAGCATCCACCATCCATTAGGGAAGAAGTTTAGTGAAATCATACGGCTGTTTCCTGGCGAGGAGGGGTAACAAGTTTCGGGTTGCTGAAAGGCCTCCCGTTTCCTGGCTAAGTATCAGAGAAAATGGTGGCCGAGTGCTCGGGTTTCCTCTGGTTAGTTCACAGCGGCAAGGTTAAAAACTCGCTAAACCGACATAGGACAGTAAAGACAAACATAATGCTTACAGTCAGCCTACTACCGAAAAAAGGGTGTCTAGTTGACAGAATGAGGGAGCGTTTTTGACACGAATCTCCTGTAGACATGTTCCGGCCGCATATCAATTGAAAGGGTATCACAATATTTCCATTCTAGCAACTCGATTCCTCTAAAAACAAATGGGAATGGAGCACAAAGCAGCTGAAAGTGTTTTCAAATTTCATCTGGGCTCTATTAAGACATATGCGAGGCATTTTCCGTCTTGGTTTCCGCTAGTCAACAGATAGAGAGCATCGGCGGGGGTAAAGGACACGGATTTTACATTTGTTCACTGATAAGGGATGTCAGACGATGAAAAGATCGCCCCTAAGGCAGCCCTCCTTAACTTCAATCAGCAGAACTTCTGGAAAAAAATACACCCTTCTTTCTACCATTTCCGTTGCCAAATTGCAGGTTTCCAGTGAAAAAAGACCGCAACTTTACAGGCTGAAACTGTTTTATGGAAGACGTTCACACACGCAGAAAAAAAGACGTGCTGCATGATACACAAGAACTTAAACACAGTTAACACAAATTGGTGATCAGCGCCACTTCTCGATATTTGAATTTTGATAAGAATTCAAAAAAAAAAAACTGCCGATAGTGAAAGCGGGAATATCTGTACAATATTTTTCCATTCGTATTCAATGACTTTGTAAATACTTAAAAATGATACACTAAAAATTCCAGATTTTTTCGTTAGAAACAAAAACAATTCAGACCGAAGAAAGTTTATGGTGCAACAGGCTAAATTACGATGAAGGGGTGAAAGAAAGTTTCCTTAACATCAACATTAGTTAAAGAAAAAACATTTCTCGACAAAATATGTCTTATTTAAAAGCCCAATTTCCTATGGATTCTTTTGTATGTTTAATGAGAGTAGAACAAAGCTGTCCGAAGAGGAGTCATAAAATATATTGTTATGGTTTGGCTAAAGTGGAAAATTCTACCAAGACGGCCATATACTCCTGAAGACCTGACCTCGCACTACTAGCTTCTCCTCGTTTTTCTTGACTTCAAAGAGTGCTGATGACAGTGGCGTTTAACCCTCTCGTCCCAGCAATCAGTGTTTATAGCTAGAACTGTCAGCTCTTATAAAAACCTATCTCTTCCACCTCCTTGCAGCGCCAAGCACATGCTTACGGGAAAGGGACTTTGAGCTTCAGTTTGTGGACACATTGGCGAGACTGAGGAAGCATGCGCTATCTTCTCCACGGCCCATCGTGTCCGTTCACACTCCACTTGCTTCTCGCTACAACAGCTAATTAGTGATACAGAAGAACTAGACTATTAACTACACCGGGCGCTTAATCACTTCATCAAAATCGAGATGATCCTAGCTGCAATAATAAGCTGTATTTTCAATCTAGATTTCGCACGATGAACCAATTAATATGTAACATCATTTCACAGCTGTCCTAATTCTGATTGGACGAAAGATATGAAAAGTGTGGGTGTTTTTGTTTAACTTAAAGTGGCATGAGCTGCCGAAATGTTGATATTTTGGCGTAAAAACAGAATGTTAAAATTATCGGCTATTTTTCTCAAGACGTATAATTCAGAAGCTTTTTAGTGCTTCTAGTCTCGAGAATGTACGATAAGTGTTGTTTTGAACTAAATTTGGCTTAGATTGAATGAATAGTCGTCCCGGTTATTTTAATTTTGTTTACTTTTCGAACACTATTCCGGTTCGTGTAGGCCACATACTGAATGAATTTTACTCATTCCAACGCCAATCATTTAGTTTTTCGATGGCCTTCAAAGCCAAAAAATTCTGAAAAAAGTGTGAATTTTGGCAGCTCATGCCACTTTAAATACTTCATAACACTTTAAAATCTTCTGAAAAAGGCTTCTATAAATTAGTATTGTTACTGTGTGGAAAATTCTTTACATTTAATGATCACAGATGCCAATAGACAAGATTGGAAAACCTCACAGAAACTGTATGATTTTCACGAAGGCATAGATAAATAGTCACCCCAAACACCATCGTTCTTAATTACAGATAATATCTGTTTTAGGATGAACTCAATGAAATAACATCTGCTTTCTACACAAATTGGAGGTAGAAATAATCCGTTTGAGAATGCGGAATAATTCGACTTGGTCCCACGATAACAGGGGTGACAAATGACTGGGAAGTCAGCGAGGAAACAACTCATCCTTTGGGAAAGTAATCAGGCAAAAAAGAAACCTACCGGAGACGTGTTTGGAAGCGAGTGAACTGGTGAGACAGAACTTCTTACACCACAGGGAAATATTCTCACTCAGTCGCTACACCCTCCAATCAAACCACACACTTTTTTCACAGGCGTTGAACAATTATTGACAATTGTATTCTTCTAGCATCTGTGATCGTAATACAAGAGCCCTCAACTTCTTAAAAAAAGGACTTTGTCTGACGAAGAGACGATGTCTGGAACGGAAAGGATACAAGACAAACCTATTGATGTATATTCCAATTACCTTTGTCAAAAAAATCTTCGTCTGAAACTTCCTGTGAGGTTTGGTGAGGCATTGTGGGAGAAATAGATAAATAAATGTAAGTTGATCAGGATTCCGGTTTTGAGGCTAAAGAATCTTTACAACTTAAAAGGGTAATAAGAAATCAACAGTTTGCCGAAAATTTCAAGTAGGCAATTTTGATAATAATGCCACAATGAGATAAATGAGACAATTACCAAAAATGGCCACAATGAGGCAATTGCCAAAGAAATAAAGTTATTAATTTGCTAAATAAAAACGTTTTTCTTATATTCTGAATATGTTCTCAAAAGAAGTAACTTGCAATGTTTGTCTTGGAAACTTAAAACGTCACAAATAACTAGAAGACATGCGCACTCAATTATAAGAGAATTTGGGAAGAAGCTGAAGTTAACTTGCAATGTTTGTCTTGGAAACTTATAGCGTCACAAATAACTATAGAAGACATGCGCACTCAATTATAAGAGAATCTGGGACGTAGATGGAGTTTATACAACTTTCATTCAGACACTTGACTTTATCGACTATAGGAGTATGGGATGATGGGTTAACGGACTCTAGACCAGCTGAATTCCACCGATGAATCATTTATATCCAGATAAATGAATGCAAATGGGAATTCGGAATAGGAGGTCCAAAATCTGATGACAACATTAATTTTAGGAAACGCCAAGTTAATTCCAGGCACACTTTCAAATAATGATGGCCTGTTCCATATATGTGAATCGTTTGTTGATTGGACGCTGACAAAATGTCTTATACGGTTCAAAAGGAGAATTAGAAGGAATGAATAGTTAATAATGACGAGTAAAACTCCGTACATATCACCAGATCAGCGACTGACAGTGGACAGGAGTTGTGCCTCAGCATATTAGGCACAGAACCAATGCTAATATTATCTTCAGTCGGCCGATTGGTTGATTGAAAAGTGATTTTTCCATGCCTTATTTCAAGATATGGCGGCGTTGATAAGTTAGTCGCCAGGCCGTCGAAGCTGTATGGTTTTGTAAAATAAAAAATGATTACATATAAAAATAAATGCACATGTCTTGAGTTCTACGAACCTGTGCGGGTCAATAAAAGAGAAATATATATATAAATATAAATAAATACATAACTATGTGACCAAGCAGAGGCCCAATCTAACGATGATTTTTCTAATGGGACATGTCTGACAGATTGGTGATAACGTCATCTTTATTATAGAAACGACGGGATATAAATGTGATCAGAATGCCGCCATTTTCCATCACGACTCTGTAATGATGAAGATGAAATTACAAACATTGTTAGGGCGATGAAGGGACATACACTTCCCCCGTGCCTGTCATAGGCAGGCTTGATTATTCTACTATTAAACGAATCAGCACTTGCCCGAATCAGCCAGGGGGAATGATAGAACATATTGCCGCTTGGCCTCTATAACCTTCTATGAAAAACCTTATTGATCTCTTTGTTAACTTGCGAATTTTCAGGGTCAGGTCTCTAACAAGCCCCCAATAAAAAGGTCAATTTTTATGCGCACTAATGCTGGCCGGTGTCAGCTTCAATAAGCTAGGAAAATGGAGCTGTGATTCATGATAATCTAATATGGCTATGATATTGACGTGTCGGGCTGTTCATCTAGCGGCAATTCAACAATTTCACAATCTCGCCACATCGATTCCGGTTGTGAACAATGTCGTCAGTCTGCGATCAGACAGAGCTCAGAATCACCAAGACAGTTATGTTATCATGTTTAACGCGACCTGACTAAACGTTTCTCTTCCTTTGGCCGTGGTACCACTTCGGTAGCCTCATTTCTTTAGTAGCACAGCCCATGGCTGTTTTACCCTTAGTGCCCCGGGCGGTACAATTAGACCCCTTTCAACTCCAATAAGCAGAGGCTAAAGACGTCTAACATATTTAATACCATACAAAGCATCTACCGAGAATTCATCCGCCTCTCTCTAATAAAATACCATCGGATCATTTCCTCTGGAAAGAGCAAATCAAAGTTATCAAAGGTTCGTCTTATATCATACACAATGAGGGTTAAATCTATGGAGGCCGAAACCAATAGTAACTCCAAAATCTGAATTACACGCAAAAGCTTTCAAAAGCAGCAAACCCATGAAGAGTTACCTGATAAAATGTTTTTCATCAACTGTAAAAGTTCGTCTCAAAACTTAAATACCTTCTCAGATTTCTTACCGTGCAGTTTATGTCTTAATCTAAAGACAGTGAAATGAGTTACGGTTAAGAGTGGGTAAATTCATAGGAATGGTAACCCAATATTGCAATTAGTAGTCATCGTATCTAAAACAATCCTTGTTCGTGTTCTTGCCATAGTTAAGATGCGTAACCATTGTCAATGTGTTACAAAAGGATTCCAGAAAATTCTACTGACCAAGACTAAGCTCCTGTCAGTCGTCAACCTAATGAAATATCATAGGTTTGGTTTGTTACATCAATTTATGGGGTATAAAGGTCTAAATGATATACCTCTTTTTAACACAATTAGAAACTTGTCTCCATGGTTTTTTTAGACAAGAAGATTTTCCCTGTACCCGTGTGTCTTAGTGTTAAATATATATATATAGTTATAGCACATGGAAGATACCTATTGTTCAGAAGTCATGAGAGAGTTCAGTCTCATCAGATGTTACAATAACTCATGAGAAGTTAGACGTACACTTTTCTGGTCGGTTTTACATTCAAAAACCCCAGCGGCTATTGTAACCCGTGTTCTTCCTTGGTTAGCGCACCAAAGAGGGAGACGAGAAACGCCATTTTTCAAGTTAACACAATTACCTTTAGATGGGGTTTGTTGTTGGTCACATTAATTCTGCCCTGAAGCTTGTCTCTGAACTCTAGCCCCAAGACGACTCTCTGAAAGGTGTGAACGGTCAGACCTTATGACACAGCGCCTTTGTTCAGGGTACCTTGTGTCCTCAAAAACCAAACCAGAACTAATTGTTACTTGGTTTGAAAATCAACAAGCAAATAGTCTACTTTATTGTTTTTTGTTCATTTTTTGAAACTTTTAACAAAAAATCATAATTTGGGGAAACTTACAGTAGAATTTTTAACCCTGAACTATTTTCCCATTTAAACAACACTTGTGAATGGAGTCATGTAAAAAAGAGATAAATGTGACTGGAAATAAAGTCAAAATTTGGTGCATAATTACAGGCATTAAACATACCAGATATCTTTGTATTATATAATTCATTCACATTATAATTCATTACTTGCATTTCTCTAAGTGTCTCCAGTTAAAAATTGGAAATACATGTACCTTAGTTTACGTTATAGTTTCTACGAGAATTCTCGTGATTTTAAAATGCATTACTACAGAAAGTTTACATAAGCAAATTGTTACACAGAAAATCGTAGAAACCATCTTTCCGTTGTTAATGCATGGATTTAAAAATTTAAAACCAATTTAAAGTGGCATGAGCTGCCAAAATGACAATATTTTGACGTTAAAACAGAATGTTGAAATTTTTGGCTATTTTTCGCAAGAGGTATAATTCAGAAGCTTTTTAGTGCTTCTAGTCTCTAAAACGTACGATAAAGTATTGTTTTTAACTAACTTTGGCTTAGAATGAATGAATGTTGTTTAAATTTTGTTGACTTTTCGAACACGCTTTCGGTTCGTACAGGCCACATACTGTATGGATTTTCCTCATTCCAAGCATTTAGTTTTTCGATGGCCTTTAAAGCTTCTTACTGTCGTGACGATCAGAAATTATGGGAAAAGTGTGAATTTTGGCAGCTTGTGCCACTTTAACAAGCATGTACAAGTTTCAAGAATTCATGGCAATGCCTTAATTATTTCCCAATCTGAAAGGATTAGAAATACTATAGGGGTTAGTAGAGGCTGTGTAAATATAACTTCTTATATATTACGTTTCATAATATAAAAATCTGGCGTAGGAATCTGATATCAGATAAATAGCGAAAACATTAGACCTGTCCACTTAGTTCACATGAAATCGCCCAGTTATCACCATTAAGCCAATAATACGAATCGCAACATCGTCCCTTTGGGTTTGTTCTTTCATTTAAAACAAATTGTAGTAAACGCAAACATTGTTTGTATCCCGTTTGAACATACAGAATTTAAATATTAATACAATTTATAAAGAATATTTTTAAACAGAAAGTCCTACACACATCCTAAGGAATTCCTATGAGAGGGTTTTGCAGAAACGATTTCAAGGCGTGCAAACTAGAAAACAGATCAACAGTTTGCTTCTTCAGTTTGATAAAAAATATCAAAATCTCGGACAGTTGCACGGGGAAAATGTTACAAGCAAACACTTAAATGTGAACAGAAGACCAAGAAAGAGAGAATGCAACATACTTTACCTTATAGCTAATTATGGAACTGATTGTTTTTGTGGGGTTAAAAATATATAATGTGAACGACAATAGACTGGGTGTAACTTGAATTAGATGGCAATGGAAGATTTTAAGAAAAAAATCGCTTTCCACATTTCCTGTTGAAAGGCAGAGGCGATATATATATGGTTATCCAATCAGACGAGAGATATAGCTATTATTGCCCTCCATCGTTTGAGCGGAGATGTTCTGCCTTACAACCACATAAATCATAACAAAACGAATATCAGCCAACAATCGAAGTCCATTGAACTAGTCACGTGACCAAGGCGGTCTGCCTTTGAAACTTGATGGAGACGTGACCAGTCGCCCACATCGCCCGACAAATTCATCTTGATAACTTTTTTCTAAACTTTGATCCCTAAAATAAAACCAAGCCGACCATTAGTCAAACATCAAGAGACATTTGTTATTATATCCGTCGATAATAGAATACATTAAAGATATTACAGTGGTCCGGTAATCAGTCGATGACGTGGTCAATCATGTAGCCAAACAAAGTGATCGATGCATTATTTTGCCTTTAATACAGCACGGCCTTCTTTATTCACCCACAAACCCAACCAAAATCGGCCCCTTTTCAAGCTAAAAAAATAGTTAAAATTGTAATTAAATGAAGCTAGCTAGTATTTTATTTAAAATTGAAACATTTTGAATAGTATAAATATGTAAAGAGAACCAGTTTGTTTAATGTGTATATATACGGCCTTTCTTCGTAAAAATAAATAACGACGATAAAAATACCAACGCGCCCTTAGACTACCAAAACATAGACTACCTTAAAGACCAAGACCGATAGATCAAATATAATTTACAAGATTTCTGAATATTAATCGAGGATTGACTGGAATAAAAGTAGAACAAAAAGAGCTTAATACACACTCCATTTGTAAAACAATAATGAATGTATAGCACTTATGCCAGAGAGCACAACTCATTTGAGGGGAATCCGAACGTGGAATATGACCAAACTCACAGACACTATCACATGGAATCAAAATAAATGTCCCTTGCATGTAGAAAGGCTTAAAGCGGCTCCGTATTTTCTGAGATGTTTGCGTGGAAAGTCTTAACTGACAATAAATATTAATCCTAACTTGACCGAGATATATCACTATAATTTCTTTGTCATTTATTCGTCCTCAGGCTCAGGCTAACTTCCTATTAATTTACATATAAATCTAAGTAGAGCCATTCCACTTTATGCATCACCAGTTTTTTAGGGGAACCTCAAAGACTTGCGTCTAAGTTAGGTTGGACCTACTCGACTGTCCAGTCTTGATTTATTGTGTGGTCTAACATGTTAATGTAGATTTATGGTCCAATCCGTCTACAGTATATTAGACAACAGCGGTATATGGTTACTTCAGAAGTGACAAAGCCTACAACAATAATGACTGGACCAAATAGCGTCAAAGCACGTCTAACAAAGCGTTAATGGTATCTCTGTTTTACACAGCCTAATCCCTTCGTTTTCTGCTCCCCCAGGAGATCAGATAATAGTCAACTTAACAGAGAGCTGTTAACATAGACGGGATTATCTTTCAAACCACAATACATCCTGGTTAAGTTTCTACCGGGAATAAAACTTAATCGAAGGAATAGTTTACGCCTGAATTGGTAGATTGATTGCTTGGTTGTTTGGTGTTTTACGCCGCACTTAAGTTCTTTTTTTTACATTTACCCCCCCCCCCCCCACCCCTCCCCAGTACAACCATAAGTAGACGGGGCTGTTCTCAAGACATTTACGCCCATCGTAACTTTGAACCTGGTCATACCGTAATGTATGAATGTAATGTAAAATATAAGAAAGTTTACTTTGGACTACTTGGATTCACTTCCGTCCACGAAATCACAAACGCCATTCCAAGACATAGTCTACGAGGTACATTTAAATATTGATCGTTTTGGCGTACCGTAAACTAGGGTAACTTTGAACGGTGGGGTATCTTTGAACAGTCAAAGATAAAAATCTAAATTTTCGCTATTTGGTAACAAATACTAAGAAATGTGGTAATAATTATTTTTTAACTTTTTGTGAAAAAGCGGAAAACATAATTATTACTACTTTTCTTAGTTTTCGAAAATTTTCATCTTTGACTGTTCAAAGATACCCCACCGTTCAAAGTTACCCCAGTTTACGGTATTCAGTTTATTAAGAAAATTAAGTGCAATTGGTCTCATCCTAGGGATTGTATTGGACAATGTTCATAATAGGATGTGCTCGACTGATGCTCATATTTATATGCACTTATTCACCCCTGGTTTTCTGTCAGGTAATTTCAATTAAGATACAGGTATACTATAAGAAGGGTGTAAAGGGACTAACCGTGCGGCTAGCCGTGGGCACAACGCACTTAGTTCATATCTTGCTACAATCCAGCTTATTAATACATAAAACACAGCAAAATATTACGACGGTTTCTCCACTTTAAAATGTTGATGGATGGCAGTTACACGTTGTATTAGACTTAGGTCGGGCGTTAGTATTTTATCATAGCAACTTATACATTTAAGATGAAGTTACAACCAGTCACAGATTTACGGAGGACGTAAATCGTTTCGAAGGCAACATATACCTTCATGATTACGCTACATCCAGTTACAAATTAACTGCGGGCGTAAATGTTTTGTCATGGAAACATATACCTTCAAGATTACGTCACAAACTTACGGCAGGCGTAAATCTTTGCAGAAACGGGCTCCAGTGGACTGTTTCTCAACACATTTACGCCTGTCGTAACTTTGCGCCTGGTCGTAACCTAATGTTTATGGTATATGTTGCCTTGCATCGGGCGTAAATGATTTTAGAAACAGCCTTCAGATCCTTTTCACGATATGGAAAGTGTTCGTTTCGAGGCTACCTTTTTAGTTGCTATACTACGCCCTATTAAAAATGGCCGACAGTCTGTCGATGTTATGTGACATGCGCATATCCCCCAGGGACCCAAGACCAAAGCTCACGTCACTTCGACCAGATCAGCGTTGCAACTATCCGGGTACATCGTAAGCTCAATTAATGACCAACAGCTGATTTTTTTTCACAAAATATTCCTGCATATACAGGCGTCTTCAAACGATGGGCGTTAGATGGGTTTTAAATTGGGAGTAAATTAGACTACATGAGGGAACATATAGGACGCACTTAATATAGCTATCCATCAGGACATTCTTGACGGTTTCTTGTCAGCCTATTACAGCCATGTTAGAGAAAACGTTGATGTAAACCTGGACACGCTTACCAAACACACATTATCTTTTGTCTAGAAAATCTGAAGAAAAAAATGAATGTCTTGATTGTTTTAATCGCGACATCAACTATTTTTCTATAAACAAACGGGCCCATGTTTTGTGGTTTTTAGTTTTAAAGAAAACTTTAAGTGGAGTGACAAAAATAAGTAAGTTTTTTTTATATATTCGAGGCGTACTTGTTTACTTTTAAAAGCAGAGAGTTTTCTGTAGACATCCAGACAGAATAAGCTAGGAACTTTCTCTTTTGACAAAATTATATTTGTATTTTCAGTTTGAAGTTGAATAAGTTGTTAAGTAGTCGCAATATCAACGGTCTTTCGGAGGGGCACAGGAGAGTGATTAGTTTCAACTAACGGTAGATGTATTTTAAGGACGTATTCGGAGGAATATGGACAAGGGATTTGGTTTGTGAATTTTTTTACTCGATCGCCGTATGTGGAAGCGTTGCCGTGAAGGTACGCGCTAGAGGTCGGGGGTTTCCTCTGGACAAAGAACCCGGTTTCTTCCCCCACTAAAGCATGCAATGCAGACATATAAGTCAAATATTCCTGTAGGCGGCGTTAAACATCAATGAAATCGATAGGTTGGTGTTCGGGCTTCCTTTTTAGGTATGCTTTTACCCCCACCATTTTGCAATCTTAAACACATGAATAATGTATCCAATGTTTAATTTTAATGGTTTTACGTACAGTAAGCTCGAGTAAATTCGCTTTTTCACCAATGGCCAAAACTTTACAGCGGTCAGCCTGCCTATAAGTAATCTTTACTAGACAAAGGGACACGGAAACTGAGATTTATGGATTTATTGGAGATCAAAACTGACTAAAAAGTTTAAGCCAACCTTCTGTCCGTCGTCAACGTAATGAAATATCATGGGTTTTAGTTTATTATAACAAGTTTTGATTGGGTATAAAGGTCTTAATGATATACTCCTTTTCAACACAACTAGAAACTTGTTCCCATGGTTATTTTAGACAACAAGATTGCCATATTGTCCATAGATATATGATGATGTTGTGTGAGATTAAGTAGGAGATTTACTGGGACTATCATACCTTGAAATAGTTTTTAATGTCAAGACAACGTACGTCGCAGAGGTTATAACACTTTCAGTTTGTGCTTGATGTCAAAACAACGTACGTCGCAGAGGTTACCACATGTTCAGTTTGTTTTTGATGTCCACGCAACGTACTTCGCAGAGGTTATTACATCTTCAGTTTGTGTTTGATGTCCACACAACGTACTTCGCAGAGGTTATAGCACTTTCAGTTTGTATGTGGCGTACAGACACGGTACGTCGCAGAGATTATCACACCTTTAGTTTGTTTTTGATGTACAGACAAAGTACGTCGTTATTACACCTCGTTATTACACCTCGATGGAATGCCTGTATCCGATTTGAAAAGAACATTACTGAACATACTGATTTCTACGGCTGACTAAGATTCCGGTATATTAGTCAGAGCACAATTAAAACGTGCCCTCTTCTTATTATTTATTACAGCATATTTTTCCCAATGCCAGTTTCCTAGAATTCGACAACTACAAGTACACAGGGCATATTTATTATCCACTAGACTTCATAGAAACGGCATCAGCCGTAAATGTATTCAATAATGGCATCAAACTAAACATAAAACAGCCTTAAGAGAAGATAAGTTAGAAAAGTGAATATGTTGATAATAATCTTTAGATGGTTGACATTGGTAAGGTACTTGAACATTGATGTACAGTAACCGGATTGATTGAGAGATCAGAGGCCATAACAGTTGAGAGTGGATCTTTGAGAGTAACACGGCTGACTTCCCACCGAGATGCTGGACGACAAAGTTTTCCCTCTCTAGGCGTTCAAGCGTTTCTTCACTCTTAACCGGAATTCTCTACACTTGTGTATAACCCATAAGTCGCCATATGTCTGCCGCCATTGCCATACAGCTATATTCAAATATGGATTGCATTAGTAATTCAGCGGGGAAACTTGATTCGTTTTGATTTGGTACATGAACATTTGATGGGCAGATCTCTTTGAATTCATCCAAGCGTTTGACATTAAACAGACACACGATCAGAAAATGTCCCTTTGCTTTCACTCGGAACTTTAACTTCCTCTCACATCTTTTATACAGTACTTTGGCCATATTTAACAAGAGTCGTTGCCATATTAAAGAGGTGCACTTTGTCTTATTATCATGCATCAATATTACGACTTATCCCGAGATAGGTCACGTGGTCATATCAGAATGTCTCTTTTAAGCTTAGCAAATCCAGCAATACCGATTGGTGGAAGGAAACGCACAAGACATAAGTCAAATATGTACTAAATTGGTTGGTTGGCTGTTTTAGTCTATTGACCAATTCGTCCATTCGTATGAACGATATACGCCATACTAGTGAGTAATTATTATATTGGGTGATTAAGAAAACTGTGGTGTCTATATGCACAATATATATCTTATATAAAGTATATGTTAGTGCGTTTGAGAAAGATATTAAAACATGAAACACAATTGAGCCTACACCTATATGCTATTTACAGATATGCGCATATACAGCGGTGAGAAAGGGGAAGACAAACAGATTAGTCAATATTGGTTAGTCAGGTGTCACTACCATACACAAATACCATATATATGTTTGTACTAAAATGGTGATCCTCATAAAGCGAAAGAAATCAAAATGCTAATATAACATTTGGAAAATGTAAATATGAAATACAGAAAAGTATTATTATTAGTATATGCGAAAATATATGGACATTCTTCCAAATTTGGAAAATTTCAAATGTTTATATAGTTGAACTTAATTGGTCGACTTGAAACAAAAATATTCGATCGAGCTTTCGCTGCGAGGGGCAGATTTCTAAAATTCTAAGACAAGGAAACAAAGTTTTTCGTTTTAAAATATGGCTAACCAGACAAAGTTTATTTTATTTCGATGTTTGGATTTTGATCTTCCTTTGGAGGGTTATTGTAGTACAAGCTTTAGTAAATACCCAATAAGTTTGGATAGTGTAACAGTAAATTAACAAGCCGCCCTCTTCCAGGGAACAGAGAATATTTCAACATTAAGGGCAGTTGTCCAGAAAAAAAAGGTTTGTTAATGGTAAAATAACTGACTTGAGTCATTTGTAAAGTGTTAACTATTGCCCTTCAACATTCACCTTACTACGAGGCAGTTGAAATCTGAGGAGAATTTATTCAATTGACGTTTTATGAGATACTCAGGATTACCTCACTCCAGTAAAAAGCATAGTCAGAATTTTAAGATTTTAAAGACTAAGAGCTATTCGAAGCCGCGGCCCATCGGTGGAAGGCTTGTGCCGGCGTGTCCACACACAAAAATAGATTCTAAGCGCCAATTGGTTTTGGATAGCCAAAATAGAGTGAAGTTTGCAATCGTATCTATTACACTATTATTCCTGTTGGGTTACAGGTTAAAATCCAGTTTATTCTTCAGGAAATGCGAAATAGTGGAAAAATGCATTACTAAAATATCTTGGTGTTATTACCTTACTTTGTACTGGGTAAAGGCAGTACTTAATTTTGAAGTAAAAAGTTCAGCACAACAATCGCCCTTTCATACCTCTGATGAAAGGTAACTTAAGAAGGCAGTCAATTACAGACAAATTACACGGCTTTAATGGTTACAAAAAATTAATGGCATCGTTACGTCTGCGGGGCTAAAATATTGTGTATAAAGGTGTGTGATTATTGGAGAGTGATTTCTGACGGGAGCAAAGGTCGGTCATACGAGGATGGCTGTGAGGTTGACAAACAACAAGATCTCCTGTCATCGGTCCACCCAATGGCCGGACCCCCCGATTCCTCTAACGAACCCCATACCGCTGATATATGTGTCCCACCAAACCCGTCATTAGTGAAGGGGGATTTGACATGGCGATTATGAAGAACGACTATTCACCGTCGGACAAACTAATTATAATAGCGAGAAGGGGCATAAAGGGAAGACGGGGTCAGTGAAGGGAATAACGTCTTTATTTGTCTCTGATGATGTCAGATATCTGATGATAGAGTAATAACAACAGGAATAACAACAGGAAGACGGGACCTTGGTAGCTTATACTTTGGAAATCTCGCCGGTGTTGGATTTTTTTGCATTTTTTGAACGACCCTCTAGCATCCGCTATATAATACCAGTCGGTTGCAGACCGATAATCCGGGGTAATATTTTCGTCTCTCCTTTTCACAATTGTAGCACGTTTTGGATTAAACCATATTTTAGTATCCGTTCTCATAATCACTATAATGCTCACCCGTAATTAATGGCCGTGAAGAGACGACCAGAACCAAGTTCAAGCAAAACCAACAAGTACAGAGTAGGTTTATAATCAGAAATAAATTAAGATACACACGATAAAACATTGATTGATTGACATAACAACCCACTCAACATTCCTTCTCGATCATGATCGCGAACATAGATTGCTTGATTGAGGGTTTATGCCAGACTCAAGATCTTTTCACTTATATGGGGGCGTTGTCAGGTTTGGAGGGGAGGAAACCGGGCTCTTTGACCAGCGGAAATTACCGACCTTTGGCGAGTACCCGGCTACTTTCCACATACGACAATCAAGTGAAAAATCCACTGAGAATTTTTTTAATTTTATTTGCTCCGAATGGGATTCAAACCCGCGCCGCACCGGTGGAAGTCCTGTGTTAGATAGAGGGATTATCACTCTTCCGACCCAGCTACCCCTTATATAAATATAATAGGGGAGAAAACCGGACTATATACAGATAGAGAATCATCCATCCTTCCGCAAGTACTAACCACTATTCCATATTTTTCATGGACAGAACACAGTAAAACAACAAACAGAGAGAGAGTGGGAACCAAAGCATATACACGAGCAAGTCTTGAGAAAAGTGTATCCCCAAAAAGTTGGTTGACCAAAATCTGAGTATGCGGCTTGACTTAGTTGTAAGAAAATAATTATCCACACGCAAATATAAAGCATTTTAGGCGATAAAAAACGTCGTAGTTTTGTATTAAGACGGTGAAAACAATACATAATACATTTATAGTTGCATAACCAGAAAAACGAATAGTTATAAATTTATGAGTGTTTCATAATAAGTTATCTTAAAAAGGATAAACCATTTGAGTTCTCTTATTGAAGTATGCACCTGGAATCCTTTCTGTAAGTATATATAGGCTATCACATGGTAATCTAACTAGCAAAGATACGGACAGTATAATTAAAAACGTGAAGGGAAAGCTTTCAATGGGTCTTCAATGTCACAAGTAAGGTACAGATAGTTAACGCCAATGGTTCAAGGGTTTTAAGCGAAATGAAAATGTTATAAAGTTTTGTGACAATACCAAAGTCATCAGAAACGGTAAATTGTTGTTAATGACACGTTTGAAATAAAGGGGGTTGAGTGACCGGATATACAGGGCTCCCGAAACCATTGACTAAGATGGGGAAACAAGTCAAAGGATAAGTGGTGTGCCAACAAACACCCGATAATGGTTAGACGCGAGAGACAAGTCTATCATTATAGTCACCAGTGAGCGCAGAGAGGAAATTGCCGGTTCATATTTATCCCAAAAAATTATACGTTCTACAACAGGGAATCTAAAGTCGTCAGTACACCAGGCAAATACAGCGGTCGAATTGAAAACGCGATTTTGACTAGAATCGTGGTCAATTGCCGAAGCTTTATATTGAGTTATTGGAGGTCTGGCATTACTTGAGCTAAGTGCAAGGTCTCATCTGTCATTTTACAAGCGGATTGTCTGAAAGGTCATAGATTGACTGGACTCTATGTGTAACGGTGGTGCTTAGAATTCTCAGAAATTTGTTCCCCATGAAACAGGGCATGAATTGATTAAAATTGAAAGCCACTCCCGTTATAATCACCAAGAACCAATTCCGACGCGTTCCCTAACAATCCATAAAACAACTAAGAAAAACAGCTTGCCTGTGTTTTGCACAATTTTAAAAATATCATCCGGTGATTTTTGCCGACATTTCTCTAGAAGAATTGACTGGACTCTAAATAGCTAGGGTTCTGGAAATATCATGGCTTCTCCAGGTATAGCTAAAATACAGGGAATTAGACTAACTTGTATTAATGATGATAAAAACGCACCAGATTCAAGGAAACAAAAAACTTAATGAGTAAGAAGTAATACATAAATGGTAATACCACGGCCTCCTCACAGGCAGTCAGAGAAAAATAATTTTGAAGAAATCTTTAGTGTGAAACCCTCTTAACATCAATATATTTATAAAAACAAGATTTTAACTGTGCCTGTGTGTTTTTATAGTTTAATTAGTTAGTGTCTTTTAGAAGGTGAGTACAACAGTATTCTCGTTATTTTTGGAGATTACACTTTCTTGAAAAATGGCAGAAATTTTGCTACCGATTCTGTTCGCCGCCATATAAGGGAAATAATCTTGAGTGCAGCGTAAAACTCCAGTCAATCAATCAATCTACCGATTTTGGGTGAAATTCCCGTTTCGTGTTTCTTCCAACACCGGTAAAAGAATTTGTCATTTTTCAAGAAAGTGTAATCCCAAATGCCATTAGAATACTGTTTTTATAGTTCTGATTAAAATTGCAAGTCACTAATATGAGACAGGTTCGATTCAACCCATGTAGGCCTAATCGCATTTTTAAGCAGCTATTTGCCTGGGAATGCTAGAGTGGTTATTTCAGCTTGCTATATCTTATTTACAGTGGCATGGGCTGTCTAATATATGGACAATTGTGTTGAAACCGAATTAGCTAATTTAAAACCACCAAATAAGAGCTTTCGATGAAACCGATGTCCTGGGCAACAGAAACCCTCAAATGAACTCGTACATCCCGCTATTTGTATTTTGCCCGTCATTACACCACATCTTCGGTTCTTACTGGTTTGGTTATAGATGCAGTATATTCATTCCAAAACAACTGTTTAATACTGAGATCATTTACTGGGTATACCGATCAAATCTGACAATAATACCGATATATTACAATTAAGCATGGTTAGATGTAACTTTAGTCAAGATACAATATTGTCGGAGTGTGTTGGAACTGACGCTGACTGTCATAATTATTGATTGACGCAAGTCATTTGATAAACAGTTGCAATTGGAGAGCAAATGGCCACGGTTTGAGGTCCCATGAGGCTACAATGAGATTAACCTTCATACCCACTATACATCTAATACAATTAATGGGGGTAATTGAGTATATTAACCAATGTACGGTGTGGAAACATTTCATCGTTCAGAGTTTGACAGGGCCTTCTGAGCGCCAGTAAAAACCCTATACATGAATAAAACGAGCAGCTTACCATGCTTTAGAATCAATCTCTCTATGGACAAGGATAGAGAAATCAATTTGGAGTACAATTATTGTCAACAGGCGTCTCATTTTGGAAATATCCCCGCTTTCTTTTCCTTCTACTAAGATTTGACAGCCTTTCTGACATGACTTCATTCATTTTCCTCGTATGGGGTTGATATATTGATAGAATGCCATTTACAGTTCCCCAAACTTCACCTAGGGAATACAGTCAGAATGGTGGAAAAATGAGAAGAAAAATTACTCTGCACAACAGGTATCGGCAGATTGAAAATAAAATGACAAAAAGTGAGGATTTGGGAGGTAGATTGAGGCTTGACAGTGCTGGTCGTCGCCGTGTGTTGTTGGCACCTGGCATAGAACAGTGCCAAAAACACATGGGATATCCAGAGAATGATGTTAAAAAAACGGATCGGCATGACACCTTTCTTTGTGTACATGTGAAGTCAGCTAGAGCTTCTAGATTATATTTACCCAAAAATATTCTTCATACACGGCCAAATCAAACTAGGTAGAGGTGTGAAACAATATCAATAGAGAAGCCGAGGGGAAAGTGAAGTGCAAACAAACAAGGCATGTTCTACAGAGAAGTTGACACGTTAATATGCAAAAATTGTCAAAATTTGACGCCCCAGATATTTGTGATCAAGGTGTGCGTGTCAATCTTTCCTAGCGTTTAGCATTTATTTACAAACAGAAAATCTCCAGGAAAGTAAAGATTCACAAAATATTGTATTTGGCTTATTTGAACACATCCAGCTCTCTTTTTCATTTCTATATTCTTTTTTTCCGCGAACGTCTTTTAGGATTCAGAAAATCTGAAAGGCACAATATGGATAAGAAATCTTTGATGATTTTAATAGGAAGGCTCAGCTAATTCCGTATAACTATAAGACAGGATCCATAGATAGAGATGGTCGATTGATTGATTGTGTGGTGTTTTACGCCGCGCTCAAGATTATTTCACTTATATGGCGGCGTTGCCAGTTTTATTGTGGGAGGAAACCGGGCGGAGGAAACCCACGACCTTCCGTTGGTAACCGGCAACCATCCCACATAGAGAGATGGTCGAAGTAACATTGAGGTAAAATTCAGTTCCATCAGTCAATATCCCTTTATTTTGAATTATATTATCATCAAGAAATGGTTGGTTTAAAATCAAGAAAGTTATTTCATAATTTACTTGTCTTTACGGTTAAACTTATCAGTGGACTAAGTAGCTTAGATCTTGGATGGATGGCTATTGACTCGATCCTTATTTATCTGTAAATAGTCCACATATTATTATCGTTTTTAAATAATGACTGTAAGGCGAGAGTGTCATCGGAGGAGGAACGATATCACGTATTACCAACACAACCCCGAGAACAATATCAAACAACCACCCCATACACAAGAATAGAACTAGGTTGCGGTACAAAACTGTTTTTGACTTAAGATAAATGCAGGAGAGTTTAACTTACCAATGCTTTTCTTTTATCAGCTAAAATTTTAGCCCGCCATATGTGGAAGAGTTGCTAGGTATTGACCGAAGGTCAGGGGTTTCCCCCGGGCAATGAGCTTGGTTTCCTCCCCACCAAACTTATATATAAGTGAAATAATCTTGAGTGCGGCGTAAAACATTAATCAACCAACCAAATTTTAGCCAAAAATAATATAAACAGAACTCAAAGTAAATCATTCAAATGACTCCTGTTAATAATTGTACGAACTCTATGAATTTTATAGAAGTAAGCCAGATACAATTTTGCACATTCAACTAGAGGTGCACATCAATTTAACTCAATGACAGAAGCTTTTCTATGTAGCTTTTCTAGTGAAATCTTGAAGTCATTCTTGTTAATATTCATGTGACAGTGTATTTAAAAACATATTTATATATACATGGCCATAGATATGTGCTGTTAAATTTTCGAATAAAGGGAGAGAATCCACAGAACTGTAAAAGTAACAAAATTCAACAAAAGTTAAAACAAAAATAAATTGATATTCTTAGCACATCGACAGAAATGGTAATATACAGGATATAAATAGGGGACAAGTTATTATCATGAACCGAAAATTCTCAATCAACCGAAGCTACAACACCAGTGGAATGGTATTGACTTCTGTATTAAGCGAAATAACATTAAGTACCGGCGTAAACCATAACAATCGCAGGCCTATATATTGTGCACGAACATTGTGAAATGAAATTTTTTTGACAATCTAACTCTATCTATCCAGTGTGAACGAACATAGTTATGATAATATATTTGTTGGCAATACCAGAAAAAATAGGTTCCAGGGGCCTGTTTCACAAAGCGCCGTTGCCATAGCAACCCATACTGTAGAGGTACGTTAGTCAATCTCATTCTCGCGAGATCCCCTGCTACTACGTGAACGCGACGGACCTCTCAGGGCGTTACAAGCCATTTTACCCATAATTTGGGTAATCAAACTTACTTCCAAAATTGATTTGTACGTGATCTTTACCTGATTCTATATGTTGGCTTGTATTTCGTTTTTGGTACACGCCCTTAAGTTTTGAATTATCGTTGAGGAAATACAGGGACTATATTTCTACCCTCCGCGATTGTGAACAGGCAAGCCTACAACATGCTATTTTGTATGTCTACGTCACATGATTGTAGTGAGAGTATTTCTCCGCAGCTCTGGCAAAAGGGGATTCCCCTTAGCAGACTAAGGCAAATGGCTTGTAACGGCCTGAGAGGTCCGTCGCGTTCACGTAGTAGCAGGGGATCTCGCGAGAATGAGATTGGTACGTTAGTATGAAAGATACGCAAAAATACATCTACGCCGCTTTGTGAAACAGACTCCTGGGTTTCTGCGCTTTTGGCTTTAAGAAAGACACCCTTCATGTGAAATGTTCATCTATCAGTCCCCCCCCCACCCCTCACAAAGTGATCTCTTCCCCATTTACCCGATGCAGACAATACAAGGTAGAGATACACATTCGACATTAAAGGCACATCAGAAAGCCTTCAGACTACGGATTCGCCAATCGAAGCAATTTGGTTTTCAACGGATCAACCGATATACGTTACGACCTTGCAATTACCTTGACGCAACGCAAATGTAACATAAAATGTAACAGCAAATCACATCATATATGCCTACAACGCCGGCAGGTGAATTGTTGATTATTGTTTTACTTCGCTATTAAGATAATTTTACTTATAATATGGCGTTGTCAGGTTTAGTGAGGGGGGGGGGGTGTATCCTGGTGTCTTGGCTTGAAGCAAACCCTCGACCTTTGAGGGTTACCTGGCACCCCTTCCACATAGGGCGGTCCAGTGAGAAGGGCAAGGCAAAGACAAAATATATGTAGATGTTGCGAGAATGTAGAGTAATATATTGACGGACTGTGAGGGAGGCAAGGGAGTGGGGTGAAGGTAGAGTTGTAGTATAGTTGACATGCAAATATCTTCAGATCTTTCAGTCCATGACATTGTACACCGCTGTCAGTATTCTCGCAAACAATTATACTTGGAAACTTCACTGTAATCTAATAGCAGCGGAATGTTGAATGTAATTAGCGTGAACAAATTTTATACCACACACTTCATGTCAAAGTAGATTTTATTCTGTGTAGAGAATTTCTAAGTAGGCCGACTAATATGAAATTCGGTCATAAAACGCGATAGCCTGTGACAGTGTTATGACTAGATGGAGGGTAAAACTAAGGATAACTCCGTCCAGAACAACAAATAACAAAGATAAGTTACATTTTAATAACCTTCCGCCGTGTCAAAATAAATTGGCCAGAGAGTATTGTGATTATTTTTCAAAGATAACTTTCTCAAAACAAGAACACTTAAAATTCCACAGGGTGTGGCCAAATTTGTTTCAAATGTCTATTATATCATATTTCTTTTCTGAAGGGCCTCCATATAGGCTACAACCTTTAAGTCTCAAAGTAAGCTTGTTGCATATTACAGAAACCCTGGTTCATGTCATGGGGAGGAGTTCATGCTGCCAAGTATTTAGTTGAAGTTCTTCAAACTCTGTAGCCAAAAGATATTGATGATGGGTGGTAAACAGAGTTGAAGGACCGGTCATATTGAAAAACATGTAACTCGCGGATTTTCTTTCAATTTCTCCTAATTTAAGCAACCCAACCGGCCCCAACTTTACATACATTCAGATCGATTCTTTAGTTCGCCGTTCCACCAAAAAAGCGTTCAAACACTCATATTTCTGTTGCGTACATTTCCTAAGTTCATTTGACGGAATCGAACAGGCCAGCAGGAGATTCGGGCTGTCCTTCAAAAAAACGACGAGGATGCAACATAAATGCGAGTGTTTAACGCTTTTGTTTTGGTGGAACGGCGAACTAAAAGATCGAACTGAATGTGTATTAAGTTTGGGCCGGTTGCGTTGCTTTGATTAGGAGAAAATCTGAGCACAAAGTGTTGATTCTCAGATTTATATGTTTTCCAATATGGCCGGCCCTTCAACTCTGTTTGCCACCCATCATCAATATCTTTTGGCAACAGAGTTTGAAGAACTTCAACTACCAAGAAGTTAGACGGAAAAACATGATTTGATTGGTGTTTGGAATCAGTCGAGGTTAGCATTGTTCATCACTTAATCAATAAAATTTAACTCTACAGCTTTAAAGGTTAAAGGTTATCCAACTGTCAACCAATGAACCACGATTTCTCTAAACCTTCAAACGTCAAAACCTTTCGTGAAAATATTTACGACAGATTAGTTTTGTACGCCACATTTATTTTACCCATAAACAAATAAATCCATGGAATAGATTTTCAACATACTGGTTAGTGTGGATAACATAAAATGACGATCTGCCAAATATAGGCCAAATTTCGTTGACAAATATATAATAGAAAGGCGAAGTGTGACCAAAGAGAGTAGATTGACAAGAGTGGTCACTTCGTCCAATCATGTTCTTCTGGCCCCCTAACGGAAGGGTGTTCCGACGGTACACGATTCGACTGGGGCGCCCCCTACAGGAAGGAGGTTCCTAATAATCGAATCGTGTCAGTTCAAATCCAACATGGCGCGGACGAAGTGACCACTCTTGTCAATCTACTCTCTTTGGTGTGTCGTAACTCACCATGGCAACCCACCGTCTTGGTTTTTAACAAAGGCTGTTACCATATGATATCATGTGCTCCAGGTAAATATCATAGCCAAGCTCTATTTCACTTCTTGAGAAATTGTTTTGGCCAAAAGCCTATTAAGATCCACCAATTAACAATAAGCCTTCCAAACTCTACGTGACAGCTAAATATCCAAAAGACAATATTGAATCACAAAAACAATGACTAAACCAAAACGAAATAGATATTATATACGACATATGTCTAAAGCCAATGCTATACATCTATAGACCGTACGAAGCAAGATGTCAGACAGAGACGTAATTCGTCTGTCTATTGTCCGTCATTTTTATAAAGCAGTGAAATATTCAAACTTTCTGTTGATACCAGTGTCGGGTATGTACGTTAACGTTGTTTTATAAGCAATAAAAACGTTCAAAATATACTCCTGTATCCAGACTATTTGAATATTGTTCGTTCCACATTAGCGTACATTTTAGCACAGGTCAGCCCGTCCTTTAATTTTAAATGTATTACACACGGGCAACCTCTCTTGACAAGTCAGAATTGAAGCAAAAAGTCCGAGTTTTGGCAGCTCATGCCACTTTAACAGCAACTTCAATTTTCAAGATAAGTTGCAACGGAAAAAAATGCATGGTGACCCATTCGGTCCAAAAGAGTCACCATAGATACCCAAATCGTTAACAATGGCATTTAAGCGGTGGGCAAAAATATATAGTTTCTTTTTTTGTTACTGTTTAGAAGCAAAAAAGGTTTCCTTAAACAAGACTTCTTATTGGAAATATTTGTTGCCCACCAGATATAACTAAACTAAATAACTCAATCTCGTTAATAAAATGACTCGGTGGGTACTACGGGGGAAACAATTTGGAGGTAAAGTTTGGAGGTAATGTACAGCCTTCTGGGAGATGGGCAACAGATTAGTGTTTGGAGGTAAAGTACAACCTTCTGGGGGATGGGGAACAGACTAGTGTTTGGAGGTAATGTACAACCTTCTCGAGGATGGGGAAAGACTAGTGTTTGGAGGTAATGTACAACCTTCTGGGGGATGGGGAACAGACTAGTGTTTGGAGGTAATGTACAACCTTCCTGGGGATGGGGAACAGAGAAGTGTTTGGAGGTAATGTACAACCTTCTGGGGATGGGGAACAGACTAGTGTTTGGAGGTAATGTACAACCTTCTCGAGGATGGGGAAAGACTAGTGTTTGGAGGTAATGTACAACCTTCTGGAGGATGGGGAACAGGTTAGTGTTTGGAGGTAATGTACAACCTTCTGGGGGATGGGTAACATATTAGTGTTTGGAAGTAATCTACAACCTTCTGGGGGATGGGGAACAGACAAGTGTTTGGAGGTAATGTACAACCTTCTGGGGGATGGGGAACAGACTAGTGTTTGGAGGTAATGTACAACCTTCTGGGGGATGGGGAACAGACTAGTGTTTGGAGGTTATGTACAACATTCTCGAGGATGGGGAAAGACTAGGGTTTGGAGGTAATGCACAATCTTCTGGGGGATAGGGAACAGAGTAGTGTTTGGAGGTAATGTACGACCTTCTGAAGGATGGGGAACAGACTAGTGTTTGGAAGTAATCTACAACCTTCTGGGGGATGGGGAACAGACTAGCGTTTGGAAGCCATGTACAGCCTTGTGGGGGACGGGGGACAGACCAGTGTTTGGAGGTAATGTACGACCTTCTGAAGGATGGGGAACAGACTAGTGTTTGGAGGTAATGTACAACCTTCTGGGGATGGGGAACTGACTAGTGTTTGGAGGTAATGTACAACCTTCTGGGGGATGGGTAACATATTAGTGTTTGGAAGTAATCTACAACCTTCTGGGGGATGGGGAACAGACAAGTGTTTGGAGGTAATGTACAACCTTCTGGGGGATGGGGAACAGACTAGTGTTTGGAGGTAATGTACAACCTTCTGGGGGATGGGGAACAGACTAGTGTTTGGAGGTTATGTACAACATTCTTGAGGATGGGGAAAGACTAGTGTTTGGAGGTAATGCACAACCTTCTGGGGGATAGGGAGTAGTGTTTGGAGGTAATGTACGACCTTCTGAAGGATGGGGAACAGACTAGTGTTTGGAAGTAATCTACAACCTTCTGGGGGATGGGGAACAGACTAGCGTTTGGAAGCCATGTACAGCCTTGTGGGGGACGGGGGACAGACCAGTGTTTGGAGGTAATGTACGACCTTCTGAAGGATGGGGAACAGACTAGTGTTTAGAGGTAATGTACAACCTTCTGGGGGACGGGGAACAGACCAGTGTTTGGAGGTAATGTACGACCTTCTGAAGGATGGGGAACAGACTTTTGTTTAGAGGTAACCTACAACCTTCTGGGGATGGGGAACAGACTAGTGTTCGGAGGTAATGTACAACCTTCTGGGGGATGGGGAACAGACTAGTGTTTGGAGGTAATGTACAACCTTCTGGGGGATGGGGAACAAGCTAGTGTTTGGAGGTAATATTTAACCCTCTGGGGGATGGGGAACAGACTAGTGTTTGGAGGTAATCTTCAACCCTCTGGGGGATGGGAGCAGACTAGTGTTTGGAGGTAATCTACAACCCTCTGGGGGATGGGGAACAGACTGGTGTTTGGAGGTAATCTTCAACCCTCTGGGCGATGGGGAACAGACTGGTGTTTGGAGGTAATCTTCAACCCTCTGGGGGATGGGAGCAGACTAGTGTTTGGAGGTAATGTACAACCTTCTGGGGGATGGGGAACAAACTAGTGTTTGGAGGTAATCTTCAACCCTCTGGGGGATGGGAGCAGACTAGTGTTTGGAGGTAATCTACAACCCTCTGGGGGATGGGGAACAGACTGGTGTTTGGAGGTAATCTACAACTGGGGATGGGGAACAGACAAGTGTTTGGAGGTAATGTACAACCTTCTGGGGGATGGGGAACAGACTAGTGTTTGGAGGTAATGTACCAACCTTCTGGGGGATGGGGAACAGACTAGTGTTTGGAGGTAATGTACAACCTTCTGGGGGATGGGAGCAGACTAGTGTTTGGAGGTAATGTACAACCTTCTGGGGGATGGGGAATAGACTAGTGTTTGCAGGTAATGTACAACCTTCTGGGGGATGGGGAATAGACTAGTGTTTGGAGGTAATGTACAACCTTCTGGGGGATGGGAGCAGACTAGTGTTTGGAGGTAATGTACAACTTTCTGGGGGATGGGGAATAGACGAGTGTTTGGAGGTAATGTACAACCTTCTGGGGGATGGGGAATAGACTAGTGTTTGGAGGTAATGTACAACCTTCTGGGGGATGGGGAACAGACTAGTGTTTGGAGGTAATGTACAACCTTCTGGGGGATGGGGAACAAGCTAGTGTTTGGAGGTAATCTTTAACCCTCTGGGGGATGGGGAACAGACTAGTGTTTGGAGGTAATCTTCAACCCTCTGGGGGATGGGAGCAGACTAGTGTTTGGAGGTAATCTACAACCCTCTGGGGGATGGGGAACAGACTGGTGTTTGGAGGTAATCTTCAACCCTCTGGGCGATGGGGAACAGACTGGTGTTTGGAGGTAATCTTCAACCCTCTGGGGGATGGGAGCAGACTAGTGTTTGGAGGTAATGTACAACCTTCTGGGGGATGGGGAACAAACTAGTGTTTGGAGGTAATCTTCAACCCTCTGGGGGATGGGAGCAGACTAGTGTTTGGAGGTAATCTACAACCCTCTGGGGGATGGGGAACAGACTGGTGTTTGGAGGTAATCTACAACTGGGGATGGGGAACAGACAAGTGTTTGGAGGTAATGTACAACCTTCTGGGGGATGGGGAACAGACTAGTGTTTGGAGGTAATGTACCAACCTTCTGGGGGATGGGGAACAGACTAGTGTTTGGAGGTAATGTACAACCTTCTGGGGGATGGGAGCAGACTAGTGTTTGGAGGTAATGTACAACCTTCTGGGGGATGGGGAATAGACTAGTGTTTGGAGGTAATGTACAACCTTCTGGGGGAATAGACTAGTGTTTGGAGGTAATGTACAACCTTCTGGGGGATGGGAGCAGACTAGTGTTTGGAGGTAATGTACAACTTTCTGGGGGATGGGGAATAGACGAGTGTTTGGAGGTAATGTACAACCTTCTGGGGGATGGGGAATAGACTAGTGTTTGGAGGTAATGTACAAACTTCTGGGGGGATGGGGAACAGGTTAGTGTTTGGAGGTTATGTACAACCTTCTGGGGGATGGGGAATAGACTACTGTTTGGAGGTAATGTATAACCTTCTGGGGGATGGGAGCAGACTAGTGTTTGGAGGTAATGTACAACCTTCTGGGGGATGGGGAATAGACTAGTGTTTGGAGGTAATGTACAACCTTCTGGGGGATGGGGAATAGACTAGTGTTTGAATGTAATGTACAACCATCTGGGGGATGGGGAACAGACTAGTGTTTGGAGGTAATGTACAACCTTCTGGGGGATGGGGAACAGACTAGTGTTTGGAGGTAATCTACAACCTTCTGGGGGAATGGGGAACAGACAAGTGTTTGGAGGTAATGTAAAACCTTCTGGGGGATGGGAAACAGACTAGTGTTTGGAGGTAATGTACAACCTTCTGGGGGATGGGGAACAGGTTAGTGTTTGGAGGTAATGTACAACCTTCTGGGGGATGGGAGCAGACTAGTGTTTGGAGGTAATGTACAACCTTCTGGGGGATGGGGAATAGACTAGTGTTTGAATGTAATGTACAACCTTCTGGGGGATGGGGAACAGACTAGTGTTTGGAGGTAATGTACAACGTTCTGGGGGATGGGGAACAGTCTAGTGTTTGGAGGTAATGTACCAACCTTCTCGGGGATGGGGAACAGACAGGTGTTTGGAGGTAATGTACAACCTTCTGGGGGATGGGAGCAGACTAGTGTTTGGAGGTTTTGTACAACCTTCTGGGGGATGGGGAACAGACTAGTGTTTGGAGGTAATATAAAACCTTCTGGGGGATGGGGAACAGGTAAGTGTTTGGAGGTAATGTACAACCTTCTGGGGGATGGGGAACAGACTAGTGTTTGGAGGTACTGTACAACCTTCTGGGGGATGGGGAACAGGTTAGTGTTTGGAGGTAATGTACAACCTTCTGGGGGATGGGGAACAGGTTAGTGTTTGGAGGTAATGTACAACCTTTTGGGGGATGGGGAACAGACTAGTGTTTGGAGGTAATGTACAGCCTTCTGGGGGATGGGGAACAGGTTAGTGTTTGGAGGTAATGTACAACCTTTTGGGGGATGGGGAACAGACAAGTGTTTGGAGGTAATGTACAACCTTCTCGAGGATGGGGAAAGACTAGTGTTTGGAGGTAATGTACAACCTTCTCGAGGATGGGGAAAGACTAGTGTTTGGAGGTAATGTACAACCTTCTGGGGGATGGGGAACAGACTAGTGTTTGGAGGTAATGTACAACCTTCTGGGGGATGGGGAATAGACTAGTGTTTGAATGTAATGTAAAACCTTCTGGGGGATGGGGAACAGACTAGTGTTTGGAGGTAATGTACAACCTTCTGGGGGATGGGGAACAGACTAGTGTTTGGAGGTAATCTACAACCTTCTGGGGGAATGGGGAACAGACAAGTGTTTGGAGGTAATGTAAAACCTTCTGGGGGATGGGGAACAGACTAGTGTTTGGAGGTAATGTACAACCTTCTGGGGGATGGGGAACAGACTAGTGTTTGGAGGTAATGTACAACCTTCTGGGGGATGGGGAATAGACTAGTGTTTGAATGTAATGTACAACCTTCTGGGGGATGGGGAACAGACTAGTGTTTGGAGGTAATGTACAACCTTCTGGGGGATGGGGAACAGACTAGTGTTTGGAGGTAATCTGCAACCTTCTGGGGGAATGGGGAACAGACAAGTGTTTGGAGGTAATGTAAAACCTTCTGGGGGATGGGGAACAGACTAGTGTTTGGAGGTAATGTACAACCTTCTGGCGGATGGGGAACAGACTAGTGTTTGGAGGTAATGTACAACCTTCTGGGGGATGGGAGCAGACTAGTGTTTGGAGGTAATGTACAACCTTCTGGGGGATGGGGAATAGACTAGTGTTTGAATGGAATGTACAACCTTCTGGGGGATGGGGAACAGACTAGTGTTTGGAGGTAATGTACAACCTTCTGGGGGAATGGGGAACAGACAAGTGTTTGGAGGTAATGTAAAACATTCTGGGGGATGGGGAACAGACTAGTGTTTGGAGGTAATGTACAACCTTCTGAGGGATGGGAGCAGACTAGTGTTTGGAGGTTATCTACAACCTTCTGGGGGATGGGGAAAAGACTAGTGTTTGAATGTAATGTACAACCTTCTGGGGGATGGGGAACAGACTACTGTTTGGAGGTAATGTACAACCTTCTGGGGGATGGGGAACAGACTAGTGTTTGGAGGTAATCTACAACCTTCTGGGGAATGGGGAACAGACAAGTGTTTGGAGGTAATGTAAAACCTTCTGGGGGATGGGGAACAGACTAGTGTTTGGAGGTAATGTACCAACCTTCTGGGGGGATGGGGAACGGACTAGTGTTTGGAGGTAATGTTCAACCTTCTGGGGGATGGGGAACAGGTTAGTGTTTCGAGGTAATGTACAAGCTTCTTGGGGATGGGGAACAGGTTAGTGTTTGGAGGTAATGTACCAACCTTTTGGGGGATGGGGAACAGGTTAGTGTTTGGAGGTAATGTACAACCTTCTGGGGGATGGGGAACAGGTTAGTGTTTGGAGGTAATGTACCAGCCTTTTGGGGGATGGGGAACAGACTAGTGTTTGGAGGTAATGTACAACCTTCTGGGGGATGGAGAACAGACTAGTGTTTGGAGGTAATGTACCAACCTTCTGGGGGGATGGGGAACGGACTAGTGTTTGGAGGTAATGTACAACCTTCTGGGGGATGGGGAACAGGTTAGTGTTTGGAGGTAATGTACAACCTTCTGGGGGATGGGGAACAGGTTAGTGTTTGGAGGTAATGTACCAACCTTTTGGGGGATGGGGAACAGGTTAGTGTTTGGAGGTAATGTACAACCTTCTGGGGGATGGGGAACAGGTTAGTGTTTGGAGGTAATGTACAACCTTCTGGGGGATGGGGAACAGGTTAGTGTTTGGAGGTAATGTACAACCTTCTGGGGGATGGGGAACAGGTTAGTGTTTGGAGGTAATGTACCAACCTTTTGGGGGATGGGGAACAGGTTAGTGTTTGGAGGTAATGTACCAACCTTTTGGGGGATGGGGAACAGACTAGTGTTTGGAGGTAATGTACAACCTTCTGGGGGATGGAGAACAGACTAGTGTTTGGAGGTAATGTACCAACCTTCTGGGGGGATGGGGAACAGACTAGTGTTTGGAGGTAATGTAAAAACCTTCTGGGGGATGGTGAACAGAATAGTGTTTGGAGGTAATGTACAACCTTCTGGGGGATGGGGAACAGACTAGTGTTTGGAGGTAATGTACCAACCTTCTGGGGGATGGAGAACAGACTAGTGTTTGGAGGTAATGTACCAACCTTCTGGGGGATGGAGAACAGACTAGTGTTTGGAGGTAATGTACCAACCTTCTGGGGGATGGGGAACAGACTAGTGTTTGGAGGTAATGTACCAACCTTCTGGGGGATGGAGAACAGACTAGTGTTTGGAGGTAACCTACAACCTTCTAGGGGATGGGGAACAGACTAGTGTTTGGAGGTAATGTACCAACCTTCAGGGGGGATGGGGAACGGACTAGTGTTTGGAGGTAATGTAAAAACCTTCTGGGGGATGGTGAACAGAATAGTGTTTGGAGGTATGCACTAACCTTTTGGGGGACGGGGAACAGACTAGTGTTTGGAGGTAATGTACCAACCTTTTGGGGGATGGGGAACAGACTAGTGTTTGGAGGTAATGTACCAACCTTCTGGGGGATGGGAAACAGACTAGTGTTTGAAGGTAATGTACAACCTTCTGGGGGATGGGGAACAGACTAGTGTTTGGAGATAACGTATAACCTTCTGGGGATGGGGAACAGACTAGTGTTTGAAGGTAATCTACAACCTTCTGGGGGATGGGGAACAGACTAGTGTTTGGAGGTAATGTACAACCTTCTGGGGGATGGGGAACAGACTAGTGTTTGGAGATAACGTATAATCTTCTGGGGATGGGGAACAGACTAGTGTTTGAAGGTAATCTACAACCTTCTGGGGGATGGGGAACAGACTCTTGTTTGGAGGTAATGTACAACCTTCTGGGGATGGGGAACAGACTAGTGTTTGGAGGTAATGTACAACCTTCTGGGGGATGGGTAACAGACTAGTGTTTGGAGGTAATGTACAACCTTCTGGGGGATGGGGAACAGACTAGTGTTTGGAGGTAACATACAGCCTTCTGGGGGATGGGGAACAGACTAGTGTTTGGAGGTAATGTACAACCTTCTGGGGGATGGGGAAGAGACTAGTGTTTGGAGGTAATGTACAACCTTCTGGGGGATGGGGAACAGACTAGTGTTTGGAGATAACGTATAACCTTCTGGGGATGGGGAACAGACTAGTGTTTGAAGGTAATCTACAACCTTCTGGGGGATGGGGAACAGACTAGTGTTTGGAGGTAATGTACAACCTTCTGGGGATGGGGAACAGACTAGTGTTTGGAGGTAATGTACAACCTTCTGGGGGATGGGGAAGAGACTAGTGTTTGGAGGTAATGTACAACCTTCTCGAGGATGGGGAAAGACTAGTGTTTGGAGGTAATGTACAACCTTCTGGGGGATGGGGAACAGACTAGTGTTTGGAGGTAACCTACAACCTTCTGGGGGATGGGGAACAGACTAGTGTTTGGAGGTAATGTACAACCTTCTGGGGGATGGGAAACAGACTAGTGTTTGAAGGTAATGTACAACCTTCTGGGGGATGGGGAACAGACTAGTGTTTGGAGATAACGTATAACCTTCTGGGGATGGGGAACAGACTAGTGTTTGAAGGTAATCTACAACCTTCTGGGGGATGGGGAACAGACTAGTGTTTGGAGGTAATGTACAACCTTCTGGGGATGGGGAACAGACTAGTGTTTGGAGATAATCTACAACCTTCTGGGGATGGGGAACAGACTAGTGTTTAGAGGTAATGTACAACCTTCTGGGGATGGGGAACAGACTAGTGTTTGGAGGTAACCTCCAACCTTCTAGGGGATGGGGAACAGACTAGTGTTTGGAGGTTATGTACAACCTTCTGGGGGATGGGGAACAGACTAGTGGTTGGAGGTAATCTACAACCTTCTGGGGGATGGGGAACAGAATAGTGTTTGACGGTAATCTACATTGGGGGATGGGGAAAGACTAGTGTTTGGAGTTTATGTAGAACCTTTTGGCTGGTTTGGAATAGGTATTGACTGGTTTAGTTTCTTAGGTAGCTATTTCATTCTGGTGTTCAGAGGGAAATTAAAAATCCCCTACAAGTATCATCTACAGTCAAACTAAGGGGAGACAATCGGTTTGTGGCAATTCTAGACAGTGGATTAATGAACTGATTAACACATTTTTATACTTAAGACTGTTTGTCATTCACCAGGGTAACAAACCATAGATAGCAAATCATAAAACTTTAAATGTATACTTAGAGAGATGAGATTATAGAATGCATTGAAAAAAATGAGCAGTTTTTTCTCTAAAAACTCCAAAATATAGCTCTTATGCTTCCTTAAATTAAGGTTTCTGCACCTTTACAAGGAATTTCCCTATCACATGAAAAAAACATGGAACACTTTGAGTAGCAAATGTCATGTAGCTTAAAGAAATAATGAAGAAAAATAGAAAATCTATTCCAAATTAATATTACCAAAGTGCGCTTAAAAAAATATTCAACTAAGCATAAATTACAGTATTTTTTTGTGAGATGAAATTTGTCAGTAATGTTTTTTTTTACTTGATCCATGTTGAATTAAGCAGTTTACAGCAAAACAGTGTCATATAGGAAGATATAATACTAGATATAAGGGGAACTTAACAGGCTGACTTAGCGGGGTGACAAACTCCGCTGCCTTCCGATAAGTTTGACAGAAGAAAATCGCTGACGGATGAGATGTCTCCGAGGTCCTCGACAATTATTCCTTCTAACCTTCCCAGCATGCTCCACTGATAAATGCCTTTGAGACTGATGAAGAGGGATCATAGAGAGAGACAATTTATCAAGATTTTCTTAGGCCATCTTTTATGGGCCTGCTGACAAGAACAGGGTAATTTTGGTCAAGTTGTTGGTTACTTTAGAGAGGCACTGAGGTGGACAGCCTGCAGAGATAAGTCTTCTATCAAATTCACAATCATTTCCCAGTTAATCCATGAATAATCAACTCCTTTACTTAAAGCCCCAAAACACATAAATATGGAAAACCATTGGCTGGTAAAGTTTGTCACATCAATAAATATCCATTGTATACAAGTTTACAGATTAACACAAAAGATGAACAAAAATCTACTTCTTGGTTGATTTAATGACCAACATCGCAAAAAAACTCTCCATTCAAAGGAAGAGAGAACAGAATTTCACAAAAGTCATAGAATTTGCAAATGTTTTTACTTTTTGCATGACATTGGAGGGTCAACAAAGCGTGAGGGTTTAACGTTTATATATATATATTCATTAAAACACTAAATCTTGATGTACAGTAAAAATTCCGCTAGTTCGAGTATTCTAAAAAATTCAAGGGCCAAAAAAAACATTACAAAAAGCACTCTTAAAGTTCAAGATTTTTGTTGAATGTCTTACCTCTTGCGGAATTATTACCGTAAATATAAAGCCTGTGGGTGGTTCCAACTATAGATGTTTTGGGTAAAATTTAAATAACCTGGAAGAGAAGATTTGTTTATTAAGGTGTAAGTTACCTACCTGTAAGTAACTTATTGACATCCTTAAGAATATTATCACTAAAACCTAAAATTCTGATGTGGTTGTTCAGAAAAATAGCTAAAAAAAAATTCAACTTAAAAATATCAACATTTTTGACAAGTTGTGTACAAAGTTTGTGTCTGTTAATAAAGCATAGCATAAGAATAAATACAATAATCAAAAAGGTTAAAAAATAAAGAAGAACGGCCCTCAGTTGAAATTCGTAAAATCAGAAGGTAAAGAAATAGATAAATTGTCCAACAAGAATTTTACAGAAACGAACAGACAAAGAATAAGTTAATCTGTAATAATAGGGAAAGGGAAAAAAGGAAACGGCTTGATGTTCTTCACTAACTTCCAAAGTTTATTTTGCAAAGGTCAAATTTCTGCAGGCTAACAAAAAGAGAAGCAATGATGGAAGTTTTTGTCCTCTTAAACGTGAAGAAAGAGAATGGATTAGTTGAATTGCCTGTGTCAAGTGCATCAGGTCAAATTTTAATGAACTCGGAGAAGATGTAGCCATATTTTAGCCTCAGACTCTGATTTGCCTCATAAACAGCACACTCGCCATTATTCATCACCAAATGTGCCTCCAATGAGAAAAGAGCTACAATTGAGCTGACCTCAAGTAATCTCATATTATAATTGAGGAATAGAAAATTGTGCGTCAGCTGATTGCTTTCTTTACTCTGAAATGACAACCGCAGTAAAAAAAAAATTAAAAAAAGTTAATTTACAAAGCACAACTTACCAATTAGTAATATTAATAATAATTAAGTATATCTGAGATGGAAAACACCATTAGTTAATCTTATGAATAATACAAGAATATGAAGATTTTTTACTTAAAACAAGAAGTTTGAAATAAATAGCCGTTAATTCAGTTTCCTCGTTAAGAATAGTAAACACTTCCATTTCTCGTTAGTGACAAGTATTGAAAGATGAGTCTGAGATTCCGCGTCTGTTCAATAATGAACGGGAATTGGAAACAACAACGGAAATGTTAAATTAGTTTGAAGAATGTCGGCTCCAAAAAAGCCTTGTCTGACATGAAAAAAAAAAGGCCACGGAATGATATATATCAGAGATGGACAAGTCTTGGGGAAGATGGAGATAGCTAGACCTTACGATCTCCAAATAAACATGAAAGGAAATTAATACTAATTACAGAATGGGTAATAATATCATTGTATTTTAAGGGCAATTTCTCACTGGTCCTTTGAGCACTTTCTTGGCAAGAGACTTGGAAAATCAAGATGAAAAAATGTTAGAAAAAAAGATTGGACCTTTTGGAAAAGATTGGCCTGGGGAACGAATGCTATACGGAGTGAGTGATCGGAGGTTTAATCACAGACCAGGTCGCCAGGCTTCTGGAGAAATCTCGTCAAATTTTGTTATTGGAAATAAAAATCGCACAGCATCAGTAATAAAAGACGCTGAGCCAGAAATGGAAGCCTGAGTTAACAATTATTTAAGCCCGGGCAGTGAATTGCACTTGAAACCTTAGCGGGAGATGAGAAGAGGAATTATAAAAAAAGGCCAAGTCATTTGTATTGCCTCTGACTGCCATAAGGCTTGATAAGACTCCCTCTAGTCACAGTTTTATATGATTGAATGGACAGGCCAGGGTGGTAAAAATGACACATAAACTCCCATTTTTCCTTTATTCAAGATTCATCTTGTCCCAGGTCATATCCAATAATCGTAGGGTTTAACTCCCCAGTGTTAAGTGCCATACAGCCTCATCACCCCATCCTCATATCCAATACTGCCAGACTACAGACAGACCTCGTGTCTCTAATCAAATCACACTATCAGATATGGCAGTCAATTGGACAAATATTGTGAAAAAATGATCACTGAAGACTCTTCAATCAAATCAACTCATTCAGCAATAACCTGATAATAGTTAGGTTTTCTGTTATGATCATCTCTACTACTAATGGCACTATGAATTTCATGCATGGCTTGACACTTGTATTCACACGTTAAGTCTACACCACACATGATTGATAAAGCTAGGGAAGGTGCTACCGGAGCCAAATTGAAATATTAACAATTCATGGCACATGTCTGAGTAACTGTTTCCTTACACTTTGATACGACCAGTCAGGGGAGGGCCCTTTCATAGCCCTTTGTGGGGGTAGGTGGTATGAAAACTCACAATCAATTCAACTGAGGTTCATAAATACAGTATAGTTTACACCAAAAAATCTACAAACAAAATAAACTATTTATACATGGATTGATTGATTGGTGTTTTATGCCGCACTCAAAATTATTTTACTAGCACTGTGGCTTTTCCAGGTTTAGTGGGAAGACAGAGGGGGAGGGGAAACGCCCTTTGCCCAGAGGAAACCCCGGACTTTAACGATTTACAGGCCTGATAACATGGTTATTCAACAAGATGTAAATATGAATATAAACAGGTGAAAGCGTATTAGAATATACAAAAAGATACATGTATAAATAAACATAAAATGAAATTTATCTATGAGATTCCATATTAAAAGTGATAAGGTTGGAAAAATATGTGTGATATTACAGATAGTAAGTTTTCACTTCCGGTATTCATTTTTGACTGTGCAGGAGATTTTATTAATGTATAAATGGATTGCTTGATTTGTGCAATACTTAACATTATCTGGTTTCAATGGTGACCTTGATAAGTTTGGATGTGTAGGAAACCAGGCTCTGTCTAGAGGAAACCCTGTACTTTTGCTTGGTACCCTCTACCTGAAGATTATTAAAACTGCTTTCAAAAAAGTTTTAAAATATTGTAAAGTCAATCTGCCATGTTCAGACCTCTAAAATCAGAGAGGAGGCTCGAAAGAAAGATAATCAAACACAGGCCTTCCATCGATGTGTCACAGGTTTGAATCCCACTCAGACCAAATAAAACCAAAACATTTCTCAGTGGGCTTTTTACTTGTTTGCAGTACGTGGGAGAGTCGCAGAGTTGCAAAGGGTCGAGCTTTCCTCCCCCGCTTAACCTGGCAATGCCGCCATATAATTGATATAATCCTGAGTGTGGTGTAAAACCCCCATCAATCTTCATCAGAGAAAAGTACCTACGTACAATTTTCATTCATCTCAATGTTAAGTTGGAGTAACTAAAGTTCCGTCTACTGCTCAGCGATGTTTTCTTAGATTTTCCACAACTTTCTTCCAACACTTTTTTTCCTTCGGATGGACAAAGCGAAATAAAACACAAATATCTTGTGTGAGAAAATGGCTGATGATCAAAGAGATGCCGATAATCCCTTAGGGTGTCAATATGAATGTATAATCTCGAGATATCAAAGAAAATAGCTATGTCTAAGTTTTAATACGGAGGATTAAGATAGCATCCAGAGAAACTTTTCCTAAAGATCTTCACCTTCATATTTGGAGAGACTTTCAGATAAATCTGTAATCCGCTGATGGCAGTGAACATAAATGGTCCCAAAACTCTAAAGTTCGTCTCTGATTGTGCACCCTGGGGACCAGATCAGAAAAAGCTATGTCAAAATTGCTCCTGTGGCAGCCATTATTATTTGGTGTGATTATCTGGGTGATTTAAGTAGGAAAAAGTTCAACGAATGTTGGACGCATCTCAATGGACATGCTATCATTTGATGGATTACGACAAAAACCTGCTAGATCTGGCTATTCCAAACATTGATGGTTGACAACAATTTACCTTACTTTCGGAGAAGATAGAAATGATTGTCTTAATTTCAAACTGGTCATGATATCAGGTTATATAGTATGGAGGATTGGAACACCATCTCTTAACTTATATTGCAAACATCTCTATCTTGGATATGAAAGATATCGAAATTACATTTGAAAAAAGCATCGAACAAAAATAAAAAGCTTCTGTGAACGTAAAAACATGTGAACAAAATAACTCAGGTCTATAACTGTCTCTGGAAAAAATGTTCAAACCAACACGAAGTATTTTTTAAATTGCTTAATAGGGGTTAAATGAAAAATTGATAAGTAATAGCTGGAAGTCTGCAGAAGAGTTAGAGGTGTTTATTTATTGATGTGAAATCTCAGATTGATTAAGGCCTTAGAATAAGTACTGTGATAAAGACCTGGGATTAGACTGCCCTTTTCACACAAGATGAATCGGGTGCCCAGTGGAATACACCATTAATTAACGGACTGGCTTAAAACAAAGCCCCGTTCTCTTTGCTTGTCTATGAGGATACTAGAAACCAGTGATTTGTGTCCAGACAATAAACCCCCCAAAGACCCCCGCCACAAAACAGCCATTTAGGGGAACCCTTAAAACGTCCCCCCTATGTCCTAAGACATATAAATGGTATTGCAAGCCAGATTACAGGAGCTTCAAGCAGAAATTCCTCACAGATTTTCATTAGCAGACAGAAAAGCCGAGCATTAATCGTGATGACTTATATATTCAATAGAACTTGATCAACTATGGCTCTCTCAATACCAAAGCTCCCAAACTTTATTAGATTACCTTACAAGAGGTTAAACAGTTAAAATCGCTGTTATGGAAACATATATAGTTTTGAAATGCAACTGTTTTCTTCATTAACATAAAATTGTGAATAATGACATTAAACATTAGATTTCAATGCAAGAAATTGGAAATGAGGTAGAAGTTGAAACATCTTGCACCCCATCCAAATGTTTCAAAAAGTTAAAAACATATCCTAGAGAAACTAAATTTTTCAAAGTGATGATATACAAAGTGATGATATCCCATTCTCTTTGATTTGATTGATTGTTTGGTTGGTGTTTTACACCGCGCTCAAGATTATTTCACTTATATGGCGGCGTTGCCAGTTTTATTGTGGGAGGAAACGGCTCTGTGCCCGGAGGAAACCCACGACCTTCCGCTGGTAACTGGCAACCATCCCACCTGGGTCGTTCGAGTGAAAACCCAGTCAGAAAATTTTCCAATTTTTGGACTGAGTGGGAATTGAACCCGCGACCCATTAGTGGAAGGCTGTTCGGATTTAGCGTCCAACGCTCTACCTACTGTGCCACAGAGGCCCCCTCTTTGATTTGAACAAACAATTATCAAGTTTGAATGGACAGTTGTAATTTAAACCATTATAATAAGAACGATTATCAAAAGAAATAAACTGATCTTTGACAATGAATTTCACGCATGCCAGCCACAGTCTTGTCAATGCCAATGTTTTTTAGAAGTAAAGTCAATCCAATTTAGAATTTATAGTTTATTATACTAAGACAAAGTCAGCAAAAGGAAGAGTACAATAAAGCCAAGCTATGAAGCTAATACCGTTAGCGGTAATTTATGCCATAACCCATTATGTATTTGTTCTAAGAATTGTTGGCTTAAATCATGGTAAGAATAAAGTTCCAGAAAATATGTTTTAAAAACATTTGTGGCTTGTGATCAGTAAGTCAATAGTTTTAAGGTCGAGTCAAAATATTTGAAAAGATTTGTATCGTGTAGTGAATTAAAAAAGGGGCTAGTGTTTGGAAAAATGGGAAAGAAAATGACTTCCGTGCAAACTTTGACTGCTTTTTCGCATGACTTGGGTGATTTAAAGAAGGGCCCATCCAAAAGGAATCATTAAGGGGTTGGGTTGGAATGAGGGTTACAGATGCCCATCTCAGACTTGTATATAGATTATCAATTAAACTGACTGTCTCTGATGTCGTGATCATCTTCACCTGATAGAAAAGTAACAATTGTAATAATGAATTCCTGGCATGCTTGTATAATTAAAACATCCTTCAGTGTCCGGCATTTAATTACACAAAATTACTCACTGTCATACGGGCAATCATACCAAATTCCAGGCCAAACCATTTCATTGACACACATCAAACTTTACACTGCTCCATTTTAAAAATCAATCCAATTGTTAAACATATAGATTGCAAGCTATGATTACACCCTTTATTTCTAAATAAGAAGTTGTCCTTCCTGGCCAACATAGCACAGAGCCGAAAGCTATGCTTACAGCCTTCATTTCTAAATAAGAAGTTGACCTTCCTTACCAACATGGCACAGAGTTGAAAGCTATGCTTGCAGCCTTCATTTCTAAACAATAAGTTGACCTTCCTGATCTACCTGGCACAGAGCTGAAAGCTATGCTTACAGCCTCGATTTCTTAATAAATAGTTGATCTTCATGACCCACATGGTTTACAGTTGGGCAGGTGGCAATGTTGCCATTTATAACCACACCACATCAATGGGAGGCCGGAGGGACTAACACTCTTTTGACTGAGCCACTGAGGCCCCCAGATAAAACTTCAAGAAAATTTATTAATTTTGTTTAAACGAAAAAAAAAAAATATCCAAAGTAATATATCTTACAGGTATACCGGTGCAATTGCAAATGGTAGAATTCTGTGCTTGTATTTTCTGCCAATTCTACATGTAGGTGTGTTGGGACTAACAGTTAATACATTCGTATTTATCCCTTATTAAAACACTACTGGAATTCTGTATGGTAAAAAAGAGAGGTGAAACTTGTCAAGTAGAGGGTGTGATTTCTGTGGCAGTCATAGCTGTTAGATTGTTAAGTTGCAGCTGTTCTTTCTTACCCATTTAACTCGCTAAACAAAGATAGAAACATTCTGAGGTTTTTACTCACTATTTACATTCATAACAAAAGCTCTAGACAACTCTTCTCTAATTGAAGTAAAAAACATGATGTTATTATTTCTGCCCGCCTTCAAAAGAATGTGTGATGGTTCTATCAAACTGAATTTCCATTTTTCCTCGCCACACATACGATAACCATTTAAAAGTAAACTATCTGGGTGGCCTAGCTAGTTTGAGCTATGTTAAAAACTTCCAAATTCTAACCAAGAGCTGGCAAGATAGCCAGCAAATGGTAATTATGTAAAAGTTGTTGAATTCTCCAAGGGCATTATTGTTTAGGTAAGGCCCACAGCTGTCCCATATGTTGACGCTTATTAGCAGAGTTATTCTTAATCTTACCTTAATGCCAAATCATGGGTTTATTACCACAGGTTCATAAAAGAACTCAACGATTTGGGGAGTCTTAGTCAGGATCTAGACTAGTTAATATGGAAACTCCTTGGGGTGGCAAACTTTGTATATTTTTACTAGACACTACTAACGTTTAATGTCTCTAATTAGAGGAGTGTAACATTGTTTAGATTATTCCTAATATCCCAGCCCAGTTTTGTATTTTCCAGATGTGGCGAAGTTGCAGAAGAGATTTCTAATGCTAAATAAGAGATCTCTCAGAAATTCGTTTCCACAGCAGTTTTGTATCTCATCTGTTTCATATCTACCCTTTTCTGACACCCAGTGACATAAGCACATACAGTCCCAATCATTTAAGCCGGCAAATTTATTGCGCCAACTTGCGCGTTAGGTAGCCTAAAATCACGCAAATTCTCACAGCGGGGTGAGATTTAGCTCACGTATGTGATTAAAAGTAGTCCTGCACAGTTGTTATTTCTGCGAATCCACACAGCGCGACGCCTGTGGCGATGGCTGATTGTTCGCTTAGGCCTACTGTTTAGACTACCGGTAACCCGTTAAATGAATTGCCGTTCTTATCTTATCGCTGTAAATTATACATACAATTATTTTATATGACAAGAAAAGTTTTATTTTTTCTTTTGGGTAAAATTACAGACCTGTGATGTATGGAAATATCCCCCCGTAAGCCAACAATGTATTTACTGCACGACTACTGAATACAGAATAGTACCGTATGTAAGCACGTGTGTTTTCTCATTCCGAAATGAATATGACCGATTGGGTTTTTGGGATATATTTTATTCCTCCAATTTAAAAAATGATACTTATAATATTAAATGTATTTCAATATCCGTTCGACGGTATGTTACTTTCCGTGATTCCTTAGATTTATTCAGGCCGGACTTCACTTCCGCCCGAGTTGCGGCCCGCAACATTTTCTGGTTATCAGTTGTGAGCAACTATTCAGGGCGTTTCGTGTGATCAAACCACACAAGGTTTGAAACAAATGTATACCATATAATTTTATGATTAATCTATATAAATAGTTTGCTTTTTTCGTTAAAAACGGCTTTCTCATTTCGTGCTTGTGGATTCAGAGAATTCACGTTTGATATTGTGAAGCCATAGTTTACATTTGGACAATTAATATTCATCATTTTGAAATAAATAAGAAGTCTATAGTATGGACTTTCATAAAAAAAGTTCACGTCTTAAGTCTAAAATACGGCAGGTCTGGGCCTGTAAACGTATTCAAGGGACTAATCTGGACGCTAACTTTGGGTATGGTTTCCTATTTTCGGCATTCACTGAGTAATGCTCTAAAAAGTCAACTAGCAAGAAGGTTTAGTTATTTGTGACATTGTATAATTTTTTTGTTTGCTTTGTTTTTCTTAGGTCAATGTCTGAGGTGGCATATCCAGCACCTCAGAATGATGGACTCGGAAGTGTACCAAAATATCCTGGGCAGACAACTACTGCAGGAGTGCTGACATTGTTTGTTCCATATTTTCCATTTAATCTTATGCAATTTAACAATATTTGCTTGTATTTCCAGTCCGTGTCCTCATGGAAGACAAACAGGAGCAACTAATTCTTGAAATACGTACCTCTGGGGGAGTCTAAACCTGCAGATTGTAGAAGCTGTAACGATGGCTGTAGCCAGCTATGGAAAAGAGTCTGCATTTAAACAAAATATAACACCATGATTTTTGTATCTGTTGTTTATTGATATATATGTAAACTTAAATCAAATAACCATTTGAAGACTGTACATACTAGTGTTTTATCAAATAAATATATATATACATTACGAGGCGTGGCGTATATTAAATGCCGGCCTTGTAATAATGAAGAAACCAGGAACAGTAAGTATTTTGATTTGATGTGAAAAGCATAAAAGAAAATCAACAACTTCAGTGAAAAGAATGCTAATATATGAAGAGGAATGAATTATGGTAGGTATAAGCTGTTGAGACTCCAGGATTAACACGAGGTATAAGCCCATAAATACCCCCGCCCCCTCCCCTCCAACATCAGCTGGCACACCAAATTAAAATGAATGGCAAACACTTCATATTTACTCCCAAGAGGTCACTTAAAGATCGAGTATCTGTATGGCATTAATAAACTTAATATTCAGATTACGCTGCTGTCCGGTAAGAACAACTCTGGATTAAATAATTGAGCGGCTTCTTGATAAACACAACCTGTTGAGAAAAACACAAAAGATTATCATCTGATTTTCTGACGTTTAACTTCACATGGGTTATTTGAAAGATTCAGAACTGTTACATCAACTTTCTCACTGATTCCTTCCACTTTAGTTTATCGTAATTTACTTATACGCTAAAACAGTTGTTATAGAAACACCAGCATAGATCTTTCCTTTATTTCTGTAAGTCGCAACAGCAAGATGGCGAACGCCTACCTTTTTAGCGAGTTTCTTCCTCTTATTAGGCCGATAAAGTATGAGTCACCATTGCTGTTCAGTTTGTTTCTACAACTTGTATTTAGGTCAGAATGAAAAAAACACTCGTATAAAACAGATAAATGATAATGATCATTCAAAGACTAAACGGAAAGAAAAAAAATATTTCATTTTCGTATTGTCCTATACACATTGCTAAAATTCATTGATTGACTTGTTGAGTTGTCAAAACCCTATGCATTTATTTTATATTCACGCATTTAAAAAACAAACCAAAAGAAAAACAAGTCTTTGAGTGTCAACAAATGTTCACAGTCTGAGTTCAAACTACAGGAGGTTGATTGGGGAACAGTAAAGCAAAATCTAAAGATCGTCACCACTCTGCTGATATTAGTTATGGTAATTATACATAACCAGCAGCCTTTCTATAACCACGGTTGCTTGATTGACGTCTTCATTTGTGGAAGAAGCAGGGTCTGTTTAGTGCTGAACAATAATCAACCGGTACCAAACAAACAGGTGGAATTAACAGTCGCTGTCATTCTCCACAAACCCACTCTGAAAAGTCCGTCTATTACGTAAACCCTACGTGTTTCCGACGGATTCCAAATAAACAAACACATACATTAATCATCCGATTCTGATATTATAAGCGGAAAACATAAAACGGAAAACATAAAAAGAAGTTTTCAGCAGAACGGAATTCAAATCATGTCCGTAAAATGAATAATTGTGAGGAACTATATTCTGCAGCGTACTCCGCCATGCTAATCATATGTCCCCCCAACCACTGACCTATTTATAGATCAGTACTCCCAACTCACCCAGCTCTCGCGCCAAGTGGCGCTTACTAGTTTGCGCATTGGCCAGCTGGAAATTTGCCGGCTTAAATGATTGGGTCTGTAGTCAGGAGGGATTAAAGATAGAATAACAACACTTCTGATTGAAATGTTACAACCAAGCAGAGCATTCTCACATTATTTCTCATAAATAAACCATATTGAACATCTTCCAGATATAAGCGGACTGGTACATGAGTTAACTGAATAGGGATAGTGCCAAATTGAGTCAGGAGATTGAACTGGGTGCATGGATTGTGCCCCATTCTAATTAAAGATGCACAATGTATCAGGTTTGACATACATGTATGCACATGTAATTGAATTCAATAATACATTAAGTTTGACAAGACATTGCGTACTGTTAAACATGAAATTGAGTTTGATGTAAAACTGAACAAGAATTTGCATTTAACATGAAATTGAGTTTAGCTTGATGTAAAAATTGCCACAGGTTTTATACCAGAGGAAACTAAGTTTTGTGCTTGGAGGAAGCCCCAAACCACTCCAGCATATCCAGGTACTTAATGACCATTACACGTAGGGATATCCAGTGACAAACCAGCCCCCTAAAGAAATAGATCAACGTAAATGATGTACATGTACACTATTTCACAGTGTTGCTATTGGGGGAGGGGTGGGGGTGGGGGGGGGGTATATGTAATTAATTAATTAATTTGAAATAAAAGTTAAAGTAGTTTCATAGTAATTCAAAACTTTTACATGCAAGTGTGTGTGTGTGGCTAACTGTTTATCATACATTAAAGTAGTTTGATGGTAATACAAAACTTTTACATGCAAGTGTGTGTGTGTGGCTAACTGTCTATCATACATTGTAACATCATACATGTATGCTGAATGTAAAGCCATTGTAGCTTCCTTGTCCAATACTTGACTAGAGGCTGAATGGTTTTCATCAAGTGTCTATATAGAGTAAACTATGTCACATCTGTCGGTGTTAATTGATAAATCTTTGAAAGGAAGTTATCATTTGTCAAGAAAATCTGCATGATATTTCACATACAGTTGCACATTGTCTATAAGCTGTCAATTTCTTTCCTACCAATCCTGGTCGCTTAAGAGCTCAAACATACGTGTGTAAATGAAAATAGGTGTATCAATCAAAGACTCGGTTTAAAGAGCTGTCAGAGAAAGTTAATGAATCATGTGGTCTGTCTTAAATCGCTCTTAATAACTTTCCTTTCTTTATATACATAATGTCAGCCAGACTTATACAGAATTATATCTGGGCAGACTGTATATAAAAGCCTCTGACAGTCAGTTAAAGTTGATACAAACCATAGCATTAATCTACAACACATACATTGCCATTTGTTAAACTAAACTACTCTTATGTTTATAACTAAACCTTTTTCCCCAATCAGCTATCATAACATTTCATAATTGGTTGTACAATTGTATTGTATTGAATCGATTCAGTTTCAGCCACATATATGTTTTACACCATGAAGCCAGGATTGGAAATCTGATTTTCAAAATATCATCTCAATACTTCAAAGGGTTCCTAAACGATCCAGCAAAAAAAAATAATCCAGAAATATGCCTCTATATGGACATGTCCTTGGTTGTTTATAATTTCTCCGCTTCGCATAAAATATATATGGTCTATAGGAGGGAGCCGAGATTACAATGTTTTATGAGGCGGTATGATTTAAAGAGTTTCCAATGTAATAATGTATCACACGCTAATACCTCATTTGTATTAACCCTGATAGAACTAGATTTGTTTACGAGGAGCTTTTAATACAGATTATAGAGCCAGTGGTGAAAGTAGCTTTTGATTGATGGTTCAACGGGCAAGACATTCATATTTCCACGGCAAACGACAATTGATACTTCTCAAAATGAGAGTAATAAATCCTAAATGAAAGCCACTGGCATTAAAATTTCATAAGTGTACAGAGGCTAGGGCCTAAAGGTTACTGTCAGAATTATGAAATAATGGTGATATCAGAGAGATTTCGGCCACGACTAGAGTTAAGATGTTGACGGATCACGCCAATAAGCCCTTCCTTCCGCTATCCAATTCCTCCCAGACCCAGTCGCAATATGTCACTTATGACAGCTTCCTTTTTTTCTCTTTCTTTCCATGAAGAATTGCTTAATGTCATATAACACTGGCAGAGAGTAAGAGGGAAATTACCCTTTGCACATTACAAAATCTATTACATGACTTCTTAAAGCCAACTGAAGCCATGTGGATGAAAACATGGACTAAAAGGCAATAAAAAATCCATTTTCCCTTTTGATAAATATGATGAATAGCTCACTTGTCAAAGCAAGTCATTCCGTTTCAGATAAGTGGCGGGTTATGGTTTTTGGTCTGGCAAGTGAACACAAATCTTACAGCGGAACCAATCAACGATGAAAACTTTGCTACTATTTCAAGGTGTAATAAGCAATAATTTCTGGCTGACTAACTGAAATCATAAAGGCCGATTGTCCTTATACAGGTGCAGGTAACGGTAGCTATTATAGGAGATCAAAGACAAGGCTACTTTATTGACAAATGATAAAATAAACATAGTTAATATAGCAGGAGGTTTGCTGCTGACTCCTCCAATAACAGGCTGTTAAAAGCACAGCAATAAAGCCAAATCACAAAAGGATATTATATTTCATCCTAAGCTGGGGTGGGAATTATACAATAATGGCACATCATTTTTCATTAGCCTTCAAGGCTTCAGTCAACTGAACAATGCAGCGAGATTAAATACCAAATAAATGTCTGACAGTCATAATTTACTGCAGCACGTCAGGGATTTCATAGCCTATGATTTTCCTTGATAACATCCGATTTTCCAATCTATATATCTATTAATGAGGCATGGTTGATGGGCGATAAAGCAATAGAAGACAAATAACAATAAACCGGGTTGGAAGACCTGGAAGTGATTAGAATGCCAGTAATAAGCTTACAAAAATCAACCTGTTTTTAACAATATGATACCGATATAGTATGGAAGGTGAGAATAATCAACCTGTTTTTATCAATATGATACCGATATAGTATGGAAGGTGAGAATAATCAACCTGCTTTTATCAATATGATACCGATATAGTATGGAAGGTGAGAATAATCAACCTGTTTTTAACAATATGATACCGATATAGTATGGAAGGTGAGAATAATCAACCTGTTTTTATCAATATGATACCGATATAGTATGGAAGGTGAGAATAATCAACCTGTTTTTATCAATATGATACCGAAATAGTATGGAAGGTGAGAATAATCAACCTGTTTTTATCAATATGATACCGAAATAGTATGGAAGGTGAGAATAATCAACCTGTTTTTATCAATATGATACCAAAATAGTATGGAAGGTGAGAATAATCAATAATTGATAGTTAGTAACGAACAGGGAGTTGGTTGATTGACTGATTGATGTTTTTACGCCGCACTCAAGATTATTTCACTTATATGGCGGCATTGCCAAGTTTAGTGCAGGAGGAAACCTGGCTCATTGCCCAAAGGAAACCACTGACCTTAAGCAAGTAGTACCTGGCAAACTCTTCTACATAAGGCAACCGAATCAATTTTTATTTGGTCTGAGTGTGATACGAACCCGCGCCGCATCGATGGAATGTCTGTGTGGGACTGAGGGACAATCACTCTAACCCACTGAACCAAAGAGGCCCCGAACAGGGAGTTGAAAACAGCCAGGTAGCCATTCCACAGCAAATGGTTGAAAGAGGTATAATTGTTGATTGATTGCTGTTTTACGCCACAATCCCCTTCTTTAGCCGATTTGCCAGGTTGCGTGAGGACAGTGGACTATTTGCGCAGAGGAGACCCCTGACCTTTGGAGAGTTCCTACCAACTCTTCCACATAAGGCAATGGATTATATTCAATAAATATATAAACACATCATGGTCGAGTGGAAAATTAACAGAATAACCTATCATATGCGTGCATTGAATGATGTGAACAAGAGAGTGAAAAATGAACAAAAGAAAGAAAAGACAATTTTCATTGAAACAAAACTTTATCTTTTACCAATCAACATTGTCTTATAAACATTCAAACATTATTTGCACATCATCCAAACCAAACTGAAAGTTAATTTACAATTAATTCATTGAAAATGTCCCCTGGAATACATTAAACAAATGTACAATAAAAATAACTTAATAGATAAATCCATGATCATATCAATACATGTAGAATATTTCGCTATCAATACACCCTTTGACTGATCATTTATATTTTTGGTGTTAGCCTATGTTATCCATGTAACAAACAGTAACAAATTTAGTTACCTCACACTTTAAACTTGTCAGGGCTTGTATATGTTTTGATAAGAATCTAATTTTTATCTTGCTCAATAGATGCTGGCATCCTGGTACACAGCCAATACATTAAACAAGGAAAGTGAAGTCATCGTAATTTAATGGTATCAGTGCTTGACAATTATTGTCAGCAGTGAACATAACTATTTTTCTATCCCCAACTACATGTAGGGCCTACACTACACTTAAAGTGGCATGAGCTGCCAAAATTCACACTTTTTTCCTAATTTCTGATCGTCACGACAGTAAGAGGCTTTGAAGGCCATCGAAAAACTAAATGATTGGCGTTGGAATGAGGAAAATCCATACAGTATGTGGCCTGTACGGACCGAAAACGTGTTCGAAAAGTAAACAAAATTTAAATAACCGGGACGAGCATTCATTCATTCTTAGCGAAAGTTAGTTCAAAACAATGCTTAATCGTACATTTTCGAGACTAGAAGCACTAAAAATCTTCTGAAATATACCTCGAGAAAAATAGCCAATAATTTCAACATTCTGTTTTTACGTCGAAATATCAACATTTTGGCAGCTCATGCCACTTTAAAACATATGATTTATTGGAAAATGTAGGTCTGTGGGTATCATCCAAAAGAATTGAGACCATTTACTGATTCTGATGTAACTGCTCTATATACATCCCTCATATTTTAATATAGCATAACTAACATGTTTATCAAACATGTTTCTATGGCACTCAGGAATCCAATCTCTAACCATAGTAACAAAAATGTAGGCCTACAAGAGAGATATTTTTGATCGGCTAGTTGTTCAACAGTGGACAGTCAGACATGGAAATATCTAATTCCCTAGTCAAGGTTTAGTAGAAAACAAATATTTAAGTCATTCTAATAAATAACAGGAACAAACTTGTGTGTAAGATGGAAAGGTTAATCTAAGCCAAAGTTAGACATAAAAACAGAATTAACAAACTTCAAATCTCTCAATTGATTGCACAAAGAGCGAAACTTCTATGTGAAAGTTCACAATAGGACCTACACTTTTCCAGAAAAGAAGGTTCCTTTTAGGACCTTGGACATGCCATAACGTTATAACAGCTTTGGATTGTACCTACAAAATATGGAGAAAAAAATGGGTATCAATAAGATATTTTACTTAGCTAATTCCAGAATGCTATCTTCCCATGGATATAGTATTTTCTTTAATCCTTTAACTTTGTTTGGTTGTTATTTAAAACTTCAGTTTTTACTTTTATGATGACTGGTCAAGACATAGTCGTAGTATCTGTGTCTCTTTCTTGGTTATATAAATGTAATATAATATGGCTTGCCTCTTCCACGAGAGTCCTGATTGGCCGATTTAAAATTGTCTCAAAAAAAATCTTAGTTTCATAGGAAAACAACATTATCCCATAGCTTTGCTGGAAATTATAAACAAGGATGTATTATATAAAGAAACGCAAACTAGGGAGATAATGTATATCCAGAACAATTTGACATATTCAGATTTCTGTGTTGCAAGAATGAAAAATAAAAAGGATTAAATGATTTTGGAATCAAACAAGTTTAATTATGTTGGTGACTATTGCTTTAACGGACTCAGGAAAGTGGGATGGCTATTTGAACAGTTATGATAAATGTGGCAACGTTACCTTTGAAATACATGTAAGCTTAGTATATTAGAAACCCTTTAAGTGGCATGAGCTGCCAAATTGTTGATATTTTGACGTTAAAACAGAATGTTGAAATTATTGGCTATTTTTCTCAAGACGTATAATTTAGAAGCTTTTTAGTTCTTCTAGTCTCGAGAATGTACGATAAAGTATTGTTTTGAGCTAACTTTGGCTTAGAATGAATGGTCCTTTCAGTTATTTAAATTTTGTTTACTTTTCGAACACGTTTTCGGTTCATACAGGCCACATACTGTGGATTTTCCTCATTCAAACGCCAATCATTTAGTTTTTTGATGGCCTTCAAAGCCTCCTACTGTCGTGACGATCAAAAATTATGAAAAAAGTGTGAATTTCGACAGATCATGCCACTTTAATAAAACCGTTTATGTTGTTTTCAATAATACATGTAAGTTAGATAAATATAAAAATGTGACAAATTTGTGATAGAAAATGTTAATATCATTATCCTAATATTTTGTTTGAAAGAGTGGAAAGTTCTCTACATGAGACAAGGGATAGCAGCTTTTTATTTTTAGAATGAACAGAAATAGTAAAAAGTTAATTAAAAATTGATTGGATACATTTCAATTATTGGATTACCAATGTTTATTATTTTTATTGGGCAATGATTTGATAGTTATGCATACCTTATTGAAGAAATCATAGAAATTATATCTGATGATATGGTTTGATATCGGTTTTCTGTTTCCTTAGTTTGACAGCTGGCCGGGTAGAGTTCACACCTAGGAACAGCTCACTGTCATAAATAATGCAGGAATATCATAGCGTTGCTAGACTGATGAAGATAGGTTATCCTCGCACTTGGGTGAAGATTCCTCGCCCATCTCACTCTATCCAACCCCGGCTGAATTATTAATCCTCCATGAGAATTTACCATTGATATGAGAGCTTCTTGTCACACGTTTTCAAGATCTGTAACAATAAATCAGGAGAAATGTTAGTATAAATAAGAGCCAGCTGAATTCATTGGTCTAACTCTGTCACAACCATCATTAATTTCATCCACAATTAATGCTGCATCAACTCAAGACAAAAGATTTTCAACAAATGCCAAAAAAAAAAGAACATATGAAATTTTAAAATTAATGACATTTTTTCTCTAATAGAAAATAAGATTTCAACAGAATCAGAAAAATAATAAGCAACTAAAGACAGTATTTGAAGACAGCCTCAGTTTTAAAAATGACTGTCTTTCATGGGATCAGTATTAGTAGCGTTGCAGATGAGAAAGCCTTCCACCAATGAGTGGGATTTGTAAAGACAGGCATTTGTCCCCCCATCTGAATAAACTGTGTTCTTTAACAATATAAAGAGAATTTCTAGCAGCAGTTATACACGTAGGCAACTCCTCACACAGATTTTTACTGTCTGATTTTATTCAATTATATTATTATAAGCTTTGTTTATCATCTAATTCTGTATTGTAGAATAAACCTCTAACTACATGTACATAAACAATCCTACATGTAAATGCATGCACATTTTAATAGTACAAACTATTTTTAACAGGATTTCAGAGTTGGGATCTGTAAGTTTATATATTTATGATCACTAAATTGATTGATTGATTGATTGGTGTTTTACGCCGCGCTCAAGATTATTTCACTTATATATGATCACTAAAACACACAGGCACAGAGAAAATCTTCTTGTTTTACATATACTTCTGAACACTAAAACACCAGAATACCTTCAGGACTTAAAGAACATACATGTACATATAGTCATGTAAAAAGAAGTAGTATTTGAAAAAGAGATATCACGCAGATCTAGACATTTGTCCTGTAACAATCTAATCACCAGATAATGGCTTTGACAAAATCTGACAGACTTGAAAACAAAATGTCATTTTCTTTATAGAGGTGCTGATAAACCTGAAAACAATGACACGAGAGAATTGCACATGATTTGGCCAATCATTACTTGGCGATGAAACTATTCTGATCAAGAGGAAAGATATGATTGGATGGCTGGAATTCCGTTGACACGATGACAGCTTCATTAGGACCAGTCTGAAGACACAGGGTCTCTAGAGGGTCATTACCTTGTGGTCCATATCTAGCAAGCTGATTAGGTTATACAGCCAGGGCATTATCAAACTTATTTCCCCCTACAATCCTTCCCCAATATTAACATTCACAAAATCATATTTGTCCATTTTTCTATGAGAGTTAATTTAGCCAGTAGGAGGGCTGGACTGGGCGATATCAATCATATTGGCCCGGAATAAATAGATCCCTAGCCAATAGATTCTCTATGACATGCCTTGATATAATCATCAGTATCTTCCTAACTCAACTCCATCATTTTTCTCATTTTTTCCCGCCTCAGCGAGTCCAATGGCAATAACCAGTCTTGTCGTTTCTTTGCACTCATTCAGCCATATTAATCATCTTGTGCTGGATGAATGCAATGCAAGATTAAACTATCACCAAGCTTCATTTTTCACATTTAACCTTTCATCTCACAAGGCATCTCAGTCAAATTTACTGCCAATCTGCTCAGCAATTGTGTTTGCTCCTCGCTTATATTTCATAAAGGACAGGGGGACATGAGGCAATTACAGCCCTATCAAAGTTGCCCTTAGGGACAAGAAGAGGAATCACCTAGAGCAGACAATATGATGAATGACAAAGATAGCTTTCCATGTGAAAACCTCATACAATAAACCTCAATGGAAACTGCTTTCAAAAATAAACATTGCCAAATAAAGCGAAATATAATCACTGACCAGCCAATCAAATAAAAATAGCAGAATATGTTTAGTTAATGCCATGTATGGTATAAGAAAAATGAATCCAATGAAAGGGGCAATAATAGTCAATGTTTTGCAAACAAAAGTTAACATTTCATTTTAGAATGTTTTACGTCATGCTCAAGACTATTTCACTCATATGGCAATAGTCAGGTTTGGTGGGGGAGGAAAGGAAACAACCGACCTTCTGAAAGTACTAGTAGGTATTAAAACAAGTCTTCAACTCAGAGTTTATTTGTTTAGTTGTGATGGTGGGATGGGAATGGGATAAGGGCTTTTTTGTTAGAAATTGTTTTTTGTACAAGAAACAAGTAAATGAATTTTTTTGTAATTCTAAGGTCACATTCTGTTTCCATAGTAACACGCACACCTGGATCATGTGGGCTGTATAAGGGGCAACTGATTGTAAAGTTGTGGTCAAAAGTTAACACGTAACATAAAAAACTTTAGCTGCTACATAACAAGCAATCTACATAGGGGAAGAGAATGACACAATGTACGTCATTATACATTTTACTGACGTCTGTTATTTTTTTCTTAAATATATTGATTGATTGATTTGAGTTTTACGCCACACTCAAGATTTTTAAATATAAAGAAATTCCAACTCCGATTCCATTTCCAATTGATAAATGAATTCATGAACCAAACTTTTCACTTTCTTTACCCATGATTATACTCTTTTTTATATCAGTTTACCAGTAGTCTTGCCATAGATGATTAAACTACAAAGTGTTCCAGAAAAGTCTACTGACTAAAGCCAAGCTCCTCTCTGTTGTCAACCTAATGGAATGTCAAAGGTTTTAGTTTATTACAACAAGCTATGATTGGGTATAACAGTGCAAATGACACACCCCTTTTTAAACACAATTAGAAACTTGCCTCCGTGGTTATTTTAGTCAACAGAATTTTTCCTGTGCTTGTGCGTTCAAAAATAAAAGTCCCCATCGACAAAGACCATGTATAACCAACAAGACAAAAAATAAATTGAACCATACTTCTTTTGACTGTGTCCAGACAATCAAATAAACCTCATCATTATCTCCAATATGTGCCCATTACAACATGGACAATGTCTATATGAAGTTAAATCACAGACCAATAGTCTTGCCAAGGCCAGAAGGGAAATTTGTAGAAAAGATCTGTAGTAGCATTATATTTATGATCACTAAAACACACGGGCACAGGGAAAATCTTCTTGTCTAAAATAACCATGGAGACAAGTTTCTAATTGTGTTAAAAAGAGGTATATCATTTAGACCTTTACACCCCATAAATTGTTGTAACAAACCAAACCTATGATATTTCATTAGGTTGACGACTGACAAGAGCTTAGCCAACATATACATGTACATTTGTATGACCTAAGATAACCGGGGCTAGAAGTTCATAATTAACCCAGCTCTTTTCTGACCTCTACAATGCATCACGACAAACAATATTTTATTGCACGCTCTTTGGTTCAATTTCAGGTCCCATGGGTCAAAGATTGTCAGGCTCGATCACGTTTCTCTGGAAATTCAGTTTTACATTTCTTTGTGAAGCAGAGAAAATTTCTCACAAAATAGCAAATCAATACTGAGAAGGAATCTAGGGTAAAATGATTTCCGCTCTACAGCTTTGATATTCCAATCTTAATGAATGTGAAAACGTAAAAAAACACCCTATGCTCTACTGCAATAAATAACATCATTATCAGGGGAGGTTAGTTATAAAACTAAATGAGATAGTTCTGTTACAAAGAGAATAAAATTTAGAAAAGCGTTATAGATTTGATGAAAAAAAAAGAAACAGGTGGAATGCCAAGAAGAAAATCTGTCAAGGTCACAACAGCAACAAGGGTGGACAAATGAAGCAAAACATAAAAAATCTAAATTTCTTTAAGTTTGTTGCTGAAGCTACATTATACACCCCCCCCCCCCCCCCCCCCCCAATCTCTTTGCAAGTTTTAAATATAATCAGTATAATTGCGTTTGAAAAGGGATAAGAGAAAGGGGTAGGTCAGTCAGTATTGCATATAGCAAGCACATTAAAGTTTCATGATTGCAACTGACAGAAAGAGGCCTTCCTTTATTACCTTCATCTCTGAAGAGTTACCATGTTAGCTTCAAGTTCTCTCAACATCTTGTGCTATACCTTTCAAATTTCACTAGGCAGGAATAAGATTGATCTTGAAGGGAAGCAAACAACATAAAAATAATGGTCGGCACATATTGCATGCATAGGTCTGTCAGCGGCCTTAATTAATCACAGAATAAAAAAAGACTAATCAGAAGTTGAATTATCGATATTTTTTGTCCTGTTTTCCTCTATGGCAATTCTCGATCATAATCAAAGAGGCCATGACCAGGTCATACAGAATCAAATTTGTTTTCAACAAGAACTGAACAATTCTAAAGAGCCCTTGAAATTGTCAACGTCAATGGCAAATTATTGCCGCATTATTAATGCATGCAGAAATACGGCTTCGAAAAAAACAAAAAGAGGAAAAGAATAAAAGCAAAAGGCGATTAATTGTGCAATGTGATCCCGGAGCATTGCGTACTCTATCTTTGGTCATACAGCGGTATAAAGGCCAGTATTTACATGTGCTTCACACAGCAGTCGCACATGCTTCATTGCTTCTGTCTTGTTCTTTTGTTAATCATTGACCCAAGGAGAAATGTTTTTTCTCCACCTTTATGAAATCTGACAACTGCTCTTGTCGTTGAAACTTGACAACAGTGATTTTCCCTATGTCGATTGGGATGTTTGATCTAGCCTCAGCTTCATAATCATTCCTCGTGCCATAAACCATTGACTTTTTCTATCAAGGGCTCTTCAGGGTTTGTTGGTTCAACAATGTCGCTTGACTCGTCCGGAAAGACATATTTATTGATCATGTGATCAGCACAGGTGGGCAGACATGATCAAGTGTCAGTTTTATTATTTCCTTACAACACAGACTGGTCATTAACTGCCAACAGGAAATCCGAGTTTGGTGACTTGGGTCAAAATGCATTTGACTCTATTGGAATATTTCTACAAAAGATTCTCTTTGATTCATACGATACTGGCTTATCACTCATCCACAATGTTTATTTACATGATAAATAGCCTTATATGAAAACAAGTCTCTCCATAACACTGGAACTAAAAGCATAATGAAGTATGTCGATACAATGGCCACTACAAAGCACCAGCAACTCAATAGGTCAAACTATTGACCCAAGAAAAAAAAACAAAGCGAAAAAAAGAAAGTGAGTGCTGCGGACAGTAAATGCAGTATTTTTCATATAGGGATCAAAGCATAGAACAATAAATGCTATTTGATCCTCAAAGCAAGAGGATAGAATAGAAAGTGTGAAGACAAAACAGGAATAACACCTGATTCTCCAATAACTGAGCATGTGAAAACATCAAGCCAATAATTGTAAATTATTGATCTGTTTGATAATTACCATTATTCACTGAAGCTAGATAAGCAAGCCTCAATCAATAAGGGTTCATGAACTTTTTAATAAGCTATACGAGACAAAAAATAACCTATAATTTAAATTTGAGACATATAAATACTTAACCACTAATTAACCATGCAATTCATTTTGAATGTGTATTAAAATTAGACAAAACTTGAATGTGATCAATTATCCTAAGAACTTAATTCTTTAAAACAGAAATGTAGATTTTAATTAGCGGCTTTACTTTCGAGACAAAAGCAGCTGGTAGAAGGCATCATGGGAACAAGGAGTTGTCCCAATTAAAGTAAGATTTTGGAAGTTCAATCAATCAAAAAGACCCCAGGCACCCGGAGACAAATGCCAGAGGATTCGGGATTTAAATATACCATTCTCTTTTATTAGAAGGCCAAAGTGTCTGTGACTCAATCCGTGATAGTCTCTGACACAACAAAAGACTTTTATCGAAGGGTAATGGGTTTAGATCGTACTTTGTCCATAGACAAAATTGAAGTGGGTTTTTCACTTGAACTGTTGCTCTGTTACTTTTGGGAAAAGTGGTTGCTGCACCCCTTAAACCTGGCAATGCCACCATATAAGCGAAATAAGTTTTAATGAGCATGGCATTGATTAATCAAATAATTAGAGGTAAAGTGTATATAAAACCTTACAGAAATTTTCTTACTTTACTAGTTGATTGATTGTTTGGTGTTTTACGCCGCGCTCACGATTATTTCTCTTACATGTATATGGTGGCATTGCCAGTTTTATTGTGGGAGGAGGAAACCCACAACCTTCCGGTGGTAACTGGCAACCATCCCACATAGGTTGTTCGAGTGAAAACCCAGTCAGAAATTTTTTCAATTTTTTTTGGACTGAGTGGGATTCGAACTCGCAACCCATTGGTGGAAGGCTGTTCGGTTTGAGCGTCAAACTCTCTACCTACTGAGCCATAGAGGCCCCCTCTTACTTAACTGGAAAACCGATTTTGAAGAAACTCCTTGTCAATATGTTGTTATTGATTTATGTTTCAAATAAACATGTATTTGTGTAGTTAAACACAAGGCACAGACGTTCCTTTCCCTTTGTAAACGTCCCGAAGAAGTTACTTTTCAGTTTTATAGCAATGCCTTTTCACTAGTTCTCTTTGTTAGTAAATTAACATTAGACTTTAACAAAGAAAATAGTTTGGGGTACATTGCTGTTCGTGCATCAATAAAAGATATAATTAGTATTTTAGACAAAAGCTATTTGCATAGTTCAGCGTGTCATCTACTTTGGCATTGTCAACTCGCCATAACGTGGCAGTTGGTTTGGAATTATACCAATTGGGCAGACTTTTGACTTTGACAAAGCTATTCAACACTTTCTTTGGAGAGTGTGATGTAAATGGACTCAAAATTCTGCTTTATGGTGCGAAGATTGGTTGTCAAAAATCATCAGCGAAGTTCTCTGGTAGGAAGTTTTGAAAGGTTTCATTTGCTCAAGTCTGGCAGGAAAGATGTAGATTTATTGGCTCAGCTGTTGCCGTTATGGACTTTCACATTGCCATTGAGCAGCCATTGCCGATTCATGACACAGCATGCTAACAAATCAAAGGTTTCCGTCCACTCAGAATCAGTGAATTTTCTCAAATCCCCACACTTGACCATATTTACCCCCTTGTAATACGAGAGGTTACATTTTACCAAGCATTATATTCCCCTTCCATCCATTAACAAGTGACCTCGTTGAAAATTCAAGTTTTGCCCAAGTGAGAAACTGCCACAGAAAATTGATCTTTCTTTAAATGTAAGGAGAAACCAAGTCAAAGCACAAAGTTGAGATCATAATTGGTTTTCTTAGAGATTTAGTTGATATTGTAAATTAACTAGACAGCATGGAGACTACTGATAAATGGTAGCAATATATTCACACAAATTCTTTATAATTAGAGAGAATTTAACATAATACTACATGTACCTCCATCAGTTAAACATCTTTTGACAGCTATAGAAAAAAATTTGAGAGTATCCTTTATACTGTATTACACGAGAAATGACACATTTAATAAAAACTATGTGTTTTTTGATGAAATGTGAATGCGGAGGAAACCTGCCAAATACATGTAGATGTACATGTATTGGCCGGATTCATAGATTGGCTCATTGGCAGATTCACTCAAGATAATTCCACTTATTTTAAGACTTTGCTAGGTTTAGTGGGAGAGGAAACCAAGCTCTTTGCAAGGGGATAAGGACCTTGTCCATATAGGGGCGGAGTATGTGGAAAAGTTGCAAGGAAAGTTGGGGGTTTCCACTTATTTTAAGACTTTGCTAGGTTTAGTGGGAGAGGAAACCAGGCTCTTTGCCAGGGGATAAGAACCTTGCCAATATAGGGGCACCATAGGTGGCACAGTTGCAAGGTACTCCTGAAAAGTTGGGGTTTTCCTCCGTCAAAGAGCCCTGTTTCCTCACCTACTAAACCTGCTCTGCAGCCATATAAGTGAAATAATCTTGACTGCAATCAATCCACAGAGGATGATTGAGTGAAAAACACAATGAAAATTGGTATCTTAAGGTTTTATACCACAATCAAGATATTTTTATGATTTGATTTACTCAGATTGTTCCATTTCTTTGTCGGATTGTAACATTTTCAGAAACCATTTATCCAATTAAATGATTCTACCCATGTATAAAATGCGCACTTGATATAAGACAGTTTTACAGGTGTGAGAGATTGATTGATTGTTTGGTGTTTTACGCCGCGCTCAAGATTATTTCACTTCTATGGCAGTGTTGCCAGTTTTATTGTGGGAGGAAACCGGGCTCTATGCCCAAAGGTAACCCACGACCTTCCGTTGGTAACTGGCAACTACAGGTGTGAGAGAACTACTGACCTAAATGAACTCCTGCTAGCACCAGGTAGTATAAGTCCAGCAGGTGTTAACAACAAGAGTTTTCTCCCCTGATATTACATTATAGAATATTGAGTATGGCGGTAAACGAAAATCAAACTGTTTCTAAAAATCAAAAATGTTAACTCAAGTAAAGGAAGAGACTTTTTTATTTGACATTTCTGTTCTGTAAGAATTAGAAGATGTTTATTCCTTTATATATATTTTCTTTATATATTGTAATTAATTGGAATGAAAACTCCTGATTTCCACAGGCTTGTTTTACTTGCCAAAGTGAACATTAACAACAATGGTTTATTGGACTGTATTTTACAGTTAATTACACCCTTGGGCTCCATAAAATGATCCAATATAGAACGGAACAGAAGAAATAAAGGGATATGGGTGCATAAAAAGTAGATGGTTATTTCTGTGAGATTTGACTGCTATCTGCCCCAGACAGGCACAGAACCTGTTTAGTAAAGAAGTCCATTTGACAATTATAGATCTCTCTCATCTATAATTGAAAATGTGATCAATTTTTCTCGCCGTGATATTGTAAGAGGAGATTAACCCATGACAAGTGAAATCCTTATGATCCGTCTTTCTCGGGGAATATCTATCATAATTACGTTGGTCGGGTTGGAGATGCGAGGACTCAGGGCTAGATGAGACAAGACATTTCTTCCGGTGCAAGCCCCCAGTCTCCCCATCAAGCCTGATGCCAAGCGGGTAATAAATCACAACTAACCAATCACAATAGAGGGATTTTCTCATACGATCCTTCCAAAATGATATAACTTTTAGAGAGTCATCTTTTAGTAATGGAGCCAATCCTAGATCGGAGCTCTTCCTATCAGAAAATTCAGTTGGACTCAAATCTGACGGGCAAGCATAATCAAATGACAAACAGCTCCCCGAGCTCTGTAGTTTTAACCATATAAATCATGGAGAAGTCTCAATGGAGAATCGCATGTATCATACAAATTCACATCCAGATTTCCTCTTCAGAAGTTTGCTTTTACACTAATCTCCATTTACAGAAGATTCAAAGAGAAAATGAGACAAACTAGTCAAACTGTCAATTCAACTTAGATATGCCTATACAAAATTAAACTCTAAAATGTTCTCTGAGACCAAAATAAAATCGATTCACAAAAAAACATATGCTAGTTCATGTACTTTACAGATTTTTATGCCGCAGATCTTTTTCTTTGACGATATAAACAGTTTACCATGACAGCGTAAACTTTAATTTGACACCAAAACTTTTCATCAAACTTTCCTTTGAAAACACAAACCTTTTTGATTTACCTTTTTATGGTAAACATCTTGGTTTATTAGGTGACATTAGTAAATCTTCACCTTTACTTGTAGTCGTCTAACTTCTAAATGATTTTAATCAAAGTGATGTACATGATTGATTGATGTTCTGCGCCACACTGAAGAATCTGTCAATTAAAAGCAGACATTGCCAGGTTTAGAAGGGGGAGAAACCATTTTAAATTTGGGATAATTTCAGGCACCCCTTTTCAAGGCCAGTTTGGCAATAACTTGGAGAGACAAAAAACCAAGAAAACAGGTAACAAAGGCCATTAGCCTCCCTTGAATTTGAGACCTGTATCTACCCCTGAGTACATGAAAGTCTCCCCGCACAGAGGTAGAGAGAGACTTTTTTCTCCCACCTTTGCAGAAAATTTGGCCTTAACATGTTCTAATGACGCCAGCCAGCATATCATCAAGTGGGCGGGTTGGTTGAGCCAGTCAAAAAGCAGTAAGTAATGATCTATATTATCAATTGCTAGGTAATGCTATTATAAAGTAAACATAGATGGGTCACATACACGAGCTAAGCTTACCCAATGGCTGTGTGTACCGAAAAATTTGAAGCGTTTTTCTCATTTGGCAATTTGATTGGCTAATCTGATCTTGTGTTTTGATAGACAGTAACGATTAAGGCAGCCATCTGTACTCAACTTTCACATACACTGTGGTAAGACAGTACTCTTGAGTAACAAATCTCAGTTTCAATTTGTATAGTTACAAACTCTCATCTTGCTCTAAAAATGTGTGATATAAGCAAAAAGACAAACAATTTCAACATAATGAGTATTTGTCAATAAAAAGTAGGCCATGTTATACATGGAGACCAAAATCTAGAATCCGCAAGTTGTGCTCAAACCTGTAGCCTATTGGTGAGTTTTTAAAACTGCTAATACTTAGTGAGTACATTCAATCAGATGTCCTGTATTCAATGATTAACCCGTTGGAATGTAATAAAAGAGTCCGGTAATAACAATAGTGATTGGCTGCTCTATAGGAAGATATTTGCTTTGTGAATGGCTGTGGACACATCTGAACACAGTATATTTGCTACACAAAAGACAATTACACCAAGACAAGTCTTTTTTTCATGATGAAAGTCTCAAGAAGTGATCGGCTTCCAATTGGATTGGGATCATGGGGTGGAAATATTCAGGTTGGCCATCAGAAAAAGTGTACATTCTCGTCGGCAATTCAGCGGGCAGATTAAGACCATGGATGTGTAGACAGGACCAATGATAAGTTTGACAGAAAATTGCAGCAAGACCTCACCGCATGATGAGGTGGTCCAGACACAAGAGAAATCTAACCAAGATGGATTGGGCTGTGAGATGCATACTGATTTCACAAACAGACAATCTTCAAAAGATTGCTTTTATAGCTGGGGACAGCTCCAAGCAGCCTGCTGACCAAACTTGAGGCAAGATATGAAAATACCTTAATAGTCAGACTTAGATTGGCTGACGGAATTATCACTAGTGTCAGGGGGCCTGAGAGAGACACAAGAGGTGGGCTGATTTTGCATCTCAGCTATTAAGATCAGTAATGGGGTGGTTGTATTTAGGTATGATTGATTGTGGCTTGCTACAGATCAACTTGATAAAGTCATCCAAAGGCCAGATAAAACCCCCTTGACACCTAAAGTAACAGGGAGAAAAAGACCTAGGCAAATCTGACCACTTTTCTCCAAAACTCATCTTCAAACTTGTAGGATGAGATTGTGAATAGCTGTTCAGTAATGTTGATGGGGGCAATGTCTGGGCTATCTTTCTCCAGTCATCCCTAGTTGACCCAATGATTAAAGTCGGCTTTGCCTATTGAGCAGAAGTAATCTATGCTAAGACTGAAAATAATGCAGCAATATTATGTATAATCTTCTCCTTGGCCAGATTTGATGGCCCAAAGGAGATAGAATGGCGAGAGTAATGTGCCGGCTAACAGCATGTTGAAAACGTAGTGAAGGACAAAGTCTCCATCATTGTACATATTCTATCCTTGATCTTAGCACACTTGAATGACTTTATAAACAGACCAGATATAATGAAATGAAAAAAAACCCAGTCTATATCAATACTCCTCCAAGCAATAAGCCATGGAAACGGTTTTCAACACTTTCATAAAAATACATGTAACAAACAAGACCTTATAAAACTCCTTGACCCCAATGATGCCCAAAGGACTTTGTTCAGTATTCTGTTTTAAATCTTATTAATATTAAGACTGAGTAAGGGGGGGGGGGGTGGTGAGACACCCAGCCAAAACCCAACTGTTCCCTAAAGATTTGGTAAATGTTCCAAATATCCTACAATTAATGACTGCTAAAGAGTAATGTAAACATTTTTTTTTAGTAATAAATACATGTAGGACACGTTTTTGATTGATTGGCTGATTGGTGTTTCCCACAGCACTTGAGGTTATTTCACTAGCAGGTTTTATCTGATTCTTTCTTATAATAAAGAGACATATTTCAGCAACATTATCGTGAGTAAGGTGAAGTCAAGATATTTTTCCAAATGAAATTTGGATTATCGGGTCTACGCAAAGGACACAGACTCGGAGGGCCTAATTACTTCCCTTGGATTTGGCAGAGTAGAACTGATGATCATATATTTGCGATTTACGTATAATTCACAGGCACGGGGAAAATTTTATTGTCTAAAATAACCATGGAGACAAGTTTTTAATTGTGTCAAAAAGAGGTATATCATTAATTGTTGTAATCAACATTAGGTTGACATAACGCACATGATACATGTAAGATTATTTCTAAAAAAAAAAGAAGAGTTTAATGCAAATGTGAAAAATTGAGAGAAACTTGCTCAATACACATATTTCGGAAACATAGATTTGTATTTATCTTCTTATTGGGACAACTTCTTCGACTGTTGAAGCATAAAATTATGGACATTGTTCAGTACGTGTCAAAGTGTGAATCTATCAACATGATTAATAGTAAAGTTTGCCTGGCAGTCAATATATGCAGTGAGCTGGGAATAATTCTCTAGTTATAGAGACAAATGATAGACAGCTTGGTTGAAAATAACAGCCATATGGAGACATATGATTGGCAGATCAAGATCGACGCCTTCAAAAGACCTCTCCAGAGTTTTGTCACTCGACAGCCTAACTGAATTACAAAAAAGCAGCTAAAGTGTTAGATGGATATCAGAGAATGTCATCATCTCCTGAGATGTCACTAGAACACTCTTATTACAGGGTGCCTTCAGGAATTAAACTATATAAAACAATATCAGACATCAAGCTTTCTGCTACTTTCTATTCACAATGATAATAGTTTATCCAAAAAATGCACTTGTGTTTGTATGGGGAGAGTTTGTTATAGAGAAATGTCTACTCATTTTTTGGTAAGAATAGGACACCCAAAATCTTTTGCAATTCAATAGTTTTGGACAGAGCCTAGACTACTGGGGTGGGGGTGGGGGAAATCACAACTCCTTTTTTGGATTGATCAATTCATCGGGATCAGGATGTCACACTCAACAGCTAAAGTCATATAGTAGCCACAGTACTTACTGGTACCATGCAATACATTATCGATCGCCTGTCCACCAACCCCCATCTAACTTATGTAAGTTCAGGTCGATGACTGAATAAAAGTTGAAAAAAGTGTTTGTTTTTCGGAATTACACTACTTGTGTACTATGTTAAACTAATCAGTGGAACTACTGGATTTTGACATTAAATGACGGATAATAACTCATATTCTCTAATAACATTTTCCATACACAGAACAATACAAAATGCTTAATTATTGAAGGTATTATCCAGAGCAATTAATATATACAGTAAATGAAAATGACATGTATGACAGTATTATGGAAAACAGAGAGCGAACAATTGCTGACTAATGGGTATTTGTCTCGAGATAAAAAATGACCATTTTCTAATTATTGCATAATCTGTAATGTTACAATGAAAAGGTCACAGTTAATGTATTAAACACAGAAAATGAAATTAGCTCATTATAAGCTGGTTAGTATAAGTTAATTATGTATATATGTAGGGTCAGTTGATACGGACATAAAACTAAGGCTTTAATCATATGTTGTAGTCAAAATTGGATGAATATAACCAATTTAGCAATGTAGTTTTCAAGGCTGTTAAGCTGTCTAAAAAGTTTTAATACACAACAAAGGTGCATGTTTTCAAATGAAAATAAAATATCCAAAAACCAACCCTTTTGTTTAAATTTGTGGGTTAAAATGTAATAATTATACCTGTAAAAAGTAGCAACAAAACTTCTGGATTGTTCTATTAAGGGTTGCTTATTCTTTTACATGAAGAGTAATTATACCACAGAAATGCTCTTTTTGAAGTCAAGTTTCATCCCAAACGTCAAAAACAATACATCAAGTGAAAATAAAGAAATGTAATTACCAATTTGACCAGGGATGCCTCATGATTGCTTTTCTAATTCATTTATCTCTCTTCTTTTTCAGGAAACCGTGTCAGGATGAAGAATGAAAAATGCATAGTTTCAAAAGACTCAATATCCAAAATGGCTGGAGAATGTGAGTAATTTTTCACTTGTGCGTTTAATCAACTAGTTGTTATATTGGAGGAGAGGAAACAATCAGACTGGATAAAAACAAGTGTCAGGAAAGTCAATTATCCACAGGTGCTAGTCATAATATGTCATATTAACCAGAAAGTAAAATCTCTTCCACAAATACCATACAAAACTGTTAGTTGCTTGATTATTTTACTTATATATCAATATGGGAAAGATGGAACCCCTGACCTATAATATCGGCTGAGTGGGATATTCAAGCCCATGACCCCTCGATTAAAGGCTTTGTGAGAGACATGCTTTACAACACATAAGGACAAGCCGCCCAGGCACCATTCATTTTTTTTAGAAAGGAGGGGCAGTGAATTGAAGTGATTTGAAAAGTAAGATCCCAGTCAAATAACTCAAGAACATTCAGTGAATGCTCAGTAAGATCCCAGTCAAATAACCCAGGAACAATCAGGGAATGCTCAGTAAGATCCCAGTCAAATAACCCACGAACAATCAGTGAATGCTCAGTAAAATCCCAGTCAAATAACTCAGGAACAATCAGTGAATGCCAGTAAGGTCCCAGTCAAATAACTCAGGAACAATCAGTGAATGCTCAGTAAGATCCCAGTCAAACAACCCAGGAACAATCAGTGGATGCTCAGTAAGATCCCAGTCAAATAACCGAGGAACAATCAGTGAATGCTCGGTAAGATCCCAGTCAAATAACTCAGGAACAATCAGTGAATGCTCAGTAAGATCCCAGTCAAATAACTCAGGAACAATCAGTGAATGCTCAGTAAGATCCCAGTCAAATAACTCAGGAACAATCAGTGAATGCTCAGTAAGGTCCCAGTCAAATAACTCAGGAACAATCAGTGAATGCTCAGTAAGATCCCAGTCAAACAACCCAGGAACAATCAGTGAATGCTCAGTAAGATCCCAGTCAAATAACCCAAGAACAATCAGTGAATGCTCAGTAAGATCCCAGTCAAATAACCCAGGACCAACCAGTGAATGCTCAGTAAGACCCCAGTCAAATAACCCAGGAACAAACAGTGATTCTCAGTAAGACCCCAGTCAAATAACCCAGGAACAAACAGTGAATGCTCAGTAAGACCCCAGTCAAATAAACCAGGAACAATCAGTGAATGCTCCGTAAGACCCCAGTCAAATAACTCCGGAACAATCAGTGAATAACCCAGTAACAATCAGTGAATACTCAGTAAGATCCCTGTCAAATAACCCAGGAACAATCAGTGAATGCTCAGTAAGATCCCAGTCAAATAACACAGGAACAATCAGTGAATGCTCAGTAATATCCCAGTCAAATAACCCAAGAACAATCAGGGAATGTTCAGTAAGATCCCAGTCAAATAACTCAGGAACAATCAGTGAATGCTCAGTAAGATCCCAGTCAAATAACTCAGGAACAATCAGTAAATGCTCAGTAAGATCCCAGTCAAATAACTCAAGAACAATCAGTGAATGCTCAGTAAGGTCCCAGTCAAATAACTCCGGAAGAATTCTACAAAACTTAAATGATTATTGATTTGCCAGAAGAAAGTGACAGCAGAATGCAAAACTACAATATAATAAAACAAAAACAAAAAACAAATCGGTGACAGCACAATGCAAAACTACAATATAATAAAACAAACACAAAAATCAGTGACAGCAGAATGCAAAACTACAATATAATAAAACAAACACAAAAATCAGTGACAGCAGAATGCAAAACTACATTATAATAAAACAAACACAAAAATCAGTGACAGCAGAATGCAAAACTACAATATAATAAAACAAACACAAAAATCAGTGACAGCAGAATGCAAAACTACAATATAATAAAACAAACACAAAAAAGTGAGAGAAAGAGGGATAGCAGCTTTACACAAGAAACAGGATTTGATATTTACTGTCTAGGAAGTGTATGTAAGACAGAAGGGGAACACTAAAATTGTAAAAAAAAATAATAAATTAGTGAACATCAGTCCCCCTCCCCTCACGCATCAAATGATCTAATTTGGAGAAAAAAATAATAGAATTAAATGATTTGTTAAATTGTATGGAGAGTGTTTTCATCATCTTGAATGACCTCCCAAATTTCTTTTCCCAGGGCATGTTTTTCAGACTAATTGTTCACCTATACAGGCTATAATTAAGAATAAACAATGAGATGGCACGTTTTCCTCATAGTTGTGAATAATTCAATACTATACAGAGGCCAATTTGGTGTGTCTTCAGTGCACATAGTCTGTGTCTAGGGGCCTATAAAAATCATTTGGTAAACTGTTTATAGTTAATAGTACATGCTAAGGTTATAGGCATCAGACTTATTAACAGATGCTGTGGCTATCGAGCTTATTAAATATTAACATTTTGTCCTTAAAAACATCATGTAATCAGTGCCCCAGATATATCAATAGAAAAGTCAGTAGGTATATATAGGGTTACACTGGTGCAAAGTAATCAAATAACACGCTTCAATCTAAAATTTAAAGTTTAAAAAACGCATCTTGAAGGTAATTACAAGTACAATTATAATAGCAAAATTTCAATGTATAAAAATAAAATTAAAAAACATCAGCAATTTTAGTCTTTGGTGTGTGTGGTAGATTAGATACAATGTTGATACAAGTATTTTACGAAACAATGCAGAGGATAGTACATTGTAATTTCAACTGAATCTTTTTGATTCTTATTTAAATTTAAAAGACTTTCTTGTATGGATTCCCCTCCCATGTAAATAACACAGTCTATAATACAGGTTTTAAAATTATGTTTTATTTTTAACTTCAAAATTTACCATAAACTATATAACATGGATCAATAAACCATTCAACCTGTTTTTTGTTTTTGTTTTTTCTTTATTAGTGGACAATGAGAAAGAAAATCAATATGTCTTATACAGCCATCAAGGGGTTGTCTATGATTAGTACCATTGTCATGACGATATAGATGCCGGTCTCAGGTGTCGAGATTTTCATAAACGGGTTATATTTCCAGCTTACACGCACACCCCCTAAACAATAACATGTACACATTCAGAGAAATATTTCCTTGAATCCATCTTAGCTGTATAATTTTATTGGGAATTGAATCTGATTGCTTCGTGACTGCATTTATTCCTGGCTGAAGCTGGATTATTCCTTGCCCCTGTGTCAACGGTGTAATTTGCACGATGTTCCGTGTCAAGTGAAGGTCCTTTCAGCCGGGCTTATTAATACTTGGCTGGAATAAAATCAGTGGCTATGAGAGAGCAGCATTGCTCATATCGTTCTGATATTATAGCCATAGATCAATGTAATAGCATGGAGAAGCACGCATCTTAGCCCTTTCCTTTTATGGAGCCAGGGCCGTTATGAGAGGGAGGATGACTCTCTAGAGGGTTCTTGTCAAGGCAAGGGCCTTCACGATTAACCCCCGACCTGACGGAGCAAGTGTCAGCACCTTCACACCTTACAGCCAACAACCAAATTATGCATATAATCAGATGGGCCATCTCATTCAGACGGAATACGAAACATTTTTCACGGAGTGCAAGCGTGTTAATGTTTCCCATTTGGGGAATATCCACACAAACTGTATTACATTTCCCTATTTGCCATCAACTTATGACACGAGGGACACACGCCTGTATGCTGAAATTACATTTGGAACAGGGAAAATCAGAAAATTATGAGTCAAAATACCCCAATAAATATCTGTTCTGGGTCAGGTAATCCAATTGTTTTGTCAGATGGAGCCTGCCTCCTATAGCAATATGCACATTTGATAACTGTACAGCCACTTTAACATTCCCCTATGGGTATTAACAAACTGGTCAATCTTCCCCAAGTGTACAAGCCATTTGCCTTTCTACCCAGGAGAGAACGTAGATCAAATATTTGAGACATTATCACAGTGAAACAGAAACAATACCACTTTTTTTCCTATCTCATATCAATCTTTTTATTGTACATTTGTTTTAGAAGGTGAATTGTGAAATTGTCTAGTGACTACTGCAGTAGTATAAATCCCATTCCACCAGCTTTAGAGGGAAAAAATGAAACTGAACATTACATATATATATAATTAACCTATCAATACTTTTTTTTATTCTAAAAGCATCCTGAAAACAAGTTTGATACATTTAAAAGTTAGGTTTGTCTAAAAAAATATAACTGTTCTGATAATTCGTTCACAGACATGCTCAATAATTTGTCTATTTTTTACTACATACAGAACGAGGTGAAAGAATAGTTTATAAATTAGTTTTATTACAATTTATGAGTTACTTGTTTAAAATGTCATTAGTTTGGTTTTTATGCCAAATTTAAGAATTTCAGAGATATGGTGTTGAATTGATTGATATTTTACGCCACACTCTAGATTTTGAATTCTTATATGGTGGCGTTGCCAGGTTTAGTGGTGAGACTAAGTCGGATTTGAACTAAAGGTTTATTTGTCAAAAATGTTCACATTTATTTGGACTGATTGATGTTTTACGTCAAACTCAAAATTATTTCACTTAAATGGGGGCATTGCCAGGTTTAGTGGGGAAGGAAACGAGGCTCTTTGCCCGGAGGAAACTGCATGCCTCAGTGGTCCAGTGGGTTAGAGTGATCGTCCCTCAGTCCCACACAGACCTTCCATCGATGCGGCACAGGTTCGAATCCCACTCAGACTAAATAAAAATTGAAAATTTTCTGAGAGGATTTTTCACTTGGTCGCAGTATGTGAAAAAGTTTCCAGGTACTCGCCGAAGGTCAGGGGTTTCCTCCAGGCAATGAGCCTGGTTTCCTCCCCCATTAAACCTGGCAATGCCGTGAAAAAATCTTGAGTGTGGCATAAAACATCAATCAAATGAACATAAACTATTTTCATTAGGAAATATTAAATGTGAATGAAGGTATAAAATGTCTATTTTTTTTTAACTAACAAAGTATACATCTTTGCAAAAATTATGATAGTCATGGAAGACATTATGACTTATGGTTCAATCTCGAAACCGTAATTAATCTTAAAAGAACTCATGGTTGAATTTGAAAGAAAACGGGGCAGGTGCAGATGCAATGTTGTTAATAAATGTAATTTGTCCTATATTCCATCTCATCAATACTCTTGCACTGTCCCAAACAGACTCCATAACAATTAGTCCAGAGCACGCAAAGCCAAGGGAAAATTCAGTGAAGAGGGAAAATTCAATCATCAAACAGATTTCTGATAGCAGATAACATGCATGCATAATAATGATGAGAGATTTGTGAGGAACACTCGCCACAGATTCACGTCTATAAGGTCATATACAAACTTAATCCCCAGTAGTCATAAATGTCTATGAGATGAGAAGATCTGAAGCAATCTGCTGATGCCTGATTGGTTTACAATATACTTTACGATTGCAATATTCCAAGAGGACATGATGGCATTATCGTTCCCTTGATTAGCACGACTAATTCAATAAGAGAAAGGGTCTGGTGAATACATCAACACATTACCTTCCACAATTGATAATATCCAAATAGAAATTGCCCATTCTGACATATGGATTCTCTACTTTTTATGAGCATTTATTGGTCAACTTATTTCTTTCCCTGATTCGGTAAAAGGGGGATATGCTTTGTAACACAATTGCCAACCATTACAGATAAGCCCCATTTGTTGCAGAGTACATCCATTTATTCCCAGCAATAAAGCCAGTTATATCAATTACTGCATAGAAATTTCACCCAAAATGCTGCTTTATTTCACTATCAAGTTTTATATGCCTCTGGTAATTTTATTCTTTTCCATTTCCTTTCTTAGTGCTTTCTTCTAGGGTGACTTTGTATTGAGGGGAAACTTTTAGAAAGTTGTATAATCAAAGACTGGAAAAGATTAGAGACGGAATTTCACGGAAACATTATTGAATGATTATAGAATAAAGCTTTTCACAAGAAATGGAAATACTACAAAAAGTACTTGAATCAGTGATTGGTTTTGTATGCTGCACGTGACATTTTTACAACGTGATAAAATGTTAACACAGCAAATTAATATAAGACAATTTAAGTAAATAAAGTATAATTAAAAGTATATCATGGAATCCAAAATCTGAAGAATCAGATTGTATGTTGTTCATACACGTTATGTTGTTAATTCACAATGTCCTTGTGAAAGAATTGCCAGGCTCACGCCTATGGTCAGCGGTTTCCTCCAGGCAAAGACCCAGGTTTCCTACCCCACAAAAACCTGGCAACGCCGCCATATAAGTGAAATAATCTTGAGCATGGCATAAACATCTATAAAGCGCAGTGTAAACAAGAGACAGTGGAACAATCAACAAAAGATAACATTTATTTTATTAAAATCTTGTCCGTGAGATGTAATACAACATGGCTAATATCCTATTCTGTTTACGGTAAGCTGGGTGCCCACTTTGATCATAATAGGTGTGATTTGGACAGATTTTATCAGATGAAAATTAGGTCAATACTGAAGGTCATATAGTTAGATCATTATCAGAAGAAACTGCACCACTAATTAACTTAACAGACGACGGAAAAACTATTAAGTATTGATCTGTCCGTATGTTATGTCATACAGTAAAGGTATATATCAACATGGACAACCTAGCTTAAGGTAGTTTTCTTTTTAGCACGGTTGATTAATAACATACGGCCAGGTATCAGAAAACAAACCATGTTTGAAGTATGTAATATGACGGGAAATCTAAAGCGCAAAAAGGACTTGGCCTAAAGCGTCCTGATTGCACCAATCAATCATAATTACAATAATGCAGCGTTACATCTATATCAAGTTACAGGTAAAACTGTTATTAAAAATAATATGGCTATCTGGTTACCAGGTAATGTATTAATAGAATGGCAGAAAGGCTTTTAGATTAAACGCCACATCAACTACTGTAAATACACATAGTAATATTGACTCTAACAGCACATTTCTCCTGGGATGTCTCACAAAATATTTTATAGAATAAGGTGAAGAATTACTTATGGATAACAACTTCTTGGTTTATTGGGTGACTAATAAAGTAATTTTTCACCTAATTGTAACCTTTCAATTTCTAAATGCCATTAAAAGATTTGATATTTTATAGAAGACTGGAAAAAATTCTTATTACATCTATTGCAAAAAAAGCAAAAACAATCTGCATCATTAAAAGAGACATTTTCAAGATTTAAATTGTCGTATCAAATATAGTATGTATGTCATTGGATGATCCAAGGATATGTACTGTTAGAGATCTTTACGAGAGAGTTTAGCTTATTTTTTTCTCCATCAATTCTGAAGGTTTCTAGTAATGTGACAGGCAGGTGGTGGAAGATAATCCGTCAAAAAGAAAAGACGACTAAAACTTTGGCAAGATGAAAAATGTGTTAATGTTGGCAAGGTGTTCTTGTCAGTGTTAAAGACAGCTTAAATGAGGACGAAGTGTTTGCCATATGGAAGACCATTGGAAGTCATATCGAAAACAAACATGAAATTTTGATGAGGTCTACAGAGGATGGCCGAAATGAGCGACGGAAGCCGTGTCAAAACTGTCGAATCTATTGACCTTGGACCATGGTGAAGAAATCTTGATACGATTACAGGCAACCTCTGACACCTGATGGGGCAATATTAAACATATTACCCTCTATTATCTCTCTCCCAAAAGACTACCTTACAACAGCCATAACTGCCATTTTCTCTTCTTGACTTCATAATGAGCCAGTCATTTTAGTGGTTATGCTCTAGAGTTTCTCCTTCTGCTCCAACAAATTTAATAAGTCAACCATCAAATACATAAATAAGACAGAGAAAGTCTTTGTTGTTAATTAATGCTTGAACAACATTTGTTTAAACCAGACATCTATAGCTTCTAGAAGGCTTGGTTCATGCTAATACATGTATGTGTACTTCGACAATCATCTCAAATTCAATGTTTCAAAACCATAGGTTGAACTTTGGTGGATTGAACATGGAGATTGATTGATTGATTGTTTGGCGTTTTACGCCGCGCTCAAGATTATTTCCTTTATATAGCGGCGTTGCCAGTTGTATTGTGGGAGGAAACCAGGCTCTGTGCCCGGAGGAAACCCACGACCTTCCGCTGGTAACTGGCAACCATCCCACATAGGTCGTTCGAGTGAAAACCCAGTCAGAAACTTTTCCAATTTTTGGACTGAGTGGGATTTTGAACATGGAGAAGACTAATTCCTACCACCATTTGAAATCCAATGTTAAAACATCAAGATTTTCCAAACAGTAGAGGCATGGATTTTGAACTTACAGAATAAAGAATATTGTTAAAGCCCTGTTCATATGTTTGTTCTGAATTCCATTCTAAGATTGATTGATCAATGTAAAGTGAGAAATAAGTGTCAACAATATTGATCAATATTGATTGGGCCTCCAAATAAGCTTTCATTGCCTGACCCAATTGTTTTACTGGACGAAATAGTCTGATGAAATAAATCTAATAATGGATGTCCCACGTTTCTGTCAACACGACGAAATAAGGAAATAAGCATTGAGATTGCATAGTTAAGACAAGAAACTGTAAGAATGTTCTGGCACACTAATCAGGTTTTCTATGAGAAATGAGCTATCTTGAGGGCAGGTGCTTGTCATCATGCTCCATGTTCTCAAAACTTCTCAATCCAATTTCTTTTTAGTAATTATCACTTCCAAATCACATAACTGAATATTATCACAGATTGTCTTCAGCATGATAGTAACAGATTATAGTTGATAACATGGAAGTATTTAAAATAAAAACGACAATAATCAATAATTTATGTTATCTGTTTAAAAAAAAGCAGATTTATTGCTGTATGTTTCTTGGTGGAGAATCTTGGATAGTTCGCTTTCGGATTTTTCTGTCATTATTTGTAACCTAATTTTTTAGCGAACTCACAAAATTGAAAATCTTTACATTTACAAAACAGAGTCAATCATGTAATCTTATGATGTAAATGTAAAATGTGTTTCTTGTGTTTTCAGGTGCCAAGATTGTATCTTGTAAAATGTGTTTCTTGTGTTTTCCGGTGCCAAGATTCCAAAGTGCCTTTTTTACCAGATAAAGGTAGGTAGAAAGTTACAGTAGAAAATTATCATTTAGCCGTTTTGATTGGATGTTTGTATGAGTGCCTGGGGCAGTTTAATTTTGGATAGAGTTGTCCAAGTCTGATGGTAAGAATGTGGACACAGCCAGAAGGGTAAATATCCTCAAAATAAGGATTAAAACTGTAATTTGGCAGTAAACCCAACATTAGCATTCTACGGGTATCTTTATGCTCTGGCATATCGGATCTAAAATCCGAGATTGTTTGAGAAGCTGGCCGTCTGTATTTCCTGGGATCAATTTCATTTCCGTACTGAATTTTATGATCATTATTTCTTTTGCCAAGGAGCTGGAACTGTTCTCGACAAATCCTCCAAGGATTTTGGATAAAAATGGTCCCACCAGCACTTTATCCATTGGTACATATTCCACCACAGACTGTCTATATCAAGTCATTTACCAAACCTTTTTGAACAAATTCATTTAGTAAAGATTGTCTACAATAGGTGTATGGAAGAAGTATATATAAGTTATGATATGATGACATAAACAATTGATCTTCAAAGAAAAAGATCAAATACATGTATATTCCATCATTTCTCCAAGTCCAAATTTTTAAACCATTCAATATTACCAATAGCTTTCACAGGGTAGGAAACTGGACTCTTTCCCAGGGGGGATACCCCCCCCCCCCCCCCCCTGGTAAGTCTCCAACATAAGTCAAATGTAGTGAAGAATGTACTAAATTTTAAAAAAATTGCCTTTGAAGTGAATGAGATTCGAACCCGCAAACCGCCAATGAAAGGTCTTTATACGAATAAGAGACAATCGCTCTGTGGAATGTTTTTTTATGATTTTACAATGAAACGAGCAGTCCACAAGTAAAGGTGTTCTTTTAAAATCAGAAATAAAAATATTACCGTAATGAAAACCTGCCTCTCTTGTTGGAAAAAAATCTTCTCAGTGTTCATGACTCAGTTTTTCATCCCCTAAAATTCAATTGTACAGAAAAAAAAATTTATGGAATTTTTTTTAAAATACATAAAAATATTAAAGAAAATTGAAAACCGTAAGATCTATAGTTACATGTACTTCATAATTGGACACCATTCATTATATATAGTATCATAAAATATGTCCCTAAATTCTGTCCTCCAAGACGGCGACAAGATTGTGTAGATTATTCAGTTAATATGGGTGTACATTTTGGAAAGTGAAATCAATCATGTGTACGCAAAACTAGCTATTTTTTTTTAATTTAAAGTTGGACACTGTTAGTTAAAGTGGCATGAGCTGCCAAAATTCACACTTTTTTCATCATTTCTGATCGTCACGACAGTAAGAGGCTCTGAAGGCCATCTAAAAACTAAATGAATGGCGTTGGAATGAGGAAAATCCATACAGGATGTGGCCTGTACGAACCGAAAACATGTTCGAAAAGTAAACAAAATTTAAATAACCGGGACGACCATTCATTCATTCTAAGCCAAAGTTAGTTTAAAACAATACTTTATCGTACATTTTCGAGACTAGAAACACTAAGAAGCTTCTGAATTACACGTCTTGAGAAAAATAGCCAATAATTTCAACATTATGTTGTAACGTCAAAATATCAACATTTTGGCAGCTCATGCCCCTTTAACCCACAGTACATGTAACAGTGAAACTGTAGTTTATTGTTGAAGACATAGTATTAAATATGTTGCTGGACTTGGGAGACAAAGCATTAGACCAAGGGGAACAACTCTAGCCAACTCTAGTGAATCAATACCTTCTTTTACAACATACAATTGTTTTCTCAAACATATAATTACATTGAAATAGTCAAAATATAGCGTGACAAATTGCTTCCAAATAATCTGATTGATAAAAAAATATTTGAAAGGAAAAAAAAATTATACAAAAAAAAAACATTTAAACAATAATATTCTTTCCAAGAAGTAAATTGTAATAAAAATATGGCTATTAATCTGGAAAGTGAATAAATAAAAACTGATAAATCATATCATTATAGCTTGAATTATTAATCACATCACAAATATTATATTCTAAGGTCGCAAGACTATTGCGATATGTAAGTTTATAATGAAAGAGAATTTAATACAATGTAAGACAAGGTTCATCAAACATGGTTAATCAGATCTAATCCAGATATAATCCTAATATAGTGGGTCTTGTTGACTTTTCATATAGAGAGGGCATAAGGGTTAAATAATGAGAGATAATCACTGTGAAGTGTGTGTAGTTTTCCATGCCCTTAACAGAATATCATCTTTATGTGGCAATGTCAGCTTTTCCCAGACAGACCGTCCACTGTAACTAAAAAATATCAATAAAACGCAAACACTCAAGAAGACAGTCTGAAAGCGGTCGTGTTATTTTACCCAAGCACTCATTCTAAGCAAGCGCCTCTTGCCAGGAAAGTGTTTCAGTCTCTCTCAGACGCCCAGAAGAATGGGGTAAAAATGGATGGGATTGAGTTACAATAGTAGGAATGTTAAGATGTGAATCTATCAACACGGCTTCTTAAGACCTCGTCCACTCACGCCTAATCCATATTTCCCCCTGCAAAATTATTGACTACAGGATTAAAGGAAATGAATTGCCAGAAGAGGATTATAAGGGGTACTATTTCCATTTCTCTCAACGGCGGGGAAAATCTAGACTCCCATATGGCAGATTATGCCAAACATTAACCACTGTTAACCCCGCCATAAATATTGAAATATAGAATAAAGGAAAGCCATTTCAAATAAGCTAACTGGAAGATTTAGGCACAAAAGAAATAGGATCTCTTTGGAAACCTTACAGATGACACCCAGCACATCTTTTTTTCAAGACCTTAATGTTATAATCCTATAAAATGATACAGTTTTTCCTTTATTCTCAAGTTTTTCATCCTTCAAACCAAATTTCCCAATAACAAGATTGCCGCTCCATAAAAGGGGATTGCCAGATTTTCACGCCACTTAGAAACTGGAGAACTAGCTCAGATTTAATATTTAATCAAGAAATCTTAGAAAGGAGAATATCAAATAATGGCTCTGGGGTATTAAGTTACTTGTCTACCAGGGCTCACTTTGCAAATATAACCAGGGCATAATTAATGTTTGACACCACACTCAAGATTATTGGACTTGTAGGGGTTGTGTCGCAAGGTTTAGTTGGGAAGGAAATTTGGCTTCGAGTCCGTAGAATTGAGAAAGCACTGACGTTCTTAGCTACCTGACAATCATTCCAGAAAATCAAATGGAAACCTAATCAGATTGATATTTTCTAACTGAATGAGATACAGCTTGTGACCATTTGAATAGAAGGTTTGTGTTGGTTAGAATGCCCCATACTCTTTGTCACCTATTCAAGGACCCCTGAAAAACTTTCTTTATAAAAGATTGATTGATGTTTTACGCCGTACTCAAGATTATTCCCCTTTTATGGTGGCATTGCCAGTTTTAGTGGTGGAAGAAACCTTCAGCGAGTACCTGGCCTCTCTTCCATATACGGTGACAGAGTGAAAAATCCACTCAGAATCAAAAGGAATGGTGAATTTCACAACTTGGCAACTGTCCCAATTCATTATCTGTGACAATCATAAAGTATATCTAGAGTATTGTCAATCAAACTAGCCTCCCTCCAGCGAGTCACATGTTTGAATCAGACGCTGCTATAAGTATGACATTTTTTCACTGGGTTTCATATGATCAACCTGCCAGGTTTCCTTCCAAACGAAACCGTCACAAGAACATATAAACGATATAATAGAGCCAATGATGGGTACAAAATATAGAGTATTGTAGCAATTGAAACAATCTTCTAACAGCACAATCATATGCAATGTTCATCTAATATGAAATTGATTGGGATTTTTTTGTTTTTAGATTTGGCTATAAAAATTCTTGAAAGAGGTAATGTATGCTATACCAATAAAACAATGTGCATTGTTATATTTCTAAGTCTATCAAATGAGTTTTTAAATGATAGTCAAAAGAAAAGCCTTTCTGGGCTTATGTTGTTCGTTACTTGTAAACCGACTTTAAATAAAGTTTCTTGTATCTTGTATAAATGCTATAAACATTTCTTAAACTTGTCTACTGATGTATTTCTCAAGGTTTTGTTTCCAGTAAAATTTCTCCATTGTTTTATCCATGTAGTATTATAAGAGAGCATCTGTTTTACAGACAGACTAAATCTGTCATTCGATGAAATATTGCCATCAAATATCAATAACCAAGAATAATATCAGACAGAGCAATATTTGATTAATATTGTCCCCACTTAATCATATCACACAGATGGATGGGCTTTATGATTGGCTGACAAACACATGTCAGTGACCCGTCGCCGAGGGAAACAGATAATACCCATAATGCTTTTCATAAGTCAATCTTGGGAGCATAAATCCATGCTAGAGGCCCACTAGGGGTTTAGAATAACTCTCGCTCTGCTTACGAACAAATGACATCCAGCAAAATTAATAAATCTATTTTGTGTTTGCGTCTGTCTGCTTTGTGGAGAGGCAGATTGTTCCAGGCTGAAGGTTAAAGCAAAGTCTAAGACAAGGTTGCCAGATCAACTCAAGGCATTATGGAAACTATTTGATGAATAACAGACACAGGCATCCTTTTAATCTAACCATTTTTGACCTGGAATAAATTTCAGGACAAATTGTTGATTTAATTTCCCTTTTAATTTCTAATAATCCAGAATGAAAATCCGTTAATATTCACAAACTGGAATAATAATAGGGCAGGTTCACTCTATTGTGACGGCTGATAATACATTACACTGTGACACATTTGTTCACAAGCAATGTATGAGAGAAGTCTGCCCATCCCATTGTGTCCGGCAAAACTGAAACATTGAGTATCAGCAATGGACAAATGGTTTTATTCAATGTAGCATGAACTGGCAAAATTTTGACTTTTTTAAAATAGATTCCTATCAATAGAAGCTTCGTCGTTTGGAATGTGTTGAAAAACTAAAAGATTGACTTTGAAACAAAAAACTTTGGTAAAGCCAGTAGCCAGTAAGAACCACAGGATGTGTGTAGATAATGGGCAAAATTAAAATAAACTAGTTTCATGAGTGCTTTTTGACATAATGTGATGGATGCATGTCACAGCGCCTGCAACAGAGAGATGACGTCAATGCCATTAAATTCAATCATCATGAAAAATGTTTTTTAAGCCAAAAGGGTCTATTTGATATTTCTGTTTCATGAAATTTTCCCTGTATTTGGCATCTCCTGTCACTTTAAGAGAGAAGTTTATAAACATTCAGATTCATCACATCAAGACTTTGTGAGACTTGTTTATTATTTGCCCTTTTTTCTTATATCTTACTAAAACCATACCAAGGGTAAATACATTGTAGTCGTGAAAAACGTAAAAAAAAGTACGTATTTACATATTCCTATTATGTGTTAGGGTATAAAGGTCTAAATGATATACCTCTTTTTTACACAATTAGAAACTTATCTCCGTGGCTATTTTAGACAAGATTTTCCCTGTGCCTGTGTGTTTTAGTGTTCATAAATATATGTTAGAGGATCATTTAGCATTTGGGAGAAAGGGAATATGTTTTGATGCATTTACCAGCTCAATGAACAGAATTTATGTCTTTTATTTCACTTTTATGCTGTCTGTGACGAAATCCCATCAAAGATAAGAAAGCCTCATTTGTCCGAGTCTCTGGGGAAACCAACAAAAATGCTAGGAGAAAACTAGGAGCAATCAGTTCTTCCCAGGACTTATTCTCTCTGTTTAACCAGTAATAAATGATCAGCCTATACAGGAGAAAATTGTGTTAATACAAAGATGTAGGGAGACAAGGTGTAAAATCCTCCCCAACACGGACAATGGCTTTTGTACCCGGCCATTTACATTAACTATAAAATTCTTTCTTAAATCTCTGGTCAGTTTGTAATTCTGGGGAATAAATCACTAAAGTGTAAAGCTTGGAGATTTCTACAACTTCTTGGACTGCTGTTGAGTTTTATTGGATGGAAGTCGTCAATCCAAACTGACATCTATAGCCTGAAAAAAAGATTACCCTCTAAGCCTAATGATGTCATAAGATTATTTTCTATCTCCTAAGATAAAAGAGTTCCACCAAAACAAGGGACATTATAAGCCAGAAATCTTGATAAATTTGCCTTTCTTGGCATTTTTATTTACAGCCTTCATTGCGAAGTCCACTAGTTCTGAAGACATATGGTTTTGCCATTAACATTTGAGTCATTGGCTTTCTTTGCCAGTTGTTTACCTAAGACCCATAAACACTGAATTCAGCAGTGATGTATAAGAACAATTCCACAAATCCATCTATTGCCAACTCCAATTTCCAATTTACCTTATTTCCTCGATGAAAATTGTACAAAATGGTAAATTCTAACTTGAAAATGGGTTTGATTGTTCATTGTTTGATATTTTACGCCACGCTCAAGATTATTTCACTTATATGGCGCGTTGCCAGTTTTACTGTGGGAGGAAACTGGGCTCTATGTCCGGAGGAAACCCACGACCTTCCGCTGGTAACTGGCAACCATCCCACATGTAAATGGGGACCAATAGTCAAAAGAAAGTCCTTATGAAAATTATGTTTATTTCCAGAAAAACCCTTCACGGTTTGTAATGTGTCATTAATGAGAATAGTGATTTGGAAAATACTATTTTGGGGGTAATAAGGACTATTTCTAGCCCATACACGGCTGTGTATAGTACACTGATCAGTGATCGCATTAATTATTTGTTTATAAATATACCTTTGACATGTTTCACTTATTACCCCCGCGGAATTGTATGTATTTTGTATGTTAATTTATTGATGGAGTAATCATCTAACGTAAAGTGTTAGATTCCCGTATCAATAACGCTGTAATAAAGTTGTAAAGTGCATGGTTTTGTTTTGTTCTAATGCATGAGGTGTTGCCAGGTTAAGTGTGGGGGACATGTACATGCCACCATCTGTAGGTATATGCCAACCATTCTAAATAGGAGGGTCGATTGAAAAAAAAAACCTGGAAAAATCAGCTTCATATGCAGCGTTCCTTCTAAATGTAGGATTTAGAATACAAAAATTCTCGTAAAATAATCTATTGGCTTTTGAAGCACAGTAAATTAGTGGAACGCTCATAGTGATGACCAGATGTAAATTTCTAACATAATCTTCTCAGATTGAGAGGTTTCTGAATTGTTAACGGGTACCATTGGTTTATAAACTAATGACCTTTGACCTGAGATTAATCATTCATAATGTAATCAGAAAGAGGCGGACATTCATTTACCGTGTGTGGCTATGAAGAAACGATACCCATACCCAATCACTGATCTCCAAATGATGTTAATTCCCAGAGATGTTACCCTTTAATAGACCGTCTGAAATGTTCTTCTAGAACAGTTAAACATTCTAACAACACAATTGTCTGACAGCAAAAAATATTTAGAGACCACATGGTCTGATAAATAAAGTAACAAGCACTGAGAATTTTTTTTTTTTTTTTTACAAATTAACAAAGACTTTAATTGGGTCAAGCATAAGCCTTATCTGTATGATCAGAAAATTTTTAAGATGTTTAGAAAAATTTGGGAATGTGGGTTCCCTTAAATTTCTGCATCAACAGTATGCTAACAGTAACATTTCTGATTCAGAGGTCCTAATAAAATGATTGATTGATGTTTTACGCCGCACATAAGATTATTTCACTTGAATGGCGGCGGATAATATATTCAGAGGTACATGTATGTGCAATAGTTTTTTAGAATTCTCGGTCTCTTCAATTTTTTTAAGTCAATTCCCCATCATCAGACATGTGATGATGGTGTAATAAGTCAATATGTGTAAATATGTATACACCAAGTATCAGAAAAAAACGACAAAATGAAAAGTAAGCAAACGAAATGCTGTTTTGTTCTAAAGATATATTATATTTGTCAGTAATTGGCAATGATGTCAAATCAAGAAAACAAGAATCATGATGCTGAATTTAAGTGCGTTGGAAAGCTGGCAATTAAATCTTGACCAAAGACAGAATGTGACATGTCTAGGAAGCAGACTCTGATTTCTTCATAAATGTTGGCATTTTTAGAAGTTTTACGGCAATCTGAATCAAATTATGGGGAGTACTGATGAAGGCAGTATTCTCTATAGAGTTGTCCTGGACCCTCAATGATTAGGCTTGATATGAAACAGTCATCCAACGCAGTCCACACAAAAATAGCAATTTTATTTCAGATGGAAAAGAGGGAAATCTTCATCTGCATATAACTTTTGGAGCAGACCTTGATGACAAGACTTAATGGTTTCTTTGACATCTAGAATAATTACGAGCTGATTGGCAAACTTTCTTCAGCATACAAATATGTCCCTACAGACCATAGATCACCATATTGAAGATATAATGTCCACATGTCAGTACAACTCCTAATACACCATACACATTTAATCTATAAATTGTGATTTTCTACAAAGAAAATTTCACATCTCCAAAGATAATAAAGTATGTAGTAAAGCAGAGAAACAAAAGATCCTGTATATTTGTGCACTAAGGGAAATTCCTATGCTTTACACAGATCATAACTTCTTGTGAGGGTGATGACTCTACAAAGCCAACGAATTGATCTAGTAAGTAAAGAGGTTGGTTTTTGTATAAAGTGCTCAAGATTGTCCTTGCTTTTAAAACTAATACCATTATTATCAATAAGAAAAAAGGCATTAGAAATCTAGAGATCTCTATCACTTGAGATCAAAACATATATCATATGTGCAAAGAGTTTCTCTGGTGTACATCAAAACACACCACTGCTTCCACATGACTCCTCATTATCATACAGGAAAAATTTTGGCTACATTTGAAATTAAATAAAAGAACATACATGTAGTATTGGTTTGAATTTTAAAATCTATTTGGCCAGGAAGCGGCCGGTACCTGGCAACTTTTCAACATTCAGCAATCAAGTCAAAAATCCACTCAGAAATTTGTAAATTGTATTTGATCCTAGAGGGATTCGAACCTGCGGCGTATCATTGGAAGGTCTGTGTCAGACTGAGGGACAATTGTATGACAATAATGTGTAACATAAGCATTTTTTCTAATGTATATTTTTGGGACTCTAAGACAGATTTGAACCTGAGGCAGAGTTGGGGAGCACTGCTTTAACTGCATTCTGCATTCTACTTGAACGTCCAAAGCCCTGATGGCTCTAGTGAAAGATGCCCATCAGAATAAATACTTTCTTATTAAGGAAGCAGGGACCAGAATATTATGTACATGTAGGTATCAAAATCATATGTATGTATGATGCTCCAAAGTCCAAACAATGGGGTTACTTAACGATATCATACACGTACAGTAGATATCAAAATTACATGTGGGACACTTGAGGCCCCAAACAATGGGGTCCTGCTGAAGCATATACGTAATATGCTGTTTCAAAGCCATGAAAGAAACTATCTCTATTGGCCCCAGGAACTGAGCAATATAGTTCACCAAGCTTAAATGAATTTGTTGCATGTAGAAGAATCACGCATTACACCCTAGAGACAACTGCTGTTAATTGTTGGCAAAGTTGTAGTTCAAAGTGTAGCAACATTGAATAAAGGTTAAACAGTTTAAAGTATAACTTGACAAAGCATGTGCTCAGCTATTCTATCTGGTAATGGATCGCCTTATGCTGCAGAAATCCATCTTTGTCACTTCTCGTTGGAAAAGCGCCTTACCATTTAGCAACAGCAAGGATTGCGACACTTTCTTTTTCCCTCTGGGTGTAGAATTTGGGCAATTTAAACACCTAACAGTTTGCATTTTTCATCATAACCAAATGGCTTGTGAACATGTGTCAACTTACAATCGCCTTTCTGAACTGTGCACAGGCCGGAAACAAAGTGATGATATTGTATGTGTGAAATAGTGAGTATAATTGGGGTTATTACAATGAGTGCTGCTGACTTATCCGTACCCAGCACCTACATTATACCTCCTCTCAATCATTCCAAACTAATGACATGCCCAGAAAGGTGTCTAGAACACAATTTTAAGTGCTAATATTTCAAAGAATCTTGTGTCATAATTATCCCAAGGTCAGGACCCATTATTTTATTTAAGCAGCTAATTTGATTGATTTAAGCGACATGCCCCACTTTACTGCTGAGAAGATCTCTGGCCATCACCAACATGTAAAATGATACTCTGTATAAAGAGTTTAATTTCAAGAACTGCACATAACTGTAGACAGTATTTATATTTATTTTCTTTAATTCAAAATGTGATCTAAGTGGCTAGCAAAGATTAATTTATGCATAGATGTGCATTGTACATCTGATAAAAGTTTGAAGCATTTTCTGAACTGTGATACACATGTAATAAAGTGAATGCTTTCAAAGTTTTTATAGCAGTTAAATGCAGTATGCAATATACATGTATGTCCAATATTTAGTTACTGTTGAGACTTACATGCAGTATTATATATTTAATTACATGTAGTATGTAATGCAGTATGTAATTACATACACATGTAATATACATGTATGTCCAACATTTAATTTTAGTTGTAAACTCATGTAAATTAGCTTCCATTACAAATGCTAGAAAGGCTAATGCAGTGAGCGTGACATCAAAAACTGTTTTAAAAAAAGTCCTAAAAAGACAGGCTTTTAAAACTGAAATAGTCCATGTCTTTTCTGCTATCATGTTTTCCCATTCAAGTCATTTGTTTCCTTATAGCTATGTCCATGGGAAGTCTTTAATCATGGCGGCCCAAATTACAGTCAATGACAACTTGTCACATTCAAGACAATCATTTTGATCAAATATACAAAGACTTCCGCTGAGTTGGAAACAGATCTGTGATTAAACGTCTCCATTTCTTCATGTTCTTTGATGATTTATAGAAACACTTGGATTATAAGTGATCATCAATCCATGAGAATACTGGTGTTTCCTCTCATTTATCATGTTAACCGCACATACATACCCGATGGAATTGTATTTTGACAGGCTAATGAATTATCATACACACAAAACAATGACTTCACAGATTTAGTGGCAATGTAAGGCTTCACTTTTAATCTGTTGACCCTTTGATCGCAATCTTTTATAAAAAAATTGGAAAAAGAATCAGTAAAAGCGATGTTTGTAATTTCCATATTTAGGTTTGTGATTTGTGTCTTTGACAATAAAGGAGAGGGAATAGAAAGAAATGAGTAAATACAGTATGGGCGCACTAAATTTTCCTTTCCAGGCATATCAAAACTATATACATGTATCCATTCCTTTAGATCACCAAACTGTGCAAGGCAAGTTTATACTTCTTCTTGTAAATTTATACCTGTAAATGGCGCTTCACCGAATATTAAACAAGAGTGTGTCTTACAGATACATTTTCTGTTTTCTTTAGCACAGTAAACCACAGTTTTCAGCGAGTACCTGGCAACTCTTCCACATATATGGTACATGTAATTCAGTGAAAAACCCATTGCAAATTTTTTTCAATTTTTTTTTTTGGGGGGGGGGGGGGGGCTGAGTCTGTGAACATTGAACATGTGACGCATCGATAGAAGGTCTGTGTAGGACTGAGAGGGACTTACTCAGTCAATGTGACACCTACTGATAAACAAAGACCATATCCCTGATAAAGGAGTGGGATTTAGACCCAACCTATTTATGGTAGGTTTACCGTAGTGTGAGAGAATTTTGTATAAAGAGAAAATGATCAAAATGTCACATATAGCTAAGTTTAACAATCATGCCACTTGAAGGGCTTTATGAAACAACATCCCAATAAACCCATCTCCATTTGTGACTGGATGATGGTCATTACATTCCTCCACTGAGTCCAAGTGAATACATCTAATTGACCATTCCATGATGACAAAGGCTAAGAGTTATGTCTCTATCCACTGAAATCAGTCGCCATTTATTAACTGCAACATCCCTAGCTCTTCCCTGGTCAAACCAAAATCTGCTTTTGACTCGGTAAAACTGAGATTGAAGACCAAAATAATTGGGCGAGGAAACTGACTGCAAGGTCTTTGTTGGAGGGGGATGCATATATATGCTATATAGGTACAATCTTGATTAATGAATTAGAGATCACAGTTGTTGAAGTCATCAGAAATCCTTGTGCACAGAACTTGTTTTTCATTACAGGTATAGATGTCATAGATAACAGAAATAAAAAGTAGTATGTTAAAAGTCTACTCATCACAACATTTCTAAATAGGAGACGGTTACTCAGTAGCTCATTTGACATTGTGACAGTCTCTCAGTCTGACACAGGCCATCACAAATTCAGATCCGAAACCAAATAAAATTGTAATGTTTCTGAATGGGTTTTGAGTCGATCACCATACATGTATATGGAAGAGTTTCCAGTTTGTGGAAGAGTTTCCAAAATTTTGTGTTTTCTCCAGGTATTAAAAGAACCTGGTTACCTTCCCCACTCATCATGGCAGGGCAACCATATAAGTGCGGCGCAAAACAGCGATCAATATAAAATGGGAGTGAAATATGACTTAAGTCCTAAACATTCCAAGTAGTTCAGCAGAACAAAGGAAGGCTAGTGATTCCATATTAATCTACATGTATTTTAGAAGACAACAAAATGCAAGACAGGATCTTTTCTATAATAGTATCAGGACATTTTAGGACTATAATTTTGTTGAGTCTTACTGGATAGATGTTAATTCGGGGCCTCCATAAAGTTAAACCATGATATTTCATCAAGAAAGAATCACGTTTTGGATAAGGTTAAAGAGGAATGTCTGAAGAGATGCAAAACAGACAATGATATTTACACACATTAAAAATCTAAAGAAAAAAAATCTTTTTTTATTGTTATGGATATTAGTATCCAGTCAGATATCTATAATTCATATCATTTGATTTTGTATGATTATTCATTTATTTAGCTGTATCTAAGTTATCGCTAAAAGAAAAGCTCTTGTTTACTGTCCATTAAAAAATGAAAATAATTTTTGCTAAAAACAAAAATTCCAAGACCTGTACTGTCTGGAGAAATGCAGAAACATTTATTTTTTTGGTTAATTTGAACGGATTCAGCATTTTGGTGGCCACTTGGTGCAGTTTGTGTCAGGTGGAGATTTGACAAGCTTGATGCGAACAAGACTTGCTTTACAAACCTAATATCTTACTAATCTCACTGTCAGTATTTATTATCCATCTTCAGAGTCTCTGAGGTAAACGCACTATGAGGGAACAATGGTAATGTCAATACACATGGACTCACACTCACATTGACTCATTTTGTTGGCAATTTTGTTTTCTCTTGATGGGCACTCGGCATGTGAATCTGACATTTGGAGGGCTTGTACCAGCTCCAAGATGGCCCATTTCTAGCACATTAAATTAGCAGATTATTTTATGGGGTGAGAGAAATATGAACTGTTTATTACAGATGGCAGTGTTGAGAGGCCATCAAGTTAGCCCCTGACATGTAGAGGGCACCTCCTCTATCCATACACCTCATCATTACAGCGAGACTCCTAAAAGCATTCTAATCCACTCAAAGCAGCCATCGAGCCAGAGTCTAACCAGACAAAAATATTCTTACAATTTTTGCGTAGAAGTTTATTTTAAGGAGATTTCCTAACAATTATGTACATGAAGATGGAGACATTTGGAAGATAAAGCAATAAATACGACCATCTTATGCAAATCTAATCAAATCGGAAGGGCTACAATTTCTTTTTAGGGCCCGAACTGACTCGTGTCAAAAAAGGATTTTCTGTCAGAACTTATCACGGTCAGTAGTTTTCTACAAATGTCATTGCTTCTTATTCCCAGTTAATACAGCCATTATTCTATTCTGGTATTGGCCAGCCCTTTACAATGTAGTCAATAAGTGATTTGCCTTCCCATATGAAATTGGGTAATTGTATTAATTATACACAAACTGTCTTTCTTTTCTAAAAGAAACAATGGAGTCTGTGAAGCGTCGGTCAGATCTAATTCATTTTTATACATAAAGCAGAGAAATCATTAGGGAATTCCCCTTTTGAATTCCGTCGCTAATACTGGTCGGCATAAGAACAGTTTGTCGGCAATGGCTTTGAGGAGAAGTTTTCGCTGAGAAAGGGGAAACTGAAGCTTTCCAGGCAGAATTATCACACTAATTCCTAATAAAATGGCACGGAGTGACTAGGAAAGAGGTGTGCTGCAGGTTGTCACATTATTAAATCACAATGGTTATTTGGGAGAAGGAGATTCCAGTGCAATGAACTGTCTTCGGCTTCACTACTCTCTTTGTAGGCCCGGCTCTATCCCTGTCTCATTATAAGAGATGTATTGAACATATCAGTCTATAACTTCACTACCACTAGCAGCCAGGGGTCGCAGAGGAATTATAAATTACTAATACAACACACCAATTACAACCAAGGGTTGGTCTCGTCAAAAAAATAGCTTGGTGAAATTATCAGTTGAACAGAGCAAGCAGGCCGTAAACTTTGGCTTCAGAACATCCTATTGAAGATTGATCGCCTAATAATCTCCCTTGCTGGTATATGTCAAATAATGGCGACAGGAAAAAAGTATGCCCTGGTGCCAATAAACCCTGTGTAAAATTGTACTTAGCATTTTACTACCAATACACAGACAGTGATAGATTTGAAAACTTCTTCAATTTAACCTCTCTTTAGCTTGTTTTTTTTTCCTCCCTCATGATAGTTCAAGATACAAATGAATTTAATGGTGGGGCTCAAGTAATTCATCTGTCTTTTCATAGAAAAAAATCCAATAAATTAATGCCTCAATAAATTATATACTGTTTTTCTGGACTTAATGTTTATCGTCATTATAAGTAGGCCTACAGTACATGATCTTGACTTCGTAAATTATACTAATTCAAGATTCAAAAATCATCTTATTCACAAATTGCTCGATGTTTATGCCCTCTGGAAATTATTCCACTTATAATATGGCAATGTTGCCTGAAACGTTCAACTTGTACCTGCCCCCCCCCCCCCCCCCCCCTCCCATATTTAAATACTGGAGTTGTAGGCTTTTATATTGAAATAAGATCTTTTGTCTAATTTGAAGATTCTAAAACTTAAAAGAACTCGTTGCAAGGAATTGTTGATATTTTTCATAAAACATGGACGAACCCTACTGTAGTCAGTTGTGAATGCAATACTAATGTGCATCCATCTGCTAAACTGTAATGATCAGATATTCTTTAGTTATTTCTACATTATGTAATAAGGAAGAAAAAAACACATGTAAGGCAGAAGCTGACATCATCAACAGTACATCCAGTATTTCTTCTGTTTTTTACGAGGAAGCCCAAAGTTGTATTTATTACCTAGCGACATTAACAATGTCGGACTCTGTGGTTGAATAAAAAAAGAATCAACATTTAGTAATTGAGCTTAAAGTAAAAACCTTATAAATACATTATAATTCTTTTTGACCGTATTCCAAGAAATGGTATGCTTATAGAAACATAGGGACGTATTGATCTTATACATCTGACGTATTAATTCTGTTCATTGGCAAATAAGCTGTGTCATCTATCAATAATTAATTTAAGCCTATGCTAAACTGTAAACGCCTCAAACAAATTTCACATTAAGAGCAATGTATTATATATATATATACCAAATGATGAAAAACAGAACTATTGTGGTCTGCACTCTGTCAGCACAAATTTGGTTAGTTTAAATCCACTCTGCATTAAAGTGGCATAAGCTGCCAAAATTCACACTTTTTTCATAATTTCTGATCGTCATGACAGTAAGGGGCTCTGAACTCCATTGAAAAACTAAATGATTAGCGTTGGAATGAGGAAAATCTGTACAGTATGTGGCCTGTACGAACCGGCATATTGTTCGAAAAGTAAACAAAATTTAAATATTAAACTGAGACGACCATTCATTCATTCTAAGCCAAAGTTAGTTCAAAACAACACTTTATCGTACATTCTCAAGACTAGAAGCACTAAAAATGTTCTGAATTATACGTCTTGAGAAAAATAACCAATAATTTCAGTATTCTGTTTTTACTTCAAAATATTAACATTTTGGAAGCTCATGCCACTTTAAAGATAAATTTGAAGTTTACTATAGTACTGTGGTATTAAATATTGGGTGCATCAAAAATAAGTTCAATCCTCAATATAAATTTGATGCTTCAATAACACTTAATTATTTAACTTCTTACGAAAAAAAAAACATTGAAGTCTGTTTTGATGTCAGAAGGATATTGTCACTTTAAGAGTTCACTTTATAGAAATTTAAAAATCAAATATATTTTCAAAACTAAAGAATAACACCAGTGCTTCAAATAGAATTAGACTTATTGATTGGTGTTTTAAAGCGCACCCAAGATTAGGTCACTTATGGTAGCTTTGCCAGGTTTAGTGGGGGAGGAACCAAAAACATTCAGTTCTGCATGTCAACCTAATAGAATTAGAGGTTCATTCATAAAAATACGTTATCACTTTTGGCAAAACATAAAGAAAAGAGGCAAAGAAATCATTAAATGGTTATCACTGAGATAATAAACTTTCGTAAGCATAGCAAATCTACAAATGTAGCAGTGAATTTTGTATGTTTTATGTCAGAAATTGAATTTACAAGTACATGTTCTTCAAATTAGAAGATATTCCATAATTTCTGTTCCTAAAAACCTTTAAAATTTTCAACACTGAACTACTCTTGAGAATCAAAATTAATGACAGGTTTCTGAATGTTGGCAGCTCATGCCACTTTAAATGAGATAATGTGAAGTAAAATCTTCTAGGCTGGGGCCTTATTCCAAAAATACTAGTGCAGGGGACATAACTCTTCATATCTGAAGTATTGAGCCAAGGGACAAAACTCTTATATTCATATTTAAAGGGGAAGAAAACAAAAAATATTTTATGGTTCCGAAGAAGCATGCTTATTTTTCATTTCCAACGATACCAAACACATATTTTTGTGATTTTTTCATGGTAGATGATACAGTTTATAAAATAGCCTCTTATGTTACATACACAAAACAAATTTCTCAACTTTCAAAATCGCAAAAATCTTTCAAAAAAATGTTTCTAAAAGTTTATTTAAGCAAATAAATCAAGGTCCATAAAACGATTGGAATTTTAAAAAATTAACTAGTGTTTTTCTCCTCTTTAGACAAAAATGTTGATATTTGCAAATAAAAATTTCAATTTTAAAATATGACTCTACTCAAAAAGTCTAAATTAGAAGCATTTAGTGTTTGTTGCTGCATGTAACTAGTCTCAAGAATGTATGTTAAAGTGAACCTGCCCTTAAATCAACTTTTGTCTGGAATATCACTTTTATTCGTTTACGGTTGAACAAGTTGAAACATTGGAGAAACTGAAATATAACGGAAATTTGCGTGTGTCGTTAAGGCGACAGACAGTTGAACAACATTTGTCATAATAGTGTGCTTTGATCTAACAGCTTAATCACAAAGACAGTCATTCTGGACGTAGCTTAATAAAGCGTGTTGATTTACGTTGTTTTTGGCTATTTTGGAACTTCTATGTGTTCTTTGAAGTAGTGTTTACACCTTACGTTACAATACACATTTTAAGATATTTAATCCGACCAAAGCCAACCAATAAATTTGTGATAGTAAACTTAAAAACAAACAAAGATCTGAAGTGCGTATAATCCTCCATGGGTGAGAGGTTAAACAATTTCTAGTCAATCGGGCGTTCCTTAAAATTATAAGTGGCTGTCGCCATCAGGACCCCTCGGGTCTGGGCAAAAGAAACCGAAGATATATTTATTTTCCAGACAATTTGTTGCGAGTGAAAAACTATTCCACATACATGTATCACATTTACAAGGAGGTTTTTGGCTGACGGTCATGTAAGGGGCATAACTCTTGAAAAACATGTCCGAGCGGATCGATTTTAAATAGGCTTCTTTTACTTGCTGTATTAAACAAATGTAGTAAGTTTTAAAAATGTGAGTGAAAGACTTTTTTTAGATAATGTGTTTACAAGGCTTTTTACCGCAGCGGTAATGTAAGGGGCATAACTCTTGAAAAAACATCCGAGCACGTTGATTTTAAATAGGCTTTTTGTATTTGCTGTAATAAACAAATGTGGGAAGTTTCAAAGTTGTAAGTTAAATACTTTTTTAGATAATGTGTTTACAAGGCTTTTTACAGTAGCGGTAATGTAAGGGGCATAACTCTTGAAAAAAATATCCGAGCGCGTTGATTTTCAATAGGCTTCTTGTACTTGCTGTATTAAGCAAATGTGTGAAGTTTCAAAGTTGTAAGTTAAATACTTTTTTAGATAATGTGTTTACAAGGCTTTTTATAGCAGCGGTAATGTAAGGGGCATAACTCTTGAAAAAAACATTCAAGCGCTTTGATTTTCAATAGGCTTCTTGTACTTGCTGTATTAAGCAAATGTGTGAAGTTTCAAAGTTGTAAGTGAAAGACTTTTTTAGATAATGTGTTTACAAGGCTTTTTATAGCACCGGTAAAGTAAGGGGCATAACTCTTGAAAAAAAACATCCGAGCGCGTTGATTTTAAATAAGCTTCTTGTACTTGCTGTATTAAACAAATGTGTGAAGTTTCAAAGTTGTAAGTTAAATACTTTTTTAGATAATGTGTTTACAAGGCTTTTTACCGCAGCGGTAATGTAAGGAGCATAACTCTGGAAAAAAACATCCGAGCGCGTTGATTTTCAATAGGCTTCTTGTACTTGATGTAATAAACAAATGTGTGAAGTTTCAAAGTTGTAAGTTAAATACTTTTTTAGATAATGTGTTTACAAGGCTTTTTACCGCAGCGGTAATGTAAGGGGCATAACTCTTGAAAAAAACATCCGAGCGCGTTGATTTTAAATAGGTCTCTTGTACTTGCTGTAATAAACAAATGTGTGAAGTTTCAAAGTTGTAAGTTAAAGACTTTTTTAGATAATGTGTTTACAAGGACCAATGGACAGACGGACGACGGAGGCAACGACAATACCCTTCGGGCAAAATTTGCCCGAGGGGTAAAAAACGTTTGCTTTGTGTAGCCCACCCACTGGATAGTAAATTAAACCCTGTCTACTGTGACAAATGTTTTTATTCACTTTCTGATCAAAGACGAAAATCATAGAGTGCAAGACGTGCCATCCAAACTGTAACTCTGGCCAAGATGAACAGTAGTTCTGTGGGTGGTAATCTATAAATGATGTCTATTGATATAAAACATTACAAAACCTACCTACCCAAACTTTACAGAGACGGTTGTGTTACGCTAAGCAAATATATTTTAAAGAGCTGCATCGGCCGACATTTGGTGGTGGTTTAGACATTTCAAACAAACCAGGTTGCAACCTACTACATTTGCATAATTGTGTTTACAGCACGCTCAAAATTATTTCCCATTTATATATTGCTCAGAGGAAAGCCCAACTTTTGGTGAGTTTTTGCCTACCTTTTCCACGTTATAAGGGATTACCATTAGGAAAGCATTCATTAAACATATCAAAATTCTTTGTTTGATTATATATGGATTACGGTAAGAATTCCGCTAATTCAAGGACGAGCAATGTGAAGATAACAAATTATTAGACTGCTTTCTGCCATGTTTGGTCCATGCAGGAGGTAAGACACCCAACGAAAAGTCTCAAACTTTTAGAGTGCTTTTCGTAATATTTTGAGTACTTGAATTAGTGGAATTCTTACCGTACTTATCATATATTAAGATTCTCTTTACCTACCTGTTGTATGTTGAGATGTAACTAATCCAGTATCCAGAGCTTCAGCCTCCATCCCATTGTTAGTAACGGCTGTATTGGCTACAGTGTCAGTTTGTACATTAGCTGAATGGAGTAAATAAAACAGGGAATCAGTTTATTTTACTAAGATTATGTAGCTTTAACTTATTTGGAAAGTTTTGGTGATGAAATACTGAGTTCATCTTTACGTTAAAGTCTTATTTGATTATTGCACCTTCAGGGAACTGTATCTGATACAGGTTATTGTGTAGCTTTTCTCTATCAAAGCATAATGAAAATTAAAACAATCTAATTTATGATTGATGTGCTTGAAAATAAAGATTTCTACAGTAAAATTTCTCCTCAATGCAATAGGAAACAATACACGAGCCGTAACTGTCTCAGTGTGGGAGTTAAAAAAATTGAAAGTAGAAACCGCTGTGAAATCTTGTTTCACTCACTGACTTTAAGACATTTAGTTAACTGAAAACTTTACTTACCAACAGTTCGGGAATTGTGTACAAGCTGTACAGGCACCACAGTCGACTGAAAGGCGTTATGATTCGAAGAGTTGTCCCCCTGTCCACCATTGGGCATACGAAAGACAAAATTAGGCTGTGCGGAGAACCCTTGAGTTGTCTCTCTTTGTAAGATGCCTTGACCACCAGCAGGGAAAAGCACTTGAACAGTTGCTGGGGTGTGCTCAGTGACTTGGGACACTGCTTCTATGTTAAATCTAGGAAGTTGGATTGCTGATGAGGCCAGCTCCGTGGATTGTGGCACTAACTGTATACTCAGTGGGATAGGGTTATTTGGATCTGACGATAAAACGGATTCACTAGAAGCTATCACTTGTTGTTGTTGTAAATTCTCAGGGATATCTTTATGTTGTTGACTTTGCTGGTCATGTGTCTGTATTTGGATGGGCTGTGCAGATTGCTGTACCACGGGATGCGATATAGTTCCAGACATGGGAAGTTGTTGGATGTTCTCGGTCTGTATTTCGCCAACGAAGCCAGTCATAGGGGTACCTAATACGACTACATTCTCCCCTGCTTGGCCAGCGATAAGCTGCGTCCCTAACATCTGAGGTTCTGGGTAAAGTTGACCATTTGCCAGTCGGATTACAGGGTATTGGATACTTGGGAAGACTTGCATAGAGCCAGGCAAGAATCTGGTAGAAGGGTTTATAGAGGAATGTAATTGTTGATGCTGTGACATGCCAACTGATGACACAAGTTGTACTGGAGCTTGGACGACCTGGTGTTGTACAGGTTGTTGTTGTTGTGCTAGATGTGATGCAGACACTGTTGGTGTTACACTCACTTGGCTTTGAGGCACTGCATAAACATAGTTATAAGAAGTAGCAGTGGAGAGCTGTTGAATAGGTTGGCTGTTGGACAGTGAACTGACAGGTGGTCCAGCTTGCTCTTGGGCTTGGCTTTGTGAAATAGCAACTTCCATGACATTTTGTCCATGCCCTGAGCTAGGTAAAGAGAACTGTAAAAGATTTTCTGCGACATCGTGATCTTCAGCTGTTGTTTGTGTTTCATGAGTGACAGTTTCAGTTTGAGGTAAAGGATTATTGGATGAACTATTGGATGAAATCACGGGATTTTGAAGATCTAAAACGGCCAAGGCTGTGCTTTGAAGAGCTGCTATATCTTTGTGTTGCTTCAGATGACTTTTCAGGGAGTCTTCGCGCACAAAGGATGCTGTACACTGGTTGCATGTAAACCGCTGTCGACATTGATTCAATCGTTTGGCGGCAGTTTTGTTATCAGCCGTAGACACAACGGCACCTTTCTTTTTCCTGTTAGCCGCTCTCTGTAAGCGTCTATCAGCAACTTGCTCTGGATGTTTTTTCCTTAAATGAGTGTTGACATTACCTTTCTGTTTAGAGGTATAACTACAGTATTCACAACTATATGGTTTAACATTGCCATGAGTTAACATGTGATTTTTTAAAACTGTTTTGGAAGCACATAAATAGTCACAGATTTTACATCTGAAGTGTCTATTATGTGATTTCACATGTTCTTTAAACATCTTCTTTGAGGAAGTAGAAAATTCGCAGTTTTGACATTTAAGAGCATTTTCCACACCATGGTTTGCCCTTTTATGACTGTTTAAATTACCTACAAGAAAAAATAAGATATTAAATCTGTTATGGAAAAAAGTACTGTTTTGATCAGGTTTCTATTTGTACAGTAGGTACATGTATCTTAACAAGATTGGCCAATGGCAAGCGAATTGCGTTGACTAGTTTCCTAGTCTAATGTGAATTTTTCTGACATTTTTTCGAGAATGGAATCAATTTCAAGCGGTACATGTAGGTGCTGTATGAAATTCCTCACCTATCAAGACAAAAGTGGCTTTAGTAGGGCCTATGTCTTGACTATCGTGCAACAACGATGAAATGTTTTCTGCAATGTAACGTTAATGTGATGTCCGTCAACTAGCAAGATGGCAGACTATTGTGTAGCATAGCGCTTAGCCTATCTAATTAATACACTGTACATATAAGATATCTATGCATGTAAGGTGTCCATATCATTATACTTCAATAAATAGAGAATATTAACTGGTCTAGAAGGGATAATTATTTAAAAACTACAATTGATATTATTTCACTATTTATTGTCGTGTGGGGATAAGAATTAAAAGGGTTGAATATACATTTTCAACTAATACATCACTAATACTGCACGATGTTAATGTTATGACAAACACCAAGAAACGCCGACAAAGCCAACGTGAGAGTGAAGTAGTTAAGGTAAATTTTGCAAGAACTTTCACATACACGAATTCTACAATCCCGTCGAGCACACCAGTACCGCTATTTAATCGTCTCCACTTTAAGGATCTAACTTCACATATAATCCACACCCAAATACACTTACAGTGCAGTAATCTGAATGGCCACAAATTTATGAGACATATCTCTACTGACCCTTCATGTGAATGTGGCCACCAATTTGAATCACCTGAACATTATTTTTAATACTACATGTGTAAATATAGCAACCTTACAAAAAACCTACTAAGTTTCGACTTTCCCACAGATATTCATGTCCTACATGTACATGTACTAAAAGGAAACGGAAACTTAACGCAAGAACAAAACAGTATGGTGTGTGATTCGGTTCATCGGTTCATAGCAAAGTCAAACAGATTCTGACGAACTCAAACCAATAGAAATATAATTATAAATGTGCAACTGTCTGTATTTCATGGAAAGGTGTTTACATAGGCAATTGCCTGTTCACCAATCCATTTCTCTAAGAAGAAATAAATATTGTTTGAAACAACTAATACATCACTGTACATATAGAGGTATCATAAAACTGTCTTCTAGGCTATAGGATTCACACAAAATAATTATTATATTATCATTTTAACTTGACAAAAAGAATAATGATGGCAAATCTTACTTTTCACTGAGCACCTGTAATCACATTCATCACAAGTATATGGTTTCTCTCCTGTATGAGTCCTCATATGCCGTTTAAGATCAGTGTTTATTTTGAACTTGGCATGACACTGTTGACACTGGAACGGAGAATCTCCAGTATGAGATCGAAGATGAACAATCAGCTGACTGGAGTTACGGCTGGCGTACTGGCAAACTTGACATCTGAAAAATAATAACATATTACTTCTAAGAAACACAGCATTTTACAAGTTCCGGCTCTAATTGACCTCTCAGCATAAGGTTGATGTTATTAGTTATCATGGTTGGTGGAGAGGGATACGAAGTATATACATGGTCAGCGTGGGAATTGATAAGGGTCGAGCCGTTAATTCAATCGCAGACATACAAAATAGTTGCAAATGGTGACCTAAAACGAGCACGCGCTACGGCGTCATCAAACGACATCGCCAAAAAAACATTGACATAACGTTCGCCCGTCACCCACAATAAAGTTGAAAAAGTGAGTGGTGCGAGCACGCCCTATGACATCATAAAACAACGTCACGAAACAACGTTCAAAATAGCGTTTGCAAATATTTATCGGATGGCAATTGACCAATCAGATTGCAGAGAAACTACTCTGAGGGATAATAATAGCTATCGTTAGGTCCACAGAGGATTTCACCAGAGAATATGACAATTATCATTAAGTCTTGCAGGCATAACTTTGCAACTGGTCTAAAAGTAAAGGCATATGGTTGCCATGACAGTTCAGCCTTACATTAGGCATACTAGTATGCTGCTGCCGGGCATACACGTTTGGAGATTGCTTGATTGATTGTTTGGTGTTTTACGCCACACTCAAGATTATTTCACTAATATGGCGGCGTTGCCAGTTTTATTGTGGGAGGAAACCGGGCGCTATGCCCAGAGGAAACCCACAACCATTGGTTGTTCGAATGAAAACCCAGTCCAATTTTTTTTTGACTGAGTGGGATTCGAACCCGCGACCCATTGGTGGAAGGCTGTTCGGATTGAGCGTTCAACGCTCTACCTACTGAGCGATGGAGGCCCCGCCATGTTTGGAGAAACAAAAAGTTGGAAATATTTTAAGCAGTTAAGTTTGCCATATTGATTAATTTATTGATCAGCCTTTTTGCTACTTTCACTGATAAGGAGTTAAAACGATAATTAATCAGGTATATTATTTTCAGGCAAGGGGAGGCAACTAAAAATACTCCAGGAGTTATTTCCCCTATTAAAACGTTGTTGTTTGTTGAAGTTAGTACATATTAAAAATATGAAGACCTGATTTGGGGAGTTTTTTCAGAGGTAATTTGATACAATTTATCCATTCTGTAAAGTATAATCCGAATTTTTTCTGGGAAGGTTAAGGCATTTTGAGCAGTAAATTATTTGAAAAATCTTTAATAATCAAAGTTTGTTAACTGAATGTACTAGTTTCAGTGGGAACAATTCATGATTTAAAAATAATATACATGTATACATTATATATTTTAATTTTAAATAGTTTTCACAATGATCTTCATAACTTTCCTTTCATTTCTTTAAAATTTAGAGTGATTTCATTCCATCCTTCGTACCTGTCATGTTTTAGGTTGACATGTTTGTTTTTTATAGAGCTAAAGCCAGTGGATAGTTTTTGTTTGTTTTTTTTTCTGTAAACTCCAATTTATGCTCTTTGTCAGAGTATATGTATAAATTCAAATACTGTTGATTTGTAGGCCAAACTCCTGCCTTTCGTCAACCTAATGAAATATCATGAATTGTGGTTTATTATAACAAACATATGATTGGGTAAAACGTCTAAATGATATGCCCCTTTTTAACACAATAAGAAACTTATCTCAATGGTTATTTTAGACAAGAATATTTTCCCTGTGCGCGTGTGTTTTAGTGGTCAAAAACATAAATTCAGAATCATTTTTAATGAAATATGAAAGATTGTCTAACACATAATAAATTGCGACACCAAAGATTCTTCATTGGCTAAATCCATGAGATGTGTGAAACTTACTTGAATGGCCTTTCCCCAGTGTGAGTTCTTGTATGTTTCTTTAAACTGCTACAGTCAGTGGCTGCATAATTACCTGAAGAGAAGATAAAAAAAATAGGATAAATATAATATGCTCACTGTGACGACCTGTTTTCATATTATAAAGACATTTTTCATTGAAGCCAATTTTCTCCTGTTCACATACATGTGTTAAAGGGGCATGTATGATAAGGTAGTTTTTTTATTGGGAAAATTAGACAAAAACCTTATAACCATTTCATCAGCTCATGCTAATTTAAAATAATGTACATGTAAATAGAATACTTTTCTTTGTTGTTAGTACTGGGAAGTTAATAAAAACAGGTTTTTTTGACAACCTGCTAGAGTGGTGGAAAGTGAGGAAAGGACAGCTTTTACAAGAAGATCTTTAAACGTACATATGTTCTTTGCCCAAAGAAAACCCTGACCTACGATGAGTACCTGGCAACGCATCCACATAAATGTACAGTTTCGAGTGAGTATAGGAGGCAACAAGGCTCAATTCCCTGTAGAAAACCCTTGACCTTCAGCGAGTACCTGAGGACAGGGTGATCGTGTGGACTGTCAGAGTGGGATTCAACGGCCTGTTACCCAGCAATGGAAGCCGGTGTCAATGACACATTGATTGATTGATGTTTTACGCCGCGCCCAAGATTATTTCACTTATATCGCGGTGTTGCCAGGTTTAGTGGAGGAGGAAACGCCCGACCTTTGGCGAGTACCTGGCAACTCTTCCACATACGTCAACCGAGTGAAAAATCCACTCAGAAATTGTTTATTTTCATTTGGCCTGAGTGTGATTGGAACCCGTGCCACATTGATGAGAGGCCTGTGTCGGATTGAAGGACTATCACTCTAACAGACTGCAACACCGAGACCACAAACGACACATTGATGGAAGAACTGTGCCCGGCTGAGAGACTATCATTCTGCCCCACTGAGCCATTGATATGAATGATATGAAAATTCTTACATAGTGAACAAGTGTAAGGTTTCTCCCCTGTATGACCTCTCAGATGGATTTTCAATTTGTCATTCCTATTAAAGCTTTTATTACAATATTCACAAACAAATGGCCGCTCTCCTGTATGAGTTCGGTTGTGTCGTTCCAAATCTTTACCATAGGCTGTGGTAAAATTACAGCCCTGGTGAGGACAGGAGAATTTCTTGGGGGCAGCACTCCGAACTTTTGTTTTCTTAGGTGTTACTGGGTCTAAAATTAGAAAGAAGTCTAATTAAAAAAGTAATATAAAATTTGTTTGAATTGGTATTGAATTTGTCAGAAAGCTTATTGTAATTTGACTTTAAAATAAGCCATATGCAGAGTGTTGTTATACATGAAGACTTGTGCCTGTGAATTGGTTACTAGTGTTCATAAATACATGTATAATATATGACAGCCAAGTGACACCAAAGAGAGTAGATTGACAAGAGTGGTCACTTCGTCCAATCAGCATTGCCGGCATGTTCTTCTGGCCCCCTAGCGGAAGGGTGTTCCGATTGTACATGATTCGATTGTGGGATGCCCCCTACAGAAAGAAGGTTCCTAATGATCGAATCGTCTCAGTTCAAATTTAACATGGCGCGGACGAAGTGACCACTCTTATCAATCTACTCTCTTTGGTGACATCAACGTACATGCACTAGTTACACCTTTCATACTAAATGGGAGTTTTATTTTTTATGAAGTGAAATCCTCTTCAAGTTCAAAGTGTACATTTATGGATGGATCCTGGGTTCATATTCACAAATTTTTCGATTACCAAATTCACCAAAATTGATCCTGGTAAATCTAGCATATTATAGGTTATTAAATGTGTTACAATTTGCTGTTTTGCTTATAAATGTTTCTAGGTACAAATTGATCCTGGTAAATCTAGCATAGCATAGGTTATTAAATGTGTTACAATTTGCTGTTGTTTTGCTTTTATACATTGCAAATGTTTCTTGGTACAGATTGATCTTGGTAAATCTAGCACATTGAAGGCTATTAAAGGATTACAATTTGCTGTTTTGCTTATAAATGTTTCTAGGTACAAATTGATCCTGGTAAATCTAGCATAGTATAGGTTATTAAATGTGTTACAATTTGCTGTTGTTTTGCTTATAAATGTTTCTAGGTACCGGGTACTTACATGTGATATTTGTTGTGAGAATCATCCCAGATGCCATCAACCGTTGCTGTTGGGGAGTTGGGGGCTGAGAGAGCAGACTGTTTGTGCCCAATAGGGAACTTTTGTATACTGGCGGATTTGTTGGGAATACATTTTTGGAAGTTGGCACTATTTGGGTAATATCCTCTCTCGTCTCAGATAAAGTTTGCTGCGGAGTAGATTGCAAAAGTTGTATCATGGTTTGTTGTTCAATATTGTCTCTATGCTCAGAATTCCCAGTCTGTAACGTAATAGGGTATTCAATAATATTTTGAGCTGCTCCATCTGCTGAATATGCGACAAGACCATTTTCTGATTCCTGATGAAGCAAGTTTTCAGTTTGTATGTTATTTTGTTGGTTAACATTTGAAGCTTGTCCATGAGAGTTATAAGTATTGTTATAGAGAGGGTCAGTGGATAAGGCCTGTCGTAAATACTCATGATTATGGGTTTGGGGGAATTCAAAAGAAACGCGCTGCTGATCTGACGGGGGGATATTAGCGGTGAACGTATCCCCTGTATCAGTGATACCATCAATTCCAGTAGTTATATTCATTGAGTGGCTTTCTCTAGCTATGGAATCTTGGGAGGTCTGAGTTGAGGGAGCCATATGTGGACCATCTGCGACAATGTTTAAACTGTTGTTACGTAAGTTCGACAAAAACTCTCCAACTTTCTGAGCACGGCTTAACTCTGTTTCTTCGTTCTTTTGTAAGGCATCTTGATTTGTGGAAATGGAGTGCAGGGACTCGACTGTTTTTGGCTCAATTTGAGGAAAGTGATGGTCGTTTGTTCCAGCAGTCTTGTGTGAAAGAGACTCTTGAGTTTCACTTTCATTCTGGAGATGAACAATCTGTGAGGATGTGTCAGCCAGTTGTAGTAAGTTGTTTTGTGGAGGCTGATCGTTAGACTGGCAGCCATTTTGTTTGTGTTGAAGGAACAAGGTAACGTCATTGAATTGTGATTTGCACAAGCCACAGATGTGTATGTCAAAAACAGCTGAAAAATACAAATGAATTTTCAAATTAAAAACTTTCAGGTATAGGCTTTAATATTAATAGTACAAATTACAAAGAAAATGCAGAGCTCATCACAGACACTGTGATCATTAACTTCTACACGAGGAAACCCACATCAAGTTTTGCTGTCGAATATCTGCCTCAAAATGGTCATAAAAACTCAAACCACTCCAAATGAATTGCAGTTAAATTAGCATGGAAATATTCAATTTCTGGCAACTAAAATACTAAATTAGACTTGAAAATAACTCAAAACTTAGGTTTATGGTCTCAAAACTTTGGCCTTTAAACTCTGGTCATGCAAGGCCAGTGAGTAGACTATACCTTCCCAAGCAGCCATGATTGAGAGAATTTGAGTAGGATAATCATATTGTCAATTAGATGTACACATAAAGCGATATGTGAGTCACATGCAGACAATTCTCAGAAAAATAGGCTTGTCATGCAGCCAATGTGCAGAAAGCAATACAGCTGTGTGAATCATGTATGTACATGTAGGCCTACAGTCATTGCTCAGGTGAGTAAGCAATGGTCAACTATATCAATGATGTGCAGACAATGCTCAGGTGAGAGTCACATGAGGCAAGTGATCAAGTGAGACTCACCTAAAGTGCTCAACTAAGACTCACCTGAAGTGCTCAACTAAGACTCGCCTGAAGTGCTCAACTAAGACTTGCCTGAAGTACTCAAGTGAGACTCAACTGAAGTGTTCAAGTGAGACTCACCTGAAGTGCTCAAGTGAGACTCACCTGAAGTGCTCAAGTGAGACTCACCTGAAGTGCTCAAGTGAGACTCAACTGAAGTGCTCAAGTGAGACTCACCTGAAGTGCTCAAGTGAGACTCACCTGAAGTGCTCAAGTGAGACTCACCTGAAGTGCTCAAGTGAGACTCACCTGAAGTGCTCAAGTGAGACTCACCTGAAGTGCTCAACTGAGACTCACCTGAAGTGCTCAAGTACGAGTCAGCTGAACTCGAATTAAAACAAAAGACCTATGCATAATGGATAGATGGAGGCACTGTATATTTCAAACTTATGTTACATATTATGATATATATAATATGATGTAGCTTATAAATGTAATATGAGCTTACATCTAGTATGGATATTTATTGTAAGAGTCGTCGATAGGGACTTTCAATCTAACGTTAACGCGAGTGCAATTAATTAATCCAAACAATCCAATTCTCGATTTCGGCTTCAATGTGGTCTGATAGTGATAGTGATTGGCACTTTCCATTGGTTTATCCCTTTTGGTTGTATAGGCCCAATAGTGAGTGCAGCAAACTCTATAGGCCTACACAACATGCATACACAACATATGTAATGATCTCACTATATACTCGTTTCAAAGTCTGGTCAACTTTGTGTTTTTGTTGAAACGTTCCATATCAGTGTTCGAAATAGCTGCCATCTTCGTTCTAAATTATAAAAATACTGCTGGGAAATGTTTCCGCGTTCGCTCCTCTTTTTACAGAAAAGTAGGCCTACATTTGAGGGGTAATTGTTTTAAAAAAACTACACTGATAAATTATGGACTTTAAGTTTACTTTTATAGTATTAGTCTTAACTTAAGTTATTTTCTGTGCTCACTTTTAGGCTTTGCTGTTAGATTTAGTGTAGTAGGAGATCTCCAAACTCTGTGGCCAAAGTATGTTGATGATGGGTGGCCACTTACTCACTTAGTGTTACTGCTATTGCTAAACTTACACTTTATCTTTAGTACTTTACAGTTAGTTACATTCGAATGTGAATGTGTGATTGACAGCAAAAATGTAAAATCATATGATACAGGCTGCACATTTTAATTTACTACAGTGAGACACAAGCGTGTTGCTACAGAAACAACACTGTTAGTGTTAGTGATACATGTAGGGCCTACATGTAACATTTTAACGTTACATGTATCACTATCAGGTTATAATTTATAAATATAAGTTATAACTTATATTTATAACTATAACTTATATAGGCTACTCAGTCGACATATTATGAACATTAATTTACAATACGAATCTGAGATTTAGTGCTATCCACGGTGGCTTACGTACCGGCGCGGGTAAATTAATATCAATTGCTGAATTGATGCTAAAAATAAAATGAACTCTGTGGCCAAGAACCGCGTATGTGTTGTTCGTTGGGGCCAGAAGTAAACAGTGAATAAAACGGTTAAAAACAGTACCGGGCCAGGAGCATATTTACGGCCCCTGAACAAGCAGTTGGAATAAAAATGACAACAACAACAATGGATTTTGCTGAAAACAAATCGGGTCAGTTGTGTCAGCCAAGTCTCACCTCGTTCAGTAGATACTTTGTCACATTTTTGAGCCTCCATATTCATTGTATCGATTTTCAGGGCGCGAAAAGATGAGAAATTTCCAAACAAAACATCATTATGCAGGCGGGCAAGGGCAAAATGGCGGAACGTGGATACTCATATGAGTGAATGTCTTTTCCTCTCACTAGGAGGCGCCACCTGTATTATTAACGAAATGAAAGTAGCGACATCCTTAAGCCTTTGGCCTATAGTTTTATACAAATATAGACTTTTACAATGAACACTTTAGATAAAATACATCATATCTCAATTTAGAGAAATTATTCTCTTAATTTGATTAGCTTTTGATTATTTTGTTTTATTTTTCTAAAAGAAGTTATGTTTAATAAAGTAGGTTACGTGTTTACGGGGAGGCATATAACGTAGCCTAGAGGCTACATGTAGGCCTATGCACATGATAGGGGCATATCTATAAGCCTACGGAAGCGCTTACATTTATTATTTAGCTACTAGTATCTTATAATTTTGGAGATACTAACTTAATTCGGAGTTAATTAGCTAATTGGAACGTAGTAATTCAGAATTATAGCAGCTAATTCTGACTTAATACATGTAGGCCGGCCTAACTCCGATTTATATTGGGCTAAGTCAGAAAAATAGGCCTAGAAGGCCTACCGGGTAACTATAGACCCTATACTATAGACCTAACTCCGAATTGGCCAATTACTGCCTCAAATTAAGCTGCTAATTCGGAGTTACCAAATCGGAGCTAATTCGGAGAACTTTACTAACTCCGAATTTAAATCGGAAATGTAGAGTAGCCTATAGGGGTTAACTCCGAATTAGCGGCTAAATCGGAAACAGTTTAACTCCGAATTAGCAAATTGGGACTTTGTAGATTCGAATTAGCGTGTAATTAGGAATTAGTAACTCGACATTAAGCGCTCTAATTCGTAGTTAGTAGGCCTATTTCCAAATTACGAGATGTAACTCCGAATTATCAACAAACAAAAAAAAGCACCTGACCTTAATACGCTTCCATACATAGGCCCGCCGGATAGGCCTATAAGCCTACTTCGATTTTCTGTAATAAATAACATGCTCAGGTACTGTTATGGGAATATTTATTTTATGCTGGTAAACGAAAGAGCTTGTACTATAAATATTCTTCTGAACATTTGAGGCCTAACCTTATCTGAAACCCATTATCACCACAACCATCAAACAATTCTGCAAAAAATGTTAATATTGTATCAAGTTCCTGCATGTGTCTGCATGTTATTAATTGACGAGGAGTCCAACGTCATAATTTCGTCTGTCTGTAAACATTGAAATGAAAAAAATAATCCCAAACATGCACATGTTACTTTGCTAAACAGGAAAATATTATTTTTTAAAATGAATTTTAAAGTATTTAGCTGAAATATTCTCCTAAGTACGGTATAGGTCTTATATCTATATACGTCATGATTGTTATCATACTCCAAAATAGCCTCTTATATCAGAAGAAACATTACTATACTGCTCTAGGCCTAGTTTATTTTGTTTATTTTGATAACAGAATATCAGGTGATCCCTGGCCTCCATAGTTTTAATAATGAATTGCTCAAAATTATTATTGCAATCTAATTTAAATTTGGCAAGTACGTCACAAGTTGTAACTTTCGGAACAGTGAAAAAATAGAAAACTTTTATATAAAAATAAAATGCCAGACCTTGATCGATCACACTTATAGGCTTATCAAGCCATTTGTATGCATGTGAAAAGGGCCCACTTAACCTGGACATGTTTAGGCTAACTCGAGCTGTATAGCTAGGCTATAAAAAATAGATTCGAAAATGTTGCATCTCATGCCCTATAGACCTAAGCCTATATACTTCCAGATATGTTTAATATGCCTTAAAGGCACGTAGTGTAAAAGCATACCTAAAGCTGTCCGAAATACACCAAACGATCGACCAGAAGCTGTGTATAGCCTATCTTCTATGTTAGATTAGGCCTCAACTCAAATCAGGTATGTGGGGTTTTTCCAATCTAAAATAGAGATTGATCCTTCTGCCATTCGCCTCGTGCTGAAGATCTCGATCTCGAATGGAGTTTTTCAAGTTGTTGGTTTCAACTGCCTTTTAATTGTTCAGGCGAGGGTCCATCCGCGCAGGCCTCGGAAGCTCTGAACTCCAATCCCTAGGGGAATTGTGGCTTGTAAACATGGGACATATTTTCATCAATCTTCAATGAAATAATAATTACTTATTTTGTCTCACCGGGATTGTTCAAGTTGCTGGATTCAACTATCTTTATTTTTAGGATCAGGTCCCCCAAGGCCCAGGAAGCTATATATATAGCCAGATGGCGGGAATGAATTTTTGCATGTTTTAAAATGTATTTTAGCAACTCAAATGTGGGTTGAGGAATATGTTTACAGGAAATTTTTAAGTCATAAATATATATGACGCTACATCGCAATGACGCATCAAGATGCATTCTAAAAGGAATTGTTTTTAATGTCTTTGTCATCTTGAAAAAAGACATAACAGCAGTCATTTTTCGTTCCGCCGGGTGTTCTGCTTTCCCTGTGTATGTGTATTGCGAACAGGAGGGGATCGTTCACACCAGATGAACTAGCTGATGATATTGGTGTAGCTGGACAGATTAGGTCTGTGGGTGAGTTTTAGGCCTTTTGTCCTTCAAAAGTGCCCCCCCCCCCCCCCCCCCCCCCCTTTGGTATTTGTTTGACATTTCAGATTGAATGGTTCTTGCAAATCATTTATTGATTCTTTCAAATAATTTATGAGTGTTATAGACCGATATAACAATTGCTTATAAGTCGCTATATTGGATTTGAACAGATGATAACCATTTGTCCGCATTGTGAGAAAGCTGATACACTGTAAAATGTAACCCGTAAATTTTACGGTAGAATACTGGCAGCTGGGCTGCCAACTTTCTACCGTAAAAATAAGGGTAGACCGTAAAATCAACTAGCCACATTCCTAATCAGTGAATGTGAAAAAACATTATGAAATCAGCAGGCTAAGAAATACAGGACTTTAAATCGTCAACCCCAGCATGGATCTGTTAATGTAGATTTTCAAATGTTATGTACCCCCAACGAAATAGTAAAACTGACTACTTCTGCAAGTTGACAAACATATATTTATTTGAAAATTTTTTAAAAAATGCTGATGAAAATTCTCACTTAGGGCAGGTACCTCAATCTACGCTTTCAAATAAAGCTATGTTAGATTATCTATCTTAGCCTATAATGACAAATTTTTCTTATATTAAATCGCCTACGGCGGGATTCGAACCTCTAACCTCCCATACCGGAGCTGCGCAGAACTATGTGCGCACTAGCCATAACCGTATCCTTTAACCACTGCACTAACTTCGAATATGTACCAAAAACGGCCACATTTCCATGCCTATCTAGCGCTTCGTTGTGCGCATGCGCACTTCCGTTTTTTTCGCTCCCTTTGATCCGCAATGACGTATTTTGGACGAATCCTTCACGGAAACAACCGAGGAGTTCAGATCTCGTTAGCTCGGAAACGACAACTCTGTCTCAAAGTTATTTTACGGTACACGACCGTAAAGCTTCCACTGAAGTATAAAACGGCAATTTACCGTTAATTTTAAAATATTCTACTGTAGAATTGACGGTAAACGGTTACAGTGTACCGAATTTCGTTCGGTACTATTTGCGGTAGATGAGTATGGCTATATGTGATTAGGTTTTTTCGAAAAAGCGCCATTTTCAACCTCTGTTGGTTAGTGGATAGATGTTTCGTTGGTGTTCGTTTGGGCCGTTTCACAAAGCCGTCGCAAAGTGCGATCAATCGCAGTTGCCATGACGTCGTATCTCTTCACTATGGTATCCAACGGCAACTATGCGTCGTTTGCGATGCGACTGCTTTGTTAAACGAGCCCCTGGTCGGTGTTCTGGTCCAGTCTAAGGATTGGCGTTTGTTCAGATTCGATGTAAGAATCTGTTTTGCCGACAGGTATCAGATTGTGCATCCAACAAAGCATAAACCAACGTTTCTTTATCAGGCTGACCCTTGTGTGAGACAAACACATGCAGGAACTATCATAGAACTTTTGCTACACCCTTCAGCCGAGAAATCTGGGCTCTGCCGAATTTTTTTTTCTCTCCGTGTTCGTCACATTAGCAGCCATATAATACCAGTCGCCGTAAGACCGATAATCCGGGCTACTACACCCTTGTAACTCGTGTGAATAATAAATAGCGCCAGTGTTTATTGATATATGTTAATGAGGTCACCGCGCCGGCGCCCTGGGGGATTCCGGTGCTTTGACCTTGCCCTGGCATTCTCTGAGTTATTGTTGTTGTAACTTACAATTGTGCCAATAAACCTTGGTACTTTTATAATACGGAAGTGATCTTGCTGGACTCATTCTTTCACCGTGGAATATATAAACTTTCCTTTTTACTGGCGTGGTGGCAGCGCTACAAGATAAGTGTACCCACGAGAGGCCTTCAAAATAGGCGGACAATTCTACGGTGAGGATATTCACATACAGCGTGGCCGGCAAGTTTGCATTGTAATTTTGCATGATTTCACACGTTATTAACTGTAAGTAACATTTATTTCATCATGGCTCATATGCAAAGGGCCCCAAAGCAGTGGTCTCTGACCAAAAATGAGACTGTAAATTCGTTTGAAAGTTGGCGACAGAATCTCCAATACACACTTTCTCTAGATGTCAATTTCGCCCCATTTCTTATCGATGGGGTTTCATGGGATAAGAAATCTAGGTCATCTCCACTCAGAGGTTTCACTGATGACGACGACAACATACCAGAAATTAAACGACGGAGCGCGGAACAGAAAATGACAATGCTTGAATTAATGTTGGGCCAAATCGCTAATTTTTGTCCTGTCATCTCCCGTAATACCATAGTCAAAAATTCTACTTCGATGGATGAAATTTGGCAAGTAATTCGACTTCACTATGGGTTTCAGTCCACTGGGGCCCATTTTATTGATTTTGCTGCAATTCATCTGCAGCCTGATGAACGCCCCGAGGACCTATTTCAACGACTGACAGCGTTTATTGACGACAATCTACTTGGTCGGGACTGTGGGATATCACATCACAACCACTTAGTGACCGAAGATGAAGAACTGTCGCCTACTTTGGAAAACATGATTGTGCTAACCTGGTTACGTCTAATCCACCCTGATCTCCCAAAACTAGTTAAACAACGGTACGGTACAGAGCTACGCTCGCGGACTTTGGCTTCAATTAAGCCTGAGATATCTCAGGCCTTATCTTCCTTATTAGATGAAATTAACACATCCGACAACACTAAGGTTTTTCGCTCCTCTGCATCATTTCACGCTGGACAGCCAAAATTACACCTAACGACTCACATCAATAGGGCTGCGCCAAGTCATACTCACACCTCTAACCCTACACGACCTCGACGTTCTTGTCCCCTTTGTAAACAGACAGGCAGACCTGACCAACATTTCTTAAGTTCGTGCAAATTTTTACCCGAGGCTGACCGTAAATATATGGCGAAAGCCCGACAGATATGTAATATTCTTGACGACGATTTTAACCCCGAAAACGCCACATTTCTAAACCCGCCTACTACCACAGATACCGTAGCCACTGATATTGACCCTTCGGCCATTCTACGAGTGCAAGTTAGACAATCGCCATATTTAGATGTTTTCTTTGGACACCACACTCCGCGTATTACCATAGACAGTGGAGCTACCGGCAACATGATTAGACACTCCACAGCTAAACTCCTCGGCGTACCTATTTCAAAGAGTTCTCAGTCCGCTCATCAAGCGGACGGTTCTTCCCCGCTAAAAGTAGTGGGCGAGACGAAATTTACTATGTCACGTGATGACTTAACTTTCCACTTCCAGGGGCTCGTTATCGAAAACTTAGATGTAGATATTTTAGCTGGAACTCCCTTTATGGAAAGTAATGACGTCAGCGTCCGGCCGGCTAAACGCCACGTCATGATCGGCGATAGTATCACATACCCTTATGGTTCTCCTGAAGTTTCATCCCCGCCCAATGCCGTCCGCCGTGCTCATGTATTGCGTGGCCCGCCCCAAACCACCACAATTTGGCCTGGTGAGTTTGTCGAAATTGATCTTCCTCCCGATCTCATTCACTCTGATGGAACTTTCGCTTTGGAGCCCCGGTCCGACACCGCAGGGAATAGTTCCTCCAAGACAGTCAGTTGGCCGTCCCCTTCTTTAATATCTAGTGTATCTGGCAAAATCCGTATCCCAAATCTAAGTTTAAGCCCCCAAACCGTGAAACGAAATCAGCACTTTTGCCAAGTCAACCTAGTTTACACCCCGAGTGTATCAGCCGACACTAACCCTACCTCATCGCAACAAAGGACTGTAACTCCGTTTGACCAAGTAAATTCTGTCCAATTAGACCCTGACAATATAATGCCCAATAGCTTGAAAACACAATTTAACGTTTTACACACCGAGTTTTATAAGGTATTTTCTCCTTCCTTCAAATGCTATAACGGGAAAAGTGGCCCGTTTCAGGCTGTCGTAAATATGGGCCCCGTCCAGCCCCCGCAGCGTAAAGGCCGCCTCCCACAATATTCTAAGAATAAACTTGATGAGCTCCAGGAAAAGTTTGATGAATTAGAAAGTTTAGGTGTCTTTGCCCGTCCAGAAGATGTGGGGGTAAATGTAGAATACCTCAATCCGTCCTTCCTAGTTAAAAAACCTAATGGGGGATATAGACTTGTAACTGCTTTTACGGATGTGGGTCGCTACAGCAAGCCCCAACCATCGCTCATGCCTGACGTGGATTCTACCCTGCGTAAAATCGCCAAGTGGAAGTTTATTATTACAACTGATCTTACGAGTGCGTTTTACCAAATTCCGCTCTCCAAAGTATCTATGAAATATTGTGGTGTCACAACACCATTCCGAGGTGTTCGAGTTTATACGCGGTCAGCAATGGGCATGCCCGGTTCAGAGACTGCGCTCGAAGAGCTACTGTGTCGCGTACTAGGGGATTTGCTCCAAGAGGGAGTCGTCGCTAAACTAGCCGACGATTTATATTGTGGAGGAGATTCCATTGAGGACCTACTTATAACTTGGCGACGAGTCTTGCAATTACTAGACGACAATGGGCTGTGTCTCTCAGCCTCAAAAACCACTATTTGTCCGAAATCTGTGTCGATCCTTGGGTGGATTTGGAACCAGGGTTCCCTAGTCGCTAGCCCCCATCGAATTGCAACCCTGTCCAGTTGCTCGCCTCCAGTAACGGTAACTGGGGTACGGTCATTCTTAGGTGCGTACAAATTCTTAGCTCGTGTCATTCCACATTGCGCCTCCCTTCTTGCTCCCCTTGAGACAGCCATTTGTGGTTTCCAGTCTAATGACAAAGTAAAATGGTCAGATGCGTTGCTTGTTTCCTTTAAAGATGCCCAAACGGCGTTGTTAACGCATAAAGCTATAGTACTACCTCGCCCATCCGACCATCTGTGGATAGTAACAGACGCGGCAGTTAGGACGCCTGGCCTAGGTGCCACTCTATATGTTTCCAGGGAAGGTAAGCCGCGCCTGGCGGGATTTTTTAGTGCTAAACTGCGCGGTTGTCAACTCAATTGGTTACCCTGCGAAGTGGAGGCACTGTCTATAGCCGTCGCTACAAAACACTTCAGCCCGTACATAATTCAGTCAGAACACAAAACCAATATCCTGACAGATAGCAAGCCCTGTGTACAGGCCTTTGAAAAATTGTGCCGGGGCGAGTTTTCGGCCAGTCCCCGGGTTTCTACATTTTTGTCTACGGCCAGTCGTTATCAAGTATCCATTCGACATCTTGCTGGTAAAACAAATATACCGTCAGACTTTGCAAGTCGCAATGCCCCTGAATGCAACAACCCTTCTTGTCAAATATGCAAATTTGTGAACCTAACGCAAGAGTCCACAGTATGCCGCTTATCCTCAGTGGATATCCTACGTGGAAATTCTAAACCCCCGTATACGACTAGATCAACTTGGCTAGCACTACAAGCCGATTGTTCCGATCTTCGCAGGACGCATGCACATTTAATTCAGGGAACCCGTCCCTCAAAGAAACAAACTAATTTGACTGACATAAAACGCTACTTGAACGTGGTCACTTTTGCAAAGGATGGCGTATTAGTAGTGAAGGCTACCGATCCTTTTGCACCCACCAGGGATCGTATCGTTGTTCCCCGACAGGTTCTAGACGGTTTTCTGACATCACAACATTTACAGTTAGACCATCCATCCCCACATCAACTGAAACAAGTCATCCAACGATATTTTTTTGCCCTTGACATGGACAAGACTATTGATCGAGTTTCCATTTCCTGTCACCAATGTGCTTCTCTAAGGAAAGTTCCCCACAGTGTTATTCCTCAATCTACAAATGAATCCCCAGAAACCATCGGTGTATCATTTGCTGCTGACGTGATGAAACGTAATCGTCAACTTGTGTTGGTAGTACGCGAGTGTGTAACATCTTTCACCGCCACTACGCTCTTGGAAAGTGAATCAAAGGACGACATTCGCAACGCTGTTCTTTCCTTATGCATCGGATTACGCCCTATGGATGGACCTCTGGCAGTCGTTAGAACTGACTGTGCACCTGGATTCACCTCTTTAGTTAATGATGAGCTCCTGAAACGTCACCGCATTCAAATTGAACCTGGACGCACTAAAAACAAGAACAAGAACCCGGTTGCAGAAAAAGCCATACAGGAACTTGAAAATGAACTTCTTCGACAGGACCCTGTTTGTGGAACCGTCACATCCTTATCTTTGTCTATAGCTACAGCTCGTCTAAACACTCGAATCAGATCCCGAGGACTATCTTCCCGAGAAATGTTGACCCAAAGGGACCAGTTCACTAGTGAACAACTTCCAGTTAATGACCAACTACTTATCTCTGAACAACACCAACAGCGTGTGACCAATCACCCCTTTAGTGAGATTTGTAAGGCTCCCAGTGGAAATCTAAATCCTGACACTAAGGTTGCCGTGGGTGATTTGGTTTATCTCTATACCGACCGTGACAAAAACCGTGGCAGAGATCGATACCTTGTGGTGTCTATCGATGGTAACTGGTGTAACATACGCAAGTTTAGAGGGAGTCAATTACGAAATTCGTCATATCGTGTGAAGCGTACCGAATGTTTCACAGTGCCCCATTTCCAACAGAAAGGTTTAGGAAAATTCAATGAAACTTTGTCATCTGACGACGAATTGGAAGTGGAGCTCCCCCCTCCTTCGCCACCAAGTATACCGGTGGAAATTACCGGCTCACACGATAACCTCGACATTGACACTTTACCCCCGGCCCATGGTGACTCTAACTTCCAACATGGCGAACAGGCAATCAACCAATCCATACCATCCAAGTTAGATATTACCGATGGTGAACCAAACAAGCAAGCCGGACGTCCTAACCGAAATCGGCGCCCACCTGCCTGGCTCAACGACTTCGCAACAGATTTTTAACTATATGTAGTGATTTGTAATGGGGCATAATAATCCCCAGCGCCTGAGGGCAGTCTAACCCTGTGATGGCATATATTTTCCTTTTAATTGACCAGCATATTTCTTTTCCATAACTTGCCGCACGAGATTTCCCATCTCTCCCTGATATTGTTTTGTTTATCACATTCACTAACTTTCCTTGAAGTTTTACGCTATAGTTGGTGTTGTTTTAATTTTGTGTTTTGATGTTGGAGGTATCAATGATTTGTGGCATTTTTTTTTGTTCTCTTCATGTTTCAAGCCATAGCAGCTGTCCGCTATACTTTAGTTAAGAACTATATTCCTTTAATTGTAATGGCTCCGCTCAAAAAAAAAAAAAGTGGTGACGCCAGTGTTTATTGATATATGTTAATGAGGTCACCGCGCCGGCGCCCTGGGGGATTCCGGTGCTTTGACCTTGCCCTGGCATTCTCTGAGTTATTGTTGTTGTAACTTACAATTGTGCCAATAAACCTTGGTACTTTTATAATACGGAAGTGATCTTGCTGGACTCATTCTTTCACCGTGGAATATATAAACTTTCCTTTTTACTGGCGTAGTCGTGTTCAAAGAAGTAACATCGTTTATATGCTTTTCCGCTATATAGGCCTACCTCTGACGGTCGCCATGCAGAGAAGTAGGATGTTTACACATGTATGTTCGCAAATATGGCAAATCATTCTTTTGCTGCACCATTCTGCGCATAACTTCATGAGCATCAGAAGCAAAGACCCTTAGGCCTATCTCTCGTAAACTGTTTTTATCTGGCACGGGCTTTTAATAAACACTTTACAATTATCGACGTGGCGCTTCTGTTGACAAAGAACACATTTATGTAATTGTGTTGTTGGACAGGAACATTTGTCGATTTACTGTGACTAACTTCGGGTGACGATGGGGTCAAACATGACTTTGAGGAATCTTTCTGATCACAGTCAAAATGCAAAGATGACTAATTTTCACATGTTTTATGTTCATCGGACACAATGCCAAAGAACACCCCCACGTTTACGTCTATTCGTCTTACCAACGCCTTAAAATTGTATAGATTTAACTTTATTTACTTCCAAAGAAACATTTGGGTCACACGCAATGTTCTCTTCTTCACAATAAATTTTACAAACTTAGGGAGGAAAGGAAAAATATTGCTGTTTCCAAACAGATACCTTACGACCCCAACACTCTGGAATCTTAGAAAAAAATGTATTCTATCTTTCGTTGTTTAAATAATTCAGACTAGAACAACCAACCATTGCTTATGAGTATTGGCGCAGAATACCGACAAATCGTCTTAATTCTGGGCCATCTCTGTTGGATATTTTACTCCAGGAATCCAATGTATCTCTGAAGGCATTAGCAGCAACAAATGGACAACCATACCTACTTTGCAGAAATTGCACTGTCAAAGAAAGCACTGTCATGTGACAAGAGAAAGTAACCCTCCGACTCGACATTTCGGTTGTTGATCAAGTCAGTATCGGTCGACTACCTATCCAAAACCTGACATTTTCACAGAGGATCTTACCCTCTACCTGGCCGGCAAAGTAAGTAAACCAGGATAGAGACACACGAGTGCGGCTAACCCACTTAGGCAAACTTCTTTTGACATTTTAGTTGGGTGTAAGAGTATACCCCTCACCAATAACAGTTTCTATCTAAAGAAGTATTTAGGCTGTACGAACCGAAAACGTGTTCGAAAAGTACACAAAATTTAAATAACCGGGACGACCATTCATTCATTCTTAGCCAAAGTTCGTTTAAAACAATACTTTCTCGTACATCCTCGAGACGAGAAGCACTAAAAAAAAACTTCTGAATTATACGTCTCGAGAAAAATAGCCGATAATTTCAACATTCTGTTATTAAGTTAAAATATCAACATTTTTGCAGCTCATGCCTCTTTAAGGGGAAAAGGAGCCACTCTTTTGCAAACCTGAAATATGACAGAAAACGTTTCCATCGTGTTTTTATCGACGCATCTACTTCATCCTGGTTAACCTCTTTAAGACATTGTTAGATGCCCCATCCTCCGACCACCCTGTTCTAAATTAATCACTTCGTTCGAAATCACACACATACATATATATGTAGTTAATTTGCCGTAAACAGCCAGGGTTAATTGACTCGGCAAACTCTCCCCAAAAAGCAAAAGTAGGACTAACTGCTCCAAAATATTTCGTTTTTTTAATAATATATCTAAACAGCATGAAGACAAATACATACATGTATTATGTATATCAATCGTCAAATAATTCAAATAAAATGGCAAGGATATTTGAGCAATAAGGGTTAACGTTTTCTAGTTGTTTAGTTTTCCACCTGAATGAAAATCGGAGGTAGAAAGAGTCAATTAATAATAAGTGTCAATCTTCAAGTTTCCTGTATGATGGCATATTAACTTCATCAGGGGGTGGCTGTTTTTCTCTGATAACACCATAATCCGAACTGGATAACATCTGTATGTAAGATCGAGTATCTGGCTTTGTAAGCTCTCCCAATAGATTATCTGAAGTGAGAGAGAAAAGTTATAGCGATAAAAAAGATAATTTCGATCTAAGATTTAAGGAGACATTACTTTTCGGATGTTCCATTAGGGGATCGGTGTCACAATTGGACCTTGGTATTCCCACGTTCCATTAGGAGGTCGGTCATTCTCGGACCCTGTTTGGTATTCGGACGTTCCATTAGGAGGTCGGTGTCACAATCGGGCCTTGGGATTCATAAGTTCCATTAGGAGGTCGGTCATTCTCGGACCCTGTTTGGTATCGGACGTTCCATTAGGAGGTCGCTGTCACAATCGGACCTTGTGATTCAGAAGTTCTCTTACGAGGGCGGTGTCACAATCGGACCGTATATGGTATTCCGACTTTCCATTAGGAGGTCGATATCAAAATCGGACCTTTGTTTTCTGACGTACAGTTGGGGGCGATGCCACTGGATGTGTCATTAGAAGGTCTGTGTCGCACTGAATCAGTCCTTGGCTACTCGTTCAACCACTAAACACCTGCACCCTGTTTCACAAAGCGGCGTAGTTTTCACGCAACTGCCATAGCAACCCATACTGTAGAGATACGTTAGTATGAAAGTTACGCAAAAAATACATCTACGCCGCTTTGTGAAACAGGACCCAGACCGGTGTCACGGTTTACTAGTATATCGACAGAACCTTCATGATATTAACAGGAACTACATGTAGGTAGATAGGTAACGAATGATGCAAAGTTTCTTCATTTGATTATAAATGACAATGATGCACGGGAAAGAAAACCGTGAATTATTGTGATAATATGCATTAGCCTAACAGCCCTAGATAGCCTACGCTTGGATCATCTTCGGATGCCCAGGGTTAAATTCTCAGTAAGCGTGAGCGTAAGTTTTTTATTGTGGGTTCCGCGATGCTCTTGGATATGCTGGAATAACTATAAAATAGAAGGTTATTTCAGACAAGAAGATTGTCCCTGTGTTTTAGTGATCATAAATATAAAGTAGAAGAAACGCAAACCTGTTAGATTATCAATTGATCCAGCATTTGGACCGTTATAGTCATCTGGTAGATATTCCTCAGGTAACATTGATTGATCTATGTGGTCATACAGCGTCAATAAATTACTGTGGTTAAAAATCTGCAAAAAAAAAAACGTCTGGACGTGAAAGGGTTATTCCGGATAGCATGTAAAGGCTAAAATTAGATAGGCCCAATCATTTTAATAAGAAACTACCATTATTTAAAGTGGCATGAGCTGCCAAAATTCACACTTTTTTAATAATTTGTGATCGTCACGACGATAAGAGGCTTTGAAGGCCATCGAAAAACTAAATGATTGGCGTTGGAATGAGGAAAATCCATACAGCGTGTGGCCTATACGAACCGAAAACGTGTTCGAAAAGTAAACAAAATATCAATAACCGGGACGACCATTCATTCATTCTAAGCCAAAGTTAGTTCAAAAAAATACTTTATCGTTCATTCTCGAGACTAGAAGTAATAAAAAGCTTCTGAATTATACGTCTTGAGAAAAATAGCCATTAATTCCAACATTCTGTTTTAACGCCAAAATGTCAATATTTTGGCAGCTCATGCCACGTTAAAAGAAGTTTTTTTAAAACCCCAAAAGACGTCCGAATATGAAACCCCTTTACGTCTTTGGTAACCCATTATAAACTGACAGTTTCAAAACGTTACATTGGTAAATATCAACCTTCCCAGCCAAATACCAATGTTTTTTTCCCAGATATTTTTTTTAATTACCGCCGAGCCTGATGACGTCACATAGATTTACGCAGAGCTTTATGGGTAAATTGTACCTCAGTTCGCCATTTTGTTTATTAGTTCTTAGGAAAACATTGATTACATTACCTGTTTTTTTCCGCATATTGTTCAGGTAACTTAAAGTGGCATGAGCTGCCGAAATTCACACCTTTTTCCATAATTTCTGATCGTCACGACAGTAAGAGGCTTTGAAGGCCTTCGAAAAACTAAATGATTGGCGTTGGAATGAGGAAAATCCATACAGCATGTGGCCTATACGAACCGAAAACGTGTTCGAAAAGTAAACAAAATCTAAATAACCGGGACGACCATTCATTCATTCTAAGTCAAAGTTAGTTCAAAAGTAAATTTTCGAGACTAGAAGCACTAAAAAGCCTCTGAATTATATGTCCTGAGAAAAATAGCCAATAATTTCAACATTCTATTTTAAAGTCAAAATATCAACATTTTGGCAGCTCATGCCCCTTTAACGCATTTTACGTCTTCTTCTCGATACAGTATTATTTCTTCCGCCATAGTTTAAAATTATTTGAACTTCCCTCAATCTCCTAAAATGCTTTGCGCGTAAATTCCAAGTGACGTCATCAAGCAATCGGTCAATTAACATGATTTTCCCTGTGCTCGTATGTTTTAGTGTTCATAAGTATAAATACAGATACATGTAGGTACTTTATTTTAGATAATAAGTTATTCAGAGAGACCCCGGCGATAGTTCGCTGGTAGACCTGGAGCCTGTTTCACAAGACGGCGTAGCGTAGATTTTTACGTAACTGCCATAGCAACCCATACTGTAGAGATACGTTAGTATGACAGTTACGCAAAAAATACATCTACGCCGCTTTGTGAAACATGACCCTGGCATCATTTCAGAACTAAGGGCGATGGAGTGAAGCCAGTTATTTTTAGTTTACTGGTTATGATTTGGAGGCGCTACCCCAAGCACACAGAAAATGGATCTTTAGATTTTCCTGATCTTAAAACTCACTCGTTTCTGGACTTTTTCTGGAAGGAATGGTCTTGACAGAGTAAAGGCAAATTCGCCAAATTTCCCCATGTTGTAGTGGTGAATTTCTTTAACACGAATTGGATAGACTTTCTTCAAATAGAGAAAAGGTTCAGTCCAAGAGATGTAGACATATTGAAAAATAACATTAAAGTATACTACATGTAAGTATGGAATATTTGTCCTAAACCCCTCCAGACAAGTAGAATGATAGTGACACTCCCTAAAAATAAGCTCCATATTTCAAAACAAGAAATTGTGTTTACATTTTTTGAAGGCCATATGTTAACTATATTTAAATAAGGTTTTTAACCAGGTAAAGGCAAACCGATGTTGACTTCTTATACTGAAGACAATCATATATCTTCACGATTACTTTTTCGTTTAGATTGTTTATCAATCGAAATAACTTACAGACCAAATAGCTGCATTTTCTCGAATATTCCCTGTTCCTTTGAAATTTGTGTGCTTTAGTCCAAAGTGTGAAAAGTCAGTTATGGAGACAAAGCCGTTCACTTGGGTGTTTTCATCCCGCAATAAATAGTCAGCTACCACAAAGGCGCCTCTAAACAGGTCATCTGCACTAAATGACCCTCCGGTATGGTCAACAGCACCTGGGGGTGAAGATTGACCAGTGGTTTAGGGGTCAAGAGGCGTCGAACAATAATAGGCAAAACTAATCAATAATTCAACTCATAATGTGTTGATATATTAGCCCAATGGCGTTTAAAATATCCAAACCACACTGATCACAGTACGTTTTGAAGATTATTTGGTAGCATAGGTTGATTTAACAATGGAGTACCAAGTTTGCTTAGTTTTCGTCGCCCTTCCGATTAGTAAAAAAGAAAAAGAAAACAACCTCGCACGAAGGACTGCAAGTCGATTCTCTACCAAAAACCGTACATTTAAAGAATTATTTCGAGACTACCTCATTGTTAAAATGGCACTACGTCATTGTTAAAATGGCACTACCTCACTGTTCCAATGGCACTACGTCATTGTTCCAATGACACTACGTCATTGTTCCAATGGCACTACGTCATTGTTTCTATGGCATTACGTCATTGTCCCAATGGCACTACGTCATTGTTCCAATGGCATTTTATTTTCACATTATAATAATCCACTATTTGTTTGTTGTTCTTATTCCTTAGCCTCAAAACAACTTCTTCTATCAACAAACTTCAACTGTAATGTTAGAGACTTGACTGTTTATTGACTTTGTAGAACAGTTGCTTGTATTGTCTGAATCGGATTGTTACCCACTCAGATAGGCCTATAATAGATACAGGTGATTTATAAATGTTGCAATCGAGAAATTATTCTGGGAATAATCCTGAAGAAGCTAGAGTGATGATGAGTAAACGTTTACCTGGTCGACCAAGAAGAACTGTTCTCCCGTGCCTATCTTTTCCCGGTAACACTAACAACGCCCTGAAAATATTCATCAGAAACAATAAAACTGAAATAAATGACAAGAATCTGTAAAAAGAAACGATGTATTTAATATTATTGATCTACGTCACATTCCACAGTTTAAAGTTCTTCCTTATTTTGAAATTCTCCAAATGAACCAATAAGAAACGCAGCTAGAATAACAAGCAAAATTGGTTCTGTGTACCTCATCTCCACGGTTATTTAAGTCACGACAAGTTTCCCCATGATCGTGTTTTGTGTCCATAGATACCATAGCAAGATATCTTTTCAGTATACATGGGTAACATGTCTGTTACCCGAAAACTTACACTGGCCGCTAAAAGTAACTTGATATAATTGCCATTGTGACCCATACTGTGCAGATGTATGTTGCTATGACAGTTGTGTAAAAAATTACGCCTATGCCACCTTGAGAAACCCTCCATGGCGTAAACCTCGCTGCTATGACAGTTACACAAACTTACGGCTACTTCTTTTTTGTAAAACAGGCTGTTTTATGAAAGGGCATAGCATAAGTTTTTGGTCGAACAGTGCCCAGTACACCCTCCCTGTATAGAACGGCCCGTATGCAGTTTGTTTGGCGATCGTACCCACTCTTTATGACTGTCCGTATCACAGGATCAGCTGTATCAACATTGTGAAACCACGGCGGCCGTTCCATACGAGATCGCCAATAATCTACCAAAGCTTTCCGGGCACCCAGTTGACTGAACTTCTTCAAACGTAGAAATGACATCAGGAAGTTTTGATCTGAATTGATAAAACAGAAGAGCACGCATCATGCATTTGTATACAAGGAATTTCTGATTTCTTTCCAAGCAGACATCACGTTCGATTGTTTTAGTGGAAAGTTTGTTCCAACTAAGCAACACCTACCATGTTAGGTTTTCTTAACTCTGAAAACTGCTCATATAGCATCCGCAATCGGAACGTTTTATAGGCTGGACACGCAAACTCAATCTGACCAATGTTGAGCTGCTCTTTTCAAGGAACATCCCGACTTCAGTCCGATTGTCGTAAACTAAGCCAATTTGCGACAATTCACAAACGACAATCAATTGTACATGTAGTTAAGAATAACCCTATACGACCCTATAACGATATTCTTACCATAGCTTTAATAAGAAACGTAAGCATTTTCAATGTTATACAAAGTGTTCCAGAAAAGTCCACTGACTAAGGCCAGGCTCCTGTCAGTCGTCAACCTAATGAAATATCATAGGTTTACTTTATTACAACAATTTATGATGTGGGATTCAGGCCATGTAAGGTGAAGAATCCAAACAGACTAGTGTGTGGGATTCAGGCCATGTAAGGTGAAGAATCCAAACTGACTAGTGTGTGGGATTCAGGCCATGTAAGGTGAAGAATCCAAACAGACTAGTGTGTGGGATTCAGGCCATGTAAGGTTAAGAATCCAAACAGACTAGTTTGTGGGATTCAGGCCATGTAATGTGAATAATCCAAACAGACTAGTGTGTGGGATTCAGGCCATGTAAGGGGAAGAATCCAAACAGACTAGTGTGTGGGATTCAGGCCATGTAAGGTGAAGAATCCAAACAGTCAAGTTTGTGGGATTCAGACCAAGTAAGGTGAAGAATCCAAACAGACTAGTGTGTGGGATTCAGACCATGTAAGGTGAAGAATCCAAACAGACTAGTGTGTGGGATTCAGACCAAGTAAGGTGAAGAATCCAAACAGACTAGTGTGTGGGATTCAGACCATGTAAGGTGAAGAATCCAAACAGACTAGTGTGTGGGATTCAGGCCATGTAAGGTGAAGAATCCAAACAGACTAGTGTGTGGGATTCAGGCCAAGTAAGGGGAAGAATCCAAACAGACTAGTGTGTGGGATTCAGGCCATGTAAGGTTAAGAATCCAAACAGACTAGTGTGTGGGACTCAGGCCATGTAAGGTGAAGAATCCAAACAGACTAGTGTGTGGGATTCAGACCATGTAAGGTGAATAATCCAAACAGACTAGTGTGTGGGATTCAGGCCATGTAAGGTGAAGAATATAAACAGACTAGTTTGTGGGATTCAGGCCAAGTAAGGTGAAGAATCCAAACAGAGTAGTGTGTGGGATTCAGACCAAGTAAGGTGAAGAATCCAAACAGACTAGTGTGTGGGATTCAGGCCATGTAAGGTGAATAATCCAAACAGACTAGTGTGTGGGATTCAGGCCATGTAAGGTGAAGAATCCAAACAGACTAGTGTGTGGGATTCAGGCCATGTAAGGTGAAGAATCCAAACAGACTAGTGTGTGGGATTCAGGCCATGTAAGGTGAAGAATCCAAACAGACTAGTGTGTGGGATTCAGGCCATGTAAGGTGAATAATCCAAACAGACTAGTGTGTGGGATTCAGGCCATGTAAGGTGAAGAATCCAAACAGACTAGTGTGTGGGATTCAGGCCATGTAAGGTGAATAATCCAAACAGACTAGTGTGTGGGATTCAGACCAAGTAAGGTGAATAATCCAAACAGAGTAGTGTGTGGGATTCAGACCAAGTAAGGTGAATAATCCAAACAGAGTAGTGTGTATGATCCAGGCCATGTAAGGTGAATAATCCAAACTGACTAGTGTGTGGGATTCAGGCCATGTAAGGTGAAGAATCCAAACAGAGTAGTGTGTGGGATTCAGGCCATGTAAGGGGAAGAATCCAAACAGACTAGTGTGTGGGATTCAGACCAAGTAAGGTGAAGAATCCAAACAGACTAGTGTGTGGGATTCAGACCAAGTAAGGTGAAGAATCCAAACAGACTAGTGTGTGGGATTCAGACCATGTAAGGTGAAGAATCCAAACAGACTAGTGTGTGGGATTCAGGCCATGTAAGGTGAAGAATCCAAACAGACTAGTGTGTGGGATTAAGGCCAAGTAAGGTGAAGAATCCAAACAGACTAGTGTGTGGGACTCAGGCCATGTAAGGTGAAGAATCCAAACAGACTAGTGTGTGGAATTCAGGTCAAGTAAGGGGAATAATCCAAACAGACTAGTGTGTGGGATTCAGACCATGTAAGGTGAAGAATCCAAACAGACTAGTGTGTGGGATTCAGGCCAAGTAAGGTGAAGAACCCAAACAGACCAGTGTGTGGGATTCAGGCCAGGTAAGGTGAATAATCCAAACTGACTAGTGTGTGGGATTCAGGCCATGTAAGGTGAAGACTCCAAACAGACTAGTGTGTGGGATTCAGGCCAAGTAATGTGAAGAACCCAAACAGACTAGTGTGTGGGATTCAGGCCATGTAAGGTGAAGAATCCAAACAGACTAGTGTGTGGGATTCAGGCCTAGTAAGGTGAATAATCCAAACAGACTAGTGTGTGGGATTCAGGCCTAGTAAGGTGAATAATCCAAACTGACTAGTGTGTGGGACTCAGGCCATGTAAGGTGAAGAACCCAAACAGACTAGTGTGTGGGATTCAGGCCATGTAAGGTGAAGAATACAAACAGACTAGTGTGTGAGATTCAGGTCAAGTAAGGTGAAGAACCCAAACAGACTAGTGTGTGGGATTCAGACCATGTAAGGTGAAGACTCCAAACAGACTAGTGTGTGGGATTCAGGCCAAGTAATGTGAAGAACCCAAACAGACTAGTGTGTGGGATTCAGGCCATGTAAGGTGAAGAATCCAAACAGACTAGTGTGTGGGATTCAGGCCTAGTAAGGTGAATAATCCAAACAGACTAGTGTGTGGGATTCAGGCCTAGTAAGGTGAATAATCCAAACTGACTAGTGTGTGGGACTCAGGCCATGTAAGGTGAAGAACCCAAACAGACTAGTGTGTGGGATTCAGGCCTAGTAAGGTGAAGAATACAAACAGACTAGTGTGTGGGATTCAGGCCAAGTAATGTGAAGAACCCAAACAGACTAGTGTGTGGGATTCAGGCCATGTAAGGTGAAGAATCCAAACAGACTAGAGTGTGGGATTCAGGCCATGTAAGGTGAAGAACCCAAACAGACTAGTGTGTGGGATTCAGGCCATGTAAGGTGAATAATCCAAACAGACTAGTGTGTGGGATTCAGGCCATGTAAGGTGAAGAATCCAAACAGACTAGTGTGTGGGATTCAGGCCTAGTAAGGTGAATAATCCAAACAGACTAGTGTGTGGGATTCAGGCCATGTAAGGTGAAGAACCCAAACAGACTAGTGTGTGGGATTCAGACCAAGTAAGGTGAAGAATCCAAACAGACTAGTGTGTGGGATTCAGACCAAGTAAGGGGAAGAATCCAAACAGACTAGTGTGTGGGATTCAGACCAAGTAAGGTGAAGAACCCAAACTGACTAGTGTGTGGGATTCAGGCCAGGTAAGGTGAAGAATCCAAACAGACAAGTGTGTGGGATTCAGGCCATGTAAGGTGAAGAACCCAAACAGACTAGTGTGTGGGATTCAGGCCATGTAAGGTGAAGAATCCAAACAGACTAGTGTGTGGAATTCAGGTCAAGTAAGGGGAATAATCCAAACAGACTAGTGTGTGGGATTCAGACCAAGTAAGGTGAAGAATCCAAACAGACTAGTGTGTGGGATTCAGGCCAAGTAAGGTGAAGAATCCAAACAGACTAGTGTGTGGGATTCAGACCAAGTAAGGTGAAGAATCCAAACAGACTAGTGTGTGGGATTCAGGCCAAGTAAGGTGTAGAATTCAAACAGACTAGTGTGTGGGATTAAGGCCAAGTAAGGGGAAGAATCCAAACAGACAAGTGTGTGGGATTCAGACCATGTAAGGTGAAGAATCCAAACAGACTAGTGTGTGGGATTCAGACCAAGTAAGGTGAAGAATCCAAACAGACTAGTGTGTGGGATTCAGGCCTAGTAAGGTGAATAATCCAAACAGACTAGTGTGTGGGATTCAGACCAAGTAAGGTGAATAATCCAAACAGACTAGTGTGTGGGATTCAGGCCATGTAAGGTGAAGAATCCAAACAGACTAGTGTGTGGGATTCAGGCCATGTAAGGTGAAGAATCCAAACAGACTAGTGTGTGGGATTCAGACCATGTAAGGTGAAGAATCCAAACAGACTAGTGTGTGGGATTCAGACCATGTAAGGTGAAGAATCCAAACAGACTAGTGTGTGGGATTCAGACCAAGTAAGGTGAAGAATCCAAACAGACTAGTGTGTGGGATTCAGGCCTAGTAAGGTGAATAATCCAAACAGACTAGTGTGTGGGATTCAGACCAAGTAAGGTGAATAATCCAAACAGACTAGTGTGTGGGATTCAGGCCATGTAAGGTGAAGAATCCAAACAGACTAGTGTGTGGGATTCAGGCCATGTAAGGTGAAGAATCCAAACAGACTAGTGTGTGGGATTCAGACCATGTAAGGTGAAGAATCCAAACAGACTAGTGTGTGGGATTCAGACCAAGTAAGGTGAAGAATCCAAACAGACTAGTGTGTGGGATTCAGGCCTAGTAAGGTGAATAATCCAAACAGACTAGTGTGTGGGATTCAGACCAAGTAAGGTGAATAATCCAAACAGACTAGTGTGTGGGATTCAGGCCAAGTAAGAGGAAGAATCCAAACAGACTAGTGTGTGGGATTCAGACCAAGTAAGGTGAATAATCCAAACAGACTAGTGTGTGGGATTCAGGCCAAGTAAGGGGAAGAATCCAAACAGACTAGTGTGTGGGACTCAGGCCAAGTAAGGGGAAGAATCCAAACAGACTAGTGTGTGGGACTCAGGCCATGTAAGGTGAAGAATCCAAACAGACTAGTGTGTGGGATTCAGGCAATGTAAGGTGAATAATCCAAACAGACTAGTGTGTGTGATTCAGGCCATGTAAGGTGAAGAATCCAAACAGACTAGTGTGTGGGATTCAGGCCATGTAAGGTGAAGAATCCAAACAGACTAGTGTGTGGGATTCAGACCAAGTAAGGTGAATAATCCAAACAGACAAGTGTGTGGGATTCAGGCCATGTAAGGTGAAGAATCCAAACAGACTAGTGTGTGGGATTCAGGCCAAGTAAGGTGAAGAACCCAAACAGACTAGTGTGTGGGATTCAGACCAAGTAAGGTGAAGAATCCAAACAGACTAGTGTGTGGGATTCAGCCCAAGTAAGGTGAAGAATCCAAACAGACTAGTGTGTGGGATTCAGGTCATGTAAGGTGAAGAACCCAAACAGACTAGTGTTTGGGATTCAGGTCATGTAAGGTGAAGAATCCAAACAGACAAGTGTGTTGGATTCAGGCCAAGTAATGTGAAGAATCCAAACAGACTAGTGTGTGGGATTCAGCCCAAGTAAGGTGAAGAATCCAAACAGACTAGTGTGTGGGATGCAGGTCATGTAAGGTGAAGAATCCAAACAGACTAGTGTGTGGGATTCAGGCCAAGTAAGGTGAAGAATCCAAACAGACTAGTGTGTGGGATTCAGCCCAAGTAATGTGAAGAATCCAAACAGACTAGTGTGTGGGATTCAGGTCATGTAAGGGGAAGAATCCAAACAGAGTAGTGTGTGGGATTCAAACCATGTAAGGTGAAGAATCCAAACAGACAAGTGTGTTGGATTCAGGCCAAGTAATGTGAAGTATCCAAACAGACTAGTGTGTGGGATTCAGGCCATGTAAGGTGAAGAATCCAAACAGACTAGTGTGTGGGATTCAGGCCATGTAAGGTGAAGAATCCAAACAGACTAGTGTGTGGGATTCAGCCCAAGTAATGTGAAGAATCCAAACAGACTAGTGTGTGGGATTCAGGTCATGTAAGGGGAAGAATCCAAACAGAGTAGTGTGTGGGATTCAAACCATGTAAGGTGAAGAATCCAAACAGACAAGTGTGTTGGATTCAGGCCAAGTAATGTGAAGTATCCAAACAGACTAGTGTGTGGGATTCAGGCCATGTAAGGTGAAGAATCCAAACAGACTAGTGTGTGGGATTCAGGCCATGTAAGGTGAAGAATCCAAACAGAGTAGTGTGTGGGATTCAGGCCAAGTAAGGTGAAGAATTCAAACAGACTAGTGTGTGGGATTCAGGCCATGTAAGGTGAAGAATCCAAACAGAGTAGTGTGTGGGATTCAGGCCATGTAAGGTGAAGAATCCAAACAGACTAGTGTGTGGGATTCAGGCCATGTAAGGTGAAGAATCCAAACAGAGTAGTGTGTGGGATTCAGGCCATGTAAGGTGAAGAATCCAAACAGACTAGTGTGTGGGATTCAGGCCAGGTAAGGTGAAGAATCCAAACAGAGTAGTGTGTGGGATTCAGGCCATGTAAGGTGAAGAATCCAAACAGACTAGTGTGTGGGATTCAGGCCATGTAAGGTGAATAATCCAAACTGACTAGTGTGTGGGATTCAGGCCATGTAAGGTGAATAATCCAAACTGACTAGTGTGTGGGATTCAGGCCATGTAAGGTGAATAATCCAAACTGACTAGTGTGTGGGATTCAGGCCATGTAAGGTGAATAATCCAAACTGACCAGTGTGTGGGATTCAAACCATGTAAGGTGAAGAATCCAAACAGACTAGTGTGTGGGATTCAGGCCTAGTAAGGTGAAGAATCCAAACAGACTAGTGTGTGGGATTCAGCCCATGTAAGGTGAATAATCCAAACTGACTAGTGTGTGGGATTCAGGCCATGTAAGGTGAATAATCCAAACTGACTAGTGTGTGGGATTCAGGCCAAGTAAGGTGAAGAATTCAAACAGACTAGTGTGTGGGATTCAGGCCTAGTAAGGTGAAGAATCCAAACTGACTAGTGTGTGGGATTCAGGCCATGTCAGGTGAAGAATCCAAACTGACTAGTGTGTGGGATTCAGGCCAAGTAATGTGAAGAATCCAAACAGACTAGTGTGTGGGATTCAGCCCATGTAAGGTGAAGAATTCAAACAGACTAGTGTGTGGGATTCAGGCCTAGTAAGGTGAAGAATCCAAACTGACTAGTGTGTGGGATTCAGGCCATGTCAGGTGAAGAATCCAAACAGACTAGTGTGTGGGATTCAGGCCAAGTAAGGTGAAGAATCCAAACAGACTAGTGTGTGGGATTCAGGCCTAGTAAGGTGAAGAATACAAACAGACTAGTGTGTGGGATTCAGGCCTAGTAAGGTGAAGAATCCCAACAGACTAGTGTGTGGGATTCAGCCCATGTAAGGTGAAGAATACAAACAGTCAAGTTTGTGGGATTCAGGCCAGGTAAGGTGAAGAATCCAAACTGACCAGTGTGTGGGATTCAGCCCATGTAAGGTGAAGAATACAAACAGACTAGTGTGTGGGATTCAGGCCATGTAAGGTGAAGAATCCAAACAGACTAGTGTGTGGGATTCAGGCCAAGTAAGGTGAAGTATCCAAACAGACCAGTGTGTGGGATTCAGGCCATGTAAGGGGAAGAACCCAAACAGACTAGTGTGTGGGATTCAGGCCATGTAAGGTGAATAATCCAAACAGACTAGTGTGTGGGATTCAGGCCATGTAAGGTGAAGAATCCAAACAGACTAGTGTGTGGGATTAAGGCCAAGTAAGGTGAAGAATCCAAACAGACTAGTGTGTGGGACTCAGGCCATGTAAGGTGAAGAATCCAAACAGACTAGTGTGTGGAATTCAGGTCAAGTAAGGGGAATAATCCAAACAGACTAGTGTGTGGGATTCAGACCATGTAAGGTGAAGAATCCAAACAGACTAGTGTGTGGGATTCAGGCCAAGTAAGGTGAAGAACCCAAACAGACCAGTGTGTGGGATTCAGGCCTAGTAAGGTGAAGAATCCAAACAGACTAGTGTGTGGGATTCAGGCCATGTCAGGTGAAGAATCCAAACTGACTAGTGTGTGGGATTCAGGCCATGTAAGGTGAAGACTCCAAACAGACTAGTGTGTGGGATTCAGGCCATGTCAGGTGAAGAATCCAAACTGACTAGTGTGTGGGATTCAGGCCATGTCAGGTGAAGAATCCAAACTGACTAGTGTGTGGGATTCAGGCCATGTAAGGTGAAGAATCCAAACAGACTAGTGTGTGGGATTCAGGCCAGGTAAGGTGAATAATCCAAACTGACTAGTGTGTGGGATTCAGGCCATGTAAGGTGAAGACTCCAAACAGACTAGTGTGTGGGATTCAGGCCAAGTAATGTGAAGAACCCAAACAGACTAGTGTGTGGGATTCAGGCCATGTAAGGTGAAGAATCCAAACAGACTAGTGTGTGGGATTCAGGCCTAGTAAGGTGAATAATCCAAACAGACTAGTGTGTGGGATTCAGGCCTAGTAAGGTGAATAATCCAAACTGACTAGTGTGTGGGACTCAGGCCATGTAAGGTGAAGAACCCAAACAGACTAGTGTGTGGGATTCAGGCCTAGTAAGGTGAAGAATACAAACAGACTAGTGTGTGGGATTCAGGCCAAGTAATGTGAAGAACCCAAACAGACTAGTGTGTGGGATTCAGGCCATGTAAGGTGAATAATCCAAACTGACTAGTGTGTGGGACTCAGGCCATGTAATGTGAAGAACCCAAACAGACTAGTGTGTGGGATTCAGGCCTAGTAAGGTGAATAATCCAAACTGACTAGTGTGTGGGACTCAGGCCATGTAAGGTGAAGAACCCAAACAGACTAGTGTGTGGGATTCAGGCCATGTAAGGTGAAGAATCCAAACAGACTAGTGTGTGGGATTCAGGCCATGTAAGGTGAAGAATCCAAACAGACTAGAGTGTGGGATTCAGGCCATGTAAGGTGAAGAATCCAAACAGACAAGTGTGTGGGATTCAGACCAAGTAAGGTGAAGAACCCAAACAGACTAGTGTGTGGGATTCAGGCCATGTAAGGTGAATAATCCAAACAGACTAGTGTGTGGGATTCAGGCCATGTAAGGTGAAGAATCCAAACAGACTAGTGTGTGGGATTCAGGCCTAGTAAGGTGAATAATCCAAACAGACTAGTGTGTGGGATTCAGGCCATGTAAGGTGAAGAACCCAAACAGACTAGTGTGTGGGATTCAGACCAAGTAAGGTGAAGAATCCAAACAGACTAGTGTGTGGGATTCAGACCAAGTAAGGGGAAGAATCCAAACAGACTAGTGTGTGGGATTCAGACCAAGTAAGGTGAAGAACCCAAACTGACTAGTGTGTGGGATTCAGGCCAGGTAAGGTGAAGAATCCAAACAGACAAGTGTGTGGGATTCAGGCCATGTAAGGTGAAGAACCCAAACAGACTAGTGTGTGGGATTCAGGCCATGTAAGGTGAAGAATCCAAACAGACAAGTGTGTGGAATTCAGGTCAAGTAAGGGGAATAATCCAAACAGACTAGTGTGTGGGATTCAGGTCAAGTAAGGGGAATAATCCAAACAGACTAGTGTGTGGGATTCAGACCAAGTAAGGTGAAGAATCCAAACAGACTAGTGTGTGGGATTCAGGCCAAGTAAGGTGAAGAATCCAAACAGACTAGTGTGTGGGATTCAGACCAAGTAAGGTGAAGAATCCAAACAGACTAGTGTGTGGGATTCAGGCCAAGTAAGGTGAAGAATCCAAACAGACTAGTGTGTGGGATTAAGGCCAAGTAAGGGGAAGAATCCAAACAGACAAGTGTGTGGGATTCAGACCATGTAAGGTGAAGAATCCAAACAGACTAGTGTGTGGGATTCAGACCAAGTAAGGTGAAGAATCCAAACAGACTAGTGTGTGGGATTCAGGCCTAGTAAGGTGAATAATCCAAACAGACTAGTGTGTGGGATTCAGACCAAGTAAGGTGAATAATCCAAACAGACTAGTGTGTGGGATTCAGGCCATGTAAGGTGAAGAATCCAAACAGACTAGTGTGTGGGATTCAGGCCATGTAAGGTGAAGAATCCAAACAGACTAGTGTGTGGGATTCAGGCCATGTAAGGTGAAGAATCCAAACAGACTAGTGTGTGGGATTCAGACCATGTAAGGTGAAGAATCCAAACAGACTAGTGTGTGGGATTCAGACCAAGTAAGGTGAAGAATCCAAACAGACTAGTGTGTGGGATTCAGGCCTAGTAAGGTGAATAATCCAAACAGACTAGTGTGTGGGATTCAGACCAAGTAAGGTGAATAATCCAAACAGACTAGTGTGTGGGATTCAGGCCATGTAAGGTGAAGAATCCAAACAGACTAGTGTGTGGGATTCAGGCCATGTAAGGTGAAGAATCCAAACAGACTAGTGTGTGGGATTCAGACCATGTAAGGTGAAGAATCCAAACAGACTAGTGTGTGGGATTCAGACCAAGTAAGGTGAAGAATCCAAACAGACTAGTGTGTGGGATTCAGGCCTAGTAAGGTGAATAATCCAAACAGACTAGTGTGTGGGATTCAGACCAAGTAAGGTGAATAATCCAAACAGACTAGTGTGTGGGATTCAGGCCAAGTAAGGGGAAGAATCCAAACAGACTAGTGTGTGGGATTCAGACCAAGTAAGGTGAATAATCCAAACAGATTAGTGTGTGGGATTCAGGCCAAGTAAGGGGAAGAATCCAAACAGACTAGTGTGTGGGACTCAGGCCAAGTAAGGGGAAGAATCCAAACAGACTAGTGTGTGGGACTCAGGCCATGTAAGGTGAAGAATCCAAACAGACTAGTGTGTGGGATTCAGGCAATGTAAGGTGAATAATCCAAACAGACTAGTGTGTGTGATTCAGGCCATGTAAGGTGAAGAATCCAAACAGACTAGTGTGTGGGATTCAGGCCATGTAAGGTGAAGAATCCAAACAGACTAGTGTGTGGGATTCAGACCATGTAAGGTAAAGAATCCAAACAGACAAGTGTGTGGGATTCAGACCATGTAAGGTGAAGAATCCAAACAGACTAGTGTGTGGGATTCAGACCAAGTAAGGTGAATAATCCAAACAGACTAGTGTGTGGGATTCAGACCAAGTAAGGTGAAGAACCCAAACAGACTAGTGTGTGGGATTCAGGCCATGTAAGGGGAAGAATCCAAACAGACAAGTGTGTGGGATTCAGGCCAAGTAAGGTGAAGAACCCAAACAGACTAGTGTGTGGGATTCAGGCCATGTAAGGGGAAGAATGCAAACAGACAAGTGTGTGGGATTCAGGCCATGTAAGGTGAAGAACCCAAACAGACTAGTGTGTTGGATTCAGGCCAAGTAATGTGAAGAATCCAAACAGACTAGTGTGTGGGATTCAGACCAAGTAAGGTGAATAATCCAAACAGACAAGTGTGTGGGATTCAGGCCATGTAAGGTGAAGAATCCAAACAGACTAGTGTGTGGGATTCAGGCCAAGTAAGGTGAAGAACCCAAACAGACTAGTGTGTGGGATTCAGACCAAGTAAGGTGAAGAATCCAAACAGACTAGTGTGTGGGATTCAGCCCAAGTAAGGTGAAGAATCCAAACAGACTAGTGTGTGGGATTCAGGTCATGTAAGGTGAAGAACCCAAACAGACTAGTGTGTGGGATTCAGGTCATGTAAGGTGAAGAATCCAAACAGACAAGTGTGTTGGATTCAGGCCAAGTAATGTGAAGAATCCAAACAGACTAGTGTGTGGGATTCAGCCCAAGTAAGGTGAAGAATCCAAACAGACTAGTGTGTGGGATTCAGGTCATGTAAGGTGAAGAATCCAAACAGACTAGTGTGTGGGATTCAGGCCAAGTAAGGTGAAGAATCCAAACAGACTAGTGTGTGGGATTCAGCCCAAGTAATGTGAAGAATCCAAACAGACTAGTGTGTGGGATTCAGGTCATGTAAGGGGAAGAATCCAAACAGAGTAGTGTGTGGGATTCAAACCATGTAAGGTGAAGAATCCAAACAGACAAGTGTGTTGGATTCAGGCCAAGTAATGTGAAGTATCCAAACAGACTAGTGTGTGGGATTCAGGCCATGTAAGGTGAAGAATCCAAACAGACTAGTGTGTGGGATTCAGGCCATGTAAGGTGAAGAATCCAAACAGACTAGTGTGTGGGATTCAGCCCAAGTAATGTGAAGAATCCAAACAGACTAGTGTGTGGGATTCAGGTCATGTAAGGGGAAGAATCCAAACAGAGTAGTGTGTGGGATTCAAACCATGTAAGGTGAAGAATCCAAACAGACAAGTGTGTTGGATTCAGGCCAAGTAATGTGAAGTATCCAAACAGACTAGTGTGTGGGATTCAGGCCATGTAAGGTGAAGAATCCAAACAGACTAGTGTGTGGGATTCAGGCCATGTAAGGTGAAGAATCCAAACAGACTAGTGTGTGGGATTCAGGCCAGGTAAGGTGAAGAATCCAAACAGAGTAGTGTGTGGGATTCAGGCCATGTAAGGTGAAGAATCCAAACAGACTAGTGTGTGGGATTCAGGCCATGTAAGGTGAATAATCCAAACTGACTAGTGTGTGGGATTCAGGCCATGTAAGGTGAATAATCCAAACTGACTAGTGTGTGGGATTCAGGCCATGTAAGGTGAATAATCCAAACTGACTAGTGTGTGGGATTCAGGCCATGTAAGGTGAATAATCCAAACTGACCAGTGTGTGGGATTCAAACCATGTAAGGTGAAGAATCCAAACAGACTAGTGTGTGGGATTCAGGCCTAGTAAGGTGAAGAATCCAAACAGACTAGTGTGTGGGATTCAGCCCATGTAAGGTGAATAATCCAAACTGACTAGTGTGTGGGATTCAGGCCATGTAAGGTGAATAATCCAAACTGACTAGTGTGTGGGATTCAGGCCAAGTAAGGTGAAGAATTCAAACAGACTAGTGTGTGGGATTCAGGCCTAGTAAGGTGAAGAATCCAAACTGACTAGTGTGTGGGATTCAGGCCATGTCAGGTGAAGAATCCAAACTGACTAGTGTGTGGGATTCAGGCCAAGTAATGTGAAGAATCCAAACAGACTAGTGTGTGGGATTCAGCCCATGTAAGGGGAAGAATTCAAACAGACTAGTGTGTGGGATTCAGGCCTAGTAAGGTGAAGAATCCAAACTGACTAGTGTGTGGGATTCAGGCCATGTCAGGTGAAGAATCCAAACAGACTAGTGTGTGGGATTCAGGCCAAGTAAGGTGAAGAAAGCAAACAGACTAGTGTGTGGGATTCAGGCCTAGTAAGGTGAAGAATACAAACAGACTAGTGTGTGGGATTCAGGCCTAGTAAGGTGAAGAATCCAAACAGACCAGTGTGTGGGATTCAGCCCATGTAAGGTGAAGAATACAAATAGTCAAGTTTGTGGGATTCAGGCCAGGTAAGGTGAAGAATCCAAACTGACCAGTGTGTGGGATTCAGCCCATGTAAGGTGAAGAATACAAACAGACTAGTGTGTGGGATTCAGGCCATGTAAGGTGAAGAATCCAAACAGACTAGTGTGTGGGATTCAGGCCAAGTAAGGTGAAGTATCCAAACAGACCAGTGTGTGGGATTCAGGCCATGTAAGGGGAAGAACCCAAACAGACTAGTGTGTGGGATTCAGGCCATGTAAGGTGAAGAATCCAAACAGACTAGTGTGTGGGATTCAGGCCTAGTAAGGTGAAGAATCCAAACAGACTAGTGTGTGGGATTCAGCCCATGTAAGGTGAAGAATACAAACAGTCAAGTTTGTGGGATTCAGGCCAGGTAAGGTGAAGAATCCAAACTGACCAGTGTGTGGGATTCAGCCCATGTAAGGTGAAGAATACAAACAGACTAGTGTGTGGGATTCAGGCCAAGTAAGGTGAAGAATCCAAACTGACCAGTGTGTGGGATTCAGCCCATGTAAGGTGAAGAATACAAACAGACTAGTGTGTGGGATTCAGGCCAAGTAAGGTGAAGAATCCAAACAGACTAGTGTGTGGGATTCAGGCCAAGTAAGGTGAAGAATCCAAACAGACTAGTGTGTGGGATTCAGCCCATGTAAGGTGAAGAATACAAACAGACTAGTGTGTGGGATTCAGGCCAAGTAAGGTGAAGAATCCAAACAGACTAGTGTGTGGGATTCAGGCCATGTAAGGTGAATAATCCAAACAGACTAGTGTGTGGGATTCAGGTCAGGTAAGGTGAAGAATCCAAACAGACTAGTGTGTGGGATTCAGGCCAAGTAAGGTGAAGAATCCAAACAGACTAGTGTGTGGGATTCAGGCCTAGTAAGGTGAAGAATCCAAACAGACTAGTGTGTGGGATTCAGGCCAAGTAAGGGGAAGAACCTAAACAGACTAGTGTGTGGGATTCAGCCCATGTAAGGTGAATAATCCAAACAGACTAGTGTGTGGGATTCAGGCCAAGTAAGGTGAAGAATCCAAACAGACTAGTGTGTGGGATTCAGCCCATGTAAGGTGAAGAATACAAACAGACTAGTGTGTGGGATTCAGGCCAGGTAAGGTGAAGAATCCAAACAGACTAGTGTGTGGGATTCAGGCCAAGTAAGGTGAAGAATCCAAACAGACTAGTGTGTGGGATTCAGGCCAAGTAAGGTGAAGAATCCAAACAGACTAGTGTGTGGGATTCAGGCCGAGTAAAGTGAAGAATCCAAACAGACTAGTGTGTGGGATTCAGGCCAAGTAAGGTGAAGAATCCAAACAGACTAGTGTGTGGGATTCAGGCCATGTAAGGTGAAGAATCCAAACAGACCAGTGTGTGGGATTCAGGCCAAGTAAGGGGAAGAACCCAAACAGACTAGTGTGTGGAATTCAGGCCATGTAAGGTGAAGAATCCAAACAGACTAGTGTGTGGGATTCAGGCCAGGTAAGGTGAAGAATCCAAACAGACTAGTGTGTGGGATTCAGGCCATGTAAGGTGAATAATCCAAACAGACTAGTGTGTGGGATTCAGGTCATGTAAGGTGAAGAATCCAAACAGACCAGTGTGTGGGATTCAGACCATGTCAGGTGAATAATCCAAACAGACTAGTGTGTGGGATTCAGGCCAGGTAAGGTGAAGAATCCAAACAGACTAGTGTGTGGGATTCAGGTCATGTAAGGTGAAGAATCCAAACAGACCAGTGTGTGGGATTCAGACCATGTCAGGTGAATAATCCAAACAGACTAGTGTGTGGGATTCAGGCCATGTAAGGTGAAGAATCCAAACAGACTAGTGTGTGGGATTCAGGCCAGGTAAGGTGAAGAATCCAAACAGACTAGTGTGTGGGATTCAGGCCATGTAAGGTGAATAATCCAAACAGACTAGTGTGTGGGATTCAGGTCATGTAAGGTGAAGAATCCAAACAGACTAGTGTGTGGGATTCAGACCATGTCAGATGAATAATCCAAACAGACTAGTGTGTGGGATTCAGGCCATGTAAGGTGAAGAATCCAAACAGACTAGTGTGTGGGATTCAGGTCATGTAAGGTGAAGAATCCAAACAGACTAGTGTGTGGGATTCAGGCCAAGTAAGGGGAAGAACCCAAACAGACTAGTGTGTGGGATTCAGACCAAGTAAGGTGAAGAATCCAAACAGACTAGTGTGTGGGATTCAGGCCATGTAAGGTGAAGAATCCAAACAGACTAGTGTGTGGGATTCAGGTCATGTAAGGTGAAGAATCCAAACAGACTAGTGTGTGGGATTCAGGCCATGTAAGGTGAAGAATCCAAACAGACTAGTGTGTGGGATTCAGACCATGTCAGAAGAATAATCCAAACAGACTAGTGTGTGGGATTCAGGCCATGTAAGGTGAAGAATCCAAACAGACTAGTGTGTGGGATTCAGACCATGTCAGATGAATAATCCAAACAGACTAGTGTGTGGGATTCAGGTCATGTAAGGTGAAGAATCCAAACAGACTAGTGTGTGGGATTCAGACCATGTCAGATGAATAATCCAAACAGACTAGTGTGTGGGATTCAGGCCATGTAAGGTGAAGAATCCAAACAGACTAGTGTGTGGGATTCAGGTCATGTAAGGTGAAGAATCCAAACAGACTAGTGTGTGGGATTCAGGCCAAGTAAGGGGAAGAACCTAAACAGACTAGTGTGTGGGATTCAGCCCATGTAAGGTGAATAATCCAAACAGACTAGTGTGTGGGATTCAGGCCAGGTAAGGTGAAGAATCCAAACAGACTAGTGTGTGGGATTCAGGCCATGTAAGGTGAATAATCCAAACAGACTAGTGTGTGGGATTCAGGCCATGTAAGGTGAAGAATCCAAACAGACTAGTGTGTGGGATTCAGGCCATGTAAGGTGAATAATCCAAACAGACTAGTGTGTGGGATTCAGACCAAGTAAGGTGAAGAATCCAAACAGACTAGTGTGTGGGATTCACGCCGAGTAAAGTGAAGAATCCAAACAGACTAGTGTGTGGGATTCAGGCCAAGTAAGGTGAATAATCCAAACAGACTAGTGTGTGGGATTCAGGCCAGGTAAGGTGAAGAATCCAAACAGACTAGTGTGTGGGATTCAGGCCATGTAAGGTGAATAATCCAAACAGACTAGTGTGTGGGATTCAGGCCCAGTAAGGTGAAGAATCCAAACTCACTAGTGTGTGGGATTCAGGCCATGTCAGGTGAATAATCCAAACAGACTAGTGTGTGGGATTCAGACCAAGTAAGGTGAAGTATCCAAACTGACTAGTGTGTGGGATTCAGGCCATGTAAGGTGAAGAATCCAAACTGACTAGTGTGTGGGATTCAGGCCAGGAAAGGTGAAGAATCCAAACAGACTAGTGTGTGGGATTCAGGCCATGTAAGGTGAAGAATCCAAACTGACTAGTGTGTGGGATTCAGGCCAAGTAAGGTGAAGAATCCAAACAGACTAGTGTGTGGGATTTAGGCCCAGTAAGGTGAAGAATCCAAACAGACTAGTGTGTGGGATTCAGGTCATGTAAGGTGAAGAATCCAAACAGACTAGTGTGTGGGATTCAGGCCATGTAAGGTGAAGAATCCAAACAGACTAGTGTGTGGGATTCAGACCATGTCAGAAGAATAATCCAAACAGACTAGTGTGTGGGATTCAGGCCATGTAAGGTGAAGAATCCAAACAGACTAGTGTGTGGGATTCAGACCATGTCAGATGAATAATCCAAACAGACTAGTGTGTGGGATTCAGGTCATGTAAGGTGAAGAATCCAAACAGACTAGTGTGTGGGATTCAGACCATGTCAGATGAATAATCCAAACAGACTAGTGTGTGGGATTCAGGCCATGTAAGGTGAAGAATCCAAACAGACTAGTGTGTGGGATTCAGGTCATGTAAGGTGAAGAATCCAAACAGACTAGTGTGTGGGATTCAGGCCAAGTAAGGGGAAGAACCTAAACAGACTAGTGTGTGGGATTCAGCCCATGTAAGGTGAATAATCCAAACAGACTAGTGTGTGGGATTCAGGCCAGGTAAGGTGAAGAATCCAAACAGACTAGTGTGTGGGATTCAGGCCATGTAAGGTGAATAATCCAAACAGACTAGTGTGTGGGATTCAGGCCATGTAAGGTGAAGAATCCAAACAGACTAGTGTGTGGGATTCAGGCCATGTAAGGTGAATAATCCAAACAGACTAGTGTGTGGGATTCAGACCAAGTAAGGTGAAGAATCCAAACAGACTAGTGTGTGGGATTCACGCCGAGTAAAGTGAAGAATCCAAACAGACTAGTGTGTGGGATTCAGGCCAAGTAAGGTGAATAATCCAAACAGACTAGTGTGTGGGATTCAGGCCAGGTAAGGTGAAGAATCCAAACAGACTAGTGTGTGGGATTCAGGCCATGTAAGGTGAATAATCCAAACAGACTAGTGTGTGGGATTCAGGCCCAGTAAGGTGAAGAATCCAAACTCACTAGTGTGTGGGATTCAGGCCATGTCAGGTGAATAATCCAAACAGACTAGTGTGTGGGATTCAGACCAAGTAAGGTGAAGTATCCAAACTGACTAGTGTGTGGGATTCAGGCCATGTAAGGTGAAGAATCCAAACTGACTAGTGTGTGGGATTCAGGCCAGGAAAGGTGAAGAATCCAAACAGACTAGTGTGTGGGATTCAGGCCATGTAAGGTGAAGAATCCAAACTGACTAGTGTGTGGGATTCAGGCCAAGTAAGGTGAAGAATCCAAACAGACTAGTGTGTGGGATTTAGGCCCAGTAAGGTGAAGAATCCAAACAGACTAGTGTGTGGGATTCAGGCCATGTAAGGTGAAGTATCCAAACTGACTAGTGTGTGGGATTCAGGCCCAGTAAGGTGAAGAATCCAAACAGACTAGTGTGTAGGATTCAGGCCATGTAAGGTGAAGAATCCAAACAGACTAGTGTGTGGGATTCAGGCCAAGTAAGGGGAAGAATCCAAACAGACTAGTGTGTGGGATTCAGGCCAAGTAAGGTGAAGAATCCAAACAGACTAGTGTGTGGGATTCAGGCCTAGTAAGGTGAAGAATCCAAACAGACCAGTGTGTGGGATTCAGGTCAGGTAAGGTGAAGAATCCAAACAGACTAGTGTGTGGGATTCAGGCCAAGTAAGGTGAAGTATCCAAACTGACTAGTGTGTGGGATTCAGGCCAAGTAAGGGGAAGAATCCAAACAGACTAGTGTGTGGGATTCAGACCAAGTAAGGTGAAGAACCCAAACAGACTAGTGTGTGGGATTCAGACCATGTAAGGTGAAGAATCCAAACAGACTAGTGTGTGGGATTCAGGCCATGTAAGGGGAAGAATCCAAACAGACTAGTGTGTGGGATTCAGGTCATGTAAGGTGAGGAATCCAAACAGACTAGTGTGTGGGATTCAGACCAAGTAAGGTGAAGAATCCAAACAGACTAGTGTGTGGGATTCAGACCAAGTAAGGTGAAGAACCCAAACAGACTAGTGTGTGGGATTCAGACCATGTAAGGTGAAGAATCCAAACAGACTAGTGTGTGGGATTCAGGCCATGTAAGGGGAAGAATCCAAACAGACTAGTGTGTGGGATTCAGGTCATGTAAGGTGAAGAATCCAAACAGACTAGTGTGTGGGATTCAGGCCATGTAAGGTGAAGAATCCAAACAGACTAGTGTGTAGGATTCAGACCAAGTAAGGTGAATAATCCAAACAGACTAGTGTGTGGGATTCAGGCCATGTAAGGTGAAGAATCCAAACAGACTAGTGTGTGGGATTCAGACCAAGTAAGGTGAAGAATCCAAACAGACTAGTGTGTGGGATTCAGACCAAGTAAGGTGAATAATCCAAACAGACTAGTGTGTGGGATTCAGACCAAGTAAGGTGAAGAATCCAAACAGACTAGTGTGTGGGATTCAGGCCTAGTAAGGTGAATAATCCAAACAGACTAGTGTGTGGGATTCAGGCCTAGTAAGGTGAATAATCCAAACAGACTAGTGTGTGGGATTCAGGCCATGTAAGGTGAAGAATCCAAACAGACTAGTGTGTGGGATTCAGGCCAGGTAAGGTGAAGAATCCAAACAGACTAGTGTGTGGGATTCAGGCCTAGTAAGGTGAAGAATCCAAACAGACTAGTGTGTGGGATTCATGCATGTAAGGTGAAGAATCCAAACAGACTAGTGTGTGGGATTCAGGCCATGTAAGGTGAAGTATCCAAACAGACTAGTGTGTGGGATTCAGGCCAAGTAAGATGAAGAATCCAAACAGACTAGTGTGTGGGATTCAGGCCATGTAAGGTGAAGAATCCAAACAGACTAGTTTGTGGGATTCAGGCCTAGTAAGGTGAAGAATCCAAACTGACTAGTGTGTGGGATTCAGACCAAGTAAGGTGAATAATCCAAACAGACTAGTGTGTGGGATTCAGACCATGTAAGGTGAAGAATCCAAACAGACTAGTGTGTGGGATTCAGACCATGTAAGGTGAAGAATCCAAACTGACTAGTGTGTGGGATTCAGGCCATGTAAGGTGAAGAATCCAAACAGACTAGTGTGTAGGATTCAGGCAATGTAAGGTGAAGAATCCAAACAGACTAGTGTGTGGGATTCAGGCCATGTAAGGTGAAGAATCCAAACAGACTAGTGTGTGGGATTCAGGCCATGTAAGGTGAAGAATCCAAACAGACTAGTGTGTGGGATTCAGACCAAGTAAGGTGAAGAATCCAAACAGACTAGTGTGTGGGATTCAGACCATGTAAGGTGAAGAACCCAAACTGACTAGTGTGTGGAATTCAGACCATGTAAGGTGAAGAACCCAAACTGACTAGTGTGTGGAATTCAGACCATGTAAGGTGAAGAATCCAAACAGACTAGTGTGTGGGATTCAGGCCATGTAAGGTGAAGAATCCAAACAGACTAGTGTGTGGGATTCAGACCATGTAAGGTGAAGAATCCAAACAGACTAGTGTGTGGGATTCAGACCAAGTAAGGTGAATAATCCAAACAGACTAGTGTGTGGGATTCAGACCAAGTAAGGTGAAGAATCCAAACAGACTAGTGTGTGGGATTCAGACCATGTAAGGTGAAGAACCCAAACAGACTAGTGTGTGGGATTCAGGCCATGTAAGGTGAATAATCCAAACAGACTAGTGTGTAGGATTCAGGCCATGTAAAGTGAAGAATCCAAACAGACTAGTGTGTGGGATTCAGGCCATGTAAGGTGAAGAACCCAAACTGACTAGTGTGTGGGATTCAGGCCATGTAAGGTGAAGAATCCAAACAGACTAGTGTGTGGGATTCAGGCCATGTAAGGTGAAGAATCCAAACAGACTAGTGTGTGGGATTCAGACCAAGTAAGGTGAAGAATCCAAACAGACTAGTGTGTGGGATTCAGACCAAGTAAGGTGAATAATCCAAACAGACTAGTGTGTGGGATTCAGACCAAGTAAGGTGAAGAATCCAAACAGACTAGTGTGTGGGATTCAGACCATGTAAGGTGAAGAACCCAAACAGACTAGTGTGTGGGATTCAGGCCATGTAAGGTGAATAATCCAAACAGACTAGTGTGTAGGATTCAGGCCATGTAAAGTGAAGAATCCAAACAGACTAGTGTGTGGGATTCAGGCCATGTAAGGTGAAGAATCCAAACAGACTAGTGTGTGGGATTCAGGCCTAGTAAGGTGAAGAACCCAAACTGACTAGTGTGTGGGATTCAGGCCAAGTAAGGTGAAGAATCCAAACAGACTAGTGTGTGGGATTCAGACCAAGTAAGGTGAAGAATCCAAACAGACTAGTGTGTGGGATTCAGGCCTAGTAAGGTGAATAATCCAAACAGACTAGTGTGTGGGATTCAGGCCTAGTAAGGTGAATAATCCAAACAGACTAGTGTGTGGGATTCAGGCCATGTAAGGTGAAGAATCCAAACAGACTAGTGTGTGGGATTCAGGCCAGGTAAGGTGAAGAATCCAAACAGACTAGTGTGTGGGATTCAGGCCTAGTAAGGCGAAGAATCCAAACAGACTAGTGTGTGGGATTCAGGCCATGTAAGGTGAAGAATCCAAACAGACTAGTGTGTGGGATTCGGGCCATGTAAGGTGAAGTATCCAAACAGACTAGTGTGTGGGATTCAGGCCAAGTAAGATGAAGAATCCAAACAGACTAGTGTGTGGGATTCAGGCCATGTAAGGTGAAGAATCCAAACAGACTAGTGTGTGGGATTCAGGCCTAGTAAGGTGAAGAATCCAAACTGACTAGTGTGTGGGATTCAGACCAAGTAAGGTGAAGAATCCAAACAGACTAGTGTGTGGGATTCAGACCAAGTAAGGTGAAGAATCCAAACAGACTAGTGTGTGGGATTCAGGCCTAGTAAGGTGAATAATCCAAACAGACTAGTGTGTGGGATTCAGGCCAAGTAAGGTGAAGAATCCAAACAGACTAGTGTGTGGGATTCAGGCCTAGTAAGGTGAATAATCCAAACAGACTAGTGTGTGGGATTCAGGCCAAGTAAGGTGAAGAATCCAAACAGACTAGTGTGTGGGATTCAGACCAAGTAAGGTGAAGAATCCAAACAGACTAGTGTGTGGGATTCAGGCCAAGTAAGGTGAAGAATCCAAACAGACTAGTGTGTGGGATTCAGACCAAGTAAGGTGAAGAATCCAAACAGACTAGTGTGTGGGATTCAGGCCTAGTAAGGTGAATAATCCAAACAGACTAGTGTGTGGGATTCAGGCCTAGTAAGGTGAATAATCCAAACAGACTAGTGTGTGGGATTCAGGCCTAGTAAGGTGAAGAATCCAAACAGACTAGTGTGTGGGATTCAGACCAAGTAAGGTGAAGAATCCAAACAGACTAGTGTGTGGGATTCAGACCAAGTAAGGTGAAGAATCCAAACAGACTAGTGTGTGGGATTCAGGCCTAGTAAGGTGAATAATCCAAACAGACTAGTGTGTGGGATTCAGGCCTAGTAAGATGAATAATCCAAACAGACTAGTGTGTGGGATTCAGGCCTAGTAAGGTGAAGAATCCAAACAGACTAGTGTGTGGGATTCAGACCAAGTAAGGTGAAGAATCCAAACAGACTAGTGTGTGGGATTCAGACCAAGTAAGGTGAAGAATCCAAACAGACTAGTGTGTGGGATTCAGGCCTAGTAAGGTGAATAATCCAAACAGACTAGTGTGTGGGATTCAGGCCTAGTAAGGTGAATAATCCAAACAGACTAGTGTGTGGGATTCAGGCCATGTAAGGTGAAGAATCCAAACAGACTAGTGTGTGGGATTCAGGCCAGGTAAGGTGAAGAATCCAAACAGAGTAGTGTGTGGGATTCAGGCCATGTAAGGTGAAGAATCCAAACAGACTAGTGTGTGGGATTCAGGCCAAGTAAGGTGAAGAATCCAAACAGAGTAGTGTGTGGGATTCAGGCCATGTAAGGTGAAGAATCCAAACAGACTAGTGTGTGGGATTCAGGCCAGGTAAGGTGAAGAATCCAAACAGAGTAGTGTGTGGGATTCAGGCCATGTAAGGTGAAGAATCCAAACAGACTAGTGTGTGGGATTCAGGCCAATTAAGGGGAAGAATCCAAACAGACTAGTGTGTGGGATTCAGACCATGTAAGGTGAATAATCCAAACAGACTAGTGTGTGGGATTCAGACCAAGTAAGGTGAAGAATCCAAACAGACTAGTGTGTGGGATTCAGGCCTAGTAAGGTGAATAATCCAAACAGACTAGTGTGTGGGATTCAGGTCATGTAAGGTGAAGAATCCAAACAGACTAGTGTGTGGGATTCAGGCCAAGTAAGGGGAAGAATGCAAACAGACTAGTGTGTGGGATTCAGGCCAGGTAAGGTGAAGAATCCAAACAGACTAGTGTGTGGGATTCAGGCCAAGTAAGGTGAAGAATCCAAACAGACTAGTGTGTGGGATTCAGGCCAAGTAAGGTGAAGAATCCAAACAGACTAGTGTGTGGGATTCAGGCCATGTAAGGTGAAGAATCCAAACTGACTAGTGTGTGGGATTCAGGCCATGTAAGGTGAATAATCCAAACAGACTAGTGTGTGGGATTCAGGCCTAGTAAGGTGAATAATCCAAACAGACTAGTGTGTGGGATTCAGGCCTAGTAAGGTGAAGAACCCAACAGAGTAGTGTGTGGGATTCAGGCCATGTAAGGTGAAGAATCCAAACAGACTAGTGTGTGGGATTCAGGCCAGGTAAGGTGAAGAATCCAAACAGAGTAGTGTGTGGGATTCAGGCCATGTAAGGTGAATAATCCAAACAGACTAGTGTGTGGGATTCAGGCCATGTAAGGTGAAGAATCCAAACAGACTAGTGTGTGGGATTCAGGCCATGTAAGGTGAAGAATGCAAACAGACTAGTGTGAGGGATTCAGGCCATGTAAGGTGAATAATCCAACAGACTAGTGTGTGGGATTCAGGCCATGTAAGGTGAAGAATCCAAACAGACTAGTGTGTGGGATTCAGGCCATGTAAGGTGAAGAATGCAAACAGACTAGTGTGAGGGATTCAGGCCATGTAAGGTGAATAATCCAAACAGACTAGTGTGTGGGATTCAGGCCAAGTAAGGGGAAGAATGCAAACAGACTAGTGTGTGGGATTCAGGCCAGGTAAGGTGAAGAATCCAAACAGACTAGTGTGTGGGATTCAGGCCAAGTAAGGTGAAGAATCCAAACAGACCAGTGTGTGGGATTCAGGCCATGTCAGGTGAATAATCCAAACTGACTAGTGTGTGGGATTCAGGCCATGTAAGGTGAAGAATCCAAACAGACCAGTGTGTGGGATTCAGGCCAGGTAAGGTGAAGAATCCAAACAGAGTAGTGTGTGGGATTCAGGCCATGTAAGGTGAATAATCCAAACAGACTAGTGTGTGGGATTCAGGCCATGTAAGGTGAAGAATCCAAACAGACTAGTGTGTGGGATTCAGGCCATGTAAGGTGAAGAATGCAAACAGACTAGTGTGAGGGATTCAGGCCATGTAAGGTGAATAATCCAAACAGACTAGTGTGTGGGATTCAGGCCATGTAAGGTGAAGAATCCAAACAGACTAGTGTGTGGGATTCAGGCCATGTAAGTTGAAGAATGCAAACAGACTAGTGTGAGGGATTCAGGCCATGTAAGGTGAATAATCCAAACAGACTAGTGTGTGGGATTCAGGCCAAGTAAGGGGAAGAATGCAAACAGACTAGTGTGTGGGATTCAGGCCAGGTAAGGTGAAGAATCCAAACAGACTAGTGTGTGGGATTCAGGCCAAGTACGGTGAAGAATCCAAACAGACCAGTGTGTGGGATTCAGGCCATGTCAGGTGAATAATCCAAACTGACTAGTGTGTGGGATTCAGGCCATGTAAGGTGAAGAATCCAAACAGACCAGTGTGTGGGATTCAGGCCATGTCAGGTGAATAATCCAAACTGACTAGTGTGTGGGACTCAGGCCATGTAAGGTGAAGAATCCAAACAGACTAGTGTGTGGGATTCAGGCCATGTAAGGTGAAGAATCCAAACAGACTAGTGTGTGGGATTCAGACCAAGTAAGGTGAAGAATCCAAACAGACTAGTGTGTGGGATTCAGGCCATGCCAGGTGAATAATCCAAACAGACTAGTGTGTGGGATTCAGACCAAGTAAGGTGAAGAATCCAAACAGACTAGTGTGTGGGATTCAGACCAAGTAAGGTGAAGAATCCAAACAGACTAGTGTGTGGGATTCAGGCCATGTAAGGTGAATAATCCAAACAGACTAGTGTGTGGGATTCAGGCCATGTAAGGTGAAGAATCCAAACTGACTAGTGTGTGGGATTCAGGCCATGTAAGGTGAAGAATCCAAACTGACTAGTGTGTGGGATTCAGGCCATGTAAGGTGAAGAATCCAAACAGACTAGTGTGTGGGATTCAGGCCTAGTAAGGTGAATAATCCAAACTGACTAGTGTGTGGGATTCAGGCCAAGTAAGGTGAAGAATCCAAACAGACTAGTGTGTGGGATTCAGGCCATGTCAGGTGAAGAATCCAAACAGACTAGTGTGTGGGATTCAGACCAAGTAAGGTGAAGAATCCAAACAGACTAGTGTGTGGGATTCAGACCAAGTAAGGTGAAGAATCCAAACAGACTAGTGTGTGGGATTCAGGCCTAGTAAGGTGAATAATCCAAGCAGACTAGTGTGTGGGATTCAGGCCATGTAAGGTGAAGAATCCAAACAGACCAGTGTGTGGGATTCAGGCCATGCAAGGTGAAGAATCCAAACAGACTAGTGTGTGGGATTCAGACCAAGTAAGGTGAAGAATCCAAACAGACTAGTGTGTGGGATTCAGACCAAGTAAGGTGAAGAATCCAAATAGACTAGTGTGTGGGATTCAGACCAAGTAAGGTGAAGAATCCAAACAGACTAGTGTGTGGGATTCAGGCCATGTAAGGTGAAGAATCCAAACAGACTAGTGTGTGGGATTCAGGCCATGTAAGGTGAAGAATCCAAACAGACTAGTGTGTGGGATTCAGACCAAGTAAGGTGAAGAATCCAAACAGACTAGTGTGTGGGATTCAGGCCTAGTAAGGTGAATAATCCAAACAGACTAGTGTGTGGGATTCAGGCCTAGTAAGGTGAATAATCCAAACAGACTAGTGTGTGGGATTCAGGCCATGTAAGGTGAAGAATCCAAACAGACTAGTGTGTGGGATTCAGGCCAGGTAAGGTAAAGAATCCAAACAGAGTAGTGTGTGGGATTCAGGCCATGTAAGGTGAAGAATCCAAACAGACTAGTGTGTGGGATTCAGGCCAAGTAAGGTGAAGAATCCAAACAGACTAGTGTGTGGGATTCAGACCAAGTAAGGTGAAGAATCCAAACAGACTAGTGTGTGGGATTCAGGCCATGTAAGGTGAATAATCCAAACAGACTAGTGTGTGGGATTCAGACCATGTAAGGTGAAGAATCCAAACAGACTAGTGTGTGGGATTCAGGCCAAGTAAGGTGAAGAATCCAAACAGACTAGTGTGTGGGATTCAGACCATGTAAGGTGAAGAATCCAAACAGACAAGTGTGTGGGATTCAGGCCATGTAAGGTGAATAATCCAAACAGACAAGTGTGTGGGATTCAGACCATGTAAGGTGAATAATCCAAACAGACTAGTGTGTGGGATTCAGGCCATGTAAGGTGAAGAATCCAAACAGACTAGTGTGTGGGATTCAGGCCAAGTAAGGTGAAGAATCCAAACAGACTAGTGTGTGGGATTCAGGCCATGTAAGGTGAAGAATCCAAACAGACCAGTGTGTGGGATTCAGGTCATGTAAGGTGAAGAATCCAAACAGACTAGTGTGTGGGATTCAGGCCAAGTAAGGGGAAGAATCCAAACAGACTAGTGTGTGGGATTCAGGCCATGTAAGGTGAAGAATCCAAACAGACTAGTGTGTGGGATTCAGGTCATGTAAGGTGAAGAATCCAAACAGACTAGTGTGTGGGATTCAGGCCAAGTAAGGGGAAGAATCCAAACAGACTAGTGTGTGGGATTCAGACCAAGTAAGGGGAAGAATCCAAACAGACTAGTGTGTGGGATTCAGGCCATGTAAGGTGAAGAATCCAAACAGACTAGTGTGTGGGATTCAGGTCATGTAAGGTGAAGAATCCAAACAGACTAGTGTGTGGGATTCAGGCCAAGTAAGGGGAAGAATCCAAACAGACTAGTGTGTGGGATTCAGGCCAAGTAAGGGGAAGAATCCAAACAGACTAGTGTGTGGGATTCAGGCCAAGTAAGGGGAAGAATCCAAACAGACTAGTGTGTGGGATTCAGGCCAAGTAAGGGGAAGAATGCAAACAGACTAGTGTGTCGGATTCAGACCATGTCAGGTGAAGAATCCAAACAGACTAGTGTGTCGGATTCAGGCCATGTAAGGTGAAGAATGCAAACAGACTAGTGTGTGGGATTCAGACCATGTCAGGTGAAGAATCCAAACAGACTAGTGTGTGGGATTCAGGCCATGTAAGGTGAAGAATCCAAACAGACTAGTGTGTGGGATTCAGGCCTAGTAAGGTGAAGAATCCAAACAGACTAGTGTGTGGGATTCAGGCCATGTAAGGTGAAGAATCCAAACTGACTAGTGTGTGGGATTCAGGCCAAGTAAGGTGAAGAATCCAAACAGACTAGTGTGTGGGATTCAGGCCATGTAAGGTGAAGAATCCAAACAGACTAGTGTGTGGGATTCAGACCAAGTAAGGTGAAGAATCCAAACAGACTAGTGTGTGGGATTCAGGCCAAGTAAGGTGAAGAATCCAAACAGACTAGTGTGTGGGATTCAGGCCAGGTAAGGTAAAGAATCCAAACAGAGTAGTGTGTGGGATTCAGGCCATGTAAGGTGAAGAATCCAAACAGACTAGTGTGTGGGATTCAGACCAAGTAAGGTGAAGAATGCAAACAGACTAGTGTGTGGGATTCAGGCCTAGTAAGGTGAAGAATCCAAACAGACTAGTGTGTGGGATTCAGGCCATGTAAGGTGAAGAATCCAAACAGACTAGTGTGTGGGATTCAGGCCATGTAAGGTGAAGAATCCAAACAGACTAGTGTGTGGGATTCAGACCAAGTAAGGTGAAGAATCCAAACTGACTAGTGTGTGGGATTCAGGCCATGTAAGGTGAAGAATCCAAACAGACTAGTGTGTGGGATTCAGGCCATGTAAGGTGAAGAATCCAAACAGACTAGTGTGTGGGATTCAGACCATGTAAGGTGAATAATCCAAACAGACTAGTGTGTGGGATTCAGGCCATGTAAGGTGAAGAATCCAAACAGACTAGTGTGTGGGATTCAGGTCATGTAAGGTGAAGAATCCAAACAGACTAGTGTGTGGGATTCAGGCCAAGTAAGGGGAAGAATCCAAACAGACTAGTGTGTGGGATTCAGGCCATGTAAGGCGAAGAATCCAAACAGACTAGTGTGTGGGATTCAGGCCATGTCAGGTGAAGAATCCAAACAGACTAGTGTGTGGGATTCAGGCCATGTAAGGTGAAGAATCCAAACAGACTAGTGTGTGGGATTCAGGCCAAGTAAGGTGAAGAATCCAAACAGACTAGTGTGTGGGATTCAGGCCAAGTAAGGTGAAGAATCCAAACAGACTAGTGTGAGGGATTCAGGCCAAGTAAGGTGAAGAATCCAAACAGACTAGTGTGTGGGATTCAGGCCAAGTAAGGTGAAGAATCCAAACAGACTAGTGTGTGGGATTCAGGCCATGTAAGGTGAAGAATCCAAACAGACTAGTGTGTGGGATTCAGGCCAAGTAAGGTGAAGAATCCAAACAGACTAGTGTGTGGAATTCAGACCAAGTAAGGGGAAGAATCCAAACAGACTAGTGTGTGGGATTCAGGCCATGTAAGGGGAAGAATGCAAACAGACTAGTGTGTGGGATTCAGGCCATGTAAGGTGAATAATCCAAACAGACTAGTGTGTGGGATTCAGGCCAAGTAAGGTGAAGAATGCAAACAGACTAGTGTGTGGGATTCAGGCCATGTAAGGTGAAGAATCCAAACAGACTAGTGTGTGGGATTCAGGCCATGTCAGGTGAAGAATCCAAACAGACTAGTGTGTGGGATTCAGACCATGTAAGGTGAAGAATCCAAACAGACTAGTGTGTGGGATTCAGGCCAAGTAAGGTGAAGAATCCAAACTGACTAGTGTGTGGGATTCAGACCAAGTAAGGTGAAGAATCCAAACAGACTAGTGTGTGGGATTCAGGCCAAGTAAGGTGAAGAATGCAAACAGACTAGTGTGTGGGATTCAGGCCATGTAAGGTGAAGAATCCAAACAGACTAGTGTGTGGGATTCAGGCCATGTCAGGTGAAGAATCCAAACAGACTAGTGTGTGGGATTCAGACCAAGTAAGGTGAAGAATCCAAACAGACTAGTGTGTGGGATTCAGACCAAGTAAGGTGAAGAATCCAAACAGACTAGTGTTTGGGATTCAGGCCTAGTAAGGTGAATAATCCAAGCAGACTAGTGTGTGGGATTCAGGCCATGTAAGGTGAAGAATCCAAACAGACCAGTGTGTGGGATTCAGGCCATGTAAGGTGAAGAATCCAAACAGACTAGTGTGTGGGATTCAGACCATGTAAGGTGAAGAATCCAAACAGACTAGTGTGTGGGATTCAGGCCATGTAAGGTGAAGAATCCAAACAGACTAGTGTGTGGGATTCAGGCCAAGTAAGGTGAAGAATCCAAACAGACTAGTGTGTGGGATTCAGACCAAGTAAGGTGAAGAATCCAAACAGACTAGTGTGTGGGATTCAGGCCTAGTAAGGTGAATAATCCAAGCAGACTAGTGTGTGGGATTGAGGCCATGTAAGGCGAAGAATCCAAACAGACCAGTGTGTGGGATTCAGGCCATGTAAGGTGAAGAATCCAAACAGACTAGTGTGTGGGATTCAGGCCATGTAAGGTGAAGAATCCAAACAGACTAGTGTGTGGGATTCAGGCCATGTCAGGTGAAGAATCCAAACAGACTAGTGTGTGGGATTCAGACCAAGTAAGGTGAAGAATCCAAACAGACTAGTGTGTGGGATTCAGGCCATGTAAGGTGAATAATCCAAACAGACTAGTGTGTGGGATTCAGGCCATGTAAGGTGAAGAATCCAAACAGACTAGTGTGTGGGATTCAGGCCAAGTAAGGTGAAGAATCCAAACAGACTAGTGTGTGGGATTCAGCCCAAGTAAGGTGAAGAATCCAAACAGACTAGTGTGTGGGATTCAGGCCAAGTAAGGTGAAGAATCCAAACTGACTAGTGTGTGGGATTCAGGCCAAGTAAGGTGAAGAATCCAAACAGACTAGTGTGTGGGATTCAGACCAAGTAAGGTGAAGAATCCAAACAGACTAGTGTGTGGGATTCAGGCCAAGTAAGGTGAATAATCCAAACAGACTAGTGTGTGGGATTCAGGTCATGTAAGGTGAATAATCCAAACAGACTAGTGTGTGGGATTCAGGCCATGTAAGGTGAAGAATCCAAACAGACTAGTGTGTGGGATTCAGGCCAAGTAAGGTGAATAATCCAAGCAGACTAGTGTGTGGGATTCAGACCATGTAAAGTGAAGAATCCAAACAGACTAGTGTGTGGGATTCAGGCCATGTAAAGTGAAGAATCCAAACAGACTAGTGTGTGGGATTCAGGCCATGTAAGGTGAAGAATCCAAACAGACTAGTGTGTGGGATTCAGGCCATGTAAAGTGAAGAATCCAAACAGACTAGTGTGTGGGATTCAGACCAAGTAAGGTGAAGAATGCAAACAGACTAGTGTGTGGGATTCAGGCCATGTAAAGTGAAGAATCCAAACAGACTAGTGTGTGGGATTCAGGCCATGTAAGGTGAAGAATCCAAACAGACTAGTGTGTGGGATTCAGGCCATGTAAAGTGAAGAATCCAAACAGACTAGTGTGTGGGATTCAGGCCATGTAAGGTGAAGAATCCAAACAGACTAGTGTGTGGGATTCAGGCCATGTAAGGTGAAGAATCCAAACTGACTAGTGTGTGGGATTCAGGCCATGTAAGGTGAAGAATCCAAACTGACTAGTGTGTGGGATTCAGGCCCAGTAAGGTGAAGAACCCAAACAGACTAGTGTGTGGGATTCAGGCCCAGTAAGGTGAAGAATCCAAACAGACTAGTGTGTGGGATTCAGGCCATGTAAGGTGAAGAATCCAAACAGACTTGTGTGTGGGATTCAGGCCATGTAAGGTGAAGAATCCAAACAGACTAGTGTGTGGGATTCAGGCCAAGTAAGGTGAAGAATCCAAACAGACTAGTGTGTGGGATTCAGGCCAAGTAAGGTGAAGAATCCAAACAGACTAGTGTGTGGGATTCAGGCCTAGTAAGGTGAAGAATCCAAACTGACTAGTGTGTGGGATTCAGGCCATGTAAGGTGAAGAATCCAAACAGACTAGTGTGTGGGACTCAGGCCATGTAAGGTGAATAATCCAAACAGACTAGTGTGTGGGATTCAGGCCATGTAAGGTGAAGAATCCAAACAGACTAGTGTGTGGGATTCAGGCCAAGTAAGGTGAAGAATCCAAACAGACTAGTGTGTGGAATTCAGACCAAGTAAGGTGAAGAATCCAACAGACTAGTGTGTGGGATTCAGGCCAAGTAAGGTGAAGAATCCAAACAGACTAGTGTGTGGGATTCAGACCAAGTAAGGTGAAGAATCCAAACAGACTAGTGTGTGGGATTCAGACCAAGTAAGGTGAAGAATCCAAACAGACTAATGTGTGGGATTCAGGCCTAGTAAGGTGAATAATCCAAGCAGACTAGTGTGTGGGATTCAGGCCATGTAAGGTGAAGAATCCAAACAGACCAGTGTGTGGGATTCAGGCCATGTAAGGTGAAGAATCCAAACAGACTAGTGTGTGGGATTCAGGCCAAGTAAGGTGAAGAATCCAAACAGACTAGTGTGTAGGATTCAGACCAAGTAAGGTGAAGAATCCAAACAGACTAGTGTGTGGGATTCAGGCCTAGTAAGGTGAATAATCCAAGCAGACTAGTGTGTGGGATTCAGGCCATGTAAGGTGAAGAATCCAAACAGACCAGTGTGTGGGATTCAGGCCATGTAAGGTGAAGAATCCAAACAGACTAGTGTGTGGGATTCAGGCCATGTAAGGTGAAGAATCCAAACAGACTAGTGTGTGGGATTCAGGTCATGTCAGGTGAAGAATCCAAACAGACTAGTGTGTGGGATTCAGACCAAGTAAGGTGAAGAATCCAAACAGACTAGTGTGTGGGATTCAGGCCATGTAAGGTGAATAATCCAAACAGACTAGTGTGTGGGATTCAGGCCATGTAAGGTGAAGAATCCAAACTGACTAGTGTGTGGGATTCAGGCCAAGTAAGGTGAAGAATCCAAACTGACTAGTGTGTGGGATTCAGGCCTAGTAAGGTGAAGAATCCAAACAGACCAGTGTGTGGGATTCAGGCCATGTAAGGTGAAGAATCCAAACAGACTAGTGTGTGGGATTCAGGCCAAGTAAGGTGAAGAACCCAAATAGACTAGTGTGTGGGACTCAGGCCATGTAAGGTGAAGAATCCAAACAGACTAGTGTGTGGGATTCAGACCAAGTAAGGTGAAGAATCCAAACAGACTAGTGTGTGGGATTCAGGCCAAGTAAGGTGAAGAATCCAAACAGACTAGTGTGTGGGATTCAGGCCATGTAAGGTGAATAATCCAAACAGACTAGTGTGTGGGATTCAGGCCATGTAAGGTGAAGAATCCAAACAGACTAGTGTGTGGGATTCAGGCCCAGTAAGGTGAAGAATCCAAACAGACTAGTGTGTGGGATTCAGGCCAAGTAAGGTGAAGAATCCAAACAGACTAGTGTGTAGGATTCAGGCCCAGTAAGGTGAAGAATCCAAACAGACTAGTGTGTGGGATTCAGGCCATGTAAGGTGAATAATCCAAACTGACTAGTGTGTGGGATTCAGGCCAGGTAAGGTGAAGAATCCAAACAGAGTAGTGTGTGGGATTCAGGCCATGTAAGGTGAAGAATCCAAACAGACTAGTGTGTGGGATTCAGGCCATGTAAGGTGAATAATCCAAACAGACTAGTGTGTGGGATTCAGGCCATGTAAGGTGAAGAATCCAAACAGACTAGTGTGTGGGATTCAGGCCCAGTAAGGTGAAGAATCCAAACAGACTAGTGTGTGGGATTCAGGCCAAGTAAGGTGAAGAATCCAAACAGACTAGTGTGTGGGATTCAGGCCATGTCAGGTGAAGAATCCAAACAGACTAGTGTGTGGGATTCAGACCAAGTAAGGTGAAGAATCCAAACAGACTAGTGTGTGGGATTCAGGCCATGTAAGGTGAATAATCCAAACTGACTAGTGTGTGGGATTCAGGCCATGTAAGGTGAAGAATCCAAACAGACTAGTGTGTGGGATTCAGGCCATGTAAGGTGAAGAATCCAAACAGACTAGTGTGTGGGATTCAGGCCATGTAAGGTGAAGAATCCAAACAGACTAGTGTGTGGGATTCAGGCCATGTAAGGTGAAGAATCCAAACAGACTAGTGTGTGGCATTCAGACCATGTAAGGTGAAGAATCCAAACAGACTAGTGTGTGGGATTCAGGCCATGCAAGGTGAAGAATCCAAACAGACTAGTGTGTGAGATTCAGACCATGTAAGGTGAAGAATCCAAAGAGACTAGTGTGTGGCATTTAGACCATTTAAGGTGAAGAATCCAAACAGACTAGTGTGTGGGATTCAGGCCATGTAAGGTGAAGAATCCAAACAGACTAGTGTGTGAGATTCAGACCATGTAAGGTGAAGAATCCAAACAGACTAGTGTGTGGGATTCAGGCCATGTAAGGTGAAGAATCCAAACAGACTAGTGTGTGGGATTCAGGCCAGGTAAGGTGAAGTATCCAAACAGACTAGTGTGTGGGATTCAGGCCATGTAAGGTGAAGAATTCAAACAGACTAGTGTGTAGGATTCAGGCCTAGTAAGGTGAAGAATCCAAACAGACTAGTGTGTGGGATTCAGGCCAAGTAAGGTGAAGAATTCAAACAGACTAGTGTGTGGGATTCAGGCCTAGTAAGGTGAAGAATCCAAACAGACTAGTGTGTGGGATTCAGGCCAAGTAAGGTGAAGAATCCAAACAGACTAGTGTGTGGGATTCAGGCCAAGTAAGGTGAAGAATTCAAACAGACTAGTGTGTGGGATTCAGGCCTAGTAAGGTGAAGAATCCAAACAGACTAGTGTGTGGGATTCAGGCCATGTAAGGTGAAGAATTCAAACAGACTAGTGTGTGGGATTCAGGCCAAGTAAGGTGAAGAATTCAAACAGACTAGTGTGTGGGATTCAGACCAGGTAAGGTGAAGAATCCAAACAGACCAGTGTGTGGGATTCAGGCCATGTAAGGTGAAGAATCCAAACAGACCAGTGTGTGGGATTCAGGCCAAGTAAGGTGAAGAATCCAAACAGACTAGTGTGTGGGATTAAGGCCAAGTAAGGGGAAGAATCCAAACAGACTAGTGTGTGGGATTCAGGCCATGTAAGGTGAAGAATCCAAACAGACTAGTGTGTGGGATTCAGGCCATGTAAGGTGAAGAATCCAAACAGACTAGTGTGTGAGATTCAGGCCAAGTAAGGTGAAGAATCCAAACAGACTAGTGTGTGGGATTCAGGCCTAGTAAGGTGAATAATCCAAACTGACTAGTGTGTGGGATTCAGGCCATGTAAGGTGAAGAATCCAAACAGACTAGTGTGTGGGATTCAGGCCATGTAAGGTGAAGAATCCAAACAGACTAGTGTGTGGGATTCAGACCATGTAAGGTGAAGAACCCAAACTGACTAGTGTGTGGGATTAAGGCCAGGTAAGGGGAAGAATCCAAACAGACTAGTGTGTGGGATTCAGGCCAAGTAAGGTGAAGAATCCAAACAGACTAGTGTGTGGGATTCAGACCATGTAAGGTGAAGAACCCAAACTGACTAGTGTGTGGGATTAAGGCCAGGTAAGGGGAAGAATCCAAACAGACTAGTGTGTGGGATTCAGGCCAAGTAAGGTGAAGAATCCAAACAGACTAGTGTGTGGGATTAAGGCCAGGTAAGGGGAAGAATCCAAACAGACTAGTGTGTGGGATTCAGGCCAAGTAAGGTGAAGAATCCAAACAGACTAGTGTGTGGGATTAAGGCCAGGTAAGGGGAAGAATCCAAACAGACTAGTGTGTGGGATTCAGGCCAAGTAAGGTGAAGAATTCAAACAGACTAGTGTGTGGGATTCAGGCCAAGTAAGGTGAAGAATCCAAACAGACTAGTGTGTGGGATTAAGGCCAAGTAAGGGGAAGAATCCAAACAGACTAGTGTGTGGGATTCAGGCCAAGTAAGGTGAAGAATCCAAACAGACTAGTGTGTGGGATTCAGACCAAGTAAGGTGAAGAATGCAAACAGACTATGTGGGATTCAGGCCATGTAAGGTGAATAATCCAAACAGACTAGTGTGTGGGATTCAGGCCATGTAAGGTGAAGAATGCAAACAGACTAGTGTGTGGGATTCAGGCCATGTAAGGTGAATAATCCAAACAGACTAGTGTGTGGGATTCAGGCCATGTAAGGTGAAGAATCCAAACAGTCAAGTTTGTGGGATTCAGACCAAGTAAGGGGAAGAATGCAAACAGACTAGTGTGTGGGATTTAGACCATGTAAGGTGAAGAATCCAAACAGACTAGTGTGTGGGATTCAGGCCATGTAAGGTGAAGAATCCAAACAGACTAGAGGGTGGGATTCAGGCCAAGTAAGGGGAAGAATCCAAACAGACTAGTGTGGGGGATTCAGGCCAGGTAAGGTGAAGAATCCAAACAGACTAGTGTGGGGGATTCAGGCCAGGTAAGGTGAAGAATCCAAACAGACTAGTGTGTGGGATTCAGGCCAAGTAAGGGGAAGAATCCAAACAGACTAGTGTGTGGGATTCAGCCCAAGTAAGGGGAAGAATCCAAACAGACTAGTGTGTGGGATTCAGGCCATGTAAGGTGAAGAATACAAACAGACTAGTGTGTGGGATTCAGGCCATGTAAGGTGAAGAATCCAAACAGACTAGTGTGTGGGATTCAGGCCATGTAAGGTGAATAATCCAAACAGACTAGTGTGTGGGATTCAGGCCATGTAAGGTGAAGAATCCAAACAGACTAGTGTGTGGGATTCAGACCATGTAAGGTGAAGAATCCAAACTGACTAGTGTGTGGGATTCAGACCATGTAAGGTGAAGGTTTTTAAAAAAAACTAGTAAGTAGGGAGTAAGGCTATAACCAACAACTCGGAGCAAACTTCGGTTGTCTTCGCTCGTTTCTTTATAAATCTGATAAAAGGGGCATGGTATGCTATACCTTTGGGTGTCCTTAACCATCCCCTCTGTTTGTGTATCCAATCGTTGAATGTCTTCAAGGCAGCCATCCGGTCCACTGGGTTTTCACCAATTTCTTTAATAGCTTTCTGTAACGTTCCCTCGTCCATATTGCAATGGTAAATGCTTCCTATATCACCACTCATTGTGCGACACTTAAACGCTTTCTCTAAATCTTACTCTGCAAAAAATAAGATTGGATATATGATTTACGCCATACTAGTGAGTAATTATTATCTAGAGCGATTAGAAGACTGTGAATTCTTGGTACAAAATATAGAATGCCTTTGTAGTTCATCAGTATTTTTGATGTTAGATTTAAAGCTATTAAGGCTTTTGGGCCCTGCCATATAAAGCCGCGCAAAGGCCTACTACATGAACCGTGGCGAGCAGGATAAGGGTGCAGATTTTATTTGTTTTAACAAGGATTGGAGTCCGTCGTAACTTGCACCAGCTTAGTAAGAAAGGACCCAGGTGGCAACTGTAAACATTACTGGTTTTTGCGCATCTTTACACCGTCTTTGTGAGAGAGGCCTTTGGGTTTGTCGCTGTCAGATTCAAAACTCCTCTAATATCGTGTATGTTATCACGTGCAAAAAATGTCGCAAACAATACGTCAGAGAAACTCAGAATTCTCTACGACAAAGAGCAGCCAACCATTTATCTAGTATTAGACTTAAACATGATGTGCCCGTGGTACAACATTTCAATACTCTACGTCTTTCGGTCAAGGGCCATTTTGAAATCATGCCTATTGAGAAAATCCCTTTTCTCACTTCCGCTGCAGATACCAAGCACAAACGTTTGGAAAGGGAAAGTTTTTGGATTTAAACATCACAAACTATTCATCCTTTGGGTTTGAACTTGGCCCCGGGAAGATGTCGTTAAAAAACTATAATACCATTTGTGTTTCAGTATAACAAAGCGAGCATCGCTATGGCCAAGATTATAGTAGAAGAATACAAACTACTTCAAAGTAAACTTACTCGACCTCTGACCCAAAGGCCAGTCATTGCTTATAAAAAGAACAAGAGTTTGAAAGACATACTGGTCAGGGCTAAACTCCCCTGTCTGTCTTCTACCTAGGGTTTTTGGGGGTAAGTGGGGGGGGGGGGGGGTCAAAATTTTCGCTGTCTTTTCCCATGACCCTATAATATATAGTCTCACGATATTCTTACCATAGCTTAAGATGCGTAAGCATTGTCAATGTAATACAAAGTGTTCCAGAAAATTCTACTAAGGTCAAGCTCCTGTCAGTCGTCGACCTAATGAAATATCATATAGGTTTACTTTATTACAACAATTTATGATGGGGTATAAAGGTCTAAATGATATACCTCTTTTTAAAACAATTAGAAACTTGTCTCCGTGGTTATTTTAGACAAGAAGAGTTTCCCTGTGCCCGTGTGTTTTAGTGTTCATAAATATATTTTTTGTGTAATATGTGTACTGGATTAGACAGAAAACATTACCTGAAAATATCTGTAGGCTAATTTGTAGCGATATGCAATAATCAGCAACATTAAAGGTACAGTACAAGTTTTTTTCTAGGACTGAGCAACAATTTTGTAAGCTGACTTGCCACGCAATGGCGAATAGTATACAGGTAACGAACTGATTAATGAATAACTTACATTTAAGCTGTTCTATTTTGGCAGATTTAAAAGAGGTTCGTCCAAAGTTAATTCGCGACTCCCATTTGCGACTGGCCCCTGTCACCCTGAAATAAAAGTACATCTTGTAGGGCAGGATATCTAGGCCTATATATATATACCTCTAGCGTTCTCTTGCCAGGTCATGACTAGAAGATCGCTGTAGCGTGTTAAACTGAACATTACTTGTAATATGTAAAACAAATCTTATCGCAGTATAGTTGAGATATTTTATTTAATATTCTTTATATACAGAACAATATTGCAAAATCTAAGTTCGAGTTTATTTATTAATTTAATGTAGTTAACCAATAAAGCATTTAATTCGGTAACGTAGACCACGTAAAAAATAAAAAAATAAAAATCTTTTTTATTATTTTCAAATCGACTTTTCAAATCGATGCTTACCTATAGAATATGACTGACATAACGGTTGTGAGTAAAAAGAAGATCAATACATTTTTTAGAAATCTTTTTTCTTGATTAAGTCAAGAAAAGTTCAACCTAAATAAAATTGACTTTCATTGACTTTGATAACGATGTAAGAACTAAATCGAAACGTCGTCGCCCAATAAACCAAGAAGGTGTTATCCATAAGTAATTCTTCCCCTTTATTGAAATGAGCTGGCTCTTAGACGAATCGTGAAAAATCAGAAATCGCAAACTTCTTCGTTTGCCCCAGTTGCTTTTCGCTGCATTTCGTAATCATACAAGGTAATCTGACAGAGGATCGCCACATCGAAGAAGTTTTCGATTCAGTCGTCCTTCCATATTTTGATACTAGCTCATTAATATGGAAGCCGATAGAGGCCATCTCGGGATCTTGTGTCATTTAATCGTGCGCCCCAAAATGTTCCAGGGGATCCAGACCCAGACTCATCGTTAGCCCATCTTCTCAAGCCAAAATAAAACCTACATTTCTCCATTCCGTGTTTTACCTTGGCGGACTACTCCACTCAAATCCGTAAAGCGAACTGCTCGTTTTGATTGGATGCGAGTAAAACTCCTCGCAGCTAATCAAAACCTCTGGCACTTACACTGAAAATAACGTAATGACGGCTTTGTTCACCTTGAACTTTTTTGTGTAATGAGTTCTGATTGGCCAAGACTCTGTAAGTATAGGAAAGACAACTCTTACATTCCCACCAGTGGCGCTGTTCGATTTACGGGTTAGAGTGGAGTAGTCCGCCAAGGTAAAACACGGAATGGGGACATGCAGATTTTAACTTGGCTTGCGAAGATGTCGTTAGCCATGGAATAGTGTGGACAGCATTGTTCTGGATAAACTAGGTCACATCTCTTGAACGATCGGGTTGGGTGGTGTCATTCATGAATAGTGGTTTGGTGGCTAATGTATGGAAGCCGATAGAGGCAATCTCGCCTTTCAAAGCCTACATTACGAGATCGCGAGATAACAAGAACACATATCGCCAAAATTTGAACGTTTTCGCATTATTTTGTATTTTTTTATTCAAAATGGACAATTTGATTAGACCGGGCTAGACTAATGATATAAATAGTGATTAGTGATTAAAGTAGCACGAACTACCAAAATTGATCCGTCCAAACAGAAATTTAAAATGAATGGCTATTTTCCCAAAGAGCACAAAAAAGAGCTTTTAGTTGACATCACCCTAGACACCTGGGTTAGGGATTCATAAACAAAGGGGCTTGTCGATGGCCATACATATTATAGACTGTAAAGCTTTGGGCACAGAACAACAGCGTCGCTTAAAGCACCAACACAGCTTTAGGGTCAGTAAGAAATACCGAGCGAATGGTCGAGGACATTAGAATGCATTTTCGGTACGAAATGGACCGATATGTGAAACTGCTTGCAAAAGATCAACATTACAACCTTACAAGGGATTTTGGCTGACTAAATACTTACTTGATTCTCATCCTAACAGATTCGTGTCCGATCTTACCCAACCCAAAAGGAATCTCTGCCTTTGATTCTTTTCAGATCCACGTAAATGGAAAGTTGTTCGGTACATACGGAGTTGCGCTGCAGGGTATTTACATGCGTGCCATTTGTGAGGGAGGGTTGCTACCTACGCACCTATTGTGTTAGATGGTCATCAAGCACATACAATGGAAGGTTGCAAAGTACGTGTCGCCTATGTTGGCATGTTTCTTATGTATATACCACTTGCGTTGGCAGGTAGTAATGTGCTTCTAACTTGTGTTGGAAGATTCTAATGTGCATACACATTGTGTTGGAAGGTTGGAATGTGCATACCACTTGTGTTGTAAGGTTGTAACGTGCATGCCACTTGTGTTGTAAGGTTGTAACGTGCATACCACTTGTGTTGGAAGGTTGTAATGTGCATACCATGCACTTGTATTGGAAGGTTGCCACGTATGCCCACTTGTGTTGGAAGGTTGTAATGTGCATGCCACTTGTGTTGTAAGGTTGTAATGTGCATACCATGCACTTGTATTGGAAGGTTGCCACGTATGCCCATCTGTGTTGGAAGGTTGTAACGTGCATGCCACTTGTGTTGGAAGATTGTAATGTGCATACCACTTGTGTTGTAAGGTTGTAATGTGCTTACCACTTGTGTTGTAAGGTTGTAATGTGCATACCACTTGTGTTGTAAGGTTGTAATGTGCATACCACTTGTGTTGTGAGGTTGTAATGTGCATACCACTTGTGTTGTAAGGTTGTAATGTGCATACCACTTGTGTTGGAAGGTTGTAATGTGCATACCACTTGTGTTGTAAGGTTGTAATGTGCATACCACTTGTGTTGTAAGGTTGTAATGTGCTTACCACTTGTGGTGTAAGGTTGTAATGTGCATACCACTTGTGTTGTAAGGTTGTAATGTGCATACCACTTGTGTTGTAAGGTTGTAATGTGCATACCACTTGTGTTGTAAGGTTGTAATGTGCATACCACTTGTGTTGTAAGGTTGTAATGTGCATACCACTTGTGTTGTAAGGTTGTAATGTGCGTACCACTTGTGTTGGAAGGTTGTAATGTGCTTACCACTTGTGTTGGGAGGTTGTAACGTGCATACCACTTGTGTTGTAAGGCTGTAATGTGCGTACCACTTGTGTTGTAAGGTTGTAATGTGCATACCAATTGTGTTGGAAGATTGTAACGTGCATACCACTTGTGTTGGAAGGTTGTAATGTGCATACCACTTGTGTTGTAAGGTTGTAATGTGCTTACCACTTGTGTTGGAAGGCTGTAATGTGCGTACCACTTGTGTTGGAAGATTGTAATGTGCATACCACTTGTGTTGTAACATTGTAATGTGCATACCACTTGTGTTGGAAGATTGTAATGTACATACCACTTGTGTTGGAAGATTGTAATGTGCATACCACTTGTGTTGTAAGATTGTAATGTGCATACCACTTGTGTTGGAAGATTGTAATGTGCATACCACTTGTGTTGGAAGATTGTAACGTGCATACCACTTGTGTTGGAAGATTGTAATGTGCGTACCACTTGTGTTGGAAGATTGTCACGTGCATACCACTTGTGTTGTAAGGCTGTAATGTGCGTACCACTTGTGTTGTAAGATTGTAATGTGCATACCACTTGTGTTGGAAGATTGTAATGTGCATACCACTTGTGTTGTAAGGTTGTAATGTGCTTACCACTTGTGTTGTAAGGTTGTAACGCGCATGCCACTTGTGTTGTAAGGTTGTAACGTGCATACCACTTGTGTTGGAAGGTTGTAATGTGCATACCACTTGTGTTGTAAGGTTGTAATGTGCTTACCACTTGTGTTGGAAGGTTGTAATGTGCATACCAATTGTGTTGGAAGGTTGAAACGCGCATGCCACTTGGGTTGGAAGGTTGTAATTTGCATACCACTTGTCTTGTAAGGTTGTAATGTGCTTACCACTTGTGTTGGAAGATTGTAATGTGCATACCAATTGTGTTGGAAGGTTGTAACGCACATGCCACTTGTGTTGGAAGGTTGTAATTTGCATACCACTTGTGTTGTAAGGTTGTAATGTGCTTACCACTTGTGTTGGAAGGGTTGTAACGCGCATGCCACTTGTGTTGGAAGGTTGTAATGTGCTTACCACTTGTATTGGAAGGTTGTAATGTGCGTACCATGCACTTGTGTTGGAAGGTTGCCATGAAAGGTTACAAATCACATGTTGCTTATGCTGGAATGTTCCTACGTATAGAGCAATTGGGTTGGAAGGTTAGTACGTAATTACCATTCGTATTGGTTGGCTGTTGGGTACGTAACAACACAAACAAGAATTTTCCGAATTTTCAAAGGAAAAGCAAGAAAATAGTTCGCAGCAGAGTTTATGTTTGAGGGATTTTATTTCATCTTGCACCGGGTACCGTATGCCTACCTCCTTAAATAAACTTAGCTCCACCCTTGAAGTTAATTTTTTTAAAATAAAATTCTGAAAAACACTTCAGATTCTACCGTCAGGTTAATTACAATTTGCAATGCCGACCATCCTATAGTAAATCACATCAAGTTATATTAATTTCTCCTTGACTTTTAAATCGCTTGAGATGACAACTTTGATATAACGATGCCTGTTTTGGTCATGGTTATGTTTCATATCTCATTTGACAGAAGAGTAGACCTTTTTTGACCTAAACTAGAACGCAATCCACATGGCATCATTGGAAATTCCCTAACTACCGGAGACATTTAGGGCATAGAAGTTCCTCGCATCGAAATTAGCCAAGTTTTGACTTAAGCCCCTTTATGAATGCAATCTTAAGTTTTTGACTTTGTTCAGTCAGAAAAAAATAACTTAATACTAAAACTTAAGTCAAGACTTAGTTGTTTTATGAATACCTGGCCAGGCGTTACAAATGAAGCGAAAGAGAACGACGTCGTTAGCCCTGACACAATGACCGCTTTTTCAACCTCGTAAAACTGTTACATTTTACATATATATTGTACCTGCCCCAGTGTGGGCTCTTATTTCTGTACAATAAAGTTGAAAGTTAACGTAATGGCAAAACCGTCTTTTGGCGCCAATTTTGACTGCTCGTTTGTGAGGCCATGAACTTGTAGAAAATGTTAAAGAGTGAGAATATCCCACAGTTATGACGGCGATCCAACCTAACCAAAGACGAGAGCATTATTTTCATACATATAGTTCATTGGTTTCGTCTTAACTGAAGAGTCTATGACGCACAAAGGCCTTCATTCCGTGGTAATATCAGCGTGTGGCACATTAACTTCGGGGCGATACAGAATCAAATATCTACATGGAAAGCACTCCAACCAGACTCACATTGTGAGATGTCAACCAATGAAATGCCTATAAATTTATCTGGCTGGTGATAAACTATTTTAAGCTACGTACCGTTGTATTAATCTTGGTAAACTGAATTCAGGTTGTCAGCGTTATCAAAATTTGACTCATTGGGAATTTATTGTGTATTAATTGATGCTGTATGCGTATTCTGATGTAATTAACCTATTGGCTATGCGTATTCGACAAGCTAAAACGACCTTATAATTGTAATGAACTAGCGATGCTATAATGCTATATGATGTTTGGACGCTAAACAAGGTCTATCAAAATTTGAGACTTGTAATTAGTATTTCAAAGTGGGGTTTAAAAAGTCGTGTTTACGTTTTGATGTGAAACGAACCGTTGCAAGACGCACTGACCGTATTATTGTCTGCTGTAGATCAAATCATGTTATATGTAGTGTAGACTTACCTGTAATTGCCACGCCTTAAGGACCTGGTTGGCTTACCTTGGCGTTCTCAAAGCCCCACTTTCCCAGGTATTTGGAAGCCTATTTAATATATTTTACTTGTTAATTATTACGGTTAGTGTTCTCATGACATTGTGCTAGTTTTTTTATTATACTTTCAATTAGAAGAAAAAGTTGTCATGTTCGCTCCGGCAGTTCAACTATAGTTCTTTATAGAGCCAACGGAGCGTTTTCCAGAGGAGGAGGATGACTATCCCAGATAAAGGTGGTGGTGGTGGTGGTGGTGGTGGGGGGGGGGGGGGCATGGGGTCGCCTGGGCCCTGGGGCCCTAACCCTAAGCCCCGTACACACTATGCAACATCGACCAACATTTAAGAACCAACATTGAACAACTTCGTATTTGCCCAACAAGTTGCGTCATGTTTGCTAGTGTGGACGGGCCACCCAACATTGCCCAACAGACGACAACATTGTTGGCCCATGTTTGTACATGCGCATTCTTGACAACACTTGTTGGGCGATGTTGGTTATCGTAGCCAATCACAAATCAGATATAAATCAGGTGGTTTAAACAGTCACGTGATCTGACAGACAAAATGGCCGCACCAAAGTCGAATGTGGAATGGACCCACGGGGAAATAGAAAGGTTAATTGAAGAGTGATGGAAATCCGTCTTGTAACATGAATACACCACCGTTATATGATTGGAATATTATCACTCACTCACTAAATTGATCAGTTGGTTAATCATTCGATAAAAGTAGGCTTAATTACCAATTTCCTAACGATGTACAAATACAGTGTCCGTGACACCCAAAAACGGTAATAGGCCTATTTCAATGCTGCTGATATTAACTGTTACAAAGGCAAAATCATGTAGCATTCTATGACGAGTATAAATTTATGTTTACCTGTAGCGAGATATCTCAGCGTGATCGCCAGTCTTTCCCCAGGTGGTATTGACGGTCGTAAATGCGTGTCCTGTTTCCTTATTAACGGCTCTACCTTTTCAAAGAGTTCTGAAAAGGCGGCTTGATCCATTCTAAGGAAATTGCGATATCTTTACCTACCGCCACTACTGAATTCATTCAGGATGCAATGGTAGGCCCCATAGCGCTCCCGTTTTCTTATCCACTCCTTTACCCAAACACGACGTTTTCATTTTCTTTGGCGTCGTTGACGCCGACTGGCTGCCAGAGCAATTATTACTGCCGAAAGTCCTCTTATGAGTCTCTTTTGACTGACCTTCATTTTTCTTATTATTGGAGGGAAAACAAACTAAATTTCCCGCAAATTCTCCAAAAAGTTTGTCACATCTCGCTACACAGCGCAACATTTTCACAGGCAGTTGTGACTTGTTGGCCTTCGTTTTTATAGTGTGGACACGTTACAAAATATGCCGCAACATGAAGCAACTTGAAGTTGTCTCTTGTTGGCCAACAGCATGTTGGGTGATGTTGGATAGTGTGGACGGGGCTAATAAATACAGGAGTAGTAATCCAGAAAAATTATCCATGTCTTATCCTTGTCCTACTTCTAAATGTCATTCAAAAGTACATCAACGGAAAGCTGCTTTTTGATACAAATGACCAACAAATAGCTAATTCGGTTTCAACGGGGTTTTCTCCTCATTTTCTCTTTATAAGCAGCTCATGCCTCTTCAGTGGGATTCAGTGAAGGTAATGCATTGCCCTCTAATTGTTATAATATTAGCTTTCCCACCCCATTTACGTTGGGCCTTTGTCGAGAACCAAAGGAATATTTCGTGTTTTTTATATAGCAATTATCTATCTTGGAATGGCCCGGTATATGCATTGTGGGTCTAAATGGACAAATGGAAGGCTGCTTTCCTTACTTATAGCAAGAAAAGGAGTATTATTATTCTTAGTATTAAGTGTTTTGTTAAATTAAAGGGGCATAAGCTGCCAAAATATTGATATTTTGACGTATTGTTTTGAACTAACTTTGGCTTAGAATGAATGAATGGTCGTCCCGGTTATTTAAACTTTGTTTACTTTTCGAACACTATTCCGGTTCGTACAGGCCACATACTGTATGGATTTTCCTCATTCCAACGCTAATCATTTAGTTGTTTGATGGCCTTCAAAGCCTCTTACTGTCGTGATGATCAGAAATTATGAAAAAAGTGTGAATTTTGGCAGCTCGTGCCATTTTAACGTTGTGAAACTGTATAACCTGGGTAATGATTCCTACCAACTGATTGCTGTACAATTATTACCACAATGACATCTAGTATCCACATAAACGTTAACATTTTCTCCAACCCTGAAGCCTTTGCCAAATCAACGAATCAATAAAACAGCCTGTTTTACACAAAGTTTCCATTTGGGGAGATTCTACTCGGTAATTATATATATTGGCTAATCAATGAAGCTGTAATAAGGTCAGTTTGACTAATGCTTTCGATTGGGTTTGGGGGGAGGGGGTAACTCAAAAATAGCATCACTCTTATTATACGTGGGTGCCGGGATGAACAAGCATTTCCTCTCTTCCACCCATTATATTGTGCACCCTTGGGTGATTATTCCACCCAATTGCCCCTGCGAGAACTCGTTACTTAAAACGTGTAGAATCCACCATCAACAGTACATAACTCCCAAGATGCACTTCACGGAGGATGTGTTGTGAATTTCAAACCAAAAGATGTCTTGGGACTATATTAACAAACTCAAACAGATTATACATATATGACGACACAACCCGTTTTGTTGGTCATGATGAGAAACTATACTTATTAATATTACCCCCGGGCAAATGTATGGCAAGGTCTCCACGGGTAATTACTATAGCTAACTAACTGCCTTCATTAACAACGATGGATTATATCAAGCTTAATGTGGATGGTATAAGTGTATCCATTAAAAACTCAAATAGATTGCCCAAAGCTAACGTGGCGAACAAACTGGGAACCAAGGTACGACTTGGATGTAGCTCTAGGACCAACAAAGTAAATATTCCATTGTCAGTTTATAATCTATATACCAGCGCAAAAACACCAAAATAAAACAATTGATGTTTTCCTCTCTTCTTATGAAGTTTTTTCGTTTTCCGTTTGTAAGTTGTGAAAAGATAACTTAAAACCTTGTAATCTTGTAAAAGGAACCAATCATTTGTCAATAGACCATTTGCCAGTTTTGCGCGCAACAATGAAATGACGTCGCTGCATCAATCTAACACCGGACAAGACCAGTAGTCATCTTGACTTTTGCCATATTCTGTCGAAATCCCTTTTCGTCCACTATTTTTTCACATTTCTAGATTCATTCGGATATAAACTGTCCGAATATAGGTTTTTATTTCTTATATCTGTTGTAAAATACAAAACATTTGAAGTTAAAAACAGACGGATCCTTTGTCCGGTCTACTACTTGGGGCAGTAATTGTGACGTTGCTAAATTACGTCATTTGAAAGTACATGTAATTTGCAAATCACCTATTCAGCCAATACGTGCTGTAATCGATTCCCGCTGATGTAATGCAATATTCAGTGCCCTTGTTCTGAGGACAAAAGAGAGTTAACCAAGCAAAGACCTAACTGAAAGTGTTCATCAACAATGTTTCTTAGCATCAGTGTCATATATGAACAAATAACTTGATTTGTATAGTATGAGAAATCACACAACATACACGGTTTTAAAGCAAAAAATAGTCTTAAATACGAATAAGAATGCTAGTTTGTATTTTTAAAGTGGCATGAGCTGCCAAAACTTACACTTTTTTCATAGTTTCTGACCGCCACGATAGTAAGAGGATTTCAAGGCCATTGCAAAACTAAATGATTGGCGTTGGAATGAGGAAAATCCATACAGTATGTGGCTTGTGCGAAGCGAAAATGTGTTCGAAAAGTAAACAAAATTTAAATAACCGGGACGACTATTCATTCATTCTATTAAGGCAAAGTTAGTTTAAAACAATACTTTATCGTACATTTTCGATACTAGAAGCACTAAAAAGCTTGTGAATCATACGTCTTGAGAAAAATAGCCAATAATTTCAACGTTCTGTTTTAACGTCAAAATATCAACATTTTGGCAGCTCATGCCCCTTTAAGTATCCGTTAAGTGTTGTACCAGTGTATTTTATAATCCTTACTGGGTACATAAAGATAAATGTGCGCACTTAAATTAAGAATTCAGTTCTTGAGAACACGCTATTAGGCCCACCTGTAACCCAACCGACTTCTACGGGTTGTATAACATGTGAGTGGCGCATTCAGGCCAGTGGAATGCGTTTTACGTTTCATAATAAATCATTCTCGTGGAAATAACAATTTCATGGCGTTTCCAGTCGCATTCCTGAAAGAGAACTACCCTGGTTCACATAGTTGACCTAGTTTTCTCACTTCAGTGAACACCCTCAGGTAGCTTTGCACGTGAGTTGTTTATTAACGATTTTCTACCATAGGCCTACGTCTCTGCCCTTCACTCTGATACATGTATAATAAACAAGTGCATACAACAGGAATACTACATAGTTGAATGGGAATTGAGGCCAACGAGCGAATTGCTGTTATCAGTTACTACTGGTGTGTATATAGCTATATTGACCACGTAAGTACCCGTCAATACAAACTAGTACAGTCTTATACATATTTTGCAGATTGACACATGGGAAAGAAGTTAGGTATTGGTCAATATACGCATATCAAATTAACGCTTACCTATTTGTGTAATGTCGACGACTGACCCTATTTATACATCGCCTAGACAAGAAGATTTTCCCTGTGTCCGTGTATTTAGTGTTCATAAATATATAAATCGCTTACCAATTAAACGTGGCTGGTCTGTCCTCTGTTTAGCTTTCAAAACTTTAGAAGGACGGCCACTTCCATAGGTGTACGACAGACAGGGCTCCTCGCGTAACTGTTTATGTATGCGTAGTAAGCATCATGTTAAAATGGGTCATTTTTTCCGATCTATTTCTTTTATTATTCTTATATATATTGATATTGTAGAATGCTGTAATATTTAGCTTTCATAAGGATAGGTTATCTAATTCCATGCTCTTTACACATATTGACTGATTAACTAAAAAGGAAACAACGAAGCGCTTCATATAAACATATTATACTCCTGTCCGTCATGGAGCTAGGCCTATATACTTCCAATAATTTATTTAAACAATTGAGAGTCCAATATCTAAAACACCCTATGATGATGTTATATACAAGAAAGTGAGAAGCTACCGATCTGTATCAAGTTTAGACAACCATTCTCACCAGCCGTGCCCTTCTTAGAATACACTGTATCTGTTAATACTTGAATTATCCCGTACTAAGAGATGTCAAAGTTAGATCATCAATATGACAGTCTAGGGTTTTTATTTGAAATTCAAAATAATGCATAAAAGGATAAACAAGTCATTATGTTTTTTTAAAGGGGCATGGGCTGCCAAAATGTTGATATTTTGACGTTAACGCAGAATTTTGAAATTATTGGCTATTTTTCTCAAGACCTACAATTCAGAAGCTTTTTAGTGCTTCTAGACTCGAAAATGTACGATAAAGTATTGGTTTGAACTAACTTTGACTTAGAATGAATGAATGGTCGTCCCGGTTATTTAAATTTTGTTTACTTTTCGAACACGTTTTCGGTTCGTACAGGTCACACACTGTATGGATTTTCCTCATTCCAACGCCAATCATTTAGTTTTTACATGGCCTTCAAAGCCTCTTACTGTCGTGACGATCAGAAATTATGAAAAAGTGTGAATTTTGGCAGCTCATGCCACTTTAAGTTAGTACTTTGTTTGTGTCAGAAATTCGGCCACTTGAATGCGGCGTAAAACATCAATCAATCAATCGACCATAAACAAATTCGATGAGAGGGATTTCTTAGCTATGATTGATATTAGTAGGTACTTATATAGTCAATCTTTCCACACATTTTGTTCAGGCCTACAGAACATATTTTATTCCACGTCAATGCGCATGCTCAGCTTTTCAAGACTAGGAAGTTTCCCAGTTAAAAATAATTCTAAGATATCAGTATCATATTTTTATTGCTTTGTAAACAATTCCATGTCAACATGTACGTCTGTAAGTTTAAGTTCTTCTGAATTAAATATGAATATATAAATTAAATCGGGTTAACCTATTTGTTTTAATTTTTTAAATTTCCTATCAAGAATGGATTACGCTCATCTACTTCACCCAAACTCTGTTTAATATGTGAATGAGGTCACAAGGTAGATCAATGTTAGCAAGTTCACGTGTACTGAAGTCTTACATAAGTTTAGGGACATTGTGTGGAAATAGAGGATCTGTCCATTTCTATACCATAGTGGTCATTCATCAACCTACTAAACTGAATGAATTGTCAGCCTCTGGCGGAATAGCTTACTGAAAAACACAAACATCCTGTTCTCATGGGACATGTTTTATAATTACTTCAGTCTTCAAAATACAACCTGCATTGATTATGAATACGATTACAAAATTAGAGACACTTCCCAATGGATTCAATCTTTGAAACTCGCTTCACCGTGTGTACAACCTGTAGCCTCCCCCCACCCCCACCCCCACCACCACCACCACCCCCACCCCCATCGCTCCACACACACATACCACCACCATTGTACTCTGACAGATGCGTCAATCTGTATATCTATATCGTCTGAATAAATAAAGAAATACACGACGATTGAAATATGTATAGACTTCGATATACAATAAGTTATAGGAAGCCACGGCTAGCACCGATTATTTGCATATAATCGACAAAGGCTGGTTAAAACAAAAAGGTCTATTTAAATATTGCTTAAAATTCACGTATGTTTGGAAATGACATAAGTTTTTTTTTTCCTACATATAGCCTCGGACAGTCAATCATCTTTGTTGATGCGATCAGTCATGTCCATCAACACCAATGGAAAGCCAATTTCAAACAGACCAACGGTACGTATTTAAGGACTATATATATAGAGAATAAGTTCTAGATAACTTTGTTTATCAAAGTGACTAGCTTCAGTGGTTCAGTGGGTTAGATTGATCGTCCCTCAGTCCCACACAGACCTGGTCCAGTGGGTTAGAGTGATCGTCCCTCAGTCCCACACAGACCTCGGTGGTCCAGTGGGTTCGGGTGATCGTCCCTCAGTCCCACGCAGACCTCGGTGGTCCATGGGTTAGCGTGATCGTTCCTCAGTCCCACACAGACCGTCCATCGATGCGACGCGGGTTCGAATCATACTCAGGCTAAATAATAATTGAAAAATTGATGAGTGTATTTTTCACTCGGTCGCCTTATGTGAAAGAGTTGCCAGGTACGCGCCGAAGGTCGGGCAATGAACCCGGTTTCCTCTCCCACTAAACCTGGCTACGCCGCCATATAAGTGAAATAATCTTGAATGCGGCGTATAACATCAATCAATCAATCAATCTAAAATTGTTTGTTAAAAGTCATTATCTCTCGAAATTTAATCACATTCGAGCTAATTAGGCCGTTTTCTTTGATACCACTGTCGGGAATTTAAATTTAAAGTCATGTTCTTTTAGAAAGAGCCTGAGGATAAATATGTTTGTACTCTGGATGAAAATGCTGTGAAAGTTGCCCTTCGTGATTTGAAGGAAATACCTTCAGAACGAGATGGTCAACTGGAGGAATTTCGACGGTGGATTAAAACTCACAGAAAATGGCTGAAAACTCCGCTTGGTAAGTAAAAAACTTCTAAACGAATTCATTATTTTTTGTGTTTTCAGAAACTTGGAAAAGTATGAACAAAACGCAAGGGATCAATATAAATGAAAACTATTTTTTTAGATAAATTTTTAATGAATAAATGTTATCGTAGTTTCTTGCTAAATTTCCGCAATTTTTGGAAATGCTTTTACCAGTTTACGAATACTCAAACTGTGATGACTAAACAACACAATTGGTGCCGAACAAGGCTGGGATAGCCTAGCTGCGATATGTAGCGTTCAATTTTACTGTGAGACCAGAAGGGCCTCGCTGCCAAGACAGCTCATAAGAGGACAATCTGCTCATTGAGCATCTCGACTTTAGTCAGATTGGTAAGAGGATTGTTTGCTACTATTAAAAGTGCCTCCAACTCCTGGGAGTATACAGAAGATTCGGACATGAAGTCTGATTAGAGTTGGGCTGACTTTTATAATCTCGACATAAGCTGTTTTCATCCTAGTCACTTTCTCATAGAACGCTTCGTTTCGTCATCTCCCCCCCCGCCCCCGCCACACCAACCCCCGTCTCTAAGCTGTTTTTTTTAAAACTACGATTCAGATTTGTTTCATCTTTCCATATTTTGATGTAGTAAGTTGGGGGTTTGGTTCAATCATGATCAACATCCCTTCGTCCAAATGGTGATCCATTACTCTGTTTCCTCGACCGGGATTCATTCTCAGAGATACGCATGTTAACTCAATCAATACGTTATGTGATGAAATATTCTACTACATTTCTTGTTTAACAACCTGTTTGTGTTTCAGGCATGTAACCCTTACCCCTTTTCTTTTCCCTTAGATGCAGTGTTTTTATTATCGTTTATACGGATGAGAAAGTTTAGCCAGGTCCTTGCCCGTAAAGCTGTTGACCATTACTGGACGACGCGGACCAAGTACCCAGATTGGTTCCATAATAGTGACACACGTGACCCAGCTATACAGAAAGTCCTTGCAAATGGGTAAGGTGGTAACTTTAAAATAAAGGCCCGTCTACACGATGCAACTTTTGTTGTACAACAACGTACAACTTTTGTTTTATGATGTTGGATGGCAAATGTTTTATCGTGTAGACCGCCTTGTCCAACAACGTTATACAGCGTACAACTTGTTGGACAGTGTTGAAACATGCTTCTATTTTTCAACAGCATACAACTTTTGTTGTGCCCTACTTTTGATGTCAACCAATCAGTACAGCTACAATGGCCCACGTGACATTCCTATGATCACATGACTACAGCAGGGCGAGCGAAAATGGAAATGTGATATAGCGAAATCGAGGGATTTATTACAGAATAGGAGACATTCCCGTGTCTATATAACAGCCAACAAAGACGGTTTCTTACCAGTTGGAAAAATCATCTTTAAAACTAAGCTTTAGATGGTCTACCATTTCAGACAAAAACAGTTTAAAAATTATTAAATGGGACTTGTGATGATCTTTCACTTTGTGAAAATATCCTGATGTTTGGTTCACTTCCACAATGCATCGCAGGTTAGATTGATTGATTGTTTGGTGTTTTACGCCGCACTCAAGATTATTTCACTTCTATGGTGGCATTGCCAGTTTTATTGCGGGAGAAAACCAGTCTCCCTGTCCGGAGGAAACCCTCAAAATCCCGGTAGTAACTCGCAACCACACCGCATAGGTCGATTGGATGGAAACCAAGTCACACAATTTTCCATTTTCCTTTTGACTCAGTCCGGGTTTCTGACTCCAAAATGACATTTTTGTACCGACGGACGTGTTTTGGAGTTAGGGTTCATTCCAATCAAAAAGCCGGAGTAGACTGTATGTGGTCCGATTTAGACAGTGAAATAACAATATAACCTACTCAAATCGTGTAAAAACGGACATAATCGCCTTCATGAATAATTTAGCTACCCACCAGTGTCTGATATGGTCGTTCAGTAAATGTAATTCGTCCCTTGAATTCCCTTTTTCCTCCTTCAATCTCAAACTGCTAAAATTATCCATAAACGTAATTTTAACACTATTTGAGTAAGACATGTTGTTATTTACTGTATAAATCTGACCACAAACTGTCCGTTCAAAAGCTGGCAGTCTACTCCGGCTTTTTGATTGCAATGAGCCCTGACTCCAAAATACGGCCGTCAGTTTAAAAAAATATTTATTTGGGAGCCAGAAACCCGGACTATTGTTGACTGAGTGGGATTGGAACCCATTGTTGGAAGGCTGTTCGGATTGAGCGTCCAACGATCTACCTAATGAGCCACGGAGCCCCCCCCCCCCCCCCCCCCCCCCCGCAGGTTAATAGAATCCATTCAGTTCCAAAAACAAAATGGCAATTTTCTTATTCGATCGGCCGATGGAGGGCACTTGCGGGGTTTTCTGCCATATTAAACGTATGTCGTTAAAGTTAAATAACCGTGAGCGAAGCGTAAAAAAATTAACCGTAGTTCAGATTTATCACGAACTTTGATATGATTGGATTGACTCAAAAGAGGCTTCGTCCATTCTGAGAAAGTTATGTAGCTTAGAGAGATCTGAAGATCTCAGCTCTTTCACGAGGTAATGGAAAGCCCGGCCCTTTAAGATTCCTTTTGGATAATCATTAATTTATCCATATCCTTGACTTTCTTGCTCGTCGACGTCGTCTTCTCATTGTAATAATGTTTGATATCAAATTCGCAGTCACCACAACAGATAAAACCTTCTTCACATCAGTTTTTTATGAAGTTTAGAGCCAATTTTAATTATTTTCCCTCTTTTTAATCATGCAACAGCGTACAACAGCATGCAACAAAAGTTTAACGTTGTATTACCGTGTAGACACTCACATGCAACTAAGTCCAACATCGTTGAACAAAAGTTGTATGTTGTTGTACAACAAAAGTTGCATCGTGTAGACAGGCCTTTACAGCAGATTATAGTGAGCCCAGCGAACTCTATACACAACATGCGTACGTAATGACGTCACTATACTCACTTCAAAGTCTTGCCAACTTTGTTTTTCGTTGAAACGTTCGATATCGGTGTTCGAAATAGCTGCCATCTTCATTTTAAATTCTAAAATTACTGCTGGGAAATGTTTTCAGAAGAGTACATTTGATGGGTTGTTTAAAAAATATACTGATAGCTTATGAACTTTAAGTTTAGTTTTAAGTTATTTTCTGTGCCCACTTCTAAGCTGTGCCTATTACATATGATTTCACTATCTTATTTGTTTCTGTTAAATGTCCCAGTTTTCTTCAGATGATCTACCAAGCTTGTTTGGCCCTGTTATAAACCATTACAACCGCTAGTATGGACTCATTAACAGTGTCTCGAACGTACGCGTTTAAGTGACCGTCGGACTTGTGGATTTAAGAACACTAAAACACACGGGCACAAGGAAAATCTTCTTGTCTAAAATAACCATGGAGACAAGTTTCTAATTGTGTTAAAAAGATGTATATCATTTAGATCTTTATAACCCATCACAAATTGTTGTAATAGACTTGTTGGTTGGTGGCTTTGCGTTATGTCCCGCTTACATGCTCCTTGGTTTCATTCACGTAATACAGTAACCTGGCACAAGACGTTATGAGAAACTTGTAGTTTTTGTGAAAGGATTATGTCAATATATAAATTACAAATGGTGTTGTCGAGTAGACATTCAGAAACCAAAGACCTTATCAAAAATATACATGTTTTCTGTCTTTAGGCCCTATTTATAAATGCCATTCAGCTGGAATAACTTACATCTTTCTATTAGAAAACACCAGCCCCGATAGCTCAGTCGGTAGAGCGCCCGCTTCAGGGCTTGGAGATCCAGGTTCAAACCTGGGTCGAGTCAGACCAAAGACTTTAACAGTGGGATCTGCTGCTGCTTCGCTTGGTGCTCAGCAATAGGAGTTAGAGCAGCGACTGGTTGGCCCGGTGTCAGTATAATGTGACTGGGCGAGGGGGCTTGCTGGGTGTCTTCGTCAAGTCGTCTCGGCGAGGCAGCACCAAATAAAAGAGCAGTGGAAATCTGCCCTGCCACAAGGAGACAACGTTTTCATATGACTGAAATACTGTTAAACAGGACGTGAAACCCAAATCACTCACTCACTCTATTAGAAAACAATTTGTCAATAATATTTCTTTACATTATTTCTTAGTTCCTATCTGACCTTACCCAAAAGAGACAAACATGGCCGCCTAATACTTCTTGGAAGACCAGGTATTATTTTTACTGTTTATTCAGTTATTTTGTCGACCAATCTAACTAATATATTTATCACAAAACAGTTGATCATAAAAAGTTATTATGCTAAACCAAACTGAGATCAATGTACGTTGTGTTGATACCCAGCATTTGGATTAATAACAAGAAAGGGTGAACGGTGGCCAACTTAATATCCCCGTGCATGTGATTGACAGATTATTGAAACACAAAGAAAGGAAATAATTATTACTGTACTTTCCTTCACATGTGATACAATACAAAAGATTTAATTTTGATAAGTAATTAGGTAAAATAAACAACAGTATATGAAAGGAAATAACAAAATTGAATTAAAAAGTAAGATTAAACCTGTTGTGAATAAGGGCAAAATAAACTAACACAGAGGTATCAAATGCTATTTTTTTTATTTGGTTCCAGGCGTAGTTGATACTTCCGGGAGAGACTACACTTCTGATGACGTCATCAAAACTGGGTTGGCTTTGTCGGACTATTTCTTAATGAATGAAGAAAATCAGATTTACGGGTTTGTCGTGTTGATGGATTTTTCGGGAATGACCATGAAACATCAAACATTTCACGGAATGTCGAAAATGAAGAAAAATGCTGCTATTTTGTCGGTAAGAAAAAACAAAACTCCATTGTCGATCGTCTGTTGACAGTCTTGTGTGAATTGCTGGCTTCCGAGAAGTGTATAACTACTGTTATTGGCATTCGATGACGCAGTGAAAAGTAATCTTTAGATTATTTTAATCCTAGTATCTAGTACACTATAGTGCTTAAACGCACGGAGATCGATTTAATTCCTTTTTACATGTATAATGCTCACAAATCTGACAGTTGACAGTCACGTGAGCAGTTGTTGTTTCATTGGCCAGTGATATATATTCCTACGCTTGATGAAAACCTAGTATCAGTATCAGTTTGTTGATATTGCTTTTTTTTTAATTTATAGATTTATACTTAATCAACCAATTTCAGCGTGAACTATGGCAGTATAATAAACAGAATATTGTGAGGCTATGTTTGAATAGCATTTATATTTTTTCGAGTGAATGTCCGACAATAACCCACAAGCAAAACACAACTGTTCAATATCACCTTTATATCATATAGAAGAGCATTTTATAACTTGCAGTTATACTTTGTTAAACGACCACCATAGTTACGAGTCAAAATAAAAAAGAAGAAGTAACAAAAAGACCACCACATTTTATGTACAAATTTTGATTTATATTTAAAAACCAGAAATCAACCGAACCTGGCAGGATAAACACACAAGGAGAAACTGTATCACTTTTCACAAAAAAAACACTGTTGTACTTTATTTGCGAATATATATAAGGTGTTAATGACAGCTTTATCCGCCAATCAATCAATAACCTGCAGCCTTTTTCACAAAGCGGCGTAAATGTATTTTTTGCGTAACTTTCATACTAACGTATCTCTACAGTATGGGTTGGTATGGCAGTTACGTGAAAACTTACGCTACGCCGCTTTGTGAAACAGGCTCCAGAACAGTAATTAAATATGCGCGGAGTTTAGCGAATGTCAAACTTGAGCAGAGTATAAGGTTTAAGGGTTTAATACCGCCGTAGCGGTGTTTGTTGCGTAACCCGATACCGCTGAACGTTGGTTCGTACCGAGTCAAACAACGAGAATGCGCAGCATTCGAGGGGTTTGACGAGGTGCGAACCAACGTTCAGCGGTATCGGGTTATGCAATAAACACCAAGACGAAGGTATTAAAGTCGATTCTACCCCGATAATTGAGAAAAATGAGGAAAAAGTGACCTGTTGTTGATTGCCGTTCCTTTTCCCTCCCTCGGGCAGAGTGGGAACTTTTAACCAATCAACTATAAGCTTTGGTCACGTGCAACGCTTGACCCAGATATTTTGAAGCAGAATGACATAATGTCACTATGGCTACCGCTTTGACAGGCTGGGTTGCTGACGACGCTAGCGGGGGAAATGTTGTGAAATCAACCCTTTGGTGACTGTATACGTTCATGACAGCCCAGTTTTCAATATAAAAGGACAGAATATAACCACAGTCACAACATTATCAGGTTAAATCCTTCATTTTGTATGATAACAAGCAAAAGAACACTTCTTCCGGGGGAGGTAAACCTACCAGCCGATGATGCACTACAGACTCGATGTTGTTTGAAAAGTCATCTCTACTTAACATGTATATTTGCACACGGCACGCACATGCAGGAGGGGTAGAATATCATTCCCCCTTTATTTTTTTTTAAATCGCGTAAGTATCTTTCAAAATATTGCACGAAAACCAATTTATATATTACTTTATTTTAAAAAGTAAGAACCGAGAATTCCGAGATAGAAAACTGTAATCCGAGAATTCACAACATTCCCTGGTATATCAGTATAGATGCAATAAGCACGAAATATAAATCCTCTGTATCTGTACCAGGACATTAGTCCTGTATTGATAACATCGTTAGCATCGTCTAGTGGTTTATAACAACCCAATGAAGCGTTTTGTAGGAAAATAATCGTTTAACCACACGACCAGGCGGCACGTTTGATTAGCCTCTGAGAGTAAAGAAAAACAGGATGATATTTCCATTTATTTTTTTTGTATTGTTTGCAGAGAATATATCCCATACGGACCAAGGAAGTTCACAATTACAACATGGGTGCTATAGGGGAGTTTATCGTGAAGCTGACAAAACCTTTATTACCAGAAAAAGTCCAGAAAAGAGTGAGTACAGCTCAGATATTGGATACATTTATTCCACAGTGGATTCTTTATAACTATTGTTTGAAGCTTGTGGTGTTTATATTTATAAGTACCATGTGACTTTCATTGAAATCCCTACCAACCGCCTCCCATTGAAATCTGTACCAACCACCTCCCATTGGAATCTGTACCAACCACCTCCCATTGAAATCTGTAGCAACCATCTCCCATTGAAATCTGTACCAACCACCTCCCATTGAAATCTGCACCGACCACCTCTCATTGAAATCTCTACCAACCACCTTCCATTGAAATCTCTACCAACCACCTCCCATTGAAATCTGTACCAACCGCCTTCCATTGAAATCTGTACCAACCACCTCCCATTGAAATCTGTATCAACCATCTCCCATTGAAATCTGTACCAATCGCCTCCCATTGAAATCTGTACCAACCACCTCCCATTGAAATCTGTACCAACCACCTCCCATTGAAGTCTGTATCAACCATCTCCCATTGAAATCTGTACCAACCACCTCCCATTGAAATCTGTACCAACCACCTCCCATTGAAATCTGTACCAACCACCTCCCATTGAAATCTGTAACAACCACCTCCCAAATCAACCTCGTCACTTCTATGTGTTTAATTTATCCAGTTTTAACGTTATTAAAACGGTTGTAAATTAGGCACACTATGCTGACATAGTTCTGTCAAACACGCTTACTCGGAAAACATATAATCCTTGCATCATAACTGTTCAATGTTTCACTGTAGATCTTTACTCATTCGTCCCTGGTATCGGTGTACGAACATTTTGACAGATCTCTGCTTCCAGACGAGTATCTTCCCGACGATTATACCGGACTCAGTGCTGGACCAATTGATACCATTGTCGGTAAGCGAAATAAATATACCAGATTTTAATCTCTGACCAACTACTTGATGGGGTATCACATTATGTTATCTAATATAAATATATGCCAGACATACTTACAGAAAATCGAGACATGGTAATTAAATATTGGAATTTGCAAATACGTGTCCAGTACATACGTGCAAGGTGGTGCTGAACAGAAATCACCCAAAAGTCAGGTTTCCCGATTATTTAAAAAGAAAAGTCTACGCTATATGAATAAACATATATTGAAACCATATATTGCTTTATATTGTTTTTGTTTCCAGAAAATTTTCGAACCGAGGTGAGTTCTCCAAAAGTACGAGACTGGCTTTTGAAACTGAGTTCGGGAGATTATGGTATTGACGAGTCTCACCGAGTCTGCGAGAGAGACATACCACAGGAATCCTTCCGGAAACTGTCGGAGGCAGACCACGAAAACACGCTCGAGGAACTGGGACTGTAACATTTTGCTCCCCAAGTCATGTTTTCTGAAGATAGGATAGTGATGCAAATTGTGCCAGTATCTGCAATATATAACCTGTTGTATTTTTCCCGGTTTTACTGATATTACCTTGCAAACGTTAAGTGTACAAAAGTTTATTATGGGAATTACGGGGCCGTCCTGTCCCTCTGGCAGTGTGCTGTCCCCACAACGGGCACATGGAGACCCCATGCAAGTAAGGCTACATAATGTTTATAAACATTTCGAAAGGACATGCAACGTTAAGTGTACAACAGTTTAATATGGGAATTACGGGGCCGTCGTGTCCCTCTGGCGGTGTGCTGTCCCCGGAACGGACACACGGAGACCCCATGCAAGTAAGGCTACATAATGTTTATAAACATTTCGAAAGGACATGCAAGTACATTATCGGTGGAATATTGGTCGCTGGTATAGGCCCTACAGTGAGGATTCTATATATACATGTATGCAGTGGGCCCACCATGGTCATCTTCCTCAAACGAAATCCAAAATTAGCCAAAGTGACAGTAATTTACGATTGTGTGGTATACCTGTATCAACAATCTCATCCTCCGTCTCTCTTGGTGTTACAAGAATGTCTTAGACACGTGACACATACTCATTTGAAATGGGTTTTTTTCCGGACTGTACAAATAAACTTTCTCTTAAATGATTTTGGAGTCTAAGGGGAGAGCACTCCCGCATGCCTAGAAGATGTTTTACCGTATTTTGGGATCACCCAAAGGCACGAGTAGAATGAGTAACCATGTTCTACCTCAGTGTTAAGCGCAACGAGATTCTAGTGGCTTTTGTAATTGATATTTCTCTTCAGAAGGAGAAGGGGGAGAATACTAGTATATTAAATGTAGGACTGGATAACATATATGCCTACAGTCTTCAGTTATTATCCTCCTCTGCGGACACAATGTAACACATAAACATCTGAAATTATGGGCTCCACAAGAAACAGAGACACAGATGACGGGCGATTATTTTCGTGTCAAAATCTCAACTACATATGCAGTTTTAGACTCCGTAAAAACAGAACTGACATCAGACCCTATGTGTAAAATATATACACAAAGAACAAAGTTAAGCACCCCCTTGGAAAGTCTGCACCGACCGACAGATCGTTGGTGTAGGGAGATTGTTGGCAAACTGATGTTGCAGCAACGATTGTGACAAAAATGGCAACATTCTGGCGATAGGAAATCACCATTTATGGCAATAAGGTATACAATTTATTCAGGATAACGTTAGCCAAATCAAAAGTGTATTTTAACAAAATAAAAAGATGCTTGTAAGTATGAAACTTCAGAATGGGAGGTACAGATTGAAGTAAAAATGTCACTTTGAGTGTGTAGAACACATCCCTGGAGCAGAGGGTCAATGGCGCATATAGCCTCCATTAGCTTCCAACCTGCGTCTCAACCCTCCAGTGAGACGTCGGATCTGTCTAAAATAACCATGGAGACAAGTTTCTAATTATGTTAAAAAGAGGTACATCATTAAGACCTTTATACACCATCATATACTGTTGTAATAAACTAAACCTATGATATTTCATTAGGTTGACGACTGACAGGAGCTTGGCCTTAGTCAGTATAATTTTCTGGAACACTTTGTAATACATTGACAATGCTTATACGCATCTTATACGCAAGTCTATAGACCAACCGTTAAAAATGTGTGAAACATATAGTTTTGCTTGCCCGATCCTTGTTAGTCTCGTATATATGAAGAAATATATTCAAAACATAGAAAATGTATATCAGAATTTGTTTGAAAAACTTAGCTGTCTGCAATACAATTGAACTTTTTTATAAGAAATGATGAATGTATGGATTTAATTACATTCCAATTCTCGTCGTACACATTTAAATGAGGACGATCCAATGTTCTATAGACGACGATAAAATACTAGTTATATCATTTTTATACTATTCACCCGCAAGCATATACTATGTTTTATCAGAAGTATGTATTTACTTTTACTATATTGTGAAAATAAGTGTATTTACATAAACATATAAGAAGTTATTTTCTAGGATAATTTTTCGACTACGAATTTGCAGTTATTGGCCACATAACGAAGGTATCGCTATCGTGCAGTGGTTCTGTAAACTGATATAACGTGATATTACGATATATGTCAATCAAAATCGAATGTATATTATTATCAAATATGTATTTGTTTTGTTCATCATTTTAAGTTCGCATAGCAGTGCTATTTCTGTATCCTTTTTAACTTGGTTTGATTAACATTGGTTGATTGACAAATTTGCTCAAACTGTACTGAAATTTGGTTTAACCCATCATATATAGTGTGTTTTAGTGATCATAAATATATATAGTATATGTTATATTTTACGTAACCTGTATCTATATTATACCAAAACATAATATATGTGTCGACTTATTTATACTAGTTATGGATTAAAATAAAGTTTATACTCATTTATCAAAGCCTATACACGAAAATCGTTTTCTTTTTGTAGAAAATATGCATTGTCTCTTGAAAAAAAGCTGTTTTCAATGAGCAGTAGAGCAAACGTTGTAGAAATATCATATGTAAGTACCGGTAGATCAATTGACCGTATGATGTGGAAGAGTTGTCAGCTACTAGCCGAACTAAGGTGGTTTCTGTCGAGCAAAGAGTCCGTTTTCCTCCTCAATTAAATCTGTTATCGCCGCTATAAAAGTGAAATTAAAGTGACATGAGCTGCCAAAATTCACACGTTTTTCATAATTTCTGATCGTCACGACAGTAAGAGGCTTTGAAGGCCGTCGAAAAACTAAATAATTGGCATTGGAATCAAGAAAATCCATACAGTATGTGGCCTGTACGAACTAAAAACGTGTTCGAAAAGTAAACAAAATTTAAATAACCGGGACGACCATTCATTCATTCTAAGCCAAAGTTAGTTCAAAACAATACTTTATCGTACATTTTCGAGACTAGAAGCACTAAAAAGCTTCTGAATTATACGTCTTGAGAAAAATAGCCAATAATTTCAACATTCTGTTTTAACCTCAAATTATCAACATTTTGGCAGCTCATGCCACTTTAAGAAAGCATATGAATTGAACCATGTGAATTCAAGGCAGAGCCCAAATTTGAGCGAAACCAACGGTTAATGAGGTGAACCAAATGCCATTAAAGACCCAGTACCTTAAAGTACTCAACTTTTTGTATGCCCAATATCCAAACTCTGTGGCCAAAAATCCTAAGCATATTTTGCTATAGATTATTTTACCGCACTGCCGTTTTATCCAAAAGCACGTATCGGGCAAATCCTTTGTAGGTATTTCTGTATAGTATATATCATAGACGTTTAGCTATAAGTATAGACCACAAAGGGTGAAGGGGAAATACTTGATTTCAATAACGAGCTTTTGCCAGTGAGCCAGTCAATAGAAAAGGCAATGGTATTTAACCAAACACGTACACTAAACGCTTTATTCCACATACAAAAGACTACCGTTATAATACGTTTAGAGACGGTTTCTCTCCCTAACACAGAGGCCTCTGTATACCGATCGCTCGAACGTAGGGACACCGAAATTAGCTTGTTCAATGACTGGAAGAAATTGGCATACCTTATATTTATTTTACCGATTTTAAAGTTACAACTGTTCATAATAAACAGTTGTGTACATGGCCAAAGTTGAAGTAACATATTTACGCCTGGTTATTCTGTGTTAACGTATCGTCTATAACAACACAAAGACAGATGTAAAGCTACCACGTGACCATGAGATTTTAGATCGCATGTCAGACGAAGTAGGAGGGATAAAGTTAACTGGCTGAAGGATTAAACACAGGAGCACTGGAGAACAGTTAGTCGATGGTGGGAAATTCAGCAATTTTACAAGCGAACTTTTGTTAAAAATGCTTCAAACCTCTTCGTAAGAACAAAGTAACAGGCTTATATATGCCGCTAGGAACTTGACTTGTGGCGAGAAGAAAAACCTAACATACAAAAGGAAAGGATAATCGATCAAACGAAAGTAGGACCAAAAGCTCAAGGATCTTGGCGAATTGTCAAAAATAAACCAACTCAATAGTGTAAAAGATTCCGTGACAATCAATTGAAAGTATTTTCCTTTTAGAGTACTCGGTGACTATTAACTCAATACCGAAGGTCGGTGTCGAGAGAGTTCCTGTCAACAGGTCCAGAGTTTGTGCTAACGCACTGAAATGGACAAAATGAACACGGTGATTTTGACAATTTTGTCCTCGGAGTTCGCTGTTGAATTAATCTAGTACCTATAGAAAGACGATCTGTACAGCTCGTTTGTCTGTCACCAACAAGGTTTAATTAGAGAAGAAGTAGCGTGCGAAGAGTTTTCGTTATTGTTACCCTTAACCACGACACTTGAAAGTGTGTGAATTATTGATCAGGATGTGTGCTTCACCATAGACCATATAGGCTACAATAAGTGTACAATACGGGATTAGTACTTACAGTATGGAACCTACACAAGGGGACTTGACGAATGCCAATAATGGTATGTAATTGTTAGTGTTGTTACGTAGTATTATTGCATAAATCTCTTTAGACGATTATCTACATACACCACTTCTTTGTTGGGCTTTTGTAGTTTATACAAGGTAATAATAGATTTTAGAATTGTTACGGCATGTACATATGTGTACGTATATACAGTTAAAAGGCATAATGTTGATAAATTATAAGCAAGGCTTAACGCTTATCCAATATATACATAAAGAAATACTTCTTAATCCACAATGCGTTTGATGTTTTTGGAATAGTAATTCAGTTCTTTTTGGCAATGGACTACCACATGTATACTCGCTTTCAAGCTTTACCAGCAAATACACACATCTTTGACTTTTAGTGTGCCCAACTCCTACCCAATACAAATTAGAATTATGTGATCAAACTGATTGATGTTCAAGAGTGTTTCTTATTTCTTGAGTGGATATATCAAGTATATCCGAACAATAATCGCATGTATGCAAACACTTGGATTTCTCGCTGTAGGGGTCATCTCACAAGCTGGGAAGCAGCACAAGACGTTGTTGTTGGTTTTGTGCTTTTGTCTACGATTTAATTCCTGTTCCTTTTATGTATTGTCTCTTTACTTTAAAGCAGACCAAACCACATGTTGTCCCCAATCATTTATAAGTGACGTACAAAAATGTCGGAAATGTGCAAGATTATTTCACTTATAGGAGGGGGAGGGGGCATTACCACGTTCAGTTGGGGAGGAAACCGTGCACATCACCCGGAGGAAACCTCAGATCTTCCGCGAGTGCCTCTTTCACATAAGGCGATATCGCCAACTTCCGTATACTAATGATAACTCCGAATACTCAAAATAAACGCACAGTAGGGTTACTGAAGTCTTCATAGTCATGGTTTTTGTTTTATGAAAAATATCTACGAGTTTCTGAAAGAGATCAATAGTTTTGTCTTTCTAAGCCCATAGCAAACGTCGTCTTTAAAAAGTTATGTTAGTAAGCGTACGTCAAATTCTGGCTTTTCGTTTTCCTCTTTTCCATTGACCCCAAGGTTATTAAGATATTTCGCTGAAAACTGTGTTCAGCTGACCGAAATTAGCTGGTCATGATATGTGCAATATTTGAATTAGGTACCATGCTTAGTTTTTAGGTATTTATTCTGCAAAAAGGGGCCCGTCGTTGTTTGCCCACCTCAAATATGATAAACTGTGTTTTACCCGGAAAGAGATATGAAAAAATATCTCAGAGGAAAAAAGTATACCCAGTATGTCCCATCTCAAATATAACTAATTGTGCTTTTTTCAAATTTGCACATGTATAGTAAGTTTTGTTTGTCTGTGCATGTATTTTGAGTCGTTCATGACAACGTAAACATATCTATTTGATAAGGTAATTGCTTGGAAGTCAACAGCTTCAAACACCGAAATGTATCTTTATTACCAACACTGGTACCTTTTCCACTTATATCACTGAACAAAACAACAGCTTCAAACACGGAAATATTACCAACACTGGTACCTTTTCTACTTATATCACTGAACAAAACATTGGTTATCTTCAAGTTGATCAGTTAATTTCTTAAGTTACTTTGAAAATTGCGAATTACTGTGATCTTTCTAACCGTGTTTTGTACAGTAACTGAATATTTTAATAACTATATTGATCTTATCTCACCTTATATGACCATGTCGTTTACAGGGGTCCTACCTATAGTTTTACACGAAACGATATTAATTCGAGAGATAGACGAGTTACCTGTGGCCCTGGCACTCGTACATTACCTCACTGCAGTCCGAGTCATACCCAATCAGCTAGAATGCGATCGGCTCATTCGAAATTGTAACAACCGATCTGATAGGCTGATCCGACTTCTGATAGAGAAACTCAAGTCTTGCGCAGATCACGAGAGGTTGCTGCAGGTGGCGCTCGTCGGTAGACTACGGAAAGGTTATCTCAGTGAATTGTTACACCTCAAATTCACAGGTACGTCATTGACTTATAAAACAAAATAGAAAAGCAAAAATATATATCCAAAATTTCGAATGATAAATAATCTAGACATTTTACCAAACACTCCGATAAATGGCACCTTATTAGCATTGAATGGATATTTTCCTCTGAAAATTGCTCGAATAAGTTGCCCCAAAATATCTAGTGAACATAAGCTAGCTGTTTTATTGCAGACAAATTTAAATAATGGTTTACTTATAGTCGTTACAGAATGGGATTTTCTGAAAAGACTGGCAGAAAAAATCTCCCCTCTGTGGTGTTTTGTTGCCAAGGAGATGAAGGTGGAGTTAATAGATGACGTCATCACCCAGAATCCAACTCCGGAAAGTCGAAGTCTCCATATGTTGTTACGATGCAGCAATCGTCTTGTCACCCATGGTTATGTTCAACACCATACAGAGCTTCCTAAATATCTGTCGGCTGAAGTGAGACAAGCTATTGACCTTATCAATCCAAGTAAGTCGGAACTATAGATGGAGTTGACATACAGTCTTCAAGCCTGTTATTTCTCCAGTTTGGTTTAAAGGGAAACACCAAATCCTGCTGTAATAGCTGAGAAATCAAAACTTCCAACTGAATGAAACGACGGAGATTTTATCCAAACACTTTTCAGCATCCCAAAATAAATCCACCATTGCTGGTAGCATAAAACCGTAGCAAACTCACTTTCACCAAGCAGCGTGATTAAGACATTATAAACTTTAAAAAAAGTAAATTCAAACTTTCTATTTGAGAAAGTATTCAACCCCTTAAAGTCGATGGCGCCGACATGGTCGCATTCAATCAAAATAAGACCTTTTTAAATCTGTGCATCAGTGTAAATAAAACCCCAACTATAAAGCTTGAATTCCAGATAGAGAAAAGGTATACGAGCCATGGTTGATGATGAAGTAAAACCACGAATGCTTAATTTTGTTTCTTTTCAGCTCGTTTTGTGCCCAGTCCAGGGGAACTTTCCCTCCAAAAACTTCACGAGTCTGGCTTCATAGACTTGGATGATACAACGGTTCCAGTTTCACAACGGAAGAGGGAATTCACACAGGTGGATCTGAAGCGCACCGTTAATGACGTAAGAGAAGTTGTGACAGAAGAACTACGTCACTGCCCACGTGACTTGCTTTTAGCCATTGAAGGACTGTTGAAAGTAGCTTTGAAAGGCTCCGAAGGTAAAATATATAAATTAACAGTCTAACGGGTAGCATTCTTGTCAATGACCATGCGGGTCAACAAACTTCAAATTTCTTCTTTATGTAAGAGACTTATATAACTTTTGGCGACAGTATTATATTTAGATTTTAACATCAAAGAAAACTCCAAAGTTGGCTATATATATTGACAAATATAGTTGTTGCAACCTTGGGATGTTGTTGATTACTATAGGCTTTTGTTACCACACAAAATAATAAATAAAGTAACAATACGACCAGCAGATCTTTTGCGCAAATTTTGATTGATATTAAAGAAAAACAAACAGAGTCAAATATTATACTAACAGTGGCAAGAAAGCATATATCTAAATAGATGACTTTTAAGAATTTACAGTTCCAAGAAATCCGATAGCTTCAGAAAGTATAGCAGTATAGATCCGATGAACGTTCCATGGCTTCAGCAACACAGGGCTTATTTTAAATAGTCGTCGGGTTGAGCCGACGAACAAACAATATAATTTGAGAAAGATATGTAGATTTTTACATGATACACAAAAGATTTACAAAAAAAATCAAGTAAGAAAATAGGACCTATTGTTTTATATTACAGAAATCGTTCTAAATTATATGACTCAATTCTCTTTCTTTACGAATTAAATTCATTTGTTTAACGCTCTACTCAAGATTATTTTATTTATATGTTGGCGTTGGCAGGTTAAGCCCAAAGTTTTTTTGTATACAGGGGAATCCTCTGATATTCGGTGGGCACTTGTGAGCCCTTCTACACAAGTTGGTGAAAATATAAAAAAAACAACAGAAATGTTATCATTTTTGTCTTTGGACTGAGTGGTGTTCGAACCCGAAACCCACCCATTGAAAGTCTGTGTCCGTTCTTGAAACTAACGGTCTACTTATTTTAATGGCTGTCTTCAACTTATTCGAAATGATGAATTATGATGGGTTTTAGTGTTTTAATACAATGACCGAAAGAAAGAAAACGTTTCAATGGAACCTCATTTGTATGAAATTGCGCAAATTTGTCATCTGGTGACAGCAAATGATTATGTACTGCGATTAATAAGAAAGATGAGACATGTCTCGTTTGAATACGATAGCCTAGTTTAATACTTATTCGATCTACTCACCAGGGCTATTTATGTTATATTGCAGATCACATTGCTGAACAGAATGAGACCAATACGAGCAGTAGGGGGTCGCTGAAGAGTATCAAACTATCAAGTGGTAAGAGTAATCCGCATTGACAAACACGTACAAAATGACATTCCATCATAGCCAACAACACACGAACTCGTTGCATTTTTTTAAATCATGAAGTTTGATATTGGTATAGACCTGAACTTTATTGACGTCAGTGGCATCTTTGATAGGTCTGGTTTAAATTGACCGCATCGCTACAAGCCCGTGTAGCGATAAGCATGACTATACGTCTTAGCATTGCAAGCATTACCATATACCGCAGGCGTAGAGCGACTTAGTATATAGGCAATGTAACCGCGACCGCCATCTTGTTTTTTCGAGTGACTTCCGGTAGGATCTGTCAGTGCGATCGTCGATGTCTGGGTCCGGTCAGTTTCAGGTAATTTTCTTTATATTCGGCTTTTAGCTGGGGCGATTGCATGTAATTTTTATTTTCCTCAGTGATTACTGAGTCTTTCTAAATCCTCATTTAAAGGGGCATGAGCTGCCAAAATGTTGATATTTTGACGTTAAAACAGAATGCTGAAATTATTGGCTATTTTTCTCAAGAGGTAGAATTCAGAAGTTTTTTAATGCTTCAAGTCTCGAAAATGTACGATAAAGTACTGTTTTAAACTAACTTTGGCTTAGAATGAATGAATGGTCGTCCCGGTTACATGTATTTAAATTTTGTTTACTTTTGAACACGTTTTCGGTTCATACAGGCCACATACTGTATGGATTTTTCTCATTCCAACGCCAATCATTTAGTTTTTCGATAGCCTTCAAAGCCTCTTACTGTCGTGACGATCAGAAGTTATGAAAAAACTGTGAATTTTGGCAGCTCATGCCCCTTTAAGCCTGACATTCTCTGAATTTCTTTCACGCTATGGAATTCCCTTTTACAACTAATTACGCTGAAAGGTATTTCCCAACTTTGACATTAAAAAAACATAAGATCCAAATTCCGCGTTTTGTTGAAATTTGGTAGGAATCTAGCCAATCATATGTAAAAATAGTGTGCAAAGTTTGACATTAATGCGCCAAGTAGAACTCTTAAAATATATGCTTAGTTGACAGCTCCTCCAAATACATACTGAATACCATTGACAACTATTCATAAATCATAGTTTACTGGGGGTTTTATTTTCTTTTTTTACCAGCTATCGCCACAACTTTCTCTGATTAACCCTTTGCATGTTCGAAATGGAAATTTACAAAAATATTAATGGGAATGGGATTTTTAATATTGGATTTATGTTAATAGCTGTCATAAGTGGGATGGTTGAAGGGAACTAACAGAAGGTTGAGCGTTTCTATCTCTCCAGCAATTTGTGCCACTGTACAAATTAAGTAATCCTTTTATGTGGTGTAAAAGACAAATCAATCAATCAGTTATGGGTTAATATTTTCCCCCAAACTTATGATATGGCACGGGCATTTGGAATTCTACCAGAAGATTGGCCTGTAACGGTAGCATGTGTTTTAGTGGTCATAAAAAATATATCTATATAAAATAAACTACATAATTGGAAAAATTACTCAGGTCTATTTTCTTCTATAATTGTCTGCATATGACTATCCTGTGACAAATTTAAACAGGTCCAGTTATAAAGCTTGGTTTATATACATATTTTATATATTTTTCATATTTTTTTTCAGGTCGCCAACACTAATGATGGATAACAGAGGGCCAAAACTGTAACTGGGCTTAAATTTTGAAATATAATAGACTGGTTGAACATGAGCAAGTCAGAAGTAATCTTAGTTGGAGGACAACGCAAAGTTAAATAGCTAAAACACAAGTTTAAAAGATCAAAATATTTGTATTTCTGTACACAGATGAATGTACAAAAAAGGAGAAAATGTTTTATTTAAAACAATAAACGAAATGTAAATATAGTACTGGGTACTTATGTAACATATACAGTGCACTACAAAATTAAAAAATAAACTGTTTTTTTTTTTCTATTTTCTTTGTGTCTAAAACATGACTGTAATTATGAGATTTTAAATATTTCAATTTTTAGTTCTTCACGCACCAACCAAAGGTTATTTCATCCCTATCGTCGTTGCGATAATAATGTTTAAACCGATGTTAAATATTCTCTCACTCACTCATCCATATCCTTCCATTGGAATGCATAATGATCAAAATTCACTCACACATCTTTATTAGAATTTGATTGTTTATGATGTATCATTGGCAGATGTGTGTGGGTCAGGCCTGTTATTTGCAAGTGCGGGGGGGGGGGGGGTCAAAAAGTATCATTTAAGAGATTCAAATTTTCCTGTGTTCTCGTTTACTAATTCAGTAATTTCCCTGATGATGATTGCTGCTTATGTTTTTTAAGTTTTCAGCATAATTCAAATGTCAATATTTTCTCTCCAAATATTTATCATAAAACACTTAAATTGATAAACAATCTCATTGATTATGGGCACACAATCATATTCTTGTAGATCTTTGGTAACACCATGCCATTCTTGTAGAAATATTTCATAATTCAGTCATTTCCCTGATGATGATTGCTGCTTGATGTCTTTTTTAATTTCTCAGAACATTTCAAATGCCCATATTTTATCTCCAAATATTTATCATAAAACACTTAAAATGATAAACAATCTCATTGATTTGGGCACACCACTCTATTCTTGTAGATCTATGGTAATACCATGCCATTCTTGTAGAAATATTTAACAAACACTTCGATGTGGTGAATATCATCCCCAGTCCCCAAATTTTGTAAATTGAAACTCTAGTAGAGGTTGTCCTATTTCTGAAAAATAATTGCACATTTATCCTTTAATGCTTAAGAATACCACAGATTTCCATTTCCATCAATAAAGTTTAAATATCAGAAGACATTATTTGTAAGAAAAGTGTAATTTAAGTTAAAAGTATAAGCAGGAGTTAAACTGTTAACTAAATAATACTAGAAACTTTGTATGTATGACCTTCTATTCAATTTTATCAACGGCCTCATTGCAATACATTAGATAATTGGTTTAGACCAGCTTTAAAACCAATTTATAAGTTAACGTTAAGAAAATCAGTATATATCGCAGATTTTCTTTCAAAGAAAATCAATAAATTTTAAATATAAGAAATTGTTTGGAGAAAAAGTGTAATTCCATTTAAAAGTATAAGCAGGAGTTAAATTTTTATCTAAATAATGATAGAAAATTTGTATTTATGACTTTTTATTCAATTTTATCAACACCGTCAATGCAATCCATTAGATAATTGGTTTAGACCAGCTTTAATAATTGATAAGCTAACCTTTCTGTACAAACACTTTTACTTGTGAATTAAATGTTCTGATTTAACCTAACCTTCTGTTGGTTACTGGCAACCATCCCACTTATGACAGCGATTAACATGAATCCAATATGAAAAGCCCCATTCGGACTAAAAAATCCACTACGTACATGCTAAGGGGTAATCGGTGAAAGTTGTGGTGATAGCTTGTGGTGGGAAACCTCAGTAAACTATGATTTATGAATAGTTGTCAATGGGATTCAGTATGTATTTGGAGGAGCTGTCAACTAAGCATATATTTTAAGAGTTCTACTTGGCGCATTAATGTTAAACTTTGCACACTGTTTTTACATATGATTGGCTAGATTCCTACCAAATTTCAACAAAACGCGGAATTTGGATCATATGTTTTTTTAATGTCAAAGTGGGGAAATACCTTTCAGAGTAATTAGTTGTAAAAGGGAATTCCCTAGCGTGAAAGAAATTCAGAGAATGTCAGGCTTAAATGAGGATTTAGAAAGACTCAGTAATCACTGAGGAAAATAAAAATTACATGCAATCGCCCCAGCTAAAAGCCGAATATAAAGAAAATTACCTGAAACTGACCGGACCCTGACATCGGCGATCGCACTGACAGATCCTACCGGAAGTCACTCGAAAAAACAAGATGGCGGTCGCGGTTACATTGCCTATATACTAAGTCGCTCTACGCCTGCGGTATATGGTAATGCTTGCAATGCTATATACGTCTATGTTGACCCGTCAGTATACCCAGAATAACACGGCACGTAATTCTATAATTCAGTACAAATACTATCAAAAGGGGTGTAGGTAGATTAGAAACAAGAATTAGAAAACATAAAAACATACTTGATCTGGCATTTTTCTATTACTCAATACCATATTTATAACTAACGATAACTATTCGACTCATCGATGTTGATCCATAGATAAAGTGGACAAGACAGAAGCTAAAACCTGCCCGATGTATGTCCGGTTTGCGCTAGTTTGTTCTTATATCGATGAAATAAAGAAACATTTAAGCCAATCGTTTTGTCTCTGATACAGCCGCAATACATTAACAGAAGACCAAAGAATATTACGACGATAAATATTTAATTTTGCTAAAAATGCACACACTTGTACAGTAGTGAGTGGCGTCATAGTAAATCGTTATGGATAATTGAGCAAATGCTCTTATGGTTGATTTTACTTGCATTTACCTAACATTAGCTGTGTTTAGGAATTGTCTGTTATTAGTTACAATTATAAAATGGTTTAGGATTCCACAGTATCCGCTCTCGGGGAAAAATATTTTAGTTAACCTACACGAACTCTTGGACTTTCATCAAGCGAAGCAAAGGCCGTTCTTAAAGTGGCATGAGCTGCCAAAATTCACACTTTTTGCATAATTTCTGATCGTCACGACCGTAAGAGGCTTTGCAGGCCATCGAAAAACTAAATGATTGGCGTTGGAATGAGGAAAATCCATACAGTATGTGGCCTATACGAACCGAAATAGTGTTCGAAAAGTAAACAAAATTTAAATAACCGGGACGACATTTCATTCATACCGAGCCAAAGTTAGTTCAAATCAATACTTTATCGTACATTCTCAAGACTAGAAGCGCTAAAAAGCTTCTGAATTTTACGTTTTGAGAAAAATAGCCAATAATTTCAACATTCTGTTTTAACGTCAAAATATCAACATTTTGGCAGCTCATGCCACTTTAATCAAAACTGTTTTTCTTTTCTTTAGACACGTCTTCCATTGCATCTGCCGATGAAGCTTTTATCCGGATGTCGGCCATTCATGTCGAGGTGCTGAAGAGAAATCGTGACGTCATCCTCGAACAACTCGTCTACACTCTTCCGGTCATTGACCTGCTGTATGCACGTGGTGTCATGGATAGTTATATGGCAACAGAATTACGTCAGCAAACGTCGTCATCAGAAAGAGGTCAAAGGTTACTGAAGGTCATGCCTCGCTTGCCTGATGAAGGTTTTTATACATTTTGTGAAGGATTGGCCAGCGTGGGATTAGAATCAGTCGCTCAGCGTTTAAAACACACAAGTAAACTACTCAAGACAAGTCAAGTATAAAATGGCGTCTTTTAGTATGATAGACTGGATATATGCCGATCTCGAATATCAAAATAAAAGTTATATACAAATTTATCAACGAAACATCCGTAACATTTTCCTCACCGTTGTTCCTTAGTCTACGTTCCCTCGATTAAAGAAATATTGAAATACATTTTTGTAATCAAATTCTCAAAAAATAAAGATTATCCACCCGGAATTTATATTGTTGTTGTTGTAGAAATGCTCTACGTCTTTTTGTATGTCAATTTTGTTTAAGTTTGCTCATGTTTATGGAAGCCGAATACGGACATTTTATTCTCGAGCTTCGCGACCCCGCCAGACTCGCCAAAGCAATTGATTAGCGACTTTCTCTACCCCGCCAAACTCGCCAACCACGCCAACCACGCTAATCAACTTAATAAAAAAATAGTATTTTTTTTAAACATTTCCTTTGCGTCCTTCGCTACCTTGGCGAGGCTGGCTGGGGCGAGAAGGTCGCGATTCTATATCATTCGCGACTTTCTCGACCTTGGCGGGGTCGCCAAACACGCCAAGGTCGCGAAACTCGCTAATAAAAAGATAGTATTTTTTTGCAATCCCGAATCGCGACCTTCTCGACCTTCGCGTGCTTGGCGGGGTCGAGAAGGGCGCGAGGGTGCGAGGGTCGCGAAGGTTACCAATCACGCCTAAGCTTAGCTATGCATCAAGTCCACTCAACAATTCACTAGTTGGCGACCTTCGCGTGGTTGGCGACCTTCGCGTGGTTCGCAACCTTCGCGTGGTTAGCGACCCTCGCGACCCCGCCAACCACGCGAAGGTCGAGAAGGTCGCGATTCTGAATTGCAAAAAAAAATACTATCTTTTTTTTAGCGTGTTTCGCGACCTTGGCGTGTTTGGCGACCCCACCAAGGTCGAGAAAGTCGCGAATGATATAGAATCGCGACCTTCTCGCCCCCGCCAGCCTCGCAAAGGTAGCGAAGGACGCGAATGAAATGTTTAAAAAAAAATACTATTTTTTTATAAAATCGATTAGCGTGGTTGGCGTGTTTGGCGAGTTTGGCGGGGTAGAGAAAGTCGCTAATCCTTTGCTTTGGCGAGTCTGGCGGGGTCGCCAAGCACGCGAACTAAAATGTCCGTATTCGGCTTCCATACATGTTGGCCAATTTGTTGATTTGAATTTACCGCCTGGTTCAAGATTAATGATCGTATATAACGGCGTGTCTGCATGAAATAAAACATTTGGGTAGGTCTTATGTTTAAAAAAAATACGATATAATCGTACAAAAGGATTTCTCTAAACATTTGCTGCATTACGGATGGTTCCATAAAAAACCTACTTAAACTAAACTTTATTAACCTCGGTATTTTGAAAGATATCAAAGCAAACCTTTGCATAGTTTGAACCCTTATTAAGTATAAATATTAAAAATGCCATATGATTACGACAATAGTTTATATTCATTTAAAAAAGCTGACGAAGACTAGCTGTGGTATTTGCCGCGTTCTATTTTACTCTGAAGGGCCGAACGCTAAGGCAACGAGCCATTGGGGAATTCCTACTGAGTGAAGACGGGCGAGTATTCCAATGACTATAGTTCAATTTTACCGAACTTATGGTTTAAGGGTTTAATACCGCCGTAGCGGTGTTTGTTGCGTAACCCGATACCGCTGAACGTTGGTTCGTACCGAGTCAAACCACGAGAATGCGCAGCATTCGAGGGGTTTGACGAGGTGCGAACCAACGTTCAGCGGTATCGGGTTATGCAATAAACACCAAGACGAAGGTATTAAAGTCGATTCTACCCCGATAATGGAGAAAAATGAGGAAAAAGTGACCTGTTGTTGATTGCCGTTCCTTTTCCCTCCCTCGGGCAGAGTGGGAACTTTTAACCAATCAACGATAAGCTTTGGTCACGTGCAACGCTTGACCCAGATATTTTGAAGCAGAATGACATAATGTCACTATGGCTACCGCTTTGACAGGCTGGGTTGCTGACGACGCTAGCGGGGGAAATGTTGTGAAATCAACCCTTTGGTGACTGTATACGTTCATGACAGCCCAGTTTTCAATATAAAAGGACAGAATATAACCACACTCACTACATTATCAGGTTAAATCCTTCATTTTGTATGATAACAAGCAAAAGATCACTTCTTCCGGGGGAGGTAAACCTACCAGCCGACGATGCACTACAGACTCGATGTTGTTTGAAAAGTCATCTCTACTTAACATGTATATTTGCACACGGCACGCACATGCAGGAGGGGTAGAATATATTACAAATACCACGAGTTTGAAATGCAAAGTGGTAAATCCGCAGACTTAAACGTCATAAATTCTAAAATCCCCCAAAAGGCGTTCTGAGGGTTATTCTGAAAATAAAACTGCCAACGATTTTAGAAATTTGCTTTGCCTAAATCTTAAAAATAATAGTAAAGCCGCTAGTGTTCCAAAGTTTGTGATGTAACCTTGTAACATTTTTGGAGTGTAGACCTACATGTGAGGAATGGAGGTAACGACTATCCCAACTCATTCGGCGCCGGTCTAGGGGTCGTCTAAACCCCTGAGCTTCAGGGGCTCTAGATTACCAGAGAAGCGTTACGATGGGTGTTCTGGAAATAAAACTGCCCATGATTTCAGGATGTTTCTCCTAATCCTTAAAAAACCGACAAACTAAGTCTTATGGTTAAAAGTAAGAGACAAAGCCTTGTAACATTTTGGAAGTGTACAGGGGGTGGGGGGGGGGGGGTGACTCTCTCACCAGACTCAAGGACTCTAGATTGCCCGAGAAGCGTTCTGTGAGATGTTCTGGAAATTAAACCGCCCATGGCTTTTCTTCTTCTTAATCCTAACAGTGGCCATCAAATTAAATTGTATAAGACAAGCAGATAAACCACAGCAAGCGCCTACAGTTTGTTTTTGGTTTGCGCAATTATATTTTGGACAACTGCATATTTGTATTATTTTTGTGACGTCAGGGATAGAGAATACATGCTGACCTTTTCCCAATTTAATCTTCGATGACGTGGGTAAACAGCAGCATTGAGTTTCGCAGTGAATGTCATACAAACCCACTAGAGCTCCGTTCAAAATCATGTGTACGCGCGTGCATGGAGTAGTTTATGGTCAAACAAATGTTTGAAATAGTTTATAACTGTAAACATGATTATGTTTTAAGTCTCGTTAACGCGACATCGGTGGCATTATCTGCCTTCAAAAGAACAGCGCAATGTTTAGAGCTTAGAATAATATGGAATCGAATCTATTAAAGTGGCATGAGCTGCCAAAATTCGCAGTTTTTTCATAACTTCTGATCGTTGCGACAGTAAGAGGCTTTAAAGGCTATCGAAAAACTAAATGATTGGCGTTGGAATGAGAAAAATCGATACAGTATGTGGCCTGTATGAACCGAAAACGAGTTCAAAAGTAACCGGGACGACCATTCATTCATTCTAAGCCAAAGTTAGTTCAAAACAGTACTTTATCGTACATTTTCGAGACTAGAAGCATTAGAAAGCTTCTGAATTCTACCTTATGCGAAAAATAGCCAATAATTTCAGCATTCTGTTTTAACGTCAAAATATCAACATTTTGGCAGCTCATGCCCCTTTAAGCTACGTTTCCACTTGTGCGGATGCGGATACGGACGCGGTGCGGATACGGAAAGCCGCGCGGTAGACTCTGCGGCGTGTGTGTTTCCATATATGCGGTTGTCCGTACGGCATCTGATCTTATTTCGTCCAGAAAATCGCCTGTAAAAAATCTAAGTGACTCGGGTTATTGATCTAAATGAGGGTTTGGTAACTACCGAGTTCGTGTGCATTATTAGAAAAACTAAGACGAGAAATTCAAGGAGCATTGGTGAGTTCAGGATTAAAAGGGAAAAAGAAAAAAAATATATTGTCATGTTCAGATGTGCAGTGGGCCTAATCTTTGCAACCAACGGTGACGAATATGTATATTTTACTATTGTTTAAGTTCTGAGAGATACATGCAAAAGTTCCTGTGCAAAACAATATTTTCATGAAAATGTAAGGTATAATATGGGGAATTGTCGTACAGATAGCCGTACAGAGTGTTTCCACTTGTCCGTTCCGCATCCGGTTCCGCATGCGGCACCGTGCCGATCGCTACATGGTCCGGTCGGAATTTACCGCACCGGCGACCGTATCCGCAGCCGTATCCGCAACCGTACAAATGGAAACACTACCTCTACTCTAACTGACGCCGCTTCGGTCTGCAAACTGAACGTGGTCAAAGGGGGATAATCATGTTGTCTTTAACTGACACTTACAGTGTGTGGTGCAATCCTCCACACTATTTACCTTTATCGCGTATGCCACTAATAATAGACTAGAGTATCATATCATATAGGACAGAAAACATCGACAGTAAATTTCCGTGTGCCACTATTAAGGTCCGTTTTTCTATTCATTGGCACACATAGAACGTATAGACGGAATAGGTATGACCAGGTAAGCCCTTCGTTTTCAATATGGACTAGTTATATATGAAACCAAGTCTTCGTCCACACACTATATGTCACATTTATGATATGCGTTAAAAGACCAAATAACCAAAGCAACTTAAATCCGTATTTTCGAACTTCGTATCAAGTGTGTTCTTCGTCACTTGTCTTTCTTTTCATTGAAGTAAATATCTAGAGTAGATTAATGCCGGTGTCCGCACATTTTGTCCAGCTACCTATATAATTTTTACCCACGAATCAAATCATTGATAAGTCTGCGAAAAGCTCTGACGCCTGGCCAAGTGAACAAAAATTGACACACATTGACAAGTTTTCTCCCTTTGTAGATCCATTTCGAATTGATTTGGCATTGTTTTATCAAGATACTTCTCGTTAGGTATATTGTTTTTATCCAATATCGCATAATAAGACTTATTGATTTAGGCGGATATTTATCAGCTATTTGTCTCTCTTGGTAGCCTCAATCCCTTTTATTTTTCATCGCTCTAGGCGACTGATTGTATAGTCGAGTAATAGTGTCGACGCTATATTTGAGAATACCGACATTAGAGTAATAGTGTCAACGTTATATTTGAGAATACCGACATAAGAGTGATAGTGTCAACGCTATATTTGAGAATATTGACATTAGAGTGATAGCGTGAACGCTTCATTTGAGAATACCGACTTTAGTGTGATAGTGTCAACGCTATATTTGAGAATACCGACATTAGAGTGATAGCGTCAACGCTATATTTGAGAATACCGGCATTAGAGTGATAGTGTCAACGCTATATTTGAGAATACCGACAGTACAGTGATAGTGTCAACGTTATATTTGAGAATACTGATTATAGTGATAGTGTCAACGCTATATTTGAGAATACCGACAATAGAGTGATATTTTCAACGCTATATTTGAGAATACCGACATTAGAGTGATAGTGTCAACGTTATATTTGAGAATACCGACATTAGAGTGATAGTGTTAACGTTATATTTGAGAATACCGACATTAGAGTGATAGTGTCAACGCTATATTTGGGAATACCGACATAAGAATGATAGTGTCAACGTAATATTTGAGAATACCGACATTAGAGTGATAGTGTCAATGCTATATTTGAGAATACCGACAGTAGAGTGATAGTGTCAACGCTATATTTGAGAATACCGATATTAGAGTGATAGTGTCAACGCTATATTTGGGAATACCGACATTAGAGTGATAGTGTCAACGTTATATTTGAGAATACCGACATTAGAGTGATAGTGCCAATGCTATATTTGGGAATACCGACATTAGAGTGATAGTGTCAACGCTATATTTGGGAATATCGACATTATAGTGATAGCGTCAACGTTATATTTGGGAATACCGACATTAGAGTGATAGTGTCAACGCTATATTTGGGAATACCGACATTAGAGTGATAGTGTCAACGCTATATTTGGGAATACCTACATTAGAGTGATAGTGTCAACGTTATATTTGAGAATGCCAACAGTAGTGTGATAGCGTCAACGCTATATTTGAGAATACCGACATTAGAGTGATAGTATCAACGCTATATTTGAGAATACCGACAGTAGAGCGATAGTGTCAACGCTATATTTGAGAGTACCGAAATTAGAGCGATAATGTGAACGCTATATTTGAGAATACTGACATTAGAGTAATAGTGTCAACGTTATATTTGAGAATACTGACATTAGAGTGATAGTGCCAACGCTATATTTGAGAATACCGACGGTAGAGTGATAGTTTCAATGCTATATTTGAGAATACCGACAGTAGAGTGATAGGGTCAACGCTATGTTTGGGAATACCGACAGTAGAGTAATAGTGTCAACGTTATATTTGAGAATACTGACATAAGAGTGATAGTGCCAACGCTATATTTGAGAATACCGACGGTAGAGTGATAGTTTCAATGCTATATTTGAGAATACCGACAGTAGAGTGATAGGGTCAACGCTATGTTTGGGAATACCGACATTAGAGTGATAGTGTCAACGCTATATTTGTGAATACCGACAGTAGCGTGATAGTGTCCACGCTATATTTGAGAATACTAACATCAGAGGGATAGTGTCAACGTTATACTTGAGAATACGGACATTACAGTGATAGTGTCAACGCTATATTTGAGAATGCCGAGAGTAGAGTGATAGTGTCAACGCTATATTTGAGAATACTGACATTAGAGTGATAGTGTCCACGCTTTATTTGAGAATACCGACAGTAGAGTGATAGTGTCAACGCTACATTTGAAAATGCCGACAGTAGTGTGATAGCGTCAACGAGAATACCGACATTAGAGGGATAGTGTCAACGCTATATTTGAGAATACCGACGGTAGAGTGATAGTGTCAACGCTATATTTGAGAATACTGATATTAGAGTGATAGTGTCAACGCTATATTTGGGAATACCGACAGTAGTGTGATAGTGTCAACGCTATATTTGGGAATACCGACATTAGAGTGATAGTGTCAACGCTATATTTGGGAATACCGTCATTAGAGTGATAGTGTCAACGCTAAATTTGAGAATACCGACAGTAGAGTGATAGTGTCAACGCTATATTTGAGAATACCGACATTAGAATGATAGTGTCAACACTATATTTGAGAATACCGACATTAGAGTGATAGTGTCAACGCTATATTTGGGAATACCGACATTAGAGTGATAGTGTCAACGCTATATTTGGGAATACCGAAAGTAGAGTTTTGTTCTATTGGCAGTATGGAATCCTGTGTTGTTCATGGACCTCGTTTTCGCTCCAAGCTGGAGGGTATAATTAACCGTCTGCGATCGTCGGGACTAATTGACCACTTACAGGCGATTCGTCTCCGGTCAGTTGTTTGTTCCTGTCTCGAAAATTCACACTTGAACTCTTTGTGGACAGGTGAGTAATTCCAATTAGACATAACATGATTTTTTGTTATATGTTTGAATTTTTGCCTGTCTTAGCGAAAGCCTACCAACTAGTGTTCCACGCCTGAGTCGCCAAACTATTTTTGGTATTTTTGATACTATTTTTTTTTCTATTTTGAATCGCGACATTCGCGTGCTTGGCGGTGTCGCAAAGGGGGCCAGAACGCGAAGGTCACGAGGGTCGTCCAACTATAGCCGTAGAGTTCAATTCCTTAGCTTGGACAAGACACTCGAGCCCTTCTTGACCTTCGCGATCTCGCAAAGCACTCGAAGGTCACGAATAAATTAAAATGAAATAGTATTTTTTTAAAATCGATTAGCGTGTTTGACGATTTTGGCGGGCTAGAGAAAGTCGCAAATGAATTACTGCCTGTATCCGACTTCCATATTGTATGTTTGGTAAATGACATCGTCATTCTGTCTGATGCAAAGGTATTACACAGACACTTTGCCTCTCAGGGAAACGCATGCAGGAGCCGGTCGCTGTGGCATCTTTTTTATCCCAGGGAGAAGCAGCGGTGGCGTTTTTATTTATTTTCTTGTATCATTCTTTTACATTCCTGACAAAAATTTTATTCGTCAAGAAAATTTTTGCGATCAGAGTGGCAAAGAAATCGTTTAAACAAGGTTTCTTTAGAAATTTATTAACGCTATACTTAAAGGTGAATCGTGTTGAGTCAACACATAATGAGCGATGTTAAGTATTGCAGACGGGCTTAAACCTAACATCGCCGCCATGTAATGGAGACGCTGTTGAGCTGGCGTAAACATTGATTGTTGATTTGTAATTAACAAAAAGTATAATTTTGTCTTGCAGATTTAGATACACTTAATGAGCTATCATCAAAGGCATTAGACGAAATTTCATCGGATGTGAAGCGATTGTCGGTGGGCAAATATTCGACTTGTGTTACCGCTGGATTGGTGGAATTTCTCTATTTTTGTGACCAGCAAAACTCAAACGTTTCCCAACTTAGCTTACAGAAATTATTGATTCTATTTCATCAGATGGTCAACAACAATTTCTATCACTTGAATAACTGCCTGTCGTCGCAGAATGTACCGAGTAAAGTTTATCACACTGTGCAACTCTCTGGAGGTTACGTGGGGTTGTTAATTGGCAAAGGAGGTCACGTGATCAAATCCATCCGCAAAGAAACGCAATGTAATATTCAACTCGTCCAAGATGGCGAAAAACCAGGTCATGGCATCACCTTGAAACTCGAAGGATGTAACTCTAACATACAAAAGGCTTGCTCAACTCTGGACAGTGTTGCTAAAGAAATATCAACGAAAAGAGCGATACATCTTCAAAAGGTTTCAATGTTTTTCTTCTCTTTATTCAATTCTATATGACTATGGTTCAACTGCTGTTGTCAGTTACCATCGGAAGGTCGAGGGTTTCCTCCGGGCATAGAGCCCGGTTTCCTCCCACACTAAAACTGGCAACGCCGCCATATAAGTGAAATACTCTTGAGCGCGGCGTAAAACACCAAGCAATCAATCAATCAACTGCTGTTGCAAAATCAATGTCGGCTAATTTCTATCCTCGTTGCTATTACAGAATATCGGCTGTTATCGGTCTATGTTGGTCTTGTTATGACTTTCTCTTTTCTACATCATCGATTTCTTAGTCATCATTACTGAAAGTTTGTTTGTTAAGCATTTGATGATATGCTCAAGGTTATTAAAAGAACTTGTATAATACGATGGTCTCTAGAATAGTAGAAGGTCTCAGATGGACAAATGAGCAAAGTTTTCTAAAACCCGATGTTATACATCCTCAGACCACAGTGTTCAAATCGACTCACAAGTGAACGTAAGTGTAACGTAATCGTGGGTTCAGACGATATTGTATTGGTAGTATAAATGATTGTCTTTCATTCTTTTTTTCAATTCCTGACTGGCGATTCATACCATTGACCCATGTAGAATAGATGTCAGGTACAAGAGAAATGTGGATCTTTCTTCCAGACATGAAACCAGATTTCCATTTCGTAAAAAAACACTTTGCAACCCAGTAACCTGTTTCACAAAATGGCCTAGTAACTGACATAGCAGTCCATATTGTAGCGATACGTTTCTATGGCAGTTACATAAAAAAAATTACGCTACGTCGTTTTGTGAAACAGGCTCCTAGAATCTAAGTGTGAACAATAATCAGCGGTTTAGGAAATTAACTTATTCACTCGCTTCCATTTATTCACGTATTGTTTGCAATTCTATTTCTCTTTTATGATTTTTAGCTAGCACAGTATCACAAAAAAGTAGACGCAAAGCTGTCTCGCAAGGTTTTGAAAGATAAGGGATCGCATAAAAGTAAGTAGAATCAATTAATTCGTTCCTACGACTGCGAAATTGATAATGGTTTATTCGGTCTAAATACACATACGGAAGTGCAGTAATTGTGTTGATGTGTTGGGAACACCATCTAACTTACTTGATTCAACTATAATTATTTTTTTCAGAAAACTGAAAGGGAAAATGAAAACTTGTATTGCTACCATGTCAAAACTTGGCGTACATCATTCATTCGAATGGACGCGCCTATAAGCTAAAACAACCAACCAACCAACCATGTTAAAACCGTCCTTAAAAGTATAATATATTTAGCTGAAGAGCTCAATTTAGATTTGGTGTTGGTTGTTTTAGCTTATTGGCGCGTCCATTAACTTTAGATTTGGTATTCACTTCAACCTTAGTAACACTTTTGTTTTAGAAATAGACCATATAAAGGACTTGAATAGATATGAGTATAGCAGATTGAAGGAAGCACAGTGTAACAGGTGAGTACAGCGGAATTATTGTATACAGTCCCCGGAGTTATTGTATACAGTCCCATGAGCTGCCAAAAGTAAGATATTTTCATGAATTTGGATTATCCAGAAATAACAAAATCTAAAAAAGGCATGAGCTGCCAAAATTACGATATTTTCATGAATTCAGATTGGCAAGAGAAATAGAAAACTTCCAGTTATGGAATAACAAAACCAGACAGACAAAATCAATAATCCGAAGAAATTTATCGCTTTTTGTTTTGAAACTGAAAGGAGACGGGCCATTTTGCTTCGTAAATACCAGTCGACGTGGCTGTGTCAATACCAGTCGACGTGGCAGTGTCAATACCAGTCGACGTGGCAGTTTCAATACCAGTCGACGTGGCAGTTTCAATACCAGTCGACGTGGCAGTTTCAATACCAGTCGACGTGGCAGTGTCAATACCAGTCGACGTGGCAGTTTCAATACCAGTCGACGAGGCAGTGTCAATACCAGTCGACGTGGCAGTGTCAATACCAGTCGACGAGGCAGTGTCAATACCAGTCGACGTGGCAGTGTCAATACCAGTCGACGTGGCAGTGTCAATACCAGTCGACGTGGCAGTGTCAATACCAGTCGACGTGGCAGTTTCGCCCATCTCTTGTCTTCCCCGGAGTGCGCACAGAGAATACTTTCTCATAACCTGGACTATAGTTTTCCCGTTATTTCTGACTGATTCTAACGCATTGTTTTCATCGAATGACTAGGAAAAAGAAATTAAAATAAGATGCCATTACGCGACGCTGATGTTGTAACTCCTGACCTTTACAGTTTAGAGGTGATAAATGAACAGCGTGGAGTGGAGATCAGGTGGTATTTGATTTCCATCGAACGACGCCATTACTAGGAGATGGTGCAATTTCGACCCAGATCGGCTATGCATGCGCGCTTCAACTGGTTACACAAAATACTGAAGACGATACCCATCAAATATTAATAAATATTTTATCAAATGACGTTATAAGCTGTGAGCCCCGCGCATTGTGTAATATCAAAGCTGGTTACAATATTTACAAAATGGCGGATAACACGGGTAATGATGTAAGAGTTCATTACTTACGAGAAAAGTGAGCTGAAAAGAAAAATAAGACATAAAAGGTTTTATTGAATGTTTTATACTATAAAATATAACATAGACAAAATGACTTCTCTTCCTTTAATTCTTCCACAATGTTACTAGCTATTTTCGTATGACGCTATTATACTTATAGAAGAGAAGAGTACACTAGTTTAATAGCTGTGTGGCGTTAGTGGCCGACGGCTGTACCCTGATGCCGACACAAAAGCGTCTCAGCGGGGGAAGGGGCATTTGTTGAATACTTCCTTATTGCCTACTAATTTAATGTTTGTGCTTTCTATGCATCCCAATCTTAACCCCCCCCCCCCCAAAAAAAAAAAAATATATATATATATGCAAATGCTCACATTTGGTCGGTATCCGGAAGTAACATTTGCTTCGGAAATATAACAGAATCATTAAGTGCATGGAAAACAGAGAAAATACCGGTCAAATTTAAGTATTTGCATGATATTTTGTTTGTTGTGAGAGCCGAGCTAAAACATCGATTGGGACGCAACGAAAATTTCAACCGGCAGTGTTGCTTCAATTTGGAAAAAAATCAGATGACAATTAGGTGCTTCACTTTATGCTGCTTACAGTTTTCAACCCGTTACACTTTCCAACCGTATTGGCCAACAGAGCAGCATCAGTATACTTCATCCGATTCATTTATGTAACCTCCCCATTTTCTTGTAAACTAACCCAATAAGAGCTGATTGTGACATATGAATAGGTTCCAACGATTCACAGTTCTGGTAATTTTGGGGGTTTCAATGCAACATCTCCCATATCCCAGTAAATAGTATAAACCGATCTAAATCTTAACTCATAGTTCGGAGTATTGCTCACATTATATTAGCGTCAGACCTTTTGTCTCCCTCTCTGAGACTAAACTCAGGTATTTATATTCACGGAGTCAAAACCAATAACTTGTAAAGTGAATGTTTGTTTTTAGCAGTATGTCCCTTAATAGCACTGGAAGTTTGTGTATGTTTCAGAAAACACAGCCACGAAAAGGTCAAAGGGCATAGATTATTAGCCGAGGGTAGTCGATGTTTGAATTGTTGGACTGCCTTTTCTGCTGACAAACTTTCCAAGAAATGTCGGCACCATCCTGGATATGTCGGTAGGTGTATATTACACATTATCTGTCTTCTGTAGAACTAGCATTGTCGTCTTAGGCCGTACGCCGAACTCTGAAAGACGCTTATAAAGCATGTTTCGTTCCGAAATTTGAGATTCTACAATCCTTCGACATAATTATATAAGATATTACCTGCACATATCTGAAAAAAATTATTAACCTCGAAATTCCCGGCGTTTTGTAGATACAGAGGACGAAAAAAGTAATTATTTACTTAAGCGCAGGCAAGATTTGTTTGTCTAAATGTGTGATTTGGCCAATAACCTTGCGCGCAAAAGATCGTGTTTTTTTTAAATCCTGTAAAAACAGCCAGATTTTCGAGTAAATTAATCAGCACCCACCTTCTAGAAAGTAATAATTACTTTGATTCGTTATAATAATGAAGATTGAATATTTTACAAGCGGTTTTTGACGACTTTTAATGATGACCTACTTATTGCTCAAAGACATCGCTTATACGGAGGCCAGTTAAGGTCACAATTTAAACAATCCGTCAAAATGTGGTACATAGTTTTGACAGATAGTATTATTAAAATTATAATATTATTCCTTACAAAAATGCAACTTTAATATTAGATTTTAGCTCATCACGTTCTATGGACTTACAGGCCTCGAAGGCTCACTCTTTTTGACATTGTTTCACATACTGACACAAACCTTCTCACCCATGTGTTGATGGTTCGATTCTCACTGGATACTCAAAATTTAAGAAAAAAATCTGAGTCGGTTCTCAGAAGTATGTGGAACTGCCAGCAGGTACTCAAGGGTTTTCTTTGAGCAATGAGTCTGTCAAACCCCTTCCCCCTTCAAGACCCAATATCTGGAAAATTGCCATGTAAGTGATTTAATCTTGATTGAAAGTGAAAAACATCACACAATGTACATGTATAGTACATACATTTCAAAACAAACAAAGTACTATCTGTCAAACCTATTGTTCATTATTTTTGGTCAGAAAGAAAGAAACATGTAATGGGATGACAGCCTCATTATTAAGCCAAATGAGAGTTCGAACATCAGAACATAAATTAAATTATAATAGTACATTTATATATACCGGTATTCTGTTTTATGTTCTCAATCGCTCTATAATAATTTTAAGATCGAAACAATCAAGGTGCCATCCATATTACATATAATTTTCTTAACGTATTTTCCGTGGTATCTACACCATTTAATTAATTAGACAAAAGACCCAATATTATGATCACAAAAAGAGATATATTTGATGAGATTTTTTCCACATATTGAAATGCCCTAGCTGGCAAAAGGAAACAAATATTAATGTTGATATCAACATTTCAATAATAGCATAGCTAAGTATGTCAATATTTATCCTAAGTTGTCGTAAAGTATATTTATATTAATAGGTGAAAATAAATAATATTCAGCTTGTAAATGTAGTGAATAAGCAAAACGAAATGTCTCAAAGTCTGTTAGTTAGTACATGTATTGAGTATCTTAATGTTCTGACACACTTAACTGTTAGGCATAAATAATACTTCTATTTAAAGTCACATGTATATTGAGAGTCAAGGTGCCCTTCAAACACATAAAGATTAAATTTCAAACATATCCAACAAAATTAATCACTGTCAATATCACTGTCGCCATCCTCTTCGATATTTTCTTCCTCGGTTTGTTAAGTGTTTTCACAGTTTAAAGTGAAACACTTGCAAAGTTCTGTACATGATATATTTGCTGCTGTACAAGAACATCTTTTTGTTGAGCACCCCTTTGACAACTACAGTTAACAGCTTTCAACAGGTGGTCTGGGGCAGGAGGCTTTGTCATCCAAGTAATTTTTAATTCAGTGCCTTCCATATAATTCTTTGCCTTTATATAATAGAGTCATATAAAAATGTCATAGGACTTCTTGTCATTTCTGCAAAAAATAAATGAAAAATTCAATCAACAAGATCCTTCCTTCAATATATGAAGATCAGCTGGATAAGATGATTGTTTTGACCTACAAAGACTTCAACAATCAAACAGGAGATTTGATCCCATTCAAGGCAAGAAATGCCAACATGTAGCTATATTATTTTTATTTTCAGCTGGGATGGTCATTCAAATCCAGCAAAGCTCTTATCAAATATGATTTTATACATTAACCAAGAGTAATTGGATAAATATTCAATTATTTATTTAATCAACATCATTCATTCTTTCTAGGCCTATAATACTACATAAACATACATTTTCGAGACTTGTAAGATACTAGTAGTGCTAACAAGTTTATGAATTGTACTTCTTGATAAAAAAAGCAGATAACAGCCGAATTTTGTTTTCAATCAAAAGTATCAACATTTTGGCAGCTCATGCCCCTTTAAAGGGATGTGAGCTGCCAAAACTCATGTATTGTGGTAGAATTACTGAGATTGAACATATGGGATGACATTTATTCTTTATTAATTATTACTAAAACTAAGATTAGTTGCTTACTGTTTTTCGTCATGTTCTTCTCTCCGAAACTTTAGACAGCGATGATCGAGGATAATTGTAATAACATGTGCATGTAGAGTGGTATTTCACTTCAATCGCAACACAATCTTTACCACGAATATCAAGCAATAAGGACTCATCAGCCTTTAGTTCAGCTGCTTCCAAAAGTTTACCTGAAATTGGAAGAAGTACATGTGTACTACAAAAATCAAAAAATATGTCACAAGTATTGTCGAAATTTACCCCTCAAAAATAATTAAAGACCCCCATTACTGTTAACTGTTAAGGTGGGTGCATTCCTTTTGTTCTAGTTAGGCCTACATGTAAAGTTACACTGTACATGTAAGTTGTAGGCATTCTACAGTACACAGAAATATACTAAATGACAACAGGGTACACTGACGGAAAGTATTCTGCACAGAACTGCATAAAGGCATGTAGTCATGTAGCTACAAGGCAAGTTGTAACGAAGCAATTACATCAAACAATATCCCTGAACGGTACAGCATTCAGCTTACGGCCTATATTATAGGCATACAGTCATGTACATTTTTATGAACACTTAAACACATGGGCACAGGGAAAATCTTCTTTTCTAAAATAACCATGGAGACAATTGAAAATGTTGTCCCCCCCCCCCCTCCCATACCAAAGCAGGAAAAAAACCTAGGTAGAAGATAGACAGGGTAGTTTAGCCCTGACCAGTATATCTTTCAAACACTTGTTCTTTTTGTAAATGTAACTTGTAAGCAATGACTGGCCTTTGGGTCAGAGGTCGAGCAATTTTACTTCGAAGTAGTTTGCATTCTTCTACTATAAATTATAATTTTGGCCTTAGCAACCTAACATTATGATTATCATTGTGCTGTTAAAAATATTGGAGTATTACTAACCTGCTGTCAAAGTTTGTGGTGTTTTTCCTTTGGAAGACATTGGGAAGTACATACATGTACTATGTAGCTAGTCCTGTTCGGTTGCCCCTTTCTTGGCCTCTTGACAGGGATGTGCAGCATAAAATTTAAATACATTTTTTGTATTAAATAATGGGTGGAAATGAACAAGCATATGCCAAAATACCTTACAATTGTCCATTTATACCAAACCTTGACAGTCAAACTCTAGGAAAGATCAACAAAGTGCCCACCTAAGTCTCAGCTTGCTAATGTAGAACTGGTTAAACACACAAGAGTTCCAAATATGCCCATAATTCAGTTCTCCACACAATATTCTTGGACAAAAAAACTATATGTAGGAGAGCACAATTTTCATTGGCCTAAAGTTCACTAGGAAGTGTGAGGGTTCAAATGAAGGACCACATTTACTGTTCAGGAATGTCATATCACAAATCAAAGTTGTCCCCTCATTTGGACCCTCTCCTGTTCTACTCTAGCTTAAAATGGAATCACTGTAGAAAGACACAGGTAAAAGATGCCCATTACACCAGCCATTAGATGTTTTGTTGTTTATTGGAGTTATCAGTTTTGTATTTTTTGTTTGAATTGCTACTTTGACTTTCAAAATTATTTTTTTTGCTAGGCCTAGACACTGTATTTCAGATCCAAATACTGAATGTTTATGCTGTTGTTGTTGTTAGATTTCATGTGTACATTGACTGTTAACAAATCCTAACAGTTCCCATGTAATCAAGAAAATAATTTCAGTTAAAGGCTATTTTTGTATGCAAATGAACCCATGTGACCTTGGAAGCCTCACTTTGAATTTCACATTTTCCCCATTCACCTCAGTATCAACTAAAAGCTGGCAGATCCATCCAGGGTGAGCATCCCTACTCTTGTAACCCGTGTTTTTTTGGACGAAAGTCCTGCAAACTGACCAGCTTCGACATCGTGAATGTCCAGGAGTCCTTTCTTTTCTCTTTTTTTTCGGATTGCTTCAGTCTCCTTTTATTTGTGAAACGATAGTAGCAGGCATTATCATAATGATTATGGATGGGATGTCAACAACGTCAACGGGTTCAAAATCAGAATCCAATAAATCTCGAAAAGCTGAAGCACATGCTCGTTCAGGACCATCTAGCTCTAGCCACTGTTGACCCGTAGACAGAAATGTTTTCCACCTTCTTTCGGTAAACGGGAGAATCTCATCTGAATCGTCAATATCGGGAAAATGCGGATAGCAAACTAGTTTTTCTCCTCCGGAGTCTACGTCGCCGGCCATCTTTATCGATAATAATATTGACATCACGTGACGACCTAATGCCCATTTATGGTAAACACGCAGTGATATTATGCCTTACCCCCAGCAAACAAAGGAGTGCTCAGACAAGAAAAATGTTCGGTAATTAAACCAATATTTTAAAAAATCGCCTGTAAAATTTTAGTTAATAATTTTTTTGGAAGTGCTTCTCCAATCGATTTAACAATGTCAACGGTTATTGCTTAGAATCTCAAAAGTGGGAACGAACTTGAACGATACAGAGCTCAGCGTACGGCCTGTCCTCTAACAGCATTGGTGGGTCGAAAAGAAATTGATAACTGAATCAATTGTAGATGAAATATATGTCAGCACTGCTTTAGTGCACATGTCATTGGTAATGTTAGTTGTTGCTGTTTACAAAGACAGAAACCATGATAATCATTAAAAATGGTCGTTCAATTAAGTTTATTAGTTAGCTTATTGTAAAAGTGATATTTTTAAACGGCAAGTCTCTACAGAGTCTGAATTTAAATAATATTTTCCTGACACATTTTGTTGTATAATCTAACTATAGCAGTAGGTTTAACAATACTGAAAAACAGTTTGTTTTTCATTTCTTTAATTGTTCTGTAAATTGTATCTGAATAGTATATCTTAGTCTAGAAATGTTAATTGACGTTTGATTGATTGTTTGGTGTTTTACGCCGCGCTCAAGATTATTTCACTTATATGGCGGCGTTGCCAGTTTCATTGTGAGAGGAAACCGGGCTCTATGCCCGGAGGAAACCCACGACCTTCCGGTGGTAACTGGCAATCATACCACATAGTTGACGTTTGAACGGTTACAATAATGTGAATTATGCCTAACAGCCTTGTTATATGTAAGTACCTCTACACCTTCTATTAGTAATCATTGCCATTGTTCGTTAAAATCCAACAGTCAAAAGAGCCTGGACCTGCTGTATGATGGATATCCTTGACGAAAATCCTTCTAACACAGATCACGAGAAAACAGGGTAAAGTTTAATTTCAACTAAACCTAAGAATAAAAAGTTGCTCGTCGATATTTGTATTTTGTAGTTCTCATCAAATATTTATCAGATCACAAGCTGCCAACATTCGGATTTTTTTTCAATTTCGATTGTCAAGAGTAAGGGATTGAAAAGTAAGGGATTGACGCGTAGATTAAAAAGTTAAAGTAAAGTCAGTAACCCATACGAACCGAAGATGTCACCATGTGTGCTAATAATGGACAAAATTCTAATATCCGGGATGCAATTCGAATACAATTTTGGAGTTTTATTGCTTATTAAAACTATGTTGACATACAAACCCAGGGTTTTGGTATAAGCGGGAAGCTCTTATTTTGTTCTTCTTTGCAAAATGACAACTAGCCAATTCTGTTTCAAATAGATTTTCCCCTTTATTCTACAGCTCATGCCAGTTTAATGAAGGCACACATTAAACGATTTGGCTCAAAACATACCATAGAAGCTGAGGTGGGGTAAAATGTTAATGAAAATGGGGAATTGTTTCCAATGCACAAGGTTATTAACAATTGTCCAATAGTTGTTATTTATGTCTACAACAGAGTTACTCCCCTTTGATTACAGATGTGTGATGGCCATCCATAACTTCCGACCGACTCAGAAACGTTCCGGCAAAGTTAGTTTGAACTCTGATACATCACAATCTCTGTCATCGGAAGGGAAAGACATGTTAAAGGCATTAAAATAGACGAGAAGTGACTGATACTTCGTACCAGATAGCCCACCGGACTGTTCTGTTTTCTAGCAATATAATTGTATGTTGGCTGTTGCAACGAGTTTTGTCACAACGAACGAGTTTTATTCCAACTCACGAGATTTGTTACAATGTTGACGAGTTTTGTCACAAAAGGTTACGAGTTTTGTCACAAGAGCGCCAGCTTTTGTTACATGTCCCAAGTTTTGTTCCAACCCTGCCGAGTTTTGATACAAACCGTCAACAGCTTTTGTAACAATTTTAATAGGACACGAGTTTTGATACAAAGAGTCAACAGCTTTTGTCCCAAAATGTCAGCTGTAGGCAATTTTATAGTGGCTGATAGCTTTGCTCTCTGAAACCTTTCGACAGAACCTTAAGTCGCCACCTTGTCCGTCCGTGAGTCCGTCCGTCATGATTTCTTGTCCTGACCATGTCCGGGTTAATATTTTGAGAATTGCTTTGAAATTTGGCTGGTATTTTACCCTTTTTGTGGCAATGGTCACATTCTGCCGATCTTTTTGTCTTGGTCATATTTCGTTTAATATTTAGAGGATTATGTTGAAACTTGGCTGGTACAAACTCACTACCAAGCAGCTGTTTCATGTCTCACTTTCCAGTGTTGTTGATATTTAAGAGTATTTCTCGTATTTTGTCAAATTTCTTGTGCGTAGATATGGGATAGGGTATGCTCGTCCTAATAGGCTTTAGATTGTGTGAGCTTTTCTCGTGGGACAAATTGTTACTCAACTAATACAACACTCAGGACGTATATTGGAAAAAGCGAGATTTTCACTATCAGCAAAAAAGTGGGATAGTTTTCTTATGATATATGCATGCCCCCTATCCCGATCGACCATTAAAGAGGGCGATCGTCATAACTTCAATATGAACAAACAAACCGTTCACTGTCCCGTTGGTAAAACGATATTGCTACCTCTTTTTTAAACATACACGCGATTATAAAACACTGCATACGGTACGAGCTCATTTTCATTTCGGTTTTCAGTTCCGTGGTTTCAACACGAATTATGTTCCACAATAAAGCATGATATCCCCTAACCCTTTCAATACATAACAAAAATAAGAACTGAGATTGAAATTTATATTTTGTTCGAGCATTTTTTTTTCTTAATTGAACAAACACAATGCACCAGATGTCCCAAACGGACATCTTACTTGACAGTCTGATAACTTCGGGGATTTACGTGCGTGAAATACCCTCTGATAGATTGCCAATCGAGATCTTGTGCCATTCTACGAGATCTTCTACGAGAGTAGCAATCAATATAACAAAACAGGTTGTCGGCGGCTTAAACGTTACCTACCTAATTATATCGAATATATCTTTACACAACCGAGTCAACTATCAGTGTCACGTGTTGTTGTTTACAATTTTTAGGACGTGGACAGCAGTGGTCTCCCTTTGTGTTAAAGCAACATGTCACTCAATCGTTTTAGAGTTGATATCTCAACGAATGGCAGTAGGATCAATCTCTATTTTAGATTGATAGATTGCAGGTCATTTTGAATGTGGCGTCCAAAAAGGTATTCGTGAATTGTGCAGTTTCCATATCCTCTTAATAGCCCTACAGTTTCGGTACATTTCAGAAATCCTCCAATGCTTCAATTATAAAACTGATCGAGCCTGAAAATTAACGAACAGAGTATTTCGGCCCCTTACACTATCACGAGGATACTTTTTTTTTTTTTTTTTTGGGGGGGGGGGGGGGGGGGGCTCCATATGGTATGGAAGTTGTACGTTACACGGCTATAGTACCTATTTGGTCGCCACATTCAAAATGACCTGCAATCTATCAGAAGGCATTTCACGCACGTAAATCCCATAAGGTATTAGACTGTGTCCGAGGCGAGTGAAAGACTCAACTGGTAGCAAGCGGAGATAGCCGAAGTGTGTTCCGATTGCTTACTTGACATCAACTTTTTTGTAACTTTCAACTGATACAAGTTTGATAAGATAGTTATGTAAATTGCAATGTACTTAATTGTAACATTGTTTCCTTGCAAACAAAACAAAATCCAAAGTATTTGAAGAGATCAAATAATCTGTTCTCAAACCAACACTGATTATTTTACTGGTTTACGTAGAAATGGAACCGTGATATGGTTTACCTGCTACCCGGTACAATTATGTCGAATTACCTAAAATGAACGAAAAAAAGCTTTGCCTTAGATTGCACTTTACCTATTAACCTGTACAGGTAGGCCTAAACGATTTTAACCAAATGAATTATTCTTCATCGTTGCGTTCCCAAGGTTTTGCAGGGAAATTCCACCGTTCCCCTTTTTCCCTAGCCAGGCTGTTCTTAGTAACCGTTCAATCCCATAATTTTAACCAGAAACATATATTGACGTACTGAAGTGGAATTAGAAGCCGCTTTGTGGTTTATCGGGCAACTATTGTAGGTATGCCAATCACAATTTTCCCCTACTGTTTATTTGGGTTTTTTTTTAATTTGGCTTGGCTTTATTTGGAAATTCAGCATTCTAATACCGGCAAACAAGGCCGGCCTTACACATCGCGGCATAGAGTTCAATTCGTGGGAAGGATTTTATCGTTCTTTTGGTGAAAAGTTGTCTTCATGTTGATAATTCGGCATTTTTTGTCTACATTGGGTACCAGGCAATTCACATAGCCGAAAAAATAATAAAACCCATCGCCACTTCGAACTTTCCAGTGTCCCCAGGGTTAGACCTATGTTATATAGAACTGATTGGTTGATCATATGACAATCAATAATCAGGTAATCTAATTTACTCCCAACTCCATCTACTTCTTAAAGAAGGTTATAAATATCAGCCAACATTTGTTACAAATCCTGTCGACTGTTTGTATCAAAACTCGTGACATGTAAAATTTGGTACAAAAGCTGTCGACTGTTTGTATCAAAACACGTAACGTGTTTGGAACAAAACTGGTTAAGATTGGAACAAAACTCGTGAGTTGTGACAAAACTCGTCGACCTTGTGACAAAACTCGTGAGTTGGAATAAAACTCGTACGTTGTGACAAAACTCGTTGCAACATGGCTGTATTCCCATGATCCTATGGGGTTCAATCTCAGTCTGCCGATATTCTTGTCATAGCTGAAGATGCGTATACATTGTCAATGTATTGCAAAGTGTTCAACAAAATTCCACTGACTAAAGGCAAGCTCCTGTCAGTGGTCAACCTAATGAAAAGACATTGGCTTAGTTTATTACGACAACTTATGGTGGTGTATAAAGGTCTTAATGATGTAGCCTACCTCTTTTAGGCCGTGTGTTTTATTGTTCATAAATATATAGGGTCTGCCGGCGTTTCATGGATTTATTTAGTTCGTTCATAACTCGATGAACCGAAGAAACATTGGAGTCAATCCTTATCCCATTAAGCGTAGCGGAGATAGACCTCGTACGCCTTTACGAGCCATGGTGTAGGAAATATCATCTCTCAGCTTGCGTAAGATTCTAAAAGTTATACAAGAAAAATATAACTATTCTGACATCACACTATCTAGCCCACGTGAGTAGGCCTATTTACTTGCAAATAAGTGAAACCTTTAAATGGACTATTTGTGTAAATCTGTTCACATTTTTGCTAAAACTCCTGCTAATTAGATAAATAAGATTTGATTGGTTTTAGATGAAAGGCAGTACAATGTAGGTCGACTTTCAGCGAAAAATGTACAATTAACGAGCGCAAGTAGTGCGAATTTTGTGGTACATTGACAGACGGTTTCGGGTTAATGTAAATAGAGGTCCTACATGGGTGATTGATTGATCGATTGATTGTTTGGTGTTTTACGCCGCGCTCAAGATTATTTCACTTATATGGCGGCGTTGCCAGTTTTATTGTGGGAGGAAACCGGGCTATGCCCGGGGAAAACCCACGACCTTCCAGTGGTATCTGTCAACCATCCCACATAGGTCGTTCGAGTGAAAACCCCGTCAGAAAATTTTCCATTTTTTCCTACATGGGTGGACCCTATTGTAGTGTGTTCTGAGCGCGTTACTAATATTCATTTATCTGATAAACTGTTAAGAGTCGACATTCTTAGTTGATTTCTACATTATGTAATCAGGACAAAACACAATCGAGATCTCGTGTCATTGTAAGAGATATTCAACACAGGTCATAGTTCGAAAGCAGTAGCTCTTCATTTCTGGCATAGTGAACTGTAAGAAACCTACTGAGAATTTATAATATGTATGGTATTTATTTCTCTGTTCTATACTATTCCCAAACATGCAACCCTACAATAATGGCCTACATGTATATCGCACGAACTTTGGGTAGAAATATTTGTTAAAAATCCAAAATAGAATCGGCACTACATCGGCTCATAAATACATGCTAACACAAGGTGACAGTCCACATGGATGCCAAGGCAAAACATGATATTGATGAGGGAATAAGTTTCAAAGTATTTAAATGTATTCCGATAGTTATAATCAATGTAAGGTTATCGGTGGATTAAACATTAACTACCAGAATTATATCGGATATTTCTAGATGCAATCGAGATCTCGTGCCATTCTACGAGATTTTCAACACGAGACATGGCTCGAGAGCCGTCGCCCTTCATTTTCGCGCATAGTGAACTCTAAGAAACCTACTGAGAATTTATAATGTGCATGATGTTTAATTCTCTGTTCTAAGACTATACTCTTCCCAAACACACAACCCTACAATAATAACCTGTATCGCAACCTGGACCCTTTGGGCAGAAATAGGCCTACTTGTTAAAAATCAAAAATATAATCGGCACTACATCAGCTCACAAATACATTCTAAAACAAGACGGCAGCGCCCATGGATGTCAAAACAAAATATGATATGGATGAGACAATACGTTTCAAGGTATTTTACATCTATTAGGAGAATAGTAATCAATATAACAAAACATATCATCGGCGGCTTAAACGTTACCTACCAGAATTATATATCGGATATCTCTCTACACAACCGAGTCAACTATCAGTGTCACGTGTCGTTGTTTACAATTTTAAGGACGTCGACAGCAGTGACCTCCCTTTAAGTTCAAGCAACATGTCACTCATTGATTTTAGAGTTGATATCTCAACGAATGACAGAAGGATCAATCTCTATTTTAGATTGGGTTAGAGGGTGTCAGTGTCACGTGTCGTTGTTTACAATTTGCCGAAAGTAGCTCTGCTTGAGGACGTCGACCGCAGTGGGCTTCCGTTATGTCCGAGCAGCAATATATCTCTTATGATAACTAGATAGGCTAATGACACGCGAAGCAACAAAGTCGCCATCTTGCAAGGTGATTTTTGACTTACCGTACAGTTGTTTTCTGGTCTAATGTGAAGTTTTCTGCCATTTTTTCGAGAACGGAATAAATTTCAAGCGGTATGGACTGTATGAAATTCCTCGCCCATCATGACAAACGTGTAAAAGTGGCTTTAGTAGGGATTATGTCTTGACTATCGTGCAACAACAACGACAAGAAATGTTTTTCAAGCGGTAACCTCGTTCTGGATTGTAACGTTAACGTTATAGTCCGCCATTTTGCTAGGTGACGGACTATTGTGCAATTTTCTACTGCGCAGCGCATAGCGCCCAGTCAATCTAGTTATTTTAAGATATCTATGCAAGCAACATGGCACTCATTGACATTAGATGTTGTTATCTCAACGAATGGCAGTAAGTTCAATGCCTATTTTAGATTGGACAAAAAAGCACATTAAAGTCAGGTATGATGGCCGAGAAGGAACATCGCGTAATACATATTCAACCAGGCTAAATCAAAATCTAAGACGCGATGGAAAATACAGCAACATTTATTTTCGTATTATACTTTATGAAATTGGCTCACTTGCTGTGTAAAACACGATGACAACAGTTTTACTGGTTTATTTTTTTAGTTGAGAGCTATTTAGCGACCATAGCTGTGTGCTCTTTTGTGGAGGAGGAGAGATAGGATTTTCCATCGCTTTACCATCGCGTTTTACTTTGGAATTTCCATCGCGTCTTACTTTAAAATTTCCATCTTGTCATACATACTCAACCTAGCTAAATCGAAATCTAAAACGCGATGAAAAATACAGCAAGATTTATTTTCGTTAACATTATACTTTATGAAATTGTCGGTTTTAGGCTCATTTGTTATGAAAACCCCGATGGAAACGCGATGAAAAATGCTTGTCATTGCGTTTTACTTAACCGCCTATATATTGATCTCAGAAACACTATGGAATATTTACCATCGCTTTAACATCGCGTTTTCATCGTGTTTCTCAGTCGAATTTAAAGCTTGTGTATATGCATTTTGCGATAGAAATTAGGACCGAGAGGATTATCACTGCAACTTACTTTATGGATTGGGGTTTTAAAGTAAATCACAAACACGATGGAAACGCGATGGTAAGGCGATAGTAAATATTAACCATCGCTTTAACATCGCATTTTTATCGTGTTTATGAGCAGGATTGAAGGAAGATTTAAAAGTAAAACGCGATGTCCCTTCTCGGCCATCATAGTCCGGAGACAACGAAACGACCGTGGCCTGGCTGTAGGCGTGCAACATCTCGCTCTGGAGCCTCTGTTAGAAACTCTAGCCTGGCTGGAACTAGAAGTAACCATATCGGCAACAAATGAAATCAAAAATCGAGCTAAACTCGCCATTTAATGGGCTGTCATGGGATAGACATTTACCAGTGACCATCCCTTTGCCTCACACCCAGGGAAAGTAAATTGTTTTCATCTATCCATGTTTGCTACAAGGTATACAGTGCGTGTGTTATAGCTGCATAAAGTGTGTCTAAAATAGTTCATAATACTAACGTTACTCAAGCCTTAGAGTTGATTTTTCTTTCTTATAAAAAGGTGATTTCTAAATATAGATTAGTCGCGCGTAACTTCTGTGCTGGATTGCACTCACTTTACATCTTTTTGTTTTGAATTTACGGTCTCAAATTTATAGGAAGGTTTTTCTGTGCCCCCGAAATGAAAACCGGTTAGTTCCGTAAATTGGTCGGCATTCAACTGGTTTTAAGTTCGTAATTCAATCCATTGAGGACGATTATACATTTGCATTTCCGAGCTCGTCGCTATTTACATTACGGGTACCTAGCCAATCAAAACTTTTTTCCAATTAAAATAAAGAAATAATAATGTCAAAAGTTCTGACTTTTGGCAAAATTTTTATTTTCTAGTCTCTTCTAACTGGGAATAATACAGAAAGTGTCTTTTTTACTTCAAATCGGAATTTTTACGCCAGTGTTTTTAGTACTGTACACGTTGTATAGCATTGTCCTATGCTTACATCATGTGCTTAATTCACTTTAAAATGGACATGCTTTGTCCACGACCCAGGAGGCAATCGGAAGCTCTTACCAATTCCATCGGTGTCCAGCTGTCTTGTGGAACAATAGAATTTTTGACCAACATGTCATACTGTTAATTATCTCTTCCTGGACGTCACGCATCGATACTTATTGGAATTCTTTCAAGGATAACTGGGGATTGGTTTGGGCTAATCTCGGGCTAAGAAAAACAGTCTTCAAATTTTATTTAATCATCTACAGTTGTCGTGCGACAAGATATGAAATCGCTTGCTGAAAGTAAACTCAATTTTATTGTTTTTCAAGTCATAAATACTTTCACTGGGATGAATACATTCTGACGTGTGACGACATTCATATTTAATGCACATCGTCAATAGTCAACTGCATTGTGTTCCAAACATTACGTAGATAGCAACGGATGTTCCGGTCAGATAGAAGGGCATGTGAGGTGGGGGAAAGGTTTTGTGTATTTCACGGGTGGGTTTTTCAAAACGAAATCCGACTAACTCCTCCGAGTTACAATGGCTACATCTATATTTATATTGACAAACATTGTTTTGATGGTGTATGCAGTGGTACCAACTTATTCTACAACGTGTGCAGATGAAGCAATGGAATTTACCAGGCTGGGGGACGATTTATACACGGTTGTTTGGTCTTTGAAGGGATCTTTCACAAACTTGACGACAAACCAGTGTGTCAGGGAATGCAGTTGGATGTCGGACACTTGTATAGCACTAGCTGTAAATGGAAGTAGACATTGCAATCTGCTTGGGGGGTTGTCAAACATGTCGGACACGAGCTGGTATGCTGTTGGCACAAAACAGTGGACAATATATTATAAAAGAAAAGGTAGGTAAAAAAGTGATCGTATTTACTCAAGGGCGCATTTGCTACAGAAATTTGCATTTTTTTGTGAATTCCGATTGAAAAGACAGTTTAAAACCCGCAGGTGGCACGATCGAGCTACTTAGATGAGTACTTTTCCTTAAATTCTCATTCGGCAGAGAAGTGCCGTGATTTAGTTGTTTAACTTTGGTATCTTGTTTTTCAATATCATATTTTTTTTTAATTTTGACCTCAGTCAAAATGTTTTGATTCTAGTTAAAGTAGTTTCGACTGAAGTCAAACTATTTCAACAGTGGTTTAAACATTTTAACCGCGATGGAAATGTTTTTGATCGCTGTTGAAATTATTTTGACCGCGGTCGAATACTGCGCTTTTACAGAAAATAAGTTAAACTGCTTTTGATTTGATGTTATACTTGAAGACTTATTGCGCCAGATCCATTCTTAGAACCTATGTGATTGTCTTTCAGCGACAGTGACATTCCCAGTGTTTCGAATATCTGCCGAATCAGGACAGTCCATTACGGATGCTTGGTTGTATGGCCGAGGAGATCTTTTCGAGACTGCTTTTAATCTTGGCTCATCCTTGGGCAGCTATTATAAGAATCCATTAGTTAGTTATTGGAGTTACATAAATATCACCAAGGTAAGAAACGTCACTAATATGAACCAAAGAGAGTAGATTGACAAGAGTGATCACTTCGTCCAATCAGCATTGTCGGCATGTTCTTCTGGCCCCCTAGCGGAAGGGTGTTCCGACTGGACACGATTCGACTGTGGGGCGCCCCCTATAGAAAGGAGGTTCCTAATAATCGAATCGTGTCAGATCAAATTCAACATGGCGCGGACGAAGTGACCACTCTTGTCAACCAACTCTCTTTGTTTGAACCATGTATGACTTTCCAATCTTTTGCGTGTAGAAAGTTAGAAATGTAACATAAGGTTTTGGAAAGAAATCATGGCAGTTTCAGGTACATACATGGATCAAATACCTATGCTCCAGCATACACAGTATCTAGGTTCTTGAGAGTCTAGACCTCAAAATGTTGGTTATCTTCAAGGTCAGATCACTCTCATGAGGAATGTTTAGCTGGGTGGTAACTTTCGTGATGACACCGAGGCTGTCAGTAAAACAGAGCCTAGTTTAAAAACTGTTCATTGTACACTAAGATTTAAGAAATACGATTCGGTAGAAACAAATTCAGAGCATTGCTGATTATAATAACGCCTGTATAGAATCAGACCCACAGCACTAGGCTTAAGGTACTCGCCGAAGGTCAGAGTCAGCCCCCCCCCCCCCCCCCCCCATCCCCACTATTAAAACCTGACAACAATGCCATATAAGTGAACTAACCTTGAGTGCGTGTAAAACATCAATCAATCAATGTAATAAGCCCAAACAAATCCTTCGGTAGGCCTAATTACAACGTAACCGCATCTGTTAAATGGCATATAAACAATTAGCCAGTAAGACTAAATATCATGTACATGTTTTCTTAACATGTGACATTTTGTGTTAACGTGTGACATTTTTTGTCCGCTCCATCAAATAAAGTAGTGACATTTTCTATGCTAGAAGTAGCAGCGGCAAGTAAACTGAAATTAATTATTTATCAAACGCATCTAAATAATTATTTTTTGTAATAAAAGTCGTCATTAGTTTGGATTTGAGACCAATAAGTTTGACTTGTTTAACGTAGAATCGAGAAATTGGTGCAGCTGAGCGTGGATGACATAGTGAAGTCGTTCAAAGACATGTTTAGTCTAGAAGAAGTACTGGGGGGGGGGGGGGGGGGGGGGGGGGCGGGGTATTTCATAAACCACATATAGTCGACTACGGTCAGATAGTCGACTAAGCCGTAATGTTAAAGCAGTGCTATTCCAGATAGTCGACTAAGCAGTAATGTTAAAGCAGTGCTATTCTAGTCGGCTAGGTCAGTTTAGCTTTCTAAACGTGTTTATGAAATACCCCCCTGGTGACATGTCTTCTGAGAAAACAAAGCGATCGATTTCAATTTATATAATTTCTGATTGTCAAAAGTTGATTACTTGAAATATCTTCAAAAACTAAAGAATTAGCTTTGAGATAAACATATATTAGCAAAGGTATAATCCCTACTAACGAAAGATGTGTTCTTATAACGTATTCAATTCAAATAGCCCGGATGGCGGGGGCTTTTGATGCCTTTAAAATATCCTGAACATGCATCCAAGATTTGTAATTGCAGAAAGTCCTTTTTTATACTTCTTGAAACATTTAGAACAATCAGCTTATTCAGTTTGAGCGAACTTTCGCCTATTTTCAGTTCATGCCACTTTAAAGAAGAACCACTAAATGGCATTAAACCAAGCTGGTAATATGCTTTAATGTTAAAATACTATTTTATTAATATGGATATATATTACCAGGTACACATAGAGCTGTTTACGGACAGTGCCAGAGTTGTCTCCCTGCAATTTAAACCCAACACGACATCGACAAGTTCATCTTGGTTCAACTATAACAGTCTGATTACCTCCCCTTGGTCAGATATCAACAGCACTACAGTTGGCCTTTTTCAGATGGTTTCCTCTGGCGCTCTAGCGTAAGTTATTTTTTTATTTGAAGAGCTACCTCCAGAATGTAAAACTTCTGTTATTTTTAAGCCTGTTGTATTTCTACGTAAACAAATTACACGTCCTCCATATTATCTATAGCTCTTGCTTTATACTGATCTGATTACCTGCAGATGTCCTCTGCAAAATACACTACATTGATTATATATAGAGAACTTGAAACCATGATCAATTCTTTGCTTTTCTTTGGGTGACAAGTTGGGTAGATAACAACAGATTTTACCGACATGAGCTGCCAAAATTCGAACTCATAAAGTTTGATCACGACAGCATATTCATCGAAAAATTAAATGATTGATTTTGGAATAATGACAATGACGTCTTGAGGAAAATTGCCGATAATATCCTTATTTATATTATTTTTTAACGGTGAATATCATAATTTTGTCAGCTCATGCCACTTTAAATCAGACATTAAACTGCCAATCATTCAATCGGGGCGGCTCCGTAAAATATTTCACTTGAAGTCTATTAAAGTGTAATGTTTCCCGATAGGGTCTCTTTCCAAAACATAACGACTGTAACGTCGTATCGAATTTATCTCGGTGGTGATCGATACTATAACAGGTCTACATTAATTGTAAATATCAGTAGGATGTTTTTTTTTTATTGTTGTCGGATTTGGGTTTGGGTGTTTTATAGGCAAATGTTACGAGACAAACAAGAAATAAACGAAGAATTAAAAAAGACCAGACGTTCATTTTATTTTGATTCACATCTTGGAAACACACTGCTAACCCCTTTACCAAGAGAGAAGAATTCACAGATCAAATAATTGACTGTATCATATCCAAATGCTGGCAAGCCTGATATACTATTACTCCAAACAAGAACTAGCATACTATGTACTGTTAAGGAAAAAAATAGATATCCCAACAATCATATTATTAGCATAAATTTGCATAGCTATAGAAACTAAATATATTTAATCTTCTAGAAAATACGGTTCAAATCTAGTTCAACTTAACAAAGTCGTGGCTTCAAGAACGATCTACGCGCGAAACAGGAGATTTACGAAAACAATCAAATTAGAAAAATTATAGCAAACTCCATAAAGTAATGTACGTACAACTAATGTTTCTTCGAGGTTGAATGGTTGATTGCTATGTTACGCTGCAAATCATTTCACTTTTATAACAGCGTTTACAGGTTCCGGAGCAATCTAAAATTAGAAGTCAACCTAGTCCTAAAGTAGATCTTAGCCACGTCTAAAGGAGCAAGCTATAATTGGAAGTCACCCTAGTCCTAAAGTCCAGGTCTTAGCCCCGTCTAAAGGAGCAAGCTATAATTGGAAGTCACCCTAGTCCTAAAGTCCAGATCTTAGCCACGTCTAAATGAGCAAGCTATAATTGGAAGTCACGCTAGTCCTAAAGTCCAGATCTTAGCCACGTCTAAAGGAGCAAGCTATAATTGGAAGTCACCCTAGTCCAAAAGTCCAGATCTTAGCCACGTCTAAAGGAGCAAGCTATAATTGGAAGTCACGCTAGTCCTAAAGTCCAGATCTTAGCCACGTCTAAAGGAGCAAGCTATAATTGGAAGTCACCATAGTCCTATAAAGTCCAGGTCTTAACCATGTTTAAAGGAGCAAGCTATAATTGGAAGTCACCATAGTCCTAAAGTCCAGGTCTTAACCACGTATAAAGGAGCAAGCTATAATTGGAAGTCACGATAGTCCTATAGCCCAGATCTTAGCCACGTCTAAAGCAAGCTATAATTGGAAGTCACTCTAGTCCTCAAGTCCAGATCTTAGCCACGCCTAAAGGAGCGAGCTATAATTGGAAGTTACCCTAGTCCTAAAGTCAAGGAGCCTGTTTCACAAAGCGGCGTAGCGTAAGTTTTCACGTAACTATCATAGCAACGTATCTCTACAGTGTGGGTTGCCGTGACAGTTACGTAAAAACTTACGCTACTCCGCTTTGTGAAACATTCCCCAGATGTTAGCCACTTCTAAAGGAGCAATTTAAAATTAGAAGTCACCCTAGTCCTGTGGGGGGTATGTCATAAACAGGTTTAGAAGGCTAAACTGACTTAGCCCACTAGAATAGCACTGCTTTAACAGTACTGCTTAGTCGACTATCTGACCGTAGTCGGCTATATGTGGTTTATTAAATACACCCCTTGTATAGATCTTAGTCACGTCTAAAGGAGATTGCACTAGAATGTGATTGGCTTGATGGGTAGTTTTTTTTTCCATTTCCGTTTTTGTTTTGAATGAGTGAGATTGAAAACCGAATTCCTCGATTGAAGGCTCCCTTATTAACCAACTAATTTGCGGAGAGGCCTAAACTATAATCTTAATATCTCGAATTTAGTATTCTCCTGACGATGACTTAATTAAAGTCGAAATATTGAGATAACACATGAATATTAACGGATTTCCCTTACTACTTTACTATGTTAAGTTGTTAAGTGGATCAAATAGTTTACCAAACATGTCTGGGACAATTTCTAGCATTATTTTGTGTTAAAGGTAAGGCCGAATTTCTGACGCCGGGTTGCTCGTAGATAACATGCAGAAGTATAGGGATTTGAAACTTTATCGGTATTTTTGCAGAATTTTATTATTTAGTACTTTAGTTGGGCTGATGTTAAGATTAAGCAAAAACTAAACTCCAAATGCCCAGAAGAAATTTAATATTGAAAGCAAACATTTTTTGTTTACCTGTTTAAAATGTTTTTATTCGCATCCCTGTGCATGTTATTTATCGCTAACCTAAGTCATAAACTTACCTGTTCATTAATATCTGTTTTATTATAGCTTCTTTTTAGAAAAGCAGCCGAAAATAATCCGAGAGGATTCATTCAATTCAGGAATATTTTGTTCTCTAAAATGAAATACCAACGTTGATCAAAAGTGTTATTTTTAATCGACAGCTTTGTTGTGTTTCAGACCCAGAACCTTTTTGATCAGCTCTTCCACACACACTATCGATTGTCCTTATGATGCTGGCTGGCTTCTAGCCTTCGACCAGGCTGATGTTTGTACTTGGGGACAATTTTCTAAATATCCAATGTTCCTTTACGCTCTGGGAGGTGTCGTACAGAAATGGACAAATGGTAAATCAAACTCTCTGCCTTAAGAAATTTATCTATCAGGCACTATCTATCAGGCACTATCTATCAGGCACTATAGATCAATCAGGCACTATCTATCAGGCACTATCTATCAGGCACTATCTATCAGACACTATCAGGCACTATCTATCAGGCACCATCAGGCACTATCTACCAGGCACTATCAGACACTATCAGACACTATCAGACACTATCAGGCACTATCAGACACTATCAGGCACTATCTATCAGGCACTATCTATCAGGCACTAACTATCAGGCACTATCTATCAGGCACTATCTATCAGGCACTATCAGGTACTATCTATCAGGCACCATCAGGCACTATCTACCAGGCACTATCAGACACTATCAGGCACTATCAGACACTATCAGACACTATCTATCAGGCACTATCTATCAGGCACTATCTATCAGGCACTATCAGACACTATCAGACACTATCTATCAGACACTATCTATCAGGCATTATCAGGCACTCGCATACATTATCGGGCACTATCAGGCACTATCTATCAGGCACTATCAGGCACTATTAGACACTATCAGGCACTATCAGACACTATCAGGCACTATCAGGCACTATCAGACACTATCAGACACTATCGGGCACTATCAGGCACTATCTATCAGGCACTATCATACACTATCAGACACTATCTATCAGGCACTATCTATCAGACACTATCAGGGACTTTCTATCAGGCACTATCTATCAGACACTATCAGGGACTATCTATCAGGCACTATCTATCAGACACTATCAGGGACTATCTATCAGGCACTATCAGACACTATCTATCAGGCACTATCAGACACTATCAGACACTATCAGACACTACCAGGCACTATTGGGCACTATCAGACACTAGCAGGCACTAGCAGGCACTATCAGACACTATCAGGCACTATCAGACACTATCAGGCACTATAAGGCACTATCAGACACTATCAGACACTATCAGGCACTATTGGGCACTATAAGGCACTATCAGGCACTATCAGGCACTATCAGACACTATCAGACACTAACAGGCACTATCTGGCACTATCAGGCACTATCTATCAGGCACTATCATACACTATAAGGCACTATCAGGCACTATCAGGCACTATCTATCAGGCACTATCAGGCACTATCAGACACTATCAGGCACTATCAGACACTATCAGACACTATCAGGCACTATCTGGCACTATCAGGCACTAGCAGGCACTATCAGATACTACCGGGCACTATCAGACACTATCAGGCACTATAAGACATGATCAGACACTATCTATCAGACACTATCAGGTACTATCAGGCACTATCTATCAGACACTATCAGGCACAATCAGGCACTATCAGGCACTATCTATCAGACACTATCAGACACTATCAGACACTATCAGACACTATCAGGTACTATCGGGCACTATCAGGCACTATCAGGCACTACCAGGCACTATCAGTCACTATCAGACACTATCAGACACTATCAGACACTATCAGGCACTATCAGACACTATCAGTCACTATCAGACACTATCAGGCACTATCAGTCACTATCAGACACTATCAGGCACTACCAAACACTGTCAGACACTATCAGGCACTATCAGACACTATGAGACACTACCAGACACTACCAGGCACTATCAGACACTATCAGGCACTGCCAGACACTGCCAGGCACTATCAGGCACTATCAGACACTATCAGGCACTATCAGACACTATCAGACACTATCAGCCACTACCAAACACTGTCAGACACTATCAGGCACTATCAGACACTATGAGACACTACCAGACACTACCAGGCACTATCAGTCACTATCAGACACTATCAGGCACTGCCAGACACCGTCAGGCACTATCAGGCACTATCAGACACTATCAGACACTATAAGGCACTATCAGGCACTATCAGACTCTATCTATCAGACACGATCAGTCACTATCAGACACTATCAGACACTATCAGGCACTATCAGACACTATCAGTCACTATCAGACACTATCAGGCACTATCCGACACTGCCAGACACTATCAGGCACTATCAGACACTATCAGGCACTATCAGACACTATCAGGCACTATCAGGCACTGTCAGACACTATCTATCACGCACTATCAGTCACTATCAGGCACTATCAGACACTATCAGGCACTATCAGACACTATCTATCAGACACTATCATACACTATCAGGCACTATCTATCAGGCACTATCAGATACTATCTATCAGACACTATCAGATACTATCAGTCACTAGCAGACACTATCAGGCACTATCAGTCACTATCAGGCACTATAAGACACTATCTATCAGGCACTATCATACACTATCAGGCACTATCTATCAGGCACTATCAGGCACTATTAGTTACTATCAGGCACTATCAGACACTATCAGGCACTATCAGGCTCTATCAGACACTATCAGGCACTATCAGGCACTATCAGGCACTATCAGGTACTGTCAGGCACTGTCAGGCACGATCTATCAGGCACTATCTATCAGGCACTATCAGACACTATATCAGACACCTATCAGACACTATCAGGCACTATCTATCAGGCACTATCAGACACTATCAGGCACTATCTATCAGGCACTATCAGACATTATCAGGCACTATCAGGCACTATCAGGCACTATCAGACACTATCAGACACTATCAGACACTATCAGACACTATCAGACACTATCAGGCACTATCTATCAGGCACTATCAGACACTATCTATCAGGCACTATTAGACACTATCAGGCACTATCTATCAGGCACTATCAGACATTATCAGGCACTATCAGACACTATCAGGCACTATCAGACACTATCAAGCACTGTCAGGTACTATCAGGCACTATCAGAAACTATCAGGCACTATCTCTCAGGCACTATCAGGTACTATCAGGCACTATCTATCCCGCACTAACAGACATTATCAGGCACTATCAGACACTGTCAGGCACTATCTATCAGGCACTATCAGGTACTATCAGGCACTATCTATCCGGCACTAACAGACATTATCAGGCACTATCAGGCACTATCAGGCACTATCAGACACTATCAGACACTATCAGACACTATCGGGCACTATCGGACACTATCAGACACTATCAGACACTATCAGGCACTATCAGGCACTATCAGGCACTATCAGACACTATCAGACACTATCAGACACTATCAGGCACTATCAGGCACTATCAGGCATTATCAGGCACTATCAGGCACTATCAGACACTATCAGACACTATCAGACACTATCGGGCACTATTGGACACTATCAGACACTATCAGGCACTATCAGACACTATCAGACACTACCAGGCACTATCAGGCACTATCAGGCACTATCAGGCACTATCAGACACTGTCAGGCACTATCTATCTGGCACTATCAGGTACTATCAGGCACTATCAGGCATTATCAGGCACTATCAGGCACTATCAGACACTATCAGACACTATCAGACACTATCGGGCACTATTGGACACTATCAGACACTATCAGGCACTATCAGACACTATCAGACACTACCAGGCACTATCAGGCACTATCAGACACTATCAGACACTATCAGAACTTATCAGGCACTATCAGGCACTATCTGGCACTAGCAGGCACTATCAGACACTATCAGGCACTATCAGACACTATCAGGCACTATCAGACACTACCAGGCACTATTGGGCACTATCAGACACGATCAGTCACTATTAGATACTATTAGTCACTATCAGTCACTATCAGACACTATCAGTCACTATCAGGCACTATCAGACACTATCAGACACTATCGGGCACTATCAGGCACTATCAGGCACTATCTATCAGGCACTATCTATCAGACACTATCAGGGACTATCTATCAGACACTATCAGGGACTATCTATCAGGCACTATCAGACACTATCGGGCACTATCAGGCACTATCTATCAGGCACTATCAGACACTATCTATCAGGCACTATCAGGTACTATCAGGTACTATCATGGACTATCTATCAGGCACTATCAGGCACTATCAGGTACTATCAGGGACTATCTAGCAGGCACTATCAGGTTCTATCAGGGACTATCTATCAGGCACTATCAGGCACTATCAGGTACTATCAGACACTATCAGGCACTATCAGGCACTATCGGGCACTATCAGACACTATCAGGCACTATCAGACACTATCAGACACTATCAGACACTACCAGACACTATCAGGCACTATCAGACACTATCAGGCACTATCGGGCACTATCAGACACTATCAGGCACTGAAAGGCACTATCAGGCACTATCAGGCACTGTCAGGCACTGTCAGGCACTATCAGGCACTGTCAGACACTATCAGGCACTATCAAGCACTACCAGACACTATCAGGCACTATCAGGCACTATCAGACACTATCAGGCACTATCAGACACTATCAGACACTATCAGGCACTATCAGGCACTATCTGACACTATCAGACACTATCAGTCACTATCAGACACTATCAGTCACCATCAGTCACTATCAGACACTATCAGGCACTATCAGGCACTATCATACACTACCAGACACTACCAGGCACTATCAGTCACTATCAGACACTATCAGGCACTGCCGGACACTGTCAGGCACTATCAGGCACTATTAGACACTATCAGACACTATCAGGCACTATCCGACACTATCAGGCACTGCCGGACACTGTCAGGCACTATCAGTCACTATCAGACACTATCAGTCACTATCAGGCACTATCTATCAGACACTATCAGGTACTATCAGGCACTATCAGTCACTATCAGGCACTATCAGACACTATCAGACACTATCTATCAGACACTATCAGGTACTATCAGGCACTATCAGACACTATCAGACACTATCAGGCACTATCTATCAGGCACTATCAGACACTATCTATCAGGCACTATTAGACACTATCAGGCACTATCTATCAGGCACTATCAGGCACTATCATACACTATCAGACACTATCTATCAGACACTATCAGGTACTATCAGGCACTATCTATCAGACACTATCAGGCACTATTAGGCACTATCAGGCACTATCTATCAGACACTATCAGGCACTATCAGGTACTATCGGGCAATTTCAGGCACTATCAGGCACTATCAGACACTATCAGGCACTATCAGTCACTATCAGACACTATCAGGCACTACCAAACACTGTCAGACACTATCAGGCACTATGAGACACTACCAGACACTACCAGGCACTATCAGTCACTATCAGACACTATCAGGCACTGCCGTACACTGTCAGGCACTATCAGGCACTATCAGACACTATCAGACACTATCAGTCACTATCAGACACTATCAGGCACTGCCGGACACTGTCAGGCACTATCAGTCACTATCAGACACTATTAGTCACTATCAGTCACTATCAGACACTATCAGTCACTATCAGGCACTATCAGACACTATCAGACACTATCTATCAGACACTATCAGGTACTATCAGGCACTATCAGACACTATCAGGCACTATCCGGCACTATCTATCAGACACTATCAGGCACTATCTATCAGACACTATCTATCAGGCACTATTAGACACTATCAGGCACTATCTATCAGGCACTATCAGACATTATCAGGCACTATCAGACACTATCAGGCACTATCTATCAGGCACTATCAGACACTATCAAGCACTGTCAGGTACTATCAGGCACTATCAGAAACTATCAGGCACTATCTCTCAGGCACTATCAGGTACTATCAGGCACTATCTATCCCGCACTAACAGACATTATCAGGCACTATCAGGCACTATCAGACACTGTCAGGCACTATCTATCAGGCACTATCAGGTACTATCAGGCACTATCTATCCGGCACTAACAGACATTATCAGGCACTATCAGGCACTATCAGACACTATCAGACACTATCAGACACTATCGGGCACTATCGGACACTATCAGACACTATCAGACACTATCAGGCACTATCAAGCACTATCAGGCACTACCAGGCACTATCAGACACTATCAGACACTATCAGGCACTATCAGGCACTATCAGGCATTATCAGGCACTATCAGGCACTATCAGACACTATCAGACACTATCAGACACTATCGGGCACTATTGGACACTATCAGACACTATCAGGCACTATCAGACACTATCAGACACTACCAGGCACTATCAGGCACTATCAGGCACTATCAGGCACTATCAGGCACTATCAGACACTGTCAGGCACTATCTATCAGGCACTATCAGGTACTATCAGGCACTATCTATCCGGCACTAACAGACATTATCAGGCACTATCAGGCACTATCAGGCACTATCAGACACTATCAGACACTATCAGACACTACCAGGCACTAACAGGCACTATCAGACACTATCAGACACTATCAGGCACTATCAGGCACTATCAGACACTATCAGTCACTATCAGACACTATCAGGCACTATCAGGCACTATAAGGCATTATCAGGCACTATCAGGCACTATCAGACACTATCAGACACTATCGGGCACTATTGGACACTATCAGACACTATCAGGCACTATCAGACACTACCAGGCACTATCAGGCACTATCAGGCACTATCAGGCACTATCAGACACTATCAGAACTTATCAGGCATTATCAGGCACTATCTGGCACTAGCAGGCACTATCAGGCACTATCAGACACTATCAGGCACTATCAGACACTATCAGACACTACCAGGCACTATTGGGCACTATCAGACACTAGCAGGCACTAGCAGGCACTAGCAGGCACTATCAGACACTATCAGGCACTATCAGACACTATCATACACTATCAGGCACTATTGGGCACTATCAGACACTATCATACACTATAAGGCACTATCAGACACTATCAGACACTATCAGGCACTATTGGGCACTATAAGGCACTATCAGACACTATCAGGCACTATCAGGCACTATCAGACACTATCAGACACTAACAGGCACTATCTGGCACTATCAGGCAATATCTATCAGGCACTATCATACACTATAAGGCACTATCAGACACTATCAGGCACTATCTATCAGGCACTATCAGGCACAATCAGACACTATCAGGCACTATCAGACACTATCAGACACTATCAGGCACTATCTGGCACTATCTGGCACTAGCAGGCACTATCAGATACTATCGGGCACTATCAGACACTATCAGGCACTAGCAGACACTATCAGGCACTATTGGGCACTATAAGGCACTATCAGGCACTATCAGACACTATCAGGCACTAGCAGGCACTATCAGGCAATATCAGACACTATCAGGCACTATCTATCAGGCACTATCATACACTATCAGGTACTACCAAGCACTGTCAGACACTATCAGGCACTACCAGGCACTATCGGGCACGCGCAAAAAGGGCAATACAAACAGAAATATCCGATATAAGGATATCATCCATTCTTTTATCTAACGTGTATTTAAGTTTCGTTTATGTTTTTTTTAAGTTTACATACATGAAGTTTACATATGACCCTGCATTTGTATTTTTCAGCTGAAAACGTTGGATATGCCGACGATTTCATTGTATTCGTTGATCTCCAGCTTTGATGGTTGTAGGTTTACATTTAAATTGAATTCTCCTACATACTTAACAACACCAACAGCATCTCAGTTCGTCAGATAAATATAATCCTCCGGATCAAAGCCACTACGCACGGGTTGTATATTCCAATCTTTTCATGATTTTGATTTTATAAAATTTTTAACTATAGCCGCATCAGAATTGTACGTTAAGCAAATCTTAATACAAACCATAAATCTTCACCCTTAAAGTGGCATCAGCTGCGAGAATTTAATTTTTTTTTTCCTTTAAAAAGAATTTAAAAATTTGCAAAATTCATGCATGATGTTGAAATGAGGAAAATTCATACAATCTGAGGCCTGTATGAACAGAAACAGTGCTCGAAAAGTAAACAAATAACCGGGACAAAAATATCAACATTTTGGCAGCTCGTGCCCCCTTAATTGAGGTGTAATTAAAATTTGTCTTATCTAAAAAAAATTGAGGTTAAAGCTGCTTTAGACTTCGATGAGTTTGATTAGAACATACTTATTAAAAACTGGAATAGCTTATCAGGGATTCAAAATTAAATGTTAAAGTGGCATGAGCTGCCAAAATTCACACTTTTTTCATAATTTCTGATCGTCTTGACAGTAATAGGATTTGAAGGCCATCGACAAACTAAATGATTGGCGTTGGAATGAGGAAAATCCATACAGTGTGTGGCCTGTACAAACCGAAATAGTGTACGAAAAGTAAACAAAATTTAAATAACCGGGACGACCATTCATTCATTCTAGGCCAGAGTTGGTTCAAAACAATACTTTATCGTTCATTTTCGAGACTAGAAGCACTAAAAAGCTTCTGAATTATACGTCTTGAGAAAATAAGCCAATAATTTCAACATTCTGTTTTAACGTCAAAATATCAACATTTTGGCAGCTCATGTCACTTTAAATGCAAGAAGTGCGGCATTTAAATTGCAAACAATTAAACTGTTTATTCTTTTCATTCTTTTTTTTGTCAATGATTAGCTATGAGTAAGGAAAGAGTCGAATTTGTATCTTTCGGTAATACTATAATATACTTGTAATATTTGGCTGTTGATTAAATAAATTTTATCAAAGAAACCAAAGCTGTTGAATTCTCACAATAGGTAAAGACTTGGTTATTTCAAAATGCATAGTGCCAAAGGGTATGGGGAGTGTGCATTATTCCTTTGAGTTTTTGTTGAGTTAAATTTTTCTTTCGCTTCCTCTGCTATATTAGCACTCCGGGTTAGATACCGGTATTTTATCTCTTAACCAGGGCTATGACGTCAGGAATGTTTTATATTACTAGAAGGCAAGACGTGTGCCGATGAACCTTATGATATACACTGTAAATCTTTTCAAAACGTCCGTAAACGGTTGATGGCGCCTGATGGAAATGATTCCCGTGTGATTTAGCCATTTTGAATCCTTATACATTCGTCAAGGATATGCTTTATTCTGCAGCTCAAACTTTATTATATCTGCCAACGAAACATATCGTAGTACAGGTCTAAATAGTGTAAAACGCTTGATAAAGACCAAGCACTATAAACTGGCAAATTCCCATACCTCTTCTAAAAAAATGAAGAAGTACGACCTGAAGCTTATTTGGTCTAAAAGCGTTGTCAGATTCATACAGTGAGAAAACCTGGCGACCAGTAGACATATATGACCTTCTGTTGACATAACCATCCGAGAATAAATCAGATCAAAGCACCCCAACAGTATTTGCTTTGAACTGATTGATATTCGAGCCAGCAACTTTAAAACATTAAATGTACGTCCAGTTATGTCTAAATGGTATCCAAAGGGTATACATTGAAGTCCAAACATCATGCGATTGATAGAGCAGAACCCGCGATGCTTCTCGAATATTGTTTTCAATAAAGAATCTCTGATTTAGCTTTGTGTCACAAAAAGAATCGTCGTCTATATTAATGCGAACATGGATCAACCGCCAGCTGGTTAGAAATACATTACTACTATCTACTCACTTAATGAGCTAATATACATTACCGGACTTTGTTGACATTGATTGATGTTTTACGCCGCACTCAAGATTATTATACTTATATGGCGGCGTTGTCAGGTTTAATGGGCGAGGAAACCGGGCTCTTTGTCCGGAGGAAACCCCCGACCTTCGGCGAGTACCTGGCAACTCTTCCACATACAGCGACCGTTGACATTGAGGATATTTAACAAATCAAAATTTCATTTCCAAATTAGAAATACAAAATAATGTAAACTTTTTTTTTTAATTTGGCAACAAATGAAAGCTCTCTGTGTATTTTATGCGAGAAAGCACAGAAAACGGTCTGCCGTTTAATGCATTTTGTTTCTGCATTTGAGAGGGTGAGAACAATAAAAACTGTTGTCCAAACCAATCATTTGGGAATATAATTTTGCTATCATCAATAACAAAAATGAAACATTATCTTCAAGACTGATCTAGAAGACTTTATTATCTATGTAAGCCTATGGATATTCTCTGCAATTGCACGATCATGATTTAAGTGAAGCTTTGAAACACACGTTTAAGTACATGTACTCCCATTTAAACTGGACATAATAACACCATCCAAAAAGCTTTGTCGTTTTATAGCCAAGGAAGATCTCTCCAAGACATTAATAATTGTCTAAATTCTGTCGGGAAAAATTTTATGGACAGGGAAGTTGCGGTATCTTGGACACCTAAGTAGTGAGGTAAAGACACCAGACTGTCTGGATTTTTTTTTTCATAAAAGTTTTTACAAAGCAAATGAGAGATAAAACTATTCTAGTAAAATTATTCTAAAAGTTGGAAACATTTATGTGATGAAAAGTAAATACTCGGTAAGTAAAAAGATCTTATTTATTCACCAACATGTGGGAGGGGTGGGGCATCGGTAGCTGACACAACACCTCCATCGGCGGGTTAGCTGATAGAGCCATCATCTCTCACACTGACACAAACCATCCATCGGCGGGTTAGCTGATAGAGCTATCATCTCTCACGCTGACACAAACCCTCCATCGGCGGGTTAGCTGATAGAGCCATCATCTCTCACACTGACACAAACCCTCCATCGGCGGGTTAGCTGATAGAGCCGTCATCTCTCACGCTGACACAAACCCTCCATCGGCGGGTTAGTTGATAGAGCCATCATCTCTCACGCTGACACAAACCCTCCATCGTCGGGTTAGCTGGTAGAGTTCTAATCTCTCACGCTGACACAACCCCTCCATCGGCGGGTTAGCTGGTAGAGCCATTATCTCTGACGCTGACACAAACACTGCATCGGCGGGTTAGCTGATAGAGCCATTATCTCTCACGCTGACACAAACACTGCATCGGCGGGTTAGCTGGTAGAGCCATTATCTCTCACACTGACACAAACACTCCATCGACGGGTTAGCTGATAGAGCCATTATCTCTCACACTGACACAAACCCTCCATCAGCGGGTTAGCTGGTAGAGCCATCATCTCTTACACTGACACAACCCCTCCATCGGCGGGTTAGCTGGTAGAGCCATCATCTCTCACGCTGACACAACCCCTCCATCGGCGGGTTAGCTGATAGAGCCATTATCTCTCACACTGACACAAACCCTCCATCAGCGGGTTAGCTGGTAGAGCCATCATCTCTCACCCTGACACAAACGCTCCATCGACGGGTTAGCTGATAGAGCAATTATCTCTCACGCTGACACAACCCCTCCATCGACAGGTTAGCTGGTAGAGCCATCATCTCTGACGCTGACACAACCCCTCCATCGGCGGGTTAGCTGGTAGAGCCATCATCTCTCACGCTGACACAACCCCTCCATCGGCGGGTTAGCTGATAGAGCCATTATCTCTCACGCTGACACAAACACTGCATCGGCGGGTTAGCTGGTAGAGCCATTATCTCTCACACTGACACAAACACTCCATCGACGGGTTAGCTGATAGAGCCATTATCTCTCACACTGACACAAACCCTCCATCAGCGGGTTAGCTGGTAGAGCCATCATCTCTTACACTGACACAACCCCTCCATCGGCGGGTTAGCTGGTAGAGCCATCATCTCTCACGCTGACACAACCCCTCCATCGGCGGGTTAGCTGATAGAGCCATTATCTCTCACACTGACACAAACCCTCCATCAGCGGGTTAGCTGGTAGAGCCATCATCTCTCACCCTGACACAAACGCTCCATCGACGGGTTAGCTGATAGAGCAATTATCTCTCACGCTGACACAACCCCTCCATCGACAGGTTAGCTGATAGAGCCATTATCTCTTGCGCTGACACAAACACTGCATCGGCGGGTTAGCTGGTAGAGCCATTATCTCTCACGCTGACACAACCCCTCCAACGGCGGGTTAGCTGGTAGAGCCATTATCTCTCACGCTGACACAAACCCTCCATCGGCGGGTTAGCTGGTAGAGCCATCATATCTCACGCTGACACAACCCCTCCATCGGCGGGTTAGCTGGTAGAGCCATCATCTCTCACGCTGACACAACCCCTCCATCGGCGGGTTAGCTGGTAGAGCCATCATCTCTCACGCTGACACAACCCCTCCATCGGCGGGTTAGCTGGTAGAGCCATTATCTCTCACGCTGACACAAATACTGCATCGGCGGGTTAGCTGGTAGAGCCATTATCTCTCACACTGACACAAAGCCTCCATCAGCGGGTTAGCTGGTAGAGCCATCATCTCTCACCCTGACACAAACGCTCCATCGACGGGTTAGCTGATAGAGCCATTATCTCTCACGCTGACACAACCCCTCCATCGGCGGGTTAGCTGGTAGAGCCATTATCTCTCACGCTGACACAAACACTGCATCGGCGGGTTAGCTGATAGAGCCATTATCTCTCACGCTGACACAACCCCTCTAACGGCGGGTTAGCTGGTAGAGCCATTATCTCTCACGCTGACATAACCCCTCCATCGGCGGGTTAGCTGATAGAGCCATCATCTCTCACGCTGACACAAACACTCCATCGGCGGGTTAGCTGGTAGAGGCATAATCTCTCACGCTGACACAACCCATCAATTGGCGGGTTAGCTGATAAAGCCATCATCTCTCACGCTGACAGAAACACTCCATCGGCGGGTTAGCTGATAGAGCCATTATCTCCCACGCTGACACAAACACTCCATCGGCGGGTTAGCTGATAGAGCTATCGTCTCGCACGCTGACACAACCCCTCCATCGGAGGTTTAGCTGGTAGAGCCAGTATCTCTCACGCTGACACAAACCCTCAATCGGAGGATTAGCTGATAGAGCCATCATCTCTCACGCTGACAGAAACACTCCAATGGCGGACTAGTTGGTAGAGCTATCGTCTCTCACGCTGACACAACCCCTCCATCGGCGGGTTAGCTGGTAAAGCCATCATCTCTCATGGCGATACAAACCTTCAATCGGCGGTAGAGCCATCATCTCTCACCCTGACACAAACGCTCCATCGACGGGTTAGCTGATAGAGCAATTATCTCTCACGCTGACACAACCCCTCCATCGACAGGTTAGCTGATAGAGCCATTATCTCTTGCGCTGACACAAACACTGCATCGGCGGGTTAGCTGGTAGAGCCATTATCTCTCACGCTGACACAACCCCTCCAACGGCGGGTTAGCTGGTAGAGCCATTATCTCTCACGCTGACACAAACCCTCCATCGGCGGGTTAGCTGGTAGAGCCACCATATCTCACGCTGACACAACCCCTCCATCGGCGGGTTAGCTGGTAGAGCCATCATCTCTCACGCTGACACAACCCCTCCATCGGCGGGTTAGCTGGTAGAGCCATCATCTCTCACGCTGACACAACCCCTCCATCGGCGGGTTAGCTGGTAGAGCCATTATCTCTCACGCTGACACAAATACTGCATCGGCGGGTTAGCTGGTAGAGCCATTATCTCTCACACTGACACAAAGCCTCCATCAGCGGGTTAGCTGGTAGAGCCATCATCTCTCACCCTGACACAAACGCTCCATCGACGGGTTAGCTGATAGAGCCATTATCTCTCACGCTGACACAACCCCTCCATCGGCGGGTTAGCTGGTAGAGCCATTATCTCTCACGCTGACACAAACACTGCATCGGCGGGTTAGCTGATAGAGCCATTATCTCTCACGCTGACACAACCCCTCCAACGGCGGGTTAGCTGGTAGAGCCATTATCTCTCACGCTGACATAACCCCTCCATCGGCGGGTTAGCTGATAGAGCCATCATCTCTCACGCTGACACAAACACTCCATCGGCGGGTTTAGCTGGTAGAGGCATAATCTCTCACGCTGACACAACCCATCAATTGGCGGGTTAGCTGATAAAGCCATCATCTCTCACGCTGACAGAAACACTCCATCGGCGGGTTAGCTGATAGAGCCATTATCTCCCACGCTGACACAAACACTCCATCGGCGGGTTAGCTGATAGAGCTATCGTCTCTCACGCTGACACAACCCCTCCATCGGAGGTTTAGCTGGTAGAGCCAGTATCTCTCACGCTGACACAAACCCTCAATCGGAGGATTAGCTGATAGAGCCATCATCTCTCACGCTGACAGAAACACTCCAATGGCGGACTAGTTGGTAGAGCTATCGTCTCTTACGCTGACACAACCCCTCCATCGGCGGGTTAGCTGGTAAAGCCATCATCTCTCATGGCGATACAAACCCTCAATCGGCGGTAGAGCCATCATCTCTCACGCTGACACAAACCCTCCATCGGCAGGTTAGCTGGTAGAGCCATCATCTCTCGCCCTGACACATCCCCTCCATCGGCGGGTTAGCTGAAAGAGCCATTATCTCTCACGCTGACACAAACCCTCCATCGGCGGGTTAGCTGGTAGAGCCATCATATCTCACGCTGACACAACCCCTCCATCGGCGGGTTAGCTGATAGAGCCATAATCTCTCACGCTGACACAAACCCTCCATCGGCGGGTTAGCTGGTAGAGCCATCATCTCGCACGCTGACACAACCCCTCCTTCGGCGGGTTAGCTGATAGAGCCATCATCTCGCACGCTGACACAACCCCTCTATCGGCGGGTTAGCTGGTAGAGCCATCATCTCTCACGCTGACACAACCCCTCCATCGGCAGGTTAGCTGATAGAGCCATCATCTCGCACGCTGACACAATCCCTCCTTCGGCGGGTTAGCTGGTAGAGCCATCATCTCGCACGCTGACACAACCCCTCAATCGACAGGTTAGCTGATAGAGCCATTATCTCTCACGCTGACACAACGTGCCTCATCTTCCCCCCACAAAACCTGGCAACGCCGCCATATAAATTAAATATTCTTAAGTCCGCCATATAAATTAAATAATCTCAAGTTCAGCATAAAACATCGATTAATCAATCGACCAACAAAGTCTCCATTGATTCCTACTCAATCCAAGGAAAAACTGCGAAAGGGTTGCTATGTTATTTCTGATGGTTAGGGTTTCTTCCGCGATAAGAACCCGATTTACTCTGAGCTAAGTATGGCACAGCTACCATATAAGGGAATCATCTTGAGTGAACCAATCAACCAACAGATAGTCTACTGTACTACTAAAATAGGAACGTATTGGTAGGAAATATGGGAATATATTGTTTTAAAAATATGTGCCGTTAACTCAAAAAAGCGTGTAAATATTCTCCGTAATACTGTGCTGTAACGTTCACAAGGTGGTGTTTCAACCTCAATGATCAGTCCACCGATCCATCCTCTGTCATTTATAAAACCCCCGAAGAGAGTCGTCCCCAAACCGTCTTTACCGGCAGGATAGCTTATAAATCTGATTGTAAATTCATGTTCTTTCCATGTCTGACAGTTGTCATGGGTTATAAATCTAGAAGCTTCTCGTCAATATTTAATATTAACTGAATAGGCATTATGAAATGCTTCTGGAAACGATTTGACCACACAGCTTCATTAAGCATCCATATTTTTGGCTCTATTTGGGAAACAAGACAATTTACTGATGATTTGATTTTATGCCTCAACAATCCAAAATAAATCGAGACGTGATATAATTTTGTAAAATTTAGTTAGTTTTTGTGGTCGGATTTAGTGAGGCGCGGTGGGAAGGGCCGGGCTTTTTGCCCGGAGGAAACCTGCCAAGCCGTCCACAAATGGCGATCAAGCGAAACATCCACTCAATTTGTATTTGGTCAGTAGGTTTCGATACCGCGCAGCAACGAAAGAAGACCTGGCCACCGAGGCCCCTTCGATTCAATTCAACAGTTTACCTTGCTAACCAGGTATTACAGCCCCTGATTTTCGGGAGTGTAAAAAAATGCTTTATGTCCGTTGTGCTGGTTTTGCTTTTGGCCAAAGTATAAAAAATGTGAAAACAGATATTCGATAATCCGTTAAAAGATTATGCCCCATAGCACAGTTTTATGGCTGATTGTACTTTCCAATTTCCGCCGTGTAATATCAATCTTGGATTTGAATGGCACCACCAGGCTGTAATCAATGTGTACCAGGAATGGGTCCATTCAGGGTATATTTCAGGAAATACAACGGGTTAATAAATTACTATTGTTCACAGATTTTAGCACCTATCAGCCTGGTGGGCTTTTTGAGTGGCCATTGATTTTCTTAGAAAACAACCCCATAAACGTGAAGTGACCTCAGTCCGTCTAGTCAATACACAGAATCGATGGATAATAACTTCTGCATGGTAGAATTGAATTATGACCAGGTAGACGAATGGCGATACATTACTTAATAGTAGACGATGGACACCTCAAAGTATTCCCAACGTCTGTGTTGCTGTTATATAGAGTGGTTGTGACCATCATTGGGTTTTAACCAATGAACTATATGCGTGGAATGGAGGTCACATGGTATTTGATATGCATCGAATGGCGCCATTACTATGAGATGATGCAATAGTGATCCAGATCTGTTATGCACGCGCTCTTCAACTATCAATATCGGCACATTTTACAAAGTCAGATCCAAACCAGCCAATGAGACGTGACCATTCTACGCATATAGTTCATTGGTTTTAACCCTCGAGTTGATGGCATTTCACACTCGAGATATCATTGTGAAAAACGTCACATTTTGAATTTGAATTTATTATTTGAATTCTACAGTTATGCGTTAATGTTACATGATCATCTAATAAAAAACTTTGATGTATCGAAAACAAATATATATAATTCAGTTTTCTCCGTACAATTTCATAAAATAGTAAGTCAAGTCAGGGTCCCTCAATAAAGGAAACGTTAAATTCGAAGGATAACAATATCCACTTCTCATATGTATAACCCAGTAATAAACATCGCGACTCTAAAAACAGGGTCTTCTATATTCACAAACCCATTGAAAATAGCCCAAGCCAACAATGCCCCCCCCCCCCCCCCCCCCCCTGGGCGTCCTATTATCTCAGATTATGGTCATGAAAGTTATAGAATATCAGAGCTAGTTGATTACTTTCTAAAACCTATAGCGAATCGGCACCCTAGCTTTATCAAAAATACAGATGATTTGTTGGTCGATTTGTTTTAGAAATCCATCCCACAGGATGTGATTTTGGTTACTCTGCCATGGATGTGGAGTCTATGTATTCAAACATTGGCATAGACTTGGGTCTTAAATATATAAAATCAGCATTCCAAAGATATCCTGACAACCGTTGTCGGGACAACGACTTTTTAGAACTGTTGGAACTTAGCTTAAAAGGTAATGATTTTGAATTCAACGGGGAGATATTTCAGCAAATTAAATTGTGCTATGGGAAAACGTTTAAGTCCTACACATTATTATCATTTGGCAGCATACGTTGGAAAACCTTCATATTTTCATTGATATTCTTAATTCTCACGACCCCAGCATTAAACTGCTACTATTGGTCACACTTCGGTGGATTTTTTGGATGTAACACAAGGTATGAAATTGTTGTTGGGAATGAACAAACACAACTCGACTTGAGGGTAATATCTGACGTAAGCAAAATGTGTTTGGTCTTCAGTGTTAAAATCGAACGTGCAGGCACTAACGGAAGTCAGAAAACGTCATGGTTGCCCTGAATACTTGTTTATCAGCATGTGAATAACATGGGCGCCATCTTGAAATCCGAGTTCACCCTGGCTACTTGGGAATTACGTGGAGCGGATAAATTGGTCACGTGATACACAGGTTCCCAGCTGAAGAAAGTCGTTCGGTTTACAGTTTCCCGTGTTCGGTGAACGCCGAATGCATAATCGAACTCGACCTCAGTATCAAGTTGAATTTATCCCTCAGTGTCCTGACGTAGGCCTATCTGTAAAAGATACATTTCCTAGACCCATGACATAGGCCTATCTGTAAAAAATGTACACATCCTAGATCTATGTGTAAAAATGTACACATCCTAGATCTATGTGTAAAAATGTACACATCCTAGATCTATCTGTAAAAATGTACACACCCTAGATCTATCTGTAAAAATGTACACATCCTAGAGCTATCTGTCAAAATGTACACATCCTAGATATATCTGTCAAAATGTACACATTCTAGAGCTATCTGTAAAAATGTGCACATCCTAGATCTATCTGTAAAAATGTGCACATCCTAGATCTATCTGTAAACATGTGCACATCCTAGATCTATCTGTAAAAATGTACACATCCTAGATCTATCTATAAAAATGTACACATCCTAGATCTATCTATAAAAATGTACACATCCAAAATCTATCTGTATAAAATGTACATATCCTAGATCTATCTGTATAAAATGTAGACATCCTAGATCTATCTGTAAAAATGTACACATCCTAGATGTATCTGTAAAAATGTACACATCCTAGATGTATCTGTAAAAATGTACACGTCATAGATCTATCCGTAAAAATGTAGACATCATAGATCTATCCGTAAAAATGTAGACATCCTAGATCTATCTGTAAAATGTACACATCCTAGATCTATCTGTAAAAATGTACACATCCTAGATCTATCTGTAAAAATGTACACATCCTAGATGTATCTGTAAAAATGTACACATCCTAGATCTATCTGTAAAAATGTACACATCCCAGATCTATCTGTAAAAATGTACACATCCTAGATATATGTGTAAAAATGTACAAATCCTATGTGTAAAATGTGCATATCCTAAATCTATCTGTAAAAATGTACACATCCTATGTGTAAAATGTGCATATCCTAAATCTATCTGTAAAATGTACACATCCTAGATCTATCTGTAAAAATGTACACACCCTAGATCTATCTGTAAAAATGTACACACCCTAGATATATCTGTAAAAATGTACACATCCTAGATCTATCTGTATAAAATGTACACATCCTAGATCTATCTGTAAAAATGTACACACCCTAGATCTATCTGTAAAAATGTACACATCCTAGATCTATGTGTAAAAATGAACTTGACATTTGTAAATGTTAGACATATGCTTCTTTTTTCTTATTGAATTTCTCATCCATAATTTGTTGATAGTTCTTGGTTAGCAAGACCACTTAAGTCCTCCCACTGACAATAAAGGTAAAAACATGTGATCAAAATGATGATACCTGAAAGTGGATAAATGAAGATTTCGCTTTTCATTTGAGTGATCGATAGCTGTGTACAGGTGTAATGTTTAGTGTCAATTATTCATTCCATAAGAGAACAGATAATATAATGCTGTGGGACCTTATCTGATAACATAGTGCCTTGGGTTATTTACATTACGAATTCATATGTTTACCTTACCATGTAAAGAACTTTACGTTGTCATTGGATAAAACTCGACATAATGAGGTCATTTAGGGATTGCGAAATAATCGCTAAAATAAAACGGGTTGAAATCAATTCAAATAACCAAAACATATTAATTGTAAATTTCCGTACAACAAAAGTTCCCTTGAAGAAATGGGTAGATATGTTTCCTAGCGAAAAGCCCTGGATTTGTCAATGGTTACAATAGGCCTGTCTCTAGATGGGGAATCAATGGCATTGACTAGCTGTGTGGTTTTTATAGTAGCATTGATTTTCTGCGAAGGCGTCAATTTGGATGTTAGCTACTCAATTGACCATAAAAATACGTCGACCAGATTTATAATACCTTATGCTGGCACGTTGAGTAAAGACGCTTTATCCGTCGCGTCATGAAATCTTTAGACCTTTGAGACGTTCATTAACTGGCAATTCTTGTAAATCATTGATAAAGCTACCAAGGAATCCAGATGGATTACCGATTAGACCTGACAGGTAGGCACAGGTTTTTTTATCGCAGTATGTTTTGTTAGGTAGAAAAAATGCAAAGTGGATTATTAAATAGACAAGAAAATCTAGCGAAACTTTTAATACAGTAACATAATAGCTCTTCATAGAAGTATGCAGTTTATACGCACGATTTTTGCTGATTCCGTCACGTGTATCTCTTTTGTTCAAGTTGGCTTTGAATCCGCCACATGGAAAGGTCTGTACGGATTTATATTCTCCATTTGAAATGCATTAGCGCTAAATCCTAATTCTATCGTGATTTTAAGGTTAATTCCACTATTCATGACCCATTAGTAAATTGCTGAATTTTGTTTTATACGATAAATTTTGAAATGCAAATTAGATATACAGATCGCCATAGTAAAGCACACCCTTGTCAGGCCAATATTTCAGAGGTGCATTTTTGTCCCCACTAAAATTTATACGATATGCCTTCAGATGCTGTTAAACTCTTTATGGGCACAAACGTCACTTTTTAATTGGTATGGCACTTAAGTTATTTACCAAATATGTATGGTCAACTTCAATCAGTTCGTGTGAATCCCCTGCTTTGATCCGAAAGACACAAACACATGGTGTGTAAAAAATGCGTACTTAAATGAACTGAAGGCTGAACAAAAACTTCCGTAATTACACTTAGTTCACCCGTCAATTGCATTGTGTGGTTTGAAACTAACGGGTGTACATAAACAATGTACGAGTGAGAAAACAAAATTCCCAAAGAACTTTGCAGCAATATTTTGTATCCGAACACATGGTGTGTAAAAAATACGTACTTAAATGAACTGGAGGTTGAACAAAAACTTCCGTAACTTCTTACAGGCTGATTTATTACCCGTGCTATGAATAAAACAGATGGAAGATCGATAGTCGATACAAAGCAGGGACTTCAGAATACGTGCACTTTTGTATCCATTACGTATATGGTATTTGATTGTCAGCCTTAAAATGGCACGCTGGGTATGAGTCAAATTAAAGATCCTAAAAATTTCGACATTTTATTGTCGAACACATTTTGGAAAGATGTTGGGATGATCACCGGTAAATTTATTTTCCCTGATAGACCGGTAAAGAAGACACAAACTGCTCCATCTTCTCCTACTAAACCTGGCAACGCCATATAAATTAAATAATCTTGAGTTCAGTATAAAACATCCATCAATCATTCAATTGATCAACAAAGTCTCCATCGATTTCTACTCAATCCAAGGAAAAACTGCGAAAGGTTTGCTATGTTATCCCTGATGGTTGGGGTTTAACTAAAAACTACGTATGAATAATCTCCGTAATACTGTGCTGTAACATTCACACGGTGGTGTTTCAAACTCACTGATTAGTCTACAGCTCCTTCCTCTGTCATTTATAAAACCCCCGAAGAGAGTCGTCCCCAAACCGCGTCTTTGCCGGCAGGATAGCTAATAAATCTGATTGTAAATTCATGTTCTTTCCGTGTCTGACAGTTGTCATGGGTTAGAAATCTAGAAGCTTCTCGTCAATATTTAATATTAACTGGATAGACATAATGAAATGCTTCAGGAAACGATTTGACCACACAGCTTCATTAAGCATCCATATTTTTGCCTCTATTTGGGAAACAAGACAATTTACTAATGATTTGATTTTATGCCTCAACAATCCAAAATAAATCGAGACGTGATATAATGTTGTGAGATTTAGTTAGTTTCTGTGTTCGGATTTAGTGAGGCGCGGTGGGAAGGGCCGGGCTTTTTGCACGGAGGAAACTTGGCAACCCGTCCACAAATGGCGATCATGTGAAAAATCCACTCAATTTGTATTTGTCAGTAGGTTTCGATACCGCGGACTGAGCCACCGAGGCTCTTTCGGTTCAAAGAAGTTTACCTTGATAACCAGGTATCACAGCCCCTGATTTTCGGGAGTGCAAAAAAATGCTTTATTTCCGTTGTGCTGGTTGTGCTATTGGTCAAAGTACACAGAATGTGAAAACAGATATTCGGTAATCCGTTAAAAGATAATGCCCCATATCACAGTTTTATGACTGATTGTACTTTCCAATTTCCGCCGTGTAATATCAATCTTGGATTTGAATGGCACCACCAACCCGACTGGCTGTAACCAATGTATACCAGGAATGGGTCCATTCAGGGTATATTTCAGGAAATACAACGGGTTAATAAATTACTATTGTTCACAGATTATAGAGCCTATCAGCCTGGTGTGCTTTTTGAGTGGCCATTGATTTTCTTAGAAAACAACCCCATAAACGTGAAGTGACTTCAGTCCGTCTAGTCAATACACAGAATCGATGGATAATAACGTCTGCATGGTAGAATTGAATTATGATCAGGTAGACGAATGGCGATACATTTACTTAATAGTAGATGATGAACACCTCAAAGCCTTTCCAACGTCCGTGTCGCTGTTATAAGGAGTGGTTGTAACCATCAGTGGGTTTTAACCCTCGAGTTGATGGAATTTCACACTCATTGTATCATTGTGAAAAACGTCAAAGATGCACTAATGAATTACCATTTGAATTCTACAGGTATGCGTTAATGTTACATGATCATCTAATCAAAAATATCGGTGGATAGTAAGTCAAGTCAGGGTCCCTCAATAAAAGGAAACGTTGAATTCGAAGGATAACAATATCCACTTCTCATATGTATGACCCAGAAATAAACGTGACTCTAAAAATATATTCTTACGAGAATTCACAAACCCATTGAAACATTGCCCAAGCCAACAATGCCCCCTGGGCGTCCTATTATCTCAGCTTGTGGTAATAAAAGTTATAGAATAACAGAGCTAGTTGACTACTGTCTAAAACCTATAGCGAATCGGCAACCTAGCTTTAGCAAAAATACAGATGATTTTTTGGTCGAATTGTTTTAAAAATCCATTCCACGGGATGTGATTTCGGTTTACTGTGGATGTGGAGTCTATGTATACAAACATTGGCATAGACCTGGGTCTTAAATCTATAAAATCAGCATTCCAAAGATATCCTGACCACCGTTGTCGGGACAACGACTTTTTAGAACTGTTGGAACTTAGCTTAAAAGGTAATGATTTTGAATTCAACGGGGAGATATTTCAGCAAATTAAATTGTGCTATGGGAAAACGTTTAAGTCCTAGACATTATTATCATTTGGCAGCATACGTTGGAAAACCTTCATATTTTCATTGATATTCCTAATTCTCACGACCCCAGCATTAAACTGCTACTATTGGTCACACTTCGGTGGATTTTTTGGATGTAACACAATGTATGAAATTGTTGTTGGGAATGACCAAACACAACTCGACCTAAGGGTAATATCTAACGTAAGAAAAATGTGTTTGGTCTTCAGTGTTAAAATCGAACTTGCAGGCACTAACGGAAGTAAGAAAATGTCATGGTTGCCATGAATACTTGTTTATCTGCATGTGAATAACATAAGCGCCATCTTGAAATTCGAGTTCACCCGGGCTACTTGGAAATTACGTGGCGCGGATAAAGCGGTCACGTGATACACAGGTTCCCAGCTGAAGAAAGTCGTTCGGTTTAGTTTCCCGTGTTCGGTGTACGCCGAATGCATAATCGAACTCGACCTCAGCATCAAGTTGAATTTATCCCTCAGTGTCCTGACGTAGGCCTATCTGTAAAAATGTGCACATCCTAGATCTATCTGTAAAAATGTACACATCCTAGATCTATCTGTAAAAATGTACACATCCTAGATATATGTGTAAAAATGTACACATCCTAGATCTATATGTAAAAATGTACACATCCTAGATATATGTGTAAAAATGTACACATCCTAGATCTATATGTAAAAATGTACACATCCTAGATATATGTGTAAAAATGTACACATCCTAGATCTATCTGTAAAAATGTACACATCCTAGATCTATCTGTAAAAATGTACACATCCTAGATCTATCTGTAAAAATGTACACATCCTAGATCTATCTGTATAAAATGTACACATCCTAGAGCTATCTGTAAAAATGAACTTGACATCTCTAAATATTTGACATATGTTTTGTTTTTTTTTTAATTTCTCATCCATAATTTGTTGGTAATTCTTGGTTAGAAAGACCACTTAAGTCCTCCCACTGACAAAAAAGGCAAAACCTATGATCAAAATGATGATACCTGAAAGTGGATAAATGAGGATTTCGCTTTTCATTTGAGTAATCGATAGCTGTGTACAGGTGTAATGTTTAGTGTCAATAATTCATACCATAAGAGAACAGATAATATAATGCTGTGGGACCTTATCTGATGACATAGTGCCTTGGGTTATTTACATTACGAATTCATATGTTTACCTTACCATGTAAAGATCTTTGCGTTATATTGATTTTGTCATTGCATAAAAATCGACATGATAAGATCATTTAGGGATCGCAAAATAATCGCTAAAATAAAACGGTTTGAAATCAATTCAAATAACCAAAACATCTTAATTGTAAATTTCCGTACAAGAAAAGCACCCTTGAAGAAATGGGTAGATATGTTTCCTAGCGAAAAGTCCTGAATTTGCCAATGGTTACATAAGGCCTGTCTCTAGATGGGGAATCAATGGCGTTGATTAGCTGTGTGGTTTTTATAGTAGCATTGATTTTCTGGGAAGGCGTCAATTTGGATGTTAGCTACTCAATTGACCATAAAAATACGTCGACCAGATTTATAATACCTTATGCTGGCACGTTGAGTAAAGACGCTTTCCTCGTCGCGTCATGAAATCTTTAGCCCTTTGAGACGTTCATTAACTGGCAATTCTTGTAAATCATTGATAAAGCTACCAAGGAATGCAGATGGATTACCGATTAGACCTGACAGGTAGGCACAGGTTTTTCATCGCAGTATGTTTTGTTTGGTAGAAAAAATGCAAAGAGGATTATTAAATAGACAGAAAATCTAGCGAAACGTTTAATACAGTAACTTAATGGCTTTCCATAGAAGTATGCAGTTTATAACTACGATTTTTGCTGATTCCGTCACGTGTATCTCTTTTGTTCAACTTGGCTTTGAATCCGCCAAATGGAAAGGTCTGTACGGATTTATATTCTCCATTTGAAATGCATTAGTGCTAAATCCAAATTGACTTATTCTATCGTTCAAGTGATTTTAAGGTTTATTCCACTATTCATCAACCATTTTACACTACATTGGAAATTGCTGAATTTTGTTTTATACGATAAGTTTTGAAATGCAAATTAGATATACAGATCGCCATAGTAAAGCACACCATTGTCAGCCCAATAGTGCAGGGGTGCATTTTTGTAGACCTGTGAATGCTGTCCCCACTAAAACTTATACCGTAAGCTTTCAGATGCTGTTAAACTCTTTATGGGCACAAATGTCACTTTTTAATTGGTATGGCACTTAAGTTATTAACCAAATATTTATGGTCAACTTCAATCAGTTCCTGTGAATCCCCCAGTTTTGATCCGAAGGACACAAACACATGGTGAGTAAAAAATACGTAATTAAATGAACTGAAGGCTGAACAAAAACTTCCGTAACTTCTTACAGGCTGATTTATTACCCGTGCTATGAATAAAACAGATGGAAGATCGATAGTCGATACAAAGCAGGGAAGTCAGAATACCTGCACTTTAGTATCCATTACGTATATGGTATTTGATTGTCAGCCTTAAAATGGCACCCTGGGTATGAGGCAAATTAAACATCCTAAAAATTTCGACATTTTATTGTCATACACACATTGGAAAGTTGTTGGGGGGATCACTGGTAAATTTCTTTCCCCTGATAGACCGGTAAAAGACGAGTTTAATACGATTTTTGAATTCATTTGCAGCTGATATATTTACTTTTAGTTTCACCCAGGATAGAGTAAAACGTGTGGCTGTTACGCAATTATATATATTTATGAACACTAAAACACACGGGCACAGGGAAAATCTTCTTGTCTAAAATAACCACGGAGACAAGTTTCTTATTGTGTTAAAAAGAGGTATATCATTTAGACCTTTATACCCCCTCATAAATTGTTGTAATAAAGTAAACCTATATTTCATTAGGTTGACGACTGACAGGAGCTTGGCCTTAGTCAGTAGAATTTTCTGGAACACTTTGTATTACATTGACAATGCTTACGCATCTTAAAGGGGCATGAGCTGCCAAAATGTCGATATTTTGACGTTGATACAGAATGTTTAAATTATCGGCTATTTTTCCTAAGACGTATAATTCAAAGACTTTTTAGTGCGCTTAGTCTCGGGAATGTACGTTTAAGTATTGTTTTGAGCTAACTTTTGCTTAGAATGAATGAATGGTCGTCCCGGTTATTTAAATTTTGCTACTTTTCGAACACGTTTTCGGTTCGTACAGGCCACACACTGTATGGATTTTCCTCATTCCAACGCCAATCATTGAGTTTTTCGATGGCCTGTAAAACCTCTTACTGTCGGGACGATCAGAAATTATGAAAAAAGTGTGAATTTCGGCAGCTCGTGCCACTTTAAGCTATAGTAAGAATATCGTCAGACTATATATTATGGGGTCATGGGCAAAGACAGTGAAAATTTGCCAAAAACTTTCCCTTTCCAAACGTTTGTGTTTTGGTATCTGCAGCGGAAGTGAGAAAAGGGATTTTCTCAATAGGCATGATTTCAAAATGGTCCTTGACCGAATGACCTTGAGTATTGAAATGTTGTGCCACGGGTACATCATGTTTAAGTCTTATGCTAGATAAATGGTTGGCTGCTCTTTGTCGTAGAGAATTCTGAGTTTCTCCGACGTACTGTTTGCGACATTTTTTGCACGTGATTACATACACGATATTAGAGGAGTCACAATTAAGATTCTCTGCCGTTTGATATTTGTCGCGAGTTTGATCTCCGAAAAAGGTTCCGCGATCGGGTACGTATATATCGAGTTTGCATCGCGTCTTAAGGCATTTCATTGATGTACCTGAGAGAAATGTTGGACGATAATGGTACACTCGTGAAGGGGAGGTAAGCGTATCGGGGGATGAAGGGGGAAACATGATTTGTCTTACTGTGTTAGATTTGATCCTTCGGAGTAAACTAATAGAATACTTCCTAGGGAGGAGAGCTTTAAAAAGAACAGAACAAGCCTGGTTAAAAAATCTAAAGAACTACAGTTTCTATAGAATCTAAAAATCTGAGATTTAATGACTCCCTTGAAAGTGTGAGGAGGATGGTACGACCCAGCATGTAGCAGCTGATGCGTGTCAGTAGGTTTGAAGAATACTTTGTAATCTAGATACCCAGTAGTATGATATGTATGACCCTTGTAAATAGTTACATCCAAAAAATCCACAGAAGTGTGATCAATAGTAGGCTGCAATTTAATGCTTGAGTCGTGAGAATTAAGAGTATCAATGAAAATATGAAGGTCTTCCAACGTATGTTGCCAAATGATAAAAATGTCATCCAGATACCGAAGGTAAATAAAAGGTTGTTGGTGACATTTGTGAAGAATATCACTCTCCCACTCAGCCATAAAAATAGAGGCAAAGTTAGGACTAAAACGTTTCCCCATAGCACACCCTTTAATTTGCTGAAAGATCTCCCCATTGAATTCAAAATCGTTACCTTTTAAGCTAAGTTCCAGCAATTCTAAAATGTCTTTATCCGGACGACGATGGTCAGGATATCTTTGGAATGCTGATTTTATGGATTTAAGACCCAAATCTATGTCAATGTTTGTATACATAGACTCCACATCCAGAGTAACCCAAATCACATCTTGTGGGATGGATTTCTCAGACAATTTGGCCAATAAATCATCTGTATTTTTTATAAAGCTAGGATGCCGATTCGCTATAGATTTTAGATAGTAATCAATTAGCTCTGATATTCTATAACTTTCACTGCCACAATCTGAGATAATAGGACACCCAGGGGGCATTGTAGGCTTCGGCCATTTTTCAATGGGTTTGTGAATTTTCGGAAGAATATGGAAGACCCTGTTTTTAGAGTTATGATCAGATTCCAAATAGCGATACTGTTTCTCATTAAGTAAGCCTTTATCTTGACGAGAAACAAGAATTTTATTAAACTTCCTAACATTTTCAGGCCAAATTTCCTTATCAAGTTTTTTGTAATGAAGAGGGTTGCTTAGCTGCCGTTCTATCTCTTCAATATAATCCTGTTTTGACATAATAACTGTTGCCGAACCTTTATCAGCAGGTTTAATAACTATGTTTGGATTTCTCCTTAGCTTACTTAAGGCAAGACATTCTGAATGAGTAAGGTTATGTTGGTTTCTCTGATTAGTTAAAACATCAAACTTCCTTGATACAGAGTCACGACTAATGTTTATTTCTGGATCATACATGTGAGAAGGGGGTGTATAGCCGCTTTTAGATGTAAACGGCTTGCGTACCCCACTAGAATCTCGGTAGATATCAGCCAGACTAAGATTTCTGGAGAACTCCATAACATGCACTGATTTACTAATAGGAAAGTCCCTATCAGATAATGATTTAGGGCAAGGCACAAATGAGAGTCCTTTATTGAGTAGAGATATATCATCAGCAGTGAGTTCCTCGTTACTAAGATTAACAATATTACTTCCTACGCCGGAAGTAGGGTGGCACATGCCCTGTCCCAAATTTAGTTTAAATCTAGTGTCTGAAGCCACTGGGTATACAAGCAATTTGCTGTATCTTCGGTCCAGTGAATTTTGTCCGTGGATACTCTAAATTTTGAATTGGGGATTTTTGGTATGACCATAACTCTCTTCATCTTGGAAGCAGAAGAGTTATATAGGTTCAGGTTCGAAACTTCACTGGCCGGTAATTTAGTGGATGACTGGATCTCTACAAAGTAGATGAGGGAGTTGGAAAAAGTCTTCCTAACCGCTGTCATCATGTTCCGCATCTGATTTAACGAATTGTTTGGCTCAGTAGTTGTCTTGTTATTGATACCAATATTCAAGATAACTTTCTGGGGTTTGGGACCTTGATACTTTTGAATTAGCGTCCAAAATGAATTGAAATTGGCACCAGGAAAACATTCTACCTGCATATCAGGGTGGGGGCCAAGGTTAGTTCTAGATAGATTAGAATCCCCAAGTAAAAGAACTTTCTTAGTTACATTAGGAAGGTGCCAATTAGAGGAGGTGTGCCGAAAATTCCAAAATTTAGAATTAGCTAATTTATTCCGAGGGTTGCGCTGACCCCTCGGAGGGGATCTCACTGCATCTGAATATCTCATAAGAGAATGGACTGACAAAACTGGGGATGGGGGAGGAGGAGAGGGACTAGATGCACTAGGTCTATGAGAAGTAACCCTAGTAGAAACTGGGGAGGACGGAGGACGAAAGGGGACAGAAATACTACTAGGTCCAGGGGAGGGGGGCTGAGGGGATGAAAAAGAGGGGGCAGCGGTAGTAGGTCTAAGGGAGGGAGTACCAGTAGGGAAAGGCGAAGGGGAAACAGAAGGTAAAGTTACAGACCTAGGAGTCTGTGACTGCAGAGTTGGAGGTGAGATAACGGATGTCGACGGACTGACAGGCGGATGGGGTTGGGGAGACGATGGTGGATTAAACTGAGTAATAGCAGCAGAAGTGACAGATTTAGTGATGGAAAGAAAAGAATAAAAATTTTGAATGGTCGAAAGTTGTAATTTACCATTATAATTCTGTTTGCCCCATTTTAAAGCAATATTGAAAGCACTGTCAAAGTTTAGACCATTGAATGACCTGGCAGAAGTCACCTGTGCTTTTAATCTATTTAAACATGCCGCATAATGTGAAATCATCTCTTGTATGATCTTATGGGCCCAATTTGTATGTACATGGTCAAACGCAATATCAACTTCCCGATTGCGTTGAGCCGGTTTAAGAAAAGAATTTAGCTCTTTAATTTTATTATGTAAGGAATTTGGGAGGGTTTGGTCACGTAAATGTCCCTCAAGGATGTCAATGTGGTGACGACATTGTAAAATTTTGAAAAGGGCTTTCACCAGAGTCAAGAATTCTGAATATTGGGGACTTTTAGATTTTGAATTTCCATGCCTATTGCTAACTGAAAATTGCCTGCTTCTGTTACCACGCCCTTGTTTTGTCATTCTGCCTAAATGCCAATATACTTAATTAGTCTAACTAGATGAAAAGGGAAAATGGAGTTGGGAAAGTGAGACAGAGATGAAAAGGAAAAAATATGTCTGGAAACAAAAAGAATTGATTCAAACTAGAGATAAAAGAACCTAATTGAACTGGCTGACTTAGGGGGCAAAAATATGTGTTACAAGGAGGCAGAGATAAAGAATAAAATGTGTCTGGAGACAGAAAAATATGTCAAACTTGTACAGGTGTCAAGTTCATTTTTACAGATAGATCTAGGATGTGTACATTTTTACAGATAGATCTAGGATGTGTACATTTTTACAGATAGATCTAGGATGTGTACATTTTTACAGATAGATCTAGGGTGTGTACATTTTTACAGATAGATCTAGGGTGTGTACATTTTTACAGACAGATCTAGGATGTGTACATTTTTACAGATAGATCTGTCTCTTACAGGCTGATTTATTACCCGTGCTATGAATAAAACAGATGGAAGATCGATAGTCGATACGAAAGTCAGAATACCTGCACTTTAGTATCCATTACGTATATGGTATTTGATTGTCAGCCTTAAAATAGCACCGTGGGTATGAGGCAAATTAAAGATCCTAAAAATTACGACATTTTATTGTCATACACATATTAGGAAGGTGTTGGGATGATCACTGGTAAACTTCTCCCCCCCCCCCCCCCCCCCCGATAGACCGGTAAAGGACAAGTTTAATACGATTTTTGAATTCATTTGCAGCTGATATGTTTACTTATAGTTTCAAGCAGGGCAGAGTTTCAATCGTAGAGGTTTCAGAGGGAGCCGTTGTACGCTAACAGTCGGCCGATCGTTTCGTCGTCTTCTGACTTTAATGTGCTTTTTGTCCTGATCACATGATGTAGAAATAAAATAAAGAATGTCGTTCCTTACATTTTATCAGATAGATGAATATTAGTAACACTTTCCCAACTCATAACAGTAGGATTCAACCATGTAGGATCTCTGTTTACATTAACCCGAAAGCGTCTGTAGTGCCCCAAATTTCGCACTAATTGCTCGTTAATTGTACATTTTTCGCTGAAAATCGACCTACCACCTTTCGTTCAAAGTCAATCACAATATATTTATCTATTTAGCAGAAGTTTTAGCAAAAATGTAAACTATTCTAAACACCTTTAACCGTTTTTACCGGACTATTACAAGCTGGTTAGCTAGTTGTCTTCGAGTATAGATGAAGGGAACTTGTGATAGTAAAATTAAATGAGTAAAACGTGTGGCTGTTACGTAATCTAGATTCATGCGTGGACACTTTTCACTCGATATTGCTAATTACTGATATATATATTCCACTCCGTGTACTGACGGATTTGCATCAGAAGGTAATGTGATTAATAACTATGTCACTGAAAACAAACAGCCGGATTATGATTGCAACAGATTCTGTCCTTCAACGGTCCTTTACTGGCCAGATCACTTTAGCAAATAAGTATACACTACGCATTGGATTCTAACTAAGGTGAATCCTTATTTTGCAATAGAAATAATTTCAGTCATTTTTTTTAAGTTAGTTGACTGAAATGAAGACAAGCATTATGTTGACATACTAACGTTTTGGTCTGTGACGTTTAAAAGCCTTAATGACAATGGTAGAGGATATGTTTTAATAACCATTCGAAGACCATGAAACGTATGCAGTAGAAGTACTACCACATGTTATGTTGCAGATAATTCATCTCGGTCTATTGTTATCCCTGTTCGTTAATATATCGATAATCCGTTTGAATTGCTTTGTTCATCTATAGGGCCTGATGTTGTCGTGTTGATAAATTGTGGCAGAGAACATGCTGTGGTAAATTGAAACAGTTCATTGAGTAGCTGGTACATAACAGTGCAGAAATATTTTTAAAAGCTCTATCAATGGTATTTATTCAGTAATATTTACAATCCAAAGATGTTATTTGTCAAAAAAGTGAAACCCCCAAAATAAAGGGAAACAACTGAAAACTAAAAAGAACACTTAAACATCTGTAACAGTTGCCAATACATCACGCTTAGTACGGAAAAGTATTTAAGGTTTTATCCTTACATACCATGCAATTCAATTTAACGCAAAACACTACAATCAATGTTTCGGAATAACCATGGATTTTAATAAAAGAACGCAAGCGTGTGATATTCCGGATACTTCTGAATTGTGTCTTGTGGAAATACTCTTGTCAACGATTTCAACATTGATTAACTAATTCCGACATCATTTCACTTCATTTTTATTAACCAAAGAAGTATTTAGGTAAAATGCGGGCATTGTTATTTCAATATCTTAGATTTAGATGGTAAATGGCGGGTTAGATGGTAGAGCCACAATCTCCCACGCTGACACAAACACTCCATTGGCGGGCTAGTTTGTAGAGCTATCGTCTCTCACACTGACACAAACGCTCCATCGGCGGGTTAGCTGATAGAGCCATCATCTCTCACGCTGACACAACCCCTCCATCGGCGGGTTAGCTGATAGAGCCATCATCTCTCACGCTGACACAACCCCTCCTTCGGCAGGTTAGCTGGTAGAGCCATTATCTCTCACGCTGACACAAACCCTCCATCTGCGGGTTAGCTGATAGAGCCATCATCTCTCACACTGACACAAACCCTCCATCGGCAGGTTAGCTGGTAGAGCCATTATCTCTCACGCTGACACAACCCCTCCATCGGCGGGTTAGCTGATAGAGCCATCATCGCTCACGCTGACACAAACCCTCCATCGGCAGGTTAGCTGATAGAGCCATCATCTCTCACACTGACACAAATCCTCCATCGGCGGGTTAGCTGATAGAGCCATCATCTCTCACACTGACACAAACCCTCCATTGGCGGGTTAGCTGATAGAGCCATAATCTCTCACACTGACACAAACCCTCCATCGGCGGGTTAGCTGATAGAGCCATCATCTCTCACACTGACACAAACCCTCCATTGGCGGGTTAGCTGATAGAGCCATAATCTCTCACACTGACACAACCCCTCCATCGGCGGGTTAGCTGATAGAGCCATCATCTCTCACACTGACACAAACCCTCCATCGGCGGGTTAGCTAGTAGAGCCATTATCTCTCACGCTGACACAAACACTGCATCGGCAGGTTAGCTGATAGAGCCATTATCTCTCAGGCTGACACAAACCCTCCATCGGCGGGTTAGATGGTAGAGCCATTATCTCTCACGCTGACACAAACCCTCAATCGGTGGGTTAGCTGGTAGAGCCATTATCTCTCACGCTGACACAACCCCTCCATTGGCGGGTTAGCTGATAGAGCCATTATCTCTCACGCTGACACAACCCCTCCATCGGCGGGTTAGCTGATAGAGCCATTATCTCTCACGCTGACACAACCCCTCCATCGGCGGGTTACCTGATAGAGCCATTATCTCTCACGCTGACACAAACCCTCCATCGGCAGGTTAGCTGATAGAGCCATTATCTCTCCATTGGCGGGTTAGCTGATAGAGCCATTATCTCTCCATTGGTAGGTTAGCTGATAGAGCCATCATCTCTCACGCTGACACAACCCCTCCATCGGCGGGTTAGCTGATAGAGCCATTATCTCTCACGCTGACACAACCCCTCCATCGGCGGGTTAGCTGATAGAGCCATTATCTCTCACGCTGACACAACCCCTCCATCGGCGGGTTAGCTGATAGAGCCATTATCTCTCACGCTGACTAAACCCCTCGATCGGCGGGTTATCTGGTAGAGCCATTATCTCTCACGCTGACACAACCCCTCCATTGGCGGGTTAGCTGATAGAGCCATTATCTCTCACGCTGACACAAACCCTCCATCGGCAGGTTAGCTAGTAGAGCCATTATCTCTCCATTGGCGGGTTAGCTGATAGAGCCATTATCTCTCCATTGGTAGGTTAGCTGATAGAGCCATCATCTCTCACGCTGACACAACCCCTCTATCGGCGGGTTAGCTGATAGAGCCATTATCTCTCACGCTGACACAACCCCTCCATCGGCGGGTTAGCTGATAGAGCCATAATCTCTCACGCTGACACAACCCCTCCATCGGCGGGTTAGCTGGTAGAGCCATTATCTCTCACGCTGACACAACCCCTCCATCGGCGGGTTAGCTGATAGAGCCATAATCTCTCACGCTGACACAACCCCTCCATCGGCAGGTTAGCTGGTAGAGCCATTATCTCTCACGCTGACACAGCCCCTCCATCGGCAGGTTAGCTGGTAGAACCATTATCTCTCACGCTGACACAAACCCTCCATTGGCGGGTTAGCTGATAGAGCCATTATCTCTCACGCTGACACAAACCCTCCATCGGCGGGTTAGCTGATAGAGCCATTATCTCTCACGCTGACATAAACCCTCCATCGGCGGGTTAGCTGATAGAGCCACAATCTCTCACGCTGACACAAATCCTCAATCGGCGGGTTAGCTGATAGAGCCATACTCTCTCACGCTGACACAAACCCTCCATCGACGGGTTAGCTGATAGAGCCATTATCTCTCACGCTGACACAAACACTCCATCGGCGGGTTACCTGGTAGAGCCATCATCTCTCACGCTGACACAAACCCTCCATCGGCGGGTTAGCTGATAGAGCCATTATCGCTCACGCTGACACAACCCCTCCATGGGCGGGTTAGCTGATAGAGCCATTATCTCTCACGCTGACTAAACCCCTCGATCGGCGGGTTATCTGGTAGAGCCATTATCTCTCACGCTGACACAACCCCTCCATTGGCGGGTTAGCTGATAGAGCCATTATCTCTCACGCTGACACAAACCCTCCATCGGCAGGTTAGCTAGTAGAGCCATTATCTCTCCATTGGCGGGTTAGCTGATAGAGCCATTATCTCTCCATTGGTAGGTTAGCTGATAGAGCCATCATCTCTCACGCTGACACAACCCCTCTATCGGCGGGTTAGCTGATAGAGCCATTATCTCTCACGCTGACACAACCCCTCCATCGGCGGGTTAGCTGATAGAGCCATAATCTCTCACGCTGACACAACCCCTCCATCGGCGGGTTAGCTGGTAGAGCCATTATCTCTCACGCTGACACAACCCCTCCATCGGCGGGTTAGCTGATAGAGCCATAATCTCTCACGCTGACACAACCCCTCCATCGGCAGGTTAGCTGGTAGAGCCATTATCTCTCACGCTGACACAGCCCCTCCATCGGCAGGTTAGCTGGTAGAACCATTATCTCTCACGCTGACACAAACCCTCCATTGGCGGGTTAGCTGATAGAGCCATTATCTCTCACGCTGACACAAACCCTCCATCGGCGGGTTAGCTGATAGAGCCATTATCTCTCACGCTGACATAAACCCTCCATCGGCGGGTTAGCTGATAGAGCCACAATCTCTCACGCTGACACAAATCCTCAATCGGCGGGTTAGCTGATAGAGCCATACTCTCTCACGCTGACACAAACCCTCCATCGACGGGTTAGCTGATAGAGCCATTATCTCTCACGCTGACACAAACACTCCATCGGCGGGTTACCTGGTAGAGCCATCATCTCTCACGCTGACACAAACCCTCCATCGGCGGGTTAGCTGATAGAGCCATTATCGCTCACGCTGACACAACCCCTCCATGGGCGGGTTAGCTGATAGAGCCATTATCTCTCACACTGACACAAACACTCCATCGGCAGGTTAGCTGGTAGAGTCATCATCTCTCACGCTGACACAGCCCCTCCATCGGCAGGTTAGCTGGTAGAGTCATCATCTCTCACGCTGACACAACCCCTCCATCGGCGGGTTAGCTGGTAGAGTCATCATCTCTCACGCTGACACAACCCCTCCATTGGCGGGTTAGCTGATAGAGCCATCATCTCTCACGCTGACACAACCCCTCCATCGGCAGGTTAGCTGGTAGAGCCATTATCTCTCACACTGACACAACCCCTCCATGGGCAGGTTAGATGGTAGAGCCATTATCTCTCACGCTGACACAAACCCTCCATCGACGGGTTAGCTGATAGAGCCACAATCTCTCACGCTGACACAAATCCTCAATCGGCGGGTTAGCTGATAGAGCCATTATCTCTCACGCTGACACAAACCCTCCATCGGCGGGTTAGCTGATAGAGCCATCATCTCTCACGCTGACACAACCCCTCCATTGGCGGGTTAGCTGGTAGAGCCATTATCTCTCACGCTGACACAACCCCTCCATTGGCGGGTTAGCTGGTAGAGCCATTATCTCTCACGCTGACACAAACCCTCCATCGGCGGGTTAGCTGATAGAGCCATTATCTCTCACGCTGACACAACCCCTCCATTGGCGGGTTAGCTGGTAGAGCCATTATCTCTCACGCTGACACAACCCCTCCATCGGCGGGTTAGCTGGTAGAGCCATTATCTCTCACGCTGACACAACCCCTCCATCGGCGGGTTAGCTGGTAGTCATTCTCTCTCACCCTAACACAAACGCTCAATCGGCGGGTTAGCTGGTAGAGCCATCTTCTCTTACTCTGACACAAACACTCTATCGGCAATGAACCTCACCCACTAAACCTGACAACGCCGCCATATAAGTTGAATAATCTTGACTTCAGCATAAAACATCAGTCAATCAATCAGCATAGTCTCCATCGATTCGTACTCAATCCAAAGAAAAACAGCGATTCGTACTCAATCCAAAGAAAAACAGCGATTCGTACTCAATCCAAAGAAAAACAGCGAAAGGGTTGCCATATTATTTCTGATGTTTTGGGTTTTCCTCTGCGATAAGAACTCGATCTACTCTGAGCTAAATATGGTAAAGCTACCATATAAGGGAATCATCTTCAGTGAAAAATAAAACATGAACCAATCAACCAACAGATAGTCTACTGTACTACTAAAATGAGAACGTATTGGTAGGAAATATGGGAATGTATTGTTTTAACAATACGGGCTGTTAACTCAAAACAACGTGTGATTATTCTGTGCTGTTACGTTCACAAGGTGGTGTCTTAAACTCACTGATTACTCAACAGCTCCATCCTCTGTCATTTATAAAACCCCCGCAGAGAGTCGCCCCCAAACCGTCTTTACCGGCAGGATAGCTAATAAATCTGATTGTAAATTCATGTTCTTTCCATGTCAGACAGTTGTCATCGGTTAGAAATCTAGAAGCTTCTCGTCAATATTTAATATTAACTGGATAAACATAATGAAACGCTTCTGGAAACGATTTGACCACACAGCTTCATTAAGCATCCATATTTTTGGGTCTATTTGGGAAACAAGACAATTTACTAATGATTTGATTTTATGCTTCAACAATCCAAAATAAATCGAGACGTGATATAATTTTGTGAGATTTAGTTAGTTTAACTTTTTGTGGTCGGATTTAGTGAGGCGCGGTGGGAAGGGCCGGGCTTTTTGCCCGGAGGAAACCTGGCAACCCGTTCACAAATGGCGATCAAGTGAAAAATCCACTCAATTTGTATTTGTCAGTAGGTTTCGATACCGCGGACTGAGCCACCGAGGCTCTTTCGGTTCAAAGAAGTTTACCTTGATAACCCGGTATTACAGCCCCTGATTTTCGGGAGTGCAAAAAATGCTTTATGTCCGTTGTGCTGGTGTTGCTATTGGCCAAAGTATAAAGAATGTGAAAACAGATATTCGATAATCCGTTTAAAGATAATGCCCCATATCACAGTTTTATGGCTTATTGTACTTTCCAATTTCCGCCGTGTAATATCAATCTTGGATTTGAATGGCACCAACAGGCTGTAATCAATGTGAACCAGGAATGGGTCCATTCAGGGTATATTTCAGGAAATACAACGGGTTAATAAATTACTATTGTTCACAGATTATAGAGCCTGTCAGCCTGGTGGGCTTTTTGAGTGGCCATTGATTTTCTTAGAAAACAACCCCATAAACGTGAAGTGACTTCAGTCCGTCTAGTCAATACACAGAATCGATGGATAATAACTTCTGCATCGTAGAATTGAATTATGACCAGGTAGACGAATGGCGATACATTTACTTAATAGTAGATGATGAACACCTCAAAGCCTTTCCAACGTCCGTTTCGCTGTTATATAGAGTGGTTGTAACCATCAGTGGGGTTTAACCCTCGAGTTGATGGAATTTCACACTCATTGTATCATTGTGAAAAACGTCAAAGATGCACTTAATTGCCATTTGAATTCTACAGGTATGCGTTAATGTTACATGATCATTTAATAAAAAGTAGCGGCGGATAGTAAAATTTTGATGTATAGAAAACAAATATGTATAAATCAGTTTTCTCCGTACAATTTCGCTCAATAAAGGAAACGTTAAATTCGAAGGTAGCAATATCCACTTCTCATATGTATGACCCAGAAATAAACATAAGTCGTGACTCTAAAAACAGGGTCTTCTATATTCTTACGAAAATTCAAAACCCCATTGAAAAATGGCCCAAGCCAACAATGCCCCCTAAGCGTCCTATTATCTCAGATTGTGGTAGTGAAAGTTATAGAATACTAGAGCTAGTTGATTACTTTCTAAAACCCATAGCGAATCGGCACCCTAGCTTTATCAAAAATACAGATGATTTTTTGGCCAAATTGTTTTAGAAATCCATCCCACAGGATGTGGTTTTTATTACTCTGGTATGTATACAAACATTGACATAGACTTGGGTCTTAAATCTATCAAATCAGCATTCCAAAGATATCCTGACCACCATCGTCCGACAACGACATTTTAGAATTGTTGGAACTTAGCTTAAAGGGTAATGATTTTGAATTCAATGGGGAGATCTTTCAGCAAATAAAAGGATGTGCAATGGGAAAACGTTTTAGTCCTTACAACTTTTCATTTACCTTCGGTACCTGGATGACATTTTCATCATTTGGCAGCAAACGTTGGAAGACCTTCACATTTTCATTGATATTCTCAACTCTCACGACCCCAGCATTAAACTACAGCCTACTATTGATCACACTTCGGTGGATTTTTTGGATGTAACACAAGGTATGGAATTGTTGTTGGCAATGACCAAACACAACTCGACCTGAGGGTAATGTCTGATGTAAGCAAAATGCGTTTGGTCTTCAGTGTTAAAATCGAACGTGCAGGCACTAACGGAAGTAAGAAAACGTCATAGTTGCCATGACTACTTGTTTATCTGCATGTGAATAACATGGACGCCATCTTGAAATCCGAGTTCACTCTGGCTACTTGGGAATTACGTGGCGCGGATAAATCGGTCACGTGATACACAGGTTCCCAGCTGAAGAAAGTCGTTCGGTTTACAATTTCCCGTGTTCGGAGTACGCCCAATGCATAATCGAACTCGACCTCTGTATCAAGTTCAATTTATTCCTCAGTGTCCTAACGTAGGCTTATCTGTAAAAGATACATTTCCTAGACCCATGACATAGGCCTATCTGTAAAAATGTACATATCCTAGATCTATCTGTAAAAATATACACATCCTAGATCTATCTGTAAAAATGTACACATCCTAGATTTATGTGTAAAAATGTACACATCCTATGTGTAAAATGTGCATATCCTTAATCTATCTGTAAAAATGTACACATTCTATGTGTAAAATGTGCATATCCTAAATCTATCTGTAAAATGTACACATCCTAGATCTATCTGTAAAAATGTACACATCCTAGATCTATCTGTAAAAATGTACACACCCTAGATCTATCTGTAAAAATGTACACATCCTAGATCTATCTGTAAAAATGTACACATCCTAGATCTATCTGTAAAAATGTACACATCCTAGATCTATCTATAAAAATGTACACACCCTAGATATATCTGTAAAAATGTACACATCCTAGATCTATCTGTAAAAATGTACACATCCTAGATCTATCTGTAAAAATGTACACATCCTAGATCTATCTGTAAAAATGTACACATCCCAGATCTATCTGTAAAAATGTACACATCCTAGATTTATGTGTAAAAATGTACAAATCCTATGTGTAAAATGTGCATATCCTAAATCTATCTGTAAAAATGTACACATCCTATGTGTAAAATGTGCATATCCTAAATCTATCTGTAAAATGTACACATCCTAGATCCATCTGTAAAAATGTACACACCCTAGATCTATCTGTAAAAATGTACACACCCTAGATCTATCTGTAAAAATGTACACATCCTAGATCTATCTGTATAAAATGTACACATCCTAGATCTATCTGTAAAAATGAACTTGACATCTGTAAATGTTAGACATATGCTTCTTTTTTCTTATTGAATTTCTCATCCATAATTTGTTGATAGTTCTTGGTTAGCAAGACCACTTAAGTCCTCCCACTGACAATAAAGGCAAAACCTATATCCAAAATGATGATACCTGAAAGTGGATAAATGAAGATTTCGCTTTTCATTTGTTTAATCGATAGCTGTGTACAGGTGTAATGTTTAGTGTCAATTATTCATTCCATAAGAGAACAGATAATATAATGCTGTGGGACCTTATCTGATGACATAGTGCCTTGGGTTATTTACATTGCGAATTCATATGTTTACCTTACCAGGTAAAGATCTTTGCGTTTTATTGATTTTGTCATTGGATATAACTTGACATGATGAGGTCATTTAGGGATCGGAAAATAATCGCTAAAATAAAACGGGTTGAAATCAATTCAAATAACCAAAACATCTTAATTGTACATTTCCGTACAAGAAAAGCTTCCTTGAAGAAATGGGTAGATATGTTTCCTAGCGAAAAGTCCTGAATTTTTCAATGGTTACAATAGGCCTGTCTCTAGATGGGGAATCAATGGCATTGACTAGCTGTGTGGTTTTTATAGTAGCATTGATTTTCTGCGAAGGCGCCAATTTGGATGTTAGCTACTCAATTGACCATAAAAATACGTCGACCAGATTTATAATACCTTATGCTAGCACGTTGAGTAAAGACGCTTTACTCGTCGCGTCATGAAATCTTTAGACCTTTGAGACGTTCGTTAACTGGCAATTCTTGTAAATCATTGATAAAGCTACCAAGGAATGCAGATGGATTACCGATTAGACCTGACAGGTAGGCACAGGGTTTTTCATCGCAGTATATTTTGTTAGGTAGAAAAAATGCAAAGAAGATTAATAAATAAACAGAAAATCTAGCGACACTTTTAATACAGTAACTTAATAGCTTTCCATAGAAGTATATGCAGTTTATAACTACGATTTTTTGCTGATTCCGTCACGTGTATCTCTTTTGTTCAAGTTGGCTTTGAATCCGCCACATGGAAAGGTCTGTACGGATTTATATCCTCCATTTGAAATGCATTTGCGCTAAATCCAAATTGACCATATTCTACCGATAAAGTGTTTTTGAAGGTTAATTCCAATATTCATGGCCCTTTAGTAAATTGCTGAATTTTGTTTTATACGATAAGTTTTGAAATACAACTTAGATATACAGATCTCCATAGTAAAGCGCACCATTGTCAGCCCAATAGTGCAGGGGCGCGTTTTTGTAGACGTGAGAATGCTGTCCCCACTAAAATTTAAACGATATGCCTTCAGATACTGTAAAACTCTTTATGGGCACAAATGTCACTTTTTTATTGGTATGGCACTTAAGTTATTTACCAAATATTTATGGTCAACTTCAATCAGTTCCTGTGAATCCCCCTGCTTTGATCCGAAAGACACAAACACATGGTGTGTAAAAACCACGTACTTTAATGAACTGGAGGCTGAACAAAAACTTCCGTAATTACACTTAGTTCACCCGTCAATTGCATTGTGTGCTTTGAAACTAACGGGTGTACATGAACAATGTACGAGTGAGAAAACAAAATTCCCAAAGAACTTTGCAGCAATATTTTGTATCCGAACACATGGTGTGTAAAAAATACGTACTTAAATGAACTGAAGGCTGAACAAAAATTTCCCCAACTTCTTACAGGCTGATTTATTACCCGTGCTATGAATAAAACAGATGGAAGATCGATAGTCGATACAAAACAGGGACGTCAGAATACGTGCACTTTTGTATCCATTACGTATATGGTATTTGATTGTCAGCCTTAAAATGGCACCCTGGGTATGAGGCAAATTAAAGATCCTAAAAATTTCGACATTTTATTGTCATACACACATTGGGAAGTTGTTGGGGGGGTCACTGGTAAATTTCTTCCTCCGATAGACCGTAAAAGGATGAGCTTAATACGATTTTCAATTCATTTGCAGCTGATATGTTTACTTTTAGTTTCCCCCAGGATAGAGTAAAACGTGTGGCTGTTACGCAATTATAGGTAATCTAAATTCATGCGTGAACACTTTTCACTCGATATTGCTAATTACTGATATCTATATTCCACTCCGTGTACTGACGGACTTGTATCAGAAGGTGATGAGATTAATAACTATGTCACTGAAAACAAACAGTCGGATTCTGATTGCAACAGATTCTGTCTTTCAACAGTACATTTGTGGCTAGATAACTTTAGCAAATAAGTATACACTACGCAATGGATTCTAACTAAGAAGAATCCTTACTTTGCAATAGAAATAATGTCAATCAAATTTTATTTCAAGTTGGGTGACTGAAGTGAAGACAAGCATTAGGTTGACATAGCAACGGTTTGGTCTGTGACGTTTAAAAGCCTTAGAGTGGCATGAGCTGCCAAAATGTTAAAATTTTGACGTTAAAACAGAATGTTGAAATTATTTTCTCAAGACATATAATTCAGAGGCTTCTTGGTGCTTCTAGTCTCGAAAATGTACGATAAAGTATTGTTTTGAACTAACTTTGGCTTAGAATGAATGAATGGTCGTCCCGGTTATTTAAATTTTGTTTACTTTTCCAACACGTTTTCGGCCACATGGATTTTTCGGCCATATGGATTTTTCTCATTCCAACTCCAGTCATTTAGTTTTTCGATGACGATCAGAAATTATGAAAAAAGTGTGAATTTTGGCAGCTCATACCATAGGCTACGTTTTAATGACCATTCGAAGAAATTGAAACGTATGCAGTCAAAGTACTACCATATGTTATGTTGCAGATAATTCCAGCATCTCGGTCTATTGTTATCCATGTTCGTTAATATACCGATAATCCGTTTTCTGTTTCAATTGCTTTATTTACCGATAACGATAAATTGTGGTAAAGATCATACTGTGGCAAATTTAAACAGATCAATGATTAGATGGTACATATCAGTGTGGTATTTACTGAGTAATATTTACAACCCGAAGATGTTATTTGTCGAGAAAGTGAAACTCCCAAAATAAAGGGAAACAACTGAAAACCAAAAAGAACACTTAAACATCTGTAACAGTTGCCAATACATCACGCTTAGCACGCAAAGGTTCTTAAAGTTTTGTCCTTACATACCCCGCAATTCAATTTAACGCAAAACACTACCACCATTATATCGGAATAACCATGGATTTTAATAAAATAGCACACGCTTTTGATATTCCGGATACCTCTGAATTGTGTCTCGGCCAATACTTATGCCAACCATTTGAACATTGGTTAAATTCCGACATCATTTCACTTCATTTTTATTAACCAAAACAGTTAGCCCGCAGTAGGCCTAATACTAGTACGGGCAGTATTATTCCAGTATGTTAGATTTAGATTTAATAAAATAAACATAAAACTTTCGCCGGAACAGAAATCTGAAAGATTTATAATGTCCCATTAAAATTGTAATTACGTCGACAGAAACAGACGTGTGAATGTAGCACACAGCAAATCCTGCGTATCGAAGTAGGCCTACTCCTAACAACAAAACTTAACGGGAAGCTGGAGATTGTGTAGCTCTATAGATTGCATGTCGAATATACTTGTATCTCGATAACGTTTGACCTCTTGGAATAGAATGGATTTTGACGTCACCCGATATACTAGCCAATCATAATGAAAAATAGTTTAAATGACACATGATAAGGAAAACACAAAAATCTGTCAAATTATTTATGTAAATGAAACCAACTGGAAAGATAGGTCAATTTTTATTTCAATGCATGAATTAATGAAAAGTAGCGTTTGGGAAAACGCTATATATATGCTTTACATTTTCTGTGATTATTATCAACTGAGATGATACGGAAAGTGTAAATATAGTCGTACATATAAGTACTCTTAAGAACAAAAAATGACCACAAGCTGACAAATTGTGCAGCTTTCTTGATCCCATGTTGATTAAACTTTTATCTCGATGACGAAAAGATCTCGATGTTTGCCAATATGGACAGATACTGGCCTCGGGGTTTGTAAAGTTATTCATCTATACATATACAAATCTCCTCGAATTAGCTGATGATGTGGATGAGTCTGATTAGCTTGGACACACACTGATATATTACATGTTCAGCGGCTATCAATATGCATGAAAATGTTAATTCTAGCGTGTTGAATATTTGTAAGTTAAGAAGGCAAGAAAACGTTTTGAGGCGTTTAAATGAGACCATTTTTTATTTACAGACTGGCTATTTTCCATATAGCGATAGCGTTTTTTTTTGTGTGTGTTTTTTAGCATTGGTAGCAATGGTTGCTAAACTATCCTTTATCGGGGGATTCAGTACTTTTTCTTGGTATTATGTGACGACTAGGGAATCTATGGGGATAAGTTAGAACAAAGTACATGTAATTGTACTTATAAGGTCAAGTACAAAATTATATGGATATGTAAAATGCATATGAACGTCAAGGCTTCTATCAATGCGGTGGATGTCTGAAACCCACTTAGGCTTGGACGATCTTATTAGTATTGACGTAAACAAGGTAATTGCCCGTTGCCAGTGACAAGATATTCCTCTTAACAAAACTATAAATAATGCTAATGATTTAAATTGCTTTTAAAAATCAGATTCACTCTTAATATCGTCTACCTCTTTACTGATTCTCTTTCTTTGAAAATTACTGAATGTCTCTATTAGTAACGATATTAGTACAGATATCTTACATGATGATTTATTAAGATGTAAAACTAACCTGGGAAGCATTCTATTAGTTAATATAGCGAGTATTGTGCTCTGGGGTGATTGAATACCAATTAACTGTATGCTGTATGTACAAGATACGGCAGCACCATTTGATAAGGTCATTCATCTTTCAAATTACAATATGACAAATCTCTCTAGTTGTATTGGAATGAAAGGAGATTCGAAGAATATTTAATAGAGAGAAAAGTTCCTCTGTCCGTCAATATAACATTTAAAGACCTGAGTAGTTCCGTCATATACGTCAGACTGTCGGAGCTCTCCTTCCGCCAGGTGTCACTTTATGAAGCAGTTATACATTACTGTCAGACAGCATTTCCTTTTTGTGTGCATTTGAATATGGTATAGAGATAATCTAACCAGTGGGGATTTTAACACAGGGCCTGCGGAGTGTTTTCCAGAGTGGGGTGGGCTGAAGAGCTTCCAGGCCCAGACGGCCGGAGATAAATTATGAAGGTTTTCGTATATGGATAGAAATTAGACAGTTTTCCACGAGAAAAAAAATTCATCGTATTTTTTGAGAGACTGGGGAATGCTGACTGCACGATTGAAGACATGTTTGCAGCGGACAATTCGATAACAGCCAAATTCAGATCGGTCGAATATAGATACAATGTAAGCCTACACTGAAATGGCACAATAAAAAAGACATTGATATCTGTAGCTCTTTGACCTGTTTGCAAACCTATTTATTTGTTATCTTATCAAGAGTATAGAGTTAAGAGTTTTTATTATTATGGAAATGAAATAATATACTATTTACATGCCATCTGTGGGTGTACATAAGCGATGGGATATCTTTCAATTTCAGTTGGCACGAAACTAAAGACACTGTATCTTCAGTTAGAACAGAATGCCAGAAGTCTATGAATAGGGAAGTGTGAAACCTTCCCATTACCCCATATTCAGGGTACCGGTGCCTTTTGACCCAGAGGCCACCTCAAACAGCGGCCTCTCTCGGTTACTCATAAACGGTGGCTTTTCTTCAGTTCCTCGTATGAACTATTACGGGATGGATACGAAACGAAAAATTGGCGTACGATCCAGATACGACAGCAGTACTCGATGGAGCAAAAATTAAAGTTTGCGAAGAACCTCACATAGGACAATATGACTTATTTGGGATGATTGGAGTCGAAATGGAGATATTGAAGTCGCTTGCCGACTAAGGCTTTTACGGTAGGGCATTTTTCGAACTGCGGTTACTGCGAGTGTCAATAAAAGTCCACTAAGTGGAGAGTGAATTTTTTTATGATGTGCACGACCGTGGACAATTTCAAAATCTGCCACCCATAGACATCACATAATGCAGTATAAGCAGGCTAACGGTTGTCAGTACTCTGAATATGATGTAATGGGACGTTTCACACTGCCCCATTCAAGTAATAATTAATTAAAAATGTCCTTTGATTTAAAAAAAAGTGTGAAGGAGGGCTCCTATTCATTGTCAAGAAAAGTCCAGTGTTTGAACTAAATTGACGTTGAAGCAAAACATGATATTGTTAAAGCCAGTAGCTCGTACGATCCGAAGATGTGTGCAAATCACGAGCAAAATTCAAATAGCCGGGATGTATGAACTATACATGTTTTTGTAAGTTGGTTTTTGTTTCGTGTATAAGTCTAAAGATCTTTCTCGAACTATATTGTCTGTTCGCCTATTGTTTGTTCCCCGGTTCACCCCGACGGCTGTTTACAATTATACTTTTTATTGCTGAAGTCAAGGAACTTTCTCGAGCCTTGAATAGGCTTAATCGAAAAAATGGGAATTGACAGAGAAATGGAAATTAGACATTCAGAAAGGTCTGAAAGGGATTGTAAATTTGACAAATATTTTCTATCATTTGAAAAAGTAGCTGAAAATTTAAATTGGCCTAAAGAATTTTGGACCATACTTTTATAAAGCGAACTTGTGTATACATCATTATCGGTAGAGCAGTCTAAACGTTTTGAAACAGTCGAACATGCTATTTTACAAGCCTACAGTCTTGTCCCAGACACTTATCGTGAAAAGTTCCGAAATTGTGAAAAAACTAAAGATAAAACAAACACTGAATTTGCTAGAGAAAAGGAAGAATTATTTGAGAGGTGGTGTCTTACTTAAGAGGTAGGCCAAGATTACAACAACTTAAAAGACATTGTTTTAATTGAAGAATTTAAACGTTGTATCCATAGTGACATTAGAACCTATCTTGAGAAGAAGGGGGTAGATAATTTACAGTCTGCAGCAACCGCAATTGACAATTGCACAGTCACAAACTTCCATTTGAAAGCAAACCAGGTAAACAAGTTTGATTTATAGATCCTTAATCCCGTTCTCAAAGTTCTTTTAAACGTAATTACAATCCTCAAAAAGCCTGGCCACCTGATGTCTGATTGTTTTAAACTAAAACAGCAACAAAATCGTGAAAACCATTCTTCAAAGTCAACTGGATTGTGTTTCTTGTGTATTATATCCTTCTAAAGAACTTAACTCAAAATCCAATGGTGATGTAATGGAAGTTTTTGAACCATTTATTCACACTGGATCTGATTCACTAAATAGTTATCATTCTAATACTGTCCAAATTAAGATACTTAGATATACAGGCGCATCTCTTTCTCTAATGCTAAAGCCTTGTCAGTTTCAGAGAGTTCTTACTCCAGCAGAAATGCTTTAATTAAGGGTGCATCAATTCAACGGAGTATCAGCCGGTCGCATTGCATAATGTATATTTAAATTCGAACATTGTATCCGGTCCTGTTAATAATGATATTACACCTTCATTACCATTTGTTGGTATTCATATGTTGTTAGGTAATGGCCTAGCTAGAGATAAGTAGTTATTAAATCCACTACAAACCTTGTACACTAAGCAACACAAGCAAGAAAAATGAGTACTCTTCATCTACCATAACAAATGTTATGAGTAAAAACATTTTAGTGATCCTTATATTGTTGATAAAAACTTTAGTATTTAGTTAAGGCTCCTGATCGGCGCAAACTATGTCAATTATCTCATATCAAGATGTTAAAACCATATATAGATAGAAATGGCGTTGACAATGAGCCTATTTTACCAATTAACATAGTTCTACTGACCCTTACAATTCTTTCGTCGAAGATTTTGGAACATCAACGTTGGATTCCAAGCTACAGACACGATTGGAGAATTCTGAAATTCTTAAAAACATTTCCATAAAATTGTGGAACCTTATCAACAGGACCAACTTCAAAGTTGACTCCTGACTTTTCACATTTGTTTCCTGACGTTCCATCTGAAACTGATGTTATTTTTCATGATTTTTTTTAAAGTCTTCGCCCATATAACAACATCCTTTAATACAGACTGAATCCAACCAAAGTCAAATATCTTGAAAAAGAAATTCGATACCTTCTGGAAAATAACTTAATAAAATCCAGCAACAGCAGTTGGAGCTCTCCGTGTATACTAGTGCCAAAGCCTGACGGTACATTTCGAATGTGCACGGATTACCGGAAAATTAACAGCGTTACCAAACCAGATAACTTTCCAACAGCGAGAGCAGACGACTGCATTGGCGCTCTCGGTAATGCCAAGTTTGTGTCAAAGTTAAACCGTCTTAAAGGTTTTTGGTTGATTGATTGATTGTTTGGTGTTTTACGCCGCGCTCAAGATTATTTCACTTATATGGCGGCGTTGCCAGTTTTTTTTGTGGGAGGAAACCGGGCTCTGTGCCCGGAGGAAACCCACGACTTTCCGCTGGTAACTGGCAACCATCCCACATAGGTCGTTCGAGTGAAAACCCAGTCAGAAAATTTTCCAATTTTTGGACTGAGTGGGATTCGAACCCGCGACCCATTGGTGGAAGGCTGTTCGGATTGAGCGTCCAACGCTCTACCTACTGGGTCTCGAATTTGTCGTCGGTCGGTATCAGGTCACACCAGTTATAGCTAAAGTTGACGCCATTTAAAATTTTCCGGCTGCTAATAGTAAAATACAACTGAAACGCTTCTTGGGTATGGCTGGATATTATAGACAGTTTCTGAGCCTTTGGCTAATTTACTTAAGAAGAATGCAAAATTTGTTTGGTCAAGAAGCTTTTGAAAAGATTACAACCATACTCTGTAGCGATCCAGTTCTCTAGTTTTCTTAGCATCATTGTGCCAATAATAGAAAATCCCTAATGTTTTCTGGGGAAAATAAAGAAACCGATTTTTTTTTAATGTAAACAGTATATCGGATTTTAGCGGCGAGTGTGCCCTTAAAATTGGCTGCCAGACGTATGCTTATCTTTTTAAAAAAACGTTATATTTGTTTGTAGATAACCGTATAGTAAGCAGCAGATGAGGCTTCCTTAATTCTGACAACGCTTTGAATCATATCATCATTATCATCGCGATAAAACTAAAATATTATTAAAAGCGACATTAGATGAAAATCATTGAACACTCACCAGACCATTTTTTAAAAACCCGGCAGAAATCAGACATCAAGCTGTCAAAAGTGTCAGCTCAACATATTTTTTATTCTCTCATAAGTGGCAGTTTTTGTGTTTAAAAAAGTTTCATATCAATATTTAATAATACACGAAGAGATATAATGAAATTCTTAACGTTTCCTGGAGAGAAATTGCATTACGAATTCATATGTTTTCTAGGTAAAGCGGAAAAACGTTTACAACTGATGTACCTAAACACATAGCTCGTGGCAAGAGTCCATGGCAAACGACCTCAACTTTAATACCTCAGTTGTCTTAAATGTTATTTTAACTAAAGAACATAAGTTAGTACTGAATTCTTTAGACTCTGACTTAGACGTTAAGCTATCTTGTTATTTATTAGGACGGGTTGTTTTTCATGATACAGCCGTCGAAGATCTGTGTGAGGAATGCTCTGCCAAAATTTGAATATTTGCGAATAACGGACTACATTCAAATCGACCGTATCAGTCCAATTTTGAAGTTTTATTGGTTATTAAAAGACTACGTTAACGTACATCCCTATAATTGGTATTAACCGAAAGCTCTTATTTTGTACTTTTTAATAAAATGACGAACAAAAAACCAATTCTGTTTCACAGGAATTTTCCCTAAACTAGACAAAATTCGGACTTTTTCCTAAATTCTGATCGTCGTGTAGGCTTGAACGTTTAAAGTACCTCAAAAAATGAAAGGGTTGACTTTCAAATAAAAAATGTTGGTTACGCCATTAAATGTATGCTAATAACGAAGAAAATTTAAATAAGCGGGGTGCACGAGTACACTTGAGGGCTGTTACTGCTTATAACAACTACCTTAACGTACATTACCGGAATTTGTATGAACAAATAGCTCTATTTTGCATATATTTTTTATACTTTACTTTGATACTGTAAGCAGCCAGCCTGGTGTGGTTTTTTGACTTCAAGTTGATTTTCTCCGAAAACAGCACCAATATGAATGTGAAGTGACTTGAGTCCATCTTTTCAATACACAGAGTTGATCGATAATATAGGCTAACTCTTGTAGCGCAGACTTATGACCATGCAGGTAGATGTAGAGTGGGGAATTCTAATCTTAGTAGGTGACGAACACCTCAAAGCCTTTACAACGATCTCTGTCATATAGTGTATGTTGCCGTTGATGAGTGGAATTTAACCCCCGATTGGATGGGATTTCACACCCAAGATCAGATAACCAAAGTAGGACCGATGAACTACCGTTTATATTCTACAGGTATGTGTTACTGTTAGTCCATTATCGTTTCTAAAATAACCAAGTACTGTAGATATAAATAAAGGAATAATAACAGAGGTAGCAGATATGCTTTATCTCTCTACAATCACCCCCTCCACCCTTCAACATCTTATGGGGTTTTGGTGAGTGAAGTCTTGGGCCGAAACCAACCGAAGTAGGACCGGAAAAAAATCAAATTTAAATAACTGGGAGGTACGTTCATTCTAGGAATAAATTAATTCAAAACTACTTTAACGTATATTTACTAAACTAGTGGAACTAAAGCTTCTAAATTCTACTTTATTGAAAAAAGATCGGGTTATTTAAATATCACTATGTAGCTTGTATGTTACATCATAAACATTTGTGGAATAGCCAACCACTAATGTAATAAAGTGCCCTAATGTAATAAGTTTTCTAATATGGCGGTTTTCTTGAAAATTCCACCGGATGGTATCGAAGCGTGATGAATGTATTAAGAAATGTGAAATGCCATTTGCTCGTGGCGTTAACATTTTCTCCAAAATAATGTTAATTATATTAGTTGTCAAATCTTCATTTTCTAAATAATGTTTGTTGCCTTCCAACGAGCTCTAATGTCACATCTTCTAATACGATTTTTTCCGCCGGATGTGGGCGTGATGCTATCATTTAGGTTTCAATGAATGGCTTTCTTCAACGAACAGTTGAACAATCTCTATACACAGTTAATTATCACCTTTCCAGATCATCAACAGTGCAAATGATGTTGAAATCTGATGTTAACGGTTGAGTATTTGGGGTTTATGTTTCTATTGACGCCACAAGACAAACTCTAAATCCATTGTTAGCACAACCAAAGCTCTATCTAACAAGTCTTGTTTGTTATTTTACCTTAGAATCTCTACCTGAAATAAAATAGCAATTATGTCAAATGATTTAGACCTCCAATTTAATTTGATGGTCTTGTTTTCAAGACACAAGTAGGGAATCAAAGAGGATAAAAATCACGAGAATATAAAGTTACCCGCCGTGTTATCTTATACTAAGTATGCTTTTTAATAAGTAATATCGTAATTCATCAGCGGATAATGCCTCATGGTACAGCTTTATGGGGTGATTGTACTTTTTAATTTCAGCTATACAATATCAATCTTGGATTTGAATAGAAACAACCGCTTAAACCCAGTGTTGAGAAAGGTAGTTATGTTAACACTTAACGACATATAGTGTGTATAATTACTATTTTTCTAAGTTTACACAACCGATCAGCCTGGTGTTTTTATAGAAAACAGCCAAATAAAGGTGAAGTGACTTGAGCTAGTCTTGTAGTTAACAGATTCGGTCGATATCCTTGTGAGACAGAACTGACTTATCCAAAGGTAGACGAATAGGGCAAACACCTTAAAGTGACATGAGCTGAACAAATTCACACAAAATGATTAACGTTGGATTTAGGAGGAGACGTAATACTGTCCGAAAAGAAATTTAAATAACCAGGATGAACGTTCATTCATTTCATGAGTGAATTACTTCAAAACACTAGGCCCTACTTTATCGTATATTATCGAGACTAGTAGACCTAAACACCCTGAATTGTAACGTGTGAGTAAAATAGCCTATGATTTCAAAATTTTGGTATAAAAGGAAAATTTCAAAATCTTGGCAGCTCATGTCACTTAGCAATCGATAAACTCCTCAGTAGTTCTGCCGTATAGAGTTGTCATCAGTAGCATTTACTTCCCGATTGGATAGGATTTCAGACTCGAGATATCATATCGGAGAAAGACAGATAAGTTAGCATTCAGATCGATCCTCGGCTGCATTAGCTTGTTTCTGATCGACTTTGACATGCCTGGGAGAGTCTGGACTTTTATACGGCAAAGAACCGTTTTGTTTTTTGTTTTTTTGTTTTTTTTGTTTTTTTTTTGGGGGGGGGGGATACACATGGCGTCTGGAAGTAGAGATCAAAACATTTTACAAAAATAGATAACAAAAATTATAACAAATTAACCAAATGCTAAAACTGATCCATAAATTGTTTATATATAGTATTTGGCCCGGTGAACCACATACTGTGTAACACAAACGGAGCTAGGCGTAGTTTCAGTACATATTTGGATTTCTCCAATGCTTGAATTATAGATGATCGAGGCTGAAAGTTAACAAAAGAGTGCTTCTGTGACTTATATTTTCACTAATACACTTTCTGGGGCCCTCAAACGGGTATGGAAAGTTTTCGTTTCGCGCCTATTTTATTGTTCTCCATATTCAAAACGACCTGCTGTCTGTCGTAATCTGTTAGTGCACATGGTACAGTTTTATGGGGGAATCTACTTTCTAACTTCCGCCGTACATTATCGATCTTGGGGCTGAATGACATAAACGAATCAAACATCCGTCCGGTTTAAGAAAAGTGGTTATGTGTATACAAAATAAAATTTGCGTAAATTACACATATTCTCATATTATAGAAGTGATCAATCTGGTGTGCTGTTTGAGGTTGTATTGATTTTCTAAGAAAAGGTCAATATGAGCGCGAAGAGGTTGGAGTTGGTGTTTGTCAATACTCAGATCTGATCGATAAAAATCGTTGTATGGTAGAACTGACTTATAGCCAGGTAGACGGATGAGGGGAATAACTTAAATTAACAGTTGATAAACTCCTTAAAGGTGCTGTCAAAAAGAGTGTCTTTAAGCCACAGCGACTTTAACCGCCGGTTGGATGGGAGTTGACATTCGGGATATCATCCAGAAAGACTTCTAAGATAGACTTATGAATTACCATTTGAATTCCAAAGGTATGTGCTAATGATAGTTCATCAATACAAATGCAATCTTTTGGATTGCGTTCTATCATGGTATATAATTTACAATAATACAAAGGCACTCCTTTGTATAGGGTTCTATCGGGCATATCATTTATAATAATACAAATGCACTCCTTTGTATAGGGTTCTATCTGGCATATCATTTACAATAATACAAATGCACTCCTTTGTATAGGGTTCTATGTGGCATATCATTTACAATAATACAAATGCACTCCTTTGTATAGGGTTCTATCGGGCATATCATTTACAATAATACAAATGCACTCCTTTGTATAGGGTTCTATCGGGCATATCATTTACAATAATACAAATGCACTCCTTTGTATAGGGTTCTATCGGGCATATAATTTACAATAATACAAATGTACTCCTTTGTATAGGGTTCTATCGGGCATATCATTTCTAATAATACAAATGCACTCCTTTGTATATGGTTCTATCGGGCATATCATTTATAATAATACAAATTCACTTGTGTGTATTGGGCTCCATCAGGTATATCATTTATAATAATACGAATGCACTCGTGTGTATTGGGTTCTATCAGGTATATCATTTATAATAATACAAATGCACTCGTGTATATTGAGTTCTATCAGGTATATCATTTATAATAATACAAATGCACTCGTGTGTATTAGGTTCTATCAGTTGTATCATTTATAATAATACAAATGCACTCGTGTGTAATGGGTTCTATCAGTTGTATCATTTATAATAATACGAATGCACTCGTGTGTAATGGGTTCTATCATGTACGGTATATCATTTAAAATAATACAAATTCACTTGTGTGTATTGGGTTCTGTCAGACATATCAGTTATCGATGCACTCATGTGTATAAGGGTCTATCAGTTATATAATTTATAATTATATAAATGCACTGAAGTTTAGGGTTCTGTCGAGCGGATGAAAGCTTACAATGTTCTCCCGATGTGTACAACCCACTCGGATCACGCTTTACGTACGTCATTTAGCATTATATAAATTGATAACTATTTGTTTCGCGTTTGAGTCTGTTTCATGGGGTACTTTTTGGATGCCATTTGTAACACACGTTAAATTTACTGTATAAAAGTGTCGAATGTCCGAGGCATGTTGTAGCCCCACGGAAGTCAACTGAAGCAGCCGGGTGGCTCTAAATAGTCTGCAACCCAATTTCCGGAATACATATATAAAGTAATTGATTTCAACAAGTATATTGATTTGGGGATTATTGGTAATATTTGCCCCCAAAGATTATAGTCTAAAAACCTGGGTTAGTATGAAGTATTATTTTGTTTCAAGCAAGATTTTTCAATAACCATATACATGTGTAGAACATTGATTTTGGTACGTTTAAAAAAGGAAACAATATGGCCTGGGAGTCTACCGAGAGATTTTGCTATATTCGGTGACAGATGACGTTTTTTCATGACGTTGTCAGTTCTATTCACGTTTTTTGTTCTAAAACGTCATCAATGAGCGTCATATTCGAACGATAAAGGCTCATCATATGCGTAATGACAACGCCGGTGACAGGAAATCCCTAAATCGTCCTGTTTCAAATAGTTCTCCGTCATCTCTCAGTCCCAAAACAAGCTTCAATAACCATGTAATTTTTCAAACCAACATGCGGTTATCAACGGTTTTGTTTAGTGACCGTTTGACCTCTACATACAGAATGGAACTGGCTTGGATGGGGCTAATTATCACCTTACTGAATCACCGTACCATTCAATTGATCTGCTATCTTTGATGACCATTTTCCAATCAATTGAGTTTCTATGGGCTCCAGAGGATAAACACTAAAGGACTATTGTTCTCTCGACCAGGTTAAATCAACTATGCTTTGTACATTATCCACGGTGTGGCAGAACTGAGAAAAGTTAAGTAGGCAAGCTATTACAGATGTGTTCGCTGCTTTAAAGTGGCATGAGCTGCCAAAATGTTGATATTTTGACGTTGAAACAGAATGTTGAAATTATTTTCTATTTCTCTCAAGGCGTATAATTCAGAAGCTTTGTAGTGCTTCTAGTCTAGAGAATGTACGATAAAATATATTTTTGCACTAACTTTGGCTTAGAATAAATGAATAGTCGTCCCGGTTATTTAAATTTTGTTTACTTTTGGAACACGTTTTCGGTTCGTACAGGCCACATACTGAATGGATTTTCCTCATTCCAACGCCAATCATTTAGTTTTTCGATGGCCTTCAAAAGCCTATTAAATACTGTGGTGAGATCAGAAATTATGAAAAAATGTAAATTTTGGCAGCTCATGCCACTTTAAGGAAGGAGTAGAAATTCGGTTATTTTCTGATTTCCTTGGAGATCAGAGTTTATAATCGTTTGTGTCAAACCTTTTTTATATCCAGCAAAATGCATAAAGATCAGACTCTGGCTGTATCCAAATTCTAAGCATTCTAAGCACTAAAATGATTTATTCTATCAAATCAATTCTACCTGCTACATGAATATGTATAGGAATTTTAAAAAGTATGCCGATGAACAATAATCATATTGAAAATGAAGAATACCAGAGGTTCATATCTCACATGTAATGTTGTACGCTTTATACATGCTATGATTACCATGCAGGGACCTGTTTCACAAAGCGGCGTAGATGTATTTTTTGCGTAACTTTCATACTAACGTATCTCTACAGCATGGGTTGTTATGGCAGTTACCTGAAAACTTACGCTACGCCGCTTTGTGAAACGGCGTCCAGGTTAATAAAGGGATCTATTGTCGCATAATGCACAAAGATGACAAATAATTGATATACCTGTATGTGGCCGAGAGATGCCCCATTTTCTATAACACTGTTCCTAACTATGCCACTCAAATAAATCACAAATAGAATAAACTGTGGCGGACAAAATCCATTCAATTAGACGGAAACCTGAAATCTCTTTACTCGAAACATGGAACAAGATACCTAGGTGATATATTATCTACTCTTTATGTAAGTTAATGCAGGCATGGGCACATTTTAAAAAACTATATTTCGGTTACTCTTGGATTTTTATGTTCATTTCCTTGTTATTTCTTACAAGATTATAAAGTTACAGAAACAAACGGTTAAAACATCAAAAGTTTAAACTATTATAGAAATTACTGGTATTATTCCACAAGTTTTGTTTATTCATAACATTTTGATACATAAACCGTCTGTCAATCCAGCACATTACGAATTCTTTTCTACTTAAAATGATATTCGAGTTTGTTTTCTTCTTTCTGTCAACTCTTAGGAATTCTACAAAACTTCCAGTAGAGACAAACTCGTTACAAGTAAACGCCCCTTGGTCAACACAGTCGACTATTCTTGACTGTTCATTTATATTCAAAACGCATTTATACAAATATCAAAATCCAATAACTTTATATTTTTTTAATGATTTTATAGTCTTCTGAAAATGTTTTATTTTAAGATTTCACTAAGCTTATTCGACCTTTCTTCAATAGCAGAATGCCCATCGTCAGTTAGAACATCACCTACGCGTTGATTATGCCAAAGGGCACAAGATCAATGTAAAGATCATTGAGCGATAGCACAGCTCTCAGATACCGTTGAGATTGACGGTTCATGATTGTAAACCTTTAATTCATATTAACCTGGCGATCCAAAGGTTTATGAATTCATTTGGTCCACCGATTAACGTCGAATGAATACAGTTGTAAATAGCCTTAGTTTCAAATAGCAGTGTTAAAGCTAAAAACAGTTGGCCTTATATACCGACAACATTTAGATCCATAAGTGCCCACAATAGATGAGGAATCAATGCCACTGATTAGCTTCGAGTGTGTTATTTCAATGGTGACATTGATTTTCTCCGAGTACAACAATATAACAGATAAAAGCTCTCCCGCGAAGAAACATTTCCTTTGAATACGGAAAGTAAAAAAATACTTTCACCTGTCGTGTAATGAACTTTCCATATTAGTGAAAAATCTTGAAGTTGTATCAATGATAAACGTGTTTCGTTGTTAAACTTTCTAGACGGACGAATTACCGGTTGCGGCTAAACACAAGGCAATTTTGTGTGAAGTAAAAAGTTACAAACTAACATAACTAATGAAATGAGAGGCAACAATAAATGTCCAATCGTATTAACTATTGAGTTATTGCTAGTGCAATGAATAAAACATACAGAAGGATCAATACAGCGATTTAAACTCAAAATACACGCAATTTTCATTCTACGTCTAAATTCCACAAGAGACTAGAACATCGACTCCCTACTAAAAAGACATTTCCGATTGATCAGCCTTCATATCTGACTTAACATGAAGGCTTTAGGATAAATATAAAATCTTTGGAACCAAACAGATGGTTTCTTACATAACTATGTGTAATTTCATCGATACACGTATAATGGAGTACCCTGTGACGTAGTTCGGCTCAATGTCGCCTCTGATCCCTAATGATCCCACAGAGTGAACAGACCAATAAACAGGTGAATTTGTGTTGAGCTTTCAGAAGGTTCGCTTGTTCGTGACACGTTGAACAAACGATACCATAAGTGTTCAAGGGAGGTTATTGCTGTGGCCATGCACATTATCTACCTTAAAATATGGCAGCTTAATTACTATATGTTTGACTGTCTTTAGTGGCATTAGAAGGTGGTATAGATGAATAACGTAAGACTTTCGTATAGGTGACACACTTCTAGGTTTATTTAAATTGGCATGAGCTGCCAAAATTCATACTTTATTCTGATTGCCACGACAGTATGAGGTTTTGAAGGCCATCGAAAAACTAAATGATTGGCGTTGGAATGAGGAAAATCCATACAGCATGTGGCCTGTACGAACCAAAAACCTGTGCGAAAAGCAAACAAAATTTAAATAACCGAGAAGACCATTCATTCCTTCTAAGCCAAAGTTAGTTCAAAACAATACTGTATCGTACATTTTCGAGACTAGACGCACTAAAAGCTTCTAAATTATACGTCTTGAGAAAAATAGCCAATAATTTCAACATTCTGTTTTACCGTCAAAATATCAATATTTGCGCAGCTCATGCCACTTTAATGATGACTTTTCTGTCTTTCTCCGAAGCCTGTTTACGATTTGAAAACAGTCTTCGGAGAAAGACAGAAACGTCATCATAAAATAAACTTAGAAGTGTGTCACCCATACGAAAGTCTTACGTTCTTCATCTATATGTTTGTTGCTTGTCTCCATGGTTATTTTAGACAAGAAGATTTTCCCTGTGCCCGTGTGTTAAGTGATCATAAATATATGTTTGTTAATTACTTTCTTAATCATTGTGAACACATTACGTTCTTGGAGACTTTCTGCAATGCTACAAAGAACGTACAGTATCTAGGTTTATGGTAGGACAATCGATCTGTTCATTTGGCTTTCAATTCTTAATCATTCATTGACAGGTACTATAGACATTCTACCTAATTTGAATCCATCAAATTACTTATTTAGAACCCAAGGATATTTCAGACCGTTTTAAACTGTGTACTCATTCCTCCGCCCATTAAAATTTGTCACACCAAATGACAGTTGATCTTTGCAATTAAAATATAATAGGCTGTACTTGTATGGATATACACTGTAATTCTATTTCCCTATTAAAAGCAGTGTTTCGACTCACAACATCCTCCTTAATTCTTGTTCAGTCAAATGACTGGGTGATTGTTTTCAGTCGGAAACATGACACGTAGATGTCATAGACCTAACCTGGTCGTCTGACGAATACAAAATGGTTTCCCGTCTAATATAACCGTCAAATTCTTCATCTTAATTATGTCAAATTTTTCGTATCAATGATATCAACCCAAAAACAGAGCTCTAGATCGATGTCAAAACTCTATTTAAGTGTATTAATTAAGACAAACGGTTGTGTTGTTTAGGGAAACTTATTACCTCACACAGAGTCAAAGAATTCGTATAAAATAGTTATGCTCTGAGAGTTCGTTCTACCTGGGACCTCGGAATACACAACACGGGTTTCGGATATTCTCGGTGCGGATCGGAATGCGTCACGGGGTGTCTGGGACAAAACATAGCCAGCCAAACAGGCTGCTAGTGGACTGACTATAACACAAAGGCGTTTCATATCCCTTTCATATTTATCCCAGGTTCTACTGTGTAAATTGCAAAAGTCTTTACTTTGTCTAGTTATATCATCATGTCATAAACCTTCTCCTCGAATTAACCGAGGCTATAAATCAAGTACTGATAAAATACGCTAAGGGGTATTAATATACAATTATTGACTCTCGTGCCAGTTAATATGATGTTATAATGACCTGGACAACTTATATTGACCGATGCCGAAGGCAGAGGTCAATATAAGTTTTCCCGGTCATTATAACCATCATATTAACTGGCACGAGAGTCAATAATTGTTTTATTATATATCAAGTTAGCGTATATATTTATTCTAAACCTTCACAGAATTTCAGGCAGATGTTAATTTACATAATTCACTTAGCATAGTACATAGGCATTACAAATGCAATGGGTTAAATTAAATCATGTGGATTACGTTTCAATGCTCAAATCTGATGTCATCGGAATGATGTCATAGTAATAAAGCTACACTAAAAACAAATTACGTTGCACATCAAAGAGAATGTGACATCAAATCTTATATTAACCAGCAAGTCATGTAATATAAGATAATATTAACTGTCATGTGACCGCCTATTGACCAATGAAATTGCAACACTCACTCCAGTTATATAATAATATGCATTTACATCGATGTACTTCAGGCGGATTGAATATTCGTAGGGGAAAAACCAGTAAACGTTTTTAAGAATTGTGATGAGCTCAGAAACGCTCCAAAATCTGTATGTGTTTCTTAGTAGAAATATTTTGTTGTATAACCTACTTGAACAAATCAATCCTACTTGTAAATAACAACAAGCACCCTTAAACTGAATATCTATCAATGTGGTAAAACAATAACGTATAAAATACTAATGATATATTTAACATAATCAAGTTATGATAAAACACTAAAGTGTAAAATGCTAATGATATATTTATTATACCCAAGGTGTGATACAACACTAAACTGTGAATACTGATTTTTTTCTTTTAATAACTGATTTGCATGTTCTGAAGGCTCTTCGTCAATCGCAATAATTTATTAAAGCTGAGTTTTGTCTCTTTTAATTTGTAGGTACATCGGATGACATTTCCGAAATAACGGACTACCTGTGTGTTTCCGGTTTAAAATCCATCACCATGGAAACTCTACAACATCACGGGATTACCTGTGTCATTAATACAGCCGCTGAGATTACCCCATTAAAGGATTCAGAAATACACAACCTAGAATATATGCATGTACCTCTCAGGGATGAAGACGATGAAAGGTTGTTATGTAATCTGGACACATGTGTGGCCAAAATACACACGGTGAGATTTCGAGGAGGAAAAACTTTAGTCCACTGCCTGTGTGGCGTCAGCCGATCAGTCAGTGTCTGTGTCGCCTACCTGATTAAATATGGCGGCATTTCCGGTAGAGATGCACTCAAAAAGATTCGCTCTGTTCGACCGGAAGCGGATCCTAATTCTGGATTCTGGAAGCAGCTGTGTGAATATGAAAAGTTTATTGGTCATCACATGATTAATCACCACTTCCCGTCTGTCAGTGATAAAACGTTATTGTGAAGCAGTGACAAGAATATTAATTCCTTCAGCCCTTCTACGTCACCCATTTGCCTTTTGGATAACGTTCCCTATCGTTAATGTTAACAACGTATTTTTCTGTTACTTGCAATATTCCAGTGAAACGTTTGACTTTTCTGAGAGACTTACATATCACTTACGATCGAGACTTACGATTACCTTTTCTTATGAATGGAAACTATTAAGGAAATTCCCATCTGCTCAGTGGGAAATTACAAAACAGTAGGCTATTCTTTTGTAAAAACATTGATATAACCTCATTATTTACCTATTTCTAGACATTAAAACACACCAGCTCAAGGAAAATCTTTTTGACTAAAATAACCATAGATACAAGTTTCTAGTTTTATTAAAAATAATTTAGACCTTTAAACCCAGTCATTGTTTGTTGTACGAAACAAAACCCATGATATTTTACCAGGGGGAAGACAGAAAAGAGTTTGGCTTCAGTCAGTTATTTTGTTACTTTGTCAGATGTTATATTTTGACAAAGCCGTTCTGATCTTCAGCTATGACAAGAAGTCCGGTAAACTGAAATTGAACAAAATACGGTTATGGGAAAAGAACGTGAAAATATGTCATTTGTTTCCTAGGAAGAAGACAGACAAGGGATTGTTGGCTCCCTTACCTGGTCCAAGTTCAAACCCAAACGGCAAACAGTTTGTATTATTCATTATTCAGTCATAATATTCAAACCACTTCAAAAGCATAAACCAAAGCAGTTGCGACTGTGTGTGATAAATAACGAAAGTTCCTAAACTATTTGCCGCAGAAATACGCTGATCCTTTATGGCCATTTTATTCATATACCTTTATATGTGTTTTACAAAGCACTTTTCCTTTGTCTTAATTCTTGCACAGTGCCTTTTTTCTTAAACTTTTCATCGAATTTTACACGAAAATTTCTTTGTATTGTACATAAGAATCTTCTTCCTACTATTCTTACATGTTTTATAACTTACGAATGTATATGCACGAACAATAAACATATCACTAATGTAAAGCACATAATTTTTACATTTTTCAATGATCTCTCTTTTTTTTTTTTTTCCTTTCCTTTTCCATTTGTTGCCAACCGATTACTATGATTACTATGGTTTTACTCAGCAATCCTAGATTGTTTCACATATATACTATACAGTTGCCACTTTGACCTATTGCCATTTGACCTAAACCTTTGTATTTCAAATAACCTTTTAGGTAAAGATTCACTCCAAAAATTGGTTCATGAAAATCTTACATAAGAACAAAAAAACTGTTGTTTATTCAAAGTGGAAACTATTTTCCGTCTAGTTGAAGTTTTATTCATCCTTGGAAAAAGCAAAACACAAAGGTTCAACAAGCTTATGGGTAAAGGAAACCGTAACTGGTTATGCCAATAAAGTGGTAGAATTTGTACAAGCCCTTTGATGGTCCTATTTTAAAGGACCCATTATGGTTTTTGTTCATACTGAAATAAGCTTTAATAACAAAAATGCAGAATTTCGTTCGTCGAACAAAATACCTTGCTTGTCTTCTGACCTCGGTGAATCGGTTCCAGTTAAGCCTTTTATTTCTAAGTATTTGGCCGGGCCTCCGCGGCTCAGTAGGTAGAGCGTTGGACGCTCAATCCGAACAGCCTTCCACCAATGGGTCGCGGGTTCGATTCCCACTCAGTCCAAAAAAATTGGAAAATTTCCTGACTGGGTTTTCACTCGAACGACCTATGTGGGATGGTTGCCAGTTACCGACGGAAGGTCGTGGGTTTCCTCCGGGCATAGAGTCCGGTTTCCTCCCACAATCAAACTGGCAACGCCGCCATATAAGTGAAATAATCTTTAGCGCGGCGTAAAACACCAAACAATCAATCAATCTAAGTATTGGACAGATTATTGAATTTCCTAATATCAAGACCGTTTTTTTTTCTCACATGGCTGCGGTTTTCTTCCATTACAAGCCCTCCTTTTGTATGTGCGTTGAAAGTAAAAAAGCAATATGATATGTTCCGGTCATATTGACAAACAATATATCATTGTGTAGAAAGCAATACAAATCTTACAGAAACAGCTGTGTCGATTTGGTGATTCAATTTAGTATCCATTTGTACTCTCGCTATTTGTTTCTCTAGGTTTTGTCCTCATGATTGGGTCGATTTACAAACATGTACACATCATGACAAACAGTATGTTTTGTTCACACTCATTCGAAACAATGCTATAGAAATTTTCCTAATCATATTGCGTCGAGTAGCAGTCCTCTTAAACACTCGATTTCTTTGAAATGTAACATATATACATCACCAGTGTTGCATCCCTCAAACTGTTTTGCATCTTACTATATTGTACAAAGAGCTTAGATAAAAATGATAAATTTTAAACCAGGCTTTTGTTAATACCTAGAGAACAGTTCATCGGCTATAACATGAAGGCGCATGAGGAATATGTGCTTAACAATTGCATGAAACTATAGTGAAGTATATGGTGAAATCTCAAAATTTAATGTTGACAGAACTGTAACGTGGTTGTTTGACGGGCAGTTAACGCCACTTCCCTTGCAATGCTCCCTTCAATTCCTGCAACTTTTGTGGAGGAGGATCCCGACATTGAATCCTGTACCGTAAAAAATCACCCATAAATCCCAGGTGATTCAGATCAGGGCCCATTGCTGGCCATGGAATGTCCCGGGGCCTGTTTCACAAAGCGGCGTAGATGTATTTTTTGCGTAGCTTTCATACTTATGTATCTCTACAGTATGGGTTGCTAGGGCATTTACGTAAGAACTTTCAATACGCCGCTTTGTGAAACAGGGTCCAGGACACCATTGGTTTGGATAAACTGGGTCACATCTCTTTAACGATACGACGAGCGTTAAAATCCATAGTTAGTGGTCTGGTAGCTAATGGATGATTACCAAAATATGCAACCACAACTTGATGGCGCACTTTCTTTTTTCGTGTGCGATTGTCTGTTAATTAAGGACGTTTGATTAGGCGTCGGACACTCTGCGTTTCAAGGTAGAACTGTAAGCTTACTAGCCTAAGCAAACTTCTGTCATCTCTATCTTGCGTGATCTGTGTGTGGTTACTTGTGCAATTCGTTGGTTAATGTCTTCGGATCAAATGGCTTACGGTAGAGAAGTCACATTCAATTCTTCTTACTTTAATATGCATCCCCTTGGAGACAAGTCAGGCGCAGTGCACGTCAAAACCCTGTCACTTTTCTGCTTCGTTCATTTGTTTACGCGACGTTTTCTGTTTCAATGGATAAGGCTACCATACAAACCGGTTTTATAGGCACTATTGGCCATAAGAAGACACTGCATTGTGTGAAATGCATGTCACATGCCTTTGAAGTTCCAGATAGCTACGTTTGTGTGCCTGCGTTCCTTGTGAAAACAAAGCGGATCCAAACCCAGATACCGATTAAATAACTACTTTCAAGAGCAGTTTTGAAAGATTTAGATTTTGCTATTTTATTTGGGGATGCAACACTTTTTGCTATGTATTTAACTACGTCTTTTGATATTCAAGTTTAAATCTTTATCGGACATAGACTAAAATCTACGAAACTACGAAAATGTCATTTTCAGCAATATCCTCATAAACAGATTGGTGAATTACCCTCAACCTCCATCGAATGCTGTCTCACTAGAGGGATTTGAATTGAATTGATAGACAAATCAACCCATGCAAAATCTCGGTGGAAGTTGATCAAAACAATTAGCAGACGAGACTTTTCATCTGTTTCCTAAACAGAGGGCTGGTTGTCTGTAATGTCCAGACGTAGTCATCAATACGGGTGTACTGAATAGCCTGCTGGGTTAAGTACAGGGTCAACAGTTTCAGTGATCTACATGTGAATACTATCCACCCAGCATGAGCTGCCAAATATTGGGAAAAGTTCATTGAAAGAAGAATTAACTTAAGTTATTTGTTAGTCATTAAGGTGGCTTAACTTACGCCTGTCGCAAATGTATGTGCAACGATTGAAACTAACGCATATGTCGCAACTCTATTCTGCATTTAGGCCAAAGCGTAACTTCACGCCAACTAAGTAAAACAGGGCTCAGAGTTTCATAAAAATTCTTGTATGCTGGTATCGCATAGTGACATTTGCAAAAGATACAACAATATTACCATAAGGTTCATCATGGAAGTCCCGATCTTCATGCACCCTTTACCGATGGACTAACAAAGTACTTAGCCATATTGATTCATCCAGAGAATTTCCAGACGACTGCCTTTTCTTGTAAGAAGCAGGTGGAACCCTGTCTGGTAATTGCTCGTGTCAATTACCAGCTTAATGATTCTATGTGATTTAACCATGCTGTACCAGACAATAAATTGATAAAATCCACCCAGTATACATTGTATGCTGCTCAATGTATAGGCTGCTCTGTGCGTAGACACCATGAGCTGTTGATGTTTTTTTGTTATTAAGGAAACTTAATCAAAGAATTCAGGTGTTTATAATTAAAAGTTTTGATACGGTTGGTCTAAAGAGGAAGTCACACTCGCCGCGAAAGTGCAGAGTACTGTTTACATAAAAAAACAGTGGTCAGATTTCTGTATTTTTCCCAGACAGAAAAAGTTGGAAACTTTCTTTTTACCAGAAATTAACAGTTTTGGCATCATTTAGTATTTTTAATTTGAAATTGAAAAACAGATTGTTTTTGTAAACAAACTCCGAACCTGAGCATGCGCACAAGCGCCCTAATGTTTTGAGGTGTGTGAGCGATCTAACGACACAGCATAATTTTGCAAACTTTATCTTACGATCGTGTAAGAGGGACTACAAATATAAAAATTCTTATGAAGTATCTTCATTTTGATATCAACGCACGTACGAATAAAGGGTCTATGGTCAAAGGAACCACTATTTGGGGGCGAGGGCGTGGTATCTTCCGCCTCAGACCCTTTATTCAGCAATTAACAGACAGGTCACCATGACGCCATTTATTTATATTCTAATGCATATCGTACAGTATTTAAATTTTATCAATTACAGAAAGGAGAATGCAACCCTTTACAACCTGCATAAGATTGTTTTAGACTTTCCCAAGAGTAACCAGAGCCAAAAAATGTCCTGGAGCAACCCAAATGCAAAAAGTATAACGGGGGAAATCAGTGCCGACAACTCAAATGCGATGACGTCAATAGCCTGGAACGATATGACGTGTCGAACACTGGTCTCTCTATCCCAAGTGTAATATCAATCAGCCAAGTTACCAAATGACATCATCACATTGGAATCTTCTGACGTGTTTGAACAAAGCTGTCACTCAGAGCTTTAGCTCAAGAATTGTTCTACACAAACTCCACCCTGATTTTTTTAACTCAAAGTGGTTTAAACCTGCAAGATTACTTTATTGTCTCGGGAAATGGGCCTATCTCTATACTGTTAAACGAGATGAGGGTTCTTTATCTTATGGAGCAAACTAAGGCTTCTGTCCAATTAACAACACAGCCATGCATACAAGTTTGGTCTTACCAAGTAAACATATGAATTCGTAATGTAATTCATAAAGGTATTGGGGTGAAGAGACTGTGTGAGGAAACCGTTTCCATGGCCATTTCATTATCTCCATTCATACCAGATTAATTATACAGAAGGCTTTGAATTTATAACAAACGCCAACAGCGTAATTGTTCTATGAAGATTTGACTTTGCCTAGAAAGGAGAACAAGAACGGATACTCAGAAAGCAGCTGACATAAATACGAATGCAGAAATGTCATTTCGGTCAATAAAATAAAGACGAGCTAGAGTTGACAGTCTGATTCATCATATTGACTTTCTTTGGGGTTTTCCTAAAAGATTCATTAATATTCAGGCAGTTTCAGGAATTAATTAATAGCGTATATCGGGATAAATTAACCGCTCTCTGTAAAACACGACCCGAGATCTGCAAGATAACCATCATTAATCATATTTCAGTTATTTTAGCTGGTTACCTGGGTAATGCAAAACTGGCGAAGGTTACGTCAGTTGCAACTGGTCAATTCTGTAAGCCTATGATCTTCTTTACGTCAGCTTGGTATGACAGAGCCCTAATATATTTGTAAACCGACGAATCTGAAAACTTGTTTGACTGGTGATACACAAGCTTCTGAGTTTCCTGTCATCAAATATTTGGCAACCGAAACAGAGATTCGTTAGTTTTTATGTAAGAGACAGCCAGCTTCATATAAAGTACAATTGTAATTTAGTCGGATTCCAACAAAAATGCTTTGTAGAACAATATTTTTCCATGTTATGAAGGCCGTTGGCTTTATCGCAGACATGTTTCCTATCATTAAATGCGCCAAACATGCTCATTTCTGTAATGTATTCCTAAAGTTGTTGAGCCAAAAACATTCTGTGCTATCACAAACTTATATCATGGAATGTTCACGCCCGTTGTCTTTGATTTTACATGCAGTTTAGGTGGTTCCTTATACTTTTTATTTCAGACTGGATGTTTGACCAATTCATCACCAGTTTGTCTCATTAAATGCTCACTAAAAGGAAATGGTGTTTAACGGTAATGTACTTCATAAGGTGACACCTGGCGGAAAGAGGGCTCAGACAATCTGACGTGTATGCCAGAATAACTAAGATGTTAGAATGTTATATTGACGGACAGAGGAACTTTTCTGTCTAAACTTTTCCCTGGAGACAGAATTCTCCTAGCCATATATTATCTCTAAATGGCTATCCACTCCAATAAAACTGGAAAGATTTTGAGACATAGTTATTTTCCATATGAAATGATATGTACGTTTAACTACACGGGGAAAATACCATTAACGGCCACAAAACACCATAAATGTTTAAATTCCACCCATGGCACTAAAAGGCCTCCGTAGTTCCACAATAGACATCCCACACAAAGCCCATTTATACTTGCCTCTTGTTTTATTGAGTATTTAAGTTATGTCTAGTTTTTTTTTTTTTTTTTTTTGGCGGGGGCGGATGGATTTTAAACCGGAAACACACAGGTATAATCCGTTATCTCCGATATACCATCCAATCTATCTGCAAATAGAAGCGGGTTGAGTTTAGTCTGAACACATTGTTACAATAATTGTATTACACTTGTTATGACCTTGAACACATTGTTACAATAATTGTATTACACTTGTTATGACCATGAACACATTGTTACAATAATTGTATTACACTTGTTATGACCATGAACACATTGTTACAATAATTGTATTACACTTGTTATGACCTTGAACACATTGTTACAATAATTGTATTACACTTGTTATGACCATGAACACATTGTTACAATAATTGTATTCCACTTTTTATGACCTTGAACACATCCTTACAATAATTGTATTTCACTTGTTATGACCTAGAACACATTGTTACAATAATTGTATTACACTTTTTATGACCTTGAACACATCCTTACAATAATTGTATTACACTTGTTATGACCATGAACACATCCTTACAATAATTGTATTACACTTGTTATGACCATGAACACATCCTTACAATAATTGTATTACACTTGTTATGACCTTGAACACATTGTTACAATAATTGTATTACACTTGTTATGACCATGAACACATTGTTACAATAATTGTATTACACTTGTTATGACCATGAACACATTGTTACAATAATTGTATTACACTTGTTATGACCATGAACACATTGTTACAATAATTGTATTACACTTGTTATGACCATGAACACATTGTTACAATAATTGTATTACACTTGTTATGACCATGAACACATTGTTACAATAATTGTATTCCACTTTTTATGACCATGAACACATTGTTACAATAATTGTATTACACTTGTTATGACCTTGAACACATTGTTACAATAATTGTATTACAATTGTTATGACCATGAACACATTGTTACAATAATTGTATTACACTTGTTATGACCTTGAACACATTGTTACAATAATTGTATTACACTTGTTATGACCATGAACACATTGTTACAATAATTGTATTACACTTGTTATGACCATGAACACATTGTTACAATAATTGTATTACACTTGTTATGACCATGAACACATTGTTACAATAATTGTATTACACTTGTTATGACCTTGAACACATTGTTACAATAATTGTATTACACTTGTTATGACCTTGAACACATCCTTACAATAATTGTATTACACTTGTTATGACCTTGAACACATTGTTACAATAATTGTATTACACTTGTTATGACCATGAACACATTGTTACAATAATTGTATTACACTTGTTATGACCTTGAACACATCCTTACAATAATTGTATTACACTTGTTATGACCTTGAACACATTGTTACAATAATTGTATTACACTTGTTATGACCATGAACACATTGTTACAATAATTGTATTACACTTGTTATGACCATGAACACATTGTTACAATAATTGTATTACACTTGTTATGACCTTGAACACATTGTTACAATAATTGTATTACACCGTTTATGACGTTGAACACATCCTTACAATAATTGTATTACACTTGTTATGACCTTGAACACATTGTTACAATAATTGTATTACACTTGCTATGACCTTGAACACATTGTTACAATAATTGTATTACACCGTTTATGACGTTGAACACATTCTTACAATAATTGTATTACACTTGCTATGACCTTGAACACATTGTTACAATAATTGTATTACACTTGCTATGACCTTGAACACATTGTTACAATAATTGTATTACACCGTTTATGACGTTGAACACATCCTTACAATAATTGTATTACACGTGTTATGACCTTGAACACATTGTTACAATAATTGTATTTCACTTTTTATGACCTTGAACACATTGTTACAATAATTGTATTCCACTTTTTATGACCATGAACACATTGTTACAATAATTGTATTCCACTTTTTATGACCACGGTTCTCCTTCGTTTTCCTATATTTCCTGACAATATTCTTGACGTTCCGACGCGGGGTGAGAGATACTAACTTCATTTGGACATTATATTTGACTAGTGTTTTCTATTACACAAAGCAGTCATCTTGATATCACGTCTTAGATATTGGGAATTATAGTCAAGTGTGTGTTTTGCAGCATCATAGTTATTTAGTTAATTACTACAGAAGCTTCTGATGAAAATCACAAGCCCACCTGTTCTGTTGTCAGCAGACACAGAGGAGTTATTGTAATTAATTGGCCACCTCGGGTAGAAGCTCTTCGGACGCTGTGTCATGGTAAATGTATGGACATAGATTAACTGTTCAGGTCTGTACCACTGATTTTCCTTCTATAGGGGAGGGGAGGGGGCTAATAATCTCCAATGTGCCTAATCATTTCAATTGCATCTAACCACATGTTCACGTTTGTCTCTTTAGTGGACCTGTCTTGTCTGGAATTAACGTGTGCAATAGTTATCGTAAAGGTCGCTCAATGGGTCGATCGTTAATCTATTTATTTGTCAAAATAGTTCAGAAATCAACTGAAACTTTCTTTTTCTCTGCCTGTACACGAGATTGTTCTATTATTTCGTTCTGAGACATTCCACGTATGACATTGGCTTTCTAATCGCCATATTTTTACAGGCTGGTCAGAAAACTAAACATTTCCTTCTGTGACTTGTTTAAGTGGCATTTAGAAGTTGAGCATAATAATGAAAGAAAGAAAACTCTTGCGTATGGATTTACAACTTCTTGGTTTATTGGGAACACGACGTTTCGGTGTAGCTCCTAACACCGTTATCAAGTGATGAGTAACAGATATGTAAGATGATTATTTATACTATATATTGTTTTAAGAGCTTGTTGTTATATGACTGTCTTTAGTGGCATTTAGAAGGTGGCATAGATAAATAACGTAAGACTTTCGTATGGGTAACACGAAGTGTGTTACCCATACGAAAGTCTTACGTTATTTATCTTGTTGTTATATCCTTTATCCTTTGTTATAGTTTAGTATAAATAATCATCTTACATATCTGTTACTCATCACTTGATAACGGTGTTAGGAGCTACACCGAAACGTCGTGTTCCCAATAAACCAAGAAGTTGTAAATCCATACGCAAGAGTTTTCTTTCTTTCATTATTTCCTTCTGTCTTCATTAACTTTTACATAAAGAAAGTCTTTGTTTTGTTAGTTCCGTCAGGCTTTATCCACCAAACGAAGCTAAATCATCCAGACAAGGGCTTCCAGAAACTCAATATTATTAGACAAAATCTATGTGAATTCTCCACTACACGCAGCTATGTCGATTGCCTGATCCTTTAAGAAGTTTCAAGAAAAATAAAGTTGCAATCAAGACACTGAATTCAAAAGAGTTCACCGTATCCTACAAAAACTAAAGGTACAAATGTAATCAGTATGAATTTTAACGGCCATAAAGATTTGTGTTCCTATCAAATGTGTCATGACTTGTGGGATTATGCTTGTTGCATAAAATAATTTTCAGCCAATTTTTTTATTATGTGTAAAATTGGACTACCGATTTGACTATAGGCTTAGTATTATTGGTTTTGAAAAAAAGGATTATAACACGTGATCCAACTCCCCTGAAAGGTAACTATTTTTGCATCTCTGTCACTGTTTTAAAGGAGGAGAAAACAAAAAAACAACATGCATCGTATTCATGTGTGTGAGTCTTGCATGTGGTTTACGGTGTGAAAATACAATGAAAATGAATCTACCCGACAAGCTCGTGCTCAATCGTCAGTGGAGCGCGCCATTGACGGTTTGAAATTGACCGGAAAAAGTATTAGTAGATTACTTCCCTTGCGAACTAATCATATCTTGTATGGTTAAAACCTGCAATGTCAGCGGTAAGACTACCTTTTTTAAAATTTCTATAACGGTCCCCACAAGTCGCGTAGACAGCATAGCAGCCTGTCACGTCTTTCCAAAAGGTTGATTTACTAGCCAGTGTAAATTTCAGAGCTGTTAGAGTGTTTATCTTCTCTTATTAGCGCGTCGAAATGATCAAAATTAACCTAGGTTTAAATGGGAGACTTTCAGAGTTGACCAATTTCTCTTACGCTAGTGAGTGACTGGTGGCCAGGCGTATGCTGATTGGCCGATCGAGACACACAGCTAAGCTCTGCTGTGAAGATGGCTGCCGAGTCAATTTAGACGTTCTCTGATAACGATTGTTAAAGGCACACTTGCCGCCGTAGCCTGTTTAAATTTGCTAAGAAAACCAATTTACATGAGCTTACTACGACTAATACCACTAAACTTAAACATAGGACACATAAAAGATGTCTAGTTAGCTTTAGACTGTAAAAATGGGGTGAAAAACAAACGAAGAATCGAAGCCTGATTACAACAACAGCGATCAGTGTGGGTCAACTTTCGTTTTGGATTACCCTCCTTTCAGGCCTTTGTATCTGGGGTTTACACTCAAACAATTATCAACAGGCTTTTCCAGTCGCTGTTAACCGATCGTCAGTCTGTATTTCTCAGATAAATAGGCCTACGTAAAATTACACTGTGCCGTTAGTTCACTCACTCGACTGAAACATAAAATCGCCAATAGGGGGCAGATCGGTTTGTTTACGTTCCGGGTACGTAACAATTCAAATTTTCAAATTCAAATTAAAAATACAAAAAGACGTCCAAACTTTTAAATTTTGGTAAAAATAGAAAGTTCCTAACTTATATTGTCTGGGAAAAATACAGAATACGGTCTTTCTTTTTGAATGTAAACAATATTCCTGATTTTCGCGGCAAGTGTGCCTTTAACTTTCTTATAGCACAGTTGGGCGAGGAAAAATCGTAGAAATATGGTTTTGGTACCGTTAGAAAGGAAAATGTGTCGCGCCTGTACTGTATTTACTTAGTTTTTTTCCTTTTCTTCTCCTTTAAACACAGGACGTAGTCAGCGTGGTTATCCTATAGCCTTTATCTTCTGGAGTCCATAGAAACTTAATCGGAGATGCCAATTTTCAACAACAATAGAACATTATGGTGACCTGGTCATGTGATCATTTACTTGGTCCAACTATAGTTCAAAGGTCATGTGGCAATGCAAATATTAGGCTACCAGATTTTGAAGAGTTTAGTAATTCACACTTTAAACCTTGAAACAATCTCAAAGAGACCCAGTTAAAATTAACGTAATCTAATTGTGAGATTAACAATGTTTCCTCTTTGTGTGTGGGTGGGTGAGAGGGGTGGAGGGTGATCTTTTGGTTGGCTGGTACTATTTTCGCCATATAGCCTTAGCAATTTTCCAAGGTACTTCAAACGCTGACCTTATTTTGGCAATAAGCATTTGATACAAAAAGTCCGTATTTTAGCAGCGCGTATAATCCAGACATACCTGTAGAATGCAAACGATAGTTCAGTAGTATAGCTTTGATGTTTTTCTCAACAATATATCGATTGTGTAATACTATCCAAGCAGGCATACAAATCCAATGATGGCACTATACACTACAGCGGCGTCGAGGTGTTCGTCACCTGCCAAGTGAAGATATCTCCACTTTTCAGGTACCTGGTTTAAAGTCAGTTCTACCATACAAGGATTTTTATCGACCAGGCCTGCGTATTGAAAACATCGGTCGCTTTATAATTCTTTTTTTCTGACAAAATCAAAACAACCTCAAAAAGCTCACCGGGGCGATCGCTTCTACAATCTGAGAATATGGGTAATTTATGTCCCGTTGTATTTCTTTGTTTAAGTGGATGGTTCCTTGATGCACAAGATTACCATTGCGTGCCGGAAATTGAAACATACAGTGACCCATAGAAGAGGGACAGGAGTCATTATCTTTAAACGGATTACCAAATGACTGTTCAATACTCACAGAGTCCTGAAACACAATACTTAGAACTAGCCGAATCGTTGGTTCCATTTAAACCTAGCATGCCGGAAATTGAAAAGTACAACCAACCATAAAGCTGTGACATGGGATAATTTATTCAACTGTATAACTGATTGCTTGATAATAATAAAAAAAACATCCATTAATAGCCTAAGGACTGCTAAATGTATGCCAGTACAAGTATAAATGTATATTTACTCAAGGCAATTTATATGTACTTGTTTAACCATACCGTCGACTAGCATGAATACAAAACCATCACTGTGAAAATAGCAGAAAACCTGTAGGTTGACTCGTGAAATTAAAAACCGTTTTAGCACAGACGTTTATGACTGAGTTTCCTCGAAATCCACGTCTGGGTTAAATCCTATTATTGAACCAATGAATCATATTTTATGAATGATAAACAAAGAATAAAAAGTCATTACCACATATTTTACGAAATGAAACTATTGACTCTTGAAACCGGGACTAAAATATGTCACTTACACAAAATTCCCTATATTTTTATGTTTATGATAGATTTCCTGCTAAAAGTGATAAACGGCATGGAGAACATTTTTCTTCTTATCAAATAAGCGTGTGATTTTTTGTATATTGTTCATATAGCAAAGCTTTGTAGTGTGTTCCTTTCCAGGTTTATGTACTTGCTGCTCATCTAGAATTTGGGTATTGATAGAAACTTTTTTAACATAAGGCGAATGTCAACGGTGAGAGTTGCCAGGTACTCGCCGAAGGTCGGGGGTTTCCTCCGGACAATGAGTCCGGTTTTTTTCTCCCACTAAACCTGGCAACGCGCCATATAAGTGATATAACCTTGAGTGGGCGTAAAACGTCAATCAATCAATCAATACGAAGCCTCAGTTTTAAGTACATGTAAACAAGCCGCTCTGGATGGTGGTAATAAATTCCTTATTTGACGCCCTTCCGTGGGAATACGGGTAGATGTTTGGTTTCTCACAGTAACATTTCCCCCAGGCGTATACGAGTAAACATATTACTGCCAGACACGAAATGTCTACACGTGTCAAATAACTAATAACGTACATTAGCGAGGAAGCTACATCTCATTTCTTAGCCATTGACTAAGTTACATTCCGTTACTTACCTGTAAAACATCTCGATCTTATTCACCATTGATTGGATTAAACAAATGAGAAAATGGCAGTGGCCTTGTGAGTGTGCTATAGAATTGATTCTAATTGTTATTATTCTTTAACGAGGGGATAACAAATACAGTGAATCCTTGTTTCAGTATGAACACCATTCTCTTATGTCCGTGAAGCTGTCACCCATTACCCATTACCCAGTTCCCGATTCAAAACTAGGTCAATATAGAGGATTAGTCCATTTAAAAATAGGGGTGAAAGCAAAAACACACGACATCATACATAAACCGCAATACAGCCTCAGACAAAACAGACGCAGATCAATTGGGTAATGGGAAACAGTCGAATTGGGCAATGGGCTACACAACGCCTACAAAGCGATAATACGCGAGCAGGGAAATGGGGGATGGACGAACTGGGTAATGGGTGACAGACAGGGGCGAATTGGGTAATGGGTAACAGTCGAATTGGGTAATGGGCTACACAACGCCTCCAAAGCGATAATACGCAAACAGGGAATAGTAAATTGACGAACTGGGTAAGGGGTGATAGGCAGGGGCAAATTGGGTAATGGGTAACAACCGAATTGGGTAATGACCTACACAACGCCTCCAAATCGATAATACGCGATCAGAGAAATGGGGGATGGATGAACTGGGTAATGGGTGACAGACAGGGGCGAATTGGGTAATGGGTAACAGTCGAATTGGGTAATGGGCTACACAAAGCCTCCAAAGCGATAATACGCAAACAGGGAATAGGAAATAGACGAACTGGGTAATGGGTAACAGGCAGGGGCGAATTGGGTAATGGGTAATGGGTGACAAGCGAATTTGGTAATGAGCTACACAACGTCTCCAAAGCGATAATACGCGAACAGGGAAATGGGGGATGGATGAACTGGGTAATGGGTGACAGACAGGGGCGAATTGGGTAATGGGTAACAGTCGAATTGGGTTATGAGCTACACAAAGCCTCCAAAGCGATAATACGCAATCAGGGAATAGGAAATTGACAAACTGGCTAATGGGTGACAGACAGGGCCGAATTGGGTAATGGGTAATGGGTAATAGTCGAATTGGGTAATGGGCTACACAACGCCTCCAAAGCGATAATACGCGAACAGGGAAATGGCCGATGGATGAACTGGGTAATGGGTGACAGATAGGGGCGAATTGGGTAATGGGCTACACAACGCCTCCAAAGCGATAATACGCGAACAGGGAAATGGGGGATGGATGAACTGGGTAATGGGTGACAGACAGGGCCGAATTGGGTAATGGGTAACAGTCGAATTGGGTAATGGGCTACACAACGCCTCCAAAGCGATAATACGCGAACAGGGAAATGGGGGATGGATGAACTGGGTAATGGGTGACAGACAGGGGCGAATTGGGTAATGGGTAACAGTCGAATTGGGTAATGGGCTACACAACGCCTCCAAAGCGATAATACGCGAACAGGGAAATGGGGGATGGATGAACTGGGTAATGGGTGACAGACAGGGGCGAATTGGGTAATGGGTAACAGTCGAATTGGGTAATGGGCTACACAACGCCTCCAAAGCGATAATACCCGAACAGGGAAATGGGGGATGGACGAACTGGGTAATGGATGACAGACAGGGCCGAATTGGGTAATGGGTAACAGTCGAATTGGGTAATGGGCTACACAAAGCCTCCAAAGCGATAATACGCAAACAGGGAATAGTAAATTGACGAACTGGGTAATGGGTGATAGGCAGGGGCGAATTGGGTAATGGGTAATGTGTGACAACCGAATTGGGTAATGAGCTACACAACGCCTCCAAATCGATAATACGCGATCAGGGAAATGGGGGATGGATGAACTGGGTAATGGGTGACAGATAGGGGCGAATTGGGTAATGGGTAACAGTCGAATTGGGTAATGGGCTACACAAAGCCTCCAAAGCGATAATACACAAACAGGGAATAGGAAATAGACGAACTGGGTAATGGGTGACAGGCAGGGGCGAATTGGGTAATGGGTGACAAGCGAATTGGGTAATTAGCTACACAATGCCTCCAAAGCGATAATACGCGAACAGGGAAATGGGGGATGGATGAACTGGGTAATGGGTGACAGACAGGGGCGAATTGGGTAATGGGTAACAGTCGAATTGGGTTATGAGCTACACAAAGTCTCCAAAGCGATAATACGCAATCAGGGAATAGGAAATTGACAAACTGGCTAATGGGTGACAGACAGGGCCGAATTGGGTAATGGGTTATGGGTAACAGTCGAATTGGGTAATGGGTAATGGGTAACAGTCGAATTGGGTAATAGGCTACACAAAGCCTCCAAAGCGATAATACGCAAACAGGGAATAGGAAATTGACAAACTAGGTAATGGGTGACAGGCAGTGGTGAATTGGGTAATGGGTGACAAGCGAATTGGGTAATAAGCTACACAACGCCTCCAAAGCGATAATACGCGAACAGGGAAATGGGGGATCCGAACTGGGTAATGGGTGACAGACAGGGTCGAATTGGGTAATGGCTAACAGTCGAATTGGGTAATGGGCTACACAACGCCTCCAAAGCGATAATACCCGAACAGGGAAATGGGGGATGGATGAACTGGGTAATGGGTGACAGACAGGGGCGAATTGGGTAATGGGTAACAGTCGAATTGGGTTATGAGCTACACAAAGCCTCCAAAGCGATAATACGCAATCAGGGAATAGGAAATTGACAAACTGGCTAATGGGTGACAGACAGGGCCGAATTGGGTAATGGGTAATGGGTAATAGTCGAATTGGGTAATGGGCTACACAACGCCTCCAAAGCGATAATACGCGAACAGGGAAATGGCCGATGGATGAACTGGGTAATGGGTGACAGATAGGGGCGAATTGGGTAATGGGCTACACAACGCCTCCAAAGCGATAATACGCGAACAGGGAAATGGGGGATGGATGAACTGGGTAATGGGTGACAGACAGGGCCGAATTGGGTAATGGGTAACAGTCGAATTGGGTAATGGGCTACACAACGCCTCCAAAGCGATAATACGCGAACAGGGAAATGGGGGATGGATGAACTGGGTAATGGGTGACAGACAGGGGCGAATTGGGTAATGGGTAACAGTCGAATTGGGTAATGGGCTACACAACGCCTCCAAAGCGATAATACGCGAACAGGGAAATGGGGGATGGATGAACTGGGTAATGGGTGACAGACAGGGGCGAATTGGGTAATGGGTAACAGTCGAATTGGGTAATGGGCTACACAACGCCTCCAAAGCGATAATACCCGAACAGGGAAATGGGGGATGGACGAACTGGGTAATGGATGACAGACAGGGCCGAATTGGGTAATGGGTAACAGTCGAATTGGGTAATGAGCTACACAACGCCTCCAAATCGATAATACGCGATCAGGGAAATGGGGGATGGATGAACTGGGTAATGGGTGACAGATAGGGGCGAATTGGGTAATGGGTAACAGTCGAATTGGGTAATGGGCTACACAAAGCCTCCAAAGCGATAATACACAAACAGGGAATAGGAAATAGACGAACTGGGTAATGGGTGACAGGCAGGGGCGAATTGGGTAATGGGTGACAAGCGAATTGGGTAATTAGCTACACAATGCCTCCAAAGCGATAATACGCGAACAGGGAAATGGGGGATGGATGAACTGGGTAATGGGTGACAGACAGAGGCGAATTGGGTAATGGGTAACAGTCGAATTGGGTTATGAGCTACACAAAGTCTCCAAAGCGATAATACGCAATCAGGGAATAGGAAATTGACAAACTGGCTAATGGGTGACAGACAGGGCCGAATTGGGTAATGGGTAATGGGTAACAGTCGAATTGGGTAATGGGTAATGGGTAACAGTCGAATTGGGTAATAGGCTACACAAAGCCTCCAAAGCGATAATACGCAAACAGGGAATAGGAAATTGACAAACTAGGTAATGGGTGACAGGCAGTGGTGAATTGGGTAATGGGTGACAAGCGAATTGGGTAATAAGCTACACAACGCCTTCAAAGCGATAATACGCGAACAGGGAAATGGGGGATCCGAACTGGGTAATGGGTGACAGACAGGGTCGAATTGGGTAATGGCTAACAGTCGAATTGGGTAATGGGCTACACAACGCCTCCAAAGCGATAATACCCGAACAGGGAAATGGGGGATGGACGAACTGGGTAATGGGTGACAGACAGGGCCGAATTGGGTAATGGGTAACAGTCGAATTGGGTAATGGGCTACACAAAACCTCCAAAGCGATAATACGCAATCAGGGAATAGGAAATTGACAAACTGGCTAATGGGTGACAGGCAGGGGCGAATTGGGTAATGGGTAATGGGTAACAGTCGAATTGGGTAATGGGCTACACAAAGCCTCCAAAGCGATAATACGCAAACAGGGAATAGGAAATAGACGAACTGAGAAATAGGTGACAGGCAGGTTCGAATTGGGTAATGGGTGTCAGGCGAATAAGGTAACGGGCTACACAACATCTTAAAAGCGATAATAAGCGAACAAGGTTAGAGCAAATCACACACACCCACCCGATCGTATTGATATGAGTTATATTAACCCTCATACACGGGTGTGTTATATGTGAGAGAGCACTACACACTTTACACGCTTTCCTCCACCAGTTAATTCTGGTTGTCATTATATACAATGTAAGTGAAATATTCTTGTGTAAAACGTAAGTCAACATTCAAAATCAACTTTTAAACACATTCTTTAGAAAGTGAAACATCATTTAGTAAAAATGGAACAAAATATAACATCAGGTGATGTACTTTATTTTGACCCTTGAACTCTTTGCTTTCTTATACTCAAACCATCCCCAATTTCCCTGTTCAAGTATTATCGCTTTGTAGGTGTTGTGTAGCTCATTACCCAATTCGCTTGTCACCCATTACCCATTACCCAATTCGCCCCTGCCTGTCACCCATTACCCAGTTCGTCTATTTCCTATTCTCTGTTTGCGTATTATCGCTTTGGAGGCTTTGTGTAGCCCATTACCCAATTCGACTGTTACCCATTACCCAATTCGCCCCTGTCTGTCACCCATTATCCAGTTCATCCATCCTCCATTTCCCTGATCGCGTATTATCGATTTGAAGGCGTTGTGTAGCTCATTACCCAATTCGGTTGTCACCCATTACCCATTACCCAATTCGCCCCTGCCTATCACCCATTAGCCAGTTTGTCAATGTCCTATTCCCTGATTGCGCATTATCGCTTTGGAGGTTTTGTGTAGCCCATTACCCAATTCGACTGTTACCCATTACCCAATTCGCCCCTGTCTGTCACCCATTACCCAGTTCGGATCGCCCATTTCCCTGTTCGCGTATTATCGCTTTGGAGGCGTTGTGTAGCCCATTACCCAATTCGACTGTTACCCATTACCCATTCCCCAATTCGCTTGTCACCCATTACCCAATTCACCCCTGCCTGTCACCCATTACCCAGTTCGTCTAATTCCTATTCCCTGTTTGCGTATTATCGCTTTGGAGGCTTTGTGTAGCCCATTACCCAATTCGACTGTTACCCATTACCCATTACCCAATTCGCCCCTATCTGTTACCCATTACCCAGTTCATCCATCGGCCATTTCCCTGATTGCGTATTATCGCTTTGGAGGCTTTGTGTAGCTCATAACCCAATTCGACTGTTACCCATTACCCATTACCCAATTCGCTTGTCACCCATTACCCAATTCACCCCTGCCTGTCACCCATTATCCAGTTCGTCTATTTCCTATTCCCTGTTTGCGTATTATCGCTTTGGAGGCGCTGTGTAGCCCATTACCCTATCCGACTGTTACCCATTACCCATTACCCAATTCGGCCCTGTCTGTCACCCATTAGCCAGTTTGTCAATTTCCTATTCCCTGATTGCGTATTATCGCTTTGGAGGCTTTGTGTAGCTCATAACCCAATTCGACTGTTACCCATTACCCAATTCGCCCCTGTCTGTCACCCATTACCCAGTTCATCCATCCCCCATTTCCCTGTTCGCGTATTATCGCTTTGGAGGCGTTGTGTAGCTCATTACCCAATTCGCTTGTCACCGATTACCCATTACCCAATTCGCCCCTGCCTGTCACCCATTACCTAGTTTGTCAATTTCCTATTCCCTGTTTGCGTATTATCGCTTTGGAGGCTTTGTGTAGCCCATTACCCAATTCGACTGTTACCCATTACCCAATTCGCCCCTGTCTGTCACCCATTACCCAGTTCATCCATCCCCCATTTCCCTGATCGCGTATTATCGATTTGGAGGCGTTGTGTAGCTCATTACCCAATTCGGTTGTCACCCATTACCCATTACCCAATTCGCCCCTGCCTATCACCCATTACCTAGTTCGTCAATTTACTATTCCCTGTTTGCGTATTATCGCTTTGGAGGCTTTGTGTAGCCCATTACCCAATTCGACTGTTACCCATTACCCAATTCGGCCCTGTCTGTCACCCATTACCCAGTTCGTCCATCCCCCATTTCCCTGTTCGGGTATTATCGCTTTGGAGGCGTTGTGTAGCCCATTACCCAATTCGACTGTTACCAATTACCCATTACCCAATTCGCTTGTCACCCATTACCCAATTCACCCCTGCCTGTCACCCATTACCCAGTTCGTCTATTTCCTATTCCCTGTTTGCGTATTATCGCTTTGGAGGCTTTGTGTAGCCCATTACCCAATTCGACTGTTACCCATTACCCATTACCCAATTCGCCCCTATCTGTCACCCATTACCTAGTTCATCCATCCCCCATTTCCCTGTTCGCATATTATCGCTTTGGAGGCGTTGTGTAGCTCATTACCCAATTCGCTTGTCACCTATTACCCATTACCCAATTCGCCCCTGCCTGTCACCCATTAGCCAGTTTGTCAATTTCCTATTCCCTGATTGCGTATTATCGCTTTGGAGGTTTTGTGTAGCCCATTACCCAATTCGACTGTTACCCATTACCCAATTCGCGCCTGTCTGTCACCCATTACCCAGTTCGGATCCCCCATTTCCCTGTTCGCGTATTATCACTTTGGAGGCGTTGTGTAGCTTATTACCCAATTCGCTTGTCACCCATTACCCCATTTACCCCTGCCTGTCACCCATTACCCAGTTCGTCTATTTCCTATTCCCTGTTTGCGTATTATCGCTTTGGAGGCTTTGTGTAGCCCATTACCCAATTCGACTGTTACCCATTACCCAATTCGCCCCTATCTGTCACCCATTACCCAGTTCATCCATCGGCCATTTCCCTGTTCGCGTATTATCGCTTTGGAGGCGTTGTGTAGCCCATTACCCTATTCGACTGTTACCCATTACCCATTACCCAATTCGGCCCTGTCTGTCACCCATTAGCCAGTTTGTCAATTTCCTATTCCCTGATTGCGTATTATCGCTTTGGAGGCTTTGTGTAGCTCATAACCCAATTCGACTGTTACCCATTACCCAATTCGCCCCTGTCTGTCACCCAGTACCCAGTTCATCCATCCCCCATTTCCCTGTTCGCGTATTATCGCTTTGGAGGCGTTGTGTAGCTCATTACCCAATTCGCTTGTCACCCGATAGCCATTACCCAATTCGCCCCTGCCTGTCACCCATTACCCAGTTCGTCTATTTCCTATTCCCTGTTTGCGTATTATCGCTTTGGAGGCTTTGTGTAGCCCATTACCCAATTCGACTGTTACCCATTACCCAATTCGCCCCTGTCTGTCACCCATTAGCCAGTTCGTCCATCCCCCATTTCCCTGCTCGCGTATTATCGCTTTGTAGGCGTTGTGTAGCCCATTGCCCAATTCGACTGTTTCCCATTACCCAATTGATCTGCGTCTGTTTTGTCTGAGGCTGTATTGCGGTTTATGTATGATGTCGTGTGTTTTTGCTCTCACCCCTATTTCCAAATGGACTAATCCTCTACATTGACCTAGTTTTGAATCGGGAACTGGGTAATGGGTAATGGGTGACAGCTTCACGGACATCATTCTCTTTAAATCTAAACTATTCTTACGTTAAAATTGCGCCCCACTTAACCCTGGAAAGCTTGCAACATCACTATATATCTCACACAGGGCCTCCGCATATCCTACCATTGAGTGTTCGTTTATTCCTTCCGAGGGACAAAAAATAACTATAAAATACATAATACTTTCTGTTTTGCAGGCCAGGTTACATTAACGCAAGAGCACATGTTTGACTATTTTTATAAACCGGAGATTTTAATAGCGTTCCGAAGAATAGAAAATGGAAATAGAAATTGGTTATCGGTTACGGTTGTTTGGACTTGAATGTCTTTACAACCATTTCACTCAGTTCTTTCGGTTTCCTACCCTGTCATCAATTGGCTAAATCTAGGGAAACACGTCATGCCAGAGAGGGGAAGAGTTCGCTAACCAGGAAATAACAGTAATTATGACAGACAATAACACGCTTCTAAGAAAAACAATGTTCATGATAGAAGAGACTGTCTAATTATTGCTGACAAGTTACCCAAGTTAATGGAATAGTTGACAAGAAAATGACTCAAAAGATAAACGGTATAAAACGCGGGTTCTTTGGAGGGAAACATTAATTTTACACAGCAGAGAAAACAATATTCTGTGGTCTGTATTAATCAATCTCATGAAGACCTAATCATTTATCTGGTTTTCGCCACAGCTATATTCAGAAAACGTGATGGTTATATTCATCTGTATGTATTTCTGGCAACCGTGTCACTTATGACGGCTATTAACATTAATCTGAGATTGATACAACTGTGATGGATATAAAGCTCCATTGACAACCGCCAGTGATAGCTTGAAATCCCACCTATTGGAAAAACCCGCCCGTACAGCGTTGACAGTGTATTTGTTTTGCTAAAAATTAGTCCAAATGCTGGTGTTAAGCGGTTATTCATAAAAATGCTGTAACACACAGTTTATAACCTTGTTGTTTGCTAGTTGTAGGTTATGAGATGGAGTTTATAACATTGTTGTTTGCTAGTTGTAGGTTATGAGATGGAGTTTATAACCTTGTTGTTTGCTGGTTGTAGGTTATGAGATGGAGTTTATAACCTTGTTGTTTGCTGGTTGTAGGTTGTGAGATGGAGTTTATAACCTTGTTGTTTGCTAGTTGTAGGTTATGAGATGGAGTTTATAACCTCGATGTTTGCTAGAAGTAGGTTATGAGATGGAGTTTATAACCTGTTGTTTGTTGGTTGTAGGATATGAGATGGAGTTCATAACCTTGTTGTTTGCTAGATATAGGTTATGAGATGGAGTTTATAACTCAACATTGTCAGTCAACATGGCGGACGGAGGCAAACGTGTGTTGGAGACCAGTCAAACATCAACCAGTACACCTATTCCTAGAGCTCGAAAGAAACTGAAATTTAGAGACTTAAGCAAACAAAGTGTCACAGAATATCTCGGTCTATCGGGCGACGCGGATTTCGACCTTCTTTCCGAGGAAAACATTGAAGAAATTGTACTTACTCGTATAAACGAAAATCTCACTCGGAAGAAAATGGCGATCGCTGAGGAAAGGCGAAGTGAACAAGCTGATAGCACCCCAGCGGTCGACGCCCTGGGAATCGCCAGTCAGGTAACAAGTCAACTTGTACCCATTATTACTAGTGCTATATCCGAGGCAGTTTGTCGTGCAGTTAAATCTGTGGTTTCTTCGACGATTACAGAACTGTCGCAAAGTTTATTGAAAGTAAATGAAAATTTGACGAATAACACGACACGCTCCCTATTATCAATACGATACGAACAGGACAAACTGGAACAATACTCTCGACGCGAGACAATAAGAATACAAGGACTGCCAGAGGAGGACAATGAAAACATTAAAACGAAAGTCTTACATTTATTTAACTCTATGATCGATTCTGTGAATGCGTCCGACATATCAGCTGTTCATAGAAATGGTAAAAAACGTGGAGATAAACCCAGAAACGTTCTCGTAAAATTTATGTCCCGACGAGTGAAACCAAAAGTTATGGAGAAAAGGAAGACCCTGAGAGACTCTGGAAATGAAATGTATCGGACTGTTTACTTAAATGACGATCTCACCCCCCTGCGCTCTAAGCTTCTATATGTGACCAAAAATTGCGATAGTGTTGAAAGAGCCTCTACATTCAACGGTAAAATATTCTGTAACCTAAAAAAGACCCCCGGACGACCCTATGACCCAAAGCCTGTCGTTATAGAGACCCCTGACGACTTACTCTCCCTTGGAATGTCTGATATTGATTACAACTTTCTAGGCCTACAAAACGTAATTGTCCCGTACACCGAAGAAAGCAAATAGGAGAAATCGGGCAATAATAACTGCAAAGTTCAACTAAATGTGCCTTTTCTTGATGTGTGTGGACTGCGTTCCAAATTAATTGATCCCGAATTCATAGAATTTGTTTCCCAATATGACATTCTGACCTTCGCCGAGACCAAATTAGACAATTTTGATATTATTAAAATCCCTGGATATACGTGTCATTTTAACAACAGACAGACGAAATCCAAAGTTCGCTCTGGTGGTATAGCTATTGCCGTTAAGGATTCGTTGATACCATTCGTATGCATATCAGAAAACAAATCGGAATTTGTGCAGTGGCTTTACATAAATCGTGGATACTTCAGTCATAATGAGGGTGTTTACATTGGAGCTGTTTACAACCCCCCCTGAGGGATCTAAATACGCCAATCCTGCAAGTCTTGATATTATTGAACAAGAATTAATTGACAAGCTGTCAATCACCCAGCAGGTTTACCTTGTCGGCGACTAACGCACGTACAGGTGAGACAGCAGACTACTGTATTGTTACCGAAGAAGAAAGTGAAGATTGTGTGGTCAGACTGGACGACAGTGTGCTTAACTATATGTGTGAACCTTTGAGACTATGTGACCTAAAAATTCCACTCAATAGGAGTAGCAAAGACAAACGTCAACCCGACTGTTATGGCTACAAATTTCTAAATCTAAAGAATTTAAGCCAATTCATAGGCCTCCTAAAATAATCCCACCATTTGTTAGGTGTTGTTGTTTGACCAATGTCCGCCAATATATGTATTGTTATGTTTATATGATGTATTTCTCCATGCCCGGAAATGGGCCAAGAGAATAAAACAAATCTGAATCTGAAATCTGAACCTTGTTGTTTGCTGGTTGTAGGTTGTGAGATGGAGTTTATAACCTTGTTGTTTGCTGGTTGTAGGTTATGAGATGGAGTGTTTGGCATGTTTTCATTTTACAAAATCAATTCGTAACAAAAATATTTTGTAAACAAGTTGGTATCGTTTCTTTTGGACACTAGTATAGTAGAACAGAAATGGGCAAATAAGTACCACCGTTTTTATCATTCTTCCATGCAAACATGTTGATCCGAAGCATTTGTTGGTTTACAACATCAATAAACACAAAAATTAAACAATCTCTAAAGGATAATGTGACACCGGTTAAAGCAACTATACTACCTTAAGTAAGAGTTATTGAATGGCTTCCCGAGGGTATGGAAGATATTCTGAGAGGCCGAGTGCGAAGCACGAGGACGCCTCTCAGAATATCTTCCACACTCGAGGGAGCCATTCAATAACGTGCTTGTATCATGGGACGAATGATTGGCGTTGTCAATCAACTAGCGAGTGTTTAAACACTGGCCAATCAGAAAACTTTACAACATTGGCCAATATGAAATTTGGTGCAAGATGTTAGTTCAGAACAGAAAATCAAGATGTCCTCGATAGACGCATATATAGAAACGTTTGATCAAACAAAGGAGATGGTTATGACATACAATTATCTCAGATTTGTGCGGAGATAGAGGATAGGCATGCTATTTTCAAGTAAGCCTAAATTGGTGCTTTTTCTTGGCTTTCAGCCAAAATCATATAGCAAATAAAATGTTTGTTTCTACATTTCTTTAGTGATCTTTTCTCTTTGTATTTTTTCTTCTTTCATTGGTTTCAATACTGGTATTTTAAATTCACGCTGCCATAATACCAAAAAACTGTTTACATTACAAAAAGCCACGTGTTTCTGTATTTTTCTCTGAAAGAAGACGTCCATTTTCCCAAGCAGTTAATATAGGGCTATTTTTTTTTATTTAAAAATTTCTTGCAAATGGAAGGGGGGGGGGGGGCAGACAAATTAAGTGCTTAATTTCTAATTTAAATATGATGTCAAAGGTTCTGCTTTTTGGGAGAAATGCAATGTACCGCAATTCCCACACTGACACAACTTTGAAACAAAGTGGCTGGCGTCAGAATGTCTCCAACTGTCAGTTATGTCTCATTGGCCGTTCAGAGTCAGACGTAAGACGAAGTTAGCATTTTCTCTATGCTGGTTTCTATGATAATCAAAGAAGACATTTAAAAAATCTTTCTTGAACACTTACAGTGTTTGACATTTTTTCTTTTGTCAATGCACATTTAGTTAAAAGAGCAGTGCGAATTGTTTGGATAAAAATACCGTGGTGAAATCCCTTTTGCCGTAAAAAATAAACTTTTCCGTGGCAACTTTTTTTTTTTTGCCGTGGGAAAATTTTGAATTCCGAGGGTCGTGATACCCAGTTAAGAGAGCCATACAATAACTTCCAGATCGGGAAGTTATTCAACGCTTTTAAGCCACGCCCACTCTCTGTCCATTGGTTATCGGGTTTGTCGAGGACTGCTCATCAAAAGAAAAACGCCGCAACCATGATACAATGTAATATGTTTTCATTTTAACTTCTCTGTATGAATAGGATATGAGCTACATGCTCGAGCTATCTGTACGCTAGCAGCCCATCTAGCTGTAAACGCTTGCAATGTGGCAGTACCAGCTTTTATAAGTTTTTCGCTAGCTGTCAGCTTATTTTAACAGCTCGTGGTGTGGCCATCCAAAGCTTGCCACTCGTAGCTCGGCTACAGCTTGAGCAGCGCTTCTCCACACATGGTTTCCGGGATTATTAAACTTGCTTGTGCACGACTCTGTGCTCAAGAGCGATTTCTGTGCTCAACTCCAAACTCACACTTCAAAAGTCGGGATTATAAAACTTTTGAGATTCGTTTTTGTGCTCCGCTGAGAGCGAAATTCTGAGCAAGCTATCGACCTTGCTTCAAGTTAGACTCTAATAGCCCTCTAAATAAGTTTTTCTGTCGATATTTAGTGAAAAATTGTAGTTGCTTAGTTTATTTACACTAGTTTTGAAAGTGATAAACCCCTAGTTTTACTTATTTCCAAATGCTCGACCTGCCGATGACTTGACAAAATTGCAACAACACCAAAACTAATTTTACCTCCCTTCCTAGAGAGCTCCAATAATTCGTGCTCAACTTGACTGAAATAGCCTTGTTTATATTCTCAGTTGAGCACGTTCTCAGAATGTTTTATAATCTCAATCTCTGCTGCAAACTCCTGGGAGTATGCTCAAGTAGACTTGAGCATGGAGTCTGAGTTGAGTAAAGCGCGTTTTTTTTTTATAAAACAGTCGATATTGGTAAGCACTCCTGCTTATCAGACAGCCGATAGGTGAACTGATTGATTGATTGTTTGGTGTTTTACGCCGCGCTCAAAATTATTTCACTTATATGGCGGCGTTGCCCGTTTTATTGTGGGAGGAAGCCGGGCCCTATGCCCGGAGGAAACCCACGACCTTTCGGTGGTAACTGGCAACTCTTTCTAAATGATAGTAGCAGTTAATAAATTTATAATTATTTTTATCTTATTTTTTCGTCTGTAGTAAAATATGTTATTAATCATTTTTCGATGCCATTTGTATTCAGCCCAAAAATACGGTGATTTACCGTATAAAATGCGCAGACTGTCCGGGGCATGTCAAAGCCGACCGGTAGCGAGCGAAGATAGCCGAAGGGTGTTTCGACTGGCCTCGGATCGGTGAAAGTATTACCTCTGGTCTCACTAGTCTCGTGTGATCTCTTGGGACTTCGGACAAACTCGAAAGTGACTTATTGTATCCGTTCGTACGGGGGCAACCCACAACGGCTGGTCTTCTGGTCGTTGTATCTGATGACCGTGCTAATTGTTAATATAACAGAAATGGATTCGTAAATATACGAGACCATTGTCGCTGTTCTAACTGAACAGTTCGAGGTTACCTGTGTCCTCTGAGTTTTACCGATTTGCCTTGGTTTTTCAAGGTACTGCAAACGTTCAACTTATATAGACCGTCAGAATTTATGGAAAAATCCGAATTGTGGCAGCTCAAGCCACTTTAATTAACAATATCCCAAACTGTCTTCAAAAACACAAGAAGGGAGATGAGACTGGATGTTTACTTACTGAATACTTTAGTTTTATATACAAATGTGATGGCGATGAAAACTGACAAAATAATCTGTGATATCATTTACACTATAGGGAGCGCAAGTCACGTGTGAATTCCACAAATTTCCTGTCACCGGCACTGCATTGCGCATGTGACTGAGCGTTTTTCGTTCCAAAATGACGTTTAAATCTGATGTTATGGAACAAAATACGTCAAATGGAATTGCAACGTCATCAAAAACATTCTTAATAGCGTCACCTGTCACCGGATATCACAAAATCACGTAATAATTCTTATGAGACTTTCGCTCCCTATAATGGGGAGTGTTTGCTTGTTCACAATACCCTTTGTCTTGGTGTCGAGGCGTTCTTGACGGCGAAGCTGCTAGTGGCGGTAGAACAATATATAGTGATAATAAACCAATGGATCACCTGTCATTAATTAACGACATGCCATTGACCAGTTTAAGATACGGCAAACGCATGAATACTTTACGCCCAATGTGTCAGAATTGATTGATTTATTGATTGATTGGTGTTTTACGCCGCGCTCAAGATTATTTCACTTATATGGCGGCGTTGCCAGTTTTATTGTGGGAGGAAACCGGGCTCTGTGCCGGGAGGAAACCCACGACCTTCTGCAGGTAACTGGCAACCATCCCATCAGGTCGTTCGAGTGAAAACCTGTCAGAATTGAAGATTTAAGTACAGAAACACTGAGATCATCTTTCATCTTTTTCGGAGTCATAATAATCGTTAACCATTTAGATCAAATAGAGGCAATAGTCAAAACGTTTGTGAAAGGTCAATTTTATTTACTGACAAAAATATGTGGAAAAATTCGATTTTTCCGATTGTCCACACATTTCGAGAACTAGATTGATTGATTGATTTTCCAACAGGTTTTGATTTCTTATTCCGTGTTTTCAGGAAAGACTCTGTTGAAAGAAGCGCGAAAAATACGCAACAATGTTTGTCTACACACTGGCATTCTGTAACCATAGAAAAATGGATTTATGACAAAGCCACTAAAAAACAAGAATGTTGCTATTTCATCTAAAATTAGAAAGATATTTTGTACTTTTGGAAAGAATAAGCTCGTGTAGAATAAGATCGGCGATAAAATTGCTGTTGTAAAAGAGAAAATACAAAGAAAAAGAAGGGTCAAAGAAGTCTTGACATAAGCTTCTGTTGCCGCTCCAGTCCTCAACTCATGGCTGCGAATATGTCCAATAAGTCTACAGTAACATATAGCTGAAGCACTAAAATAAACCAAACTGAAGCCACTTACTTCATACACGAAACGTTTTCTCAAGTCAGCTAGAGTTGTAAAGGCGTTGCAATGTTTTCTTTCCGTGTGATAAGGTGGTTGTATTAGTCCAGCAGTGAGAGCTATGAAAATGAAATGTACTGTCCAACCACAGATAATAAACGTTGATACTCGTGGCTTTGTGAACCATTTTCTGTACACGCAAATTGGACGGGTAATTAAAACTGTACGATCAACACTGATTAAAAACTGTGTAAATATGGAGATTGTCGGCAAAACTGGCGCCACTTTTAGCCATATCCAACAGACTAATACATTATTTAACCTATTGACAATAACTAGGTAGGGCAGGATCATTCCAAAACAGGTTAATAGGTCGGCCAGCGCTAAGTAAGCTATCAAATAATTAGATACCGTACGGAGTTTTCTTTCCATACAAAACGATAAAATGAAGAAAAAGTTCCCCAAAACCCCGATAAAGCACAGGATTCCTATGCTTATCAAACAAGTAGTTGAACGGAGGGATGGCAGCTGATTTACCACCAATGGTATGTCATTCGAAAGATTTGAAATATTCTGCATACAAGTTCTCAAAGTCGAATAGTCCCAACACTTGGAATTATTTTCCATTTCCTCGAAACAATCGCATGAAAGAGTCGAAGTGAAACTCAACAGAGCTTGTCGGTCCTCAAGTACAAACCAGATCCTCCCGTGGTGCACACGTAACCAATGGGATTGAAGAGTTGAAGCGAAATACACTGTCCAATAAACTATTCAATTTACGAGTTGAAACGAAGCGCAGGAGAATTTGCCGGTCCTTAGCACTGTGAATCAAACTATTAACTTCAAAGAATTGGAGGGAAAGGAAACCGAGCACACAGGTAACCTCGAACTGTTCAGTTACAGCGATAATGGTCTGGTATATTAACGAATCCATTTCTGTTATATTAGCAATTAGCAAGGTCATCAGATATAACGACCAGAAGACCAGCCGTTGTGTGTTGCCGCCTAGCCGTCTTATTCAATCTTACTGTAATTGGATGAGAATGTAATGAGAAAATGTGTTTACAAGTCTTTGCAACTTGCAGATGAGTTTCCTTGCGAAGTAAATTTGACAGGTCGGACAAAAATACTTACATGAATAGAGATGAGTTACGGCTTCTGAATAAATAATAAACAGATTTACAGCTTTGCATCGATTCCTCTACTCTAAAGACCTGGGAAGGCATTCATAAAGAAATTCAAATTCACTTTCAGCTGAAAAAAGAAACAAGTTGTCCATGTTTTCAGAAAAAAAACTTAGGTCATATTCTTAAAGCGTGTTAAACTTAAAGGCCCACTTGCCGCGAAAATCCGGAATATTGTTTACATTAAAAAAATCATCTGTATTTTTCCCAGACAATATAAGTTAGGAACTTTCTATTTTTACCAAAATTTAAAAGTTTGGACGTCATTTTGTATTTTTAATTTGAATTTGAAAATTTGAATTGTTAGGTGCCCGTAATGTCAACAAACTTAGAACCGGGTCGTGTGCAAAAGTGCCGTAGTGGTTTGAGTCGTTTGGGCGATCTAACGACAAAGTATAATTTTACGAACTTTATCTAAGAAATACATACTAACGATCGAGTAAGAGGGACTATAAAAGCCTGCCGAGTGCAAACCACGGACAAAAACGCTTGGATGAGGGTAATCCAACACTTAAGTTAACAAACACTGATCGGTGTTTTTGTTGTAATCGAGCTTCGATTCTTCGTTCGTTTTTCACCCTCATTTATACATTCTAAACCTAATTGGACATGCTTTATGTGTGCTATGTTTAACTTTAGTGGTTTTAGCTGTGGTAAGCTGGTGCAAATTGGGTTTCCTAACAAATGTCAAACAGGTTACGGCGGCAAGTGGGTCTTTAAGGTCTGCTTAAATTAGAGTTTAATCTTAACACTGGTGAGTGAGTGAGTGATTTGGGTTTTACGTCCTGCTCAACAGTATTTAAGACTGGTAGGGAGTATAGCTTAAATCTCATCAAAAAACTTCAGTTTGTTCATAAAAATGGCGACTGTCCGATCAATACTTCCCAAACAAGCGTGTCAAAGGAGAAGCAAGAATTTAAAGAATTAGACGACGAAGAATTTATTTTTTTAAAGAAGGTACCTGCCGATACCACAAATAAAAAGGCCTGAAATGAGGGTAACCAACCACTAAGTTAACAGACACTGTAATCAGACTTCGATTCTTCGTTTGTTTTTCACCCCCATTTCTCTATTCTAAACCTAACTGAACATGTGTTATGTGTCCTGTGTTTAATTTTAGCTGTTTAGTCGTAGTAAGCTCATGTAAATTGGGTTTCTTCCCAAATGTTCAACAGGCAACGGCGGCAAGTGATTTCGGATCATTTGTTCGTCCAATTTTCTGGGGAGTGAGAATAGCAACACATGTGTATCGACACGTGACCCGAACGCTACGCCAGATCCAGTTGTCTGCATCTTACGTTACCTACGTGGCCAGTGAGTCGGGGCATTATAACTAATTCGTAAACCATTCGGGCCGGAAAAACACCAAAAAAGAACACCCTTTCTTGGACAAGCTTCAACGAATTTATCTTATGTAGTATTTACATGCAGACATATTAACCGGAGGCATCCCATTATGCAAGTCACTGTTAGAACAACAACCCCAACACATTGCCATTTGCGTTAATTAGTCATACTAAGAACAAGCTTAAACAAAGAGTCCCTTCTTATCCTATACTGAATGTTCATATTTAATCTGTTCAACTGTGCTTTATCAATGTGTAGCCTGGGATCAATCACAGGCACACGGAGTGCTCTCCCTTATCCACCCTCAGTTATACTTATATATTTATAGTATAACAGAGGGTGGATAAGGGAGAGCACTCCGTGTGCCTGTGGATCAATAAACCTGAGAGAGAGATGAATCTCTTCTGTTGACCAATCCCTAAACGTGTAGTGCTAATCTACCCGCAAATTACCTAATCTTACGTTAAGGCAAGTTACCACCTACCTGACCGGCAAAGTAAGTAAACCAGGATAGAGTCACACGAGTGCGGCTAGTTACCACCTGGAGTTAAGGTGTTAAATACATTCTTTGGATGTGTTTGTTTGTAGTCGTGTGCACTAATGACCTCTGCAAGGGACTTATTTTATAAGACAATCAATGTACATGGCAAAGACACTGAAGGGTGCCAATGAGGCTTCATGTGCTTGTTTTCCACATTTTGTCCCCGATAAACAAAAAAATTGTTCGTCTTAAAATTTTAATTTAAAAAAAAATTGCCTAAAGGGCGGTTCTCACTATGCGATGTGTAGAATGCAACCAAATCGAACAGTGAGAACACCCAAATCAAACGCGATTTAGTAACATTCGGGGAGTTGAACGGAATAGGATAGCGTCTATTTCACACTACAAGTATGGTTTTATCCAAGTCATAACCCGTCCTTTGTAAATCTTTTGGAGTAATTTGTCCCTGTCGTACGCTTTTCAAAAAAAAAATGTGGGGTCGGTAATTCTCCGATGGCTAGAGCTATTTTCTCAAATTATTCATAGTACTGCATAAAAAACTGCCCAAATATTTGCAATAGAGGCATGGATGATAAAGCGCAGTCGCCGCGTCAACAGCAACATCCCTAGCAACGAAACGAGTCGAATGCAACTTGTTCACTGGCATGAGCTGCCAAAATGTTGATATTTTGCCGTTATTACAGAATACTGAAATTATTGCTGATTTTTCTCAAGACGTATAATTCAGAAGCTTTTTAATGCTTCTAGTCTCGAAAATGTACGTAAAAGTACAAAAGAACTTCAGAATGAATGAATGGTCGTCCCGGTTATTTAAATTTTGTTTACTTTTCGAACACGTTTTCGGTTCGCACAGGCCACAGACTGTATGGATTTTACTCATTCCAACGCCAAACGTTAAGTTTTTCGATGATCTTCAAAGCCCCTTACTTTCGACGATTAACAATATACATGAAATGGACAGGATGTTTAACCAACAAACAATTGAACACTCTCCGTCTCGACTCGGCAGAATTTCTGCAGCAGAAAAACGTCTTTACACGTGTTGTATTCAACAGCCATGTTTGCGACAGTTCAATGTTTATATCTCGTGACAAAGTTGTATCAATTTATATCAGATTCATTATTAGTCCGGGTTTCTGTCAGGTGTGATCACGCCTTTTCTTGAACCCAAAAACCAATTATCTCCGAAGGGCTATAATGAATTAGTCCGGGTTTCTGACTTAGAAAACTTTTCTCCGCGGTGGAAACCTGTACAACGCGGTGGAAACCTTTAAATGATAAATCGCATGATGTCTAGAATTAATTTGAATTTCAACCGCGATGGGAACCTTTCCACCGCGGTGGGAACCTTTCCACCACGGTGGGAACGTTTACATCTCGATGAAAACGTGTTCATCACGGTGGAAAGGTTCTCACCCCGGTGGAAAAGTTTTCTCCGCGGGGAGAACCTTTGATCTGAGGTGAGAACCTTTTCTTCGCGGTGAGAACTTTTTCACCGCAAAAGAAAGGTTCCCACCGCGCTTGAAATTCAAATTACTTCTAAACATCATGTGATTTATCACCGCGGTGGAAACCTTTCCACCGCGGTTGAAATGTTTTCACCCCGGTGTTAACGTTCCCACAACAGTTAAACAGTCAAATCACAAGGGAAACTTTTCTCCGCGACCTTTTCTCAGCGCTGGAAATGTTTGCCTTGTGATTTGACTTTCTACATGCGTTTTTCGACTTTTCTCTGAAAATTGTTTTACTTAAAGGGATGATTCTTATGATACACGCTTGATTTTCTTCGACATACAGAATCTCTCGTCTCAAAGCCAAGTTTTCGCCAGTGCAAAAGGCTGTTAAAGACGGGAAAACACTGGAAAAGTCAAAATTCCACCCATGGAGTCTGGAGAAGGCAAAAGTGAATTCAGGAGAAGAATAATGTTTACTGGCCGATCCTGCTCGTCCATATCATACACTAGTAGGTGGCGAAATTATCCATGAACGCGATTATGACCGTTTAGACACGATTTGAGTGGGTCATATTGTTATTTCATTTTGTTATTCCATATACTGCCCCCTGAACGAACCCTGACTCCAAAATACGGCCGTCAGTATAAACAAAATAGTAATTTAGGAGTCAGAAACCCGGACTAATTCATTATAGTCCTTTGAAGTTAATTGGTTTTTGTGCATAAGAAAAGGCGTGATCACACCTAACAAAATATCCCAAATTTAAACGATAAACCCGTGAAAATGCAAGTTAATAAGTTACAAGAAACTGCTTTCTAAAGAGACCATGGGTTAATCATTTAGAGTCTCAAATTTCCGAACGAACCTGAACGATACAGCGTTCAGCTTACGACCTAAGTGTGCTAAGTCTACAAACTTGGGTTTTAGAATAACTTTCAGACCAAGGCAGCCTATATATTTTGGGTTTAGGTAGTCAGCCACCTTCCCAAATTCAATTAAAAGCTATTCACAAGCATTTTATGTACCTTCTATTTGTCTTCACTGAAACGTTTTCGCGGGTTCAATTTATGCATACTCATGCGTTCGTTGGGTTTTAGGGTGTGTGTGGGAGATGAAGGGGAGGGGGGGGGGGGGGGGGGGGGGGGGCAGGCATCTAGTAAAATTGTTGCCTCTCTGTATATAATCCCCCCCCCCCCCCCCTCCCTTTGGCAAAAAGCTGGACCCGCCCCCTAACTAGAACGGGGGTTTAATTCCGGGTACGGGTCTCGCCCTAAATGTGCACGAGCTGGGTTTTTTTATAAGAAAGTGTTATTTCGCGGATTGACAATTTTCTAGAAATTCCAAACATAAGGGGTGGTGGGGGGGGGGGGGGTATTGTGTAAACTTGACGTCATCGAAAAGATCATTTAGACTCCTGTTTTATAATTTACTTGCATTAGCAATTATTCTGAATAATCATAAACAACCTTAAAATTAAGTGTAATGAGATAAGACTACGAAGTCTTGTCAGAATCTTGTCTCCAGTTGATTAAGTTTGATATAAATTAAAAACTAGAAAGTCTAAAGTTAGATTAACCGGTCTGCTTAGGGCACTTAATCATCCATCCAAAGAATTATATCTTTGATATTTTATCTTTGTTCGACATGAGTAAATGTCAAATGTGATAATTACAGAGTACCATGGTCTTTTCCCCAGACCGTGAGATGACTATAGCCATATATTAATTTAAGATAATGATTTCAAGTCTAATGAATAAACTTCCCTCGTATATTAACATTAACGCAAGTCAAACCAGGACAAGTATTAAAATACCCACCCCTCCCCATTCTAATAGAAAATGTTTAATTAAAGGATTTATGAACAGGGCTTAAAGCAGATCTGTACTTCTTTATGGACTGAATATATGTTTGAAAAACAAAACAACCTTGGCGTTAGTTAATTGGTAGGAAAGAAAGAAGGAAATGTACATTTTTTTTTCCATAACTTACGGAGCCGTAAATATGGAGCCGTAAAAGTGACATTGACATTTATTTTTTCGATATGCGAAAAAACAATGCATCGAATTAGTAAGTCCTAATTAGGAGATAAAAAATAAATGTTTCGAATTAGTATCTCCTAATTAGGAGATGAAAAATAAATGCATCGAATTAGTAAGTCCTAATTAGGAGATAAAAAATAAATGTTTCGAATTAGTATCTCCTAATTAGGAGATAAATTATAAATGCATCGAATTAGTATCTAATTTGAAACATTTATTTTTTATCTCCTAATTAGGACTTACTAATGCGATGCATTTATTTTTTATCTCCTAATTAGGAGATACTAATTCGAAACATTTATTTTTTATCTCCTAATTAGGACTTACTAATTCGATGCATTGTTTTTTCGCATGTCCAAAAAATAAATGTCAATGTCACTTTTACGGCTCCGTAGTAACTACTCGGAAAACTCGTCATAAGTTACGTCATACATGAAAAGCCACTGGCGCAGCAGACATCGTGTTTTGCGTCACCACTGTGAAGGTACGTACACAACGAAGGTCGTGTTTGATGTAATATGTCAGTGAGATAATAAATTTCTTAAAGGAAAAGCAAATGAAAGAACTCAGTAAATACAGTACAGGCGCGCGAAATATTCCTTTCTAACGGCACCAAAACCATATCTCTACAATTTTTCTTCGCCAAACTGTGCTATAAGATAGTTAACAAGCGTTATCGGAGAACGTCTAAGTGACTCGGCAGCCATCCCGTGTATCCCGATCAGCCAATCAGCATACGCCTAACTCACCAATCACTGCGCCAGCGTAAAAGAAATTCGTCAACTCTAAATGCCTGCCATTTAGACCTAGGTTAATTTCCATAATTTCGAGGCGATAATAACTTAAAGTGACATGAGCTGCCAAAATTCACACTTTTTTCATAATTTCTGATCGTCACGACAGTACGAGGTTTTGAAGGCCATCGAAAAACTAAATGATTGGCGTTGGAATGAGGAAAATCCATACAGCATGTGGCCTGTACGAACCGAAAACGTGTGCGAAAAGTAAATAAAATTGAAATAACCGGGACGACGATTCATTCATTCTAAGCCTAAGTTAGTTCAAAACAATACTTTATCGTACATTTTCGAGACCAGAAGCACTAAAAAGCTTCTGAATTATACGTCTTGAGAAAAATAGCCAATAATTTCAACATTCTGTTTCAACGTTTTCAGCCTTTTGGGAAAACGCGATAGGCTGCATTTGATGTCTACGCGACTAGTGGAGGGGGGGGGGGGGGAGGGGGAGGGGCGTTGTAGAAATTTCAGGAACGGTAGCCTTATCGCTGACATTGCAGGTTATAGTCATACAGCAGAAGGTAAGCTCACAAGGGAAGTAATTTACTAATACTTCTTCCAGTCAATTTAAAAATGTCAATGATCAAAAACGAGTTTGTCTGACAGATTCATTTCCAGTGTATTTTCACACCGTAAACCACGTACAAGAATCACAGACATGAATATGTTGGCTTATGGGAGCCCATTCGATACAATTGACCGATTGCTTGATGACGTCACTTGGAATTTACGCGCAAAGCATTTCTGGGGATTGTGGGATCTGAACATAATTTTAAAGTGGCATGAGCTGCCGAAATTCACACTTTTTTCATAATTTCTGATCGTCACGACAGTAAGAGGCTTTGAAGGCCATCGAAAAACTAAATGATTGGCGTTGGAATGAGGAAAATCCATACAGTATGTGCCCTGTACTAACCGAAAAGGTGTTCGAAAAGTAGCAAAATTTAAATAACCGGGACGACCATTCATTCATTCTAAGCCAATGTTAGTTCAAAACAATACTTTATCGTACATTTTCAGGAATAGAAGCATTTAAAAGCTTCTGAATTATACGTCTTGAGAAAAATAGCCGATAATTTCAACATTCTGTGTTTACGTCAAAATATCAACATTTTGGCAGCTCATGCCCCTTTAAAATATGACGTAAGAAATAATACTGCAAGACGAAAAAGGCGTAAAGTTACCAGAAAAATGTGTGGATAAAAACAGGCTCTGTCATCAATGTTTTCCAAAAAAGTGACATTTTGCTAAGAACCAATAAACAAAATGGCGAACTGAGGTACATTTTACCCAGAAGGCTTTGTGTAAATCTATGTGACGTCATCAGGCTCGGCTGTAATTGCATGCTGCTTTTTTTGTCCCCCTCCCCCCACCTTTTAACCATCGAAGGGCAGTAATAACAGCATTGAATTTTATATGAGCTTTGCCAGAAATGGTCAGACTTGGAAAGTTCTACAACAAACTTAACGCAAATTTGAAAATATTGCCAAAGGTTGTTCATAAAACCTTTAAGGTAATTCATTTTCTTTGGTCATATTTATGAATCTAATTATGTCTAGATGTGAACAACTTTATAAAACATTTGTAACTTTTCGTGGAGTGGAGGGTACGGATCTATGTTTGTAAAAAGTATTCCACATATTGCAATGACACACAGATACATTAAATGAAAAAAAATGGTTAGCATATGTTAAACCGAGCTACATGTTTCGTCTGGACCAATATTTTTAGGCAAACATTTAGTTCCTAATTTTATCGCTGATCAAGATACATTCAAAATATTCACCAAGCGATTTGTCTCTTTTTATCGGAATTTATGGAAGGTGTGCTGTGTAGAATGAGCTGTGCCTTAAGTGGTATGAGCTGCCAAAGTTCTAACGTTTTTCATAAACTCCACTTGCCAAGACTTTTTGAGGGTTAGAAGTTCATTGAAAAAGTGAACGATTGACGCCGAATGGCGAAATCCATGCATACACCTTGAGTTAGTTCGAAATACTACTTCAAAAACAACGTTTATATTCATGAGGACAAATAGGGCCTACGTTGATTTCAAGCTTGAGGGATTCCATTTTATTTTAGTAATAAGTAAAACATTAAGATTGAAATATAATCTCACCGCGAGAATGTGAAAACTCGAAACTTACTCAAAAGTGCTTTATTTGTGCCATTTCGCGTTCTCGCCGCGAAATATGCGAGAAAAATAAAATCTCCCCACGAGAACACGAAAACTAGTCAAAAGTGCTCGATTTGTGCCATTCATTCTCGCAACGAAAACTCGAAATAATTCTAAATCTCGCCGGGAGAATATTTGATTCTCGTATTCTCGCGTTTTCGCCTTCTAATTCTCGCAGCGAAAACGCGAGAACGCGAAATGGCACAAAGCAGCCACCATATCGAACTGATTAACTTCCCATCACTGACAACTAGGGGCCGTCATATTATTCAGATGAATGAACTAAATCAAAACTCATTGGAGCTTATTTCATAACTCTTTAGTTTTTTATACCCCCCCCCCCCCCCCCCCCCCCCGGGCATATAATGCGGGGGGATATAGCGATCATCTTGTCTGTCTGTCTGTCTGTCCGTCCGTAATCATTTCTTGTCATCGCATCTCCTCCCATGGTTTTTATCCATTTTTTTCGAAACTTTGTGGACGTGCTAGATATCATTCGAGGATGTGCACCTCTTATTTTGGTTGTGCTGGTTTCATTTTTCTCAGAGTTACTACCCCTTTTAGACAGTATTGGAAGACATAGACATTGGATGCTTGTCATCGCATCTCCTCTTATGGTTTTTATAAGATTTTTTCGAAACTTAGTGAACATGATAGATATCATCATGCAAGCATGTGTACCTCATATTGTGGATGCGCTGGTTTAATTATTTTCAGAGTTACTGCCCTTTTCCGACAGCATAAGAATACATGGACAATTATTGCTTGTCATCGCATCTCCTCCTCCTGTTTTATTGGACTTTTTCGAAACTTGGTGGATATGTTGGATATCATTCGAGGATGTGCACCTCCTGTTTTGGTTGCGCTGGTTTCATTTTTTAGAGTTACTGCCCCTTTTCGACAGTATAGGAAAACATGGACAATGGATACTTGTCATCGCATCTCCTCCCACGGTTTTTATCAGATTTCTTAAAAAAAAAACTTTGTAGACATGATAGATATCATGCAAGGATGTGCACCTCCTATATCAGCTACGTTGTTTCATTATTTTCAGAGTTACTGCCCTTTTCCAACAGTATAGAGACATAGACAATGGATGCTTGTCATAGCATCTCCTCCCACGATTTTTATCGGATATTTTCGAAACTTGGTTGACATGCTAGATATCTCTCGAGGATGTGCACCTCTTATTTGGTTGTGCTGGTTTCATTTTTCTCAGAGTTACTCCCCTTTTGAACAGTATTGGAAGACATAGACATTGGATGCTTGTCATCGCATCTCCTCTTATGGTTTTTATCAGATTTTTTCGAAACTTAGTGAACATGATAGATATCATGCAAGGATGTGCACCTCATATTGTGGATGCGCTGGTTTAATTATTTTCAGAGTTACTGCCCTTTTCCGACAGCATAAGAATACATGGACAATTATTGCTTGTCATCGCATCTCCTCCTCCTGTTTTATTGGACTTTTTCGAAACTTGGTGGATATGTTGGATATCATTCGAGGATGTGCACCTCCTGTTTTGGTTGCGCTGGTTTCATTTTTTAGAGTAACTGCCCCTTTTCCAACAGTATAGAAAGACATAGACAATGGATGCTTGTCATAGCATCTCCTCCCACGATTTTTATCGGATATTTTTGAAACTTGAGGGACATGCTAGATATCATTCGAGGATGTGCACCTCTTATTTTGCTTGCGCTGGTTTTATTATTTTTCAGAATAATTGCCCTCTTTGTGCTTTAGCATCAATAAAACAAAAAAGACAGATTGAGTTGACTAAGGCCACAGAGTGACTTTTTAATTAAATATTGTCCAGTAAAACGTGAAAGCGAAAGGTAACGTTATTCATTTCTGCAGTATTGGAAGACGTAGACAATGGGAGCTTGTTTCTGACGACGTACTGTGTTTCAGGGCACTGCATGCCCCTTATCATAGCCCTGCTTAACCACATGCTCCTGCATTAACTAAATTGTTACCTTCTGGAATGTTGTGCCTGATTTTTTTTCTGGGTTCCACGGTTTTCCACCTGATATTGGTTTCTCAAAGCATTTCCTCCTACAGATTGCATTGAAAGTTTGTTAAAATTTGGTGAGGATGATTGCTATCAAGTGAGGATGGGGATATCCTGTTTGCAAATGAAATTTTGTCTGTTCTTAGACTATTTCCACTTGATAAATCTTATGCGGGGCCGGGGGGATACGGCATTTTCTGATGACTCTTGTTTCCATGCCCTCGGGCAAATTTATTTGGTATATAATGATTTACATTTTCTTACATTATAGAGAATCAACTGTATATATTAAAACAAACATTTCTCTTGTAAGAGTTGTCAGTGGGCCTATTTTCTTATATTAGAAAGTCAATTTATGTTGGATGATACATTGTTTAAAAAAACCAAAGTAAAGGTCACCTTCTATTTTAAGCTGTTAGCATGGCGACATTTGTATTCCTGAATTGACGGTGGCATGACAGATTTATATATAGCCTAATAATAAAACCCGATATTCAAAAAGCAGTGGGATAGAATGGTCAGAGGGAGGGGGGGGGGGGTGATAAAAACATTCTCACACATATATCGTCAGTATGGCAATGGGAGAGTGTTTAACTTTTACTCATAAGACTCGTATGACTCTCTGAAGTTATTCTGTATTTCGAAAACGAAAGCAACTAGTCGTACATGTAAGTGGTTTATGTTGTAGGCATATGCCCATCTTTACAAACCTCTTTGTAAAACGTGGCCCAGACTCTGGAAGTAATTTACCAGATCGTATCCAAAATACGCCCGTCAGTTTAAAAAAATAGTCATTTTGGAGTCAGAAACCCGGACTACCAGATGCCATAATATACTGAAGAGGGGAGACGATTCCAATTAAACAGAGGCTAGCATCGATAATTTCCAGAGTTACTTCCCTTGGCATGTGCTTTTTGGAGGGGGGGGGGGGGGCAGTATCCCAACGTTATTTAAAAACAATCCCTGTTGACACCACAATGCCAGCACAATAATCTATATTTATAACAACCAATAAAGCTTTCGTAGTGCTACGGTTTACAAGAGTCACTACCAGTAAAACGACTACAAATACACATGGGACACATTGTGTATGTCAAATTATGCTTAAAATCTCTAAATGCGGCTGTAAAAGCATACATAGAATTAAAACCCAGAATTACCTACACCGATCGTAAACCTGTTAACTTCAGAGTTGTTGGTTTTGTCTATAGTCTACACTCATAACTTTTTATGCAATATTGTTATGTCCCTTAAAACCGATCGATCCGTCTACAATTACCAGATATAGTCAGAAAAATAATTATGTACCGTTAGATTGCTCACATATTTTAAATCATAACCGCGCTTTCACGCATTGCCAGATTTGGAGTTTGTTTACTTTGCAGGTACATCAAATTTTCAATTTCATATTAAAAATACAAAATGATGCCAAATTAAACTTTCAATTTTAGCCAAAAGTCAGTTCGTAACTTAAGGGAAAAGGGAGAAATTACAAAAAGTGTCTGCTTTCAATGTAAACTGTATAACTATTCGGAGGCTAAGGACATACAATGTTAAACTGATCTCCGAAATAGTTTCAATAAGAAGTAGGCTAAATGAGCACATGTCTATTTAAAACATCCATAATCTATTGTATAAGTATAAATAATGTATCATTATAAATTGGCATTATTATACATTTCACAGAAAGAAAAAATGTTGTTTGTCTATTGATATGGTTTTATTATGTAGGCTATAGTTGAAAGTCAGATGTAATTCCTGTTGTTCTTCTTTTTCATGTATGTGAATCCTGCCTTTTGATTTCATCTAGTTCGGCTCCTAGTGTAGTGACGTATCGACTGACATGCGCAATGTTTAACCACGTGCGACCACTGGCCTGTTTCACAAAGCGGCGTAGATGTATTTTATGCGTAACTTTCATACTAACTTATCTCTACAGTGTGTGTTGCTATGGCAGTTACGTAAAAACTTACGCTACATCGCTTTGTGAAACAGGGTCCACGTCTCTACCATTCCACTTAAAGGCCCACTTGCCGCCGTAGCCCGTTTAAATTTGCTAAGAAAACCAATTTACATGAGCTTACTACGACTAATACCACTAAACTTAAACATAGGACACATAAAACATGTCTAGTTACCTTTAAAATGTAGAAATGGGGTGAAAAACAAACGAAGAATCGAAGCCTGAATACAACAACAGCGATCAGTGTCGGTCAACTTTCCTGTTGGATTACCCTCATTTCAGGCCATTTTATCTGTGGTTTACACTCAAACAATTATCAGCAGGCTTTTCTAGTTGCTTTTAACCGATCGTCAGTCTGTATTTCTCAGATAAATAGGCCTACGTAAAATTACACTGTGCCGTTAGTTCACTCACTCGACTGAAACATAAAATCGCCCCTGCGAGCAGTTTGGTTTGTTTACGTTCCGGGCACCTAACAATTCAAATTTTCAAATTCAAATTAAAAATACAAAGTGACGTCCAAACCTTTAAATTTTGGTATAAATAGAAAGTTCCTAACTTTTATTGTCTGGGAAAAATACAGAAAACGGTCTTTCTTTTTTTTCGCGGCAAGTGTGCCTTTAAAGTAACTCTCGCGGTCGGTTCGTGTTTTGAAACAAAATATTGTACAGTTTGTAATATTTTCAAAATTTAACCCGCCCCTTTTTAACCCACCCTATGCCTCTTTCCCCTTTTTCTGGTTCTTCTGTGTACTGTAATCAATTTAATTAATTGTTAATTACTATTAGTATCAGTTAGCCTACATCTCTTTGGATGAACTTGGACAACTTTATCGTCTTATCTCACGATTGTCGCAAACAATGTCAGGTAAAAATGAATGTTTGAAAAATTATAACAAAATTCTTTCAAGCTATGCCTTGTTACCATGGGATCGATCATTCTCGTGGCTAGCTCTAATTATTATCATCTGCTGTATACTTTTAACTTATGTCACCATAAGTATGATCAGAATGTAATTGGAGTGTGACACCTACAGTCTTACACGATTTGAGTGTAACGTTTTTGGTCACACTTTTATGTGACAAGTTTACTCTGACCAGCCTTATCACCATTGGAGGGAGTGTTGTCCGATGGGAGTGTAACATTTTTTGTCACACTTTTACAAATTTGGTCACCATAATTGAGTATGAAGTTGACTCTGTAGAGTATGGTGGCTGATTTGTGCCATTTCGCGTTCTCACGTTTTCGTTGCGAGAATTAGGAGGCGAAAACGCGAGAATACGAAATTAAGCTAAAATCTCGCCGCGAGAATGCGAAAACACGATGAAAAATATAATCTCGCCGCGAGAATTCGAAAATGAGCCAAAAGTGCTTTATTTGTGCCATTTCGCGTTCTCGAGTTTTCACCGTGAGAGCGCGAAATCATCTTTTAAATCTCGCCGCGAAAACGCGAAAACAAGAAATAAATTAAAATCTCGCCGCGAGAATGCGAAAACTAGAAATAAGCAAATAGCGCTTTTTTTGTGCCACTGCTTTTTTGTGCCACTATAATCTCGCCGCGAGAACGCGAAAACTCGAAACGGAAGTAACTTGCAAGTGGCTTCCACGCTTGCGCCTATACTGTCTACACTTCCGCTTGAACGGTCTGCTTTCGTTTTAAAAAATATAGAATAACCTCATATGAGTCATATGAGTAAAAGTTAAACCCTCCCATTGTCATACTGACGATATATGTGTGGGAATGTTTTCAGTATTCCTAATCCCCCCCCCCCTCAACCCCTCAATCTCGCATTCTCGCCGCTTTTCGCGGCGAGAACGCGAAATGGCACAAATAAAGCACAAATTTGGCTCATTTTCGCATTCTCGCGGCGAGATGATATTTTTTATCGTGTTTTCGCATTCTCGCGGCGAGGATTTAGGTTTATTTCGCGTTCTCGCATTCTCGTGGTGAGATTTTAGTTTAATTTCGTATTCTCGCGTTTTCGCCTCCTAATTCTAGCAGCGAGAACGCGAAATGGCACAAATCAGCCACCATACAAATCAGCCACCATAGTTTTAAGCCCCGCTCAAGTCGATGCGATCAGTTGATCGGAAGGAAACTTCGTCACCATATTCGGCAGACTGGCACGCCACTAGGAATGACGCAACAATACAACGTCTTCGAAACGCTGAGAAAAAAATGATCAAGTGATGAAGTATAGGTCGCTGATTGGCTGCGACCTTAAGACTGATCGGGAGAAAATAGAACATGCTCTATCTTTACGATCTGAGACCGATCTGATGAGTCTTAAGGTAGCTCATGTCGAAAAACGTTCTCCGACTGATTGATTGCACATTCACTACAGACTGCTGCTTACGACGATCGGATCAGATCTCAACTCGACCTGAACGGGGCTTTAAAGGCCCACTTGCCTCCATAGCCTGTTGAACATTGTTAAGAAAACAAATTTACGTTAGCTTACTACAACATTCAAATTAAACATAGGACACATAAAACATGTCCAGTTAAATTAAGACTGTAGAAATGGGGATGAAAAACAAACGAAGAATCGAAGCCTGATTACAACAACACCTAACAGTGTTTGTTAACTTAGTGGTTTAATTACCCTCATTTCAGGCTTTTTTATCTGTGGTTTACACTCAAAAAATTATCGGCAGGCTTTTCGAATCATTCTTACCTTTATCTGTATTTCTCAGATAAAGTACGTCAAATTATACTGTGCCGTTAGATCACTCACAAGACTCAAACATTAGGGCGCTCGTGCGCATGTTGAGGTGCTGGGTTTGTTTTTATTGCAGGTACTTGATAACTCTAATTTCAATTTCAAATCAACAATACTAAATGATGCCCAAACTTTCTTTTTTTGGGTAAAAATAGAGAGTTGCTAACTTCTTCTGTCTGGGAAAAATACAGATAACCGCCCACTGTTTTTTATGTAAACAGTATTCTGGATTTTCGCGGCAAGTGTACCTTTAATTCATGACTCTTAGCTGTTTTGTCTCATTGCAAATTTCACAACCATTCCACCTCGAGATTTGCATAACCATTGTTATTTGTTTTAAGAATAAAGTATGGCCAACAACTCCAGAACTCTCAATTTATTGTGGTGTTGGTTCCCTTTTTCTGTGAATATGGGAAAAAACCAATTTAAAAATGGTATAATAGTTGCGCTTTCCACCTTGGTGAAAAGCTTTTTGATGGTGTTTACTTTGAATAGGCGATTTCTAACCAAGACAAATTCCATGAGCTCTAAAAGAACATATCGGATGTTGAACTGGCAATCACAGAGGATACACCACGGATAGGGCTCTTCTGTCATCAAGACTTGGGAATGTACAAGACTATTTTCTTAACATGTCGCTTACAGGTTTACTTTCCCGATATCTAGGCACAGATGCACTCAGTGTCTGTGGGCACCCAATAGAACTCAGATCTCAACTCAGAACACAAGAAGAACCAAGACCATTTAGGAAACTACTTTTATTTTTTTATAAAAACCTTTATAATATAGCGATTTCATGAAATCTTCTTGGAATTATAAATCCGTTTCTCTCAATGTTCAAAATCGTGCACTTACTGTTGAGATGAGATTGTTTAATTAAGCGCATGGCCGAATCCCATATGGGCCCTGTTTCACAAAGCGGCATAGCGTGAGTTTTCACGTAAATGCCATAGCAACCCATACTGTAGAGATACGTTAGTATGAAAGTTACGCAAAAAATGCATTTACGCCGCTTTGTGAAACAGGCCCCTGGTATGGTGGTAAACCAAATCATTCCTTGAAAGTTATATGATCTATAGAATGATCTGATGCTTGTTGAAGGAGAGCGTTGTGGTTGTCTAAAACAGGTATTCTGGATACTCGTATCGCAGCCTTAAAAGATTCGATAAGCACTCAAAGGTGGTAATTCATATTTTATCCAATCTGGTCTACTCGTTCCTGCAAATTCCGGACCCGAATTCGGTTCGGGATCCGAAACGATTTCCGTACTAAAATGGCTTCAATGTTTATCAGTACATTTGTTCGCACTAGCTTGATTCGAATTCGTTTACAAACACCGGAATCGGACAATACGAATATAAATATATATTATGATCACTAAAACACACGGGCACAGGGAAAATCCTCTTGTCTAAAATAACCACGGAGACAAGTTTCTAATTGTGTTAAAAGAGGTATATCATTTAGACCTTTATACCCCATCATAAATTGTTGTAATAAAGTAAACCTTTGATATTTCATTAGGTTGACGACTGACAGGAGCTTGGCCTTGGTCAGTAGAATTTTCTGGAACACTTTGTATTACATTGACAATGCTTACGCATCTTAAGCTATAGTAAGAATATTGTCAGACTATATATTATGGGGTCATGGGAAAAGACAGTGAAAATATATATATATATATATCTGGAACTTCTTTTGTCCCTACGAAACTATGACCTGTATCCGTATAGTGTGAACTTATTTATTTCTTGTCAAATGGCAGGGTTTTGATATGGTATCTTATTGGCTGGTCGTAAAAGACAAAACCTCGGTTTATTAGCACACGTCAATGCAGAGTTTGTTGACAATGTTCTATTTTTGTCAGGGGCCTAGGTGACTCAGACATCACACATCAACCAATCAATCTGTTCTTGTCTGCTATTGGTCGAATTAAAATTACATGAGCTGCTAATGGCCAATATTTTTCCTTGGACCAAATTGTAAACTGTTCACTATTTTTTTCACAAGAAGTGCAAAATTATAGGCGTTTTAGAGGCCTCCCTGGAGAATGCAATTTATAGGTCAACACACCCAGTTTCTGTTTTTCAGCCAATGAAAATTGATCTCGGTTATGCTAGAGCTGGGGAGTAGCTTACTTAGCGATAGTTTTGTATCTGGGTTATTTGAATGTTGGATTGAAAATAATGCAGGTCTACTGTACATACTTTAAGCTTTCAATCAATGCTTGATTGAAGAATTTTGCGTGTGTTTTTTTTAATTTTTAACCAATTTTGAAAAAAAACCGGTTTGGCTGAGAAAATGTAATCTTAGCATTGTCAAAATGGCGGTTACCCATGTTGAATTGTGTGTAGCGTGAAACCGCCATGCACTATGTCAACTTTATTCGGTAGTAAAGGATATCTCATGTGTCAATCTGTTTGAAAATGGAAAGGAAAAGCCTTAACAAGATTAAGTTAATTAGCCACAAATGAAAACGTTGACATTACCGCAAATGGGAAATAAAACTGTATCCCGTGACCTAAAGCATTATCTTAGGTAATTTCGCTATTAATGTACATTCCTGTTGTTAAAGTGGCATGAGCTGCCATAATGTTGATATTTTGACGTTAAAACAGAATGTTGAAATTATTGGCTATTTTTCTCAAGACGTATAATTCAGAAACTTTTTAGTGCCTCTAGTCTCGAAAATGTACCATAAAGTATTATTTTGAACTAACTTTGGCTTAGAATGAATGAATGGTCGTGTCGGTTATTTAAATTTTGTTTATTTTTCGAACACGTTTTGGGTTCGTAGGGGCCACATGCTGTATGGATTTTCTTCATTCCAACGCCAATCATTCAGTTTTTCGATGGCCTTCGAAGCCTCTTACTGTCGTGACGAAGTGTGAATTTCGGCAGCTCATGCCACTTTAAAGTTGATATTTTGACGTTGTAACAGAATGTTGAAATTATCGGCTATTTGTCTCAAGGCGTATAAAGACGTTTAAATTCAGGGAGACAATGTATTATAAGACAAAACATATTGGCAAGAAGGCCCAGTTGTCGGAGTTCCAAATAATCAGGAAATATTGCGCCGGTCTTTGTTAATCAATGTAATGATTTCTTCTAATGGGCGAAATTCCAAAGACAGTTCTTTATCAATATACCATAACAAAGGCAGCTACAAGAAATTCCACCACCCGGCTGTCGGCCAGGCCAAAGGCGTCAGATCTCTTTTTTCTCTAACACGGAAATTATCAAAGCCTTTATTCGGGTATGACATAATTGTTGTGTTGGTTAATGTGATCGTGCTGTATTTATCTAATATGATTAAAAAGGTCGGCACTTGAGCTAAATAGAGAAAAGATCTTTCAAAATACACAAGCAATGAATCAACAGCACAATAATGTTCGACCTCTAGCCTTAGGGTCTTTGTATTAAAGCAATTCTATTATATATAGATCTGAAGAGTGAATCTATTGAGAGAGAACATGGTAAGTGCCTGTAGAAAACAGCAATGGGGTGTTCTCAAACTAGAGATCATCCAATTAGAAGTTTTTGGGTCAAGGTTTCGAAGGACAAAGCCTTCACATCTCACTGAGTGGTTTTCCAAGGTTTCGTTTGTAGTTTTAGAGAAATGTGTCGATAGAAAATCTTGCAATAACACGCGTTCCGATTGTCATTTCGGGGACTAAACATGTGGTATGATTCTCATGAACAAAACAGCCACATCCATAAGTTATGCACGCTTCTTATTGAATGATTAAAAGTTATTCAAGGAAGACGAAGTAGTAGCTGAAATACAAACTCTGTCATATCGCTTTTTATTTAAGTAAATTACAACAGTTTCTAACATTTTGCCGACGATTTTATGTTTCACAAATTCTTCTAGACATTATAAATTGTAATGACTTTGTGTTTATAAAAAACCAAAGTCCGAATAGGAATCAACCATACTTGAAATTGTGGTAACCGGAATAAGGTTAATTGAGAACTGCATATACATGTATCATATAAATAAACAGAAGTTGCAATCCATAAACCTCTTGAGTTAATATTGTTACCTCAACTTCTAAATGCCTCTTAAAGAATTTAATATATCTTACTTGTACACAACATTGTTTCGTGAAAATGATCGGAAAAACATCCGAATGAATGGCAAAGATGTCAAGACAACAGCTTTAAATTACAGCAAAATCACAACTGATCCCTCCAAGACAAAAATAAATTATTCACGGTTTAAACATACAGACTTATAAAATCGACCAAATACACAAATGCCATGCAATTCCCCCTCGTCCTATTCCCTTAATTGATTGTTTTGTAAATCTTTTATTTTTCATGTAATAGTCAACCGATCCTTCTTGAAGGCTATACTTTATTGTGATATATTTTGTTTTCCTCACCCCCATGTACGACTGTTTACAATTCAGTTAATATGTCAACTTCTATAGCTATGCAAATTTATGTTTATCATTTGGAATGACATTCGGCCTGCTTATTTGTCATTGGTTTATTTGATTTGTGAGCAAAGAGTTTACCAGTGTGTTGACAAGATTTTATTCTGTGGGTTAACCAGTGTGATACCATAATTGTATTACGTGGATTATATTTCGTGATCATCGGATTACAGTTTTCTATCTCAGAACTCTCAGTATACTTAGTTTTAAAAAGTAAGCCAGTTTAATATATGTTTTTTGTCCACTGTTTGTAGGCCCATACTATTTACCTGCAATTACGTTACTCTGGTTTTAATATAAATCAAAATTTGTACATAACATATGCTGGTCTTTTCATTACTTCTTCTTTTATTATTTTATCTCGTAACATAATCTTTGTATTTCCAGATCATTTTATGGTTTTATTTAGGTAGCCGCAATTACGGGTTGCCACGATCCCGGAATTGACGCCTATATAAATGATGTCTTCTAAACGAGCAAATGGTAGACGTAAAATAAGAGTTACTCCCAAAAATATACAGACGTAAGATTATAGGTTTATTGGTCACAGAAAAGCGAGTTACTCCCAAAAATATACAGACTTAAGATTAGGTTTATGGTTCACAGAAAAGCCTGCCGGTAAATTAGTCATCTAAAAAACAAAAACGACTGAAATAAGTGTAACCCAACATAGAAGTTACGTGTTTACTCGTCTATCGGCTTGGTGTTCGTTCTTGATTTTATGCAGTAATACAAGTAACATAAGCTGTCAAAGTCTCTCAATAAGAACTTTTTGGCGAAATATTGAAGCTCATCAGACCTCAAAGTTAACTAACTTAAAGTGGCATGAGCTGCCAAAACAGAATGTTGAAATTATTGGCTAAAATTCAGAAGATTTTTAGTACTTCTTGTCTCGAAAATGTATGGTAAAGATTTGCTTTGAACTAACTTTGGCTTAGAATGAATTAATGGTCGACCCGGTTATTTAATAAATTTTGTTTACTTTTCGAACACGTTTTCGGTTTGTACAGGCCACATACTGTATGGATTTTCCTCATTCCAACGCCAATCATTTAGTTTGTCGATGGCCTTCAAAGTCTGTTACTGTTGTGACGATCAGAAATTATGAAAAAAATGTGAATTTTGGCAGCTAATGCCGCTTTAATCATGTTTTATCTTTGGCAACTTCAAAATACTGACTGTGCTCAGATATGCATACACTACAATACGTGTACATAGTATATAGACAAACAGATGCCTTATAATGACTACCGAATACATATTGACTTATTTAAACTGGACGTCTTTCATGTCAATACAACTAATTAGTTAATCATGTAGGTTTTATCATCAAAAGAAATGTCTGAACTTACAGATACTGAGATTACAACTTTCATTATCTTATGATTGCCATGGGTAATCCTCTTTAGGTTTCGGGGATTATCTGTTTTATTGAGGGATGTTTCTGTCTTTGACAACAGGAACTTTGGCATAAAAAGAATAGATAAATTTATTACAACCGGAGTCAAAACTCGTGCTCAAGTAAAGCTCACTTTGAGAATTTGTGACAAGCATTTTAACAGGTATGTTTTCACAAGCATGAGCTACCAAATAGATGGAAATTTTCGTTAAAACAGAATTAATCAATTGTTCGTCATTTTTATCAAGAAGTACACAATATGATTGATTGATTGGTTGTTTGGTGTTTTACGCCGCGCTCAAGATTCACTTATACGGTGTTGCCACACTGTAACCGTTTACCGTCAATTCTACAGTAGAATATTTTAAAATTAACGGTAAATTGCCGTTTTATACTTCAGTGGAAGCTTTACGGTCGTGTACCGTAAAATAACTTTGAGACAGAGTTGTCGTTTCTGAGCTAACGAGACCTGATCTCCTCGGTTGTTTCTGTGAAGGATTCGTCCAAAATACGTCATTGCGGGTCAAAGGGCGCGAAAAAACGGAAGTGCGCATGAGCACACCGAAGCGCTAGTAAGGCATGGAAATGTGGCCGCCAACACTTCATATTTGTAGTTAGTGTAGTGGTTGAAGGCTACGGTTATGGCTAGTGCGCATGTAGTTGTGTGCAGCTCCTGTATGGGAGGTTTGAGGTTCGAATCCCGCCGTAGGCGATTTAATAAAAGAAAAAAATTGTCATTATAGGCTAAGATACTTCATTTAACATAGCTGTATTAGAAAGTGTAGATAGAGATACCTGCCCTAAGGGAGTGTATGAAGAGATTTTTTCAAATAAATATATGTTTGTCAACTTGCAGAAGTAGTCAGTTTTACTGTTTCGTTGGGGGTACATAACATTTGAAAATCTACATTAACATATCCATGCTGGGGTTGAAGATTTTAAGTCCTGTATTTCTTAGCCTGCTGATTTCATAATGTTTTTTCACATTCACTGATTGGGAATGTGGCTAGTTGGATTGGTTAGTTCAGTGTAATTATTAAGCGACAGGCTGGGTAATATAAATGGAATCCAGTTGTGACCACTGGAAGCAGTCCTGTCTCAAGGAAAATGTATATCTTACAATATCATGTAGTGTGCCACACACAAGGGCAGCATATATCTCTCACATGTGGAGTAATCTGGGGGTATTACTCATAGTTCCCTGGTTTCCCCCAATTTTCAATATAATGCCGTCCTTTTTACGATAACAATACCGTACGTTTACGGTAAAAAAATACGGTATACCATAACTTATGATTTTACGGTCTACCCTTATTTTTACAGAAGAAAGTTGGCAGCCCAGCTGCCAGTATTCTACCGTAAAATTTACGGGTTAAATTTTACGGTGCAGTATTATTGTGGGAGGAGACCGGGCTGCCCGGAGGAAACCCACGACCTTCCGGTGGTAACTGGCATACATCCCACATAGGTCGTTCGATTGAAAACCCAGTTAGAAAATTTTCCAATTTTGTTTTGGACTCGAAGTGGGATTCGAGTGGGATTCGAACCCGCATGGAAGGCTGATCGGATTAAGCGTCCAAACGCTCTACCTACTGAGCCACGGAGGTCCCTTTACAATATCAGCTTTTATCCGATACCAATCTTAGAGATGTACGTTAAGTTAATTTTAGAGGCAACAAAACTCCCAAGATGTACTCATACATTCCGGATATTTGAATTCCGTCCGTTATTAGCACTTAGATTCGGTTCCCATGGTGGTAACTGATTTGGCTAACGATATCCTGTCTGGTTTTATCCTCTACTTGGAATAAAAAAAAACAAGCACCTCTCTTTTGATGAAAGTTAGAGAAATATCTTTACGTTCCCAAATGTTTCTCGCTTTCCCCATTTATGGGAAACCCTAATCGCATTTTTATGTTTTAGATGGTACAGTTAATAATCATTTCTCCCGTTTTACCAATATAGGACATTCGTAGGACAATGTCTTGCTTGCTATTTCTGGAGTTAAAATTTTATCCAGCTTTATCAACTTATTTAGTGGGAATCAAAAGATTAATTGTTTTAATTGATTGATTGGTTCATGTTTTTCGCCACTCTTACAAATATTTTATGAATATAGAGGCATTGTCTGGTTAAGACCAGTGGGGAAGGAAACTTGGCTCTTTGCCTGGAGGAAACAACCAACCTTGAGTACCTGCCAAGTAATAAAGTATTACACACATAACAAGATTAAATGTATTTCTACGCATAGCAATGGCAAATCATGAATGTTGCTATTTTAAACTGTCGTGACTTCCCAAAACGTTCCTTAGCTAATATTTCAAAGGACGTAAACATAAAGTTTCAATGAAAAGTCCATAATTTACAAACTTTGAGTTAGAATAGCAATTTTATTTTAAAGGAAAACATTTTCGCAGCTCATGAAACTTCAACTGAGCCACAGAATGCTCTCAATGTAGATCTATTCTTATCGTGGTCAGTTTTAATAAGTTCAATGTCAACCAAGTTCAAAGATATCCAACATCGATTTAAACTGATAACCGTAAAACCTTGAAATTAATCTGTATTCAGAGATGCTGTCTGTACTTTAAAATCCACTACGGTGATATAAATTATAAATGCGTCGAATAAATTCCGAGAACAAAATTACATTATGGGAGACTAGTTTCCTCTCATACACGCACTTCCGGTCCTTGTGGAAAGTGCTGGATCCATCTATTAAATCTGTAACAACAAACTACGTATGGATCGGACTGATATTATTGAAGATTAATATACAATTTCCCTCTTATAAGTGCACGTAGTCTACTTTATAAATAACTGGTTATAGCTTTATGGAAAATGAGAGTGTCAACGATATTTTATGAAGAGTCGAACTCTATCTTAGGCAACGTATATCACTTTGAAAGAAGACTGCAGTGACGGACTCGGTTGTTTGTTATCCTTTAAAGTGGCATGAGCTGCCCAGATTTACACTTTTCTCATAATATCTGATCGTCATGACAGTGAGAGATTTTGAAGGCCATCGAAAAACTAAATGGTTGGCGTTGGAATGAGGAAAATCCATACAGCATGTGGCCGAAAACGTGTTCGGAAAGTAAACAAAATTTAAATAACCGGGACGATCATTCATTCATGCTAAGCCAAACGTAGTTCAAAACAATACTTTGTCGTGCCTTTTCGTGACTAGAAGCACTAAAAAGCTTCTGAATTAAACGTCTTGAGAAAAATAGCCAATAATTTCAACATTCTGTCAAAATAACAACATGCTCGTGCCACTTTGACGGAGCCAGTCTGAACCACCAATATTGACAGGGTTTGTTGCCATAATTTATAAGAGGGAGAAAATACCAATTGCACATTCGGGGAATTTACCAGAAGCTACTGAGTTTTCACCGGTACTGTGCAAAATACATGTATTATTATTTCAACAATGCGCAATGTTTACTAGAAATCAAAAAATCATAGCATTTGTTCAACAAGACTCTTTTATTAAATCAAAATAATCCAACAAATAATCCAAGTATATATTTGGTTCAGTTCAACTGGCCCACTAACAACCATGTCAAGTCAAGTAATCTATTGGTAAACTTACATCTGTCCTTTCAAGATGGCCAGATAGATCCAAAGAGCTTTGGAGTCAAAACTATTTCCAACAAATCCTTATTTACAATACATCGTTATTTCCGAAACATCCTTATTTCAAATGAATCCATAATTCTAATAAATCCTTATTTTCAATACCTCCTTATTTTTACTACAACCTTATCCCCAATACATCTTTATTTCCAATTCATCTTTATTTCCAATACATCCTTATTTCCAATACATCCTTATATCCGATACGTCCTTATTTCCAATACATCCTTATTTCCAATACATCCTTATTTTCAATACATCTTTATTTCCAATACATCCTTATTTCCAATACATCTTTATTTCCAATACATCCTTATTTTCAATACATCCTTATATCCGATATATCCTTATATCCGATACATCCTTATTTCCAATACACCCTTATTTTCAATACATCCTTATATTCGATACATCCTTATTTCCGATACATCCTTATTGCTACAAAACTCTTATTTGCAATACATATCTTTGTCAATACCTCCTTATTTCCAATACACCCTTATTTTCAATACATCCTTATTTCCAATACATCCTTATCTCCAATACATCCTTATATCCGATACATCCTTATCCCCAATACATCTTTATTTCCAATACATCTTTATTTCCAATACATCCTTATTTCCAATACATCCTTATTTGCAATACATCTTTATTTCCAATAAATCCCTATTTCTAAGACATCCTTATTTCTAAAACATCCTTATTTCCACTACATTCTTATTTCCAATACATCTTTATTTCCAATAAATCCATATTTCCAATACATCCTTATTTCCAATACATCCTTATATTCGATACATCCTTATTTCCAATACATCCTTATTTCCAATACACCCTTATTTTCAATACATCCTTGTATTCGATACATCCTTCTTTCCGATACATCCTTATTGCTACCAAACTCTTATTTGCAATACATATTTTTGTCAATACCTCCTTATTTCCAATACACCCTTATTTTCAATACATCTTTATTTCCAATACATCTTTATTTCCAATACATCTTTATTTCCAATAAATCCCTATTTCCAATACATCCTTATTTCCAATACATCCTTATATCCGATACATCCTTATTTCCAATACATCCTTATTTCCAATACATCCTTATTTTCAATACATCTTTATTTCCAATACACCCTCATTTCCAATACATCTTTATTTCCAATACATCCTTATTTCCAATACATCCTTATATCCGATACATCATTATTTCCAATACCTCCTTATTTCCAATACACCCTTATTTTCAATACATCCTTATTTCCAATACACCCTTATTTCCAATACATCTTTATTTCCAATACATCCTTATTTCCAACACATCGTTATATCCGATACATCAATATTTCCAATACATCCTTATTTCCAATACACCCTTATTTCCAATACATCCTTATTTCCAATACATCCTTATTTCCAATACATCCTTATTTCCACTACATTCTTATTTCCAATACATCTTTATTTCCAATAAATCCCTATTTCCAATACATCCTTATTTCCAATACATCCTTATTTCCAATACATCCTTATTTCCACAATATCCTTATTTGCAATAAATCCTTACTTCCATTATATCCTTAGTTACAATACATCCTTATTTCTATGCATCTTTATTTACAATACATTTTTATTTACAATACATCCTTATTTACAATAAATCCTTTTTCCATAACATCCGTATTTCTACATTCTTATTTTCACTGTATCCTTATATTAAATTCAAGCTTATTTCCACTACATTCTTATTTCCACAACATCCTTATTTCCACTACATTCTTATTTCCACAACATCCTTATTTACAATACTTCCTTATTTGCCATAAATCTGTATTTTAAACTATTCGTTATTTCTGATAGATTTTTATTTCCAATACATCATTTTTTCAATAGATCTTTCTTCTATTACATCCTTACTTCTAATACATACTTATTTATAATACATCCTTATTTCTAACAAATCCTTATTTCTAATAAATCCTCATTTCTAATATTTCCTTATTTCTATTAAATCCTTATTTCTAATATTTCCTTATTTCTATTAAATCCTTATTTCTAATATTTCCTTGTTTCTAATACATCCTTATCTCCAATACATCCTATTTTCCAATACATCCTTATCTCCAATACTTCCTATTTTCCAATACATCCTTATCTCCAATATATCCTATTTTCCAATATATCCTTACTTCCAATACATCCTTATTTCCGATACATCCTTACTTCCAATATATCCTATTTTCCAATACTTCCTTATTTCCAATATATCCTTACTTCCAATACATCCTATTTTCCAATACATCCTTATTTCCAATACATCCTTATTTCCAATACATCTTTATTTCCGATACATCCTATTTTCCAATACATCCTTATATCCGATACATCTTTATTTCCAATACATCCTATTTTCCAATACATCCTTATTTCCAATAACTTGTTAATCCACTGAATCGCTAAGCATATTGTGAAAAATGAGATTGTCGATATTTGCCTTTGTTGAATTTATTCGGAGTTACTTTGCTTTTGTTTTTTTCCTTTACATCTTTATAGCCAATACACCCTTATTTCCAATACACCCTTATTTCCAATACATCCTTAATTCCAATACATCCTTATTTCCAATACATCCTTATTTCCAATACATCCTTATTTCCAATACATCCTTATTTCCAATACATCCTTATTTCCAATACATCCTTATTTCCAATACATCCTTATTTCCAATACATCCTTATTTCCAATACATCCTTATTTCCAATACATCCTTATTTCCAATACATCCTTATTTCCAATACATCCTTATTTCCAATACATCCTTATTTCCAATACGTTCTTTCTAATTGATCCCGTTTTCCAAAACATCCTCATTTCTAATGCTTCCATATTTCTTGACATCAATATTTCAAATACATTCTCATTTCAAATACATCCATATTTCCAGTACATTCTTATTTCCACAACAGCCTTATTTACTATACTTCCTTATTTGCAATAAATGTTTTAAAACAATTCATTTTGTCCTATAGATCCTTATTTCCATTAAATCTTTATTTCTAATAAACCTTTATTTCTATTACATCCTTTTTAATAATTCCTTCCTTCTAATACATCCTTATTTCCAAATTATCGTTCTTTCCAATACATCCTTGTTTGGACAAACAATTTTGAGTCCAATCGATTCTCAGACTGTTTATCTTTAAATCGGTAGAAATGCAAAAAACATCCTATCACATCTATGTTTTTGAACAGATAACATTTTAAGCTTATTTGTACATATAAAATAGTAAATATACTAAAGTTTGGAGATATACTTGTTTTCACTTATACAAAAAATTATTCAAAATCTTTGAACAGAAACTGAAATGAAATTAATAAATTGTCTCTTCTTTACAAATTCGCCAATGTTCCACGTCCTTTCACTTGTAACAAGTTTAATACAAATTAAGCGGACGTTGACAAAATATCACTGTTTACAAACCTATGAATGTGAAAAGATAGATTCTCAAGCAATCCTATTATCCCCACCACATAAAACATTGTGCTGTTTTAATGGCCGTTTTTTGATGCTCGATAAAGAAAAAAATAGTTCAATCTCCAAAATACCAATGCCATTAACCTAATTCATAACACCATTCTATCGGCCCATCAATAAAAAACATACAAAGTTAAGACATAATAAAAACAAGGCAATTATATTTACATGTAGCGTGCGATCATTACCAGCAAATCACGTCAGAAATAATTTTAGTTAATAACTCACTTGGAAGTATTTCTTAATATGATTTATGCAATGCTTTAAATGGTTATTGATCATATTCTGCACAAAAGTGACGTTTCTCTTTAGAGTTCTCTTTGTAAGTCCCATAATTCTTCAATTTAGTACTTTTTAATATCTTCACAAACTTTGATATAATAAGCTCCTTAAATACGGTTGGTCTATTCCGTATATCCATCATTTCGACCGCCAGCCAATCAAATACCTCGTCGTCACTGACTTGCTTTATCAAACACATAACACACAGCAGAAGCTTCTTTACATGTTTCTTGTCGGACGTTTTCAAAATCTGCCGAGTGCAAAGGATCCCTGATCCAAAGAGGTAAGCATCATTTAATCTTTCCAATTCATTTTAAAGTGGCATGAGCTGCCAAAATTGATACTTTTTTCATAGTTTCTGATCGTCACGACAGTAAGAGGCTTTGATGGATATCAAAAAACTAAATGATTGGCGTTGGAATGAGGAAAATCTATACAGTATGTGGCCTGTGCGAACCGAAAACGTGTCCAAAAAGTAAACAAAATTGAGATAACCTGGACGACCATTCACTCATTCTTAGCCAAAGTTCACAACAATACTTTATCGTACATTTTTGAGACTATAGCCAAAAATTTCAACATTCTGTTTCAACATCAAAATATCAACATTTTGGCAGCTCATGCCACTTTAACTCATTGCGATATGATATGATTTCTGTCTCTGAATTTTCGTTTGTTTTGTTTTTTTTCTGTGTGTATTTGTTTGTTTTTTTGTTATTTCTTTCGTCATGTTTTTTTTTTCGGAGCTGAAATCTGGAAAAAAGTTTTGATCCCATTTAATGGATTGACACAATGGCGCATACAATAAAAAATGTAATAATTTTTACTTATTTTTGTATATTTATGAATACGAGAACACACGGGCACGGCGAAAATCCTCATGGAAATATCAATGACTGTTCCGTTGATTGGGATCTGCGATGCGAATTTTATTTTTCAGATTCGAAAATTGTTTTCCTTTAAAATTATCAATTTTACAAAACAGTGAGTATACACATTTTTGTTACAGTTTTAAACATCATGAAGACAGGGAGTCTAAGGATTGTGCTGTATGTGGCGATATGTACCTGGGTTGCTCAGGGTAACCCTACAGAAGACACCCTATTGGGAGAAGAGCTGATCAGAAGCCCCAATTTCACTGAGCACGAATTCTACCAACATAACTTTACACTAGATAACAATGATACTGATCTCGCTGAACCTGCTTTCAACAATCAACAATCCTCTAGAAGTACATTTAACCGGGTACAATTCTTTATCAGAAAGATTTATTTTCCTTTGATAACCCTCCTGTCATTGATTGGGAATTCTATCATTATAACCGTGTTGGTCAGAACTGTAACCAGTAGTAGTTCGGGCACCTACTTACTGGGTCTAGCTGTTGCAGATCTTCTCTTTTCCATCTTCTTTGCCCCAACCATTTTCCGTCACTATGAGGTCATAAAAAACACAAGAAGTTTTGGGAACTTCTACTCTTACTATGTCTGTTATTTTTTCCCGTTCGTGAACATCTTCCATACAGTGGCAGTATGGGTTACTGTTACCTTTACAATTGAACGATTGTTTGCTGTGGCGTTCCCGGTACAAGGACTTCGTTTCTTCACAAAACGTCGTTCTACGATATCTGTAACCATTGCGTTTCTCTTTGGTTTTGTTTTAAACTTTTACCGGTTTTTCCGGCGTATTGTAATTGTACTTGAAGATCCAGTTACTGGAGAGACGTATAATGGGTATACACTGTCAAACATTACTCGTACACCAGGTGTGGAAAACGCATATTTCTGGCTGTACTTCTTTGCCACCAAAGGCCTCCCGTTTCCTATACTGGTTGCATTGAACAGCTGTGTTTTGTGGAATCTGTGGCGAGCTCGCATCATTAGAATAAAGATTTCTTCTGCTACACACATCCGGCCAACTAAAGGAAACAGTCGAGAAAACCAAATAACTAGAATCCTGATAGCCATCGTCGTCGCCTTTCTGGTGTGCAACGCTATGGCTGGAGGCGCCTCCTTATATGTGGCGCTTTACGGGACAGCATCTCTCTCCAGAAGTCCGGAACTATGGGTTTTGTACTTATTTGGCATTGGAGAGGCTTTAATCAACAGCAACCCACTTGTTAATTGTATCCTGTATACCGCCTGCAGTAAAGCTGTCCGGAATGAGATTAAGGCGCTGTTCTGTCAAAGGCTTCGAATGAATACGACGGAACTAACAAAGCCTACAACAATAACCGAACAACCGGATGACCCTAAAGACTTTTCTACTTTGTAATGGGTGATTTTAGCACTTAATTTGCTGTAAGGTTAAAAATGACCGTTTATAAATAGCGATTCGCTTATATTATAACGATTGTTTTTAACAAACATTTACAATCGTCAAATCGATAATGACCATGTGCATGTATAAGACGAAATATGTGTCTGGGTGAAAACGCAATGACGCCAGATCAAAGATGTTTCTGGGCGAAGCCCCAATGACGCTTATCATATAGTTTAACCTGACATGCATTAAGGTATCTGTTAACTACACCTGCTTCTAGTTTTGTTATTACCACTCACTGTTTATCAACCCAGAGATAGACCCAGCGTAGGCTTTATTCCCACCGTTTTTTTGTTGTTTTTGTATAAATGTAAGTGACATGTACATACATTTCACTACTTCAGTTTCAATAAAACTGTAATTTCAGCTCGAATATATTTCAACTCAATTCAATTCAAATTCACTTCAAGTAAATTAAAGTCTACCTTCGCGTGATTACATATATAAGTGTTGAAATGATGGAAATTAAATAATACTAACATGGGCCGTTCTCACCATGCGATTTGTGAATGCCACCAAATCGAACAGCGAGAACACCCAAAACAAATGCGATTTTAATAATTGCACTCGACGAGTTGCAGGCGAGAAGAATGGAATAGGATACGGCCTATTTCGCACTACAAGTGGTATGGTTTTATCCAATCAAAACACGCCTTTCGTAATTATTTCGAGTTATCTGCCCCTGTTGATGCTCTTTAAAGGCACACTTGCCGCGAAAATCACGAATATTGTTTACATTAAAAAAGAAAGACCGTATTCTGTAGTTTTTCCAGACAATATAAGTTAGGAACTTTCTATTTGTACCAAAATTTAAAAGTTTGGACGTCACTTTGTATTTTTAATTTGAATTTGAAAATTTGAATTGTTACGTACCCGGAACGTAAACAAACCGATCTGCCCCCTATTGGCGATTTTATGTTTCAGTCGAGTGAGTGAACTAACGGCACAGTGTAATTTTACGTAGGCCTATTTATCTGAGAAATAGAGACTGACGATCGGTTAACAGCGACTGGAAAAGCCTGCTGATAATTGTTTGAGTGTAAACCACAGATACAAAGGCCTGAAAGGAGGGTAATCCAACACGAAAGTTGACCGACACTGATCGTTGTTGTTGTAATCAGGCTTCGATTCTTCGTTTGTTTTTCACCCCATTTTTACAGTCTAAAGCTAACTAGACATGTTTTATGTGTCTTATGTTTAAGTTTAGTGGTATTAGTCGTAGTAAGCTCATGTAAATTGGTTTTCTTAGCAAATTTAAACAGGCTACGGCGGCAAGTGTGCCTTTAAAAAAATACGGCGGGCTGTACAGCTCTCCGGTTGCAAAGCTTTTTTTTCCTCTCAAATTGTTCATTTTATTGCACAAATAACTACCAAAATATTTCTATTAGAAACATGGATTACAAAACGCAGTCGCCGCTTCAACAAAAACATCCCTAGCAACGTAAGAGTGAAATGCAACTTGTAGAATAAAAATTTGCGCTGCACATTAGTCTCGTTCTACAAACGGGGAATCCACCTTTCAAGCAAAGAGAGTAGATTGACAAGAGTGGTCACTTTGTCCACGCCATGTTGAATTTCAACTGACACGATTCGATTATTAGGACCCTCCTTTCTGTGGGCGGCGCCCTACAGTCGAATCGTGTTCAGTCGTAACACCCTTCCGCTAGGGGGCCAGAAGAACATGCCGGCAATGTTGATTGGACGAAGTGACCACTCTTGTCAATCTACTCTCTTTGTTTCAAGTAGCATGCAACTAATTGCATAGTGAGAATAGCCCCATGCGTGTTTAAGTCGATTGCACTATAATTTTATATGTCCGATATTTATACAACTGCGGTTATTCCGAGTCTTGGGTATATACGTATAAGAAGTCTTTAAAGATATTACGTAACTCAGGAATTTGTCTATCATCTTCTGGATCTGAAGAAGAACAAAACGAATGGAGCTGTTTCTCTAAACAGTTACGCCTGACGTAACTGTGTTTCTGGTCGCAATTAATGTTGAAGGTATATCTTGTCGCCACAATTAAAGGCTATGATGTATTTGACGTAAGCCAGGTGTTTTGAGAAACAGCCCCAGTTCACCAGCTTGGGTTGCAATAACAATAAATGCCATTTGTTAAAGTGGCATTAACTGCTAAAGTTTGGCACGAGAAGTTGAGGTTTGGTATACCTTGAAAGTAGTTAACGGTTAAAGGTATTCAATAAAACCCCAACCAACATACTTTAAATGTTCATAAATATTTAAAAATATAGATCTAAAAACGACTGTATCCAAATGTCAACAACGAGACCACCGTCAAAAACCAAGTGTCAGAATTTAACGGATAGGTCAATTTGGTGGAAGACTTGAATATACTATAGGCCCTACCTATATAATACTAATGTCAGTTGATCGATTTTGCCTTTATAAAATTTTATTAATCGAATTTTCTACTCGAGGTAGTTATCCCGAAACTGAGGAAAACGGTCAGGTATAGATAATCCATAGTGGTAAGGAAGCCTTAGTAGACGATGTCTATCACAATAAATGTCTAAAATAATCTTTAATATAGATTCATCAGTCGACCTAATTATACTACAAAGGTTAAAAAGCTGAGAGATACAGGTGTAATTACTGGCTGAGAATTTGCTGAAAAGCCACCAAGACTATTTACCTGTAAAGATTGTTTGGCCCCGATGACTACCGGAAGTAGCTGAAAACAGAAGCATTCCTAAAATAGTATTCCAATAACCATTAGAGTAAACCCAAAGAGAGTAGATTGACAAGAGTGGTCACTTCGTACGCGCCATGTTGAATTTGAACTGACACGATTCGATTATTAGGAACCTCCTTTCTAGAGGGGGCGCCCTACAGTCGAATCGTGTACAGTCGGAACACCCTTCCGCTAGGGGGGGGGGGGGGGGGGGCAGAAGAACATGCCAGCAATACTAATTGGACGAAGTGACCACTCTTGTCAATCTACCCTCTTTGCCCCAGTGCTCCAAAGTCCATGTACGTAATACTTTTCAATCATTACAACCGCCATTGGTTGAAGTTGACAACAATTATCATACCATACTAGGAGCACATGAAATCTAGAAGTATGCGACGGTGTGTACCCCTACGTCGGCGTCATTTCCAACATCGACAAATATTCAAGGTACAACAGTACAACCTATCTAACCAAAAGTCCAAAAGTAAAAGCACCTCGTGTTGTAAAACTTGGAGAAAATTAATACGGCGTACATTTCAGCATTCCATATAACAATTCTTTCATGATTGTTTAAAGTGGCATGAGCTACCAAATATCTAGCATTGGGAACATTGCCATGCACCGCAGGCGTAGAACGACTTACTACATTCTAAGTCGTTCTACGCCTGCGGTGCATGGTAATACTTTCAATGCTACCAAATATCGGGGAAATTCGTAAAAATAAAAGTAGCTCATCATTTTTTCAAGAAGTACAAAATACGTAAAAGTGGCTTGAGCTGCCAAAAATTGATTCATCGGGATTGTCAAGAAAAGTTTAACATTTGAACAAATAGATTGACGCAGAGATAAATAAAATATTGTTAAAGCCATTAACCCACACGAACCGGAGAAATGTACAAATAATGAACAAAATTCAAATAGCCGGGATGTATGAGTTTGTTTCTGTTGGCTCTGTTGCTTATGCACATCGGCAAGATCGGTACCGGTATCAACAGAGATCTCTTGATAAAAATGAACAACAATTAGCGAATTCTGTTTTAACGAAATTTCTCCAATTTTTGACAGCTCATGCCACTTTTTTTATAAGTGAAACAATCTTGAGCGCGACGTAAAACACCAATCAATCAATCAAATTAAGGTAGTTTTAAGACAAACCATAAAATACGCTCACACATCCTGGCTATTTTCGTTATTTGTTCCCAACTTCGATTACTAGTTGTACAGATATTTTCTATTTCAACGCAAAACACTTAGCTTTAGACACTCAATCTCTCTTGACGATCAGAATTTATGAAAAAAATCCGAATATTTTCTCCCTGATCGCCCCATGGAGAAATCTATGTCTAAAAAAATGCTAAGGGTGCTAGCTTCAAACGACTGTTCCATTGTTTTTGTTTACTAACAGACCTGATAACTTTTATAGATATATTTATACATTTAGCTTATGTAATTTCCCTTTAAAGCGTTTATGAGTTAGTTTTAAAAGCGAAAGGCAAGGCAAACACAACAGTCTGACATCCCCATATGCGTTTAGGCGAATACGTCATGCAGTGACATAGTGTTCCATCACGTCACCAAAATTTGAAAAGGATTACGGTTTTCAGTGTCACGGCATTTTACGTTTCATTGAAAACGTTCTCTGCCTATGTGCTAGCTTATACGCCAGCTTTGTCCTATCTCACAATATGTTAGGAAATCACGCATGTGTTAGAATGATGATGCGTGGCCAACCGAGCTGGAAGACGTGTCATGTTAAGACGTGTAACTCTTTAGAATCACCCCCATTTCCCCATGATTTTCTTCTTAGGCAAAGCAACCGGTCCAAGCTTGACACACATCCCGCTCGATCCTTTAGTTTGCCGTTCCACCAAATAAAGTTCAAAAAATCACTTTTGTGTTATATGCTAGAAGACCACCAGAATCTCAGACTCGCTTTCGCATTTCCTTGAAATTGAACTCTGAAAACGGCGAGGATATGACTCAAAAGTGAGTTTTTGAACGTTTTGTTTTTCTGCTGGAAAGAAAAGGATGGAATGGGATGCGTTTCAAGTTTGGATCGGTTGTGTTGCCTTAATTAGGAGAAAATCAGAAAAAATGCAATGATTCTGAAGAGTTACATGTTTTAATATAGCACGTCCTCCAGATGTGTTGGCCACACATCATCAATATATATTCAGTTACGTCATAATATACTGTAGCATGTGATTTTTATGCTGGCTTGTTGACAATACCACCGGTAAGGGGGGGATACGCTTCTCATAACGTTTTGTTTATTTTTACCTATTAGAATAGAATTATAAAGTGGTATTTGTGAAAAGCTCCTTCGTGAAGTTTGTCCAACAGGAACAAACTCTCTTGTGGGAATCTCCTTTGTGAAGTTTGTCCAACAGGAACAAACTGTCTTGTGGGAATCTCCTTCGTGAAGTTTGTCCAACAGGAACAAACTCTCTTGTGGGAATCTCCTTCGTGAAGTTTGTCCAACAGGAACAAACTCTCTTGTGGGAATGTCCTTCGTGAAGTTTGTCCAACAGGAACAAACTCTCTTGTGACAGGCTCCTTCGTGAAGTTTGTCCAACAGGAACAAACTCACTTGTGAAAAGCTCCTTCGTGAAGTTTGTCCAACAGAAACAAACTCTCTTGTGAAAAGCTCCTTCGTGAAGTTTGTCCAACAGGAACAAACTGTCTTGTGGGAATCTCCTTCGTGAAGTTTGTCCAACAGGAACAAACTCTCTTGTGGGAATCTCCTTCGTGAAGTTTGTCCAACAGGAACAAACTCTCTTGTGGGAATCTCCTTCGTGAAGTTTGTCCAACAGGAACAAACTCTCTTGTGGGAATCTCCTTCGTGAAGTTTGTCCAACAGGAACAAACTCACTTGTGAAAAGCTCCTTCGTGAAGTTTGTCCAACAGGAACAAACTCTCTTGTGAAAAGCTCCTTCGTGAAGTTTGTCCAACAGGAACAAACCCCCTTGTGAAAGGCTCCTTCGTGAAGTTTGTCCAATAGGAACAAACTGACTTGTGGGAATCCCCTTCGTGAAGTTTGTCCAACAGGAACAAACCCCCTTGTGAATGGCTCCTTCGTGAAGTTTGTCCAACAGGAACAAACTCTCTTGTGGGAATCTCCTTCGTGAAGTTTGTCCAACAGGAACAAACCCCCTTGTGAAAGGCTCCTTCGTGAAGTTTGTCCAACAGGAACAAACTCTCTTGTGGGAATCTCCTTCGTGAAGTTTGTCCAACAGGAACAAACTCCCTTGTGAAAGGCTCCTTCGTGAAGTTTGTCCAACAGGAGCAAACTCTCTTGTGGGAATCTCCTTCGTGAAGTTTGTCCAACAGAAGCAAACTCACTTGTGGGAATCTCCTTCGTGAATTTTGTCCAACAGGAGCAAACTCTCTTGTGGGAATCTCCTTCGTGAAGTTTGTCCAACAGGAGCAAACTCACTTGTGGGAATCTCCTTCGTGAAGTTTGTCCAACAGGAGCAAACTCCCTTGTGGGAATCTCCTTCGTGAAGTTTGTCCAACAGGAACAAACTCTCTTGTGGGAATCTCCTCCGTGAAGTTTGTCCAACAGGAACAAACTCCCTTGTGACAGGCTCCTTCGTGAAGTTTGTCCAACAGGAACAAACTCTCTTGTGGAAATCTCCTTCGTGAAGTTTGTCCAACAGGAACAAACTCTCTTGTGGAAATCTCCTTCGTGAAGTTTGTCCAACAGGAACAAACTCTCTTGTGAAAGGCCCCTTCGTGAAGTTTGTCCAACAGGAACAAACTCTCTTGTGAAAGGCTCCTTCGTGAAGTTTGTCCTACAGGAACAAACTCACTTGTGGGAATCTCCTCCGTGAAGTTTGTCCAACAGGAACAAACTCCCTTGTGACAGGCTCCTCCGTGAAGTTTGTCCAACAGGAACAAACTCTCTTGTGAAAGGCTCCTTCGTGAAGTTTGTCCAACAGGAACAAACTCTCTTGTGGGAATCTCCTTCGTGAAGTTTGTCCAACAGGAGCAAACTCACTTGTGGGAATCTCCTCCGTGAAATTTGTCCAACAGGAACAAACTCACTTGTGGGAATCTCCTCCGTGAAGTTTGTCCAACAGGAACAAACTCACTTGTGGGAATCTCCTCCGTGAAGTTTGTCCAACAGGAGCAAACTCTCTTGTGAAAAGCTCCTTCGTGAAGTTTGTCCAACAGGAACAAACTCTCTTGTAAAAAGCTCCTTCGTGAAGTTTGTCCAACAGGAGCGAACTCTCTTGTTGGAATCTCCTTCGTCCAATAGGAGCAAACTCCCTTGTGAAAGGCTCTTTCGTGAAGTTTGTCCAACAGGAACAAACTCCCTTGTGAAAGGCTCCTTCGTGAAGTTTGTCCAACAGGAGCAAACTCACTTGTGGGAAATCTCCTCCGTGAAATTTGTCCAACAGGTACAAACTCACTTGTGGGAATCTCCTTCGTGAAGTTTGTCCAACAGGAGCAAAATCTCTTGTGAAAAGCTCCTTCGTGAAGTTTGTCCAACAGGAACAAACTCTCTTGTAAAAAGCTCCTTCGTGAAGTTTGTCCAACAGGAGCGAACTCTCTTGTTGGAATCTCCTTCGTCCAATAGGAGCAAACTCCCTTGTGAAAGGCTCTTTCGTGAAGTTTGTCCAACAGGAACAAACTCCCTTGTGAAAGGCTCCTTCGTGAAGTTTGTCCAACAGGAACAAACTCTCTTGTGGGAATCTCCTTCGTGAAGTTTGTCCAACAGGAACAAACTCACTTGTGGAAATCTCCTTCGTAAAGTTTGTCCAACCGGAACAAACTCACTTGTGAAAGGCTCCTTCGTGAAGTTTGTCCAACAGGAACAAACTCACTTGTGGGAATCTCCTTCGTGAAGTTTGTCCAACAGGAGCAAACTCTCTTGTGGGAATCTCCTTCGTGAAGTTTGTCCAACAGGAACAAACTCTCTTGTGGGAATCTCCTTCGTGAAGTTTGTCCAACAGGAACAAACTCACTTGTGAAAGGCTCCTTCGTGAAGTTTGTCCAACAGGAACAAACTCCCTTGTGAAAGGCTCCTTCGTGAAGTTTGTCCAACAGGAACAAACTCTCTTGTGGGAATCTCCTTCGTGAAGTTTGTCCAACAGGAACAGACTCACTTGTGGGAATCTCCTTCGTGAAGTTTGTCCAACAGGAACAAACTCTCTTGTGAAAGGCTCCTTCGTGAAGTTTGTCCAACAGGAACAAACTCCCTTGTGAAAGGCTCCTTCGTGAAGTTTGTCCAACAGGAACAAACTCTCTTGTGGGAATCTCCTTCGTGAAGTTTGTCCAACAGGAACAAACTCACTTGTGGAAATCTCCTTCGTAAAGTTTGTCCAACCGGAACAAACTCACTTGTGAAAGGCTCCTTCGTGAAGTTTGTCCAACAGGAACAAACTCACTTGTGAAAAGCTCCTTAGTGAAGTTTGTCCAACAGAAACAAACTCTCTTGTGAAAAGCTCCTTCGTGAAGTTTGTCCAACAGGAACAAACTCTCTTGTGGGAATCTCCTTCGTGAAGTTTGTCCAACAGGAACAAACTCTCTTGTGGGAATCTCCTTCGTGAAGTTTGTCCAACAGGAACAAACTCACTTGTGAAAAGCTCCTTCGTGAAGTTTGTCCAACAGGAACAAACTCTCTTGTGGGAATCTCCTTCGTGAAGTTTGTCCAACAGGAACAAACTCTCTTGTGGGAATCTCCTCCGTGAAGTTTGTCCAACAGGAACAAACTCCCTTGTGACAGGCTCCTTCGTGAAGTTTGTCCAACAGGAACAAACTCTCTTGTGGAAATCTCCTTCGTGAAGTTTGTCCAACAGGAACAAACTCACTTGTGAAAAGCTCCTTCGTGAAGTTTGTCCAACAGGAACAAACTCTCTTGTGGGAATCTCCTTCGTGAAGTTTGTCCAACAGGAACAAACTCTCTTGTGGGAATCTCCTCCGTGAAGTTTGTCCAACAGGAACAAACTCCCTTGTGACAGGCTCCTTCGTGAAGTTTGTCCAACAGGAACAAACTCTCTTGTGGAAATCTCCTTCGTGAAGTTTGTCCAACAGGAACAAACTCTCTTGTGGAAATCTCCTTCGTGAAGTTTGTCCAACAGGAACAAACTCTCTTGTGAAAGGCCCCTTCGTGAAGTTTGTCCAACAGGAACAAACTCTCTTGTGAAAGGCTCCTTCGTGAAGTTTGTCCTACAGGAACAAACTCACTTGTGGGAATCTCCTCCGTGAAGTTTGTCCAACAGGAACAAACTCCCTTGTGACAGGCTCCTCCGTGAAGTTTGTCCAACAGGAACAAACTCTCTTGTGAAAGGCTCCTTCGTGAAGTTTGTCCAACAGGAACAAACTCTCTTGTGGGAATCTCCTTCGTGAAGTTTATCCAACAGGAGCAAACTCACTTGTGGGAATCTCCTCCGTGAAATTTGTCCAACAGGAACAAACTCACTTGTGGGAATCTCCTCCGTGAAGTTTGTCCAACAGGAACAAACTCACTTGTGGGAATCTCCTCCGTGAAGTTTGTCCAACAGGAGCAAACTCTCTTGTGAAAAGCTCCTTCGTGAAGTTTGTCCAACAGGAACAAACTCTCTTGTAAAAAGCTCCTTCGTGAAGTTTGTCCAACAGGAGCGAACTCTCTTGTTGGAATCTCCTTCGTCCAATAGGAGCAAACTCCCTTGTGAAAGGCTCTTTCGTGAAGTTTGTCCAACAGGAACAAACTCCCTTGTGAAAGGCTCCTTCGTGAAGTTTGTCCAACAGGAGCAAACTCACTTGTGGGAAATCTCCTCCGTGAAATTTGTCCAACAGGTACAAACTCACTTGTGGGAATCTCCTTCGTGAAGTTTGTCCAACAGGAGCAAACTCTCTTGTGAAAAGCTCCTTCGTGAAGTTTGTCCAACAGGAACAAACTCTCTTGTAAAAAGCTCCTTCGTGAAGTTTGTCCAACAGGAGCGAACTCTCTTGTTGGAATCTCCTTCGTGAAGTTTGTCCAACAGGAACAAACTCTCTTGTGGGAATCTCCTTCGTGAAGTTTGTCCAACAGGAACAAACTCACTTGTGAAAAGCTCCTTCGTGAAGTTTGTCCAACAGGAACAAACTCTCTTGTGAAAAGCTCCTTCGTGAAGTTTGTCCAACAGGAACAAACCCCCTTGTGAAAGGCTCCTTCGTGAAGTTTGTCCAATAGGAACAAACTGACTTGTGGGAATCCCCTTCGTGAAGTTTGTCCAACAGGAACAAACCCCCTTGTGAATGGCTCCTTCGTGAAGTTTGTCCAACAGGAACAAACTCTCTTGTGGGAATCTCCTTCGTGAAGTTTGTCCAACAGGAACAAACCCCCTTGTGAAAGGCTCCTTCGTGAAGTTTGTCCAACAGGAACAAACTCTCTTGTGGGAATCTCCTTCGTGAAGTTTGTCCAACAGGAACAAACTCCCTTGTGAAAGGCTCCTTCGTGAAGTTTGTCCAACAGGAGCAAACTCTCTTGTGGGAATCTCCTTCGTGAAGTTTGTCCAACAGAAGCAAACTCACTTGTGGGAATCTCCTTCGTGAATTTTGTCCAACAGGAGCAAACTCTCTTGTGGGAATCTCCTTCGTGAAGTTTGTCCAACAGGAGCAAACTCACTTGTGGGAATCTCCTTCGTGAAGTTTGTCCAACAGGAGCAAACTCCCTTGTGGGAATCTCCTTCGTGAAGTTTGTCCAACAGGAACAAACTCTCTTGTGGGAATCTCCTCCGTGAAGTTTGTCCAACAGGAACAAACTCCCTTGTGACAGGCTCCTTCGTGAAGTTTGTCCAACAGGAACAAACTCTCTTGTGGAAATCTCCTTCGTGAAGTTTGTCCAACAGGAACAAACTCTCTTGTGGAAATCTCCTTCGTGAAGTTTGTCCAACAGGAACAAACTCTCTTGTGAAAGGCTCCTTCGTGAAGTTTGTCCTACAAGAACAAACTCACTTGTGGGAATCTCCTCCGTGAAGTTTGTCCAACAGGAACAAACTCCCTTGTGACAGGCTCCTCCGTGAAGTTTGTCCAACAGGAACAAACTCTCTTGTGAAAGGCTCCTTCGTGAAGTTTGTCCAACAGGAACAAACTCTCTTGTGGGAATCTCCTTCGTGAAGTTTGTCCAACAGGAGCAAACTCACTTGTGGGAATCTCCTCCGTGAAATTTGTCCAACAGGAACAAACTCACTTGTGGGAATCTCCTCCGTGAAGTTTGTCCAACAGGAACAAACTCACTTGTGGGAATCTCCTCCGTGAAGTTTGTCCAACAGGAGCAAACTCTCTTGTGAAAAGCTCCTTCGTGAAGTTTGTCCAACAGGAACAAACTCTCTTGTAAAAAGCTCCTTCGTGAAGTTTGTCCAACAGGAGCGAACTCTCTTGTTGGAATCTCCTTCGTCCAATAGGAGCAAACTCCCTTGTGAAAGGCTCTTTCGTGAAGTTTGTCCAACAGGAACAAACTCCCTTGTGAAAGGCTCCTTCGTGAAGTTTGTCCAACAGGAGCAAACTCACTTGTGGGAAATCTCCTCCGTGAAATTTGTCCAACAGGTACAAACTCACTTGTGGGAATCTCCTTCGTGAAGTTTGTCCAACAGGAGCAAACTCTCTTGTGAAAAGCTCCTTCGTGAAGTTTGTCCAACAGGAACAAACTCTCTTGTAAAAAGCTCCTTCGTGAAGTTTGTCCAACAGGAGCGAACTCTCTTGTTGGAATCTCCTTCGTCCAATAGGAGCAAACTCCCTTGTGAAAGGCTCTTTCGTGAAGTTTGTCCAACAGGAACAAACTCCCTTGTGAAAGGCTCCTTCGTGAAGTTTGTCCAACAGGAACAAACTCTCTTGTGGGAATCTCCTTCGTGAAGTTTGTCCAACAGGAACAAACTCACTTGTGGAAATCTCCTTCGTAAAGTTTGTCCAACCGGAACAAACTCACTTGTGAAAGGCTCCTTCGTGAAGTTTGTCCAACAGGAACAAACTCACTTGTGGGAATCTCCTTCGTGAAGTTTGTCCAACAGGAGCAAACTCTCTTGTGGGAATCTCCTTCGTGAAGTTTGTCCAACAGGAACAAACTCTCTTGTGGGAATCTCCTTCGTGAAGTTTGTCCAACAGGAACAAACTCACTTGTGAAAGGCTCCTTCGTGAAGTTTGTCCAACAGGAACAAACTCCCTTGTGAAAGGCTCCTTCGTGAAGTTTGTCCAACAGGAACAAACTCTCTTGTGGGAATCTCCTTCGTGAAGTTTGTCCAACAGGAACAGACTCACTTGTGGGAATCTCCTTCGTGAAGTTTGTCCAACAGGAACAAACTCTCTTGTGAAAGGCTCCTTCGTGAAGTTTGTCCAACAGGAACAAACTCCCTTGTGAAAGGCTCCTTCGTGAAGTTTGTCCAACAGGAACAAACTCTCTTGTGGGAATCTCCTTCGTGAAGTTTGTCCAACAGGAACAAACTCACTTGTGGAAATCTCCTTCGTAAAGTTTGTCCAACCGGAACAAACTCACTTGTGAAAGGCTCCTTCGTGAAGTTTGTCCAACAGGAACAAACTCACTTGTGGGAATCTCCTTCGTGAAGTTTGTCCAACAGGAGCAAACTCTCTTGTGGGAATCTCCTTCGTGAAGTTTGTCCAACAGGAACAAACTCTCTTGTGGGAATCTCCTTCGTGAAGTTTGTCCAACAGGAACAAACTCACTTGTGAAAGGCTCCTTCGTGAAGTTTGTCCAACAGGAACAAACTCACTTGTGAAAGGCTCCTTCGTGAAGTTTGTCCAACAGGAACAAACTCTCTTGTGGGAATCTCCTTCGTGAAGTTTGTCCAACAGGAACAGACTCACTTGTGGGAATCTCCTTCGTGAAGTTTGTCCAACAGGAACAAACTCACTTGTGGGAATCTCCTTCGTGAAGTTTGTCCAACAGGAACAAACTCACTTGTGGGAATCTCCTTCGTGAAGTTTGTCCAACAGGAACAAACTCCCTTGTGAAAGGCTCCTTCGTGAAGTTTGTCCAACAGGAGCAAACTCACTTGTGGGAATTTCCTTCGTGAAGTTTGTCCAACAGGAACAAACTGTCTTGTGGGAATTTCCTTTGTGAAGTTTGTCCAACAAGAGCGAACTCCCTTGTGAAAAGCTCCTTTTTGAGTTTGTCCAACTGGAGGGAAATCACCTGTGCAAAGCCTCTTCGTTAAACTTGTCCAACGGACTCTCTCGCGAAAAGCTTCTTTTTTAGTTTGTCGAACTGGGGCCTGTCTTACACAGCGGGTGTAAATTTACGCATAGGCCTACAACATGCACCAGTTGCGTCCAAGGCGTAAGTTCCTATAGTTTTAACACTGATTTACGTCCGACGTAACTTACGCCAGCTTTGTAAGACAGGGCCCAGGAGAAAACACTCTTGTGAAAAGCTCCTGCGTTTATTTTTTTCAACAAGAGAAAACTCTCGTGTGCAAAGCTCCGTCGTTGAACTTATCAGACAGGAGCAAATTCTTTTGTGAAAATCTCCTTCCTTGAGTTTATCCAACAGGAGCAACCTCGTTTATCAAAAAACACTTTCGTTGAGTATATCCAGCATGAACAAACTCTCTTGTAAAACAAAACAACTCCGACGAGTTTGTCTAACGGAAAAGTGCTATGACTTTTCGGATATTCCCGCACTTAAAGGGGCATGAGCTGCCAAAATGTTGATATTTTCACGTACACACAGAATGTTGAAATTATCGGCTATTTTTCTCAAGACGTATAATTCAGAAGCTTTTTAGTGCTTCTAATCTCAAAAATGTACGACAAAGTATTGTTTTGAACTAACTTTGACTTAGAATGAATGAATGGTCGTCCCGGTTATTTAAATTTTGCTACTTTTCGAACACGTTTTCGGTTCGTACAGGGCACATACTGTATGGATTTTCCTCATTCCAACGCCAATCATTTAGTTTTTCGATGGCCTTCAAAGCCTCTTACTGTCGTGACGATTAGAAATTATGAAAAAAGTGTGAATTTCGGCAGCTCATGCCTCTTTAAGCTTATTGCTCTTACAGCGTTGCCAGGTGTAATGGGAGAGGAAAGCGAGCTCATTGACCGAAGGCAACACTCGACCTTTGGCGAGTACCTAGCAACTCCTCCACATACGCCGATCAAGTAAAACCCCTCTCCGAATTTTCTTTGGATTGTGGGATTCATGAATATGGTTGATTGGTGTTTATATCGGGTTTAGTGGGAGAAGAGACCGTGTTGTTTGGCCGGAGGAAACCCCCGACCTTCGGCGAGCAACTGATAACTTTTTAGACACGGGGATCGATTGAAAAATCCACTAAAAAATGCTCAACTTTCCTTGGACCAAGTGGGATTCTTGAATGTAAAGAAGGCTACTGGGTAAATCTTTTTTACTGATGGTCGAAAAGATATCATTTCAGGTAAAAGCTCAATCGAATATAGGCCTATGGTGCTTCTTTTTTGTTTTTGTTTATTATTGGGTCTGGATTTTCTAGTTAATATCATTAGAAGTATACATTCATCACTCTAAGAAATGTCGATACAATTCAAATAACCATAAAAGTTTCTAAATTAAGCCTTTCGTTACAAGCTCAACGATTTCTTAAAGTGGCATGAGCTGCCAAAATTGACACTTTTTTCATAATTTCTGATCGTCACGACAGTAAGAGGTTTTGAAGGCCATCGACAAACTAAATGCTTAGAGTTGGAATGAGGAAAATCCATACAGTATGTGGCCTAAACGAACCGGAATAGTGTTCGAAAAGTAAACAAAATTTAAATAATCGGGACGACCATTCATTCATTCTAAGCCAAAGTTAGTTCAAAACAATACCTTATCGTACATTATCAAGACTAGAAGCACTAAAAAGCTTCTGAATTATACGTATTGAGAAAAATAGCCGATAGTTTCAGCATTCTGTTATTACGTCAAAATATCAACATTTTGGCAGCTCATGCCACTTTAAAAATAATCGTGCACAGCGGTCTGAAAATCAAACTGAGCATACACTGTCGTGTAATGAGTCATCCCATGTAGGAAGAGGAAATCCCTTTTCGACAAAAAAAATTTTACCTATGTTTCACACGATCATTCCTTCTCCTATTTCCTCAAAGAACATTTGCCTTGGTCAATATTTCCCCGAGGGATGAGGGAAAGTAACATTATAATTCCAGTTTATCCCATGGTAATGGCTGCAGAGATTCCCCGCGATTTTAAATGGATACTTTGTCTTTTACCTACATGTATGCTCCTATCATCCTTAGCAAATATATATCCACACTCCATGTATGCATTCCTGATTTCGTCCGCTGCAGACTGTTTGGAAGGAAAATTAGGATGTATTTGTTAGTTACATTAGTTTTTGTTCAAACGTTACTGAGTTGTTCTTTGTTTAATCTGCATTACAAAACTTTTGGACGACATTTTTTTTCGAAAAAGCAAAATCACATTTCACAATTAGCGTTTGACAGTGAGACCATTGAAAGGATATAGAGAGAAATATTCTCCATTTAAAAAAAAATACTACACCCCTTAAAAGATTGACTGAATTTACTGAATAAAGGAAACCAAACGCCAACAGCTTTTGTCCATGAAAATACAATTTAATCATATAAAAATCACCACAAAAATCATTGAACATTGAGAAACGAGATAATTATACAAAGTAAAGACATCACCGAGATTATCAATATATTATCTATTAATGATCATGAAATACATGTGTAAATAACAGAGATGGGACTATATACATTGCACATTCACACTTGTTTTTCATCCATCTAACTGTGCCAGACTTCAGATTATTTCACTCCTATGGCGTCGTTGCAAGGCTAAGTAGGGGAGGGAACTGCCACGAGGGGGGGGGGGTCGATTCCTCGCTACATTCATGGAAGGCCTGTGTCGGACTGAGGGACAATTACTTTGAGTCACTAAAACTCAGAAAATATTGTAAGTTTTTTTCTGGTGACACAGGGAGGAATTGAAGACTTGGCAAAGCTTTCAATAAAGTGTCAATCCACAAATTAATCTAGTATAAGCAAACATTTAAGACCAACAGGGGAAAACACATATGGATTTATATAGCTGTGGGATTTTCCTATTAGTTTGTAGTTAAGGGTGTTTTCTCATATGGCATACTTGTAAGGAAATGTCTTTTTGGCTTTACAAAGCACATATGTATTTATGAAAACAATGTCAAGGGTAATATATTGTGAAAATAAAAGAAATTTACCAAAAATCTACAAAAGTACACCGGGAAAAAAATATCAAAGTTATTATGAAAGTGCTTGTAAACTCAACAGAATAATATGCAATCCAAGTGGCATGAGCTGCAAATAAGTTGATATTTCTGAGTTGAATTAAGATTGGGAAATTGTCCTGTATTTTCCTCAATAAAGAATTATTCTTGAGAATTTACGTTTGAGCCTTTAATGAATGAGGAAGCAACACAGTAGGTGAATTAAATTTTAGAAAACATTTTTCGTCCAAATAGGTCTCAGAATTTTTTTCTTCTTCAATAATCAGGATCCTCTAGTTTATCATGACAATCACAGTTCATGGAGAAAATGCTCATTTCAGCAGCTCATGCCACTTTAAGTTGGTAGAAATATAAATGTGCTGTAAACCACACTCTTTTATTACAACTTCGAAGGGGAAAATCTATGGTTATGGCAATAACATAAAGACAAATATCACAAATTATTTACAATTTACAGATCAAATAATTATTTACAATTCATTTATACCTATTTTTTGCAAAGATAAAAAAAAATGCTTCGACATAGGAAATGTGACTCCTCACTACTAATAACATGGATTGACAAGTTGTGCCTATTAATTATTACAAAAACATAATTTACATAACAAAGTCAAACTTAAATCTATCTTCCTTATAAACAGCTCGTTTTTTTATTTCTTTAATGCACTTGACTGTTGGTTTTGTCACACTCAATGAGCATTTTACCTACAAAAATGTATATGGTGGTATTGTTAGGTTCATTGGGGGAGAAAACCAAACTCGGAACTGTTAGACTTTTGGCTCCACACAGAGCTATTTAGTGAAACTGTCACTCAAAATGTTTTTAGTTTTTCTTTGAACTAAGTGGGATTCAAACCCATGACTTATTGATGGAAAGCCTGTGTCAGATTTAGAGAGTATCACTCTGAGACCCCTCCAAAACAAATAAATGTTGTGTGTAAGAAAAAGACAGCGGCTTAGATCCAAAAGCCGGAAGCAAGGAATTATTTTATCGGGGCTGTTTTACAAAGCTCCCTGCCAAAGCAGCTTGCAAGAGGATTGTTTACTACTATTATTAAAATTCAACCCCCCCCCCCCCCCCCCCACTCGCCCTAAAACCTCCAACCCTCTAATTCAATTTGCATTTTTGTCCCTATACTTGCATGAATCAATAATTTAGTTCAAAGTGTTGTATACTACATGTACTTTGTGTGTATAGAAGAGCAGACACATTTACACCATGTGACACAATTACAATTCTTGTATAACTCACACACATTCAATCCCACACTTTTATAAAGGTACTCTCTAACATTCGTACATTTTTCCATTCAAACAATAAAAGGAAATTTGGGATAATTTAACGCTGTTCCAAAAATATACCTTCTGAACATCAGCAGAATTGTATGTAATTCAAAATTAAAATCACAAAACAATGTAGAAGTCAGTCCAGCCGACCTATGCAGAGGATATGGGAGATAATCAGAGGATATGGGTTTTAGACAAAGGGAGATAATCAGAGGATATGGTTTTAGATAAAGGGAGATAATCAGAGGGTATGGTTTTAGACAAAGGGAGATAATCAGAGGGTATGGTTTTAGACAAAGGGAGATAATCAGAGGATATGGTTTTAGATGAAGGGAGATAATCAGAGGATATGGTTTTAGACAAAGGGAGATAATCAGAGTCTATGGTTTTAGACAAAGGGAGATAATCAGAGGATATGGTTTTAGACAAAGGGAGATAATCAGAGTCTTCCTCCATCATTTTGTTCACTGCTGGGACCCACAGTGTTATCCATAGCTTCATACTCTAACTCTCTCTGTCTGTGTGATTTCAGATCTACAGCTTTGCAAACCTTATTCAAGGCATTATTAAAGCTCTGAGGTTTATCTGCATATACATGGTGGCCAGCTGATTTCACAATCTGCATATAGAAAACAACAACATCAGAAACATACATAAATGTACAATACATCTTTCCAGCTGTGTTGTTTCAATATTTTAATAAAAAAATAATAATATAAGCTAACATCAGTTTAACTAATATACATAAGCATTTTCTTAATGTTCTGTTTGCTTTAAACAAAATTCACTAACAGAAAGTTTGACTTATTTTGTGGCGTCAGAGAGAAGATTATAATAATCTAAAATGAATCTAAGACTTACGATGTTTTAAATTCATAAATCTGGTTTCAAGCAAAATAGTTCTTTAGAAAGCAGAGCTTGCTTTATGACAGTGATATTAGAATCTAATTCCCGTGATATTTTTTTATTATACATTTTATTAGGTAACAAAGTTATTGTGTGTATAAATCCACAGTACAAAATGATGATTTCTGTATATAAAACATATAAGGTTGGTGCCATGAGGTGCCAGCAGACAACAAAATGTAACAATAAATTATTAACTCATATCTTTCTTGACCAGCTGTCTTTGTCACTGACTGACTGGGGTGACACCCGCAAGCTTACCAAATCGGGTAATATTTCAATAAACGATAAAGATGACAATCTGACTGGATTCCGGTCTGAATATCAGAGTAGTGAAAATTACTAATATCTTGTCTAAGTTTGCAGACTCAGCAAGGTATGTGTGAATAAAGTCACAATGACACGAGCACAATTCCAACACAGTGCTTATTCACAATAAATATATAGGGCAATAATTGCTGACAGTTATCCTTCTACATCTGGGCGTTGTCTTACAAAGCTGGCGCATGTTACGTCGGACGTAAATCAGTGTTAAAACTATGGTAACTTACGCCCTGGACGCAGCTGGTCCATGTTGTAGGCCAATGCGCATCTCTACGCCACCTTTGTAAGACAGTGCCCTGAGTTCCAGTAATTTGGACAAAAAGAGCCCGGCAAAATCAGTTCTTCTAAATAAGATGATTCCAATTCATAACAATTTATTTAATTTCTGTGCGGAGATATTGAAAACTTGTTCCTACCTGGACATCGACATAGCTCTGTTCTCGGAGATATTTGACCTGGTACCCTGAAGCGCTGTCAATCCACGACCTTGACCCATATAGCATTGTGATAGGGATTTCTTCATGTAGATCCCCAATACGACGAACCATTGGATTCTTAGCCCAGCCAAATGACATCGTTAGACTTTTGAAAGCAGACTCCCCACTGGAAGATGAGAAAGATAAAGAAAGATGAGGAAGATAAGGACATTTTATAAATTTTGCACACTCAAGATAATGTTACTTGTATCACAACCTTGACAGTTTTAAAAGGAGAGGAAACCATTAAAGTGGCATGAGCTGCCAAAATAGAGATATTTGGCCATTATAACAGAATGTTTAAATTAGCGGCTATTTTTCTCAAGACTTAAAATTCAGAAGCTTTTTAGTGCTTCTAGTCTCGTGTATGTACGATTAAGCATTGTTTTAAACTAACTTAGGCTTAGAATGAATGGTCGTCCTGGTTATTTAAATTTTGTTTACTTTTCGAACACTATTTCGGTTCGTATAGGCCACATGCTGTATGGATTTTCCTCATTCGAACGCCAATCATTAAGTTTTTCGATGACCTTCAAAGCCTCTTTAATACTGTTGTGACAATCAGAATCTATGAAAATAATCCGAATTTTGGCAGCTCATGCCACTTAAACTGGGTAGGAACTACTATCTCACAATCAGCTAACTGCTTGGGAAACAAGTCAGAAAATATTCACTCTTTGGGACCGAGTAGTATTGGGGCTGTCAAAGATTTATTTGACAATCGAATGACCTACAAATTTTTTGGGACGGAATAGGACTGGGGCTGTTATACATTTATTTTACAGTGACCTATAGATAAATAGAGCCACTAATCAAGGTAATACTAAAATAAATACAGAAATTCTGTGTTGTTACCTGGCTGGGGTTTGTGCATTACAATGATAAATGTATTCAAAAATAGTGTCATCATCAAACATGTTAGAGAATATTCTACGAAAGTCGGGACGAAATCTCTTCACTAAACCAGGGCCTGCAGAAATAAAGAAATATATATACAGTTATTAGGGAGGATTACCACATCAAGTTCAAAAGTTGTTGTTTCATCTTTCACACCCAGAATCACAAGCTAGAGCTATTTAATTTCTCAAGAGAAATGTGAAGATACATGCAACTTTGAAATAAAACAAGGAGTTTTTCCGTGAGCTAATCAAAAAAGGTGTGTGTTTCAGTCACATGACTAAAATATAAACCACGAAGAGAAGTTTCTAATTGTGTTTGTGTATGTTGCTGGCAGACTCCAAAAACATGTACGTGGTCTATCAGAAAAGTGTAAGCTACTCCGCTCCATATCTATGGAATAAACTGCGAAAACATCTCACAGAATGTAAAATTTTTAAGAAGTCACTTTGTGAACATGTTTAAGCCACCATGACATGTAAATAGTTTATGCCATATGTGTATATAGCTTTATAGAAAGTTTGTCTGTTCTGCACCTCAAGGGAAAAAGTCTTTCAAATTAATTGTTTCAGACTCATTAAATAAAGTGATTTTGATGACGAGAGAATGGGGCACCTTTCTGATATATCCAATATACATTCAAATACAATTCAACTCTTTATGCCACTTTTGAAATGATATAAACTAGAGTCCTGTACGTGATATATAAAATGCAAGTGTAGCGTCAAATCAAGTTTTGTCTAAAATATCTCTTTTTATTTGTTTTATGGATTCAACAAATTGAAACATTTATTAAATCTTTTTCTATACATTTTTGGAAATAAGTCTGTGGCTCTGACAAAATTTTAGAACACTAGTATGTCTTATAAGTATGTTAATAATGAAGTTCTACAGCAAACCTACTAAAATACCCAAATTGAATTCCAATAAATGACTTACCCCAAGGTCCGGCCGCCCTGAGACCAACCAGAGGGTTAAAGGGTTTTAAGAGTGCTGCCACGACTTTAATCCAGACGGGAATATTTCTGGTGCGTTCATTGTCTTGTGGGTGTTCCTGAAATCCCCATGGGTCAACCAAGACCAGATGTTTCACACGATCAGGGTATTTTAAACTGTAAGAACTGGCAATGTAACCACCTAAACTGTGTCCCAACAAAATAAACTGTTCAAGGCCCATTTGTTTCCGCCATTGTTCGATAGATTCTACAAATTCTACTTCCACAGACGCAGCATCAGAACTAAACTTCGGTCTTGAACTTCGACCAAATCCCAGAAGGTCAAAAGCGTAGACGGGACGGTGTTCGGCTAAAGAGTCCAGATTTTGTGCCCAAAGCCCCACCCCTCCGCCCATTCCATGTACTAAGACTAAGGGTATAGCATCCTCTTTTTGTTTGTTCACAACAACAGTCCATAAACTTCTCTGACCTCCAGCAATGGCAACATATTTAGAATCCACAGGATTTTTCAAACCTAGAACAAAAGATATTAACAAAGCAATTTAAGGAGATGGTCTTTACATGGTGTATAGCTTGCTTGAAAGTTGGGACTGTTGTGACAAAAACATGCCAGTAAAAAGGTCAATTTTCCTAATTAACAACTTTTTTCAAGTTCAGAATTCCACCAATGGGCTGCGGGTTTGAATCCCACTCAAAATTGGAAAATTTTCTGACTGGGTTTTCACTCGAACGACCTATGTGGGATAGTTGCCAGTTACCACAGTAAGGTTGTGGGTTTCCTCCAGGCATAGAACCCGGTTTCCTCCCACAATAAAACTGGCAACGCCGCCATATAAAGTGAAATAATCTTGAGTTTTTTATTCTTAATCTTAAGTTTTTATTAGTTGGCAACGTGTATGTTCCAGTTAGCCAATAAATTTAGATATAGATCAGATCAATCCGATCAAAGATAAGTTGATTGACTGATTGAAATGTTAAGCTGCAGTGTGCACTAAATAATAAATTACTTATATTTTTATATTTATGAACACCATGGAGACAAGTTTCTATTTGAGTTAAAAATGGGTGTACATATGCCAGCGATTTAGGATAGGCCTCAAGATATCCCATAATGTAAAGCACTAAAGAATAAAGGCCACACAGATTACCCAATGAATATCAGTCCGTACATTTCATTTGACACTTACATTTGATTATCTTTTCTTCTGTCTGTGCCAAATGTCTCAAAGATGTTGGTTTCCACTGGAACCAGTTACTTAAACTCAGCCAACTACCAGAGTTTCTAGAAATTCAAAAATAAAGTTTCCTTTTATAACATGCATTTAAAACACATAGCATACGGGCAAAAACATAGATCTGTTTAACAAAGAAGAGCTGAAATAATCTTAATGTAATTTTTTCTGAGACTTACAAAAAGTACCATACATGAACAAATACATCTACTTACAGACAAGATCAATAGAGACATATTCGATTAAAGTTTTCATATTTTTTCAAAAATGAGTATACTGATAGCAATTTTTCTAGAGTAAATTACATGTAAATACTGTACCTTTATTGACAAGCTTTATAATGCATTATTTACAAGTATGTGTAACTTAGGCTTAGAATGAATAAATGTCCTGGTTTATAAAACATTTAGTCAACACTTTCCCTTTAATAGTACTTTCAAAGTTGCTAATATATATAGACAAGATTTACCAAATGTTAATGGCATACCAGGGAGACAGATTATCTACATCTAAGTTGCTAAGAACTTGTCCCCAATCTCTTTATGCTTTGAAATAATAAAATGTGTTCAAAACAAAAACAAAAAACACAGTAGTTTTATTGTACATGCCATAGGTTCATCAAATATTTTGCATTTCAATGTGGAACATTTAGTATCTTGGTGAACTTCAAATGATCTAATATTTCAATTTGTCAGTTTTTTTCTAATGAAATACATGTACATGTAATTCAGCTATGTCACAATAAGCGGTCATATGTGATATTTGGGGGCTCTGACCTTCATCGATGATGGGCAGAAACGAATCACACAAATATGGTGACCAAAAAAAATTTCACACAAATTCTCAATTCATTTTGACAACTTCTGAGGGAATAATTGTGTAATAAATGTCTAAATGATATACCTCTTTTTAACACAATTAGAAACTTGTCTCCATGGTTACTTTAGACAAGATTTTCGCTGTGCCCGTGCGTTTTAGTGATCATAAATATATTCAACATGAGAAAGGAGTTCAGTCTTGCCAGAAACATTTTCTAAAATTAGATAGAACACAAAGGGGAAAACAGTCCTTCATGTGAAGCCTTATTCTATAGGACATGAAACATGTGACAGTAATTTGCTTATAAGAGGATTTATTTGAGATGAAATCTGTCCATGGATCAGTAGACTTCAGTTAAGAAGATTACACTATGGTTCCCCAGTTAGACAGAACACTACTACTGTACATGTACATGGACAGAAAGATGACAATCCGTCAGGTCCAAAGACCATGCACAGAAATAGAATTTATTTGTTCATTTCTATGCTAGGGACAAAATATCTATAAAAGGATACAATCTTGTGATGGTCATAAAGAACTAATTGGACTTTAACCAATACATATCTGCGGCTATTTCATACAAAACAACCACAGTTTAGTTGAACAAAAGCCTGAAGTTTGAATATCATAATAGACCACAGTCACAATTCCGAAGAAAGAAACAAAGCATAATTAATGTTCAATATTTCGGTTTAATAAACCATCATCATTCTTGAATATCATGTTAGCTGAGGTTTCAGGGCGGGATGTTTTAGTTTAATCTGCCATTTAGTCCAAGAAGTACTATTGCTTCGCTGTTTCTTGCATCTATCATGATTATTATTTGTAGAAACCGGTTGTTCAAAAGAAAATTAGCTTAATGGTAGGTTAAACGACGTGGTGTAACAAAGAAATTCCTTTGTGATGCGGCATCATGTAACCAGCCGTTAAGCGAACGGTGCCTTGAACAACCGGCCCCATAATAGCAAGTCTTAATGGTCATGGGTTTCGTCCAAGGTGAAGGTCTCGTTTTGGTACCCCAATAAACCTACATTAGAGAGTCATGAAATAATCTTGAGTACAGCATAAACACAAATTCATCAATTTCGGTTACAAGTAAAGGAAATATGCAAAACGGAATTAAACATTGTTCCATCCAGAATAATACATCTTAATGTCATAACCAAAGTAGGCTTGGTACGGATGTACTAGAATTAAAAAGTAGGCCTACTACAATGCATTATTTAAGAATATCATATATTAATATGCATTTTTTTTTTGTGGAAAAAATACTTATCATCCAAACGGTATATTTTTTTAAATACAGTCTCCAAAATAAATTCCAAACCAAGTCAACTATTTAAGATAGCAGCATTTGAATAGATATTCAAACTATTCTCACAAATTGAATTTACATACCTAAATCAATATAAATCTGAGCTATTTTACTTGAATTATCAATAAAATATATAAAAGGTCTTACTCTCGGTTTCTTGTACAGCACATCCTAAATACGCCTGACACTAATTTAAAGCAAGCTATTTCCAAAAGGAACTAAAAAGTAGATTTGCTTGTCGAGGTAGAGAAATCTTTCTCCACTGAAACCTAATTTACAACAGTTTCTTCTCCTCCTATACAGTCCATTTAATAAGAATTAACAAAACTGGGCTCTACAAGATCACAGCCCACTTTAACGTTAGATCCAATGAATGTAAAATCTAGTTACATCAGCTTCATGTGGTAGTGACTCGACAGTTGCCATGACAGTACTCAGCAAATACATGACACAGCAGATTTTGTCTCCTTTACCTGCCTACCCCATAAAATAGACAGACAAAAACGTATGCCTGCCAGTGGTGCTTGAACATTTCATGAGTAATTCTATTTGAGAAGAGATTATGTATATAATGCGTTTATTTCACAGTCCCTTATAAACAGATTTAATAGGTTGTGTAAAAGTAGCACAGTACAGTTCAATATGTAGGTCGTTTGACTACCAGCCAATGACAGAACACATTCTATTATAAAATGTGCTTATAAGATAGGTAAATGTAACATAAAAAGGGTGGAGTCATTGTTGCTAGAAAATTCACTTTTATTTTCTTGAATCTTCATAGGGATAATCATGTCATTTTTTATGATTATGATAACCGGAAAGCAACAAACTTTACTAAAATAAATAAAATAATCGAATTTTGAACATCAAATATCCCACAATTTGAAAACTTGTCGATATATGTACCAGCAGTGCTTGTTTGGGGATTGTTTGTAATTTAATTAATTTAATTTGAAAAAATGCAACTGACCAAATTGGCAAAGTAACATTTTTCTCATTTGATAATTTTTCAGTGTCTGGGTGTGTTATTGCCATAATACTGTAAATAGATTTGGTATGTCCAACAGCGGGACTGCCAATGATGTGAAACTGTTCGAGTCGTACAAACAAAGTAATAGCATTTACTAAACAGACACTATCATTTTTACCCCCACTGTTCCCAATGTGTAATACTGTACATGCTTGTCTTGTATATCATGGTCTCCATTTTCTAAATGTAAATGTACATGTACTTACAGTTGCCTACCCAGGTCCATCATAATCAACTTGAACTTTTAATTCTAAACCTCAAATTATTTTAACTGCATTGTTATTCCTCAATAAAACAACCCTATCAGGTGTAAGTTTACAAGATTTCGGACATGATAGTTCTACTTCTGGGGAAATGGCTCTGAAAACGCAAGACCTAATGGTAATTAAGACTTATCTGTCAATACAAGCTCTCTTTGACATATAAATGATATGTCATACAAGAAACATGTCACACACGTAACATGTGTTACTTGCAGTTGTTAAGTGTGCCACACACTTAAAATCAAAATATGAAATTTACAAAGAAAGCATTCCAAATTTTGTTTGATTAATCTTCCCTCCATCCTTGTTTAAAATAATTTTTTTTTTTGCTTGGTTACAAAAACATGGTGCTGCAATGAACCACATATACAGTACAATGAGGATCCAAAAACCAATGCCGTGCAAAAAGAAATTAGTCATGGGCATCAACCTATAAGCAATTGAAAATCACTCGTGAAATAATACTTAAATTTAACTGATCAGAATAAAGTAAACCCAATATCATTTCCTCTTTTTCAAACGTTCCTTTTATAGATGAAACCAAAATTTTAACCCATTAATGGATATGTGATTCGCAGGGAAAGAAAGGGAGAGGGGGGGGGGGGGGGGGGGGGGCATAGTCATAGTCAATGATACACATTCAAACTATTTACCGTTACGTTTAGTATGCATTACATGTATAACATATAGATAGAAAAAAAATGATAAACAATTACACGGAAAGGAAAAGCAAACTTGTCAATAGCTCAAAACTGCCTAGAAAAAAATATATAATTAATTTCATTATTTGATCATCTCTGAGTGCATGGAGTGGTATTCAACTTTTAAGATTGAAACAGACAATGATGTAAATTTAAGAAATAATGGATGGAGTCTATACATATATAAGCTTTGATAACTGAAAGAAAAAAGGAAGCGTGAATTGTTTTGGGTGAGGGCTGAATTTAAACCAGTAATTGTATTGAATCTTGGTTTAAGTTTGGGTTTAAGTTTGAGGGATCGGCTATTGGCCCACTTGTCTGCCTGGTGTCAAATGAAGAGAACATTTATCGTAACTTCACCCAACGTTAAAACTGAGGTGACATAATTTACGATGTTCAAAAATCCCAAACACAGCCAAAGGAAACTTTTCTTGTATTGCTTGACAAATTTCAGTCCATAACAAAATTAGTTATTTCTGGACAATGAGATTCTATGTCCCTGTCTCCATTAATAAGTTAGCTGTCACCATCCATTGAGCGTGATCACTTGGCTGAGAGAGGCAAAAGAGACGAGTGTATGATAATTGGTTCTGTATGATAACTAATAAGATTAGGGAAAGTAGCTGAAACAGTTGAGTTATAATAATGAATAGCTGTAAACTTTGGCTTTTTGATTGTAACGAACATGTTATAATGGACTCAAGAATATGGCCCACAATGTAATATAATAGTCATTTTGGAGTCAAAATACTGGACTGCTACATCCCTTATTAACCTGTCCAAACCAAACGTATAGTACAACTATGTTATTGTTACTTTAGTCATACGACTCATAGTCATTCTTGATTTCGGCATGACGTCACGATCCCGGCAACAAGGCTCCGTAGGTGACAAAAAGTCCCTGACGACTCCATTTTGACTGGCTGAGGGAAGACCATGTGACCCTAAGTACCCTAAAAGCACTCCTGTTTTACTTACTCGGCTGGTCAGGTACCGGGATGTCCGAAACCGAGAATAGTACAACTTCAGTATGTTGCCTGTTAGTTAATACTAATTCACCAAAAGTGAATTCCTTATCTGCCTCCTTGTTTAATAATCTGATATTTATTATGTCGTCAGGACCAGCAAATATCAGAATGGAGATAACGTAACGAGTCGGATTCAATTTGTTGAATTAGGTTCATAGCCAATCGAACTTTCCTTATATTTATAATAATTAATATAGTTATTTCTAAAAACTGTCTATGTCCAGCGTTCTGTTTTATATCAATCAAAAAGTTTTATCTTTTGAGTACAGCTGAACTAAAGTGTATCAGGCCTACAGTACATGCATATACTAATATAGTGCAAACACTGTTGACAGATCTAGGACAGTTAGCACAGAGATACAATCTACACTACATAATCAGTTCGACGAAGGGAATTCTTCTAAATCGCGATTCGAACACAATAACATAATGAATTGAACTAGAAATATAGATGTTCAAAAAACAGATATGCGCATTCCGAATAAACAAATTCAGATATCTCCATCGTAAAATATTAACTTTTTTGAATTTATATAATTACCTGATTTCCTCCAGTTCGGCCATTTTGGAAATTTCTGGGTCAGCTGTGAGCCAATCACATGACTATTGAAAGCGTCGGGGACTCCCGCTAACGTCTATAAATAGAGTCAGGCCCATATGGGAAAAAGTTATCTCCCCTACATCAGGATGGTTAAAAACGAAAGACTAGCGGCAGGGGAGCCCGAAAAATCGGTCTCTATGTTATGGTGCCGAGAATCTAACATCTATACTCCCTGACATTTGCACTCTACCTAAAAAAATATATATAAAATCCGGCAAAGATTTTTACCTCGAAATTTCGACTTTATATCTTGGAATTTCGATTCTGAATCTCGGAATTTCGACTGTTTGTCTCTATACCTCGATAAAAATCTCGAAATTTCTACTTTTTTTTATCGAATTTGCCCCCCCCCCCCCCCCCCCCCCCCCCCAGACAGTAGGCATACAGACAGTGTGCAATACCAGAAATCTACATTCATATCTAGACCTCTGGCAATCATGACTTAATACTATACGGGCCTCCCGGGCCTCACCTGATTTGTCACCGGGCTCCACACAGGCCCTAACCGGGTGCATGTAGTTCTCTTGGTTAGAACTTACAACTGAGCTGCCCATCTGAGGCCCACCTGATCGGGCGGTAGGCCTAGTTGGACAACGCTTTGGGTTTAATTTGGGGTGTCTGTGTGGGGGTCGCCTGGTTTGGTCTCACGACCCCATGCGATATCGAGCTAGCTTATTTGGGTTAAGATAGGTCCCGATTGGGTCCTGTGTGGGTGATACTTCTATCGGATAAAAACCAGGTTCACTTTATTTTTCCACCAAGACCTGAACTGCTCTAGCCCACGGGGGTAGTTTTATAGGTTTCAAGTGGAACCTGGCAAGTCTAAGAAAGAGCTCCCTTTAAGGCTCACACGTGTTTGCTTCAACTGTCTTCAAATATACGTTAATCAGGATGTTCCATTTGGATTTACTATAAAACGAAGTCAAGAGAAGTTATTGGTTGCTGGGTTTTTTTATCAATCGATTGACGTACAGTACTAACAATATGACTCACTTGTGTTCCTGCTGCCGTTTGTGGATGCAACTGTAAAGGATACTTAGGCCTAATTCCGACCTTTCGTTTTACAATCGCCACACCTAAAGTAAATACCACGCAGTTGGGATTTTATAAGAATGAATATGAAGTACCAGGCTAACAAAGGATTGTGTTTCAGTGATGGATTGGGAAAAAGGATTGGACTTTATTTCCAGAAAAAAGCTCAGTCCTTTGCCAAGCAAACCGGGGCTCTAGGCCTATTGTAGGCCTATACATCTGCGTGTTGTGGCCATCAAGTGTGTGGAGGGTTGAATGGCCAGTGTAGAAACCAATTGTGTCGCAACAGCCAATTGTGTCGCAATGCGACATAATAAGCCTCTTTCGAGTTTGGCTAAAACCCCGCGGGATCACGCGAGAAAGGAGTTTAGGTGTAGGCCTATAACTTTCACTGACTAGCCGTTCATTTAACATTAGCGTCTATGGGGATCGGCGGTTATCGTGTGGTTTTGTCTTTGATTCTTTATTTCTAAATCATTCCTTTAATCCAAATTTTTTTGTGAAACACACTAGAAGCTATCAGTTTCGTTTTTGTCAGTTGACTGTCAATACAATTATTTATATCGCGTGGATACGCTTCGAAGTTGTCAAAAACCAACGGTGAAAACACAACTACGACGTGTTATTTTTGTGTTAGAAATAATAATATGTTTTTGTCCGTCAAAAAGAAGTATCTAATGGCTTTGTTATATATCTTGATAAGTCTCAAAAAAAGACTTTTGTAAAAAGTATAGATTGTAAGCTGAGAATCACAGAAAAAACAACAGGGTGACAGCCGATCTCCATAAGCACTATAGTGTTAATCGGACAGCCGATCGGTGAAAGTTATACCCCTAAACACGGGTCTCGCGTGATCTCGTGGGACTTCCACCAAACCCGAAAGGGGCGTATTGTCCTCTAGGCCTACTTTCGACGAATTGTGTCGCAACGGAAATTGCGACATAAATGGCCTCTGTTGTCGATATTTTGATACAAACTTTTTTCCTCTATTTTTACTGACGTACGTTTATTTTGATCCAACATCACATTAATCACTGCTGATGCATTTTACCCCTACGTAAACGAAATTTTCCACGTTCAAGTATAAATACCCCGTTTCATTACATGTATGTTTGTTATATCGTTGCCACACAATTGGCTTTCTCTCACAGCCAATTATGTCGTATCGGCCAGTTGTGTCGCAACAATGCTATGATAAGGTATAAAACCAAATCCCAAGAAAATCATCAAGTTGATAAGAAACGTTGTCAAAACAAGAAACATTACGTTCATCCAAAGTTATTTTGTTTTGTGTTGCTGTGTTTTACACATGTAGTAAACTTTCAAGGCATGTATAAGTATTGCGACACAATTGGCCGTTGCGACATAAAAATCAGAACAAATAAGATTAACCAAATGTTTTTCTTCTGCGCGTATGAGATACTTTCAAGGCACGTTTAAGTTATGCGGCAAAATTCCCAATTGTGACATCGGCCTAAGCTAATTGACGGCTAGAAAAAACAAAACTAAGCAATGATGTCGTATATTGCAAAAGAAATCTAAAAGGAGATAAGAAATGTTGTTGAAAGTGAATAAATAACATTCACCAAACGTTTTTGTTTTGCCATGTTTCTCTTTACACCATACTTTTAAGGCTTATATGAGTATTGCGACACAATGGGCTGTTGCGACATAATTGGTTACCTGAGTTGACCAGTTATGTCGCAAAAATGCAACGATTTCGTACATGATCAAGACGAGACAACCAAGGAAAAAAGAAGTGCAACTGAGATTGAATAAAATCCAAAGAGCTGTATTTTTTGCTTGTTTGTTTTCATTTGTAAATATAGCCGATATTTCCAGGGTAAGTATAGGTATGTGCGACACAACATAGGTCATTTTGCAACATAAATAAAGTCCTGCTGGCCATGCAGAAGATTATACCACGACCAGAATTATTAATAGAATACAGAGAGACTTATAGAAGAAATAGGGTCTACACTCATTAGCCATTTACTCGTAAAAAACGTATTAGTGTCTCCAAAAGGCTGCTTTTATTGTTTTTAGTCAATTTTCATGGTTACAAAGGGTAAATCGGCTAAATGTTATAACAATATGTAAGTGGTGGTAGTGTTTTCACAACATCCCACTTTCTTTCATTATTGATCGATTGTTATTTCACAAACACAACATTGTAGGCCTGAGTATAATAGCATTGGGTAAATTAGGTGATTTATTCAGCTATATCATCAATAGTGACAGATTTTATGGAAAGATGGTGATTTCTACGATATATTCATTTAAATTCGTTTACAGGAGCGACATGGATCGATTATTCAAAGCTTTGAAATAAGAAAAAAAGGAAATGAATTTTAAAGAAAAACATTCATTGAAAATGTGTATAGGCCTACTTTCTTAAGTCTTCATATACGATCACTAGTCGGTCTACATGGTTTTCAACTATGTATCATTTTATCATATTATAATGTATTGCGACATTGCGCCTCTTGTGTCCATATTTTGGGGTTGTGACATCAATGGCCATAGGCTTAAAAGCCAATTGTGTCGCAATCGACCAATAATCTTCTTCAGTGCTTAACGTTTTTCGTTGTGAATACTAAGACGTCGGCGAAAAAAGATCACCCCATCTCTACAGGCTAGATTACGATAGACGATGGGCCACCATACTGAAGAGACCCGGCTGCCAACTCCATCTGGTGTATGACCCCCGAGGAGATTTAGAAATCAAGATCAGTGGTGTCCGAAGCTAGGGCTCCGTACTACCAGCAGACAGTGCACATTCAGGTGTCGGACGCCCAACGTAAGGCCACCATCGAGTCTACGTTGAGGGGTTCCATATCAAGACAGGTTACTGACTTGACAGTGGGCCCCACTGGCCCTCTTCGTGAATCGTCCCTCTATTGAGATCCAGATGCAGGCCCGCGCCACGAGCCCCGTTCAGGTGGAGTGAAGATCCGATCCAATTGTCGTAAACACCAGTCGGGGGTAAATCTTCGATCAATTAGTCCGAGAACTTGTTTCGACCTGAGCGGTCGTAATACTCCAATCGTAAGGATAGATTGATTGATGGATTGTTTTGTGTTTTACGCCGCGCTCAAGAATATTTCACTTATATGGCGGCGTTGCCAGTTTTATTGTGGGAGGAAACCGGGCTCTATGCCCGGAGGAAACCCCCAACCTTTCGTTGGTAACTGGCAACCATCCCACATAGGTCGTTCGAGTAAAAAAACCCAGTCAGAAAATTTCCCGATTTTTGGACTGAGTGGGATTCGAACCCGCGACCCATTGGTGTAAGGCTGTTCGGATTGAGCCGTAAGGATAGAGGATGTTCTTTTCTTCCGACCAATCTTGCAGTAAGACAACTATTGGATTAGTTCTGCAGAGACTTCCACCTCCAGTGAGACGTCGGATCTGTGGAAGAGGTAACTGCCGCCAATACCGATGTAATGCGGCTTCCAATTCCTGCAGATTTTGTACAGGTGACACTAGGACTTGAATGTTTCTGTCCATCCTATATGCTCTAAAGGATTCAAATCCGCGTAATTACCCCTTCAACAGACCTGACGTTTAACTGGAGCTATGAAACGCTGGTTGGAAGCCAATGGAGGCTATACGCGCTTATTGACCTTCCGCTCTAGGGATGTGTTCTACACACTCAAAGTGACATTTTTACTTCAATATGTTCGCCATGTGAAGCCAGATGGACTCTGAAGTTTCATACTAACAAGCATCTCTATAATTTATTAAGATACAGTTTTGATTTGGCTAACGATATCCTGAATAAATTGTATAGCTTATTGCCATTAATGGTGATTTCTTATCCCCAAATTGTTGCCCTTTATGATCACAATCGTTTCTGCAACATCAGTTTGCCAACAATCTCCCTACACCAATGATTTTATCGGTCGGTGCAGACTTTCCAGGGGGTGCTTAACTTTTTTCTTTGTGTGTATATATATAGTAAAGGGGAAAGACCAAAGCGGTCGTTAACGCCCCCTGAGCTTTGAGAGGACGCAGATGGATTCAAAAAGGTGTTTTACATTTCAAGGCAAAAAAAGTGTCCACAAATTATGCGTGTGGAGACAAAAGTTACAACCGTCAAGGCATAAAACATGCATACATTCTGTCGGTTGTGGCTTTTAAAAGATTTTTCCGTTATCCCATTAACATAGGCCTAGGCCTGGGTCCGATTTTTGGTATCCTTAGCGGGATCAGTATTATCCTTACAAGGCAACAGAAACCTTCAGACGAGATGTCGGTTCATGGAAATGAGATCACACCCGTCAATTTATGGAAATAAAATTGTTTTGAATTTGAATGTTTAAAAAAAAAACAGTGTAGAACTGCGATAATATGGATTGAAGTTGAACGCCACACTGTCGCCGTTGCAACGTTTAATTAGGACGAACTTCGGTTGGTTGATGTTTTACGCAGCACTCAGTGTTTTTTCACTTATACGGCGGCGTTGCCAGGTTTAGTGGGGGAGGAAACGGGCTCATTGCCAAACTCCACACAGAAATTTTTCAGTTTTTATTTGGTCTGAGTGGGATTTGAACCCGCGCCGCATCGATGGAAGGTCTGTGGGATATCACTCTAACGCACTGGACCACCGAGGCCCCACGAGGACTAACTTCGGCTGTGCTATTTATGTCATACAGGTGAAACAAGTGAGCTAACTTGGTTGAGTGCACACCATCTTTATACAAAGTATTTGACAACATTGGAGTTTAAATAAAAGAAAGAAAAAAAAAAACGATGGCAAGACAACTTCTTTTTTAAATATTAGACTGTATTTCTAACGACAGACATATACACAGTATGGCCTTTCACAATCTACCCATAATTAACAAAGAAATACATATACCTCTATATAACAGATATTAATAAGAACAAGTCACAGATCTATTGCAATGTAGACGTCTATTTCTGGTAACTTACATAGAGGTCTACTAATGCTTATAACATATGTAATCATGATTAACAATGACAGTAGACTTCACCCAATAATGATGTCGACTTTACAATAGTTGATTCACAATAATAACAGTCAACATTTAGAGTATTATATTCTTTTTACAGCCAGGGTTCGGGCTACTTCATATACAAGATTCACTCTGAAACTTCGGGGATTTACGTTACGTGAAATACAAAGCCGACCGGTAGCGAGCGAAACTAGCCGAAGGGAGTTCCGAGTGATACAAGATTCTGACAGCTTCAGGATTGTGATTTGCCGAAATCTCAACAAAGAATGATATATTTTTTCCGCTCTATTTTAGAATTGGCTAAGAGGTATCTTTTAACATTGGTGAATTAGGGTTGGGTAATGTGGGTTTAAATGCAAAAAAAAAAAAAACAACATACAAAGGAGAGCCAAACGTATGCCATATCTGCCCTAAGATAAGTCTATTCTAAAACTTCGATTAAAACCATCCCTAAAATGTACTGAAATCAAGATTATATTCGAAGAAATGCGTGGAAGCGGAATACAAGAGGGCTCGATGTATAGCCTCAGGAGTGCTATACCATATATACAGGCATAAAGCGACTTTTTACGGTAATTCTTGGAAACCTGGAGCCTGTTTCACTTAGCAGTGTAGCGTAAGTTTTCGCGTAACTGCCATAGCAACCTATACTGTAGAGATACGTTAGTATGAAAGTTACGCAAAAAATACATCTAAACAGGCTAACCAGTTTAGTAACAGCAAAAGTATCATGTTATGTCTTAGTGGCATTGTATGCCATGTCACGAGTCTCGATGCTACAGCTGCAGCAGGTCTTCCAAATTGTTCACACAGTGTACAGGGTAATCGATCATCATCGTTCAGGCGTCTTCCACAAATTGAGATACTAAATATAATATCCACTGTAAGGTGACAGTCAACTGAAGCCGTCTGACTAAGGTAAATCATAAATATTTATTTCTGACATACCACTGGTAAAACCGTCTCAGCTGAAGGCATTAGCAGAGAAATCTGGGCTCTGCCGAATTTTTTTTTCTCTCCGTGTTCGTCAGTACCAGTCGCCGTAAGACCGATATTCCGGGCTACTAAAGGCATGGAAAATCTTACCGGGTAAATATATGCAAAAAGTGATTGTCCAGAATAATGCTAACTAATGGTTCCAACTTGATCAGATCAGAAGGTCAGCAACTTCAATAACTACAAAGGTATTTAACAACATGATTGCACTTCAAACCTATTTCGCCATCTTGCAAAATCAAATTAGTTAAAAACTTAAGACAAATCAGATAAAACAAAGCCAAACCTGTCTTTTAACTAAAACATTAAAACAAAGATGGATTGCAGAGAAGTGATTAACAGTTATTGCACACTAAATATATATATCTGACTTTGCCCAAACATCAAACAATTGTTTTTCATTTCGCAACATAAAATATTGCGCTGCCTCAAGATGAGCTCGTAATAGGATTCTTTGATTAGTTAATAGTTCCTTAATTTCTTAATTTCATGTTCAATAAAAACGATATGTGACAGCTTTAACTGGGTCACCAGGTTTCATCCGGACATAGCCGAGAAATCTGGGTTTTTTTTCTCTCCGTGTTCGTCACGTTAGCAGCCATATGATACCAGTCGCCGTAAGACCGATCATCCGGACAGGGAGGAGATTGTCCTCTTTTCCCTTACTGTATCCTGCAGTTCCTGTATAAATCGTTTTGGGCTGAATGTCATTCTATAAAAAAACTACCAAGATGGCTTCCAAGATGGCTCCCAAATCTCTCAAGGTCACCACCTCATGTTTGCAAAAATATCAATGTTTGCCGTTCAACCTATCCACAAGACATACTGTTTTCCCTAGTCCGGGTTTCTGTCTCCAAAATTACAATTTTTTTAGATTTACGGTCCAAATACAGCCGTCTGTATAAAAAAAATAGTAATTTTGGAGACAGAAATCCGGACTATGTTTTCCCATATTATCGTTGAAACAGTAAAAGTAGACATAGATTTAGAGTACTATAATAATTAAATTCAACACTTGGGAAACTTACATCCCTAGGGGGTGGATGCTTGGGCGGGGGTGGATGCTTGGGAGGGAGGGGGTGGATAAAGACTCTTGACCTGATTGGATATATTTTTAACACTATAACACACGGGCACAGGGAAAATCTTCTTGTCTAAAATAGCCACGGAGACAAGTTTCGTGATAATAAACAATCAATATTAACAATAACAAACATAAAAGTAACATTTCTTGAGAGAAAAACAATTTCCCTAATGAAGACTGCATGTCTGGATTCGATACAGCATTTGTTTATATCTAAACAGAGTTTTCCCAAGGTGTCTTACCAGAGGACATGGGAGGATGAAGTCTAATGAATTAAATACTTGTAAAGATAAACGTATGTCCCCAAGCTGTCCTTTCCCAAACGAAAATAAATTGGAAATAAATCTAAAATTACAAGACACAGTTCAATGATTGGCAAAACAAAATTTAAGTGGCATGAGCTGCCAAAATTCAGATGTTTTTCATAAATTCTGATTGTCAAGATAATAAAAAGGTTATTGAAAAAAATTCATGTTTAAAGTTTAAGAAAGGAAAACAGCCTGTAAGCCTGCTTACTGCAATAATATTAACAAAATGTAAATATCAAAGAAGAACATTCATTCATTTAAGTTCACAAGCTTCAATTTTGTATATCTTGAAAAAAAAAAAAGATGTTATTTTAATATAAAAATTCCACAATGCTGGCAGCTCATGTCACTATTCATTTGGGTTTGCTGTTATACATAAAATCTGTCTTGAAAACAATACATATGAATAATGATAAATCCATTGAAATATTCAATAAGATAAAAACCCTATCAGTATTGGCAATGGGAGTAAACTTGGACCCTTTCTACAAGGCTCTGTTCACTTGATATATGTATGGGTGAGTGTGATGCTAGAGCTGTATTTATTGGGCTCCTGGTTATTGTGTGTCCTATATATGGCAATCCATCTGATTATCATAAGACTGACAAGATTTGGGCAATTGCAAACAAAAATACTCATTATAATTGATTCACAATAAAACTCTCGTAAACTGTGCTAGATTATCATTTCCTACACCTGAAAAGGCTACTACGATAATTTGTTCCCAGTGTACAATCAGTAGTCTGTTGAAACTTGGAATTCAGATTCTCAGTCAACAACAAGCAGACTTTGTTTTGTCAAATTTAGTTCTTCCTTCCAAAGGCAAAAAATGCTGTAGTAACGGTGACATGCTAGCCTTAAAAATAGACAACTGGGCTTCAAAACATACTATTTAAACCTCATTGGTATCTAACCGGAGACAATATTCATGAAGTTCATTAAAATATACAATTGCAAATAAATACCTTCAAAAAAAATATTACACCCTAATATACAATAACAAATTTACAAAAACTAATTTAGAAACCACCTGTCTATCTGAGAATGGTCATGGTTAATTTTTTTATATTTATCAAAGTGGTTTCCTAGTATCATATTGTTTTATCTGACCTCTTCTCCAGTTGATTAGACAAGCTAAATAAATGCATGAGGTAAAAAGAGCTTGAGCAAATAAAACATAAGTTTTGCAGGAGTTATTTAGTTCTACTAGTTGTTAGATGTAATTATTCCCCTTTGTTAGAGGTTAGCAATGTAACAAAACTCTTTAAAAACGGCTTTGAGTCTAGTTTTTTGTTATCTTTACATCGGTCAGGGGGAAAAAGTGTTTGAAATATTTCTTCTAAATAATTTTTGCAAGAACTGGGTTCAAATGAACAATAGCTCAGGAGACTAAAAATTCATAAAACCAAAAAAAAAAAAACAAGTAAACAAGTAAGTTTGAGACCAGTTATAGCTTGTAACTGGTTATTTGCACAATGGGGAGATTATTATTCAAATTTTGCACCCCCTGACACACTGCCAGCCAGGGAGTAGCATCTAGAAAAGATCTGACCAATCAAATCATCTCAATGTGTCAAAGTTACTCCCCTTAGCAATAATCTCTCTAATAAACACCCTGTCTGAATGAAGTCACAGAGTAGGTCGAGGAGATGCTAATATAATCACTTTAGACCAGTGGAACTACAGGCAAAGCATACTTTATAACACCAATTTTCTCAGAGAAAGTATCGATTGTAAGCCAAGATCAGGTAATGCAAGAACAGTCAAAACACAAGTAAATTTTACAGTAAATGAATTGACCAAATGCTAATAAAAATTCAAAAAACGTAATAAAAAAAAATTCCAGAAAAACAGAAGCCAAGCAAACCAGTTGTCTTAACATAAAATATAACATAGGAAGTAAATGATAATTATCAGAACAGCTATGTCCTTGAGAAGGAAAACTCATTGACTGAAAATCAATATCTACAATTTAAAATTGGCCAGTTGGATACATAAAAAGTTGTAAATTATCTATAAACAGAGTGTGTATAATGCACGCATTAAAAATAAGGAAGCGTTAAGAAAAAAGCAACAAACAAAGCAAACAAAACATTTCCATTGATAATTGCTGGATTGATAATTGTCTGTCCATAATATAAATCTACACAAGAAGATATAATAGATACTAAATATGTATAATTAATACTATATAATACTTAACTTGAGGTGAAGAAACCAGCCCCTGAATCAACCCCCCACCATTGCAAAAAAACATGGGTTAACAATAAATCAACATTTGTCTTAAAAACATCTACTATGTAAATTAACATTATTTAAATTGCAAATCCTAATCCTCCAAACAGTAAACATACAGGGGAAATATTTACAGGTACAACCCTGACTTATTTTGTTTTTATGTCTCATTTTAACAGGGAAATACAGCATGTTTACTTGAGGGGGGGAGTCTGAGGTAATAAACAAGTTCAAACTTCTAATTGTCTGCTCAATAAGACACTTTCATAACTAACAATAACTCAATCTGTGGCGCATTACCAGCTGTAGTCCCTGGAGCAGCAGAAAAACACATTTGATCATTCATTTAGGGGAGCGGGCTCAGTAAAAAGGCGACTTAATTTAGGCAGTGTATTTTTAGTAAAAGTTACTTCCCTTGTTGAGCCCACTATAAAACTATTCTATATACTAGCATTTCAATCTGTTGAACATGGATACAGCCACATTAAAAAAGCAATACAATTAGACTTCTACTTTGAGACTTCACTAAATATTCTCTTTCTTTCACGGTTTTATAGAGTTTTTTATACATAAACATGGATGGAATATAAACTTTCTGACAGATATCAACAATATGAAATATAATCCGCTACTTGTAACATGGTTAGGATTCTACTAAAACAGTTAGACCATTGGACAGATGAGGATCATAGGCAAGTGTCAACTCTCCACGACTTGGACAACATGTCATGAAAGCAGCACTCTCCAGGATGTGGTTTATATCTGTTTTTCTTTGAGAACAGTGCCAAAGGGATAATCCCAAAGCTTACTTGAGATTCCAAAACCTGTAGAGGAGAAAAATAACATTGAATTGAATTGAATTTTTATTCACCTTTCATATAAATACAGTATAGATGGGTAAAACAATGAGTACTGGTAGGCGGGAACATTCTTTAAGTATGATATCAGTTTAAAGAAGTGGAGTTTTCCTGATTGATCTTTATGGGCTATAAAATCAAGTTTATTTTATTTATTCAATATAAATACTGAGTAGGCTGGGATTGATAGAAGGTCAACAGTTTCACAAACCAATGTAGGTCTACAAAAAAACTATGTTACTCTGCGTTGTAAAAGACGCCCCAGAAGTTTGTTTGACAAATACACCTCAGCAACAGGAAGTTTTCTGATCGTCAATACAATTGCTTTTGCTGTAAAATGTTTTCAGGCGGTCAGACAATTCTAAGTCAGAGAGATCAAAGACATAGCTTTCTAATATAACATTTTCTAACAGGCACTGTTTTATGAAAGAAGTACCTTGGTATGGACTCTTATCAGGTTTTCGATTTAAAAAGATCTTGTAGGCAATTAACATAGCAGTACCAACATATTGCTTGGTACCAGTGTGACTTAATAGAAGTTAGTTAACTAGTTTTATTTAAGAAAATACAAACGCTGTTTCCAACATTTTCTTCATTGTCAGCTTTCAGCAAATTTATATTTATCTTAAGCAATAAGGTGCCTGACCGTATCCATTTTATCTCAAAGTCATTGTTTGACTGGTCAACATAGGCATATTTAAACTTTCTCATATTACTCATTTAATCTTAGACTTTAATAGTCTATTGTTTGGTAATCTTTAAACGATTATGATCATTGTGTATGTTTGTTTAACGTTATTTTTCTTGTTGGTTTTACATTTCAGTGTTTTTGTACTCTGTGACGTTTTGTACAATAAAATCTTGAATCTATACATATAGCTCTGTTCCCTCCTCAAAAAATGTCCAGAGGTCATTAATAGGAATTCTACCCCTCCTGCATGTGCGTGCCGTTTGCAAATATACATGTTAAGTAGAGATGACTTTTCAAACAACATCGAGTCTGTAGTGCATCATCGGCTGGTAGGTTTACCTCCCCCGGAAGAAGTGATCTTTTGCTTGTTATCATACAAAATGAAGGATTTAACCTGATAATGTTGTGAGTGTGGTTATATTCTGTCCTTTCATATTGAAAACTGGGCTGTCATGAACGTATACAGTCACCAAAGGGTTGATTTCACAACATTTCCCCCGCTAGCGTCGTCAGCAACCGAGCCTGTCAAAGCGGTAGCCATAGTGACAGTATGTCATTCTGCTTCAAAATATCTGGGTCAAGCGTTGCACGTGACCAAAGCTTATCGTTGATTGGTTAAAAGTTCCCACTCTGCCCGAGGGAGGGAAAAGGAACGGCAATCAACAACAGGTCACTTTTTCCTCATTTTTCTCAATTATCGGGGTAGAATCGACTTTAATACCTTCGTCTTGGTGTTTATTGCATAACCCGATACCGCTGAACGTTGGTTAGCACCTCGTCAAACCCCTCGAATGCTGCGCATTCTCGTGGTTTGACTCGGTATGAACCAACGTTCAGCGGTATCGGGTTACGCAACAAACACCGCTACGGCGGTATTAAACCCTTAAATATTGTTGAATGTGTTGTAAAACACCTAACAATCATTGAGAGTCTTACCGTTTTGCTGATCAACATAATGATGCATGACATGGTAACGTTTGAGGTCTTTGAAATATTTCGTGGCAGGCGTCCCATGATGAAGGTAGTAATGTGTTAGATCGTACATAAGGTAACCAATGGTCGTTCCAGCCATCACTGCTTGAGCAATTGGAGTTTCAAATAGTGACATATATACCAAATAAATTGTTATCGCCAGTCCAGAGGCCGGGATAGGAGGGAAAACTAACCGACGATGATCCATTGGAGTCTGAAATATTGTAATAAAGATTTAGTCTTTGAGTGACAACAAACAAAAATGCAAAAAAATACTTTAAAGGATTTGTAAAGTGAAGAATATTAAAGGATTTGTAAAGTGAAGAATATTAAAGGATTTGTAAAGTGAAGAATATTAAAGGATTTGTAAAGTGAAGAATATTAAAGGTTCTGAAAATGAAGAATATTACAGCATTTGTAAAGTGAAGAATATTAAAGGATTTGTAAAGTGAAGAATATTAAAGGATTTGTAAAGTGAAGAATATTACAGGATTTGTAAAGTGAAGAATATTACAGGATTTGTAAAGTGAAGAATATTACAAGATTTGTAAAGTGAAGAATATTACAGGATTTGTAAAGTGAAGAATATTACAAGATTTGTAAAGTGAGGAATATTAAAGGATTTGTAAAGTGAAGAATATTACAAGATTTGTAAAGTGAAGAATATTACAGGATTTGTAAAGTGAAGAATATTACAGGATTTGTAAAGTGAAGAATATTAAAGGATTTGTAAAGTGAATAATATTAAAGGATTTGTAAAGTGAAGAATATTAAAGGATCTGAAAATGAAGAATATTACAGCATTTGTAAAGTGAAGAATATTAAAGGATTTGTAAAGTGAAGAATATTAAAGGATTTGTAAAGTGAAGAATATTACAGGATTTGTAAAGTGAAGAATATTACAGGATTTGTAAAGTGAAGAATATTACAAGATTTGTAAAGTGAAGAATATTACAGGATTTGTAAAGTGAAGAATATTACAGGATTTGTAAAGTGAAGAATATTACAGGATATGTAAAGTAAAGAATATTAAAGGATTTGTAAAGTGAAGAATATTACAAGATTTGTAAAGTGAAGAATATTAAATGATTTGTAAAGTGAATTATATTACAGGATTTGTAAAGTGAAGAATATTAAAGGATTTGTAAAGTGAAGAATATTACAGGATTTGTAAAGTGAAGAATATTACAGGATTTGTAAAGTGAAGAATATTACAGGATTTGAAAAGTGAAGAATATTACAGGATTTGTAAAGTGAAGAATATTATATTGTAATGGGGCTGGGGGCGAAAACTGGTCTATTTGCGTGCAGGAAACCCTGACGTTCATCAAGTACCTGGCAACTTTTCTGCCTAAAGGCCCGTTCAGGTCGAGTTAAGATCCGATCCGATCGTCGTAATCTCCAGTCTGTGGTGAATCTGCGATCGATCATTCACAGAACGTTTTTCGACATGAGCGGCCTAAAGGCTCTTCAGATCGGTCTCAGACTCATTAGTCTTACGATCGTAAGATACGTTTCGAAGACATTGTATTGTTACGTCATTCCTAGTGGCGTGCCAGTCTACCGAATATTGTGACGAAGTTTCCTTCCGATCAGCTAATCGCATCGACCTGAGCGGGGCTTGGGACTGATCATTCGGGAATCGTTTGGATGAACGATAAACCAGTCTCAGTCGACATGAACGGTCTTAAGACTTAATCGCAGACAATCAGGTCGGATCTTAACTCGACCTGAACAGGGCTTAAGTTTACAAGAGGTCATCAAACTATTAAGAGCACGATTTGTAGGCATAACAATGTCTTACTTTATGATGTTGTCCATGCATTAGGAAATGGAACTGTATAATAATTGGGATGTTTGCTGGAGGTTTCAGGTGGAATAACCACCGATGAATGATGTATTCAGCCAGCGTCCAACACAAACCTCCAAATAACATTAAGAACGGCAACTGGTACTCTGTCACTTGGAAATCTGTTGGTAAAAGAGAAATAAACATATGTCATAAAATGATGATTGATTGATGTTCTACACTGTCCTCAAGATGATTTCACTTATATGGGGCATTGTCAGGTTTACTAACGGAAGAAAGCGGAATAAGCCATAGGAACACACCATTTTGATAGAACCACATGCTTTTGTCAAATGATTTTAAAAAAAAGCTAATGAATCAATTCAATTAAATTCAAAAATTATTACTCAACACCTGTCTGGGTAGGGCAAAAAAGAACAACAAATGAACAAAGAAAAACAGCAAACATACACAACAGCAGAAACAATTACTCAAAAAACATTCGAATCAGGTTATGAAAAAATGATTGGTCAGTGATCACAAGAGAATCATTTGATTGATGTCTACTGACATCTCCCTATAAACCCTGTCTGCCACCAATCTACAAAGTTTTTTCTTTGTATGTCCTTGGAAAGAGTGGGATGACACCCCCCATCTATGTCCAGAAGGCCGGTGACAGCCTAATCGCCTATCAATCAAACATTTCCTTTGAGTGGAGACGAGTGTGTGCCTTTAGAAACTGTCAGCTTTGATATTATAGAGTGAGTGAGTGATTTGGGTTTTACGTCCTGCTCAACAGTATTTCAGTTATATGAAGGCGTTGTCTCCTTGTTGCAGGGCGAATTTCCACCGCTCTTTTTTTGATATTATAGTTAGTTTCCCGTGCATTATGTGCGGTAGAACAACAACAACGTAATCCTTAATTACCTGAATCCAATAAGGGAAGTCTGATGGTGACGGGATCCGTACGGAGTTTTTCGTAACTGAGAAATGTCAACAGTGTGGCTAACGGGATCCAGACCAGCGGGACGATATACCACGAACACTTGGAGAAATACTCCACCAGGTCGGACTTAAACAGTCGAATCTGTCGGTCAACGGGGCGATGAACCCAGTCAAAGTAATTCTCCTTCAGTTTAGCTACCTGCCACATCATTGGTTTGTTCCAATCTATCACCTCATCCTGAAGTACAAACAAAGAAAATGCAATTTGGTTTTACGTTCTTTCAGGGGTTGTCATACAAATTTCAGATAACATTCTTTCAGGGGCTGGCACAAAAATTTCAGATAACATTCTTTCAGGGGTTGGCACAAACATTTCAGATAACATTCTTTCAGGGGTTGGCACAAAAATTTCAGATAATATTCTTTCAGGGGTTGGCACAAAAATTACAGATAACATTCTTTCAGGGGTTGGCACACAAATTTCAGATAACATTCTTTCAGGGGTTGGCACACAAATTTCAGATAACATTCTTTCAGGTGTTGGCACAAAAATTTCAGATAACATTCATTCAGGGGTTGGCACACAAATTTCAGATAACATTCTTTCAGGTGTTGGCACACAAATTTCAGATAACATTCTTTCAGGGGTTGGCACACAAATTTCAGATAACATTCTTTCAGGTGTTGGCACACAAATTTCAGATAACATTCATTCAGGTGTTGGCACAAAAATTTCAGGTAACATTCATTCAGGGGTTGGCACAAAAATTTCAGATAACATTCTTTCAGGGGTTGGCCCAAAAATTCAGATAACATTCTTTCAGGGGTTGGCACAAAAATTTCAGATAATATTCTTTCAGGGGTTGGCACAACAAATTCAGATAACATTCTTTCAGGGGTTGGCACAAAAATTTCAGATCATGAAGTCCAGATATCAAAAGTTTAGCTGGGGCCAAAAATCTGGCTGCAGAGCTGCGATTTTATCTACAGAAATCTTCAGAATTTTGCCTTATGAACAAATGTAATGTTCACATTGTCTGCAGCATTATTTTTACAGTTTTTACTGCAATCACCATGTCATTGCACTTCGCAGTGGTGAACAGAGAGGAATATAGGTCATCCTGCAATGCAATTCAGGAGAGAAAAAAAGCACAATCGATACAGACAAACACAACCCCTACAGACAGTATTTTTTCCATTCTTAAAAACACTGCAACATCAATAAACATGTATATGCAAATGAGGAAGACCATTATGCCAGAACGTTCATATAGTAAATTAGTTAAATATCCATGGTTATTTTAGACAAGAAGATTTTCCCTCTGCCCGTGTGTTTTAGTGATCATAAATATATAGTAAATTAGCTAATGTGATCTTATTAACATAGGAAAAAATTGTTTTTCATTATTTTATTTCTTTGCAAGACCATACTTTGTATTCGGTTGAAAGTAGTAGAAAGAGCATCAAGAAAGAAGTGGATTTAAATACCGACCAAATGATTACAAAATTAAAACAAATTAAATTATTTTGAAGAACTAAGTAATTCTTTTGCAAAATATATGGGTAACACAATTTTTGGCTATTTCAATTGACCTCAATTGGCAGCCACTGTAAGATGTTAATTCCATGTACTCTAAATACATGTACTACATGAAACTGATGTCTAATACAAAACTAAGTGTCTAATAGGTATTTTTTATCTTATACATAAAACACACTGGCACTGAGAATTTCATCTGGACTTCAAAAAAAACTATGGAGAAAAGTTCCATATAATTGGTACTGACACAGACAGGCTCTGGACCTGGGCCTGGATAGCAAAATGAATGTCAACACATTTCTTTCCTGACAAAAAGCTGTGCATATGTTTCTGTTATATTTTAGAGCTATAGGTTAATGGGATATATAGGAAAGATAAGCATTCCCATGTCGCTCGTTTGTCTAACAGAGGCAGGCAAAGTAACAAGATCATTTATCAAATTGGAATTATTGATTTCCACTTAAGAACCGTTTAAACTTATAGTGCTCTGTCAACAAGCAAAATGATTAGTGCCCCTGGGCAAAGATAGAAATCCATATATGGAAAATCAGAATTATTGAACTAATGAAACCCTGGCTCCCTCTTCCCAGTGGTTCCAGAAATTAAGTCAATATACAGAAAATCAGAATTATTGAACTATTGAAACCCTGGCTCACTCGTCCCATTGGTTCCAGAAATTAAGTCAATATACAGAAAATCAGAATTATTGAACTATTGAAACCCTGGCTCACTCGTCCCATTGGTTCCAGAAATTAAGTCAATAAACAGAAAATCAGAATTATAGAACTATTGAAAGCCTGGCCCCCTCTTCCTATTGGTTCCAGAAATCAAGCCCAGGTCCTGGATCCCCACCATTGAAACAGAACTATAAGTTCACACATTTGTGTAAAGGAATATTACGGATTTTGTTTTCAACATGAACTTTTGTTGTTGTTGTTGAAGAATTAACTGTTTATGTATTGCTTCACTTCATAAATTAATCCATAGAAAATCGACTTTTGGATATTAATCTCCTATGACTAATATCATAGTATTATTTAAGTCAGACCAAAGACTTTAACAGTGGGAGCCGCTGCTACTTCGCTTAGCGCTCAGCAATAGGAGTTAGAGCAGGGACTGGTTGGCCCGGTGTCAGTATTATGTGACTGGGTGAGGGGGCTTGCTGAGTGTCTTCGGCAAGTCGTCTCGGTGAGGCAGCACCAAATGAAAAAAGAGCAGTGGAACTCTGCCCTGCTACAAGGAGACAACGTCTTCATACATGTATGACTGAAATACTGTTGAGCAGGACGTAAAATCCAAATCACTCACTCACTTCATAGTTAAATGATGCTGTTTGCAAGCAATACCTTCTACAAAAAAATCTAGAACTTTGTGTTTAATGGTTCTAGCTTCTAAAGGCTCATTAAAGATTTTTATGTGCCCCACTCTGACCAGTGCTTTATGGTCAGGCCAGACACTCACAAAGGATACACAAATCAATCAGGTCAGTTTTTCAACATTATAGATGCCATGAAGCTACTAAGTCGTTTCTGCTGAATGTTTGCTGAAGCCACATGTCATTGGCGAAGTGATCAATTTAGACACCAAAACCATCTTTTAAACAAAACTACATCTTTCTACTTGTATAGAAATCACATCTTATTCTTGTATATATACAGATGTATCTGTATCTGTATTTACCTCATCACATTTTCCTGAAGATGACAAATATATCTTTGTCGAAATTGTCAATATGCGTTTGTTAAATTTATTCGGAGTTACCTTGCTACTGCATTATATGTGATAGGCCTTGTGAATATTTGTTTAAAAACTTGTTGAATTTGTTTCTGGTCAGATATTCTAGATAAGTCCTGTTGTGGTATAAAGACAATGACATCATCAGGGACTGATCCAGGGAAAAATTGGGCATACCATTTGGGTTGAAAATGTTCCAACAATAAGACTAAAACAACATCTCTGGCCCAAAATTCAACATTAAATGCTTTTTTGACATTAAAATCTGTTGGTTTTAAGAATTTGGGCGGATTTTTTGCTTGTGAGTTTGGGCGCCCATACCTGTATACAGGTATCAAAATGCCTCTGGATCAGTCAATGATCATGGTAATTGGAGCATGTAAGATGGTAGATCCAGTAACTAGGTCATGGTGACATAGATTAAATACATGTTGTTTTTAATACTCATTCAGGAGGAGATAATCCTTTTCCTGGGGCAATTTCTAGATTAACCTGCTTGTGTTTGACAAAGAGATATATATTATTGTAAAGCAAAGCTTTTAAACTACCTTTAAATTAAAAGTGCAAATGATACCATGAAAAATGGTGTATAGTTAAGCTATCAAACATCAATTCAAATTTTTGGCAGGTCCCTGGAGTGTTTGCTAGGCAGGTGTCTCATAGTCTGTCTTTGGTCCACATTTTATGATCAAATTTATAATCTTTAAACTTATAAAACAAACATGGCAAAGCTATAAAATAAAATAGTTGTGAGAAAGGACCCATTTGACATACATGTATCTGTGGCTACACTCAATAATTGGATAAAAAGTCACAAGCTGCAACCCCCCCCCCCCCCCCTGCCCCCTTCCAGGTTCCTTATCCCTTAAATTGGTAAAAAGCATGCTATTCCGATGGCGCCTACATGTGCATGAAGATGGGGAGTCCGGATTGGTGACCAAACCAATGGACTGGACATCAACTTTTATTCAAGAATTTCATTTCCTTCTTTGTTTTTGTTAGGAGCCTAAATTTCTGCCTAGGGGAGATTGCATTATCCAACCAGCAAATTCCCTTAACAACTATTAACATTTACTTTTTAGATATTGATTTATATTTATTTTCTAATGATCTTAAGGTTTATGAAAAACTTTAACCCATCTCGGCGGCATGTCCCTTTAAAGTCTGTTTGTGTCACATTCAAGTATACTGACCCAGATCGCAAATAGAATCAGATAGAAAATACTGGAACGTGCGCAGTTATTTTGATATCATATATTTCTATTCATATAAAAGTTGACAGCTGTGCTCGTAAAGCACGCGTTATAAAAAATCTCTCATATTTTGTTAAATAACAAAATGTCAATATTAGCATAATATACAGGCATGCCCCTAACAGTGGAAGTTATCATACAAGGTATGAGGCAACTATAGGGTATAGCTTCTACAGTTAAACAATAAAATTATTGGTGGTAAACAGTAACACGCTCAATATAAACCTAAACATTAAAACACACTGACATAGGGAAAATCTTTTTGACCAAAATAACCATGGAGTTTCTAATCCTATTAAAAAGGTGGATACGCCAATATTATAATGAATACCTGTAGTAATAAAACAAATTCAGCTGAATTACCTGTGAATTACATGTGGATTTATGACACTAAAACTGACAGGCACAGAGAAAATATTCTTGTCTAAAATAACCATGGAGACAAGTTTCTAATTTCGCATGTACACATGTACATGCAGGACAAGTGGCATCTTAGAGGACAGATTTAAGTGACATGAGCTGCCAAACATTGGGGAAAATAGTCCATGGAACAGAGTTAGCAAATTGATCATCATTTTTATCAAAAACATAAGACTTTTCTGTTTAAACCAAGCTTGTACATGTAGATGTTTAGGTAAGTTTTATAAGCAACAACAACTCCAAAACTGTACAGTACTCATACAGTATATATCCCAGTTATTTGAATTTTGTCAGTTATTTACACACATTTGTGTTTTGTTTTCTATTTCAATGTCAATCATTTATCTTTTCAAGGTTCTTCAAACGTTGAATTTCTCTTGACAGTCGGAGTTTAAATGAAAAAATCTGAATTTTAGTAGGTCATGCCTCTTTAAACAGCAAGCCTCAGCGGTAATACGTCCTCTCCATTTGCTACTTATGATTATTAGGACGGGGTGAGGGACTGTTGCAATTTGTGGAGCTAATCCCAATCTTTTCTTCTGTTTTGCCATAGAAATAGAGCTGTACATGTATTTTATGGGCCCACAGAAAAAACATCCTACATCGAAAACAGCAGCCCGGAGAATTTATAATTAGAAGCTGCACATGTGTATTTATCAGACAAAGGATTACAAATTTCATTATGGGGTTTAAGCTTCAGTAATTCCACTAGTGCAGCCATAGTAATGAGACGAATTTGCCATATCCCCAAAAAATTAGTGAACTAATTGGCTAAATAGCGACAATACCACATCAGCACTTTTAGAAACGCCTTGAATAGCTGTATTATGATAAACATTAATTACAGAGGTGACCGAAAGTGTATTAAGGTCATTATTTACAATAGCTTTTGCAAATTGGCAGAGTTAATTATTACGGTTATAGTTTCTAGGATTACAATATAAGTGATGGGAGTTGCTCTTGGAGAGGTACAGTTGTATGCTGACCTGACATGCCATTATACATAAATCAACAGCTCAGCACACAGGATGCAATTGTTTTACTGACATAAGTTATGGCAGTATTCTCATTATTTTGGGATTACACTTTCTTGAAAATATGGTAGAAATTCCTCTACCGATTTTTGGGTGACACCTAAAGCGGGAATCGAACCCAGGTCCCAGAGTATGGCACCTATCGCCAGCACTAAATGCCACTAAACTTGGAAGAGAGGGAAAGAAAAGAAACTATTGAATGCAGAATAAGTGCCGAAAAATGTTTCTTTCCAGTTTCCAATGGTAGTTAAAGCCTTTTTGGAGATTTTCTATATCCGCTAAAAGTAAGTTGTAAGGAAGAACAATAACGAATCTGTACAACAAAGCTTACAGGTGTGCAGTCACGTTCGACCAATCAGCAGAAGTATAGCTCACCACACCCTGCCTTTCACAAGAGAAATTGGTAAACTCTGAAAGTCGCCTATTTAAACCTACTTTAATCTAATTCATTTTGAGGCCCTGATAACTAAAGACAATCACTCTACATGTAACTTCTTTGGAACGAAAACTGCCTTATAAATTTATCAATCCTTTGGTAGATTGACTGATGTTTTTATGCCGTACTCAAGATTATTTTACTTATATGTACACGGCGGCTATGCCAGGATTAGTGCAGGAGGAAACCCCTGACCTCGGGCAAGTACCTGTCTACTCTTTCGAGATACGGCAATCCAGTGAAAAATCCACTCAGAAATTTTCAATTTTTAATTGGTCTGAGTGGGATTTGAATCTGCCCTGCACCGATGGACTGAGGGACTATCTCATTGTCTGCAAAGTCCTTGCTGCACTTAACAGAATTTATTATATAACTGGAGTGAGTGTTTCAATTCCATTGGTCAATAGGCTGCCACATGACAGTTAATATTATCTTATATTACATGACTTGCTGGTTAATATAAGATTTGACGTCACATTCTCTTTGTGACGCAACATAATTTGTTCTTAGTGTAGCTTTATTACTATGACGTCATTCCGATGACATCAGATTTGAGCGTTTAAACGTAATCCACATGACGTAATTTAACCCATTGCATTTGTAATGCCTATGTACTATGTTATGTAAATTATGTAAATATAACATCTGCCTTAAATTCTGTGAAGGTTTAGAATAAATATATACGCTAACTTGATATATAATAAAACAATTATTGACTCTCCTGCCAGTTAATATGATGGTTATAATGACCTGGAAAACTTATATTGACCTCTGCCTTCGGCATCGGTCAATATAAGTTGTCCAGGTCATTATAACATCATATTAACTGGCAGGAGAGTCAATAATTGTATAATAACACAGAAACCCCATTTATCCTCATCTCAACATGTACATATGTACAGTGTGTTAGTTGTTCTACTTCAATATCTGAGAGGCATTAACCAGTCTTAATGATAAATGTTTATCTAATAAAATTGCTGACTTTGCAATGTATACACACCAGACTGGTATTGATTTTGTTGTTTAAAAATGTTGTTCAATCTGAGATCTTGTTTTTAACAGTGAAATACATGGTGTATACAGTAAATGTCTTACAAGGAAAGATCCAAAGGAGAAACATCCATAGAGGTACAAGGTAGAATTGTACATAATCTCTGAAAGAACAACAATTTTCAAGGTTCTATTAAAGTGGCATGAGCTGCCAAAATGTTGATATTTTGAGGTTGAAACAGAATGTTGAAATTATTGGCTATTTTTCTCGTACAATTCAGAAGCTTTTTAGTGCTTCTAGTCTCGAAAATGTACGATAAAGTATTGTTTTGAACTAACTTTGGCTTAGAAGGAACGGTTATTTAAATTTTGTTTACTTTTCGAACACGTTTTTGGTTCGTACAGGCCACAAACTGTATGGGTTTTCCTCATTCCAACGCCAATCGTTTAGTTTTTCGGTAGCCTTCAAAGCCTGTTACTGTCGTGACGATCAGAAATTATGAAAAAAGTGTTAATTTTGGCAGCTCATGCCACTTAATTGGGTTTATTTGGGAGGAATTGGCCTTTTTGCCAGGACCATGTGGTCAGGTGAAAGACAAACAAATAGCTTTTTAAAGTGACGGCATTTGCACTTAGTATCCGTAAAAAAAGCCTCGCTCCCCCAGAGCCCCTCTAAAATAGATTTTAAGATTGTGGAAAATAAAATTTCCAGCCTTGAAAAAATAATGTATCTCCAAAAAGCCAAAGTGGTGAAACCGGAAACTGATAATACTGTGTTGAATTTGAGCCACCATGGCAGACCTATCTTGTGATTAGCAAGTGTTTGAGAGAGATGGCTGTTGTTTGAGGTATTCCCTAGCCTGTAGTGCTCAGTGTTATTTGATGCCAGCCCTTCTATTCACACTCTCTACGAGTACCTGTTCCATTTCCCAGGAGAGATATTAAGGTATCCAGCCAGCTAGAAACGGCTAAATCAAGGTGTATTGATTCTGCGTTAAATATCCGTACAGGTGTACGCTTACCTGACTCCCTTCAAAGGGCCCTAATGAGCATTTTTTCAAAAATAGGTAGAGAAAGGAATTGGGTTAGGCTAATGATTCCGAGAGATAAAGATAAATTGCTGTCACGTAGAGATGAGTTCATCATAGTACACAGTTCCTAACCATAGAAAAGGAAGTAATGATTCAAAAATCAATTCCTCTCTCTGTTATAATTAGTCCTACCGGAGGAGCTCAGGAGTATTTTTCTACAAAAGGTGTTTTCTCATCTACATACGTACAGTGTATCGTTGACCAATAATTACAATGGGATATTTATAGTGACACCTGTAAAAATACTGGGGTTCTAATCAGGACTGTGATTTAACCCAAATCTTAAATCCATAAAGTTAAGATTCACGCTTTGTAAAATTGAAGTATTGCAAATTTGGTTACACAAGAATATTTTATAAGAGCATTTAAAATGAGAATCTGGAATATACGCCAAGGCAATAAAGGGCAGTGATAAGCATCAGGGGCAAAAATAAACTCAGGTAGCCGAATTCTGATGAACATCTTTGTAACTACAGAATATACATGTATACAGCATTCAATGTGATAGAGAGACATCTCCGATTGATTGATAGATTGGTGTTTTACGCCGCGCTCAAGATTATTTCACTCATATGGTGGCGTTGCCCGTTTTATTGTGGGAGGAAACCAGGCTCTATGCCCGGAGGAAACCCACGACCTTCTGCTGGAAACTGGCAACCATCCCACATAGGTCGCATCTCCGATTGAAATTATTCCTAAAAGCCAATCATTCTACGTGTTTTTATTTCATGTAAAGCTGCGACCATTTATACATGTAGTGAGTTGGTTAGATCAACTTTATAGCTCCCAGACTCACTATAACATGTGAGTATTTTACATCTGTACCTCTCTAATAAGCACTTGTTGTTATCCATGGAGCTGAGTTGTCACATAATAGGTTAGACTCACCTCAGAATATTCCCACTCTTGGTTATTATTATCTCTAGAACGGCTGTCCAATTTCTCATTCTGAAAAAACAAATGTAAAGCAAATCATTACAAAACTGATGACAAGTATAGTTTTCTATAAAGCTGATTGAAAAACATTCTGCTCAGAATTTAATTACGACTTGCCTCACTTTTCTGTTTGTGGCCAGAGCTATTTTATAAGTCAGTACTAGCTATACCATGTTGACAGTTATAACAAGGTTTTTTCCACTCAAAAAAAATAGCCCACATGTAATATAAATTGACCATCAGCAATGAAATAAACTACTGATGATAATTCCTCTGTTCTTAGTGAAACTTTTCTTGACGGTCATTCTAACAGGACATGCGATGTACATGTAGAATGGGTGTTACTGAACTGTCCACTCCAAAGCCACTAATATATATAATTACATAGTGCTCATTTATATATATTTATTTTTTAACACCATAACACATGGGCACAGGGAAAATCGTCTTGTCTAAAATAACCACGGAGACAAGTTTCTTATTGTGTTAAAAATGTCATTTAGACGTTTATACCCAATCATAAGTTGTTATAATGTATATATAAATATACATAGGTCAAAATGATATACCCATTTTTAAAGTGGCATGAGCTGCCAAAAAGTTGATATTTTGACGTTGAAACAGAGTGTTGAAATTATCGGCTATTTTTCTCAATACATATAATTCAGCAGCTTTTTAGGGCTTCTAGTCTCGAAAATGTGCGATAAAGCATTGTTTTGAACTAACTTAGGCTTAAAATGAATGAATGGTCGTCCCGGTTATTTAAATTTTGTTTACTTTTCGAACACTATTCCGGTTTGTATAGGCCACATACTGTATGGATTTTCCTCATTCCAACGCCAATCATTTAGTTTTTCGATGGCCTTCAAAACCTCTTACTGCCATGCCGATCAAAAATTATAAAAAAAGTGTGAATTTTGGCAGCTCATGCCACTTTAACCCAATTATAAACTTTATGGTTATTTAAGGTAAGAAAAGTTTTCCTGTGTCCATGTGTTTATATAAGTACAAGTCCGTGTAATCAAAACTGTTTACAGATTGTTTGGTGCAATTTGCTACACTTGCCAGACTAACTAATCTATGTGAGGTTGATCTTTGTGTTATCCTTATAGGAAACTGGGCAAAACATTCAGATTCCGGTTGCAAATGACATCAACCGCAATACATGTACATTGTGTAGCTCAAGTGAAACATTCTTGTCTCGTTTAAAATTCAACTTTTTTAAACTCAACTAACGGTTAAGTTCAGACATAAATTCTGAATATATCTATATTATGTATTATGATACATAATCTTGAGTCCATATTTAAATAGCTTGTATACTGTCTGCTGGCAATCCCATTTTTTGTCCTTTTTCTGTACCCCCCCCCCCCCACACCCAAAAAAAAAAATTTGGTCAGTAGTCAGCAGACATCCAACATGTATCAGCCTATATCAAAAACGTTTCGAGTATAATTATCAATTCTAATTAATGTCATTTGTTAATTGTCCTTCACAAATGAATATGGCATTTTCCCATATACATCCCAAACAAGTCATTATATAGATCTTACAAATATACTGGTGGCAATTAGACTAAAACTGGAAGGAAAATGGAAACAAAATGTCAGATGTTGGTACAATATACAAAAAAAATTATCATTTCTAATTATCAAGAGTTGAAATATATATATTTTTTAACATTCTGAAAGTCTTAGATAAAGTGGAATAAAACACATAGAAGATGATTAGTAGCCAGCATGACTGTCATATGAAACTCCAATCTCTGACATTATTTAGAAAAAAAAGGTCTGGAAAACTGTAATTTCTAAGAAAAGTTCAAAAGAAAATTTAACTTAATCTGATCCATAGTAATTATGGCAGGCTGAAATTAATAATTCAGCACAATATACGAAAGCATTTTTAAAAAGTCTGGAAAGTTGATTTGACGGACAGTAAGATTGACGGACAAATATGAGCGGGCAAAAATAGTCCCCTTCGACTATGATGCAGATGGTAGGGCAGTACAAAAAAATAAATGTTGAATGTAAATATGACTGTGTTGCATGCTGGTGGACAACAGGTCATCACAAAAAGTAAATTAGAGACTGGAGACTAAGGTCTAAATTATAAATGTTATAACATATATATTTATGATCACTAAAACACACGGGCACAGTGAAAATCTTCTTGTCTAAATTAACCATGGAGACGAGTTTCTAATTGTGTTAAAAAGAGGTATATCATTTAGACCTTTATACCCCATATATTGTTGTAACAAACCAAACCTATGATATTTCATTAGGTTGACGACTGACAGGAACTTAGCCTTGGTCAGTAGAATTTTCTGGAATCCTTTTGTAACACATAGCATATATATTGTGTACTGTACAGCAAAGTTGACTTTGCTATGAAGCTTAAATTAATAAACAAGATCTGGTACATATATTCAACAAACAAAAAATATGGTTCAGAATATATGTATTAAATTAAGAAAGTATGCATGTTATTGTGAGATTAGATAATCCATGATAAAAAACGAATTACATGTATCTAACTTCATCATGTCAATTGTTATCGATGATCTCATATTATATACTGTAGTTTAGACACAAATAAACTTGCATTGTCATAGTTATATACACATGTTGTTCATTCTTGCCTAACCATCTTACTGTACATGTATGTACGCTCTAGTCGAAAGCCAGTATTGTTTGAAAAAGTCTTCATTTAAATTTCATTCAGGCATTTGATGGATGGTTTATGCTGCAGTCAGAATTATTTCACTTATATAATATGGCGGCCTTGCCAGGTTTAACGGGAGAGGAAACCGGGCTCTTTGCACAGAGCAGTCATTTAGAATTTGGAAAAAATTCAGAGCCACAATTTAAAGTGGCATGAGCTGCCAAAATTCACACTTTTTTCATAATTTCTGATCGTCACGACAGTAAGATGCTTTGGACGCCATCAAAAAACTAAATGATTGGTGTTGGAATGAGGAAAATCCCTACAGTATGTGGCCCGTACCGAAAACATGTTCGAAAAGTAAACAGAATTTAAATAACCGGGACGACCATTCATTCATTCTAAGCCAAAGTTAGTTCAAAACAATACTTTATCGTACATTTTCGAGACTACATGTAGAAGCACTTAAATGCTTCTGAAATTGAATTGTACGTCTTGAGAAAAATAGCCAATAATTTCAACATTCTGTTTCAACCTCAAAATATCAACATTTTGGCAGCTCATGCCACTTTAATTTTATACAAGTTCTCTTTAAATATTGTTTTATTGTTGAGTTTTTGGTTGACCTTCTAAAAAGCCATAAAATGCAGATTTCACAAATATAGCTTTTCTATATTGCTAGAAGCCTGCTGTTAGTTTCAGCATGATTAAAATTACTGACGCCCTATCCGTACACAAATGCTTCAATTCCTGTTGAAGAGCTTAGTCACAGGAAATGGACCGCGAGCAATTAGATGCAGTTTCAGCTTTCATAAATATGCTCAGTGGTTAAACAGAAAAATTGATTTCTATTTTACGGCAAATTGTAAAATGTATGTTGCCATGACAACATGAAGGGACAGGTGCAGTAAAAATGGCAGGTGTTACATATGGAGCCAATGTCAGCTTCCTCCATCATCAGTTTCTATTGTCCTTACAAATTCACCAAATATTTCACTTATAAATTTCTTTATTTTACAAAAACGAAATTCAAACTAAACTAAGAAAAGATTTGGATTAGAGTTTGTTCTTCGCTTGATTTTCGATTTGCTTTTTATTTAGAATTCCACTGTAACAATAACCAGTATATTTAACAACAAAAAAACATTCAAATATTTCCCAATTTAGATATGTCAAAAAAAATGTTTTTGCGCATTAAAAAACAGCGCAAAAATTCCATGGGTCAAATCAAGTGTTGACAATGGTTGCAGTATTAGAAATGAAGGGCATCGGTCAATAGGCACAGCTGTCCTAACCCCTGCTGCTTAAAGGCATCACAATAATGGAATGCTCAAAGCAAAACCAATTATCTTTTAGTAAGGTTCAATCTTCATGTACCTGTAAATTTCTACACAGCATGAGTGAGTCGCTACTTAGTAATGTTTGTCTTTAGAAACCTTTGTTAAAAGCGTAGAGAGAGAAAGCCAGGCGGAAGATGGACTATCAGGTTAACCATCTTAGTCTCACGTCAGATTTCTTCGGCCGTTTCCTCTACATTGAATTACAGGTGAACATATGTCTCTAAAACCATTCATCTAGACCAGGGCCATGTTTCACAAAGCGGTGTAGCGTAAGTTTTCACGTAACTGCCATAGCAACCCATACTGTAGAGATACGTTAGTAGGAAAGTTACGCAAAAAATACATCTACGCCGTTTTGTGAGACAGGCTCCAGTTCTAAAGCTTTATAATTATACATATATGTAAAAGGTGCAATGTATGAAGCCCCCTGCTTGCCAGGGCTAGGTTTTCTTTTCCCAACCCCATCTGCATGTAACCTTTTCCATAGAAAAATAAATTAAGTCAAAAGATGATTCTTGCCTTATCATGCCTTACATTCATATCATCTATCTGATATCTTACGTAACATGTGATACTATAAGAATGTAATAGATTTAAACAGGGTTGGTATTTGTATACTATCATAGCCACCTGCAAGATAGCTTCACTGGCTGGCATGTAGCCAAATTTACAAGTACAAATTTTTCTCGGCTAGCATAATTTAAAGACCTAAATTATGGATATATCCCAGATAGATATGCTTTAAAGAAAAAAAATACATTTTTCACATACAGTAAATGGGAAGTGGGTGGTCTTATCATATCAGTTGTTTTGACATTTTTTTGTGAACTTTTAATACCTTCATCAGAAATGTACTACATGTACATGTAATATTACGGTTAAAGATGCCGTGTTGTCATTGATTGATTGATATTTTACGCCTCACTCATGCACTTAAAATGTAGTATTGTCAGGTAGCTTGGCGGAGAAAACCGTTCTTTATGCTTTGAAGGAACCCCAGACCCTGGGCAGGTAAATATATAGGAATTCAAACCTGTATCTCAATGTTAGCCAGAAAGTGCAGCCATGAAGCCACACTTCTCTTTATACTGAAATCAGAATTCTTGAAAATGATCTGAATTCGGGATACTCTGTCAGCTAATATGACTTTAAAAACCTGGCTGATTGTTTGGTGTTTGACGCCGTGCTCAAGATTATTTCACTTATATGACGGCGTTGCCAGTTTTATTGTCGGGGGAAACCGGGCTCTATGCCCGGGGGAAACCCACGACCTTCCGTTGGTAACTGGCAACCATCCCACATAGGTCGTCCAAGTGAAAACCCAGTCAGAAAATTTTCCAATTTTTGGACTGAGTGGGATTCGAACCCACGACCCATTGGTGTAAGGCTGTTCAGATTGAGCGTCCAACGCTCTACCTACTGAGCCATGGAGGCCCCTAAAAAAAACCTGACAGCTATGTAACCATTGTTGAGTTACATGTAATTAGCTGTTTATACAGGTATTCAGTGCAAACATGTGGCAGTCAGGGGGTATACCATTCACAAACTGTTCCAACTGTACCCATGATGACTACTACCACATTATCTACAATGAATTAACTTATGTCAACAAAGTTTATTAGCACCCTGAAAATAAATAAGTTTTATAGTTTATCTTCAAACTACATTTTACATATTTTCCAGTCTCCATACATGGTTTGTTACAACCATTTATGGGGTATAAAGGTCTAAATGATATACCTCTTTTTAACACAATTAGAAACTTGTCTCCACGGTTATTTTAGACAAGAAGATTTTCCCTGTGCCCGTTTGTTTTAGTGATCATAAATATATGTAGACTTGGAGCCCGATTCAGGAGTTTTCCTCTGTGTTTTGAATATATAGGTACTACGTATCAAAACCGGGCAGAATCACCTTGCAATATAACAAGACCGTGATACTTAAGAAGTTAAGTAAATAATCATTCATTAAAGTGTGCAGAGCTACTGTACAGAGTGCTAATTTGGGACATGCTGTACATATTTTCAGATCAAGTATTCAGGCCACATAATCTATAATTTAACGTTTATAGCAGATCATACTTTTAGGTTTGTTTAAATGGTATTTCTTCCTAATTATTATATGGGAAAGAATTCCATAAATTGTAATGTTACCCTTCTCCGATATCAACCTCAGCTTCTTAACCTTGGCTGTTCATTTGGAATTTTTTTCTAAGCCATTAACAGAAAATAACTTCACTAGAATTATTTAGGAAGCAATGTATAAACTGTACGTTAAGTTTTGCCTCCTTAAAGATTGGGATGTGGGATGGTTGCCAGTTACCAACGGAAGGTCGTGGGTTTCCTCCGAACATAGAGCCCGGTTTCCTCCCACAAACAATAAAACTGGCAACGCCGCCATATAAGTGAAATAATCTTGAGCGTGGCGTAAAACACCAAACAATCAATCAACCAACCTTAAAGATTGAATCTTATGACGATGCTGCTAAGAGCTAAAAAGAAATGTGTATTTCATTGAGTAGTAGGCCACACATAGTAGGTTTATTTACAGAGAGCCCCAATGCTACCTGTAAACTACTACCACACCTCTGAAGCTGCCTTTTACACTAGAGGATCTGGCAAACAGCCCAATACTCTATCCAAAGTATGCACTTTCAAGATAGTGAGCCAAAACACATCTTTCTTTCACAATAGACAGCTTTATGCATGAATGCTAGAGCAATTAATGACTTACAGTATGATTGTCTTATCATAAGGAGTTGTATTGTTTACAGGAAAGTAACATATAAACAGATGGTACAGGGATGTGTCAGATTGTGTTAAACAAATACAACTTGTATCAAGACAAACTAGACTTGTGCCTGTTACGTAGGACTGACTATTCTTGTGCTTGCGAGATAAACTAGACTTGTGCCTGTAGGACAGACTAGATGTGTACTTGTAGGACAAACTAGACTTGTTTCTGCAGGAGAGACTAGACTTGTGCCTGTAGGAGAGACTAGACTTGTGCCTGTAGGACAAACTAGATGTGTACTTGTAGGACAGACTAGACTTGTGCCTGTAGGACAGACTAGATGTGTACTTGTAGGACAAACTAGACTTGTTTCTGTAGGAGAGACTAGACTTGTGCTTGTAGGACAGACTGGACGTGTGCCTGTAGGAGAGACTAGACTTGTGCCTGTAGGACAAACTAGACTTGTGCCTGTAGGACAGACTAGACTTGTCCCTGTAGGACAAACTAGACTTGTGCCTGTAGGACAGACTAGATGTGTACTTGTAGGACAAACTAGACTTGTTTCTGTAGGAGAGACTAGACTTGTGCTTGTAGGACAGACTGGACGTGTGCCTGTAGGACAAACTAGACTTGTCCCTGTAGGACAAACTAGACTTGTGCCTGTAGGACAAACTAGAATTGTGCATGTAGGACAGGCTAGACTTGTGCCTGTAGGACAGACTAGATGTGTACTTGTAGGACAAACTAGACTTGTTTCTGTAGGAGAGACTAGACTTGTGCTTGTAGGACAGACTGGACGTGTGCCTGTAGGAGAGACTAGACTTGTGCCTGTAGGACAGACTAGACTTGTTTCTGTAGGAGAGACTAGACTTGTGCTTGTAGGACAGACTGGACGTGTGCCTGTAGGAGAGACTAGACTTGTGCCTGTAGGACAAACTAGACTTGTGCCTGTAGGACAGACTAGACTTGTCCCTGTAGGACAAACTAGACTTGTGCCTGTAGGACAGACTAGACTTGTCCCTGTAGGACAAACTAGACTTGTTTCTGTAGGAGAGACTAGACTTGTGCTTGTAGGACAGACTGGACGTGTGCCTGTAGGACAAACTAGACTTGTTTCTGTAGGACAAACTAGACTTGTTTCTGTAGGAGAGACTAGACTTGTGCTTGTAGGACAGACTGGATGTGTGCCTGTAGGAGAGACTAGACTTGTGCCTGTAGGACAAACTAGACTTGTGCCTGTAGGACAGACTAGACTTGTCCCTGTAGGACAAACTAGACTTGTGCCTGTAGGACAGACTAGATGTGTACTTGTAGGACAAACTAGACTTGTTTCTGTAGGAGAGACTAGACTTGTGCTTGTAGGACAGACTGGACGTGTGCCTGTAGGACAAACTAGACTTGTCCCTGTAGGACAAACTAGACTTGTGCCTGTAGGACAAACTAGAATTGTGCATGTAGGACAGGCTAGACTTGTGCCTGTAGGACAGACTAGATGTGTACTTGTAGGACAAACTAGACTTGTTTCTGTAGGAGAGACTAGACTTGTGCTTGTAGGACAGACTGGACGTGTGCCTGTAGGAGAGACTAGACTTGTGCCTGTAGGACAGACTAGACTTGTGCTTGTAGGACAGACGAGACTTGTGCCTGTAGGACAAACTAGACTTGTGCATGTAGGACAGGCTAGACTTGTGCCTGTAGGACAGACTAGATGTGTACTTGTAGGACAAACTAGACTTGTTTCTGTAGGAGAGACTAGACTTGTGCCTGTAGGACAAACTAGACTTGTGCCTGTAGGACAAACTAGACTTGTGCCTGTAGGACAAACTAGACTTGTGCCTGTAGGACAAACTAGACTTGTGCCTGTAGGACAAACTAGACTTGTGCCTGTAGGACAAACTAGACTTGTGCCTGTAGGACAAACTAGACTTGTGCCTGTAGGAGAGACTAGACTTGTGCTTGTAGGAAAGACTAGATGTGTGCTTGTAGGACAGACGAGACTTGTGGCTGTAGGACAGACGAGACTTGTGATTGTAGGACAGACCAGACTTGTGCTTGTAGGACAGACGAGACTTGTGCTTGTAGGACAGACGAGACTTGTGATTGTAGGACAGACGAGACTTGTGCTTGTAGGACAGACGAGACTTGTGCTTGTAGGACAGACGAGACTTGTGCTTGTAGGACAGACGAGACTTGTGCCTGTAGGACAGACCAGACTTGTGATTGTAGGACAGACCAGACTTGTGATTGTAGGACAGACCAGACTTGTGATTGTAGGACAGACCAGACTTGTGCTTGTAGATAGACTAGACTTGTGCCTGTAGGACAGACTTAACGTATGCATGTAGGACAGACTAGACTTGTGCCTGTAGGACAGACTAGACTTGTGCCTGTAGGACAGACTAGACTTGTGCCTGTACGACAGACTAGATGTGTGCCTGTAGGACAGACTAGGTGTGTGCCTGTACGACAGAGTAGACTTGTGCTTGCAGGACATACTAGACTTGTGTCTGTAGGACAGACTAGACCATGTGATGGTAACCGTCCTAAAAAGTTTAATTTGAGCACTGTGAGCTAATGATTTTTAAAGGCACACTCGAAACACCTGCCGATAAATTATAGAGTGTAAACAACATACACAAAAGTATGAAATGAGGGTACGGTAATCTAACACTTCAGTTAACAAACACTGATTGTTATTGTTATAATCTGGCTTCGATTCTCCCTATGGTTTTCACCCCCATTTATTCATTCTAAACATAACTGGGCATGTATAATGTGTCTTTTAATGGTTTTACTAGCTCTTGACTTTTTTAACAGATGTCAGAAAGACTACCATGTGACTTTGCCTTTAAATGAAGAATTCATGAAGCTTGTTTTGTACAAGAAAGGACGATACATGTATAGCCAAACAGGTGGACTCGTGATAAACACTCTGGCACATACTAAGCTTCATTGAAAAAGCATAAGCTCAAACAATTTATTGGAAATATTATTTCAATTGAAGTCTTTATCTTTCAAATATAATATATATATATCATAACAAGCCGACGTCTTCTGTAGGTGAAAATGTGTAGGTGAAAATGATATAATAATGACAGCTTTAACGCTGCATAAGCACTGTCCACTGAACTATATTGGGACGAACCAGTTTTTATTATCAACTGAACAGCACCGGTTAATAACTTTATTGATTGGCTACAGTTGAGTAGGAGGAGTAAGCCTGACAGCTAGTGTAGACGTGCTACAACTCACGGAGCTTTTTACATCACCTGACTGTAAGAGATGGTTAGACAAATACATACTACTGAAGATAGCAAACAACCCCCTGAGTAGAAATGTAAACAAACAATAACTGAACAATCACATGGAGTCTCATAATTTGAACTTGATTGCGCAATATGCATTTTAACAATTTTGTCCAGAAAGTATTTTCAAATGTATTCTGCATTTTGCTCTAAGAGCAAAATATTAAAAAAAAAGTTTTGGTATTTAATTCCAGCTCCAGTAAAGCACATCATACCCTTTTAAACAACATTTTCCTTAAGAAAAGTGTACAGGATTGATAAAATCAAGAATTTCATCATGACATACATGTAGAGATGTAATCTCATATGACATTGCTGTGTAACCCCACATGATATGGCAGTGTAGCCGCGCGTGAAATGACGATGAAACCCCACATGAGGCATGATAATGTACCCCCACATGAGGCATGATAATGTACCCCCACATGAGGCATGATAATGTACCCCTACATGAGGCATGATGATGAAGCCCTACGTAAGGCATGATGATATTCCAACATGAGACATGGTGATGAAGCCCCAAATGAGGCATGATGATGAAGCCCCATTTGAGGCGTGATGATGTAGCCCCACATGAGGCATGATAATGAAGCCCAGGTGAGGCATGATGATGTAGCCCTACATGAGGCATGATGATGTAGCCCCACATGAGGCATGATGATGAAGCCCCACATGAGGCCTGGTGATGAAGCCCCATTTGAGGCGTGATGATGTAGCCCCACATGAGGCATGATAATGTACCCCCACATGAGGCATGATAATGAAGCCCAGGTGAGGCATGATGATGTAGCCCTACACGAGGCATGATGGTGTAGCCCTACAAGAGGTATGATGATGAAGCCCCACATGAGGCCTGGTGATGAAGCCCAGGTGAGGCATGATGATGTAGCCCTACACGAGGCATGATGGTGTAGCCCTACAAGAGGTATGATGATATAGCCCCACATTAGGCATGATGATATAGCCCCACATGAGGCATGATGATGAAGCCCCACATGAGGCCTGGTGATGAAGCCCCACATGAGGCATAGTGATGAAGCCCCATTTGAGGCATGATAATGTACCCCCATGAAAGAAGTCCCACATGATAATGATAATGTAGCCCCACATGAGGTATGATAATGAAGCCCTAGATGAGGCATGATGATGAAGCCCCACATGAGGCATGATGATGAAGCCCCATTTGAGGCGTGATGATGTAGCCCCACATGAGGCATGATAATGTACCCCCACATGAGGCATGATAATGTACCCCCACATGAGGCATGATAATGAAGCCCAGGTGAGGCATGATGATGTAGCCCTACATGAGGCATGATGATGTATCCCAACATGAGGCATGACGATATAACCCCACATGATACATGATGATGATGAAGCCCCAGATGAGGCATGAAGATGAAGCCCCACATGAGGCAGGCTTATTGTGCGTTTTGCAGAAACAAAATTGAAAACTACACTGTATGGATATCCAGTAATGCCATAATAATTTTTTTTCCCAAAATTACTGTATTTCTTACTTACATTGTTTGTAAGCTTGTTTTATTTTCATGAGGCATGGTGATGTAGCCCCACATGAGGCATTATGATGAAGCCTAACATTAGGCATTATGATGAAGCCCCACATCAGGTATGATGATGAAGCCCCAGATGAGGCATCATGATAAAGCCCCAGATGAGGCATGATGTAGCCACAGATGAGGCAGGATGAAGCCCCAGATGAGGCAGGATGAAGCCCCAGATGAGGCAGGATGAAGCCCCAGATGAGGCATGATGATGTAGCCCTACATGAGGCATGATGGTGAAGCCCCACTGTGCCAACATGAGGCATGATGATGAAGCCCCAGATGAGGCATGATGATGTAGCCCCACATGATGCATCATGATGTAGCCCTACATGATGCATCATGGTTTAGCCCCACTGTGCCAACATGAGGCGTGATGTAGCCCCACACGAGGCATGACGGTGAAGCTCTGTAACAGTGTGATATTCATATAATCATGAAATGAAGAATTCGGTGCAAACTACTGATAACAACGTGAATTCTAGCATATAAGGACACTTCAAATCTCCCTGGAGTTCAAGGCTCACCTTAGTGGTTTGTCTGCCCCCCCCCCCCCCCCCCCCCCTCCCTCACACACCTGGTGGAATGCACTTACTACCTCTCCCACCACATGTGATCTAAATGACCTGGACTAGATTTTGTTTTTTCACCTTTTATCACCCCCTGAGTTGTCTGGTCCCACCTTTTTGAGTGATGTTGCCAATAGGACTGAAAGGTTGTCAAGTGACAGCTGGGGCAGTATAAAGCCTCCTGACATTGTATTAGGGACAACTATATAAATATCCCTCCTCCACACAATGTATTGTATGCCTATTGACATAATAATAATACCGGTACATAAAATTAAGACTACATTATATCCACAGTGAAGCAGCAGGCTGAAATAATATATATATATTTATACACAGGCTGAGGCGCAGTGAAAATCTTCTTGTCTAAAATAACCATGGAGACTATATATATATACAAAATATTGGTTTTAGAAAATTTATCATAAATATGCTAAATGTTATGTGTATACATGTAGCCTACTTGCAGGCCCAGTATAACCAAGGGCTACTGTTTTTCTAATGGTAACAATATTGACAATATTGTATCATCATCAAAAATGATCAAATATTCATTTCTGGAGAATGTGTCATAATGAAAATTGTAACTAAAGAATTACAACATTCTTCTCCGATTTTCTCCAAATTTAAGCAATGCAAAAGGCCCAAACTTTACACACATTCTTTGTGATCCTTTAATATAGGCCTAAATTTTTTGTATGTACATTCAAAACGAAACTTCACATGGACTTTTTTTTTTCTATTTATTTTCTATAACTGTACACCTTCAGCCATAGGAACTGTGTACATTTTACACTGTTACATTACAACGTTTTTCAAATATTTTCAAATGGAAAAAGAGACATTAAAGGAAGCAAAGACTTTATGATCCAATAGTTAAATTACAGTAAGTGAAACCGTGGAAGATGCGTAGGTCATAGTCATGATTAGTGCACAGCTGAGATTCATGCTTACTGGTTGTATTGGCGAGGGCGTGGTTCATCAGGGAGGCCCCAATTTATTTTTACAAAAATCGTTTTGAGGAAGAAATAAAGGCGCATGGACTTCTATGTTTTAAATGTTTATCAAGGAATCGAAGCTTCAGAGGTAAATTTTCAAGAAAACAAGAAAACGAGTCAGAGATTTGGGCATCCCATCGAAAAACGACGATGATAATATACAAAAGTGAGTTTTTTTTTGGGCGGAACAGCAAACTAAAGGATCAAATAGAAATTAGAATGTGTATTAAGCTTGGACCTGCTAGCGGGCCTATACTAGTAGTACTAGTAGTACTTATACTACTTAACTAGGACAGTAGTACTAAGTAGTGGTATTAGAAATACAATGGTCTGATCATTATATAACTACTAGTACTACTATTATAGTCTATATTACTACTACACTAGTACTAGTACTACGTACTAGTAATACTAATAGTAGTACTGACTACTGCTACAAGAATGCCTGCTTTACTTTGGTAATGTAAAAATAGGATTTACCTTGATTTTTCTCTGTGCATTGCTGCTGAGTTCGTATTCCCCAATGTAGTAGTCTTTTAACATCGAGTAAGCAGCAGAGGTATGTTTGTGAGATTTGACATCTTTCATAATTTGCGTGACGTCCCTACCCACATTTTCAGTTATTTTTTCAGCACCACCTGGGTGCCGTTCGGCAAAGTCTGTGAGATCATAGACTTTTCCTGATTCCACCACACAAAGACGACCGATTTTCACAAGCTGTTGGATTATGCCGTTAGTAATCGCGGACATTTTTGATAAACATTAAACCAGAGTCTGGCCTTCTCCCAGTGCGTCTGCAGCTCGATGTACACTCTCTGTCTGCCTTGATTCGCTTCCACGATCTTCGCGTACTTGCTCGATATAAATAAACATAAGCCCAAGGTCAGAACTTCGCGAACATTCGGCAATGCTCGTACCTAGACGAAGCAATGTCGGTATTCTCCGTAAATTATTTTCCCGTTTTTGACCAATCAAATATCTTGATACGAACCGACGCCCTTTCCGGCTGGTAAAAATGGCTGCGCCCATTCAATCACTGATTTCGTGGTATGTTTATTCAGCTTTTCACTGTTAGTGCGATATATCAACTCATTCGCGTGTCTTCAAAATAAAATGAAGCTTCAATTTGGTGGCCAAACCATTTGGCGAAATGTACGATGACTTGTTTTCAAAATAAAGGGCTATAGTCCGATGGTGACAGGAGATAAAAATACCGGTAATCCCGGTATGGCCGGCTCTTAATATTATTTTAGGCAATTTAGCCCCAGGTGACTATCCTGCCATTCTGTTGTACCTGGGGCTTAATATCTTATTATATAACTGGCAAATTGCCCACAGGATTTCAAGAAACCCACAGATGGTCAAAGTAATGTTTTACCAAACACAACCTTTCCGAAAAACATGTTTATTATGTCTTTTATATAAATTATAATGTGTCATTTGTGTGCAATATATCATGCTTTTTATAAAAAAAAAAGTATGTACCGGTATGTAATATTAAAAACATTACCACAACCAGGACAGGTAGTCAGTTTACTCTTCAGTGGAGGATGTAACGACAGTCACTTGATGCAAATGGGTAAAAGGTAAGGGAAAATAGCTGAAAACAGGTATAAATATATCTACCGATGATGGATTGGTAGCTGAATTCAGCTTTTCTCCGTTTCGGACATCCATGTACCTGACCAGCCGGCTAGGGTACTTAGGGTCACGTGGTCTTCCCTCAGTCAGTCAAAATGGCGTCGTTATGGAATTGTTTTCACCTCGGAGCCTTGTTGTCAGGATCGTGACGTCATGCCGAAATCGAGAATACAAGCATAACAACTGTTCTTCTGCAAATCGGTAGCTTAATTTTATTTTTAACGAATGTATTGGAGCCGTGATTACAAGTATGCCAGAACAAAATATGTAACAAAAGACTACTACCATCTGAAAAACACCACTGCCAAATGTACACAAGTAAAACTTCCCATTCAATGAAAATTACATGTATCTATCAAACTTCTGTCTAATTTCACTCACACTTGCTTTTCTAAGCCATATTGACCTGTTATGGTTATGCATGAAGAAAGCAGTAAGTTGGCATTAATAACCAGTTATTGTGCGTTTTGCAGAAACAAAATTGGGAAACTATGGATATCCAGTAATGCCATAATTAATTATTTTTCCCAAAATTGTCTTTATCTAAGAATTAAAATTATTGTATTTCTAACTTATATTGTTTGTAAGCTTGTTTTATTTTATTAAGGACAAACAACAGGCTGTTAAGTGAGTAAAAAATTCAAACAATGGTAATTCTAGGCATCCATAGATTTTTCAGGTGGCCTTTTTTTTTCTTCAAAACACACTGGAACTCATTATTAAAGGCAACCTAATGATATGCATAACCCACACACAGAAAGTAACTGCTTACAAGAGCAAGCATGAGTAAATTGTGATGAAATTTTAATAAAGAGACCGCATTGAATTTTGAGTCTATTTTTGTACATTTGGTAGTGGTGTTTTGCAGGTGGTAGTAGTCTTTTGTTACCGATCAGTATCTCTTTTTAGCTATTATACCTGTTTAAAGCTATTATAGCTGTTTTCAGCTACTTTCCCTATCCTGGGTAACTCAACAAGTTAAATCTGACTCGTTATGATCTCCATTCTGATAAGTGATATATTTGCTGGTCGTCGGAATTTAACGGAGCTGACACGTTTTCTGAACAGTTGTTTTGGACAAATTTTAAACTTTACCTTCAGTCAGAATTTGATGTTTCTAAGATTCCTGTGTTGATGACAACGTGTCTCACAGTGTTCGAGTGGTCTTTATCAGTAAAATTACAGAAATATTTGTTATTTTGTTACCGGCCGTTTATAGTTGTTTCTTGAAAAAAACTACATGGTCACACACACAACGAACCGTCAAACCAAAAGGACTTTGAGGGAGGTAATTTTCTACTTCAGTCTGGTGTTGGCTGCACACTTTCAAGCGATGTCATAAATCACTGAAGCAGGCAATACCATGTGGCCAAAAATGCAAAATGGCAATCACATACTTTTTTTTTATTTATTTAATTATACTTTTACATCATTTTAACACCACCTCAATCTCCCACGAACATTGGAGAAATTTAACATTGGGGTATGTGGAGGAAAGAACATCTTCGGATTTAAGATAAAATTGGGATGTTTTCTCTATCATCCTTTCTTAAACAATTTACCTTTAAATTGTAATACTTTTTTTAATTTCTGGTCTCAAATTCAATTGTTGAATATCTATTTCACAGCTGAACGGGTAGCTGGCTTACTCTGTGGTTATATGTCGCAGGTTCGAATCCCACTCAGTCCAAACAAATTTGAAAATTTTCTGACTGGGTTTTCACTGGAACGACCTATGTGGTTGCCAGTTACGTTACGTACCAACGGAAGGTTGTGGGTTTCCTCCGGGCATAGAGCCCCGTTTCCTCTCACGAAAAAACTGGCAAAGCCGTCATATAAGTGAAATAATCTTGAGCGCGGCGTAAAACACCAAACAATCAATCAATCAATCTGTGGTTATATGGCTATAGCCGGGGCATAAACTAGGGCAAAAGTGTGGGCACCCATAGTACTGCTTGACAATACCATCCCAGGGCCCATCAAGGTTGCATGGGGAGAACTCCTATTTTAAACCATCATTTCTGTTTTATAGGGCCCTAATATTTATGTTTTAAATACTTTCCACAGCAGTTATTACTACAATATCCAATATTTAAACAATTTTTTCTCATAGCCTGGTTTGGGCGCCCAAACTTCAGACATCCAAACCCCTTATCTGAGGCTCAAAATCCGCCTAGATAAGGTCCTGATGGTATGATTACCACTGGACCATCAAAACTTACATGTAAGTAACGTAGGCTTTTTCAGAGTATACAGACCCCATTCCCAAACCTAGTCAAATTATGATAATGTTGGAACAGCTTAATAAACAATCATCCTATTTGTTTAACCTCGGTGAAACCACTGTCATAATTTGTTTTGGTTTATGATTGTAGATTGTTCTCCTGAAATGTCTATCAACTTCTAGACAAGATGTATGAGAACCAACAAAAGCTGGATCACTTAGCTCGACTAGCAGGGGAAATAAGTCCTGTTAATCCAGTGTTATCAAGAATCTATAGGTGATAACCTTTTTTTTTTTCGTAATTTTTATTACATTTTTTACCATTCATCTCTTCCGATCATGGAAGTTGGGACACTGTTTTTCGTTTTCTTGTGTCTTTATCTCTTTTACTGTTATATACATACAGAGGGTACCAAAGGAAAATACAGGGAAAGATCATTTGTATGTTTTAGTTCAGTTGATTCCTCGCTCCTTCTTGTTTGGATCCTAGCTTCAGTGCTTCAGATGACAGGTGTGTCAGCGTATTTTACCCCTTCAAGATAACCTGTTAGGCGTGTTCAAAAGTTAGGCTGTTCATTATTTTTCCCCACTTAAAATTTAGATACGCTTTATCTGATGGACTAGTGCGTACAAGAGTGATTCTAATTCATTTATCCAAACAAACAAGTATCTTTATACACACGGTGACAGAAAGAACTACTATACGAGAAAATTCTAATTCCTTTATCAAAACAAATGAGTATCTTTATCCACACGGTCACAGAAAGAACTACTATACGAGAGAATTCTAATTCCTTTATCAAAACAAACAAGTATCTTTATCCACACGGTGACAGAAAGAACTACTATACGAGAGAATTCTAATTCCTTTATCAAAACAAACGAGTATCTTTATCCACACGGTGACAGAAAGAACTACTATACGAGAGAATTCTAATTCCTTTATCAAAACAAACGAGTATCTTTATCCACACGGTCACAGAAAGAACTACTATACGAGAGAATTCTAATTCCTTTATCAAAACAAACAAGTATCTTTATCCACATGGTTACGGAAAGAACTACTATACAAGAAAACAAGACCCTGTGAATTATGAATCAAATACCCTGAAACGGATCACAGACCTAAACGAAATGCTCTGCCTCTCCTCCTAAATCGGAACACAATGTAAATTGGGACTAATTAGATTAAGATAAAATAACCACACATTTTGCTGGAAGTTTTTCTTTGAAAAGACATTTGTACATCACTGTGACTTAATGCTATGAGTAATTCAATTGTGAAGCGATTGAAATAATTTTCTCTGCTCCAAGACCGGTTACCCTCGTATCGAAGTAAGACTGAAATCAAGGATTAATGTTATCTGTACAACAAGCTTAATCCATGTGCTAGTTCTACACGTGGTTTACGTGATTTGTTATTAAGACTGGTGCCATCCATGGGCATTATCATTAAGTAAAGAATAGCGCAGTGAAATATATATGACACATTACAACAGAACTGCGATAAATCTATGTATTGCTGTGTGATTGGAAAGATTGATTGATTGTTCGGTGTTTTACGGCGCGCTCAAGATTATTTCACTTATATGGCGGCGTTGCCAGTTTTATTGTGGGAGGAAACCGGGCTCTTTGCCCGGAGGAAACCTACGATCTTCCGGTGGTAACTGGCAACCATCCCACATAGGTCGTTAGAGTGAAAACCGAGAAAATATTCCAAGTTTTTTTGGACTGAGTGGGATTCGAACCCGCGACCCATTGGTGGAAGGCTGTTCGGATTGAGCGTCCAACGCTCTACCTACTGAGCCACCGAGGCCCCTGTGAATAATACCCCATTCCAAAAATAAGTTATCTGGATCACTGAGCTTGATAAGACTGCCCCTAGCCAAACGGAAGTGTGGCATCTCATGGGTCTATAGCCAGGTCATATCAGTGGGAAACATAGAATAAGTTCCCTTGATTACAATGCTAGAAACCAACCAATACCGATGGTAGTTTGCGTATACTTCATACTATATACAGACTTTGCGTATACTTCATACTATATACAGACTTTGCGTATACTTCATACTATATACAGACTTTGCGTATACTTCATACTATATACAGACTTTGCGTATACTTCATACTATATACAGACTTTGCGTATACTTCATACTATATACAGACTTTGCGTATACTTCATACTATATACAGACTTTGCGTATACTTCTTACTATATACAGACTTTGCGTATACTTCATACTATATACAGACTTTGCGAATACTTCATACTATATACAGACTTTGCGTATACTTCATACTATATACAGACTTTGCGTATACTTCATACTATATACAGACTTTGCGTATACTTCATACTATATACAGACTTTGCGAATACTTCATACTATATACAGACTTTGCGTATACTTCATACTATATACAGACTTTGCGTATACTTCATACTATATACAGACTTTGCGTATACTTCATACTATATACAGACATTGCGTATACTTCATACTATATACAGACTTTGCGTATACTTCATACTATATACAGACTTTGCGTATACTTCATACTATATACAGACTTTGCGTATACTTCATACTATATACAGACTTTGCGTATACTTCATACTATATACAGACTTTGCGTATACTTCATACTATATACAGACTTTGCGTATACTTCATACTATATACAGACTTTGCGTATACTTCATACTATATACAGACATTGCGTATACTTCATACTATATACAGACTTTGCGTATACTTCATACTATATACAGACTTTGCGAATACTTCATACTATATACAGACTTTGCGTATACTTCATACTATATACAGACAGGCAGAGTTTTATTTCTGTATTTTTAAAACAGCAGTAACAACAGGCTACCAGAACCCATTTTTTGCGTGAAATCTTATGGCCTGTAACTATAAGCAAGGGGTCGTTGAATAAATGTGATACAAGTGTTAACTTCAAAGATGTCAACTTTTATTACAAGTTTGACTGCTCTATTTCATGGTCTAATATTTTGTATACAAGCCATATGATTTTACAAAATTGTCATTTTGTTGGTTATTTAGAGTCCTCAAATCACTGAAAACACACATGTGTTGTGCACTGCATGTTGACAGCTGGTACAACTGTGCTACACGTAACACCAAGTACACCATTCTGATTGATTCAAATAGGGCTCTCTACTAATGTTGAACAACCTTAACTGTCTGCAGTTTCAATTCAGTGCTTATTTGAGCAACATTTACCACCGATCTTATCTCCAAAATTAATTCTGAAAATTCATACTTTAAAAGAAATTTCTTAATTTTCATTCATTGTTTATGTACAATTTTACTTTTGACATTGAAAATTGTCAGCTGTCTAATGTCTGATGTTGACAGCAGCTATTGTGGCTATTGTATGATTTTATAAATTTAAAGAAAAATTCTGTTGATAATAGATATAGGTATTGTTGACTTCTATTGTATTAATATAATACATATCCTTTATCTCTTTCAGATGCATTAAAAACAAATATGATGTTGGATGTGGTATGTATAAAATGGAGGCGTATACATTTTCGCTTGGTTCTCTTTTTGAAATAGATTTAATTTTTAGAAAAAAAGGAACAAGTAACTTTTATACGCCCGTCGTATCATGGTATCACCAGCGCTGCCCGTCCATCTGTCACGGATTCGGTTCCGCTCCATAACTTAATAGTTTTGATCGGATCTTTCATAACATACACTGGGGTAGAAGGTGACTGTGTCATGAACCATTTAGGACATCTTTGGTTACATATTATGGGATCTACATTGGATTATGTAACATTCTCTTTAGTCTATATCTTTGCCCCCTTCCGCTCCATAACTTGATAAGTTTTGATCCGATCTTTACAATTCTTTCACAACATACACTTTATGGGTAGCTGGTGTGCTATGAATCATTTATGACATCTTTGGTTGCATAATATGGCATCTATATTGGATTATGGTATATCTCTTTAGTCTATATCTTTGTTCACTACCGCTCTATATCTTGAAGAGTTTTGATCCAATCTTTCACAATTCTTTCACAGCATATATCTCTTGTGTAGATGCGTGTTTGTGGCCATTTATGAATATCTAAGTACATAATACATATTAGATTATGTAATATTCTCTTTATTCAAACAAATTATAGGTTCTGTAATGTAGATTAATCAGTAATAGCGGAGGGCGTTTGTTGAGTTTACTAAAACTCTTGTTTAAAGTGGCATGAGCTGCCAAAATGATGATATTTTGGCGTTAAAACAGAATGAAGAATGAAATTATTGAATATTTTTCTCAAGACGTATAATTCAGAAGCTTTTTAGTGCTTCTAGTCTCAAGAATGAACGATAAATTATTGTTTTGAACTAACGTTGGCTTCAAATGAATGAATGGTCATCTCGGTTATTTAAATTTTGTTTACTTTTTTAACACTTTATCGGTTCGTGTAGGCCACATGCTGTACAGATTTTTCTCATTCCAACGCCATTCATTTAGTTTTTCGATGGCCTTCAAAGACTGTTACTGTCATGATGATCAGAAATTATGAAAAAAGTGTGAACTTACAAGTTGGCCTGAAATTACAGTGTTGATATTTTTCCACACTGGCCCATTTATTGGTCTGATACGACATAATATGCCTGTACATGTCACTAAATGTTCTTTGCTGTGTTTCAGATTCCAGCAAGAGTTCTGGCTTTCTATGCAAGTTTTGTGGAAACGCGTACAATCTGGATAAATTTAGAACAAGGTTTTCTCCTAAAATGCGTCTCACAAGTCGAATACTACGGATACTGTTAAAAGCTCAAGACAAGAAGCAACATATTTCTAAATTCAGTCGGCATTTATTGGATCTGTATAAGAATAGCTCTACAAAGATGGTGAGTAAAATGTTGGGTTACGTTTTTGCCAATAGAAACTTATATACAATGTATTATCACCTGCCTGATAAATTTCTAGGCATTTGATTGGTCGAGATGCTCAGAATGTAAGTCTATGCTTACGAAACAAACTGCCGTCAAAATTGGGCTTCGTCTTGACTGACAAATTCCGTGACCCACAAAGGCCTTCACTCCATGGTAATATTAGTGTGTGACACCTTAACTCCGGGGTGATATAGAATCAAATACATACACGGATGTAGACTCGCATTCTGGGCATTTCAACCTACCAAATGTCTAGAAATTTCTCTCCATATAAGTGAATTAATATTGAGTACAACCTAAAACATCAATTAACCATTGGGTGTTTGTGGGTTGGATAATTGTTTCTAATACCTATCTTTATTGTCCTCTATACATGTAGCTTAGGGGGCCTCCGTGGCTCAGTAGGTACAGCGTTGGACGCTCAATCCGAACAGCCGTCCACAAATGGGTTGCAAGTTCGAATCCCACTCAGTCCCAAAAAAATTTGAAAATTTTCTGCATGAGTTTTCACTCAAACGACCTATGTGGGATGGTTGCCAGTTACCACCGGAAGGTCGTGGGTTTCCTTTGGGCATAGAGCCTGGTTTCCTCCCACAATAAAACTGGCAAGTCACCATTTCAGTGAAATAATCTTGTGCACGGCGTAAAACATCAAACAATCAATCAATCAAATGCTTAGAACAATTTACCTTGTCTTATTCATGGGACCACTCTGTATTAAGTTTGACTCTCACGTAGGCCAGGTACATGTATCCGACACCGTAAAAAAAATTAAATAAATTGATAGTTCCTTTATATTTGTGTCTTTTACTGAGATTGGTTATGTTGCACCTTGTTACAAATAAGTGTTTAACAATAAGAACACCTGATTACAACTATGGAGGCACAATGTAATGTCAGGAATCAATCACTAACTTGACACATTCTTTATTAATGTATTTTTTTTTCAGGCTGTGAAATGTTTAGTTTGTAGAAAATCTGAAAAAATGAAAGGTCCATCACGAGAGGTATTGTTGACTGAAACAAAAACTTCTGTAAACTCCACACAAAATGGTGAGATTCTTATCTATTCCTGACTTTTAATGTTTACAACTTATCCTTGGAAACTATCTGGAAAGAAAAAAGTTATGAAATCATATGATTGATGGATCTTAATATTATATCGAGTTTAGAAAAGAAAACCTGGCTGGGCATTAAATATTTGAAATGTTTATTGTTCAATTTAAACCGAAAATGAAAAAAAAAATCTCAAACCAGCTTTTCTCTGATTTTCCTTTCGGGTTTATATTTGAACAGTAAACAGACCTCAACCAAGTTCAATTTGGGACGTGTCAGACTACATTTTATAGGTCATTGAGGTCAAAGTTAAACACAATATTTTAAAAATCATAATACTTTTTTTGTTCCTGTGTCTATAAGATCAACATAATGGAGGTTTTGGTCATGCACAATTTTCAATGGTACTGTCGGATAATAGTTACTCTTTATTGAAATCAAAGTGAAGAAATTTTCTTTGAATTCGATAATCTAAGGTGTACAAGTTTCTGAGTGTTTTTTTTCACTTGGTCATCATGAAAAATTTTGTCATATGTGAAAGAGTTGCTAGCTACTGACCGAAGGTGGGTATTTCTTCCTGGCAATGAGCCCAGTTTCCTCCCCGACTAAACCTGGCAACGCCGTCGTATAAGTGAAACAATGTTGAGTGCAGCGTAAAACATCAAAGTTTTTTTCTCCAGCCATACGGCAGCCATAAAGGAAAATAATATCCTGTGTGGTATGAAACCTCAAACTATAGATGCCCTTTTCATGGTATTTTGGGGCCTCTGTGGCTCAGTAGGTAGAGCGTTGGACGGTCAATCCAAACAGCCTTCCACCAATGGGTCGCGGGTTTGAATCCCACTCAGTCAAAAAAAAATTGGAAAATTTCTGACTGAGTTTTCACTCGAACGACCTATGTGGGATGGTTGTGAGTTACCACCGGAAGGTCATGGGTTCCCCCGGGCATAGAGCCCGGTTTCCTCCCACAATAAAACTGGCAACGCCACCATATAAGTGAAATAATCTTGAGCGCGGCGTAAAACATCAATCAGTCATGGTATTTTGGTTGTCAATTATGTCTAACCTTTACACATATACATGTATAGTGTATCAGTTATTCTGTCTCTTTCATTTGTTTTACGGTAAGATCTCCGCTAATTCAAGTACCCTAAAAAATTCAAGGGCCAGAAAAACATTAACAAAAGTACACTTAAAATTCAACTTTTTTCGTTGAGAGTCTTACCTCCTGGAGTGAGCGATCAGATAATCCTATTGAACGATCGCTGTTGTTGTTTTTATAGACCAAATGTGGCAAATAGCAATGTAATAATTCGTTATTTTCACATCACTGGTCCTTGAATTAGCGGAGATCTTACCGTAGGCAAGAACTCAAAAAATGGTTGGTTTAGTGGAATGGTTGCTTGGTACAACCAGGTCTCGGTATTCCTCTAGACACTGGTTTCCTCCCTTACTTAACTTATAGGTGAAATAATCAATCACTCACTCAATGTTGGTGCAAAGGATTGAACTTTTATATGAAACATTGAACGAGCAAATTAATGCTGTCTAGCCCAATTGACATAAACTATTGTTACAGATGTATCAGTATTTAATATAAATATTTCAGACGTTAGGAAACGGAAAGTTTAGTTGATAGTGTAATGGGCTTTCGTAATATAACATACCGTCGACGTAAAAGCTTTATTCTCCCTCTAAATTATATTATTTACATGTAGCATTAGTGCGTAATTAGTGGAAAGGTTATTAAACTTTCTCATTTGAATAAAGCCATCTTTCTCGTCAATACCTGGTCTATTAAATGTTACCATTATAACATTTGCAGCTACCTGAGGGGTTCCTGACTATAATTTACTTGCATAAGTGCATAAATTGCATCTCTTGTTTATTGGACATAGATTGATGAGGTAATGAACGGCATTATTGATTTACATTTACTTTTATACTGACTCTGTAGTTGTAATGATCTGGCCTCTAGCTACTACCAATGTAATGTTTTTAGGTTATATAAGAGAGACCCATGGCAGTCTGTTTAATGACATCGTCAATCATTTCAGTTTACAGACTGTCAATATATTTATGGACACTAAAACACACGGGCACAGGGAAAATCTTCTTGTCTAAAATAACCACGGAGACAAGTTTCTAATTGTGTTAAAAAGAGGTACATCATTTAGACCTTTATACCCCATCATAAATTGTTGTAATAAAGTAAACCTATGATATTTCATTAGGTTGACGACTGACAGGAGCTTGGCCTTAGTCAGTAGAATTTTCTGGAACACTTTGTATTACATTGACAATGCTTACGCATCTTAAGCTATAGTAAGAATATCGTCAGACTATATATTATGCCCCCCCCCCCATACCCTTTCCCAGAAAACCTAGGTAGAAGGCAGACAGGGGAGTTTAGCCCTGACCAGTATGTCTTTCAAACTCTTGTTCTTTTTATAAGCAATGACTGGCCTTTGGGTCAGAGGTCGAGCAAGTTTACTTTGAAGTAGTTTGTATTCTTCTACTATAATCTTGGCCATAGCGATGCTAGCTTTGTTATACTGAAACACAAATGGTATTATAGTTTTTTCACGACATCTTCCGGGGTCCAAGTTCAAACCCAAAGGATAAATAGTTTGTAATGTTTGAATTCAAAAACTTTCCCTTTCCAAACGTTTGTGCTTCGTATCTGCAGCGGAAGTGAGAAATGGGATTTTCTCAATAGGCATGATTTCAAAATGGTACATCATGTTTAAGTCTTATGCTAGATAAATGGTTGGCTGCTCTTTGTCGTAGAGAATTCTGAGTTTCTCCGACGTACTGTTTGCGACATTTTTTGCACGTGATTACATACACGATATTAGAGGAGTCACAATTAAGATTCTCTGCCATTTGATATTTGTTGCGAGTTGGTTCTCCGAAAAAGGTTCCGCGATCGGGTACGTATATATCGAGTTTGCATCGCGTCTTAAGGCATTTCATTGATGTACCTGAGAGAAATGTTGGACGGTAGTGGTACACTCGTGAAGGGGAAGTAAGCGTATCGGGGGATGAAGGGGGAAACATGATTTGTCTTACTGTGTTAGATTTCATCCTTCGGAGTAATCTAATAGAATACTTCCTAGGGAGGAGAGCTTTAAAAAGAACAGAACAAGCCTGGTTAAAAAAATCTAAAGAACTACAGTTTCTATAGAATCTAAAAATCTGAGATTTAATGACTCCCTTGAAAGTGTGAGGAGGATGGTATGACCCAGCATGTAGTAGCTGATGCGTGTCAGTAGGTTTGAAGAATACTTTGTAATCTAAATACCCAGTAGTATGATATGTATGACCCTTGTAAAAAGTTACATCCAAAAAATCCACAGAAGTGTGATCAATAGTAGGCTGTAATGTAATGCTTGAGTCGTGAGAATTAAGAGTATCAATGAAAATATGAAGGTCTTCCAACGTATGTTGCCAAATGATAAAAATGTCATCCAGATACCGAAGGTAAATAAAAGGTTGTTGGTGACATTTGTGAAGAATATCACTCTCCCACTCAGCCATAAAAATAGAGGCAAAGTTAGGACTAAAACGTTTCCCCCATAGCACACCCTTTAATTTGCTGAAAGATCTCCCCATTAAATTCAAAATCGTTACCTTTTAAGCTAAGTTCCAGCAATTCTAAAATGTCTTTATCCGGACGACGGTGGTCAGGATATCTTTGGAATGCTGATTTTATGGATTTAAGACCCAAATCTATGTCAATGTTTGTATACATAGACTCCACATCCAGAGTAACCAAAATCACATCTTGTGGAATGGATTTCTCAGACAATTTGGCCAATAAATCATCCGTATTTTTTATAAAGCTAGGATGCCGATTCGCTATTGGTTTTAGATAGTAATCAATTAGCTCTGATATTCTGTAACTTTCACTGCCACAATCTGAGATAATAGGACGCCCAGGGGGCATTGTAGGCTTCGGCCATTTTTCAATGGGTTTGTGAATTTTCGGAAGAATATAGAAGACCCTGTTTTTAGAGTTATGATCCGATTCCAAATAGCGATACTGTTTTTCATTAAGTAAGCCTTTATCTTGAAGAGAAACAAGAATTTTATTAAACTTCCTAACATTTTCAGGCCAAATTTCCTTATCAAGTTTTTTGTAATGAAGAGGGTTGCTTAGCTGCCGTTCTATCTCTTCAATATAATCCTGTTTTGACATAATAACTGTTGCCGAACCTTTATCAGCAGGTTTAATAACTATGTTTGGATTTCTCCTTAGCTTACTTAAGGCAAGACATTCTGAATGAGTAAGGGTATGTTTGTTTTTCTGATTAGTTAAAGCATCAAACTTCCTTGATACAGAGTCACGACTAATGTTTATTTCTGGATCATACATGTGAGAAGGGGGTGTGTAGCCGCTTTTAGATGTAAACGGCTTGCGTACCCCACTAGAATCTCGGTAGATATCAGCCAGACTAAGATTTCTGGAGAACTCCATAACATGCACTAATTTACTAATAGAAAAGTCCCTATCAGATAATGATTTAGGGCAAGGCACAAATGAGAGTTACTAAGATTAACAATATTACTTCCTAAGCCGAAAGTAGGGTGGCACATGCCCTGTCCCAAATTTAGTTTAAATCTAGTGTCTGAAGCCAGTGGGTATACAAGCAATTTGCTGTATCTTCGGTCCAGTGAATTTTGTCCGTGGATACTCTAAATTTTGAATTGGGGATTTTTGGTATGACCATAACTCTCTTCATCTTGGAGTGAGTGAGTGAGTGATTGGGGTTTTACGTCCTGCTCAACAGTATTTCGGTTATATGAAGACGTTGTCTCCTTGTGACAGGGCGGATTTCCACCGCTCTATTAGGTGCTGTCTCACCGAGACGACTTGCCGAAGACAACCAGCAAGCCCCCTCACCCAGTCACAGTATACTGACACCGGGCCAACCAGTCGCTGCTCTAACTCCTATTGCTGAGCGCCAAGCGAAGCAGTAACAGCTACCACTGTTAAAGTCTTTGGTCTGACTCGACCCGGGCTTGAACCCCTGATCTCCCAGGCCTGAAGCGGACGCTCTACCGACTGAGCTATCGGGTGGTCTCTTCATCTTGGAAGCAGAAGAGTTATATAGGTTCAGGTTCGAAACTTCACTGGCCGGCAGTTTAGTGGATAACTGGATCTCTACAAAGTAGATGAGCGAGTTGGAAAAAGTCTTCCTAACGGCTGTCATCATGTTGCGCATTTGAGTTAACGAAGTGTTTGGCTCAGTAGTTGTCTTGTTATTGATACCAATATTCAAGATAACTTTCTCAGGTTTGGGACCTTGATACTTTTGAATTAGAGTCCGAAATGAATTGAAATTGGCACCAGGAAAACATTCTACCTGCATATCAGGGTGGGGGTCAAGGTTAATTCTAGAAAGATTAGAATCCCCAAGTAAAAGAGCTTTCTTAGTTACATTAGGAAGGTGCCAATTAGAGGAAGTGTGCCGAAATTTCCAAAATTTAGAATTAGCTAATTTATTCCGAGGGTTGCGCTGACCCCTCGGAGGGGATCTCACTGCATCTGAATATCTCATAGGAGAATGGACGGACAAAACTGGGGATGGGGGAGGAGCAGAGGGACTAGATGTACTAGGTCTAGGAGAAGTGACCCTAGTAGAAACTGGAGAGGACGGAGGACGAAAGGGGACAGAGGTACTACTAGGTCTAGGGGAGGGGGGCTGAGGGGAAGAAAAAGAGGGGGCAGAGGTAGTAGGTCTAAGGGGGGGAGTACCATTAGGGAAAGGCGAAGGGGAAACAGAAGGTAAAGTTACAGACCTAGGAGTCTGTGACTGCAGAGTTGGAGGTGAGATAACGGATGTCGACGGACTGACAGGCGGATGGGGTTGGGGAGACGATGGTGGACTAAACTCAGTAGTAGCAGCAGAAGTGACAGATTTAGTGATGGAAAGAAAAGAATAAAAATTTTGAATGGTCGAAAGTTGTAATTTACCTTTATAATTCTGTTTGCCCCATTTTAAAGCATTATTGAAGCACTGTCAAAGTTTAGACCATTGGATGACCTGGCAGAAGTCACCTGTGCTTTTAATCTATTTAAACAAGCCGCATAATGTGAAATCATCTCTTGTATGATCCTATGGGCCCAATTTTTGTGTACATGGTCAAACGCAATATCAACTTCCCGATTGCGTTGAGCCGGTTTAAGAAAAGAATTAAGCTCTTTAATTTTATTATTTAAGGAAATTGGGAGGGTTTGGTCACGTAAATGTCCCTCAAGGATGCCAATGTGGTGAAGACATTGTAAAATTTTGAAAAGGGCTTTCACCAGAGCCGAGAATTCTGAATATTGGGGACTTTTAGATTTTGAATTTCCATGCCTATTGCTAACTGAAAATTGCCTGCTTCTGTTACCACGCCCTTGTTTTGCCATTCTGCCTAAATGCCAATATACTTAATTAGTCTAACTAGATGAAAAGGGAAAATGGAGTTGGGAAACAAAAAGAATTGATACAAACTAGAGATAAAAGGACCTAATTGAATTGGCTGACTTAGGGGACAAAATAGATGGAATTTGGAAAATATATGTTACAAAGAGGCAGAGATAAAGAATAAAATGTGTCTGGAGACAGAAGGACTAAAGTAAAAAGGGTAATAAATCACAAATTGTGAGATATATAAGCATAGGAAGACTAAATAGAGCGGGAAGGAAAAACAACTTAATAAGACACTAAGGTTAAAATTAATGTACAATTGGAACAGGAAATAAAAATGAAGTCCTAGAAATAAAATTTGGAAGAAAAATATACAAGGGCTGTAAATGGAAGATGAGGTTAAATCATAAATAAAAGGGCAAAACAATAGTAAGCCTAAATAATGAAAATATATAAAGAGATGAAAAAGGTATAAGAGGAATATAAAAGAAAGTAATATATACAACGTTTTACAGTAAGCAAAGAATACTTAGCAGAAAACGGGATCGCACACGGTTTTGCTAGAAGCTTTTCGGATTTGCTGTCCTTTTTCAATAGCCGTAGAAACAAGTCTAAAGTTATGTTGAATTTCTTGTGTTTATATGGAAAAATGACAGGAAATAAAAAGGGCTTGGGTGATTAAAGAATATTTTTGTAAACAAGGGAAGATTAAGCTATTAAAACATTTAACTAAAGCATGGAAGCTTGATGAAGTTAGTTTATACTCATAACCATTGGAGGTATGGTTAAGTCTAGACATAAAAGGTCATATGGTTAGAGAGAGCTGGGGTATAAATATCCTGTGGTTTTGAAATAAAGGAGCTTAAATCAAAAGGAAATTACAGTAACTGAAGAGAAACAATATAAGGTAGGAGAAGAAATCTAGGGTGGGAACACCTAGCCTATTGTATATTGAATGCAATAAAATATTTAAACGTTAAAAGACAGAATTCAAACGATAAAAATAATTTTAGATGAAAACTAATGAAGTGTTTGAAGATGGAAGGTAATATTAGATGATAAAAGTAAAATATATATCAAGAAAGTTCAACAATGCTGCAGACTGCTTCCAACCGTGTACAAATGTGTGGATAGTTTTTTTGTTTTAAAACAATGGTTATTTTGAGCCCCTGGCACAGGCAAATATATATATTTATGGACACTAAAACACACGGGCACAGGGAAAATCTTCTTGTCTAAAATAACCACGGACACAAGTTTCTAATTGTGTTAAAAAGAGGTACATCATTTAGACCTTTATACCCCATCATAAATTGTTGTAATAAAGTAAACCTATGATATTTCATTAGGTTGACGACTGACAGGAGCTTGGCCTTAGTCAGTAGAATTTTCTGGAACACTTTGTATTACATTGACAATGCTTACGCATCTTAAGCTATAGTAAGAATATCGTCAGACTATATATTATGCCCCCCCCCCCCCCCATACCCTTTCCCAGAAAACCTAGGTAGAAGGCAGACAGGGGAGTTTAGCCCTGACCAGTATGTCTTTCAAACTCTTGTTCTTTTTATAAGCAATGACTGGCCTTTGGGTCAGAGGTCGAGCAAGTTTACTTTGAAGTAGTTTGTATTCTTCTACTATAATCTTGGCCATAGCGATGCTAGCTTTGTTATACTGAAACACAAATGGTATTATAGTTTTTTCACGACATCTTCCGGGGTCCAAGTTCAAACCCAAAGGATAAATAGTTTGTAATGTTTGAATCCAAAAACTTTCCCTTTCCAAACGTTTGTGCTTCGTATCTGCAGCGGAAGTGAGAAATGGGATTTTCTCAATAGGCATGATTTCAAAATGGTCCTTGACCGAATGACCTTGAGTATTGAAATGTTGTGCCACGGGTACATCATGTTTAAGTCTTATGCTAGATAAATGGTTGGCTGCTCTTTGTCGTAGAGAATTCTGAGTTTCTCCGACGTACTGTTTGCGACATTTTTTGCACGTGATTACATACACGATATTAGAGGAGTCACAATTAAGATTCTCTGCCATTTGATATTTGATACATGCTGCTGGAAGGACCAAAAGAAGTGGTTTAAAGGGACATTACCCAGAGCCATGGCAATGAAGATTGTTAAAATGTGTACTATTCAACTGTAACAGTTAATCAAGTATATGATACAAATGTATATTTTTATGAACACTAAAACACACGGGCACAGGGAAAATCTTCTTGTCTAAAATAACCATGGAGACAAGTATCTAATTGTGTAAAAAAGAGGTATATCATTTAGACCTTTATACCCCATAAATTGTTGTAACAAACCAAACCTATGATATTTCATTAGGTTGACGACTGACAGGAGCTTAGCCTTGGTCAGTAGAATTTTCTGGAATCAAATGAAATGTATATGATAAGCTGCAAAATATCCAGATATTCCCAGAAATTCAGATCGCCGAGATAAGAGAAAACATGAAGTTCATTTAAAAATTAAACCACCCAGTCCCATACAATGAGAGTGATATATTTGTTTGGTTTTTAATTCTTGACATGAGCTTCCAAGATTTGCACCTTTATGTAAATCCTGATTGTAAAAACAATAGGAGGTTTTAAACTAATAGAAAACTTAAAGTGGCATGAGCTGCCAAATTCACATTTTTTTCCTTAATTTCTGATCGTCACGACAGTAAGAGGCTTTGAAGGCCATCGAAAAACTAAATGATTGGCAATGGAATGAGGAAAATCCATACAGTATGTGGCCTGTACGAACCGAAAACGTGTTCGAAAAACAAAATTTAAATAACCAGGAGGACCATTCATTCCTTCTTAGCCAAAGTTATTTCAAAACAATACTATATCTTACATTTTCGAGAATAGAAGCACTAAAAAGCTTCTGAATTATACGTCTTAAGAAAAATAGCCAATAATTTCAACATTCTGTTTTTACGTCAAAATATCACCATTTTGGCAGCTCATGCCACTTTAAGCTAGACAGCATGTATAGTTTAATAAGCAAGGGTCTCTTTTGATGTAATTATGAAAGTCTGTTTAAAAGTGAGATGAGCCTCCAAGGGTTGCACCTGATCCAGATTGTATAAACAACAGGAGGTTTTAAACTGAGAGAAAAGTTAATGATTTGCTTTATGATATAAGGAAAATCCAAAGAAGTTCCTGTCCTGTTCTAATCAAAATTTGATTAAGGAGTAAACCCATATTGTTTTATCCCTATAGCCTAATCATTGGCACTTGATGATGCACTCAGATGGAGATATGATTAGTTGCCATAGAAACCAATTAGGTCGCGCAGGTGTCAGAGTAATGCTCAAGTAAGAATTGTAGCATTGTCATTGCTTGCATTAACAGAAACTGTTGAAATTCTGCTCCTAACTGTTAATTATTGTTAATAAAGCATATTGAACTGACTCAATCAAATCTAGTCCATACAGCCCTAGTTATTACAATCCTGCCATTCTTTGGACCACCTGCTCTGTGTCATTGAAATACACTTGAAGTATTAACGGATCTTCAATTGAATTCCTATTAACGGATGTTCGAGTGACATGAGCGGCTATATTTGATATTTTCCCTTTGAAAGCCAATTTGGGTAGACTACATGTAGTGTTGGGAATACGTTATATTTCCATTAGTAGAACTCTTCAAAGTGGAGGTGCATTTGGTGGTATGAGTGGGACAATCTCAATCTCGTTGTAATGTACAGGAATACAAACAATGAAAGGAATCTATATATAGATAATTTCGTTAGGTTTCAACGAATTAATTAAACCGTTATGTTTTTATTTTTGCTATCTGAGGTAAAATCCAAAGAAATTGTGTATGGCCTGTCTACAGTTTTCTGTACGATTCCCTGTTGATTTTATAAGGCCCGTCCTAGAAATCTCGCGTGGGTGGGAAAATGCTTCCTCCTTTCAATAGAGAGCACAGCAAGGAGGATAACTTTTCGTTGATTGAAATATAACATATTATGGTTAAATCCCTAAAATGAAGGACTGTTCATCCTGGTTATATAAATTTTGTTTACTTTACAAACACTATTACGGCTCGTACAGGCCACAGACTGTATGGATTTTCTTTATTCGAACATCCATCATTAAGTTTTTCGATGAAGGTGCAACTCTCTGATTGTCTTGACAATCAGAATTGATGAAAAAACTGTGAATTCTGGCAGCTCATGTTACTTTAACTGACATAAACTCCAGGCCATCATGTTTATTTGCTTACTGGTCCAGTTGTGTATCATGTCGCCTGTTGTTCCTATCGGTGAAATTACAAATACAACACACCTGTTTGTAATCCAACAATCTGGCTTCAACAATGTCACCATCCTTTTCTATTTCCCCAAATTTGTATTAATTAAATTATACAGTTGGAATTGTTTGATATGATGTTTGTAAAATTGTATATTTGTCATATGCGATAATGCAATAGCCACTAAAGACTCCTTAAACATATTACTAACACTCAATGTCCATATATCAACACAATATTATATTATGCAAAATCATGAATAAAGTTGTCACTTTATGTATTAAACCCAGAGAACTGAATTCATATTCTCATCAACACTAAAACACACGAGCACAGGGAAAATCAAATCTTCTTGACTAAAACAACCGTGCAGACAAAAATGTAATTGTCCTAAAAAAGGGTGTACAGTATGTCATTGAGGTACATATAAATATATCAGCTTTACAAAGTTTGTTTTCTTATAAATTACATTTGACTACGTGTGTCTACCTTCGTGGGTAGAGCGTTATACGCTCAATCCGAACAGCCTTCCACCAATGGGTGGCTGGTTCAAATCCCACTCAGTCGAAAAATTGGAAAATTTTCTGACTGGGTTTTCACTCGAACGACCTATGTGGGATGGTTGCCAGTGACCACCGGAAGGTCGTGGGTTTCCTCCCACAATAAAACTGGCAACGCCGCCATATAAGTGAAATAATCTTGGGCGCGGCGTAAAACACCAATCAATCAATCTACCTTCGTGAATGTTGAACCGTAGGCCTATTACAGAGGCCAAATAATATGTAGAGATGAGAAAGGCTTCACACAAGCAAACTTCTAACACTTCTTTGTCTTATATTGTTTCCCCAAAAGAATTGTCACCCTCAGTTGTAAACCAATATGGGAAAATCTAATTAATAGAGGCTTTGTTCTGGAGCCTGTTTCACAAAGCAGCGTAGATGTATTTTTTGCGTAACTTTCATACTAACGTATCTCTACAGTATTGGTTGCTATGGCAGTTACGTGAACTTACGCTACGACGCTTTGTGAAACAGGGTCCTGGTGTTTAATTTTGTTGATGAAAAAGGCCCTTTAGATACTTGGTATCATTTGTGTACATTACATTTGTGTACATTATATTTTTCTTCTAGAGATGTCATATGCTGCCCAGCAGAAGGAATTAAAGAGACAAAAAAGACAGATGAAAAAGTTGAAGAAGAAGAAAAAAAATAAGAATGGTGGTCTGTTAAATGTTTCTGGTGATTCTGGGTTTGAGGTTTCATTGCTATCACTTCCATCACCTTTGATTAGCAGGTATGGCAAATTTAAATCTAATTTCATTGAGTTGAAGCTCGTTAATTAGTTGTTTGATATTTTATGCTGCCCTCAAGATTATTTCACTTACTGTATATGGTAACATTACAGGTCTAGTGGGAGAGTTCTGGAGCCTGTTTCACAAAGCGGCGTAGATGTATTTTCTGCGTAACCTTCATACTAACGTATCTCTACAGTATGGGTTTCTAAGGCATTTACGTAAAAACTTACGCTACGCCACTTTGTGAAACAGGGTCCTGGATTCTTTGCTCAGAGGAATCCTTCAACCTCTCCACATAATTCTCCCATGGATACATTTCATACATGTATATATGCCAAACCTACTCAGTCCAACGACAAAAATTGACAAATTTCTGAGTGGACTTTTCTCTTGATCACCTCGTGTGTGGAAGAGTTGCTACATGTTCATGCATTCAGACGATTGTAGTCATTTGTTCCCGGACAGTTTAAAACTCACTATGTGGGAAAGTTGCAGCATAGGTCGAGAGTTTGCTCCGGCCAAAGAGCTCAGTATCCATGAACTGCACTCTTGGTCAGCCCATATGACACCTTTACCAAATTTAAAACAATACTTTATCATACATTCTCGAGACAAGAAGCACCTAAAAGCTTCTGAATTAATACGTCTTGGGAAAAATAGCCGATAATTTCAACATTCTGTTTCAACGTCAAAATATAAACATTTTGGCAGCTCATGCCACTTTAAGTTCTTCTTGAAAATTAATAATTGTTGAAATATAATGTGAAAGTGGTGCAATTCCTGTTTTCTACATTGTTGTTATACAAAATTGAGCATTGTCAAATAATGGAAAGCGAAAGTAGTAATTTATACCGTATTTCTTCTAAAGATTCAGCCACTTTTTTCCTCATAAGGATTTGATCATTAGAAAAGAAATCTGCTAAATGAGGCCAGACAAATTTGCCCATTAGAGGGAATTTAAGGCAATATGACCCGCTGAGCAGTGTGTGAAAATGGTTATCCTTAAAGACAACTCCTTGTCTCCATTTTTGTCCGACTCAATGGAAAATTTAGGACATTAGAATGGCTGAATATTTAGAAGAAATAAGGTAGTAAAAATTATTAGATGATTTCAGTGAAATTGATTCGTCTTCTGTTTTTTTACAGTACTCCTAAGACTGTATCAAGAATGTATACTTCTACGCCTGCTAGCCATACCAACAAGAAACTCGTAGAAGATTCAAATGTGTCACATGATCAGAACTCTAGCCAATCAAACCCCCCTGTTTCATCACTCTGGAAGTCCCAATCTCTCAGTGAAAACCAAAGCAGCAATAGAAGCAGTCAAAACAAATCTCTATCAGATTTGTTGAAGGGAGTTCAGGAAACCAAACCCTCTGTGAAAAAATCTGTGAAGAAAAAGAAACCTAAAGATATGCATCTGAAATTACAGACAATTTTGAAAAATGAGAAACAAAATCAGGAAAGTTCAGGGTCTTTGGAAGACTTTCTTTCCAGTTTATGACAATAAAAAAAAAATGATATGATCAAATATTTCCTCTTGTTTTTTATGGCTATTGTCTGTCTAATGATAAAAAATGAAGACATCACCACACAGTTAGTTGTTTTTAACAACACGAGCTTTCGACACCTGTACCGGTGTCTTTGCCAAGTGTAACCAGTTAGTTACACTTCGTCAGTTACACTTGACGAAGACACCGGTACAGGTGTCGAAAGCTCGTGTTGTTAAAAACAACTAACTGCGTGGTGATGTCTTCATTTTTTATCATTAGTATGGAACCCACATTTAAAGAGAGTTTCAAACATTTCTTCTGTGTATTTACACATAAAATTGATCTATATCTGAATGGGCTTTCACTAATCACTTCATAATCTTTTCATCTTAAGCTTGGTTTCCTCCCCCAGTAAACCTGCCAAAGCTGTTATTTAAATGAAATATACTGGAATGCAGCATGAAAAGTCAATAAATACATCAACTCATAGTTTCATCCATGCAAGGTGTTGATATCCTCTTATCGCAAACTCCAAACAGTTTCCCTCATCTTTCCCTTTTGTGAAACATATTCTTACAAAATAATGTGAGATGCTTTAAAGGGACTCAATATGTAAATATTGGACGTCAAATATGATGTCTCCGCTCCAAAAGTTCTTACAATACATGTTTTCCCAGTATCTGATTGATTGATTGATTGTTTGGTGTTTTACGCCGCACTCAAGATTATTTCACTTATATGGCGGCGGGCTCTATGCCCGGAGGAAACCCACGACCTTCCGTTGGTAACTGGCAACCATCCCACCCAGTATCTGAAGGAACGGAGTGTAAACTAGAGAGGTGCTACCAATCAAGCATCTACAAAATGCAGGGAAGATATAAGGGTTGATAATTGTGTGCTTAACTATCGTGATCTGTTTGCCTGATTTTTTATATGCCCATAATATACAGTATTTTGCTACCTAGTATATGAAACTAAGTCTGTAATATAAAATGTAGCTCAAAATGGGTTATTAATAGTAAAATTCATTTCAAAACCCTTCAACGATGTAACATGACCTATTAATATTTAGTGCTATTGTAATTCTAATGGAGAATAGAAATCTGTGCCATCCATATGATTGGTTACAGATCTCTATGGAATGGATTGATTGTTTGGTGTTTTACGCCGCGCTCAAGATTATTTCACTTATATGGCGGCGTTGCCAGTTTTATTGTGGGAGAAAACCGGGCTCTATGCCCGGAGAAAACCGGGCTCTATGCCCGGAGAAAACCCACAACCTTCCGCTGGTATCTATGGAATGGATACACCATGGAAAGTTGGGCAATGGTGACACAGGCCTTCCATCGATTGGTAACTGGTTTCATTCCCACTGGCTCTAAAGATAAATCAAAAATTTCTGAGTGGATTTTTTCCCCCTGATCGTCCTACATAGTTACCAGGTACTCGCCAAACTTTTGGGCTTTCTTCCTCAATCGAACCTGACAACGGCACCATATAAATGAAATTCTCTTGAGTACATCAATCAATCGATACTATAGCCTATAGGTCCATATCAGTTAAAATATGGCATTTGTAAGTGAACAGAATCTGAAACGCAAAACGGATAAATCAGAGAGGTGACAACATTCCTGTCAACAAAAGGCACAGGTCACATATATGTATTTTACAGTGGTGATCTCCATGTATGCTTTTTGTATCCATAATTTTCAGTATTTCACTAAATGTCTTATAAAACTAATTTTACTTGAACGATGGAATATGTCCAATGTATGGAGAATAGGAATCTGTGAAGGCATTTGCGCCAAATAATCAAATTATGTATGTATGTGTATGAAGGCATTTGGTTTGGCGGATTCGAAGCTAGCTTAGGAGACATGTGACTTACAGGTCATCTTAACACCCTGCTAAATAGCGGCCTCGCTCTTCAAGCCTCTGTGAACTAAGCTTTGTTAGTCTGGTAAGAAATAAAAAATTACATCATTGTTGATTGATTGATTTTCTTTGAGTGGCATTTAGAACGATTGATTGTTTGGTGTTTTACGCCGCGCTCAAGATTATTTCACTTATATGGCGAATTTGTTTTGAACTGAGTGGGATTCGAACCCGCGACCCATTGGTGGAAGGCTGTTCGGATTGAGCGTCCAACGCTCTACCTACTGAGCCACGGAGGCCCCCCACATCATTGTTGAAGTGAGTGGTGAATTAATTGCTTATGATTGTCCTCCATGATTGTCATTTCCTATTTTATTAACCATTATTTTGGGCAAGTCAGACAAGCAAAAATAAACTAAAATCAGATTTTATTTAGCATAAAATTAACAAATGTAGACTCAATATGTATTTACATTAACTAGACGTTTCCATGCATTGGAGCATCAGTATCATACATACATGTAAATATTGCTATAGTATTGTTGGTAGATACTATATAGCTTTGAATATAAATGAGAAATCAATATGTACAAATCTGAATTAATAAATAAAAATGTTGATTTTCACGGAGTTGATTAAATAATGAGGCCTATCCGTACAATAACTAAAACATAATCAAGGGCAATAACTCCAGTATTTTGCACATCCAAAAGAATATTACATTGGAACAATAACATATCAACGGTGAATAGCTTGATAAAAACAGCATGTTTATGTTAAAAATGAGTGTATGGAATTGACTGGGCAGTTGACAAGGGTAATATTTAATTATGACATCAAGTTTTTCACTGTTTACCAATGAGCTCTATAATTAATGAATAATGTAAGATATATAAAAGTGAAGTTACTACTACATGCCATATGTTTAATCTGTCAAAAGTAGACAGTGTTTGCTTGATGTGGATATCAACAAGCAGAAGTACAATTAAATAGAAAGCGAAATAATAGGGAAATTTTGTTTTGGATAGCCTGGACATATAACATGGGCTACAAACAAATATAGAATCTCCATTTCCTCTTGGTTAAGGGATTTTTTTTATTCCATGTAGTCTTTTGGATATTTGACTATCACAGAGAGTTGGGTTGATTGATTGACGTTTGACACCACAGTAAAGATGATTTCCTTTATGGCGGCGTCACCAGGTTTACTGGGGGAGGAAACCCCTGACCTTTGGCAAGTACCTGGCATATCTTCCACATCAGAGGGTTATATTGAGCACGATTAAAGTGGCATGAGCTGCCAAAATGTTTTGACGTTAAAACAGAATGTTGAAATTATTGGTTATTTTTCTCAAGATGTATAATTCAGAAGCTTTTTAGTGCTTCTATTCTCGAAAATGTACGATAAAATATTGTTTTGAACTAACTTTGGCTTTGAATGAATGAATGGTCGTCCCAGTTATTTAAATTTTGTTTACATTTCGAACACGTTTTCGGTTCGTACAGGCCACATACGCTATGGATTTTCCTCATTCCAACGCCAATCATTTAGTTTTTCGACGACCTTCAAAGCCACTTACTGTCGTAATGATCAGAAATAAAGAAAAAAGTGTAAAGTTTGGCAGCTCATGTCACTTTAAAAAATACTTCATTATAGCACTTATTGTTAATTGATGTACTTCAATAGGTTGTTCGTGCTCAATTGCCTTAAATTAAATTCTCAAAAATGGGGGAAAAGCTAAGATAAGATGCAGAGCCCATGTTATATAATATGACAGTGGTCATGGTGAGTACATTGAAATGATGATAAAATCAAATACATAAAAAATAAATATTAAAATATAATCCCTTAGGAATTATTTCACAACCATAATGGGAAGGTGTGATCACTGTAACATTCTGTCCACTGGTAGACTGTTAATGATGAGTTTAGTAGGATTTTTGAATTCGTTTGCAGCTGATATGTCTTCTTCCAGCTTTGGTGAAGCAGCGGTTTCTAACAGAGGCTCCAGAGGTGGCCGTTGACCGCTTACAGCCTGGGGCTCGTTTCACAAAGCAGTCGCATCGCAAACGAAACGTAGCCAATGGATACCATAGTGAAGAGATACGACATCATGGCAACGGCTTCGTGAAACGGCCCCCTCGTCTGCCGCTTCGTTGAGTTGCCCAAACTCAATCAAATTTTATTTTTCTATTTAGTAGAAGTTAATGAAAAATGTAAACAAGTTTACACAATGCAACCGTTTTAGTGTGTTGTAGAACATGTACTTTACGTCTAACCATTGGAGAGAGAAATAAATTTCGGAAGCCGCACTTTTAAAATTCAAAGGTACATTTACAAGTGTATGATGGTCACGATAGTTAATTAGCTCAGAGACATGGTAATCGATTTTGGCTCATTGAAACGAGATAGGAAAGACGCTAAAACTAGTCATATAAGATATAATATTAAAATTTCAAACCTGGTTTATTGTGAACAAACAATGTGCACATCAATGGTGTGAACTTCACAACACATACTGTACACATCAATGCTGTGAACTTCACAACACATACTGTACACATCAATGGTGTGAACTTCACAATACATACTGTACACATCAATGGTGTGAACTTCACAACTCATACTGTACACATCAATGGTGTGAACTTCACAACTCATACTGTACACATCAATGGTGTGAACTTCACAACTCATACTGTACACAGTAATGTTGTGAACTTCACAATACATACTGTACACAGTAATGTTGTGAACTTCACAATACATACTGTACACATCAATGGTGTGAACTTCACAACTCATACTGTACACAGTAATGTTGTGAACTTCACAATACATACTGTACACAGTAATGTTGTGAACTTCACAATACATACTGTACACAGTAATGCTGTGAACATCACAACACATACTGTACACATCAATGGTGTGAACTTCACAATACATACTGTACACAGTAATGCTGTGAACATCACAATACATACTGTACACACCAATGGTGTGAACTTCACAATACATACTGTACATCAATGCTGTATACATCACAATACATACTGTACACAGTAATGCTGTGAACTTCACAATACATACTGTACACAGTAATGCTGTGAACTTCACAACTCATACTGTACACATCAATGGTGTGAACTTCACAATACATACTGTACACATCAATGGTGTGAACTTCACAATACATACTGTACACATCAATGGTGTGAACTTCACAATACATACTGTACACATCAATGCTGTGAAATTCACAATACATACTGTACACATCAATGGTGTGAACTTCACAACACATACTGTACACATCAATGCTGTGAAATTCACAATACATACTGTACACATCAATGGTGTGAACTTCACAACTCATACTGTACACATCAATGGTGTGAACTTCACAACTCATACTGTACACATCAATGGTGTGAACTTCACAACTCATACTGTACACATCAATGGTGTGAACTTCACAACACATACTGTACACACCAATGGTGTGAACTTCACAACTCATACTGTACACAGTAATGCTGTGAACTACACAACACATACTGTACACATCAATGCTGTGAAATTCACAATACATACTGTACACACCAATGGTGTGAACTTCACAACTCATACTGTACACACTAATGCTGTGAACTTCACAATACATACTGTACACAGTAATCCTGTGAATTTCACAACTCATACTGTACACAGTAATGTTGTGAACTTCACAATACATACTGTACACATCAATGCTGTGAGCTTCACAACTCATACTGCACACAGTAATGCTGTGAACTTCACAAAACATACTGTACACAGTAATGTTGTGAGCTTCACAACTCATACTGCACACAGTAATGCTGTGAACTTCACAAAACATACTGTACACAGTAATGCTGTGAACTACACAATACATACTGTACACACCAATGCTGTGAACTTCACAATACATACTGTACACATTAATGCTGTGAACTTCACAATACATACTGTACACATTAATGTTGTGAACTTCACAACACATACTGTACACATCAATGGTGTGAACTTCACAATACATACTGTACACAGTAATGCTGTGAACTTCACAACTCATACTGTACACATCAATGGTGTGAACTTCACAATACATACTGTACAGTAATGCTGTGAACTTCACAATACATACTGTACACATCAATGGTGTGAACTTCACAACACATACTGTACACATCAATGCTGTGAACTTCACAATACATACTGTACACATCAATGCTGTGAACTTCACAATACATACTGTACACAGTAATGCTGTGAACTTCACAACCCATACTGTACACATCAATGCTGTGAACTTCACAATACATACTGTACACAGTAATGCTGTGAACTTCACAATACATACTGTACACAGTAATGCTGTGAACTTCACAACCCATACTGTACACATCAATGCTGTGAACTTCACAATAAATACTGTACACAGTAATGCTGTGAACTTCACAATACATACTGTACATATCAATGCTGTGAACTTCACAATACATACTGTACACCAATGGTGTGAACTTCACAATACATCCTGTACACATCAATGCTGTGAACTTCACAATACATACTGTACACATCAATGCTGTGAACTTCACAATACATCCTGTACACATCAATGCTGTGAACTTCACAATACATACTGTACACATCAATGCTGTGAACTTCACAATACATCCTGTACACATCAATGCTGTGAACTTCACAATACATCCTGTACACATCAATGCTGTGAACTTCACAATACATACTGTACACATCAATGCTGTGAACTTCACAACCCATACTGTACACAGTAATGCTGTGAACTTCACAACACATACTGTACATATCAATGGTGTGAACTTCACAACACATACTGTACATATCAATGGTGTGAACTTCACAATACATACTGTACATATCAATGCTGTGAACTTCACAACTCATACTGTACACATCAATGTTGTGAACTTCACAACACATACTGTACACATCAATGGTGTGAACTTCACAATACATACTGTACATATCAATGGTGTGAACTTCACAATACATACTGTACATATCAATGGTGTGAACTTCACAATACATACTGTACATATCAATGGTGTGAACTTCACAATACATACTGTACACAGTAATGCTGTGAACTTCACAATACATACTGTACATATCAATGGTGTGAACTTCACAACACATACTGTACATATCAATGCTGTGAACTTCACAATACATACTGTACATATCAATGCTGTGAACTTCACAATACATACTGTACATATCAATGGTGTGAACTTCACAATACATACTGTACATATCAATGGTGTGAACTTCACAATACATACTGTACATATCAATGGTGTGAACTTCACAACCCATACTGTACACATCAATGGTGTGAACTTCACAACACATACTGTACACATCAATGGTGTGAACTTCACAATACATACTGTACATATCAATGCTGTGAACTTCACAATACATACTGTACACCAATGGTGTGAACTTCACAATACATACTGTACACCAATGGTGTGAACTTCACAACACATACTGTACATATCAATGGTGTGAACTTCACAATACATACTGTACATATCAATGCTGTGAACTTCACAATACATACTGTACACATCAATGCTGTGAACTTCACAACTCATACTGTACACATCAATGGTGTGAACTTCACAATACATACTGTACACAGTAATGCTGTGAACTTCACAATACATACTGTACACATCAATGCTGTGAACTTCACAATACATACTGTACACATCAATGGTGTGAACTTCACAATACATACTGTACACATCAATGGTGTGAACTTCACAACCCATACTGTACACAGTAATGCTGTGAACTTCACAACTCATACTGTACACAGCAATGTTGTGAACTTCACAATACATACTGTACACAGTAATGCTGTGAACTTCACAACACATACTGTACACAGCAATGTTGTGAACTTCACAATACATACTGTACACATCAATGCTGTGAACTTCACAATACATACTGTACACATCAATGCTGTGAACTTCACAATACATACTGTACACAGTAATGCTGTTAACTTCACAACCCATACTGTACACCAATGGTGTGAACTTCACAACTCATACTGTACACAGTAATGCTGTGAACTTCACAACTCATACTGTACACATCAATGTTGTGAACTTCACAATACATACTGTACACATCAATGCTGTGAACTTCACAATACATACTGTACACAGTAATGCTGTTAACTTCACAACCCATACTGTACACCAATGGTGTGAACTTCACAACTCATACTGTACACAGTAATGCTGTGAACTTCACAACGCATACTGTACACATCAATGTTGTGAACTTCACAATACATACTGTACACAGTAATGATGTGAACTTCACAATACATACTGTACACATCAATGCTGTGAACTTCACAATACATACTGTACACATCAATGTTGTGAACTTCACAATACATACTGTACACATCAATGTTGTGAACTTCACAACCCATACTGTACACATCAATGGTGTGAACTTCACAACTCATACTGTACACAGTAATGCTGTGAACTTCACAATACATACTGTACACATCAATGCTGTGAACTTCACAATACATACTGTACACATCAATGCTGTGAACTTCACAATACATACTGTACACATCAATGGTGTGAACTTCACAACACATACTGTACACATCAATGCTGTGAACTTCACAACTCATACTGTACACATCAATGTTGTGAACTTCACAATACATACTGTACACAGTAATGCTGTGAACTTCACAACACATACTGTACACATCAATGGTGTGAACTTCACAATCCATACTGTACACATCAATGGTGTGAACTTCACAATACATACTGTACACAGTAATGCTGTGAACTTCACAACTCATACTGTACACATCAATGTTGTGAACTTCACAATACATACTGTACACAGTAATGCTGTGAACTTCACAACACATACTGTACACATCAATGGTGTGAACTTCACAATCCATACTGTACACATCAATGGTGTGAACTTCACAATACATACTGTACACAGTAATGCTGTGAACTTCACAACTCATACTGTACACATCAATGTTGTGAACTTCACAATACATACTGTACACAGTTATGCTGTGAACTTCACAACCCACACTATACACAGTAATGCTGTGAACTTCACAACTCATACTGTACACAGTAATGGTGTGAACTTCACAACTCATACTGTACACACTAATGCTGTGAACTTCACAATACATACTGTACACAGTAATGCTGTGAACTTCACAACTCATACTGTACACAGCAATGTTGTGAACTTCACAATACATACTGTACACATCAATGTTGTGAACTTCACAACTCATACTGTACACAGTAATGCTGTGAACTTCACAATACATAATGTACACATCAATGGTGTGAACTTCACAATACATACTGTACACATCAATGCTGTGAACTTCACAACTCATACTGTACACATCAATGCTGTGAACTTCACAACACATACTGTACACATCAATGCTGTGAACTTCCCAATACATACTGTACACAGTAATGCTGTGAACTTCACAATACATACTGTACACATCAATGGTGTGAACTTCACAATACATACTGTACACATCAATGCTGTGAACTTCACAACACATACTGTACACATCAATGCTGTGAACTTCACAATACATACTGTACACAGTAATGCTGTGAACTTCACAATACATCCTGTACACAGTAATGCTGTGAACTTCACAATACATACTGTACACAGTAATGCTGTGAACTTCACAACATATACTGTACATATCAATGAAATGAGATGGAATAGAGGTGAAAAATTTCCCTAAAGTATTGCATCGTTAATTTCTTTTCATTTTCCTTTCCATTTTTCTTACTCTCTTCTCGTCAGTTTCAGGAGCCGGTGCAAAAAACCAGGGTCCCAAAAAGTTGGTCCATAACAGATAAAATCCCCAACCTGGAGCCTGAGCAAAGAAATTGCAAAATAAAGAAATTTAATATTATACCACACTTTGATTTATTTCATTTATATTCTAGTAAGCTGAAGAGAATTGTAAGACCACAGCTATTGTCATTTGCTCTTGTTGACTAAATTGATTGATTGATTGTTTGCTGCTTTACGCCGCGCTCAAGATAATTTCACTTATATGGCGGCGTTATCACTTTTATTGTGGGAGGAAACCGGGCTCTATGCCCAGAGGAAAGCCACGACCTTCCGTTGGTAACTGGCAACCATCCCACATACAGTTATATATATTAATGTAAGGTCAGATAAAAACTGATATTGAGCTTGTAACAGAAATGAAATAGCACAATGACACTTACCAATAACCAGAGAATCCAGAAGTATCCTGATATCAGGGATAGAATCTGTACAATACATGTGAGTAGAATGAGATCTTTGGCATGTCTGAAACAATCACATCACATGGTTACAGTGATTCATATATCATGCCACTTTTATCAACATTATTTCACTTATATAATGGTGTTGCCCGGTTTAGTGGAGAAGGAAAAAACGCAACCTCCAGTGATTAGAGTAAAATACACTCAGAAAAAATTGCACTGATGAACATTTCGACCTACATGTACAACCTATGTGGGAGAGTTGCCAGGTACTTGCAAAAGCTGGGGGGTTTCCTCCAAGTCAAAATCCCAGTTTCCTCTCTCAATAAACCCGGCATTGCAGCAACCCCCCTCCACACCCTTTGCAAAGAGTTTGAAGATGGAGAGATTTCTCAGAATACAATGATTGTACTAAATGATACAACATTCGTCAGAACATAAATATAGGGTTTGTGAATAGTCCATTTTTATACTTGCCCACCTGGCAGCATGGTTGTAAGATTTGGTGGACAACGCTGGGGTTTCTATAGACACAAATCTTCATCCTTGCATTTATTTCAAAATATCATTCCAGTTTTATTTTTGGATTATATCCTAGTGAGGCAAAGAGGTCTCTTAATTGACAAAATGAAGGATATAGAATGATATATCATTTAGGGTCACTTAGAATATTTTTTCTCACAATATGACATGAAGAGTAAATGCTTGTCGCATTGGTATGACGTTAAGTCCTGTTTTTTTTATAATTTGTATTACGTTTGCTAGTTATCCTCAAAACTTGTTGAACGGCCAAATTTTCACTGTAACAAGATAGCAGCTGATTGATGATTTATGCTGCACCAGATGTAAATGAATGACGAAGTATGAAACAGTGACTTAGATAACATAGACAGCATTGTTTCCCTCGGCCATTGTGTAAGGCCATATGTGACGTATAAGCCTAGATCTGCGCAATTCGGTTTAAAAGGGCTTGCATTTTGCGTTGATCGGAAAACTTCGGATATCTTCGAGTTGAATCGGCTTCTTAACAAAACGCACCGGACTATGGGTAATCCATAAGCTTGAACGGTACGAAAAATCCGTCCACGCTTATTCATATGCTTTCCAAATAGCGAGCTTTTGCTTATTTTCAACAATATGAAGTTCTTTAATCAACAAGGCTTTGATTTTTTCGTTGGCTCCCGCTACAAGCAGCTCGTTCCACTTTGCAGAAATCTCCCATGATGCACTCCTTATTAAACTTTGAACATGGCTGGTTGCGCCATATTTAATGATGAGAATAAATTACTCCCCATTGACAAGTTATATTGTCACTGGGTGCGCTGCAAGTCTGTAACTGCCTCTCTAATGGAAACAATGCTGTCTACATTATCTAAATTCTAAGTCACCGTTTCATACTTCGTCATTCATTTACTTCTGGCTGCACTCAAGGCATTTTGCTGAAATAGTTGTTGAATAAAGCTTTTGAATTAATCCAACTTACTCTGCCATTCCGGAGTCCATATTAAGGTCTATTCCACCATCTAGTAGGTTTCCAGTTGAGCCATATGTGGGTTTTGCCATGCTATTCATAAATTGATAACAACCAAAACACACTGATGCTGCTGATGTAGCCAACAACTGAAATAGCACCAAAATAATGACATGTTTGAGGTAAACTGGCTGATTTTTCTTTTCTTTTTTATAAGATGATCAGGTTGCAGGTATACTTTGTAAGTTTGTATAATAGAGAACTTAGTCCAGGTACATACTAAAATGTATACATGTATTATAAGAAGATTTTCCCTGTGCCCGTGTGTTTTAGTGATCATAATAAATTTGTTTATATCGTATAAATGTGTGACATTTATAGCCCCTTACCTATCACTGTATAAACGTGTGACATTAGCACCAGACCTATCACTGTATAAATGTGTGACATCAGCACCAGACCTATCACTGTATAAATGTGTGACATCAGCACCAGACCTATCACTGTATAAATGTGTGACCTCAGCACCAGACCTATCACTGTATAAATGTGTGACCTCAGCACCAGACCTATCACTGTATAAATGTGTGACATCAGCACCAGACCTATCACTGTATAAATGTGTGACCTCAGTACCAGACCTATCACTGTATAAACGTGTGACCTCAGCACCAGGCCTATCACTGTATAAACCTGTGACCTCTGCAGCATCAGACTTATCACTGTATAAATGTGTGACATCAGCACCAGACCTATCACTGTATAAATGTGTGACATCAGCACCAGACCTATCACTGTATAAACGTGTGACATTAGCACCAGACCTATCACTGTATAAATGTGTGACATTAGCACCAGACCTATCACTGTATAAACGTGTGACCTCAGCACCAGGCCTATCACTGTATAAACCTGTGACCTCTGCAGCATCAGACTTATCACTGTATAAATGTGTGACATCAGCACCAGACCTATCAATGTATAAATGTGTGACCTCTGCACCAGACCTATCAATGTATAAATGTGTGACATCAGCACCAGACCTATCACTGTATAAATGTGTGACCTCAGCACCAGACCTATCAATGTATAAATGTGTGACCTCTGCACCAGACCTATCAATGTATAAATGTGTGACATCAGCACCAGACCTATCAATGTATAAATGTGTGACCTCTGCAGCACCAGACCTATCACTGTATAAATGTGTGACATCAGCACCAGACCTATCACTGTATAAATGTGTGACATCAGCACCAGACCTATCACTGTATAAATGTGTGACATCAGCACCAGACCTATCACTGTATAAATGTGTGACCTCAGCACCAGAACTATCACTGTATAAACCTGTGACCTCTGCAGCATCAGACCTATCACTGTATAAATGTGTGACATCAGCACCAGACCTATCACTGTATAAATGTGTGACATCAGCACCAGACCTATCACTGTATAAACGTGTGACCTCAGCACCAGGCCTATCACTGTATAAACCTGTGACCTCTGCAGCATCAGACCTATCACTGTATAAACGTGTGGCATCAGCCCCAGACCTATCACTGTATAAACGTGTGACCTCAGCCCCAGACCTATCACTGTATAAACCTGTGACCTCTGCAGCATCAGACTTATCACTGTATAAATGTGTGACCTCAGCACCAGACCTATCAATGTATAAATGTGTGACCTCTGCAGCATCAGACCTATCACTGTATAAATGTGTGACCTCAGCACCAGACCTATCTGTGTATAAATGTGTGACATTAGCCGCAGACCTATCAATGTATAAATGTGTGACCTCAGCACCAGACCTATCACTGTATAAATGTGTGACCTCAGCACCAGACCTATCACTGTATAAATGTGTGACCTTAACACCAGACCTATCAATGTATAAATGTGTGACCTCTGCAGCATCAGACCTATCACTGTATAAATGTGTGACCTCAGCACCAGACCTATCACTGTATAAACGTGTGACATTAGCACCAGAACTATCACTGTATAAACGTGTGACCTCAGCACCAGACCTATCACTGTATAAATGTGTGACCTCAGCACCAGACCTATCACTGTATAAATGTGTGACCTCAGCACCAGACCTATCACTGTATAAATGTGTGACCTCAGCACCAGACCTATCACTGTATAAATGTGTGACCTTAACACCAGACCTATCAATGTATAAATGTGTGACCTCTGCAGCATCAGACCTATCACTGTATAAATGTGTGACATTAGCACCAGACCTATCACTGTATAAATGTGTGACCTCAGCACCAGAACTATCACTGTATAAATGTGTGACATTAGCACCAGACCTATCACTGTATAAACATGTGACATTAGCACCAGATATATCACTGTATAAACGTGTGACATTAGCACCAGACCTATCACTGTATAAATGTGTGACATTAGCACCAGACCTATCACTGTATAAATGTGTGACCTCAGCACCAGACCTATCACTGTATAAATGTGTGACCTCAGCACCAGAACTATCACTGTATAAACGTGTGACATTAGCCCCAGAACTATCACTGTATAAACGTGTGACATTAGCACCAGACCTATCACTGTATAAATGTGTGACCTCAGCATCAGACCTATCTGTGTATAAATGTGTGACATCAGCACCAGACCTATCACTGTATAAATGTGTGACATTAGCACCAGACCTATCACTGTATAAATGTGTGACATTAGCACCAGACCTATCACTGTATAAATGTGTGACCTCAGCACCAGACCTATCACTGTATAAATGTGTGACCTCAGCACCAGAACTATCACTGTATAAACGTGTGACATTAGCCCCAGAACTATCACTGTATAAACGTGTGACATTAGCACCAGACCTATCACTGTATAAATGTGTGACCTCAGCACCAGACCTATCACTGTATAAATGTGTGACATTAGCACCAGACCTATCACTGTATAAATGTGTGACCTCTGCAGCATCAGACCTATCACTGTATAAATGTGTGACCTCAGCACCAGAACTATCACTGTATAAATGTGTGACATCAGCACCAGACCTATCACTGTATAAACGTGTGACATTAGCACCAGACCTATCACTGTATAAATGTGTGACATTAGCACCAGACCTATCACTGTATAAACGTGTGACATTAGCCCCAGAACTATCACTGTATAAACGTGTGACATTAGCACCAGACCTATCAATGTATAAATGTGTGACCTCAGCATCAGACCTATCACTGTATAAATGTGTGACCTCTGCAGCATCAGACTTATCACTGTATAAATGTGTGACCTCAGCATCAGACCTATCACTGTATAAATGTGTGACCTCTGCAGCATCAGACTTATCACTGTATAAATGTGTGACCTCAGCACCAGAACTATCACTGTATAAACGTGTGACATTAGCACCAGACCTATCACTGTATAAATGTGTGACATCAGTATCAGACCTATCACTGTATAAGCGTGTGACCTCAGCACCAGACCTATCACTGTATAAATGTGTGACATCAGCACCAGACCTATCACTGTATAAACGTGTGACATTAGCACCAGAACTATCACTGTATAAACATGTGACATTAGCACCAGACCTATCACTGTATAAATGTGTGACCTCAGCACCAGAACTATCACTGTATAAACGTGTGACATTAGCCCCAGAACTATCACTGTATAAATGTGTGACCTTAACACCAGACCTATCACTGTATAAACGTGTGACCTTAACACCAGACCTATCACTGTATAAATGTGTGACATTAATAGCCCCTGACCTATCACTGTATAAACGTGTGACCTCAGCACCAGAACTATCACTGTATAAATGTGTGACCTCAGCACCAGACCTATCAATGTATAAATGTGTGACCTCAGCACCTGACCTATCACTGTATAAATGTGTGACCTCAGCACCAGACCTATCACTGTATAAATGTGTGACCTCAGCACCTGACCTATCACTGTATAAATGTGTGACCTCAGCACCAGACCTATCACTGTATAAATGTGTGACCTCAGCACCAGACCTATCAATGTATAAATGTGTGACCTCAGCACCAGACCTATCACTGTATAAATGTGTGACCTCAGCACCAGACCTATCACTGTATAAATGTGTGACCTCAGCACCAGACCTATCACTGTATAAATGTGTGACCTCAGCACCAGACCTATCACTGTATAAATGTGTGACCTCAGCACCAGACCTATCACTGTATAAATGTGTGACCTCAGCACCAGACCTATCAATGTATAAATGTGTGACCTCAGCACCTGACCTATCACTGTATAAATGTGTGACATTAATAGCCCCTGACCTATCACTGTATAAATGTGTGACCTCAGCACCAGACCTATCACTGTATAAATGTGTGACCTCAGCACCAGACCTATCACTGTATAAATGTGTCACCTCAGCACCAGACCTATCACTGTATAAATGTGTCACCTCAGCTCCAGACCTATCACTGTATAAATGTGTCACCTCAGCACCAGACCTATCACTGTATAAATGTGTCACCTCAGCACCAGACCTATCACTGTATAAATGTGTCACCTCAGCACCAGACCTATCACTGTATAAATGTGTCACCTCAGCACCAGACCTATCAATGTATAAACATGTGACATCAGCCCCAGACCTATCAATGTATAAATGTGTGGCATCAGCACCAGACCTATCACTGTATAAACGTGTGACCTTAACACCAGACCTATCACTGTATAAATGTGTGACATTAGCACCAGACCTATCACTGTATAAATGTGTGACCTCAGCATCAGACCTATCACTGTATAAATGTGTGACCTCAACACCAGACCTATCACTGTATAAATGTGTGACCTTAACACCAGACCTATCACTGTATAAATGTGTGACCTCAGCACCAGACCTATCACTGTATAAATGTGTGACCTTAGCCCCAGACCTATCACTGTATAAATGTGTGACCTCAGCACCAGACCTATCACTGTATAAATGTGTGACCTCAGCACCAGACCTATCACTGTATAAACGTGTGACCTCAGCACCAGACCTATCACTGTATAAACGTGTGGCCTCAGCACCAGACCTATCACTGTATAAATGTGTGACCTCAGCACCAGACCTATCACTGTATAAATGTGTGAAATTAGCACCAGACCTATCACTGTATAAATGTGTGACATAAGCCCCGGGCTTATGAATAAATCCATAGCATATTATATACTTAATGTGTGATTGAATGAAAATCCAATGAGATCTAGCAGTTAGGTATGAATCAGAATGACAAGCTTAAGTGTTCATATTCTACTCTCTGACAATGTTATAATAGTAAAATAACATACCATTTGTCTTGATGTAAAACTACTCCAATACAACAAAATCTGCATAGTAAAGTAAACAGCCTGGAAAGAAATTTGAAATGTGTAAATAAATTTCCTGAAATAGGGATAAAAATAGACAAACATTTAGCCATAAAGGCATGCCAGTATGGTGAGAATTTCTATGGTAGCCGTATTGTCATATGATACCACAGGTTAATAATGTTTAGCGTTCCAATGATAATTTCTGACGTCAGGAAAAATTCCTTTTCAAATGGAATGATCTAACAAACTTTGATAATGTTCTGAATAAAGTGGCTAGTACATGTACATCTTATCTATATGACAAAATATAAACAAGTATTATATCAGAGACACTAACAAGCCCTTTCATATGCTATTAGTTAAATAGTCTGTTTGTGAAAATCCATTATGATATTGGGAGAGTTGTCAGCCGATAAGTCTACAGTGTACTGGCGATAATTAGGCTACCAAACTTCGCCAAATGAAATCTCAGAATAAGAAGGCTTGTTATTCTCCAATTAAAGTTGCCTTAGCACCCAAAGTTGATACAAACCTGATACAAACTTGTCTGCCTGATACGAAAAAATATCATCTCTTTTTTGTCTCATGTAGGATAATAAAATGTATTCCCCAGTAAAAATGCCCTCTCTATAAATTGATCAGAAAACAGTCATGTACATATCAACCAATTATTATACTTACGTTCACACCCATTATCATGTACTGGTAAAAGTTTAAGGTAGATTTGTTTTCCTCTGCAATCTGCCTCTGGCCCTTCGTACCCTGCTTCTTCGGCTGTAAAAAAAATCACAGATGAACTTAGTTAATTTAAAATATACATAATTCAGTACACTAAGTTATGGTGATATGGTACCTCAAAGGGTGACAAATATTATAGTGATATCAAAAGATCTCAGATCACAGTATGGTTGTGTCACTTTGTGGCTGTTGGGGGCTAAATTTAAGAAGAAATTTTTTGATGTTATGTATAATAAACTTATTCAATTGACGTCTAAATGTGAAGTTAATAAGTTAAACTTTTATAAATCATTGGGAATTTAAAAAATAGAACTTGAGTGTCCACATTCTTTTAACTTAGGCCTCCGGCCCTCGTCCAAGAACAATGGACACTTCCCTTTTTCTTGCAGTCATCAGAGCTGCGGCATATACACAGAGAATCAATCCATTAAATGACATTATGTATTTCTTAACCAAAGTTGAACAACAACAACGGTGGGTTAAAGATGTGCGATTTCGGAACAGTAACAGTTATTCTTTATGGTCAAGAAATGAAAACGTCAAATTTGTTAACAAAAAAAAATAGTTGCATATAATGTTACGACTGAACACAACCCATAAGCCAAACTAAATTAAGCAATTCCATTCAATTTACCGGCATATTGTGACAGCGTTTCGCTTTTCGGTTTGTAACGTTTGTCAGCTTTACGTGTCTGAGAGAGACAGGGGGGACAACTCTCATAAGAAAGAGACGACACATGTCGGTTTCATTTCGGCTATTGACAATATTGTTCCATTTATTTTTATTTTTTACCTTTTCATACAGAAGAAAATGATTGGGTAATTGAATGACACCTTTTAGATCTATCATTTTTTTAAATTTAAAGCGGTTATAATTGAATGCAATTCCAAACAGATAATAATGTGACCGCACGTTATATAGACTTAGTAATATAGATTATAGTATTACCAGTCTTACGAGTCTTACGAGTCTGAGGAAATGGTTATCCACGTCTGAGTTTATCGGGCCCGAAATAATCTCGGGATGGTAGATGTTTCATATTTTTCAACTATTCCACCAAAGCGGAGTACGCGTCTAGGTTAGGGAAACGATACACCTATATGTCTTGCTGTTTTTTCTCGCCGAAAATTGCATTTATAATTCATATAGGCCTAGATGATACTGTTAGTGTAAGCGATTTTAGTAGGCATATCGTTCTTGAAATGCTGAGAGTTCTGATTCGAAGCCAGACATAGAAATTTCATTCTCGTTTGATCCCACCAGATTCGCCGAAATCGAATGACCCGGCTGGTTAGAAGGCGCGCTACAATATGGCCCGATAGAAAAGGCCATATGGCCCACTGTGGTCAAATTTTGGCCTGTTCTGTTCTTCAAACATGTATTAAAAAATCCAAACAGTACTTTAATTTAGTAATCTTAAGTATTAAATGGCAGAATATAATCGACCGGGTTACAGGGTTCGCCAATATTTTTTTTTTTATTGTAACCGTTTTTCGTTTTAGAACGTTAACTGTCATATACGAAAATATTATCCCACAATATTTCAATTGAGTGGCATGAGCTGCAATATAGAGTAAATTTCGATGGATGAGAATTAGTCCGGGTTTCAGACTCCGAAATGATTTTTTTTAAATACGGCCGTCCGTATAAATATTAGTCACTTTGGAGTCAGAAACCCGGACTAGATGAGAATTAGCTTATCGGGCAATTTGACTTGCACCCGCCAAACCATTTCATTTGCGACTATCTTTACCCCTACCAAATGTTCAACTTTTATTCGGGTCCTTGCTAGATCCTAGCTTGCATGGCTGGCGGGGTTGAGAAGGTGGCGATTCTATTTCATTCGCGACTTTTTCGCTCTTGGCTAGATCGCCGCGCACTCGAAAAACACACTAAAAAAAGATGTACAACATTTTTTAAATATCGAATTGCGCCCTCCATGTGCTTGGCGCCTAACGTAAAGAATTACTTTCTTGAGCTTTAGTTTGGCGAACCTTGTGACCTTCGCGCCCCCGTCAAGCATATTAAGGTCGCAACTATTAAGAAAAAGAATAGTATATTTTTTTAAAACTTAAATGATTAGCCTGTTTGTCGAGTTTGGCTGGGTGGCCAAGCACGCGGACTAAATGGTTTGTAATTGTAATGTAGGCCTATTCGGTTTCCGAAACAAGTGACTCAAGTTCTCACCCACTGATATTAGTAAACGTTACAAATGATTAAATCACAGTGTGCCACAACGTCGGAATCCACAGTTAAAACTTACACTCACTGTAAAAAGCAAGAAAGTTGAGAATTTATCTCTGGCAGTCCGTGGATGAGTGTGCCATAACGAATAACGTAAATTTATATTATCAGAAGTCTATCAAAGGACTTAATAGACTACATGTGCTCTGTGCAAAACGTAAACACACCCACGGGTCAAACGGTGTCAAAGTGTCACATGACTTTCAGATTAGCCAATCAAATTCTTTATCGGTAACACGTCTTGATCTGCTGGGATACGTTAATGGGGATCGAAAGCGTCCTTTGGTTGCATGTTTTTATATTTTTTTAAACATAATTTAGGGCAGATGTAGGTCATTTATACAATTTTATATCTTTGTTGTGTCTGGATTTACTTTTTTGATACATTTTATTCTCAAACATGGCGGACAGAAGCTACACAGAGAGCCAAGAGACCACAACGCGTTGGTCGTCGACATCAACAAATGGCGGCGCCGGTAGAAACCCGACCAGCACAAGCGGCCAAATGCAAAGTTTACTTCAAGAATTTCGTGGACTCTATGAAGGTCGACTTCGCAGGTTAGACGAATCTGGGAAAACAGGAGAAGAAACTCAAAAGGTAATTTAATGACCATATGGAATCATTTGCTAGCGACATATCATTGACATTTGCCGATGTATATCTACAAACTACATACCGTGGCGTAGGGAACAAGCCACAAAAAAATCACGACTTGTGATAGTGACACTGGCAAGGGACATTGATTGACAGCTGTCATTTGTTGATACAATAAGTGAAACTGCATGTCGGTACTCGAGTTTAGATGTTGTTTCTAACTTTTGGCTTTCAATATTCATTATCTGTTAAGTTAACATCATTCTGTCAGATGATCTGGAAGTTGAAAGTTCTTTTTCTACATCATACATCATTACATAAGTCATCATTACATTCGGCTTGGGTAAAGAATCGTAGGTAACGTAAAAGTTGCGGTCAGTCAACTCATTGATAAAGTGGCCCCACTGTGCGTAAGGCGGGGCTGTGGTCGATGACTGTTGGCCTTTGGCACTATGCCAGCTCTTCAGAGACGGAGGGTCACTACGGTGTGCCCCAATTGTCAACAGCTTTTTTTATTGACAAAACGTCAAAGACGAACCTAGGATTAGGGACGGGGTTTATTGACAGAATAAGGTTAGGTTTTGGAATATTTTATTGACAACGCTAAAGACGGACTTAGGGTTAGGGACGGGGTTTATTGACAGAAAAGGGTTAGGTTTAGCCATGTTTATTTACAAAACCGAAGGATCCTCTTGGATTCGTCCAAATACGTCATCGCAGGTCAAAGGGTATATAAATATGAAGTGCGCATGCGTGTATCGCTGTTCAGGTAACACATAGAAATTGAATACCTTTAACGCTGTGTTGGAAGTTAGTCTGGTGGAAAGATGCTACGGTCTAATTGAGTGCGCATGTGGTTCTGCGCAGCTTCAGATTGGAAAGGTAGGGGTTCGAGACCCGTTGAGTGCGGAATTAAATAGAAAAAAAATAATCTATTAACTTGGGGTGAAGGGAGTTGTCTACCGTAATTGGTTAGGTGGCGCTGTTGTATACAGCAAGAGGATAGCATGAAAGAAACAGTTGATACTTCCAAACGTCCCCGTATACTACTTTTGTTACTGTCATTATAGACCGTTTAGTCAAGAACCAATGAATGCAAGCCAATTAAAAACTTTCCCACGGTTGCTCCGCCCACATTGGCTCACCATGTATTCTTTACCATTCCCTTACATTCGAACTGTGCTAGTCCAAGATATGTTGAGTGGATTGAAGTTAATACTTATTCTGAGACAGTCAGCTGCACAGCCTTCTTCAAGTTCAATACCCCATAGAGTGCATTCGAAAAATCTAAGATTTGCTCTCAGAATTTAAATTAAAAAGGATGATAAACCGAAATTGTTAAGCACTCACTCACCTAACACTGTGTCAGGTAGCGTCTTTGATAATCCCTTTGTAGAGCTAAACCAGAATTTGTAACCTTACACAATGTCAACAACAAATTTCATTGATAACAGATTTTAAGGCCACAGATGATGGTTTAGGTCTACAGAGGAGTTATCACAGAAGCTTCCTGATATTATATGTTATTAATAATTCGCCTGAGGGCCACCCGAAACCTTGTTTTGCTCTCTGTGTTTTTGTTTTTTGTTCCCGTATAAGTAGAGAAGTTTCTTCCTCTTTCACTGTCTGTTGTCTGCCTCTGTCAAACTCTGGGACGTCCCATGTAAATTGCGTCTTTCAGCCGCACTCCGTGAACTTGACCAATATAGCTTTCACTCGGCCAATACGACTTGAACTCGGCCAAATGACTTGAACTGTGCCAATATGACTTGAACTCTGCCAATACAGTAACAGCCCTACGGCTTATACGAACTTGATTCGTCTTCTTATATTACTTATATCCTCTTTCCAACGTCAATCATTTAGTTTTAATATGACTTTGAAAACTTCTTACAGTTAGCTCATTCCACTTAAATCATACCCCAGGCTCAAAAAGCAAAAATATGTAGAATTCTGGCATTAATTTAAGTAATGTATTTTTAAGTAATAAATTTCCTATAACGCTGATACTAATGAAATAAGTAAGAAGTAAACATGAGATTATATTACCAATTATTATTTGATGTAACTTACTCTGAACTGGTTCTATTTATTTAGTAATTATTTCTCTTATTTTCAGACTCGTATGCGCATTCTACAGAGTTATGTTAATGACATTAGTGAACAAAATGAAGTTCTGGTCCAGACAGTTGAAGAATTGGAGCGTGAGGCTAACGACCGAGTTTCACTTCTTGAATCTAAACTTCATAAAACTACAGACTCTGTCAAAGTAAGTTGTCCTAATGAACCAAGGTAGTTTAGAATCACCATTTTGTTTGTTGTAGCATTGATTTTATATCTGTTACAGTTCGTGGAAAGTATCTAAACGTATGTTCACACTATACTCTGAATTCGGCCGGGGATCCAGGAATTGGACTCTGACAGCACAAATATAATTGACTCCCAGTGCCATTTTTTCCGTTCTGGAATCTAATTCGTCCATGACTTTCCTGTCTCATCAATCAGAATCTACCTGTGAAAATATAGCAATCATAAAACCTAGGGTGCGCTCGAAACGCCAGTCCCTGACGTCCAGAACACCCCTACAGGTTGCGAGTGCCCCAGTACAGCTGTCCAGAACGTGTTCTGGCTGTCCAATTCGCTGAGGTGGTGCAGAAGGGAACAAACATATCGGCGGTAGTTCACGTGGTATTTGATATGCATCGAATGCCGCCATTACTAGGAAATTTCGATCAAATGTAGGCCTATGCCTTTTTGATTTCACAACTTCCTGTTCTCGTGCATTCGAAACGGCTTGTAACCGGGAACAGAAGGGACATGTCCAGGACTGACATTTTGAGCGCACCCTTAGTGACCTTCTTATCATTATGGGTCTCAGGACAAAACAATCCAGCGATTTTGTGTTGAGATGGAGAAAAACATATTTTGGGGTTGGGGTTGACTCCATCTTTTTCCTTTGTTAAATTTCATTAATCATGTTTTTTTTCCACCCACAATTTTTGCTGCACCACCTTTTGATTTCCCCAGGCCTCTTGACAAAAACTGGATTACATTGTATGACCTGATATATGCAATATAATTAAAATAACCGTAAACTTATACTACTACTTAGAAAATGTTTATTTAGTTGACGGGTGATATGTCTTTGACAGTATGTGATTTGATATCTACATGACTACATGTATTATGTGCCAATACTGGCCCAGTCGGAACACCCATAGACCAAGTGCATTTTACTGCTGTTAGAGTTAACGTGCAGAATTTTGACTGTAGTTTTTATTGTTGAATGTCTTAGACCGGCATAAACAGTTAAGGTGTATATACTTTTCTTGGAGCTTGGTTAACGCAATCAACCGACATCAAGAGATAGACATGTAGTATGGCTTGTAGACATTTTATTCCATTCTTGGCAAACATATGTAATAATATATGCTGGGGTAATATACATGTAACCTGCTGTGAGAATATCAATTGATGATAATGGTCTTTGATTTAATATGGATAGTTTGAAAGGAGCTTTTCTGAAAGGCAAACAGGTTACATGGAAAAAACCATTGGAACAGGCTGTGAGTTAGATTTTAATTCTACCTTTCATAATTCTATCCTGTACCCTGTTTCACAAAGTGGCCTAGATGTATTTTTTGCGTAACTCTCATACTAACGTATCTCATCTCTACAGTGTGGGTTGCTATGGCAGTTACGTGAAAACTTACGCTACGCCGCTTTGTGAAACAGGGCCCTGCCCCCCATTACATGTAACTGTAGGATTTTCACAAAATATGGAATGCATTTACTTTGATGTGTGAAATGCAACTTACAGTTCATTTTCTCTTTGTTTTCTGTGTTAGTGGGTAAAGTATTGTTACATGTAATATATATGTACAGCCTGTTGTGTGTGTGAGAGAGTGGAGAGGCTCTTTTTCTGTTATACATATATGTGTATTTGATGTTAGGAAAAGCAAATGTTATAAGATACAATGGGGCATTATAATTCCTTGCTGATTGTGAGGGGTTTAAACTTGTCTCCGAATTTCCCACCAAAATGTCATTGTGTAATCTGATATGCCTTAGGCCGTTCAGAAAAAAATATGTGTTTCCGGTAACATGATTGAAAAAAATTGGGTAGGTAGGTAGGGAATTTTTTTTTTTTTTTTATATTTTTTTTTTAATGTTCTGACTTGCTATTCGATTGATTGGTGTTAAGCATACATTATACATGATCTGATATAATCGCTTGACAAAAAATATATGGATTTAGCTTTTCTACAGACTGTATTCATGGTAAAGTGTTTGACGACTATATTTTCTTCTGTAATTAAAAACTTTATATAAGGTAACAAACTTTATTTATGTGTAAGGATATATGTTTAACATTTGACAAAAAATGAAACTAAAAAACCTCTATCTGTTCAATGTATTCATTTTCTATACAAAAAAATGTTCAGCTATTCTTTTTTGTAGCAATTCTTAAAGATTGTTTTTAATAAAGATTATATGTTTGCTAAATCATTAAACTTAAAACTCAAAGCTTTGGATCAGCTCGTCAGTAAGCATGCAATGTCAGAATTTTATTATTTACAGCTTCAAAATCACTTGTGAAATGAAATAGAGAATAGCTACAATTTCCCCTAAATTTTGCAGTTGCTGTCAAATATTTTTTTCTTTTCTACCCATATATGTAAATTTCAAAATAACAAGTTTCGTTTTCCTGTGTTGACATTTTGATTTTGACACGTTGTTGTTGTAATAATGTAAAGCCACGCTTTACCGGTACTTAACAATTTTGTCTGTGTACGAAGGAAAGTCCATGCCAATTGTCAATACAGACCTGTTTTATTTGAGAAAATTCAATGTATCAATGACTGCGTTTGGCAGTTTTTCCGGAATAAATCACATTGATAGAAAGACTTTCAGTTTCAGAGAAAGTTGGACAGATCAAGCCTGCATGTTGACTCTCACATACAGAGGTGCTTCAGGGAGTACATGTAATTTGCTGTATGTTTTAAGGAGAGTGCCACTGCTAGGAGAGCCAGAACTGATGCATCATGGTCAATTTCTTTTAACCCTGTTCTCATAATCCTGGGCTACCGACTCCTCTTACATTGAATAAGATATGCTGACTTATAGACAAATTTGAAACGGATCATTGGAATAGGGTGACATTTCTATGTGACATTTTATTATAACAGCAGGAATGGAGACTCATGTTGCGTTGCAAACGAAGTAAAAATGAACAGATTAAACTTGAAGAAATGTTTGTTTCTTGTCAAGACATTGTATATTTTCCGTCTTAGATGACAAGAATTCAATATTTTTAGGTTTGAATTGAGTTTGTCTATTCATATTCGACCTCAAATACCGGTATCGGCGTGCAGGAAGCCATCGATTTTCCACCACGCACTGATCGAAAAATAATTTTCTTAGATCAGCGGGCGCAGTAAAACTTCAGCAATTAACAGGGTGTTTTAATGTTTTCTTTCCTTTAAAGTCGACTTAAATTACATGTGAACAGCAAACAGGATTTTGGATTCCGTTTTTTTTTTCATTCTTGAAGATATTTGGTAAAAAAAAAAAAAAAAAAATCGCCGACTGGCCATTTGCCCATATTTTTACGGTCGGTCGGGTTACCGGAAACACACAATTTTTTCCGAACGGCCTTACTGCCTGTTTTATACGGTTTAGTCTCGTTTCGCCTACTTCTGAACAGTATTTATTTTGGAGACCCTGTGGAGACCGCCTAGTGCGGCCCCACTAGGCTTGACAAGGAGGGTGGGGAGGAGGGTAGGGGTGAACAGTCATCTGCCATCGATCACTGAGTGGCAGTGAACAGTTATCTTGTTAAGATGAAAACTGTTCACTGTGGCCTATAAATATAAGGGCACAAATACATAACTTCAAATGCAACCATGGCATCCGAGCAGGCAAGACTAGACTTTATTACGACTAAAAGAGGTGGTGTTAATGTAATGCGGAATGGCTATAAGTACCGTGTAAACCGCAAGAAAGACAACTGGATTGCCTGGAAATGTGCGACTGCAGGTTGCAAAGCTAGCATTTCTACCTTTGCCGGCATCCTCAGCAATGTTGGGCCACATCAGCACAGCCATGACATTCCATCCTTCAGCAGAGAAGTCGAGAGGGTAAAGGGGGTCATCAGAAAGAGAGCCAGAGAAGAACTGACACCTGTACCCCAAATATACGACGATGAGCTTATTAAGCTGAATCAGGCCAACCCAACAGAGGCATCAAACTTTCCGTCATACTACTCTGTTCGCTCCGGAGTCTACAGAGAAAGGAAGAAGACCATACCCACAGTTCCTAAGCACAGGCGAGATATTATGTTGGATGGACGTTGGACCTTAACGGACAGAGGAGAATCCTTCCTATTAGCAGATGATGGAGAAGAGAACAAAATACTTTTGTTTTCTACCAGGGAGAACCTTGCCGAAATTTGCCAGTCCAGGGTCGTGTTGTGTGACGGTACATTCTACATCTGCCCAAGCATCTTTAACCAAGTATATACGCTCCATGGTTTTTACGAAGGCCACACTCTACCATTAGTTTATGCTTTGTTGCCCGACCGACATCAGTCTACCTATGAACGTATGCTGAGATTACTGAAACAGGCCGCTTCTTCTCTAGAACTAGACTTCTCACCACCAACCATCCAGGCAGACTTCGAAAAAGCATTTCACAATGCTGTTTACACTGTACTGCCCGAAACTACTTTGAAAGGTTGCTTCTTCCATTATTCCCAAGCCATCTGGCGCAATGCGCAGAAGCATGGATTACAACAGCCTTACCAAGATGATCCAGAAGTTGCTACCGTTGTCCGTCGTGCTGTCTCCTTACCTTTGGTACCACCAGCAGAAGTAGAAGAAGTTTGGGTCTATGCCATTTCTGAGTCACCAGCCACCGCCAACTGTACTGCATTTATGGATTATGTGACACTAACGTGGATTGAAGGCGGATGGGAGAGGCATATGTGGAACCATTACGACACTGTTGGTCCCCGGACAACAAATAATGTAGAGGGATGGCACCACCGTATGAAAGCCGCTGCCGGAAAATCTCATCCTAACATCTATGAGTTTATCCAGTTGCTACAAAGAGAACAGTCTGTAACAGAGGTGAAGTTGGGCCAGATGTCAAGTGGAGCCAGACAGCAGCCTAAAAGACGGAAATATCGCAAACTTGATGAGCGTTTGTCCCACCTGAAGGACCAGTACCGAGATGGGGAAATCACTGTTGTTCAGTTGGCTGATCGAGCAGCACATTTTGTACACCTACATTAGAAAATCAGTGTAACTCATTTATTTAATTCTGTCATTAATAAAATATGTATTATAACTAGATTTTTTCTTGGGGGATTTTGGGGGACGTCAAGTGGATTTTATGGGGGAAATGGGGATCTTAATCCTTAATCCAGGTATTGTTAAAGGATTACCGAGTCTCCTTTCGCCCCGCGGCGTTTTCTAATTAAAATAAAAGGAGTAGGCGAAACGAGACGTCACCTATGCATGTAGTATGGCTTGTAGACATTTTATTCCATTCTTGGCAAACATATGTAATAACATATGCTGGGGTAATATACATGTAACCTGCTGTGAGAATATCAATTGATGATAATGGTCTTTGATTTAATATGGATAGTTTGAAAGGAGCTTTTCTGAAAGGCAAACAGGTTACATGGAGAAAAAACCATTGGAACAGGCTGTGAGTTAGATTTTAATTCTACCTTTCATAATTCTATCCTGTACCCTGTTTCACAAAGTGGCCTAGATGTATTTTTTGCGTAACTCTCATACTAACGTATCTGATCTCTACAGTGTGGGTTGCTATGGCAGTTACGTGAAAACTTACGCTACGCCGCTTTGTGAAACAGGGCCCTGCCCCCCATTACATGTAACTGTAGGATTTTCACAAAATATGGAATGCATTTACTTTGATGTGTGAAATGCAACTTACAGTTCATTTTCTCTTTGTTTTCTGTGTTAGTGGGTAAAGTATTGTTACATGTAATATATATGTACAGCCTGTTGTGTGTGTGAGAGAGTGGAGAGGCTCTTTTTCTGTTATACATATATGTGTATTTGATGTTAGGAAAAGCAAATGTTATAAGATACAATGGGGCATTATAATTCCTTGCTGATTGTGAGGGGTTTAAACTTGTCTCCGAATTTCCCACCAAAATGTCATTGTGTAATCTGATATGCCTTACTGCCTGTTTTATACTCTATAAGTACATGATCCATGTCCAGCAAGATTTGACTTGTATATCGACTTCATTGACTGACTCCCAAGTACACTTTGTCCTGTATTTGAAAACTGAAAGGGATTGAGCTTTTCTTCAGATGAAATACATTTGTTCACACAATAGCATGTTAAATTACCCACATTAAATTAAATACCTACCACAATGGGTTTTTTTTAATAGTAGTTTAGTTTTACATACACTGTTGACATACACTTTAACACTGTTGACATTTTTTATCCGGTAATTATAAACATTGTATTCAACTTGTTTTTAATCATGTCTCCCTTTCAACATTTTTTCACAGCTTTTATTAGGACCTTAAACTACTGCACAATGCACATGTACATGGAGTTCATCAAGAATTGCTCTCTGTTTTTCAATTCTTTGTCTCCCTTGTCTCTGATTCTGATATGATTATTTGGTGGCTGCTTGTCTGTATCAGAAATGCTTAAGAATATTTTCTAAAATATTTTGTATGGCATATCGCTGGGGTCCTCTTTGTTACATCAGGCTTTGTAAGCCTGTTTGTTTGGCCAATTAATGTTTTGATTATGACCAATTTTGACATCAATGTGCAAATAGCATACATGTATATGTTTTCATCAAAAAAAAAACACTTCTAGTTTTGTTTGGCTTGAATATCCTTACACATGCTTCTTTAGTCGGAAATATCTGGGATGATGATGTTCGACATTTTCTGACAGATAGCCCATCATGATGATGGCTTATCTGTCAGAAAATGTCTTACATCATCATCCCAGATATTTCCGACTAATGCTTCTTAAAGTGGCATGAGCTTCCAAAATTCACACTTTTTTCATAACTTCTGATCGCCACAACAGTAAGAGGCTTTGAAGGCCATCGACAAATTAAATGATTGGTGTTGGAATGAGGAAAATCCATTCAGTATGTGGCCCATACGAACCGAAAACGTAAACAAAATTTAAATAACCGGGACGACCATTCATTCATTCTAAGCCAAAGTTAGTTCAAAACAATACTTTATCGTATATTTTTGAGACTAAAAGCACTAAAAAGTTTCTGAATTATACGTTATGAGAAAAAAAGCCAATAATTTCAATATTCTGTTTTAACGTCAAAATATCAACATTCTGGCAGCTCATGCCACTTTAAAACAGTTATTTGGCATTCTTTAACTATGATAGTGACCAAATGGCAAATTCTATTTCAAGCACTACCAGCTTTGGATCTGTTATTATAATAAATGTGATATTGTTGGTTGAATTATGTTTCCATAAGTGTTTAACATTCTCAGTGTACATTCCTATACTCACACAACCTAGTGACCCTCACACTACATGTATGTCTGAGCTTTCACCATTGATTCACAACTTACAGTATGTGACTTGTTAATGGGGCATTGTGAAGAAATATTGAATTTGGACTAGTCGACTGCATTTATTGACAATACTGACCTGTGCTGACATTACAAAACTAATCAGTAAAACTGAAAGATTCGGTAACTTACAAATGTTCCAATAAGTCCTGAACATATAAATAATTACATTTGACATACATCTATTACCAGAAGTCTATGAACAGGGAAGTGTGAAATGTCGCATTACCCCATATTCAGGGCACTGGCGCTTTCAGCCTGCTTATACTACATTATGTGACGTTTATGCGCGGTAGATTTTGAAATTGTCAACGGTTGCGCAATTTCAAATCAGAAAATAAATTCATTCTCCACTTACTGCATCTATCGGCAATTCCAGTAACCGCAGTTCGGAGAATGCATTGGTTTTTATAAAAGCTTTACCGAACATGCGACTCTGATATCTCCATTTGGACTCAAATCGTTCCAAACAAGTCTTCTTGTCTCATTTTCAACTTTATGAAGTTTTTCGGAAACTTTAACTTTTGCTCCATCAAGTACTGTTATCATAAATAAAATGTTCGCCATGTTTTTTCTTATGCATCCCATAATAGTTCATATGAGAAAGTGAAGAAAAGCCACGCTATCTGACTAACCGAGAGAGGGCTCTGTGTATGGTGACCTCTGGGTCAAACGGCGCCAATGCCCTCAACACTATGTAATGGAACGCTTCACACTTCCACATTCATAGACTTCTGCTATTACTTAAAGTGGCATGAGCTGCCGAAATTCACAATTTCTGATCGTCCCGACAGTAAGAGGCTTTGATGGTCATCGAAAAACTAAATGATTGGCGTTGGAATGAGGAAAATCCATACAGTATGTGGCCTATACATTCTAAGCCAAAGTTAGTTCAAAACATTACTTTATCGCACATTTTTGAGACTAGAAGCACTAAAATCTTTCTGAGTTATACGTCTTGAGAGAAATAGCCAATAATTTCAACATTCTATTTTAACATCAAAATATCAACATTTTTGGCAGCTCATGCCACTTTAAAGATACAGTAACTTATAAATGTTCCAATAAGTCTTGAACATTGGGAATATAAATAATTACATTTGACATGCATGTATAACTTAACCTGTTCCTGATGTTATAACAGAGAAGGATTCTAAATCAGTTTTAACGTCCATGTATATTTGCAGATTATCATTTTATGAAACAATATATTTGCATCTATGATTATTTGGACCATAATTTCACATGTTGATATTAAAAAAAAATGAGAGAAATGTTTATAAATGATGAGGAGTAAAATATTTAAATTGGGCATTATCATGACAAACTTACTTCCTAATATGCCAGTTTTGAAACGCAGCGTGGATTCAACAATATGAAATAATACAATTAATCATCACCCATATATCTCAGTGGTTCTTCAGTACATTTTTGTAGAAAAGTAAAATATTTATCAGATATAATTAAATTTGCTACCTGTATTTTTTTGCGGAATAACCCGCCAGCAAATATCTGTTAAAGGCATGCTATTTTTCTCAGTATGTCGACAGGGGGATTGTGTTTATGATCTGTCATCAAGACTATAGTAGCAGTAACTATAATGACCCTCCTCATCAAAGCAGACCATTGGGACAAATGATGTTTGATTGTCTTGACAGGATATTGGATTTTCTTCTGCCTAAGTTTTCTATTAATAAACCAGTTATTAAAACAGGTTTTAACTTTTTGAAAACGTCCTTAGGTAAATTAAGGGGGGGGGGGGTCCCTCGTCTGAAACTGTTTGGGAAGTCAGTGTGGGCGGAGAGTGAGAGAGGTCAAAGCCTGTGTTGAATGTGTCTTCATGATTGGTTACATGTAAAAGCTTGTTGACAGCATTTACTTTTTCTTTGATGCTCTGAGAGCTGGGGGCCGTTTCACGAAGCCGTCGCAAAGTGCGATCAATCGCAGTTGTCATTACTCCGTATCTCTCCACTATGGTAACCATTGGCAACTACGCTTCGTTTGCGATGCGACTGCTTTGTGAAACGAGCCCCTGATCAGAAGCTTGTTTTCATTCAACCTTGATATTTATGAACACTAAAATACACAAGCACAGGGAAAATTCTTCTTGTGTAAAATAACCATGGAGACAAATATGTTATATATTTATTCAATTTACAGATATGAAATAGCTTTATGATGACATTTGTCCATAAATCTTTTTAACAGATTCCTCGTGTTTATTTTTCTGTGTTGCATAACATATAAATAAGCTTGTCAAAGTGATATTCAAATCTGTGGTTTATAACGGATTAAGTCTGATTTTATTTCTTTTCCCAGGAATACATGGCTAAAGCTAGAGATTATGAAAGAGAACTAAGATCATTATCTATAGAAAAAGCCAGAGCAGAAACATTGCTTGAGGTAAGTCCGTTCTGCAGATATCCGATGAAAAACACTGTATTCACTTATTTATTTCCAAGTACTATTTAGTCAATTTGAGTATATCGGAAATCTGAGATTTCAAAACCTTTTTTTCCCCTTGCCCTTTTTTGTGGGAGAGTTGTCAGGTACTTGTCATTGAACCTTGTTTCCTCTCCAACTAAGCCTGGCAGCCCCGCCATACATGTATATACAAATGTAAGGTAATTATTTGAAAAGTTACAAATAAAACAATCCAATGCTTTTATTTCTTCAATGGTTTGATTCCCAAAAACATTATTGACTTTAAAGTGGCATGAGCTGTCGAAATTCACCCTTTTTTCATAAATTCTGATCGTCACGGCAGTAAGAGACTTTGAAGGTCATCGAAAAATGTCAAAATATCAACATTTTGGCAGCTCATGCCACTTTAACTTTATATACATTCTGTACATTTATGTGTACATGGGATTGCTGTTATCAAACATTATTAGAACAAATACTTCCCTACAGAACAGGCTTTACTTACAGATGCTCCTTTTGTCATTTTTATAGGATTTACAGCAGAGGTTATCCAGATTAGAGGGAGATAACTCTAAACTCCGAACAGAGAATATAAACCTGAACTATGATATTGATTCGTTAATCGGCATAATCTCCACAGCCAGAACTACGGGAAACTGGCAAGTCGAAAACATTAAATTTCGAGAGATTTCGGTTGACCAAGTTTTTGGTTCATTCAGTGAAAGTCGTTCTCCCATGTAAGTTTCGAAATAATGCTGTATTTTAACGACATGTATAAAATGCGTATGGCACTGCCGCACATCTCATACATGTACAATGTAGTTAAAAGCTGGGCATTAACTCCTCTTAATTAGGTACCAAGTATTTCATTTAGTCTGTCTTGTGATTTTGAACTGTAATGCTTATTATAAAAGTGCAGTGCAGTTTTGACAAAATTATATAATGCAATAAATCACCATACATGTATCCAAGTAGCCTTTTAGCAAATTTTCTCACAAACGGTTAAGATTTATTAGATAAAAAAGACAGAAATCTCTGAAAGGCTTTTTCCACAATTTGTTGATAAGGGAATACTTTTGTAATGTCATGTGAATGCTATCTGCAATAGATCTCTCTGCAAATGACATGTGGCCACGCCAAAACGTTCAAAAATATTAGTAATGGTGTACAGTTATACCATAGCAGACCATTTTTGACAAGCAACGTTGGATTGTCCTGATGTTAAACTGGATTTGCCAAATCCAAGTAACATATAACCATTGAATCTGGTTAATATAATTATTTTAAAAATATCTTCATAATATCTTCTTTCTGCCTGCATAACTTATTAAACAAATGAAAGGGAAACCTTTTCTTGTTTTCACTCTGTACACTTAGTGATTTACTATCAACTGCTTTCTATTCTTACTATATCATCTGTAATATATTCAACAGAAAAGATGAGCCGAGTTACCAGGGTAAATTAAGACAGGCACAAGAAGAGCTCAGAAGAAAGGAAGATCTAATAAACTCACTCACGCAGGAATTACGACAGAACAAACGGGATTCAGTAAGTTAGATTCTTTTGAATGACTTGTATAAGTTAATTAAAATGGTCCATCTAATTATTGATGATAGTTCAGGGGGCTGTTTCTCAACACACTTACCAGCCCCGATAGCTCAGTCGTTAGAGCGTCCGCTTCAGGCCTGGGAGATCCGGGTTCAAGCCCGGGTCGAGTCAGACCAAAGACTTTAACAGTGGTAGCTGTTACTGCTTCGCTTGGCGCTCAGCAATAGGAGTTAGAGCAGCGACTGGTTGGCCCGGTGTCAGTATACTGTGACTGGGTGAGGGGGCTTGCTGGTTGTCTTCGGCAAGTCGTCTCGGTGAGACAGCACCTAAAAGAGCAGTGGAAATCCGCCCTGTCACAAGGAGACAACGTCTTCATATAACCGAAATACTGTTGAGCAGGACGTAAAACCCCAATCACTCACTCACTCACTCAACACACTTACGCCCGTCATAACTTTGCGCCTGGTTGTAACGTAATGTTGAGGACGTATATGTTGCCATGGTAGTTACGCCTTGCATTGGACTTGCGTCGGTCGTAACTTTGTTGAGAAACAACCCTCAGTTTTGCCCACATATTGCCCACATACATTGTACAGTATTACAAGCCTTCACAATTCATAGTTTGTGGAAATTTGCTACAAAATAAATGATTGTATTTTATATTATATTTTATTTTGTATAGACAAATTACTGCTTGTTGATTCAATATTTTTCCATCTCAATTGAACCTCACTTCTGCAATGATTGTGGCATACATGAAGCTTTACAGAATTCTTAACATGGACTCTGTTCACGTGCAAATCATATTGAATATTGTGAATATTTACAGCCGGATTTACCAGTTAGTGCATCCGAACCGTCTTCTGAACGCCGTAACTCTGAGTATTCTCGGTTAAAAACAGAACTTCGCCTCTCCAAACAGCGATCTGAAGACCTTCAAATAGAGGTGGGTATGAATGTTTACTGAGAACAAATAAATTGGTAATCAGTTCATTTATTATAAAAAAAAATTTTTTATTTTACACCTTGCTTCGTTCTTTACAGACCTCTCTCTCAGTACCATGTGGCTAATGGAAATATTTGTATAGGTTAAAGATCATAGGCAAAGGATTACACTTAATGTTATATTAAATCACAATCGTGTTCCTTGTGTGCTAACTTAAAATTCAGCAGTTTGTTTTCCCTTCCAGCATTAGGAATTTAGCGGGAAATGAAGATTTAAATGGGCTGTTTTTACCAGGGTTTCAGATCTTTACTTGCTTATCTCCCTTAGTTTTTATGAGTTTATGACGTCACAGAAGAACAGCATCTCTTGAACAGAGCATTGAAAGCATTACCATAATCATATATACTGCAGTCGTAGAGGAACTTTATATATATATATATAAAGTCACTCTACACCTGGCGTATATGACAATACTTGTGATTACACCCCTTCGGCCATTTCATATGTCTAAGTAATGAATTTAATACCGTATTTTGAGTGGCGTTTAGTAATAATAATTGTGCGATCAGGTGATAACGCACTCCCATGTAGACCCTACCATTTCCACAAATGATCCCGCAATTTGCGCGTTGTGAGTCGGTAAACTAAAAAAATAGCCCACCATAAGCCTGTTTCTGTGATATTTTGACAATAACTATGTGATTATATTATAATAAAAGCAATATAATTCTGCCTACCGTTAAGGCTATACGACGAATATAGAAGTAAGATAATCAGGATATGTAAATGCCTAGATTCTTCTGTTCTAAACACGTTCTTTCTCCAGATTTGTCAGAGTAAAATAGTAAAACATTCCTTTTTTGCGGCGCCTTTAAAATACAAACCTGATTTTGTATTATTCATTTTTAACTCCTGTCCATAGGGTCAAATCAGTGAAATTATTAGTTATCCTACTTGTGGGTCCATATATTATTATTCATATGTCATACGTATTTCACTCAGCAGAATTTAGAGATTGCAAGTCGATTTGAGAGTGAGATCGGCGCCAGGTACAAAGGGCTGTTTTTCAAGATTTTTGCGCCCGACATAACTTTGCGCCTATTTACCTATCGGAGGTCTGGGGTTTCCTTCACCTCTAAACCTGGTAACCCCACCATTTAGTAATATATACCTATGGCCAAATCTTGAAATAGGCGTAAAACATCAATCGAGTCAAGTAAATTTCTAACTACGCATGGTGGATGCCGAACCAACAGTACTAAACCACAGCCCCCCCCCCCCCCCCCCCAAAAAAAATTTAAAAAAAGAAATCAAAACAAAACAAAAACATACAATTTGAAGAACATCGGGCATGTGATCGACTGATGTTTTACGCCGCGCCGCAGTGATGTAAAGCCTGTGTCAGACTATAACTATATAAAGTCTTATATAAAGTGTTCATAACTATATAAAGGAAAATAAGAAAAGCTGTCATGTACAATGTAAATTCGGATAATAATTAATGATCTCGATAATAAACAAGCAAAAATTGTCCCAAAATTGTCATGTGAATAAACATTATCTATTTTTCTTGAACAATATGTTTTACACTAGGACTCTAATTTACCGTTCGTCCCTGTCAGAAATTTAAAAGATCTTTGAAATGAATAAATATATCTGTGTTAAAGCCTTCCTTTAATATGAATTAGTTTTGCTTTATTTTTTTAGTGTACCATTTATCTGTTTATTTGCTACTGGCATGGCAATTACTGTAAGTCATAATTTCTATATGCTTTCCATTATCCTCGATATCGGCCCCATACTCATAACAGGAAGCTTCAACAACGCAGTCATTCTCTCTTTATTCCCTTGGCATTTATAATGGTAAATTTGTATGTAGTTTTAAGAAAACACTACAATTTTCCGCCACCCAACAACATTCATGAACAGGTGCCGTGATCTTTTCAACAGTTAGGCTACACTTGCATGTTCAAGGGTCGCTGTCAGTATCAGATTTGATGTACAGCTTATTTGAGACGGATTTATAAATATAGGGCTGAATATTTATGTTTAAATTGATCTCTGGTACATCTTTGTGATCTAAATCATCAACCAAGGCCCTTTTAAAAGCCATACAAAAGTATGATATCGCACATGATATGTGCAGCGAGCTGAACTCGTATAGAGAGCCTGTTCTTCTGTGACGTCACAGGCAAGTAAATAAGGGGAGGTAAGTCATGCGTTATATTTTAATTTATTTCAAAGAAAAAAATGTTTTTAAAAAAAAGGAACCAGACTTTTTATTTATCACAGGTGCCAATCCCTTTATAAAACATTGTTTCTCTAAATGAAATGCCTATTATGGTGATTTAAATCCTTTGCATATGATCTTTAAACACAAATCAAAACAGCTACATGTATGTGAAGGCGTGTTTTTTAAAAGCCTTTTCAAACAGCCTTGAAGGACATCTTATGTACGGTAAGAATTCCGCTAATTCAAGGACGAGCAATGTGGAGATAACAAATTATTAGACTGCTTTCTGCCATGTTTGGTCTAAAACAACAACAATAGCGATTGCTCGATAGGATTATCGGTCGCTCCATGCAGAAGGTAAGACACCCAACAAAAAGTCTCAAACTTTTAGAGTGCTTTTCGTAATGTTTTGAGTACTTGAATTAGCGGAATTTTTACCGTATGTTGAATTCCATACATCTGAGGATCTGAACTTTAAATGTATCTAAGTATAATCGTATTTTAAGATTTGTTTTCTATCTACTGATTCAGTTGCAGTCAAAGGACCGACAATTTACTGGTCTACAGTCTCAGGTGGCTGGGTTAAGGAAAGATTTACATCATAAAGACTCTGAGATAAATAAACACACTGAGAACACCAGTCTTCTCCAGGAAAAACTCCGACTATCATCATCAGAGGTAAGAGTTACGCCATGTTCTTCTTGATAGTCCCGCTTTCCTCCCACACTAAAACTGGCAACGCTGCCATATAAGTGAAATAATCTTGAGCGCGGCGTAAAACACCAATCAATCAATCCATCTTCTTGATAGTTTAATTCAATTATATATACCTTGCCAAAATATTTTACATTTACATTTTTGGTGTAGGGAAATGTTTCAATTTCTTTTGAAGAAAATGAAAAAAAAAAAAATCATGTTTTGTAAATAGCAATCATCACCAGGGAAATAAATGAATTGGTAACACCAAAGGACCTGGGAAAAAATCTGAGCGCGGATTCAATAATATTTGTGGAAACTTAAAAGTTGAAGAATTATCAAACATGATGATGTTTACCAGCAGATTTAATACTGGTTCTCTGGAATAATTACAATTTGAAAGCCAAACCCCCATCCTTCCCCTATATATAATTGACCCTACACCGACTCCGCCCCTCGGGTGAATGGACCAATCAGCTTGCTGGAATTCCCACACACCTCCAGCGCATGACCTTCTCCTGACCGACCTCGGACAAACAAGAACCAAAAATGGCGATCGAGTAATGCAAAGCGTGTCAAACGGATTCATTTGAAATTACGTTTATCTGCTATTTACTTTTTTGACACGGCAAAGTATTTAGTCTGATGTTGATCATTGGTCATTTCCACACCAAAAAGAATGGTAACACAGATTGGTTAACCGTTGTTACCCTCGGACAGTCGATATATCCCGACAGACTACCACCATAGTAGCATGTATGTATGTTGTTTAAAAAGGAACTGTATGAACATTTAGTCAGGATTACACAGAATCTGTTCTGCCCATATGGGTGTCATCAAACATAGAACGAGAAAACAAATTTGTGTGTAATATTGCATGGGTTGTTATTCTTTTTCCCAAAAAGTTTCCAATAATATATTTTTGGTTTGAATTTCAGTTGAGTAATTCTGAGGAAGTGATACGTCAATTAAAACATGAGACCCAATCACTTCACGATGTTCATTCCCAGTCCAGGTTTGATGTAAGTAAATATGATTCTGCTTTATACACAAATTGATGGTTATTCACAGTTTTTTTTTCTCTAGACTTAATCTGAAGCCTGCATAATTCATTGGAGTGACCAGTACATGCATTTAGTGGAAGCTGAACAATTTGTAAGAAAAAAAAAATGAGAACTTCTGAATTATAAAGAAGTATTGACATGATCTACCAAAACTGGATTCTTAGGTTCTGGCAGCTAATGGCACTTAAAAATATCTCTTATTCTATAAAACCTATACATTAGGAAAATGTGCCGGTCATATTTACATGATCTTTATAAAAGGTAAACTAAGACAAAGGATTTCTCATCTTTCAGGTGTCTCATTTTGAGAGGAGGGTTAAAACACTGGAAAATGAACTTCAGGAATCCAAAGACCAAAGAAAGAAAGCACTTGAAGAGGTCAGATTTCAGATTTTTTTGCTGCTTTATTTTGTTTAATGCTATTTCAATTTGGTTGCAATAGGGAGTGGGAGTAACGTGACACTTCCACAAATTTCCTGTCACCGGCGTTATCATAACGCATGTGGGAAGCCTTTATCGTTCAAATGTGACGCTCAGTTCTGACGTGGTAGGATAAAAAACGCCAATCAAACTGATAATGTTTTCCAAAAACGTCATCTGTTACTGGATATTGCGAGATCTCTCGGTAGATTCCCAGGCCCTAATGATCAGTTTAAGTATAAAGCTAACATGCCAATTTGCTATAGGTTTCAGATAGTAATCAATTAGCTCTGATATTCTTTAACGCTCCAAAATCCGAGATAATAGGACGCCCTGGGAGCATTGAAGGCTTGAGCTATTATGCTCCCCGAAAACTTTCTGGTCAAGAATTACGATCAGATTCCAAATAGTGATAATGTTTTTTATCAAGATAGCCTTATGTAATTTATATGCAGATTGGTGCCTTACAGAATCGTCTGCGTGATAGCCATGTGTCCACCCAAGACCATCATGATATTCTGAAATCGGAGTTAGCTCGGCGTGATGCGACTATTCAGAATTTGAGACGAGATGTTCTCGCACTTCAGGAAAAGCGAGATGTAGCCTATGCTGAGGTGAGGTTTCTTTTCATGCTGTAATCCAATTCAGATTTATACTCGTCTAAGCCCTTTTTATTGTTAAAGATACAACATACAGTCTATCAATTTAAGGGTGTGAAAATATCTGCAGTTTTTAATGAATCTTAACATAATGAGTTTAATTAGTTAGTGTTTTTTAGAAAGTGAATATAACAGTATTCTCGTTATTTTGGGATTACACTTTCTTGAAAATATGGTAGAAATTCTTCTACCGATTTTTGTGTGACGCCCGAATTTCTACCATATTTTCAAGAAAGTGTAATCCCAAAATAACGAGAATACTGCTTAACATAATGCTTACCATTTAAAGTTTAGCCCAATCTGTCCGTATCTTTTCTCTATAATAACATGTGTTTGGTTAATATGATAGCTGGATGAAAAGAGTACAGAAACGAGGAAATTATCAGATAAACTGAGCCACAAGCTGGAGGAGGTATATATAACTACGTAACCCTCTGGTTGTGCTGTTATTCTGGGATATAACCTCGGTTGTATTTTGTGTAATGTTGTCTGTTTACTGTCTTGCTGTGGTATATTATTGATGTACTTATGGAAATTTTATTTTATTCTGGCATGCTTCTTTTCTGAAAGTAAATTTTACTATCCGCTTATGGTAATCCCTGAGTTAATTCAAAGACTCAAACGGCGCCTTTAAGATGTCCCTATTCAGAATGTTTGCAAAAACTAAAATATTAAACTAAGACTTTCCCAAAACCAAGCATGGAGGGTACTAGTATATGGTTGGCAACAACTGAGGAATTTATTTACAGGTAGTATCAATTGACCAATGCATGTAAAGGTACTCTTTGAGTCATTAAATTAACTCAGGGATCTCTGTAATTTATAAAATGAATGTAAACCTTTTTGATGTTTGCATGTCGTAACGCTTTAAGTTGTATCAGCTGCCAAGAATTAATTAACAATTTTTCTCCTAAGGGAAACTGATACTTTGATTAATTGACGTTTTGCACTCTATGATGTTTGACCTGGCAACCCTTTCACTTAAAGTGGCATGAGCTGTCAAAATTCACACTTTTTTCATTATTTCTCATCATCCTGACAGTAAGAGGCTTTGAAGGCCATCGAAACACTAAATGATTGGCGGAATGAGGAAAATCCATACAGTATATGGCCTGTACGAACCGAAAACGTGTTCGAAAAGTAAACAAAATTTAAATACCCGAGACGACCATTTATTCATTCTAAGAAAAAGTTAGTTCAAAACAATACTTTATCGTATATTTTCGAGACTAGAAGCACTAAAAAGCCTCTGAATTATATGTCTTGAGAAAAATAGGCAATAATTAAAACATTCTGTTTTAACGTCAAAATATCAACATTTTGGCAGCTCATGCCACTTTAAAACTGTTGTTTTGAAGTTAACAAGGAAAGTAAATGATTGAGGTTGAAAATAAAATCTATTCCTTTAGCCTTTCCTATGTGAATTTTTGAACGCTAACCACAATGGTTGATGCAGCTACAGTCATTCACACCACAGTCTCTCATGGAAATGAGCTGGTTCTGAACACCACTTTAAGACTGGTATCATCAAAATGTTGTTGTATTTCTAATCATCTCTATGACATAACCATGGATTGATTGATTGTTTGGTGTTTTACGCCGCTCTCAAGATTATTTCACTTATATGGCGGCGATGCCAGTTTTATTCTGGGACGAAACCCACAACCTTCTGTTTGTAACTGGCAACCATCCCACATAGGTCGTTCGAGTGAAAACCCAGTCACAAAATTTTCCAATTTTTTTGGACTGAGGGGGATTCAAACCCGCGGCCCATTGGTGGGAGGCTGTTCAGATTGAGCGTCCAACGCTCTACCTACTGAGCCACGGAGGCCCCCATAACCATGGAAGCATCATGCAAATGACGTTATGATTTATCTCCGCCATCTCAATGGATAAGCGTACCATTGGCTCAGAAGTATTTGAGTTTGTTGCCGCTTAATACGCTGATTAACTGTTTACAAAGAACGCATACCAAGTTTTTACTACTATGTAATCAATTATATCTTGCATAGGTTGTTTGGGCTATATTATTTTCTGGTTTTTTTTCTTTTGTTCCAATATGTTGACTTTCACATGTTAATGATGTTTTTGGGTGTGGCTTTTTTTTAAATTAAACAAATTTTTAAATTAATAAATGAGTGAAAATGTGCATATTTATATCTTTCTTTGAACTATATAACTTCAAACTATATGTACATTGTACTATAACCAAGTTAAGCTCTTCAAAAGAAAAAGAACAAAGTACTCATGTGTATTAGTATTTTCCTGTGACAAAGTATTTCTATTATGTGCAATTAAGCAGTTTGCCAGCCACACATTCCATGCCAAACATTCGATAAGTTCCTACAAATCTATTATCAAGTGTGGTCACTTTGTAAGGTCACAAATGTCATTACGTCACATTTGGTTTTGTGTCATTGGACTGGTATGTGGTGTGCCGGAGTGTTCAAAGAAAGCCTTGAAAAGAAAGATTTACTTGAAAATAAGAGTGATTGAATGGAGTTTGTCTAACTGTGCACTGCCACTGGACATGTATATTAACAGTTTATGTTTGGGTTCTAGGTTGAACGCATTGAAACGAGGATGAGAAAACTAGAAGGTGAAATGGATGTCAATAGGAAGAACTTAGAAAACACCAAATCTGAGGTGAGACATTGCATTCTAAATAGCTTTTTTGTCTACTTTGAATTTGTTCTATTTGGTTTCATGTCGGGTTTTTTTTAGGTTAGCATCAAAGAGTTGCCTATAATATTTGTTTCGTTTTTTTATTTTTCTTTGTTGAATTTATGGCTTGTGATACGACAGTAGTCCAGGATTTCTAGAAAGGAAGGAAACAGTAAATTTTTCTTGATTATGGAATGGGTGTCTATTTCAGGGATTATAGTCATTATCTACAAATGTATATTGCATCATGAATTAAACTTTCTCTGTACTTTATTTAGGCAATTTCTCTACAAAGCAAGGTTGCCAAACTTGAAGGTGACCTCAGGTTTTCACAAACACAGAACACTGATTATATTAAACAGGTATCAGTTAATTGGATATGTTGATGAGGACTAATAATCAGGGGCTCGTTTCACAAAGCAGTCGCATCGCAAACGAAGCCTAGTTGCCAATGGATACCATAGTGAAGAGATACGATGTCATGGCAACTGCGAATGATCGCACTTTGCGATTGCTTCGTGAAACGGTCCCCAGTTTGGCTTTTAACCTTCTCACTATATATTCAGTATTTACTCATTATTAAACTGACATTGTACACATATATATTTCGTGTTGTGATTTAAAAAAGAAATGTTTTATGTGAAGAGTTATTAAGTGAAAAAGGTTGTATCTGGCGTCACATAATTGTGCTGTTTGTAAGTATTGGGTGATTTATAACAGCCAAACTATCTGCTAGCTAAAAAATGTACTCGCAATCAGGCTACATTACTTGACAATATTCACCATAATAACAATTTGTTTTGACAAATGATATTTAAGAAAAAAATGTATACATGAGTTTACAAGTTACACAGTATGGCCTAAAGCAGTGTTCTACTGTACACACTAACAATTACTGTCTTACGCCATTATTATTTCATAATCCAACTCATTAAACGGTTATAACACTTAAGAAAATCTTATTGGATCACATGTTCTCATTGTTATTGAAATTAGCATCTTTGAATGTTATAACTATATATTTAACAAACGTGTGCTTGAATGCTGTGGCTATTTTATGCATGATCTCTATATCACTTTATTACTGCATGTGCTGTATGAATATTCACATTTATTGTTCTATCACTTTTGGTTAAATTAAAAATTAAAAGAGAATCTTTTCTCGTTTAGTCGCAGAAAATGTGTACATGTCATTTTATGACTGCAGCTATACCCCAACATTCAGAAAAGGTGTACACATTATTGTATGACTGCAGCTATACCCCAACATTCAGAAAATGTGTACACATGATTGTATGACTGCAGCTATACCCCAACATTCAGAAAAGGTGTACACATTATTGTATGACTGCAGCGGCATCCCAACAGTCAGAAAATGTGTACACACCATTGTATTACTGCAGCTACACCCCAACATTCAGAAAATGTGTACAGGCCATTGTATGACTGAATCTATACCCCAACATTCAGAGAAAATGTACACACACCATTGTATGACTGCAGCTACACTCCACATCATTGTATGACTGCAGCTACACCCAACATTCAGAAAATGTGTACACATCATTGTATGACTGCAGCTGCCCCCCAACATTCAGAAAATGTGTACACATCATTGTATGACTGCAGCTACACTCTACACATTCAGAAAATGTGTTGTGGGATGGTTGCCAGTTACCAGCGGAAGGTCGTGGGTTTCCTCCGGGCACAGAGCCCGGTTTCCTCCCACAATAAAACTGGCAACGCCGCCATATAAGTGAAATAATCTTGAGCACGGCGTAAAACACCAAACAATCAATCAATCAATCAGAAAATGTGTACACACCATTGTATTACTGCAGCTACACCCTACACATTCAGAGAATGTGTACACATCATTGTATGACTGCAGCTACACCCTACACATTCGGAAAAGGTGTACACTTCATTGTATGACTGCAGCTACACCTTGCACATTCAGAAAATGTGTACACACCATTGTATTACTGCAGCTACACTCCAACATTCAGAATATGTGTACACATCATTGTATGACTGCAGCTACACTCCAACATTCAGAAAATGTGTACACATCATTGTATGACTGCAGCTACACTCCAACATTCAGAAGATGTGTACACACCATTACACGACTGCAGCTACACCCCAACATTCAGAAAATGTGTACACATGATTGTATGACTGCAGCTACACCCCAACATTCAGAAAATGTGTACACATGATTGTATGACTGCAGTCGCATCCCAACATTCAGAAAATGTGTACACACCATTGTATGACTGCAGCTACACCCCAACATTCAGAGAATGTGTACACATCATTGTATGACTGCAGCTACACCCCGACATTCAGAAAATGTGTACACATGACTGTATGACTGCGGCTACACCCCAACATTCAGAAAATGTGTACACATCATTATATGACTGCAGCTGCCCCCCAACATTCAGAATATGTGTACACATCATTGTATGACTGCAGCTACACCCTACACATTAAGAAAATGTGTACACTTCATTGTATGACTGCAGCTACACCCTACACATTCAGAAAATGTGTACACATCATTGTATGACTGCAGCTACACTCCAACATTCAGAAAATGTGTACACACCATTACATGACTGCAGCTACACCCCAACATTCAGAAAATGTGTACACATGATTGTATGACTGCAGCTACACCCCAACATTCAGAAAATGTGTACACATGATTGTATGACTGCAGCTACACCCCAACTTTCAGAAAATGTGTACACATGATTGTATGACTGCAGCCGCATCCCAACAGTCAGAAAATGTGTACACACCATGGTATTACTGCAGCTACACCCCAACATTCAGAAAATGTGTACAGGCCATTGTATGACTGCAGCTACACCCCAACATTCAGAGAATGTGTACACATCATTGTATGACTGCAGCTACACCCCAACATTCAGAAAATGTGTACACATGACTGTATGACTGCGGCTACACCCCAACATTCAGAAAATGTGTACACATCATTGTATGACTGCAGCTGCCCCCCAACATTCAGAAAATGTGTACACATCATTGTATGACTGCAGCTACACCCTACACATTCAGAAAATGTGTACACTTCATTGTACATGACTGCAGCTACACCTTACACATTTAGAAAAGGTGTACACTTCATTATATGACTGCAGCTACACCTTACACATTCAGAAAATGTGTACACACTATTGTATTACTGCAGCTACACCCTACACATTCAGAAAATGTGTACACATCATTGTATGACTGCAGCTACACCCTACACATTCAGAAAATTTGTACACTTTATTGTATGACTGCAGCTACACCTTACACATTCAGAAAATGTGTACACACCATTCTATTACTGCAGCTACACCCCAACATTCAGAAAATGTGTACACATCATTGTATGACTGCAGCTACACTCCAACATTCAGAAAATGTGTACACACCATTGCATGACTGCAGCTACACCCCAACATTCAGAAAATGTGTACACATGATTGTATGACTGCAGCTACACCCTACACATTCAGAAAATGTACACACACCATTGTATGACAGAAGCTAGACCCCAACATTCAGAAAATGTGTACACATCATTGTATGACTGCAGCTACACCCCAACATTCAGAAAATGTGTACACACCATTGTATGACTGCAGCTACACCTCAGCATTCAGAAAATGTGTACATGTCATTGTAGGACTGAAGCTACACCGCAACATTCAGAAAATGTGTACACATCATTGTATGACTGCAGCTACACTCCAACATTCAGAAAATGTGTACACATCATTGTATTATTGCAGCTACACCCTAACATTCAGAAAATGTTTACACTTCATTGTATGACTGCAGCTACACCCTAACATTCAGATAATGTGTACATGTCATTGTATGACTGCAGCTACATCCCAACATTCAGAAAATGTGTACACTTCATTGTATGACTGCAGCTACACCCCAACATTCAGAAAATGTGTACACATCATTATATGACTGAAGCTACACCCCAACATTCAGAAAATGTGTACACATCATTATATGACTGAAGCTACACCCCAACATTCAGAAAATGTGTACACATCATTGTATGACTGCAGCTACACCCCAACATTCAGAAAATGTGTACACACCATTGTATGACTGCAGCTACACCTCAGCATTCAGAAAATGTGTACATGTCATTGTAGGACTGAAGCTACACCGCAACATTCAGAAAATGTGTACACTTCATTGTATGACTGCAGCTACACCCCAACATTCAGAAAATGTGTACACATCATTATATGACTGAAGCTACACCGCAACATTCAGAAAATGTGTACATGTCATTGTAGGACTGAAGCTACACCGCAACATTCAGAAAATGTGTACACATCATTGTATGACTGCAGCTACACTCCAACATTCAGAAAATGTGTACACACCATTGTATGACTGCAGCTACACCTCAGCATTCAGAAAATGTGTACATGTCATTGTAGGACTGAAGCTACACCGCAACATTCAGAAAATGTGTACACATCATTGTATGACTGCAGCTACACTCCAACATTCAGAAAATGTGTACACACCATTGTATGACTGCAGCTACACCTCAGCATTCAGAAAATGTGTACATGTCATTGTAGGACTGAAGCTACACCGCAACATTCAGAAAATGTGTACACTTCATTGTATGACTGCAGCTACACCGCAACATTCAGAAAATGTGTACACATCATTATATGACTGAAGCTACACCCCAACATTCAGAAAATGTGTACACTTCATTGTATGACTGCAGCTACAACTCTGGTGTTTAACATCATTGTAAGAATATTTTTTTTATTTTACTTTGATACAAAGCTGTTGAATTTATCCCAGAACATATTTGAACCTTTAAAATACTCCATTCTGCCTGCAGTGACCATTTATAACTAAAGCTAAAGTGTACAGTTCTTTACAAGATAAATATCACACGGCTCTCTCTGTTAGGTTTTAAGTGTTGCTTGTTTCTGTATACTTTGTCTATGTTACAGAATGAAAGGCTAAATGAGAGTCTCCAGAAACTCCAATCCTCCTCTAAAGATACCAGAGATGCCCTGACTGCTGAGGTATACATTCTACTCACGTTCTACAATCTATGATTTTGTCTGATTCAAAGCCCTTTAAAACATTTTAGCATACCATATCAACAAATAAACCCTTTCGGCTTAGAATGGGGTTTTTATGACGTTGTTGGAATTACATGGCATTGACGTCATTTCTCTGTTGCAGCCGCTGTGACACGCCTCTTTTGCATTGCGTCCTAGACGAAATGAATATGATTCCGACGTCAGATAGATCCAAAAACTCAATTTAGCATCATTTTGCCATACAGCCAAGCTTCTGCGCAAGCGTCAATCCTTAAGGCCAAAGGGTTTATAACAATTGTTCAGACCATTTCCTATAGAGTCACCATTATTTAGCTACTGTCCTTGGAGTGAAATTTATCCAAACGTTTTAAATTACAGGTTGCTGAGCGCCATGATTCAGTGTTAAAACTCAAGGCTGACAATCGTGATCTCGAGGAGAAAGTACGAGAGGCATTGGCTACTGCACAACATCGAGGTGATGTCATTAAACAGTTGCGAGATGAAGTGAAACAAGCTACATCCACTGTAAGTAGTTTATTATCGTGCTGGAATTATATACAATATAACTATACATTCATAAGCTTGATTCTCAATTTTTCCATGTTCCCTGTCTTATATTGTCTGTTTACAACTGCCTACCTACACGTTAATTAATACATGTAGCTAATTTCAGGTGTATATATAGTTAGATTGATTGATTGATTGTTTGGTGTTTTACGCCGCGCTCAAGATTATTTCACTTATATGGCGACGTTGCCAGTTTTAATGTGGGAGGAAGCCGGGCTCTGTGCCCGTAGGAAACCCATGACCTTCCACTGATAACTGGCAACCATCCCACTATATAGTTAGAAGTACAGACCATGGGTGATGTTACGAATAAGGTCTCACAATGTTAATAGAACTATGTCGGCAACATTTGCTGCACAAAATAACTATGGGTTTCGGTAAAAATATTTTGTTAACTTTATACTTCTTCTTACATAAATCAAGTGTGGCCGTATATTGTTTATAGACTCAAGAAGTTCAAAGTAAAGTTGAAGAGAGAGACAGAGAAATACAGTCGTTCAATACAAGACATCAGAGTCAATTAAAAGAGGTAAGATCATTGTGAGAAATATCTACATACATTTCAAAAGAAACTGTCAACTCTGATGTATAATTTAGTCTCAAATCACACGACTTTAATGTTTGAAGTTCTTACCATAGCTTAAGATGCGTAAGCATTGTCAATGTAATACAAAGTGTCCCAGGAAATTCTACTGACTAAGGCCAAGCTCCTGTCAGTCTCTATTTAACACAATTAGAAACTTGTCTCCGTGGTTATTTTAGACAAGAAGATTTTCCCTGTGCCCATGTGTTTTAGTTTTCATAAATATATCTACTTATGACTGCAGCCTGTCGCTGTGTAATTCATGTGGCAAGGTTTTACACAATTTCACACTACCAACATATCTTTTTAATATTCAATTGTTTTCAACTGTTGACTTTGATAAATCACTCCCTCCCCCACCCCCTCCATTTTTCACTTTGAACAGGTTCTTGCCTCTTTTCTTTTATAGATTTACAAATAGAATAAGGGATAAATCCATGTACATTTTTCAACGGAAGAAAAGACTTATTGATGAATTCATAGTTCTGTTTTCAAAGCTGTTTTATTAAAGATTTTATTTAGCAAAGGTGTTTGAGAAATCATTTTTATGTCGACAATTTAAAAATTTAAATTCTGATAAGCATCGCTGCATGTTGGTCACAATCACACTACTATATTAACAGATTGAAAAGCTAAAGATAGCCATCCAAGAGAAAGACCTTTCTCTGAGTCAAAAGGAAACCCTAATGAAGTCGGAGCTGGCAGACAAAAAAGAAGAAATATCACAGCTATGTGGAGAAATAACTGTTTTACAGGAAAGATTGGCCCAAGCAAATAACCAGGTAGGGGAAAACGGTCTACAGAATTTTTACACAAAATAATACGCTAAATTATGCTAGGGAATATTTGGTTATTATATTAAAACTTCATCAAGGCTGTGAGAAAAACAATTCACATGTTGAATTTTGTCAATTGACTCCTCCTTATCATTGTGACACAGTCAGGATACCAAGTCTAATGTACAGTAACCATTACAGTAAGGATGGTGGGATAAATCTGATGTGAAGCGATCTTCCAAAACTTTATTCAAGTCTTGTAAATGTGAGCCTCCAACATTCTATACACATGATGTTTTGTACACTATATTGCAGGTCTTGTCTAGAGAAGATCGAATTTCTAGATTACAAGAAGATATGACTACTCTACAATCAACCATTGCCAGGCGGGAAAATCTGCTGAAGAAATTGGAACATGATTTATGTGGGTCAGAGGACGAACGGAAGAGAGTTTTTGATGACGTAGGTTTGATTATTTCATCAGTGGGCTGTTTATTGGTAGTTATTCCAGTCCTCAATATTATATATGTCCCTGATACTAAGGGAATTATTGATTTGTTATTGGTTTAAATCCATACAAGACATATTTTTTTTTAAAAGCTAAATTTATTAGGGTTCTCAGAGGAAACCGCAGCTCCCAGTTGACCAATTCCAGTTTAACCAGATTCTGACCTGGCAGTAACAGGGGTGGGGGTACCATGTGGCTATGGCAGGAAAATCAGAAAGTAACCCTTCGTGGAACATGCTTATTCTTACAAACATTTGTTACACATCTGAACTGTTATCCCAAATTTATGTCATATCATTGCATCTGTTTCCACAACCAAATCTTTACCTTCTTTCCTACAAGAGTTACAAGACCCCAAAGCATAACCAACCCCAAAATAATATTGCAATATATTTTTTTTATAAAGATTTCAAATTAAAAGTTGATGTTTAAATATTCAGTAATATACATGTTTTTCAGTAAAACACTTGTTGGCTAACAGTCACTGCTCAACTTCATGATTATTTTAGCTTTTTGAACTTGTCTAAGGAAAATTTGGAAAAAAATATGTTCATAACACAAAGAAAACTCGAAGATAATGTGTTAAAGCAGAAATTGGGTTTTGAATAAAAGTAAAGCTTATTTAAATCATATTCTTTAGACAAAGATTGCAACTATTGAGAGACATATTTATTAGCAGTAGTCAAGAAAAGATGTAGGATTTGTTGATTTAAAGTTATGAAGTGTTTTTAAGCTGGCATATATATATATATATATATATGGGCAGCAAACTGATGTTGGCAATATAGACGAATACATTTAATTGATTCCCAAGGATTCAATACATCCCTTGAGTGGTGTAAAACAATAATCAATCAATACACTCCAGCTTGATTGTTACTATTGAAAGATCTCCAGTCTGAGAGATTTCCCAAACCAAGGGAAGATAACTGAAGGCTGACAGTCACTGTGACTGTCCCAGAACCTGGAGAGTTACATGCACAACACTGAACAGTCCTGTTGATATTGTTCTTTAAGACATGTTTATGCATTTAGTGGATTACTTTATTAACTCTGGATCTATGGATTAATAACCTTCCAAGTGCATCTAAACCCTAAAGTGCTGATGTTCAATATTTCACCATGTTGTGAATTTTTTTTCTGAAACTCCATGCCAGAGTTATAAAACTTATGGAGATGTTGTTGTTGTTGTTGTTGACATGGAAGATATCAACACTTAGAAACTTATTTTAAACTGTTAATTGCCAAGAAAGAGTTGTTCAACCACTGGATATATTCATTATAGTACACACTGGGTTGTAAACCATAATGATTAGCTAACATTTATTGATGAAATAAACCAGTCTGTCATTGTTGGTTGGTGTTAGGGTAAAATTGGTTCAAAATGTCTATGAACCTACTTGAGAAGTTCATGAACTCTGGCCCTGGTACTCCTCTTTTAAAGAAGAATAATCCACGTAGATATTCTATCTTTGAACCCGGATCACTCAGCCAATTTGCTGCCCATAGCTCTAAAATTTGTACTACAACAACAACACCAGTGACTCCAAAAATGTCCAGTGTAAGTTTTCTTCTTGAGTCATCTACATTGTTCTCTTATTTTGACATAGCTGGACAAAATATCAATTTTAGTCAGTTAGTGTTTGTTCTTGAATGGATGATGCATATATTTAGAATTTTTAACAACATTTTGATCTTTCACTGTGGCAACATATAATTGGTGTTGAGACACATCCCTTAACATTGTAATGGGATATTGAGTTTAGGATTAGCTTGTTTGTTGGTAATCTATCGTTCTGTGATTAAAGCATTTCTCACAGACTGGTTTAAACCAAGATCTTCTCTTCCAGATTTAACAGGAACAACCTGAAGTGTTTAATTTGACACAGTACTACCTGAAACGACTGCTACGATTGATTTAACATTTAACATTTTTGTCTTAAGCTCATTTACTTGAAAACATTTGCACATGTATCATATTAAATGAGTCTTGGTTACAAACTGATATTTTTATTTTAACAGTTATCTCGTCGGGAGATCACTCTTCAACAAATGGAGTCTGATTTGTCAGCTGCCAAACAGATGTATCGAGATTCTGTGGAAGAAAATGGGCGCCTTGAGGCGAGGATCCAAGCGTTTGTTGTTAGTGCTCAGAGCGAACAGGATTGTCTCAGTGTTGAGGTATTCTATTTCAAAGAGGCCAAAATTGAACGTGTTTCTCTATTCTTTGCTTTTAATTTTTCACAGTTAAAAAAAATTCAACTTTATATCATTTCCGCTAAAGAAAGCACAGTAATTACATTATTATTAGCTCTGTCATTTTACTTCCTTATAGGTGCAAACTGGCCTGCAATCTTCTCAATTTCCATTTATATATCGTGTATCCTCTTTGCAAATGCTTAGTCTGGTATTATGAAATAAAGTTTAACAATAAGAGGAATATCAGTGAAGGATCAATGTCTAAAATGTAAATCGTGAAAAACACTTTGACTAGCTTACGATTAACAAAACTTCCTTTTTGCTAACTCTTATCTGTTAATTCCACTCAGGTAAAAAGAAGAGAAGAAACAATCCAAAGATTGAAATTGGAACAAATGAGTCTGTTGGAGGACAACAGCCAACTGGAAGAAAAAGTCAGTATTTTTAAAGTAGTTGTAGAACTTGGCAACAAATAACCTTTGTATTTTCATAAGCTGTTTATGAACAGTGTTTATTTTAAATCTTTCATTTGTGCTGATTGTACTCTTCATTAAACAGTTGGAATTATACTGTTATGTAGTTGATTATACTCTAGTTTCATTCTGCTGATTCATTCTGCTCCCTTCCTGGGCCACAAGGGAGACTAGACCTTTGGCTAATTGTGCTACCCAGAATAAATAAAGATTTTATTACTATTATTTTAGATATCTCAGTTGAAGAGAGATGTGGAGGATTTCAGGTCACAGTCCCGTCTTTCACAGTCAGATGTAAGTAAAACTTAACGGTTATTGTTTCAAAATAACATTTTGCTATGTGTTCTCCTAACTTTCTTATGAAAGATATGCCTATCAAACTTATGGTTTAGTGTGTTAATTATGTCAGTGAGTAAATGTTGGACTCCAAATAATCCCATCAGTTTTTCTCCAATATGGTAGAGGTTTGGACCCATTCGGTCATAAAAAGTTGAAGTAGTTCTCTTACTTCAGGAATAGTTAGCCATAAGTGGTCAGGGGTTTCTCCCCAGCAAGTTGTTGGGGCCTCCATGGCTCAGTATGTAGAGCGTTGGAAGCTGAATCCGAACAGCCTTCCACCAATGTGGTGCCCCGAAAAATGGAAAAAAATTTGACTGTGTTTTCACTCGAACGACCTATATGGGATGGTTGCCAGTTACCACCAGAAGGTCGTGGGTTTCCTCCGGGTATAGAGCTCGGTTTCCTCACACAATAAAATTGGCAAGGGCAACATATATGTAAAATGATCTTGAGCGCGCCGTAAAAAACATAAAAAATCAATCAGTCAACCCAGCAAAGTGTCAAGTTTTGTCCCCAAATAAACTTTGCTACTCAAGGAAATAATTTAGTGTATAACACAACTATCAATCATTTATTAGTTCTAGGCTTTATTTGTATCTGACCATTTCATTGTTACTTTAATAGCTGGATCTAAGGAAAACAACCAATCAGGACCTAGAAAAACAGCTGGAGGAATCAAGGGCACGTAACTCCGCTCACTTGAATGAGATCAGTCGTTTGGAGGACAGTATGAGAGTGTTGAATATTGAACTCACAACATCCAATTCACAAAATGACAGTCTTCAAAACAATGTGAGAACAATGCATTTTGTTTTTAAATGTTTTATATTATACCATAACTGACAAATAACATGTTATGGTAGTATGACATTGGATTATGCTTTGTATTCTTTTTTTTTTTTTTTTTTCTTATAGAGGTGTGGATGGGGGCGGGCGGGTTTTTTAATGTTAATGTGTTCAATCTTGTCTTATAAAGAGGTCTCATATCTAAATTTTGAATGAAACAAAAAATAATTGACATAACTCAAACATTTGTTTTCTTCATCCCGTTTTAGCTTGTGAATAAAGAGGAAGTTATTGTTCAGTTGAAGGCTGATGTAGATTACCTACAAAAACAACACAAAGATGCACTCAATAAGGTGAGGCATTAATTATTTGTTTTTATTACAGTGTCCTCACCCAAAAGCCACTTACTCTGACACATGCTTCCCATCAATGGAATGCAGATTCAATCCCCAGATCTGACTGACTTTTCACTCTATCTACTTAGTGGAAAGGTCGCCAGGTTCAACTTGAAGCTCAGTTTCTGTAATGGCTCAAAGCTGTTTTTCCTCTCCCGCTTTACTAGGCAATGTTGTGTGTGAAGTATGCTATAACTTGTTCCCAATCCTTTCGACTGTCTTCTGTCAATAAAAAAAGTTCAATTCAATTCAAGTAATCTTGGATGTTGCATTAATCATCAATCAATCAATCTTCACTCATCAATCCTTATTATACAGTTTTACAGTCAAATAAGCTTGAGTGTCACCACAACATCAATCTTCTGAATATGAAATTAATACTATGTCACATGTGGAGCATCCTCGGATACCCAGGGTTAAATTCTCAACAAGCTCACCTTTTACCCCTGGGCCAACTGCGATTCAAAGCCTCGTTTTCTGGAAACGCCCATTTACTGTCGGACCAATCAAAAATTCTCTTTTAAACGTTGGAACTCTTCAGTTTTTGAGACACAATTATCGAATTGAAGTGTAAACCGGAAAGTCGTCCATCTTTGTTTTGAACACTGCCTGGATGCTTACATAACGCTGATTCTGATTGGTGAAATTTCCGCCCCAGTTTTGTGGCAGAACCAATCAAAATCTACATGCATATTGAATTAGAAACGATGGATTTGGTTCCACTTATCCCACGGGTAAAGTGAGCTTGAGCGTAAGTTTTAATCGTGGGTTCCGACGATGCATGTGGAGGGGTTGGCAGCTACCTGCTGAAGGTTTCCATCACAATTAAACCTGACAATGCTGCTGTATGATTGAAATAACCTCCAGTGGATAAATCTATGCCAGGAATGATGTATTGTTTACGTTTGTAGCTAACTCAGAAGGATGAGGAGCTGAATACAATAAGGTCAGAGGTCACCAACTCACAGGTTAAACATTCCGAGAAAAGCACAGAGGTGAATATTTCAAACCATCTATTTACTTTACCCCATTTCTAGCTATAGCTGAAGATCCGTACAACTTTGTCAATATATAGCAAAGATTTCAGAAAAAAATTTACTGACTAAAGCCAAACTTCTGTCTGTCTTCAACCTAATGAAGTATCACAGATTTGATTTATTACAACAACGTATGACTGGGTATAAAGGTCTAAATGACGTACCCTCTTTTAACACAACGAGAAAATTGTCGCCATGGTTATTTTCGGCAAAAAGATTATACCTGTGCCCATGTGTTTTAGAATCTATAAATATTTACAACACTCTATTTTTCTTAGATGAAATTTATTTGTTTAAAATATTGTTACTGACTCAGAAAACTGATCTGGGGTTTGGCATGAATACAGATGAATTGCCTTTGTAAGCTTACCAGCTACCTGTCTGTGGTACCAGCCCCGATAGCTCAGTCGGTAGAGCGTCCGCTTCAGGCCTGGGAGATCCGGGTTCAAGCCCGGGTCGAGTCAGACCAAAGACTTTAACAGTGGTAGCTGTTACTGCTTCGCTTGGCGCTCAGCAATAGGAGTTAGAGCAGCGACTGGTTGGCCCGGTGTCAGTATACTGTGACTGGGTGAGGAGGCTTGCTGGTTGTCTTCGGCAAGTCGTCTCGGTGAGACAGCACCTAAAAGAGCAGTGGAAATCCGCCCTGTCACAAGGAGACAACGTCTTCATATAACCGAAATACTGTTGAGCAGGACGTAAAACCCCAATCACTCACTCACTCACCTGTCTGTGGTAACTGGTACCCATTCTACATAAGGCTATTGCCCCGAAAACCCAGTCAGAAATATTTTTATTTATTTTGGTTGGACTGAGTGGGATTTGTTATGTTGTAGTTAGTAATGGTGGCTTTTTGAACCACTGACTGCACATTGAATCTGTTGAATGCATGAGGTTAATTAGTTTGTGTCATTTAGAAAGGGAGTATAACAGTATTCTCGTTATTTTGGGGATAACACTTTCTTGAAAAATGGCCGAAATTCTTCCAATTTTTTTAGAGGAGGCCCAAAAATAACGAGAATACTGTTGAATGTTGCAAGGTTGTGTGAGTTTAAGTATGGTACTCAAAACTATTAATTGAACAAACAATTTCACAAACTTGTCTGAATAACCTCTCTGACTCAAATGGTCATTTCTTATTAATGTTCATTGAATATTAATTGGCTTTTTCACACAAACACAAAAATCATTTTAGACCAATGTTTTGGTCATTCCTGTGTTTTTTTTAATTACTTACAATCCCTAATATTTGATTGAATTTTATCAAGACTCCCTTTTCGCTGTAGGTTGAAAGACAACTGGAGACAATCAAACGTTTACAGGATAGCCTGGCTCAGTGCCACTATGACCTGGATGAAAATAAGAGACGCTCAGAAGAAGATGTAAGCTGTTTTTTTTTAAATTCTTCTGGTTTTTGGTTGTGATTAAGTTACATAAATCACTGCATTTGTGGAATATGGGACTGTTCTATGTTAAAACAACTGAAAAGGTTTCATTAAAAGTAATGTTGAAACTCTGTATGACTGCAAATCCAAGGGATCTGGTGTATTAACCTCTCAGAATTCCCACTGAGAAAATTGGCATAATAAAGCCCAGGAAGCAATATTAAATAAGAATGACATGTAACTCATTTTTACTTGATATTTCTGTTTAATGAGTAAGACTATCTTCTGCAGATGATTAGATTGATAAGCAGAAATACCAATTGGAAATATTTTACATGTCCTTTGGTGTTACCCTATTGACTATCAATGGATGACTTTTCAATTCAAGTTAAGCTGATCTTATTAGGAATGATCTGAACAATGGAACATTGTGTCTTTATGTATCTCTGTTTTAGTTGCTCCGTAAGGAAGAGTGTGTAAAACAAATGCAGGAAGATCTATTGGAGTCTCAGTCCCAATATACAGCCTGTTACAATGAGGTGAGTGTTTAACCTGGCACTCTATCATCTCACCAAGAGTTACTTTGGATGCATTATCTGTGATCTGCTCTGTGTTACAAACAAATTTAAAAAGAAATTTGTAGTGAATTTTCACTATACTGCCTTGAAGGAAATAGTTGGTTGGCTCTGCCTTAACCTTGCATTGCCCACCAAATGAGTGAAATCTATAGACCCTTTCGGCTTAGAATGATGTTTTTATGACGTTCGAATTGTTTGGCATTGACGTCATTTCTCTGTTGTGATCGCTGTGACACGCCTCTTTTGCATTACGTCATAGAAGAAATGAACATGATTCTGACGTCAGATTGATCCAAAAACTCAGTTTAGCGTCATTTTGCCATACAACGAGGCTTTTGCACAAGCGTCAATCCTTAAGCTGAAAGGGTCTATTGAATGCTTATAAAGCACCTATCTCTCAATCTGGGTAATGAACCCTAGTCTGGTACATGGGATTACCTACCAATAGCCAATATATTTCATATATAGTTTACACTAGTAACTCTATCAAGCCTGTGAAACCTGTGGGCTTTTCCAGTTTCTACCCTACATAGTTGTTAATTTGAATATTTTAAAATAGAATTTAATTTTCAGAAAATTTTTCCTGATTGTATTTGTTGTAAAGTGTTATTTGCTATTTGTACAGCTGTTAAAACTAGAAGATGAAGTGGAACAAGTCAAAGCTGAGAATTCCTCCCTCAGTGAAACCTCACAGAGATATAATGTGGCTGCTAACCAACTACAGGACCAGTGTAGTCAACTGGAGCTGGAACTAACCATATGTCAGGAAAAACACAGAACCTGTCAACAAGAGGTAATCAATCGGCAGTTACTCTTATTGGTTTGGATTAACTTATGTTCTCCCAATGGCTGAAGGGTAGTTGGGTAGATTTACATAACTATTTCAGTGGCTGGGATTATAAAACTTGCTTGAGCACAACTCTGTAGGCGTTGTTTCTGTGCTTAACTCCAAACTCACAAATGGAATCATAAAACAGCTGAATACTAAATTCTGAGCAAGGTATCGACCTTGCATCAAGTTGGACTCAACGTAAAATAGCCCTTTAAACAAGTTTTGATATCGAAATTTAGTGTATGGTAATGTCTGAGTTAATTCAAGTGCTGGAAAAAGTAGAAGAGTGCAAATTCTCATCTTAATTCAAGAGAGAGCTTGTAAAACATTCAAGGATTAACTATTGGTCAATCATCTCCCTGGACTGAGATGTGTTGAAAGTTTAAATCTCATTCAGAACCTTTTGTTATTGAGGATTTAGCAACATGCATAGTCCTCTAACTCGGGTATTACCGTAGTTTCTTACTTTATTTCCACTAATTTTAGAAGTGATAAACCCATATTTTTTTTATTTTACCTCCCTTCCTAGAGAGCTCCTATAATTCATGCTCAACTAGGCTGAGATTGCATTGTTTGTATACCCAGTTGAGTACCTTCTCAGAATGTTTTATAATCTCAATCTCTGATCCAAACTCCTGGGAGTATGCTCAAGGAGAGTTAAACATGGAGCCTGGGTTGAGTATGGCACGTTTTTATAATCCTGGCCCGTAGTCTTGCGAGCAAATTATGATTTATCAGCTTTCCTCCTTGATCAATCCTTATATGGACAGTCTCAAATACAATGTAATGAATTGAATATATTAGATTTCTCTTTTGCAAAGTTAAATCTGGGATGAATATGAAAGGGCTATGAAACGCCTTTGTGTTATAGTAAGTCTACTAGCAGCCTGTTTGGCTCACTATTGTTTGTCCCAGACACCCCGTGACGGCATTCCGATCCGCCCCGAGAATAGCCGAAACCCGTGTTGTGTACTCCCGATTCATTCCAAATATATATTGGCTGGAGATAATTGATTGAAGTGTCAAAATATTCAAAATGGCAATTGTTTTCTGTTGCTAGCTTACAAATAGGCATGCACAGTCCACGAGATCGGTAAGTTTCGGAATGAATCAGAATACATGACACGGGTTTCGACTATTCTCGGGGCGGATCGGAATGCCGTCACGGGGTGTCTGGGACAAACAATAGCTAGCCGAACAGGCTGCTAGTAGACTGACTATAACACAAAGGCGTTCCATAGCCCTTTCATATTCATCCCAGGTTCAACGAGTTTCAGGAGACTTTAGTAAATATCCAATTGCTAAATATAATTTTCATAGAGCTTTCTTTCAGTTAACTTGTACCGTTCACTGGTTATCTCATATATAACTTGCAGGTGGCAAACAAGGACCAAATCATTCTCCGCCTACAGACTGAATTGGACACATCCCAACAGAAATTCACTGGCTCAATGGAAGAGGTATGGTCACTTATTCAAATAGTTGAGTGTATTAAACCCCGGTATTATTTATTGGAAAAGGCCAACATTTACATTCTGATATTAGATCGGTGTTACAATTTACATGTACCTTCTTGACTTTTCTACAAGCAATTTACCGATTGCTTGATGACGTCACTTGGAATTTACGCGCAAATTCCATTTCGGGGGATTGAGGGATGCAATTTAAAAAAATGGCAGAAAAAATAATATTGTTTCGAAGACGTAATAGGCCTAAAGCTACCAGAAACGTGTGTGGATAAAAACAGGTTATGTTATCAATGTTTTCTAAAGAAGTTACATCTTGCTCAGTACCAATATACAAAAGGTACATTTTACCCAGAAAGCTTTGCATATATCTATGTGACATCATCAGGCTTGGCGGCAATTGAACTTTTTTATTGCTTGATCTTTTATATGGTCAAGTGTATGCACTGGGAACTGTCAAAATTTGTATACATTTTAAATTGTGATTTATTGATGTCCATGTATTCATTCAGATTTTATCTAATTGATTTATTCTTTTCCTGATATTTGTATTTCTAGCTGGGCATTCGAGAAGAGGAGACAGGTCGTTTAAATGAAAAGATTCGTGAACTTCAAAGTGAAATTCGTTCAGTTAATGATCAGTTAGATTGTAGTGAGGAGAAGGTGGGTGTCGGTGTCCTCACCTCCGCTCAATTAACTAACTAACGCTTTCTTTCATCTCCTTTCTTTCTGTTTGACTTTACTGTTTAGTTCACTTTTTGTTTACTGTTGTACAAAGCTCAGGGAAAGTAAATTATTTGAGTCTTAACATATTTTGGTAATAATTAAATTATCCTATATAATCCCACAGAGAAATTTAATATATTTTGGATATTATCATAAATCCTATCTCCTATTTTAATATTTCATACATATTAGTTTTTGTTTTGTTTGTTTTTTTTTTTAATTTTTTATCAAATTGGAATCTAAACTGCTTTATAATACATTTCCTGATGGAACTGAACTCTACAATTAGAGCTGTATATATATAAATATGTATATATATTGAGCAACATCTCATGCATCGTTAATCCATTTAGTATATAAAAAATATTTTCGAAATATATCATATCTTTGTACTTTTGTTGTTTATATTAATAAATTATTTATTTTACTAACATTTTTGCTGCTTTTCTCTGTTACTTTACAAGTTCTACTTATTGTACCTTCTGATAGTATTGCTATACTCTTACTAACACATTGCAATTCTTACTTGTGTGAAAGTTTGATAATTGGAATGGCTAGGGTTTGTTTTTGTTGTTCGGATTTATTTTCATCAATTCCATAGTTTTCTTTGCATTGTTTCCCAACTTTGAGCTGGTTGATATAGCATTTAATACCAAGTGCCTTCAAAGAACATTGTAAATATCCCTTTGGCCTGTTGCGGTTTCTTGTCTTTTTTTCTGACATTCTTCTCCTGGGCATGTTTTTATTTCTATGCAAACTGTCTTAAGCTAGGGGTGATTGGCATGTGACATACTGACCTGCCATAGTGCATTTTGGAGGGAATGTTTACATCTTTTAAATCTATCCTGTCTATCACCTCATCTTCTCCACACTAGCAATCATTCTTTCCTTGAGGAGATAAACAAGAGTCATTCTGCTCCTCTTAAGCAGGAGAGTGTTATCAGGAAAGATAACTCCTGCCTCAATGCTCAGTTCTAACCACTGACCAGTTCCAATCTACATGAATAAAATAACTAAAATTTGTGTCTTCAAATGATAGGTTAGTATATCATCTTTATGTAATTCTCACTTATTTTTCACTCAATTTTCCATTTTATCTATCACCATAAAAAAATCCATACTTATTTTAGCCTCTTGATTTTGTGGGTCATTGGAAAGCAGCCTTCCACCAATGGGTCATGGACTTGAATCCCATTCAGTCCAAAAAATGGGAAAATTTTCTGACTGGGTTTTCACTTGAACAACCTATGTGGGATGATTGCCAGTTACCACCGGAAGGTCGTGGGTTTCCTCCGGTTTCCTCCCACAATAAAACTGGCAACGCAGCCATATAAGTTAAATAATCTTGAGTGCGGCGTAAAACACCAAACAATCAATCAATCAATCATTGGAAAGCTCCCATGGAAAAAGTATTTACTCTCACTTGATTGTCAGATTTTTTCTTTCAGTGTTTGTGTTTTTTTTTGTTTGGATTATATAATTTGAAGCGCGAATAAATGTGTAAAAATGAACACACCAATGCTGCGGATGTTATGGTCTAAACTGTTGTAAAAATAAATTAGAAAAGTAATAATACCTAAAATATTTAAGATACCCCTATATTGCTTTTTTTTTTCAATTGTCCAATTTAACTCTGTACTAGTTGAATTCAATATTAATGTCAATAGAAACTAAAATAATATTTGGCCAAGGGCTGCTGTACATGTACAAACGTTTTTCTCCTCAAGAAAACAATGACCTTTGTTTATAGGTATTTCCATCAGTTGAATTTCTAAAGGAAATTATCATAAACAGTTCACAAATCCACAGTCTTATTGTACACATTTCTTATTTGACATATAGGCCCAGAGTAATACTTGGAGTCACACTTTACGATTAACAGAAAATGTAAACAATTTACAATTATTTCTTTTCAATTGTTGCCTTTTTTTGTCTTTGTTTATTAAGTGTATTTGTTTTCCTGTTGTATTTTAACTTTACCAATTTCTTTTTCTATTTATGATTCGTGAGATAATTACGTTTTCTGCTTTCTTTATTTTGAAGACAAAGCGTTTGAAACATTTTCACAATTGTTTGTTTCCACAATGGATGGTCAACTATGATGAACTTTGTTGATAATAATTTGTGAAACACACCTCTTAAACTGTGAGAATTTGTAATCTGTCTTTAATCTGTCTTTAAATGACTAACTGAACTACCTTTTAGTTTTTTTGTGATGGGGAGGAAATTTCTTACTCAGGAGCCTGTTTCACAAAGCGGCGTAGATGTATTTTTTGGTAACTTTCTTACTAACGTATCTCTACAGTTTCGGTTGCTATGGCAGTTACGTGAAAACTTACGCTACGCCACTTTGTGAAACAGGCCTCTGGTCTTGAGAGTCCGGTTTAGATAGCTACATGTATGTGCAATTGATAAAATTCTAGTTTATGCTGAAATCTGTAAGAGATGGCACAATTAGAGTAATATATGACTGTGTGGTTTAGAAACGCATTCTCAGAATACTCCCATAAATTAATACGTTTATTTTCATCCCACAGATAAACCGAGATGGTAAAACAATCCAACAGTTACAGCATGATTTAGAAATCGCTCACCAAGAGGTATTTATCCCTAAAATCACATGTGTCCTTGATGGCCTTCATCGTCAGAAGCTGTTTCTCGATACATTTCCGCTGGTCGTAACTTTACGCCTGTTCATAACGTAATGTTGAAGGTATATGTTACCATCACAGTTACGCCTTGCATTGGACTTTCGACGGGCGTAAATGTTTTGAGAAACAGCCCCCTGGTCTAATATGAATCCACACCTGTCAGCAGAAAATCGGCTATCATCCTTGATGCAAAGCTAATAAAATTATACGCTATGGTTCACAGCAACCACTGTCTTACCATACGTCTGAACCTTCTTTCTCAGTTATAGTTAGATCTAATGAAATTTGTTCACTCTATTTCATAGGGCTTGTAAACTGGGAATTGGAGAAAACAAAAAGAGGTTATTCTCCAGCACTCCAATAGTTTCCCTGTACTCCCTCATTCCGTCTTAACAGGGCTGTCATATTAGTGCTTCAGTTAGTGAAGCACAGCCTGGTTAAATATCCACAACCAGCATGTGTTACTTTCAGTATTTAGTTTGCTATATAACCAAGCTGACTCACTTCATCAGAGTCTTGTTGGTATAACTTTATTATACTTTCAGGTCAAGAACCATGTCAAGTGTGTAGAGCAAATGAAAACGGATATGCAAAAGATGAAATCCACACATAGTGAGGAAGTAGAACGTTATGTACAAGACGTAGAAAACCTACGTGAAGAACTGGATACCACTCGTGCCAATCTAGATGAATTGAATGATTTAAACACGGACCTCCGTGGTAATGTAGAGAGCACTAGCGAGGAAGTTGACAGGCTGAGACAGTGTCAGAGTGAAACAACCATGGAGGTAGAGTATTAAAATCAAACAAATAGAACTACGGAAACTGATGCCACCCTATAACAGTAGCTTATTTTTAAAAATTGTTAAGATGTCATTGAATGCTCTTTGTAAGACATTCTACGCAATGAATTTGATTGATATTCTGCCCCAATTAATCCTTAAATGAAGGGGCCTTGGTATACTCCTATACACAGCTGGCATTTTCTCTGCGTTCAACACATCAGCTGCGTCTCTGTTTAACACAGGGTGCCTTGGTGGTCCAGTGGGTTAGAGTGATCGTTCCTCAGTCTTACACAGACCTTCCATCTATGCGGCGCGGGTTCAAATCACACTCAGGCCAACTAAAAACTAAAAAGTTGATTTTTTACTCGGACAAAGGTCTAAACTTGGCAACGTCGCCATATAAGTGCAATAATTTTGAGTGTGGCGTAAAACATCAATCAATCTTTTTACCACTTTCTGACGCTGACCAATTAAGAGATTAACCAATTATAGTCGAGAATTTGGTAAGGGTATGAATTCTTTGGGTAGAAAGCGGAAATCTTGACTTTTTCGATTATGGAAAAATTATCTCCATTGGTGGTCTCTCTACTAAAAGGAAAAAAAAATTCTCTCAAGAATTTTCGCCGGAAATGTTACCTTGAATGAATGGAAATTCGGCTGAAAACTGTGAAACAAGCAAGTGAAATGCAGTATTTCTTTAGATCCTACAAATAAAACTGCTAAAATATTTGATCATTAGAAGTTCACTTATTGAAATAGAAGGTATTGACCAGCATCAGAAAGTGATTAGTAGAGAAGTGACAGGTGGGTTGAAAGAAGGGAAAATGAATATTGCTTATAGGAGCATAGGGTGGCTCTGTGGATAAAGTATTCCCGTCAACTGATACGTCCCATGCAAAAGGTGCTAGCTCAAATCCCAGTGCAATTTTTGCCAGATACTTGGGTCCTGTTTCACAAAGCGGTGTAAATGCATTTTTTGCGTAACTTTCATACTAACGTATCTCTACAGTATAGGTTGCTTTGGCAGTTACGTGAAAACTTATGCTACGCCGCTTTGTGAAACAGGGTCCAGTTAAAGGTGGGCAGTCTATTCCAAATATCACCTCACTATATACACTCCCCAACCTGGCGTAAAAGTGAAAAAATCTTAAATGTGGCATGAAATATCAATGAATTTAATGCCACCATGATTTTTGTATTTTCAGATTGACAAGCAAACTGAACATACGAAGAAACTCGAGATGCAGGTGTCTGAATCTAAACAAGCCATCATTGTATTAGAAGATCAACTGTCCCAAACACGAGAAGACAACGAGAAACTGGATATGAGTCTGAACAATTACAAACAGAAGTATAATCAAAGTCTGAATCAAATTGGTCACTTGGAAGGAAGTGTACGCAATCTCCAGGAAAAACTCACCGATACTCGAGATAGGGTATGTAACATGTCTAGTGTTTGTGTAGTTAGTGGGAGAAATCCAGTTTGAGAAAAATCAGAGAAAACAACTAAATGATTTCTGTATACTCGTTATTTTGGGATTACACTTTCTTGAAAATACGGTAGAAATTCTTCTACTAAATGTCCGCTGTAGTATCTACCAGTCAACTACCTCCTTTTTAGAGGAGGCCGGTTGGCTGAATGGATAAGGCAGCCGGCATTTAGTGCTGGCGAAAGGTGCCATACTCTGGGACCCGGGTTCGATTCCCGTTTCGGGCTCACCCAAAAACTAATTAATTAAACTAAATGATTTCTGTCTGAGAGGCCCTATACTTTATCATCATTGCAAGACTTCATTTAAACATTGATTGAGTTGTTACGCTGCACTCAAGATTATTTTACTTGTTTTACTTGTAACACAGCATTTGCAGGTTTAGTAAAAGAGTACCTGGTTCGTTTAAAGAAAGTTTCTGCTTGAAATGCGCTGCATTGTCTTCAGTGAGACTTCAGTTACACAGATTTTAACACCGTGCTTTAACTGGGCTTTATTATGAACATGTTGGTCTATTGTTCATGTCAGGCAAAATAATTTTTTTTTGCGGGCACCATCTTCAGATTCTGTCAGACATATTTCTGTTAGGGAGGGTCATAACGTTATTGATTAGGTGGTTAAATCCAGGGACCTGGGACATTTTTCACAAAGCGACGTAGCGTAAATTTTTTTACGTAAATGCCTTAGCAACCCATACTGTAGAGATACGTTCGTATGAAAGTTACGCAAAAAATACATCTACGCCGCTTTGTGAAACAGGCTCCAGTTCCCCTAGCTGGTGAGTGCGATGTTAATGAATAATGGCTGCTTTTTTACAGGAGCTGGAGAAAGATCAGGCTGTTGAAAGACTGAAGGAAGATACAGATACATTGGATACCATGTTAAAGGAGACCAAAGCAGAAGTGAGCAAATGTGAAGATGTTATAGAGGAACTGACTAAAGAACTGAATGCCACAAACCAGGAGTTGAATCAAGCACAAGGGCGTCTGAAGGATGCAGAACTTAACATTCAGAACCTCAGACACTCACTGGAAGAAAAAGAAGTAGAGGTACTGTATCAACAGATTCCATAGATAAGTGACATTATCAATTCAATTCAATTCAATTCAATTTTATTGTACTTGGCACTTTAACAAAGCAGAGTACAAACAACAAAAAGTGTAACAATCATAACTTAGAAATATTTACAAAGTCAATGGTAACTAAAGTACCACCCCCCCCCCCCCCCCCCCCCCCAAACCAAATAAATATTAGAAATAATAGTAGAGATCTTTATTTGCGACTTCGTAATTCTGACGTCCAGATTGAACCAACCCCATGTATGTTTCTTATGTCTTGAATTAAAGGCAGCGTTTGATTGAGAAATAATTGAAACATGTTTAGACATGATAATACCTATTATCTTTTAAAGGATGTTGGGTCCTGTTAGTTCCCTGTATGTGGGTGCTGATAACGTATGTTGAGTGATGTCGTGTAATTAACATTGTGTTACATAACTTCAGAACTGAGGGTTACATATCACATATGCTTTGAGGCGAGGTACTTGTAAATCTTTTGCAGTGTTGCCATACTTACATGTGGTTTAAATGGTATTTACTTGCAGGCCAAGGAGAATGAACAGAGAGCAAGGAAGATAGAGGAGGATTATGTTTGTTATCAAGGGGAGCATACTCATACTGACCAGGAGGTAATCCATTCACTTTACTTACGTAACACACATTATGACCCTTCAACATTGTAACAAAACTGAGCCGTGTACAACCTGGTCACGTGGGCAAGTACTTCTGCTGCAATGTAAAATCGTGATAACTGCTAATAAATGTGCAACTGTATAGGCTTAAAAAAAAAAAAATGTATCCATATCTTTATAGAAAGTTTTGGCATCGTTTTTTTTAAGATTCTTTTTGTAGTTATTGCCTCAGTCAGCAGAGTGATTGTCTCTCTGTCCAATACAGGCCTTCCATTGATGTGTCACTGGTTCCATTCCACTCAGTCTAAAGAAATATTCAAAAGGAGTTTTTCACTTGATCGGCCGAAGGCTTTGGGTTTCCTCCCTCACTAAACTTCGCAACGATGTCATAATAAATCTCATTTTATAACTTCTATTAAAATTTGACGGTTATTGTGTTCACTTATTCAGGTATCAATTATGTATATAACTCATATCCCTTGCTCTAGAACAACAAGCAATGTTTTTTAATAATAGTTAATGTATACCTAGTAGATAAACATAACTCTCACATGATGGTGTACAGGAAACTTTATCTTTCTTTTGAAGTTTATGGAAAAAGAAGATCGAATCCAGCAACTTGACTATGAGTTGGAAGATGCTAAAAGCTCTGCCCAGTCTAAAGCTCGACAAATTGGTGAACTCAATGAGAGAATGAAGGATTTGAGAGATGAATTAGCAGCCAATATTGAAAAGAAGGATTCTGCCACTTCTGAGGTAATTTGTAAACCTATAACTGGCAACGCCGCCATATAAGTGAAATAATCTTGAGCGTGGCGTAAAACATCAAACAATCAATCAATCTCAATGATGCTAGAAATATGGAGAGAAGTGGATTGTATACAAAATAAACTCAGGCCTCTATGGCTCAGACGGCATAACAAAACTCTCTCAGTCTGACACAGACCTTCCAGCAATTGGATGCAGGCTCAAATTTTTCTGCCAGGGGGTCTCGGGGACTCAGTCAGCAGAGTGATAGTCTGACACAAGCCTTCCATCAATGCAACATGGGCTCGAATCCTACTCAGAACAAATACAAAATTGTTAATTTAAATCCATTATTCATCAATGAAAGTTCTTTCTTATTTAGGTATGTCGTTTAGAGGACAATTTACAACAGTTACAGCTGAACTTGGCCTCAGCTCATCAGAGACACAAATCTGAGGTGGCGAAACTAGAAGAGCAAGTCATTAACACTGAGGGCCAAGTGGCAGAGGTCAGTCAACGGTGTAACTCTCTAGAACAGGAGGTAAAACTCAAACAGGAAACCATTGATAAAGGAGATGAGGATATTCACACACTCCGACAGAATATCGCCGCCAAAGTGGATGAGATTGAACGTCTGGAAAAGACTATAAGAGATCTAAATATTGATGTAGCCAATCAGAAAAAGTTACTGAAGCAAACTGAAAACACGGTGAGAATGCTATTCATTTATCCAGATATATAAGTTGAATATTACAGATACTTCAAAGTTTTGAACGGGTGGCCTCGCTGGCCCAGTCGTTTAGAGTGATCGTCCCTCAGTCTCATCCCACAGGTCTCACATTGATGCGGTGCTGGCTTGAATCCCACTCAGACGAAATAAAAATGTGAAAATTTCACTCAATCGCCATATGTGGGGAAGTTGCCTGGTACTTGCCGAAGGTCGAGGTTTCCTCTAAAAATTGAGCCCGGTTTCCTTCCCCAGTACACCGCCATATAAGGGAAATAATCTTGAGTGCGGAATAAAACATCAATCTATCAATCAATGTTTGAAGAAGTATTAGATATGGTGTCCTGTCTCCTGTCCATTACCATCTGTTTTCAATACATATCAGGTTTTGGAACTGGAGAATGATGTGAGCGTTGCCAAGGCTGAACTATCGGAGGTGAAGTCACAGTACAAGGATTGTGCTCAAGAGGTAGGGATAACACATTATGTTAAAAGAAATGAAATTTAGTCCTAATGACTTTCATTTTTGCGATGTGAGTGCTAGTCAATTTTGGACAACTTCGTCTTTTCTCACATAACTTGTCTGTTTGTCATTATAGTTCAGCCATGTATCCATTTTTCCTGTCTCTCTTTTTAATAGTAGATTACCTATGGAGAAACATATACGATGGTCGATGGTAGGCCTACAGATACCAAAGTGCTTGGAAAAAGTTCTTAATATCTTTTGGATATGTCGCGGGTTTGAATTCCACTTTGGAAAATTTTCTGACTGGGTTTTCACTCGAACGACCTATGTGGGATGGTTGCCAGTTACCACCGGAAGGTTATGGGTTTCCTCCGGGTATAGAGCCCGCTTTCCTCCCACAATAAAACTGGCAACGACTCCATATAAGGGAAATAATCTTGAGGTCGGCGTAAAAAAACCAACAATCAATCAATCAACTTAATATCTTTTAGTGTTCTGACATTAGCTCAGCCAATCAATCACTCGACGAATAACGCTATCAATTTTTTTTGACAGTTATATTATCAATGTGATGTGTCTTGGTATCTTTTGATCGTAGATATTTGGATGAATTTTTTCAGTTGGCACATCATGAGGAGAAACTAATGTTGATAGAACAGTCCCTGCAGACAACACAGGAACAACTGAGCCAGAGAGTAACAGAAGTTGTCAGGTTAGAGCAGGTCACGAGGAAACAAAATACCGAGCTGAAGACGATGACCGAACGTAACCATAGCTATGAAGGGGAGATAAACGAACAGAAGAACCTGATAGAAAAGCTGCGTAAAGATCTGGTCTCCGCTAAAGAAGCCAATCATGAGGCTGTGCAGGAGGCTATGGCCTACAAACAACAAGTTCATAAATGTGCCGTGGAACTTGAAGGCCTTAAAGAACAAGAGAAAATGTTAACAGACCAGGTACATGGCAATAATAATGAAGTGGGGGGCCGATACACAATATTTATAATGTTTTTCGTAAATGATGACAAACTGCATTTGATATCCATTAATCAGCTGGTAAAACAAACATGACCTTTGTCCTATTTGTTACTGGAAGCTCTTAATTACATTACCGTATTTCTTCTAAAGATTCAGCCTCTTTTTGCCTCATAAGGATACGACCATCTGATAAGAAATATGCTAAATGTGACCAGACAAATTTGCTCATTACAGGTTATTTAAGGCAATATGGCTCGCTGTACAGTGTGTGCAAATGATTATCCTTAAACACAACTCCATGTCTCTGTTTTTGTCTGACTCAATGAAAAATTTAGGCCATTAGAATGGCTGAATAGAAGAAATACGGTACCATTCCATGCCACATAAGTGTATTAGAGAGTTAAACCAGGATACATCTAACATTCAATGTTACTTTAGTTGGATGTTTCATGTAAAAAGAATTACAACCTCTAATTATTACATTTGTTTTGGAGTTTTTTTTTGGAGTTAATAAATGGGATAGAACAAGTTCCTTGGAACTTTATTCCCGCCAATGTATACACCAAAGGAAACCATGTATTTAATGTTAATTTTTATGGTGAATAAATGAAATGAAATGATATAATTGTGTTTCAGGTTGAACAGCAGGATCAGTTGTTGACCCAGTTACAGTCAGAATTACGATCTGAGAGAACGAGACATCAAGATACTAACCGGAATCTCCACCAGGCCAAGAGATCTGTCTCTGACCTTACCGAGGATATGGATTCCTGTCAAAAACAGATCAAAGAAATAACTACCAGAGTAAATATTTCTCATTTCTTTACTTAGCTCGTAGGAGGCTTAATTGGCGGAGCAATGGTCTCTTATTCTCCAGCTATAGTTCACGGGGTTGAGTCCCACTCAGTCCAAATAAAAATTGATAAATTTCCTAGTTGGTTAATCATTTGATTGCCCTATGTGGAGGAGTGGGGGCCTCCGTGGCTCAGTAGGTAGAGCGTTGGACGCTCAATCCGAACAGCCTTCCACCAATGGGTCGCGGGTTCGAATCTCAGTCCAAAAAATTGGAAAATTTTCTGACTGGGTTTTCACTCGAACGACCTATGTGGGATGGTTGCCAGTTACCAACGGAAGGTCGTGGGTTTCCTCTGGGCATAGAGCCCGGTTTCCTCCCACAATAAAACTGGCAACGCCACCATATAAGTGAAATAATCTTGAGCGCGGCGTAAAACACCAAACAATCAATCAATCAATGTGGAGGAGTTGTCTGGTACTCGGCAGTTTCTGCGGCAAAGAGCCAAGTTTAATTCCCTACTAAATCTGGCAAATCAATCAATCAATTAATTACATGGCTCATTTATTAGTCGTCTCTGAACCCACTAAAAAGCTATATTTCATCCGAAGATTGGCAAGATGGGACAAAAAAAATTACATAACTGTTAATTAAATGTGTTTAGGGGATAAATTGAAAATATTTTATGAAAATCTCCAACTCTCATTTTTTTTAAGATAAAAGAAAGAGATGACTTAATTCAATCTCAACGTACGGATATAGACTCCCTTCAGCATGGTCAAAGGTCACTGAAGGAGGAGTTGGCCGAGAGAGACGGTCAGTTAAAGGTGGCCAAAATGAACCTGGAGTCTGCTCAGAAACAAACATTCCATCGAGGACAAGAGGTACTGGATTAAAACTTAAATACTAGTGATTACTAATTATGCAAGTTATTACGGAATACGGAAGTGTGACAATAACTTTTAGCCAGGCTCAATGAGTGTATATGTTGGTTCAGCTAGATACACTTGTGAACAACCCAGCTGCAGCCCTGAGAAACAAGCAGGGAATGTCACGTGTTGTGTGGTTTAATTTACGAAAATAGCTTGTTCAGTCAACTATTCAGGCCAATGACATGGCAATATGAAAATTCTTGATTAATAACATATATTACAATGCCTAGAAGAGGAGTTGGTTTTTATGACTTAAACAACTAACTATGTCTCTAAAGCTGTAGTATTTTTTTTATTTATCCAGTTATCCTTACAACAATGTTGTGTATAAAAGGCAGTGTCAAACACCTACTGTTTACTCATCTAACAAACCCTCCATAAAGGTGAAATTATCCTGAGTGCAGAGTATAACATTAATCAGTCAAACATCTAAGAAACTGATGAACTCCACTCTTAATAACACTGGCTCTCTTTGCTTCGAGCCTTGAATGGTGGTCAGGATTGACGTTCTAGGTCTCTTCCTCGTATAGTACCTGGTTTCCTCCTCCCATAAACCTGCTATCACTAGAATACAAGTTAACTTGTGTAGCATAGAACGCCAAACTAGCAATCAATTAAATATGATATGGTTGGCAGTTCCTTACTGTTTGGATTTCCGTCCTTGCATTTTGGCTTGCAGTGTAACCATATATGCAAAACAAGCAAGAATGGTATATGCACGTTGTGAAATCAATAATACAATTTCACTTAAGCTTATATTTGGGTTATAAAATTGTCAGTGATTGAACACGGTTGTTGCAACTTTCCAAATCTGTTTATTGTCTGATTATTTACTATTGCAGATATCTCGCTATGAAGACACATTGACACAGGTTCAGACTGAAGTGGAGAGGAGTCAGGAACAATATAGGAAATGTCATTCTGAGGTTAGGGGGATGTAGTTTGAAACCGATGAGTTTCATCACTGTGCCAAATTTTAACCTGCATATGATTTATATAAGCACTATTAGTAAGTCTGTAAACTCAAGAAGAGCATGTTTTCCTGCCAAATAATCTGAACAAAAAAGCTAGTACATTGAGCTCTGTATTCAAGACTCAGAAAACTGACTGACGCTCTTACCGTATTTCTTCTAAATATTCAGCCATTCAAATGGCCTAAATTTTCCATTGAGTCAGACAAAAATGGAGTTGTCTTTAAGGATAACCATTTTCCCACACTGCTCAGCGGGTCATATTGCCTTAAATTCCCTCTATTGGGCAAATTTGTCTGGCCTCATTTAGCAGATTTCTTTTCTAATGATCGAATCCTTATGAGGAAAAAAGTGGCTGAATCTTTAGAAGAAATACAGTATATATAGTATATTTGTCTGCTCTCTTTTTTTAGCTATTGGAAAGTGAACAGAAAGTGCATGATCTTAAAGTTCAGTTGACCACTCTGCAGGGTAATCATAAAGAGGCCATGGATCAGGTCACAGAAAGATCTAAACTGATTGCCGCTCTCAAAACGGAAATGGCTAAACTACAACAACAAAATCAGTCTATGGATGAAGAGGTGTGTGTTTGTTTATTGATAAAGTAAAATGTGTTTATTACAGTCTTAAAGAAAAGAAAATGAATCTATACACAGATGCATTTACTATCCTCATAATTCAAATGCTGGTTTGTGAATGTTACTTATGCTGTATACTGATGCAGAAAATTATCTGATTGGACATTCTTTTAAGGCGACCATTTAACTGAATGAGTATTTTTATTCCGTTTTTGTTATTTCTCTTTCTCTGAAATCAACAGCTCTCCGCCTATGAAGAGAAGATGAGGAAATTAAGACAAGAGTTTAAGAAATTACAGGAAATGAATCTGGCATCTGAAGAAGAGGTAACATTATAGACTTACTACTTAATTCTATTGGGGGCCTCGGTGGTCCAGTTGGTTAGAGTGATCGTCCATCAGTCCCACACAGACCTCGATGGTCCAGTGGGTTAGAGTGATCGTCCAGTCCCACACAGACCTCGATGGTCCAGTGGGTTAGAGTGATCGTCCATCAGTCCCACACAGACCTCGGTGGTCCAGTTGGTTAGAGTGATCGTCCATCAGTCCCACACAGACCTCGATGGTCCAGTGGGTTAGAGTGATCGTCCAGTCCCACACAGACCTCGATGGTCCAGTGGGTTAGAGTGATCGTCCATCAGTCCCACACAGACCTCGATGGTCCAGTGGGTTAGAGTGATCGTCCAGTCCCACACAGACCTCGATGGTCCAGTGGGTTAGAGTGATCGTCCATCAGTCCCACACAGACCTCGATGGTCCAGTGGGTTAGAGTGATCGTCCAGTCCCACACAGACCTTGATGGTCCAGTGGGTTAGAGTGATCGTCCAGTCCCACACAGACCTCGATGGTCCAGTGGGTTAGAGTGATCGTCCATCAGTCCCACACAGACCTCTATGGTCCAGTTGGTTAGAGTGATCGTCCAGTCCCACACAGACCTCTATGGTCCAGTTGGTTAGAGTGATCGTCCATCAGTCCCACACAGACCTCTATGGTCCAGTTGGTTAGAGTGATCGTCCAGTCCCACACAGACCTCTATGGTCCAGTTGGTTAGAGTGATCGTCCATCAGTCCCACACAGACCTCTATGGTCCAGTTGGTTAGAGTTATCGTCCATCAGTCCCACACAGACCTCGATGGTCCAGTGGGTTAGAGTGATCGTCCATCAGTCCCACACAGACCTCCCATCGATGCCGAGCGGAATCAAATCACACTCAGACCAAATAAATATTGAAAAGATTCTGAGTGAATTTTCCGCTTGGTCGCTGTATGCGGAAGTGTTGCCAGGTACTTCCCGAAGGTCTGCGGTTTCCTCCGGGCAATGAGCCAAGACTTTGTTTTGATTTGCAGTTTATTATTTGGGGCAGGGCCTCCGTGGCTCAGTAGGTAGAGCGTTGGACGCTCAATCTGAACAGCCTTCCACCAATGGGTCGCGGGTTCGATTCCCACTCAGTCCAAAACATTGGAAAATTTTCTGACTGGGTTTTCACTCGAACGACCTATGTGGGATGGTTGCCAGTTACCAACGGAAGGTCGTGGGTTTCCTCCGGGCATAGAGCCCGGTTTCCTCCCACAATAAAACTGGCAACGCCGCCATATAAGTGAAATAATCTTGAGCGCGGCGTAAAACACCAAACAATCAATCAATCAATTATTATTTGGGAAAGCATCCTGTTTTGGATTTTCACTCAGTCAATAGATTGATTGACTGATGTTTAGGCCATATTAGAGATTATTTAATTTATACGAAAGCGTTATCAAGTTAAGCAGGGTAGGAAAATGTGCTCTTTGCCCCGAGGAAACCTTTTGAATGTAGGACCCTTCCACATAGGGCCATTGAGTGAACGCTTGAAACAAACATACACTGTACTAACGACATCCATTATGAATGCATCTATGTCCTAGTTTATATATGCATATCTTTTTGTTATGATTATTACTTGCGGCAGTATGACTTGACTTTTGCTATCATTGTTGACCTATTAACGAGGAACATCAACAGATTGGATGGTTGTGGTTGGGAGGATGGTACCTTTTTGTCATGTTGAGTGATGTCAATCCATAATCAAACATTCAATATGTTTATATAATTAATGATATTATATAACTTAAAAACCTGATAAAACCTGGATAAGTTTGGGGTTACCTTTTGGGTAAAGTTACTGTGAGGATAGAGTTTTAGTGTAGTCTTATGTTTAGCATACCAGATTAAGTGTTGGGGCTACAGTGTAGTTTGATGGTGAGACTTTTTTCATCATAAAGTATACTTGTCAAATGTCAACTGATGTCCATTTCAACTTTACATTTCAACATTTGTGTTTTTCATTGACTATTGTCAACTACAGCACATTTCTACCAAATCAAATCTGAGCAAACGTTTTTCTGTTGTCTTACAGTTACAGAACTACGAGAATCGTTTTATGAGCCTTCAGTCAGAGCTAGCCTGTAGTCAGGAGAAACACCGTCAGTGTTTACAGGATGTGGCTATGAAGGAGGAAGAACTGGTAGTGTTGAAGGTAGAGATGGGGTCACTTCAGGAAAGATACAAAGCCAACCTGGATGAGGTAATCTTAATTTCTCATCTATTATTGAAGCCCTTTCTCAATGTGCGATTTGTCGTACCAACTTGTAGCATGATTCAAATGGCTGCATTTGATTGGTTAACAAATCTTATTGGTCAATATGATTTATCAACCAATCAAATGCATCCATTTTAATAGTATCCTACAAGTCGGTACGACAAATTGCACAGTGAGAAACGGGCTTTAAAATGATTTCAGATGTTCACTATTTCTCATAGGCTAGACCTTTAAGAATGTATTGGGGATAAAAGAAGAACAGCATCCTGTACATGCCTCTGTGACTCGCTCAAGTGATGGTCAGTCTCATACGGACACAAACTATCCATTGGTGGGCTGCAGGTTCAATCCCACTAGGTCCAAAGAAAAATTGGAAAAAAATGTCTTACCGGCTTTTGACTGGAACGACCTATGTGAGATGGTTGCCAGTTACCACCGGAAGGTTGTGGGTTTCCTCCGGGCATAGAGCCCGGTTTCCTCCCACAATAAAACTGGCAACGCCGCCATATAAGTGAAATAATCTTGAGCGCGGCGTAAAACGCCAAACAATCAATCAATCGAAGAAAAAATTGTTAGTATCTTGATCACCCTAGGTGGAATGGTTGCTAGGTACCTGCCAAAGATTGCAGGTTTCCTCCTGTCCATTAAACCTGACAGCACCAGCATATAAGTAAAATAAAATAATCTTAAATGCAGCCAGTGGGATTGTCCTGGACTTACATGTTTTTCTCTAATAAAAGGAGAATTTTGAATGGATCTCTGTTTCCTTTTCAATAAAACTCACATTGTGTGTTTAATGTAAACAGAGTGAGAAGTTCCGTAATGAGCTTGAGCTATTGAAGGAGAACTACAGAAGTGCTAACGAGGAGATAGAAGGTCTGAGACATGCTTTGGAGGACTCACGAGCCAATGGAGACAGGCTGCATAGAGAAAGTGAACTCGTTGTTCAAAATGTCAATACCTGGGTACAAGAACAAAAGTAGGCCCCTTTCACTTTAGTTTCATTTGACTGCTACATGTCCATTCTTGCAAAGATGTGTCTATTTAAAAGGATATTTATTTCAAATTATCCCTAAAGACTATTGTTTGTCCTTAACATCTGCTTGTTTGTTAAATCTCACAATTTTGGAAGATCTAAAAACATTTCAAAATCTAAATTGAGGATTTTTTCCCCTACTTTTGTATTGCTTTGTTTTCTTTGATGCATGCTTTCCATTGTTGGGTTTTGTATTCTATTTTTGAGTCTGTGTTTTGGTAATATTTAACCACCAATTGACCTCTGTGCCAGCGCCACATGTTTGACCTAAACTTCCCACAGTGTTGCTTTTGAGACTTTAGAAATATCATGAGGTCACAAAGCTTTTTTGCTGAGTATGTGTAACCTTTTTGAACGTTTAGACTTGACCTGTGGTCCTGACGGAGAGGTCACTTCATGTTATGTGTGTTCAGCCTAAGTTGACTTAAGTGTTTTAACTTTAATAATTGATGTAATGCATGGTGTTGTTTTGAATCAGTTCATTGCATGTTTTGTTTTTGTTTTTAATTTTTAACAGACAAGCCAATGAAAAACTAGGGACTAAGATCAGGTATTGTTTCATCTTTTTCCCCTTATATCCCATAATTTCCCTCTAGTGCTTGCCCTTTTCTTGGTGCTTTATAGTCTCAACTATATTTTAGGTCTTGCTATACCTCCAGAAAGGGAAATGTGACTTATGACACACTCCATACTTCATTAAAGTGGCATGAGCTGCCAAAATGTTGATATTTTGACGTAAAAACAGAATGTTGAAATTATCGGCTATTTTTCTCAAGACGTATAATTCAGAAGCTTTTTAGTGCTTCTAGTCTCTTGCATGAACGATAAAGTATTATTTTGAACTAACTTTAACTTAGAATGAATGAATGGTCGTCCCGGTTATTTAAATTTTGTTTACTTTTCGAACACTATTCTGGTTTGTATAGGCCACATACTGTATGGATTTTCCTCATTCCAACGCCAATCATTTAGTTTTTCAATGGCCTTCAAAGCCGCTTACTGTCGTGTCGATCATAAATTATGAAGAAAGTGTGAATTTTGGCAGCTCATGCCTCTTTAAGTTTGTCCTTAAATCAATATTATACGGATAAATTTAGAAATTGACAAATTGTGTTTCTAATAAGTTTACCTAATTGTGTACATGTATGATTTAAACAAGATCGTTTCATTACCTGGCTTATTAAAGCTATATGGTCTGGTTCTGATTTGCCATTTGTCCATACAAAGCTGTGAATTGTCATGTTAGACCAATAGGTGATTTGCCAATTACAGTAATACCTGAGTTAATTAGAGGACTCTGCATGTTGCTAAATCCTCAATAACAAAAGGTTCTGAATGAGATTTAAACTTTCAGCACATCTCAGTCCAGGGAGATGATTGACCAGCAGTTAACCCTTGAATGTTTTACAAGCTCTCTCTTGAATTAAGATGAGAATGTGCACTCTTCTACTTTTTTCCAGCACTTGAATTAACTCAGACATTACCGTACTTTCGAATTACGTAATTTAGCGACGTCACAATTGCGACCCTAAGTGGTAGACCGGACAAAGCATCCGTCTGTTTTTAACTCAACATTTTCAGCGTTTTTGTAAAATATTTTAGAAAAGAAACCCCTGATTGTGACAGTTTGTCTGAAATAATCAAGTAGTGTAAAAAAATCTTTCATGAAACAGGAGATCGACTGAATATAGCCAAAGTCTAATTGGAAGCTGGGCTTGTCCGGTCTAAGTTTGGTGCTACGACGTCATGTCATTGTTGTGCGAAAAACTGGCAAATGGTCTATTAAGTTCAGTGTTTCCGTTGAGAAAATAAATCCAGTACCAGACTTCCTCTGTGGTAATATCAAATTATGCTTTTATTGTTTTCAGAGAACAGAGTAAAGCCATAATGCAGCTCACAACTGAAAAGGAGTAAGTTTCCCCCTGTACATTTAACAAATTATATTTATTTAACAAAATTATATATATTTGTTTCATTTTATTATTCCTTGCATTTTAGGCTCAAGCAAGTGTAAAGCGTCCACATAATTATTATCTCAAAAATACATCTATCAACAGATTTCACCAAATCTTGGTGTTCCTCATTAATCTTGCTTTGTATTGATGTCAGTAAGAATGAATTGTTAATGTATGTGTTATGTTTCTATAGACAGTTAAATGATCAGGTGGAGAAGTACCAGAAACAAATGTCTAAATTGAAGATGGAGGTTGAAGAGAGGCGGACAGACTCTGAGAGATATAAGGTAACCATCATTGCTTATAAACACATCAAAATGTACTAAGTTGATTGATTGATTGTTTGGTGTTTTACGCCGCACTCAAGATTATTTCACTTATATGGCGACGTTGCCAGTTTTATTGTGGGAGGAAACCGGGCTCAGTACCCGGAGGAAACCCACGACCTTCCGCTGGTAACTGGCAACCAGTCAGAAAATTTTCCAATTTTTTTGGACTGAGTGGGATTGAACCTGCGACCCATTGGTGGAAGGCTGTTCGGATTGAGCGTCCAACGCTCTACCTAATGAGCCACGAAGACCCCCAAAATGTACTAAGTAAAATGTCACCAAAATCATGTGACTAAACATGTTCTCTTAAAACTGCTGATTGTTTTTTTCCTGTATCTTGAATTTGATGTCATGGGAAAACCGTCACAGTGCAACAAAGAACTTTGTCAGTTAAATGATATGTTTTACCAAGTATATTTTACTTAATTTGTGTTTGAACTTGGATTTTTATTTGGTATATAGGCTTTGAACTGAACTCAGTTTCTACCAAATTTCAAGTCTATATGTTCAAGCGTCAGGCCTATGTGGGATGGTTGCCAGTTACCACTGTGAGGTCGTTGATTTCCTCCGGGCACAGAGCCTGGTTTCCTCCCACAATAACACTGGCAACGCCGCCATATAAGTGAAATAATCTTGAGCGCTCGGCATAAAACACCAAACAGTCAATCAAACGTCAGACTATGGTGGTTAAATCCTGGGTCCAATTAGAAAATGTTCTTTTCTGAAAACCTGATTGTCCTTCATGAATTTGCAAAACAAATTCTTCCTGTTCACAAAACAAGGTCCCTAAATATGAAGACCTCCCACCAAAAAAAAAACAAACTGCAAAACAATGTATGTACAAATTTGAGTTATCATGGAACGATCATTTTTTGTATTTTTGCAAGGCACTCCAGACCCATTCTGCACATCAACAAGTCCTTCTAAATCAACTCAAAGCCAGGCTGGAAGATTTTGAGTAAGTAGTGTTTAGTTTATTTCATTTGCAGTCCTTCCAACCCCAGACACTCTGCTCAATCATATTTCTTTTTGCTTTTTCCTCCCATTTTCAAATGAACAAAGGAGGAGTTTTGGTGCCTTACACAACAAGAGTTGCCACATACTCACTGTTTCTTCCAGGCAAAGATCTTTGTTTCCTCCCTCACTTAATCTGGTAACTTTAACCCTATAAGAGAAAATAATCTAAATCACGTGCATGAAACCATAAAGAACGGACAGTTATTAATGTATGTTTATTTAAGGAGAAATGGAATAACTAGCTACATGCCCTGCCCTCTCGCTTCCAATTCTGTTATTGGGATATCTTTTAAATGTTTTGATGATTTTTTCCTTTTTTCTCTTTTAACTAGACATGATCAAGGAAATGAGCTCCAGTCAAAAGTTTCCACTATAGAAGATCTTCATAACCGGCTTAAAGGAAATATTGATGCCATTCAACAACTAAACCAGCAGGTGCGCTATCCATAATAAATAAATATTTTAGTTCTGGTTTTACTTATGTAAATATATGTCCAGGCAAAACAAGAAAGTTGTCAGACTCTTTGTTTCTTTAAAATCTCTCCCTGGTTTATCTTAGACTTTCTCATGGTAATTTAATAAATTTGAAATCTTTTCAAATATAACCAAACCACCCACAATTAAATGTTTTTTAGACAAGAAGATTTTCCCTGTGCCAGTGCATTTCAGTGTTCATAAATATTAGAAGAGTATGTTTTCTTTGCTATTTACAGCTAAGTGTCAGTCAGAAAGAGAATCTGCGTCTAAGAGCAGAGTTAGAACGTGAAGTATCCACAAGACAGACCTACCAAATGCAGGTTGATAATAAAGACCAATTAATTGTTAGTCTCAAAGGACAACTGGAATCCAAATCTCAGCAGTATATTATACAAAATGGCTCTCCTAAAAAAGAGGTAGGTGCCAAGGATTATATAATTTATAAGTCGATCACTGTTGGGTTTCCATCACAGGAGCATGTTTCACAAAGCGGTGTAGATGTATTTTTTGTGTAACTTTCATACTAACGTATCTCTACAGCATGGGTTGCTATGGCAGTTACGGGAAAACTTACGCTACGCCGCTTTGTGAAACAGGGTCCTGATCCCATACTGTCTGACTTAGTGGCCTTCCATTGATCTTCTAATCCCACGCTGTCTAAAAAAGCATTGTTTCACTCATTCACTCTACATGTATGTGGAAGCGTTTTCAGTGAAGTTTTTATGTAACTGCCATGACAACCTAAACTGTAGAGATTTGTTGCCATGACAGTTATGTAAACACTTGCAGTTTGCAGCTTTGTGGGAGTCAGATTTGCTATGAACAATTTCACCACATAATAAAAATGAGTCATAAAAACATAAATCAGTAAATCAATCTACCCATCATCTATTCCAAAATTTTACAATTTTGTATTAGTTCAAAATCCTTATCCTCGCATACATGGCTGAACCATGAGAGTTGCATTTCCCCCAGTATGTCCACTCAACGCAGGTCGGGATTTTGGGGGAACCGTAAGACCAACTTAAATTTCTGGAAACCCCACACTCAGTGAAATAATCATAATTTTATATCACAAGCAAACCATAATTCAATGTGAATGGACGCGCCAGTAAGCTAAAACAACCTACCAACCAACCATAATTCAATGCTTAAATTTTGTAATGTTTTCAGATAAGAATGGATTTAAATGAATCTGGGAAGAAGAACAATAAGGAGAGGTCTCCTAGTAGAGAAGAGGTTAGTGGTCAACCAATTGTTATCTATTATCACAGGAGTTGATTGATTGATTGTTTTACACCACACTCAAGAATATTACACTTACATGGCTGCGATGCCAGGTTTGGTAGTGGAGGAAGCTGGACTCTACAAGGAGGAAACTCCCCACCTTCAGCGAATATCTGGTAACTCTTCCACACTGAAAATTGTCACTATTATTTGGTCTGAGTGGAATTCAAACCCGTGCCACATTGATGGAACAGGAAGGCCTGTGTTGGACTGACGGACAATCACTCTAACGGACTTGAGTCACCGTGGTCCCCACAGGGGTTGAACTTCATCATATTTTTGAATCTCTAATCTTTCAACTCATTTGAAAACTTTCTCTCACGGTGAAGATTTTGGTATCACTCAAAAGTTGGCCGTAAACCTCTATTTGTTTGTTTTCCTCTCTATTCTCTGTTTGAAATGTTGATTGTTGTACCACTGCCAATCCTGGACCCTGTTTCACAAAGCGGAGTAGCGTAAGTTTTCACGTAACTGCCATAGCAACCCATACTGTAGAGATACATTAGTATGAAAGTTACGCAAAAAATACATCTAGGCCGCTTTGTGAAACAGGACCCTGATACTATCCAGCTGTCCATCTCTATCTCTTCTCAATTACTCTGCCAGGAAAGTTATTGTTTCTCTTACACAAAGGCGATTCCAGACAATCCTGGGGGTCTACATGTATGTGACTCACTTGGTTAAAGTGATAGAAGCTATTGGTACCACAAGCCTTTCATCAATGGCTAGCAGGTTCAAATGTAACTCAGTCCAAGAAAAAAAGTTATGAATATGTTTTCACTCAACAGTGTTAGAATGTATGTGTAATGCAAAGTTTGGGGGTTTCCTCTGGGTACAGAACCAGTTTTCCTCTTCCACAAAACCTTGCATTGTCGCCTTAAGTGTGCCATAAAACATCAATCAATCAAAGAAAGTGAAGGAAGATCAGGGGCTCGTTTCACAAAGCAGTCGCATCGGAAACGACGCACAGTTACCAATGGATACCATAGTGAAGATATACGACGTCATGGCAACTGCGATTGATCGCGCTTTGCAACGGCTTGGTGAAACAGCTTCCTGGACTTGATCCATTGTATTGTGTAGACCTAGATGGCCAATAGCTGAATAAAGTACAAATAGATAGGGGTGTCCCACATCTCCCTCTGTAAAAAGCATCCCTCAATGTGAATGACCAGTTACAGTGCCATCTCATAATCTGTACTGTTACGGATGAACCTATTCCTATTCAAATGAAATGATTCTGAACTTTGACTTACTGTAGTTAATTAATATGTTTATATAAAGGCGAGGTCGTCGTACTCCTACACCCGCTCCACCTCACAGGAGGGACTGTTCTCTGAACCCTTCTCACCAGACAATTCATACTGGATACAGAGGGTGGGAGAGGTATGCTCGTGCTTCAGTTGTCTGAATTACAGACGTTTCCTTGCATGGATATTATTGCATGTGTTTTGTTCCCTCATTTAAACTTTCCAACCTGTCCTAAATGATCTTGGTTGATTTGAAATTTAACCTGGCCCATTTCTTGTAAATGATGCATTTGTATTTGACATCACTAGGACCCAGAAATTCAAGTTTCAAGACCTGCTATTTTAAATTTAAATGCTTGAATAGATCAAATAACCAGGGGAGAGAACACATTTTTCCACCCTCCGAGCATGTTGATTTAAATAGGTTTCATTATTTCATTTATATTTTATTATTTTGTCTGTTATGTGTTTTAAAGGTGTATTGAGCATTTAATTTTGCATGTTTGTTTTTCTTTAACTGTTCTGTCATTTTACTAGTCTGTTTGTTCATATTAGATTTAAATTGTCTTAAATCAATCAATGCCCTCAGATATATTGATCAGAATAATTACGCCCTCTTATAATACATGTAGAAATATTTGTTTTATTTCTGCATACCATTGATTGGTTTCTGTTTCCGTCAATAAAAATGTTCTAATATTTCTGATGTATTTAACTATGTTCCGTATGCGTACCACTTAGATGATTAGAGTGTTTTCTCTGGACACAAAACCCAATTGCAATTATTTCTTTGAGTGGTATGTAAAAGCACCATTATTTGCATACATTCAAGGATGAGCTTATATCTGATATCGTCATCATTGATTTTATCCTACGTTTCCTCATTGTTTGTTTTCTGTTACAGTTATCACAACAGCTACAACAAAGCAGTGAGTACTGGGCAGATAAAGTGAGAGAGATGTCTCAACAGTTGGAACAAGTCCGTTCCTCTATCCCATCCTCCCCTAACAGATCACGATCAAAGTCACCCAAAGGCAGATCACCTAAAGCACGACTTAGAGTTGCATAATGGCAACCCTTTTTTTATTCAAATATTTAAATGTTTCAGACTCTTTTAAAAAGGCATTAGAGAGTTCAAATCCTTATGCTCATATAAATGTGAGAGCCTTTAAACAGATCTTGCATGCAAGAATCAGTCAAAATCCGTCCATAAGTGTTTTTACTATTTATTTTGAACTGCAGAAAATGTTTTAATTGTAATGGGAAATGAAAAAAAAATCTTGGTTTTTATTGTGCTATGCAACTAAATGCAACTTTTATGGATTATATGAAAATTCACCTAATTTACTAAAGGTTCAATTTAGGTAGAAAGTATACCATGTATTTTTATTTTTTTTTCTTGTGGGCAGGAGGGGGGGGGGGGGGGGGGGGGGGGTGGTGAAAGTTTTGTGTCTGAATAGCAAATTTTCAGGCGTACACTTTTTTGTGAAGTAAATTTGAATGATATAAGACAAGGCAGGAAAAAATTGTATTTTTGGTTAGTTGTAATATTGAGAAGGTATTTGAATTTTTGTCCTCCAAAAATATAATTGTCTTTTTTTATTTATTTTTCTGTTAATATTTTTTTATCAATCTAAAACATTTAATCACTATTTAATAAACTAAATACATTATCATTAAACACTTGGCTGAGTATTTATATATGGAACTGTGATCGAAATCAATTGTTATATATGTGCTACATTTTGCTAAATCCCCTGAATTGTATTATCTATTTTATTTCCCTTATTTATACAACAAATCCTCATTGGAATGTACATAGATCTAGAAAAGCTTTACTGTGAATGTGTTTTACAAATCAATGCTAATAAAATACAATCTTATTGTTAGACTTTCCTGGGTTTTTTTTTTTAATGCATTATGTGTATTACATGTCCATAGACCCTTTCGGCTTAAGTGTTGACGCTTGCGCATAAGCCTCAATGTATGGCAAAATGACGCTTTTTGATCAATCTGACGTCGGAATCGTGTTCATTTTGTCTATGATGTAATGCAAAAGAGGCGTGTCACAGCGCCCGCAACAGAGAAATGACGTCAATGCCATACAACTCTAACAAGGTCATAAAAACGTCATTCTAAGCCGCAAGGGTCTGTTGTGTGTTTCCATTGAACTTCAAAGCCTTCCATCAAAACAAGTGTTCCATGGGTTCTAAAGTTGAAATCCCACTCACTTCAAAGAAATATCAATTTATGTAGAATGTTTGCCAAGTACCTGTTGATGGTGGTGGGGGGAGTGGGGGGGGGGTGTCCTCTGGCATAGAGCCCTGTTTCGTCCCACACTAACCCTTGAAGTGTCGCTACATTAAATCAACACCATCCCAGAAAGGTGAAAAAATAGATATTGTGAATTTCCTCTGATTATATTCTGGGCCTGTCTGCCTTCCTAATGTGTATATGCCCTTATACATGTATATGATGCAACCATGATCATATATGGATTGATTGATGTTTTACGCAGCGCTCATGATTATTTCACTTATTTTTAAGCATTGTCACAACCCACAATTTATACTTACTCACCTTTTTACAGTGAGCTTGTCGAGATTTTACCCTGGGCTTCCACACACAGCGATAGACTGATTTCATTTTATTAAATCTGAGTGGGAATTGAGTGACTATCACTCTACTGACTGAGCCACCTAGGCCACAATAACTTTATGCTATTGTCACTAACAAGTTTAATTCTAAACGGCGAAACCGTAATAAATTCCCAATTTGGGTTCATTCGAATCTAATCAAAAGTGTGATGTCAGAAAACCTTGTAAACTCGCAGGCCAATCTAAAATAGAGATTGATCCTTCTGCCATTCGTTGAGATATCATGTCTCGTGTTGAAGATCTCGTAGAATGGCACGAGATCTCGATTGCTCGCAGGCATGTCTTGAAGTATATGCCATGACTAATGGTGTCCGGATGGGCCAAATTTTTTACCCCTGTTAAAAAAAGAATTTCAAAATTGTCGACTGCAACCAATATTATTCGAAGGCTCTGCGGCAAGTCGTCTCGGTGAGGCAGCACCTAAAAGAGCGGTGGAAATCCGCCCTGCAACAAGGAGACAACGTCTTCATATAACCGAAATACTGTTGAGCAGGACGTAAAACCCCAATCACTCACTCACTCTTCATATAAATCACTCACTCACTCGAAGCCTCTGTCCAACAGAATCTTGTGCAATCCAAGAGCGTGCAGTGGTGGTGTTAACTCTATTACGTTAAAGGAGAAGAAAAGGAAAGAACTAAGTAAATACAGTACAGGCGCGACACATTTTCCTTTCTAACGGTACCAAAACCATATTTCTGTGATTTTTCCTCGCCAAACTGTGCTATAAGAAAGTTACAATCGTTATCAGAGAACGTCTAAACTGACTCGGCTGCCATCTTCACAGCAGAGCTTAGCTGTGTGTCTCGATCGGCCAATCAGCATACGCCTGGCCACCAGTCACTCGCTAGCGTAAGAGAAATTGGTCAACTCTGAAAGTCTGCCATTTAAACCTAGGTTAATTTCGATCATTTCGAGGCGCTCATAAGAGAAGACGAACACTCTAACAACTCTGAAATGTACACTAGCTAGTTAATCAACCTTTTGGGAAGACGTGACAGGCTGCATATGTTGTCTACGCGACTTGTGGGGATCGTTGTAGAATTTTCAGAAAAGGTAGTCTTACCGCTGACATTGCAGGTTATAACCATACAATATATGGTAAGCTCGCAAGGGAAGTAATCTACTAATACTTTTTCCGGTCAATTTCAAACCGTCAATGGCGCGCTCCACTGACGATCGAGCACGAGCTTGTCTGTCAGATTCATTTTCATTGTATTTTCACACCGTAAACCACGTGCAAGACTCACACACATGAATACGATGGTCTATGGGAGCCCGTTCGATACAATTGCATGTTGTTTTTTTGTTTTCTCCTCCTTTAAGGTTGTCTTATAAGGGTTTATTTGATTAATTTCGAATGCTTTTTGAAAACGTCGAAACTTTTATGAGCTGAAATCAGTCGTCATAGAATTGGCTATTTATCCTCTTTTTTTTTGTTTTTTTGTCGACAATGTAACCTACCAGAGCATAAGTGACATACTGTTGATTGATTGATCGATTGTTTGGTGTTTTACGCCGCGCTCAAGATTATTTCACTTATATGGCGGCGTTGCCAGTTTTATTGTGGGAGGAAACCGGGCTCTATGCCCGGAGGAAACCCACGACCTTCCGTTGGTAACTGGCAACCATCCCACATAGGTCGGACATACTGTTGAGTGTGGCGTAAAAGATCAACCAGAAAGCCCCGGCAACGCCTCCATATAAGTGAATAACATTGGCATAAATCGAGTAGGCCTATGTTCGACGTTTCTCGGACTGAGCCGAAGCTAATTCGGTCGAAAATGCGAGAGACTGCCTCGTCGACTTCAATCCTGACTGGATCTGTACATTTTATAGACGCATTCTCTTCCCAGAGGGTTGCGCTCAATTCGAACAGCCTTCCACCAATGGGTCGCGGCTTTGAATCCCACTCAGTCCAAAAAATTGGAAAATTTTCTGACTGGGTTTTCACTCGAACGACCTATGTGGGATGGTTGCCAGTTACCAACGGAAGGTCGTGTGTTTCCTCCGGGCATAGAGCCCGGTTTCCTAATAAAACTGGCAACGCCGCCATATAAGTGAAATAATCTTGAGCGCGGCGTAAAATACCAAACAATCAATCAATCAATCTAGGCCTATTTGTTTGAAGGGGCCTGGTGGCTCAGTCGGTTAGTGTGATTGTCCGTCAGTCCGACACAGGCCTTCCATCGATGAGGCGCGGTTTCGAATCCCACTTAGACCAAATAAAACAAAAAATTCCTAGTTGATTTTTCACTCGATCGCCGTCGATCTGTGGGAGAGTTTTTAGTTACTCGTCGGAGGTCGGTGTTTTCCGCCTCCACTAAACCTGTCAACGCCGCCATATAAGTGAAATAATATTGAGTGCTGCGTAAAACATCAATGTATTTATTTTTTTGTTTTTGCTTCTGTTTTGATTATCTCCAAGTGTACTCGATTTCTATCAACGATTTCGGATTTCACATTTTTTGCACTCACTTCAACTTATCTATGGCAAATGCTGTTCTTTCGTGGGCTTTTTTCGTTTAAGTAAATTAATCAGCGATGATACTTGACTAACCGACAACTTTTAATAGTCACAATCGATTCTACCTCCTGGCCGGGTGCACAATTTGAAATTTTTTATTTCGGATAACGAGACCTATGGCTTAGTCACGTTGATGTTTAACATTTGACTCAACGGTAACGTGTCCATCGTTAACTTCAGTATTGACATTCCAAAGACAGACAACGACATAGTGAAAATATTTGACCCACAATTCATTAACCCTTCCTTTGGTCAAAACATGCTCTAATTTGGCAAGAGAATCTGATATTTCCTTATGAAGTGTTAAGGGGATTTCACAAATTACAGGCAAGTTAAACCTTGTTTTATTTATTTTTCCGCCGAAGCTTCCCAGTACGTATCTGACATTAAACATTCTTTATAAAGACCCCAGCAATGCAGTTTATAACCTTGTTGTTTGTTGGTTGTAGGATATGAGATGGAGTTCATAACCTTGTTGTTTACTGGTTGTAGGTTATGAGATGGAGTTTATAACCTTGTTGTTTGCTGGTTGTATGTTGTAAGATGGAGTTTATAACCTTGTTGTTTGCTGGTTTTAGGTTGTAAGATGGAGTTTATAACCTTGTTGTTTGTTGGTTGTAGGTTATGAGATGGAGTTTATAACCTTGTTGGTTGTAGGTTATGGCCGTTTTGTTTGTTGGCTGTAGGTTATGAGATGGAGTTTATAACCTTGTTGTTTGTTTGTTGTAGGTTATGAGATGGAGTTTGTAGGTTATGGGATGGAGTTTATAACCTTGTTGTTTGTTTGTTGGTTGTAGGTTATGAAATGGAGTTTATAACCTTGTTGTTTGCTGGTTGTGAGATGGAGTTTATGGTTGTTTTGTTTGTTACATAGTTTTGTCTGTGCCCGGGGGTGGGGGGGGGGGGGGGGGGTTGAGGAAGCCGATGTTTTTGCCATAGTTAAGATGCGTAACCATTGTCAATGTGTTACAAAAGGATTCCAGAAAATTCTACTGACCAAGGCTAAGCTCCTGTCAGTCGCCAGCCTAATGAAATATCATAGGTTTGGTTTTTTACAACAATTTATGGGGTATAAAGGTCTAAATGATATACCTCTTTTTAACACAATTAGAAACTTGTCTACATGGTTATTTTAGTCACGAAGATTTTCCGCGTGTTTTGGTGATCATAAATATATTTTGCCCAAAGAGGTTAGGTATTTCCATCGACCCCCACCCCAGCACTTGAATGTGAAATTTGACCAGATAGTTTAGATTTTTTTTTCATCCAAGACCACAGACCTTTGCAGTACCGTGAGAATTCCATTAAAACGCAAACCGTATACGCATACGGTATTTCAACAAACCCAACAACCCTTTAAAGTGGCTTCGTAAAACTGCAATAGGCTAGCTAAGCACTAGATGTTGAAATGTTTATGAGATTTGCGCTGGTATTTGTATACCGACAATTTTTTGCTTAAATAATATAGCAAATATACACCTTCAACACTCGCAAAATACATAAACAACCCAGTCAAAACAGAACATACACAAAATACAGTCCACGGTAGTGACAATATACACACCAAATGCAAACTGTTAAGAGGAATGTCAGTGGCCTGAAGTTCCTGAAGCTAAAACAAAGGGACTTACAATCTCTTATGGTGAATTAAACAATATGAACGTAATTTTATTCCACTTAGACGTGACAAATCTGGATGATGAAAGGAAACATTATCTTTATGGTGGCAATTCCCGTATATATGGTATGGGGATATCTGCAGTTTTAGTGGTATAACTGGCATGGTTTTGTTAGAGTTATTGAATGGCTTCCAGAGGGTATAGAAGATATTCTGAGAGGTGTGGCCAAGTGCGAATGCACGAGGCCACACCTCTCAGAATTTCTTCCATACTCAAGGGAGCCATTCAATAACGTGTTTGTATCATGGTATTAGTGGTTGACGTTGTCAATCAACTATCACGTGTTTACTCTCTGATACCCAGTCAAGAGAGCCATACAACAACTTCCAAAATCGGGAAGTTATTCAACGCTTAAGCCCCGCCCACTCTCTGTCCACTGGGTATCGGATTTGTCGAAGACTGCTCATCAAAAGAAAAACGCCGCAACCATGATACAATTTGGGTTGTTCGTCAAATATATATGTATTGGAAATTGCTAAAATAGGTAAAAAATCATGAGTATTCCTGACATAAATCGGTAGACAAAATTATTCTTTCGTTGCCTTTAAGCGCTTTTGTAATGTTAGGCCTAGCCTATAATTCATATGCACCAAATCCTAAACCATGTATATACCTGGAACCTGTTTCACAGAGCGACGTGTAAGTTTTTACGTAACTGCCGCTTTGTGAAACATGCTCCCGGTATATTATTTCACGCGCATGGAAGATAAACCGTCACCAAAGGTCATTCAGCGAACGCGCCGCAAGAGTCTGTTTGTGTTATGGTAGCCCGGATTATCGGTCTTACGGCGACTGGTATTATATGGCTGCTAATGTGTCTTGTCGCCTTGACGAACACGGAGAGAAAAAAAAAATCCGGCAGAGCCCAGATTTCTCGGTTAGTCTTATGGATATGTTTGTCAAAGACTTGAAGTAGAAGAAATATGATCTTAAGATAAAGGTGTCTTTGACAGGGAAATCTTTAAAACAGGTCAGAGCTCGTCTTGGACAGATGTCTCAACTCACCTTTTTAAAAGACGTAAATCTGGACGTACGGGTGTTTAAACGGAGTTATATGAGTATTTATTCAGAGTTATAACAAACGGCGTCTGTTGATACATTCTTGGTTACTATGAGTATAGATCGAGGTTAGTTCTGTATCTATATTTACAAATCAGGCAGATGTACATCAGTTCATATCATTTATTAGCCGCACTCGTGTGTCTCTATCCTGGTTTACTTACTTTGCCGGTCAGGTAGACCCACACATTAAACCGCCATTATAAGGGTGGGATAACTCGTGTTACCTCATTAGGCCAATTTTTATGCTATGCTTTTCAAAGAGCGATTTAACAGTTTAACAACAGATTTCGAAGAAATCAACTGGTTCAGTGAAAAGAGGAATGTTTCAAAGATATAATAGGCTGTAATAGCTGAAAGGTAGTTGAGATTAAAGATAGTTAAGACTTAGCTTAAATCTGAAATCCGAATTCCTTCCAAATAATTCATTTAAAAGCCGTAACTAATCATTTAGATCCATCGTCATCCATCTAGCCTCCCCTAACATTTCTTCAGACCACCAACTTGTCTTTTGTTTAACATTGTGGTTGTTGAAATGTGACCGAGAAAGATGACAACTATCATAAAACGACCACCAAACACCATGATGCCAAATTACATATTGATATAAAAAAATGACAAATTCGAGTAATATTTGCATTTACAAATTTTGTAGGCCTAAGTGCCTCGTTTGTGTACAGTTGTACATGTTCTTCACGGGCTTGACATTTTGTGTCAAATCTTTCAACCGTATTTGGAACAATAACATCACATATTGTGAAGAATTACCTTGGGTTAACAACTTCTTGGTTTATTTGATGACAACATTCCGAGACCAAGGATCTATATAGGCTATATTGCTCTGATCTCTTGGTCCTCGAATACAATTCCAGCGAGCTAAACCAAATTTTACAATTATTAACTAATTTTGCTTACAGCTGTACCCGCCTCAACTTAATTGTTGCATGTCATAGTCTTAAGATTACGACGTAAGAACTGCACCGAATCGTCATCACCCAATAAACCCAGATGGTATTATCCTTAAAGTGGCATGAGCTGCCAAAATTTACACTTTTTTCATAATTTCTGATCGTCACAACAGCAAGAGGCTTTGAAGGCCATCGAAAAACTAAATGATTGGCGTTGGAATGAGGAAAATCCATACAGTATGTAGCCTGTAGAGCTTACGAACCGAAAAGTGTTCGAAAAGTAAACAAAATTTAAATAATCGGGACGATCATTCATTCATCCTTAGCCAAAGTTAGTTCAAAACAATGCTTTATCGAACATTTTCGAGACTAGAAGCACCAAAAGCTTCTGAATTATACGTCTTGATAAAAAGTAACCAATAATTTGAACATTTTGTTTTCGCGTCAAAATATCAGCATTTTGGCAGCTCATGCCACTTTAAGTAACTTCTGAATGTCATTAAAAGAATCGATTTGACATAAGCAAATACCATTTCATGTGTCTAGTATAGACTAGTCCCAATTGTTCATTCATTTCTGTCATGTTAGACCTACTAAGTGTTTGGGAATCTGCATAAAACCGTAACATTACAATGTGTATTGGAAGCATGTGTAGTATATTTACTAAAATCGATTTTTCTTATGTTTAACTTTGACATTGAAGTTGATATGTGTCGCCAGTGAACAAATATGTCTTTAGTTTTGTACCTTCTCACAGGTTAACGTAAATCCCATATCTGCTCATGCATGTATGTATGTGTGTTTCTCTGTGAAATGCGGCTGATTGTCTTTATCACTGCCAATTAAAGTAGCAACGGTAGGCCTATACCCGTGCACAGGTAAGTCAATATAGAAAATCCTTTACTGTTTTTTGTTACGTTTTGTAATATTTATACAATTAAATTGCCTATAAGCTATGGATGCATACAATATAACCATGCCGTTTTACTGCCATATTCAGTGCCAAAATTTGTTTTGATTTTGTGTGTGCTTTGAAGAAAATAGCAAAACAAAAAGTAGCAATCCTAGCTTTACTGGTTTTTGTTTCGTTTTGGAATATTTATACAATTCAAATGCCTATAAGCTATGGATGCATACAATATAACCATGCCGTTTTACTGCCATATTCAGTGCCAAAATTTGTTCTGATTTTCTGTGTGCTTTGAAGAAAATAGCAAAACAAGAAGAAGCAATCTTACCTTTACTGGTTTTTGTTACGTTTTGGAATATTTATACAATATTAAAATGCCTATAAGCCATGGATGCATAAAACATAACCATGCAGTTTTACTGCCATATTCAGTGCCAAAATATGTTTTGATTTTGTGTGTGCTTTGAAGAAAATAGCAAAACAAGAAGAAGCAATCTTACCTTTACTATTTTTTGTTACGTTTTGTAATATTTATACAATTAAATTGCCTATAAGCTATGGATGCATACAATATAACCATGCAGTTTTACTGCCATATTCAGTGCCAAAATTTGTTTTGATTTTATGTGTAGTTTGAAGAAAATAGCAAAACAAGAAGAAGCAATCTTACCTTTACTGGTTTTTGTTACGTTTTGTAATATTTATACAATTAAATTGCCTATAAGCTATGGATGCATACAATATAACCATGCCGTTTTACTGCCATATTCAGTGCCAAAATTTGTTTTGATTTTATGTGTCCTTTGAAGAAAATAGCAAAACAAAAAGTAGCCAATTTCTCACACATGAAGACCTACTGGTTGATTCTCTCGGAAAAAAGCACAGTAAAATAATACGAGAAAAGCTTAACATCTGTCAGTCATGTATTTTATACACAAACAGATTAAAGTAGTCCCAAAAAACATAACTTTTTAACTATAACAGTTCCTCTGATTGATATACAATTGCCATCAGTTTCAACGTGCACTTACAGTGAACTTTACTTGCATATATAAGATCGAGAATTTCCCCAGGTCAAAGATCCCGGTTTCCTCTCAATTTAATCGGACAGTATCGCCTATAATATTTTAAGCGAAATGATCTTTAGTTAAAGTGGCATGAGCTGCTAAAATGTTGATATTTTGACATTAAAACGGACTGTTGAAATTATTGGCTATTTTTCTCAAGACGTATAATTCAGAAACTTTTTGTGCTTCTAGTCTCGAAAATGTACGATAAAGTGTTGTTTAGAACTAAATTAACTTTAAATTTTGTTTACTTTTCGAACACGTTTTCGGTTCGTACAGGCCACATACTGTTTGGATTTTCCTCATTCAAACGCCAATAATTTAGTTTTTCAATGGCCTTCAAAGCCTCTTACTATCGTGACGATCAGAAATTATGAAAAAAGTGTGAATTTTTGCAGCTCATGCCACTTTAATTACACATCTTTGAATAAATCAACCAACCACTCAATGTAGGAAACTTCAAACTATGGAATATCCAAATATATTGTACAAAGTTTTAGACACTATTTAGCAATAGCCTAGCCAATACTCAGATGTGTATTTTCTGTATATATCAATAACTGACCGCTGTCATGTCTTAAAGGGGCATGAGCTGCCAAAATGTTGATATTTTGACGTTACAACAAAATGTTGCAATTATTGGCTATTTTTCTCAAGACGTATAATTCAGAAGCTTTTTAGTGCTTCTATTCTCGAAAATGTACGATAAGGTATTGTTTTGAACTAACTTTGGCTTAGAATGAATGAATGGTCGTCCCGGTTATTTAAATTTTGTTTACTTTTCGAACACGTTTCGGTTCGTATAGGCCACATACTGTATGGATTTTCCTCATTCCAACGCCAATCATTTAGTTTTTCGATGGCCTTCAAAGCCTCTTACTGTCGTGCCGATCAGAAATTATGAAAAAAGTGTGAATTTTGACAGCTCATGCCCCTTTAACTTATTCTAATTTTTATTTTTCAGTACACAATAATAATTGTAGTCGTGGTGATTTTCCCTTCGTTTAACTCTTCATACCAAAAATGGTGGATCTAGCGTTTGTATCACGTGCTATTTTTACAAATCCATCCATAGTTTTGAAAGTGAAGTATCTGTTGATGACGGTCAGCTGTTTCTGTGTGTTTGTCGTGATAATAAACGTCAAAGACTCCGGGTTAACGCTATTACAAGATTATCACTTCGTAAAAGCGAATAAAGGTAGGTCAATGTTATTTTCCTAGATTAAATCTTTTGTCCTTTTAGGGCTTTTTAAAATCAAAATTAATAACTTATATTTCCTATGGGGTCTTTACAAAAAATAATAGATTTTTTTTTCATTCGATCGACCTATGTGAAGGGTTGAGAGAACAAAGAGCCCAGCGCAGCACACAATTAGAAACTTGTCTCCATGGTTATTTTAGACAAGAAGATTTTCCCTGTACCCGTGTGTTTTCTTTGAAGCATTGATTTCTCGCTTTGCAAAGGCTGCAAGACAGAGCTATCGATACTACAGAGCAGAGAACAGGACTGCCAGGAATATAAATATTAGATCATAACGTAATAAACCGATTAATGACGTCATCAGGGCATACTAAGGGATGAATATCAGATTCTACCCCTCCTGCATGTGCGTGCCGTGTGCAAATATACATGTTAAGTAGAGATGACTTTTCAAACAACATCGAGTCTGTAGTGCAACGTCGGCTGGTAGGTTTACCTCCCCCGGAAGAAGTGATCTTTTGCTTGTTATCATACAAAATGAAGGATTTAACCTGATAATGTTGTGAGTGTGGTTATATTCTGTCCTTTTATATTGAAAACTGGGCTGTCATGAACGTATACAGTCACCAAAGGGTTGATTTCACAACATTTCCCCCGACAGCGTCGTCAGCAACCCAGCCTGTCAAAGCGGTAGCCATAGTGATATTATGTCATTCTGCTTCAAAATATCTGGGTCAACCGTTGCACGTGACCAAAGCTTATCGTTGATTGGTTAAAAGTTCCCACTCTGTCCAGAGGGAGGGAAAAGGAACGGCAATCAACAACAGGTCACTTTTTCCTCATTTTTCTCAATTATCGGGGTAGAATCGACTTTAATACCTTCGTCTTGGTGTTTATTGCATAACCCGATACCGCTGAACGTTCGTTCGCACCTCGTCATACCCCTCGAATGCTGCGCATTCTCGTGGTTTGACTCGGTACGAACCAACGTTCAGCGGTATCGGGTTACGCAACAAACACCGCTACGGCGGTATTAAACCCTTAAACATGGCCGACGGAAAGTATTATTCAAAGGAAACTATATTGGCGTGCGGTCATGTGTGTCGCATCAAGGGCTTGTAAAGAAGCGGTCACTTCAAACAAATTCCCTTAAATATCCCATTATTTTTCGAGTGACGTCGGGCTTACGGCCTAATTAAAAATAATAAGGGCGAAATGTTTGACCCCAACCTGTATTATGAGTTCCTTCATGTCTGCGTCATAAATATCGTCTATTGTTGGCTGCAGCTCTTGTATGTCAGTCGTAAGAGCTGAATACATCAGCGGGCTGAGGAAATTTGGGACTGGGCCATTGTGCACAATACTGTATGCAACCATCTTGCCAACAGTTGAGTACATTCCAGTCTGGACAGCTTCATAAAAAAACATGAGAAAAAAAGAATAATGGTTTGACTTTTAATTCCAGGAGGCGGGGGGAGGGGGGGTGTGTATTTTGCCAGTAAAGATTTCTCACAAAACAAATTATGGTTGCACATTTACCAAGTAAATGAACAGAAGCTTCACGGCCCATGCATGTCTCGAATAACAAAAATCTCTCCACCCATTATTTTTCAGCAAATGACAGATAAATAGATTTGACTTATGGCACAATTCAAAATGTACCATATAGGAGATATGGGATTATCTTTACGTCATATTCAGATGCATTGCACTCTCTAAACATAGAATTTAGATTAATGTCCCATACCCAAACAGTGGTTAGATGGCAGTGTCACAGGTATATCTACGGTTAAATCATACAAGCCTCTGTATGATGGAATTTCCTTTTGATTTAAGCTCCTTTATTCCAAAACCACGTGATATTAATACCCCAGCTCTCTCTAACCATATGTCCGTTTGATAGCTTAATCTCCCCTTGTTTGCAGGAACTGCTCTTTAATTACCCAAGCCCTTTTTATTTCTTGCCATTCTCCCATATAAACTCAAGAAATTCAACATACGTTTAGACTTGTTTCTTAGGCTACTGAGGAAGGAAATTTATCCGAAAGGCTTTAGCAAACTGTATGCTATGTATCTTTTGCTTACTGTAAAGCGTTGTATATATTTTACTTTCTTTTATATGTTTTTATTGTTTTTTGTCTTAACTGTAGGTTGTGAGATGGAGTTTATAACATTGTTGATTGTTAATTGTTATGAGATGGATAGTTTTTGTCCTCTTAACTGTAGGTTGTGGGATGGAGTTTGTAACCGTATTATTTGTTAATTGTAGGTTGTGAGATGGGGTTTATAACCTTTTTGTTTGCTAGAAATAGGTTATGAGATGGAGTTTATAACCTTGTTGTTTGCTGGTTGTAGGTTATGAGATGGAGTTTATACCTCTTTTTAACACAATTAGAAACTTGTCTCCATGGTTATTTACGACAAGAAGATTTTCCCTGTGCCCGTGTGTTTTAGTGTTCATAAATATGATGGAGGGTAAGGTTATTGAGAAAAACAACATAAAAACCTTTCTGACCAGAGAGTAACAAAATATTCTGTAATCTTGTTTTAAAATGTTCATCATGTTTTTTAAAACATAAAGTTAAAAATAGAGCGGAACAAATATGTCATCTTTCGGCCAGTTTATATTTATACTTCACACTTTTTTCGTATCTAAGTTAAAATTGAATGATTTGTTTAACGGGATGAAAAAAAAGACAATAACAGAAAACCTTGAAAGCTTAAAACCTGGTCCAAGTAACGACAAGAGACAAAAATCTTGCGCTTAAAATGGCAAACGATTTGTCTTGAAATCCTTATTTTATCGTTTACTTACCATTATAGTTGAGATCAAGGATCTTCAAATGTTCAGGGCCTACAAAAATCGTGGAGCAGCTTATGTCTTTTATCAAGAGTCTTAGGAATTCGCGGGTTGGCCCACCCTCGTCTATCCCATCTTCTCCAGCAAATTTAACAGACAGTGATCGCGAAGGATCGAAAGATGGTCTATTAAACGCTCTAATGGCCCCGATCATCACACATTGGCGAGAAACGTTTACAATGTTTTTTCCTGCCACATCCAATTGTATTTGCTGAGACAGGTCAAGCAAAATCTTTTGGACGCTTTTATTTGAATCCCTGAAATAGGAAACAATTAACTTAAACAAAGCAATGGTTTTCAGTTAATTGATATCTTTGATTTTATAAAGATTGAAGAGAAAATTTGACTATGCCAGGAGAAAATTAAATTCCAGTTGCTTGCTATAGGTTAAATCTTACTCGCATCTACGGTCAGATAATAATTATTGTTTGTTAAAAAATATTTTCTCTACAAATAAACACTATAAGCTTGGTGCTTAATTATCAATTACATACTGCCAATCACTTTCAGTCAAAATTGAAATTCCCTCTTCTCCACTAATATCATCATATAATCCCACACCCAAGTCAGGTAATGTCTCCTCCTCGTCAACTCGAATGGTAGGAGAAGGTTCTTGATCATCCTGAAACATACAATGTTATAAGTTTTATTGTATCTTAGTTTCAACCAAATTTCTTGGATTCGAGGTAAATAGGAGAAACATGGTTTTAAAAAATACCTGTATAAAAGCAGACCTTGCAAATATTGAGCGTCGAGCATTAAACATCACGGTTGGAGTACCAGTTTCACCTACATATAGTTCCCCGGCCTCTGATATATCCTGTAGAAAATAAATAACGATGCGTTTGATTGAAATTTTATTCAAAAATCTGTCTAATACATTTCCGTAAGTAACGAAAATAACATTTCGTTTTAACCCAAACTTGCGACTGCATGTATACGAAATAGACCATTTAATTTAACAATGACTGTTTGATTGTCCAGATACTTAAATCTCCATAAAATATGTGAGTGAACCAGGTGGTGATTATAATACACTGTATAAGTATCCAAACTACAAGTAGCTATCCCAATGTTATTACTTTAAAAACGATAGCCTAATTTGGGCCTTTACCAGACTGCAATTAGCTCCAGTGGAAGGATTCCGGTCAGATACAGGGATCGTTTGAGTCAATTCCATTTCTGAGTCCGCACCTGTGGAAATAACAATGGGGTCTGTGCTGGAATCCGTAACTTCCTCTTGACTAGCTGTAATAACATCATGTTGGATGGCTTGGCTACAGATGTACAGATGTAGAAGTGTGTGTTTAGTTTTATCGTACATCTCGCCAATTGTGGAACTACCAATGTCTTTTAGTTGAGAATCCGTAACCCGAAAGCTGAATTCTGTTCTAGGCCCGAATTTGGACTCTCCATCGGGGAAAAATAAGTCCAGTCCTACAGTTAAAATTTCTTCATAGCCCATTACTTTCTCGATGTCTAGCACCCGAGTACCACCACCGCAGCGTTTTCTAATTTGCCGATATGTTTTTGTTTTTGAGTCAAAGTTCATCCAACCTAGATTAATTCGTCGCGTAGATTTACGACCATTTCGTGTTTTCTTTGCGGCCTTTTCGTTTATAAGTGATAACTCCCGCCCAGATCGCCTTTGCCCGGAGGACCCTGACATCAACCTGTTAAATAAGCTTGGCCCCTGGTGCTCATCTGATGCAGACTGTTGGTTACTCTCTGTGCCCCTCTCTTTAGATCTACTAAATGCATAGGCAGCAATCCTATCGCCATACAGTGGAATATAGTTTTTCAGGGCGTCATCATCCATCATGGTAACGATTGTGTGATCAATCTGAAATAAAAATAATTCTTACCGAAAAGCTACTTCTTCAAAATTGGTTAATTGAACTATTCCTAGAGAAAATCCCTAAACCTTTCGTCGTTCCACATAGAGCGATCAATTATAAATAATGCCTGGGTGGAATGTAGGCCCTTGACTCAGGCCCTTTTTCTGCATCGAAAGTTGTTTGATTGAAACTTGAAATTTAAAAACAAGGTAACTTATTTACCGTGACAAAAGTCACCTTTTTCTACCATTAACATCTTTGCAATCGTCTTTTTATTGTCCGTTTGGAAGCTGATTGATAATTTCTTGTAAGGGAAATCTATTTTGTTTTAATCTATGCAGTGCAACAAATTAAGACCAATATATCGAATGACGTTTCAATTTATTTCAATCAATGAGGTCAAATGTCATTGGGAAGTGCCTGGACGACATTTCAATATGAATTAATTTTGACGCCACCCCATACATTGGTAATGTTGATGAAAAACGGCCCTTATGCTAATTTACAGGAGAAAACATAAGCTCTGTCAAACGATTCTTGTTAATGGCATCAGCTCAAAATTTAGACCCTATTTCAAATTTGGTTTGTTACACTGCATGGATTAAAGAAAAAGAGATTTCACTTAAAACTTAAAAACTGGCGACCAAATAAAAAAACGAACAATAATACGATAAAAGTATTTATTTTAACCCTTCATAATGTAATTCATAATAACTAAAGCGATTTGACTGTGTGGACGTCCAGACGTCCAAAAAATAATATTTAATTTTTCGAAAAAAATAAGTAAAGAGACATTAAATTAAACATATACTACCTTGTCATCTTCGAGTCTTGTAATTAGCTCTTCTGGTAGGTTTCGAGTACTCAGAAAGTCACTCAGAGTAGCCATGGTAGCAAAAAGTTTCAACCTACTAAATTGAAAATAGAATTAGACACAGGCAGTAGGCTACGTGTTGCAATGACAGGCCGGACTGACCAAATTACACAGGTTTCGGTGACATTAGGCTACTTCTTGAATATATTTTTGTGGAAGTGTTCACTTTTAAAGTTTTATATGCTTTTTTCAGAATTTAAGAAGGGACAACGATTTTGCAACAGTCTATTTTCTGGTGACGGTCGTAATGTAAGACTCATGAAGTTGGTATACAGAGAAGATATTTTTTGTAGAAGACATTTTTATGAGAACTGAAAATGAAACAAACGAAAATAATGAGCTGATGTTGAAGCCGTGGCGGACCGAAAAAAAGCAGTAGACGAACAGAGATATATAACAATAGTTTTCCATTTAAACATTACGAAAGCGTAATAGGAACATACATGATTATATTTTTGGGCCTCATGCTAGCTCGTTATAACGAGACAAGAATATCTGGATTGGGATTTAACTCGAGTTACCTCCCTTAGAAATGTATTTTAATTCAGTTAGTAAACTATCCTCTTTACGAGCTGCCTTGTCAGCGAGGATTGTAGAACAATACCGGTCAAATAGCTGTCTGCTTCCGGCATATGAGATCAAGCCGTCCCTTTTTCTCCTGAGAAATTGCATTTACCGATACAATAAATGACTTTAAATGAATGTCCAACCTTTTCTGTATTTATATTCATTCACCTATTGTCAAATTATAGGTAAGACTTAATACATGTCTACCGGTGTTTGGAACACCTTCGGGCTTCACAGTTAAATTGAACGCTACTAGTTCTAGGTTGCAATTGTTTTCGGGACCTTGGTGGATCAGTCGGCATAGTCCCTCAGTCCGAAAAAGCCTTCCATCGATGCGACAGGGGGGTTCGAATCCCACTCAGACCACATAAAATTGAACAAAATCTGAGTGAAAGAGTTGCCAGTTACTCGCCGAAGGTCGGGGGTTTCCTCCAGGTAAAGAATCTGACATTCTCGCATACTAAGCCTGCCAACGCCGACATATAAATGAAATCAATCGTTCAATATCCTCTGCCATATATATTTATGAACACTAAAACACACGGACATGGGCCATGGAAACAAGTTTCTAATTGTCTTAAAAGGTGTGTGCGGGTGTGGGGGGGGGGGGGGATATATATATGTGCATATATGTACATATATATATATATATATATATATATATATATTTAGAAATGTTATTTTGATATACTTATACATACATGTATCTAAGTGTACATAACACATTAAAGGGGCATGAGCTGCCAAAATGTTGATATTTTGACGTTAAAACAGAATGTTGAAATTGTTGGCTATTTTTCTCAAGACGTATAATTCAGAAACTTTTTATTGCTTCTAGTCTCGAAAATGTACGATAAAGTGTTGTTTTGAACTAACTTTGGCTTAGAATGAATGAATAGTCGTCCCGGTTATTTAAATTTTGTTTACATTTCGAACACGTTTTCCGTTCGTGCAGGCCACATACTGTATGGATTTTCCTCATTCCAACGCCAATATTTTAGTTTTTTGATGGCCTTCAAAGTCTCTTACTGTCGTGACGATCAGAAATTATGAAAAACGTGTGAATTTTGGCAGCTTATGCCACTTTAAGTGTCTGCTGTCTTAGAATCCGAATGGGGCGACACAACAGAAACGAGGTATTTTTTTCTAATTACATTTATGAGCATTAAAACACACAAGCATATGGGAAATCTTCTTGTCTAAAATAACCATGGAGACAAGATTCAAATTGTGTTTAAAAAGTCATGTCATTTAGACCTTAAACGCGTTCATAAACTATAACCCATGATATTTCATTAGGTTGACAACTGACAGGAGCTTGGCTTAAGTCAGTAGGCTTTTGTGGAACACTTTGTAATACATTGACAATCCTTACGTCTCTTCAGGTATGGTAAGAATATGGATAGACTGAGATTGGACCCAATAAGATCATGTAAAAAGAAAGTAACAATTTAGGTTCCCCCAGAAATGCTTAGGTAGAAGGCAGACAAGGATTTTTGGCCCGGACTAGTATATCTTTCAGATACCTTAAGATTTATTGATCTACAAGTTGCTGTCTCGTCAGGTTTATTGACCAGAGGAAATCGTGTTTTTGTTAAGAAGACAGAAAATGGAACAATATGGAATGTTTTTTTCCCCTACATATGCGTCTTTATGATATAAACATTAGATTACTGCAAATTTAGTTTTGAATGCCTATAGTTATTCAAACAATCTGTTACATAGAAGCCATTATTAGGCATAAACTGCCCCACTGTACGTGATTGGATTGTGGTTTGCGGAGATCAGAGCCTCAAATATTTTGCTGTGAGGTTTTAGATGAGTAGAGATGCCTTGCGAGAGATTTCGTAGAAACTAAAACTATTCAGACAGTTTGCCTATTGTCACGATATCTTTTACCCATAGACTAAGGGGGAGTTGATCATTTCATGGTGAGTAAAAACTTTAAAGAGACTTATTTCGGTCACGCTAGTTTCAACTTCAAGACAATTTGTTTTTGAAAAAAATACAGTTGTTTGAATTAAATAATTACAGAATTATGGGATGTAAAATGGCATTGCTTTGAAGTGCCCGATATGTGACAAACCCTTGTAACGACACGGATGACTGCACACCTTTACTTCAGTGCAGAATACTTTATGTTTGTCACGTCATTATGCAATCAGTCTATATAAATAAATTATTTCAGCCGACTAAAATATAAAAAAGTAGTGTTGGGGGAGTCACAGCAGAAAAGCAAAAATCTCCCTCCAAAATACTATTTACTACTGCTCTTTAAATCAATCATTCATGGATTCATTGGTACCACTGATATCCTAATGTATACTTTGAAAGGCGCAGTGATTATCGCATGTGATCACCTCAACAATGCAGAATAAATTAATGCATTATAGTTATTTGTCCGAACTAAACTGCAGCCTAACGGCAATTAGTTTTGCTTAGCCTGGCTTATGGGAAAGCTATTTCATTATAACGAGAAAATATCTCGTTATAACGAAATAGTTTCATTCTCGTTATAACGGAATCGTTTTTCGTTACAACGAGATACTGTCTCGTTATAATGAGATAGTGAGTAACCCAAAAATAAAATCTCGTATGTCCCTAATACGCTTTCTTAAAACATGACATATTTACGACTTATTGGAGACTTAAAGACCCAAAGGACAATGTCTAGTAGTTTTATTAGCAATGTAAACAAACAAACCAATCGAACACTCGTACCTTTCCTTAACATATTGTACTTATAGCGCTTAAATTTAAATAAGAGACATTAGCCACTATAGTTCATAGAAATAATCTGTAATATTTGTCAATGTTTAGCAATAAACACAACCTACAGTGCTACCTAGGTTCAACAATAAAACCAACATTAAAACAACTTTGAAATAACCTAAATGCTAAACATGAAGCCATGCAGTTGCATCAACGTCATAAAATCAAACATATGGATACATTGTATACTTGTAAGGTGCAGTTACATGTACATGTACTTACGTTAGGCTTTTATTAGTTATAATAACTCGAAACCCCTAGATACTCTAGCCTTCAGGTAACTGTTAGTGTTAGGACTGGTCATGCCAGCGAAAGGAACGTTCATCAACAATGGCGGACGCTACTTAGATCTGATTGGTCAATTATCTCCTAATTAGGAGATACTAATTCGAAACATTTATTTTTTATCTCCTAATTAGGAGATACTGATTCGATGCATTTATTTTTTATCTCCTAATTAGGAGATACTAATTCGATGCATTTATTTATTATCTCCTAATTAGGAGATACTAATTCGAAACATTTATTTTTTATCTCCTAATTAGGAGATAATAATTCGATGCATTTATTTTTTATCTCCTAATTAGGAGATACTAATTCGATGCATTTATTTGTTATCTCCTAATTAGGAGATAGTAATTCGAAACATTTATTTTTTATCTCCTAATTAGGACTTACTAATTCGATGCATTGTTTTTTCGCATGTCGAAAAAATAAATGTCAATGTCACTTTTACGGCTCCGTATGTGACTGTTTAAATCACCTGATTTATTTCTGATTGGTGATTGGCTACGATAACCAACAGCGCCCAACAATTGTTGTCAAGAATGTGCATGTACAAACATGGGCCAACAATGTTGTCGAATGTTGTCGTCTGTTGGGCAATGTTGGGTGGCCCGTCCACACTAGCAAACATGACGCAACTTGTTGGGCAAACACGAAGTTGTTCAATGTTGGTTCTGAAATGTTGGTCGATGTTGGATAGTGTGGACGGGGCTTTAGTGTTCATAAATATAAACGTCTTAAACGGCTTGAATCGTGATAATGAGTTACTTACGCGGTTTCTGATCGATGCTGACGTTGGGACTTCAGTTCGGGGTACATGCCTTCATATGCCATTAGCTCGAGGGTTAAAGGTTTCGCAATAAACATATCTGGCCCCCATTTGTGGCCAAAACTGCCATATGTGGCCGGCTCCTTTTCTCGAGCTATTAGCATCTCCATGCCTTCACATTTGAAAGTAGGCCCTAATTGGCTATTTAGACGTGTTCCAATTTGGAGGATTTTACTAACGTGCAGAAAGCTGGTATCGCTTTCTTCACAAATGTCAGGAAGGCTACGGTGCCGTGTGGAAACTAAGAACAAACTTTGCAGATCATGTTACTGTAAATATATATCGAGGGGTTTATCTTGCCAAATTGTCGTAAAACCATGTCTGACATTACATTTAAGGTAAAAAAAATATCTAGATCCCTTGCACAGTAAGGGCCTATTAATATGGTGGCTGATTTGTGCCATTTCGCGTTCTCGTGGCGAAAACTCGAAAACAAGAAATGGCACAAATAAAGCACTTTTTGCTAATTTTCGAGTTTTCGCATTCTCGCGGCGAGATTATCTTTTATTCTCGTGTTTTCGCATTCTCGCGGCGAGATTTTAGTTTTATTTCGTATTCTCGCGTTTTTGCCTTATAATTCTCGCAGCGAAAACACGAGAACGCGAAATGGCACAAATCAGCCACCATATATTATAGTAACTTTGGTGATTTCTTACTTTGCAGATCAGGTACGGATTTTGAAAACGGGTTCTCAACAAATCAAAAATTCAAATCTACTGAAAGATGTTTCAGTACAACAGCAGGTTCTCATAGTTTCGTACATGCGAAGTGGTACAAGCTTTCTTGGAAAATTATTTGATGAAAATGAGGACGACCTTTACGTATTTGAGCCGCTTTACTTTGCCTGTGAACATGCTTTTCCATATAACCACATCTTAAGTTATGTGAATGGCACGAAAAAGTAAGACATTTCATTAATTTGTAGAACTAGGTCAAGAAAAATATTCTCGATTTCGGACATCCGGGCACTGTACTACGTCTGTAGGCCTCCAAAGCCCTAACAACCACAGGATTGTGGTTGAAAAGAACTTGTAACCACCCTTTTGTTCTAGCTGCGCAAGCCATCGCTTAGCAGTTGTTTTCAACGACTTTCGGATTAACAGCCTCGTTTCCGGGACCGTGACGTCACACCGAAATCGAGAATGGATTAAAACAATGAACTATATGCGTGGAATGGACCCGTCTCATTGGCTGGTTAGGATCTGACTTTGTAAAATGTGCCGCCATTGATAGTTGAAGCGCGCGTGCATAATAGATCTGAATCGAAATGGCATCATCTCCTAGTAATGGCAGCATTCGATGCATATCAAATACCACGTGACCTCCATTCCACGCATACAGTTCATTGGATAAAAAAGGTCTTTCAAAAGCGTTCAACCTAGAGGCTCTCTCTATGGGCAGTCTGAATTCGGCAAGTAACCAATCCACAAAGAGAAATCGAGAAATTATTGGAAACATTTGTGCACCTGTTAACAAAATCATTTAACTCATTCGACAGATGAAATACCAGCCTTTAAAGTGACCATGCGGTTATGTCAAATACATTTATCTTCGTTTTAAAACGTTTTGTGTATAATTTGATCGTGTTTTGATCGTTTTGCTATCAAATGTTTACTCATAGACAAGATTATGGCGTCGGCTTGCTCGTCGATAACCCACAGAATACAGACATTTCAGTTCGCGTGCTTGGTGACCCCGCCAGATTCGCCAAAGCAATTGATTCGCGACTTACTCTACCCCGCCAAACACGCCAATCACTTTTATCAATTTTTTTTTTTAACATTTCATTTGCGCCCTTGGCGTGGCTGGCGGGGGCGAGAAGGTCGCGATTCTATTTCAAATATTTATTTTACCATCATACAATAGAAACAAAACGTCATAAATAGGGGCCTATATGTTTAATAATGACTTCTTAATATATCTCAAAATGATGAAATCTTTTTTTCAAATAAAATTTCAATTGTCCCCTTATGTTTTGTAGATTACCAGAAGGATCCTGTTTGACAGAAGGAATACACATAATCCAATCTTTTTTTACCTGTGACCTGTCATCGATTGACTCGGGTACATTGGATCAACCGTGGATGTTTAAGGGCAAGAAAACTAGATCATTCAGCGTTTGTCAGCAAAAAAGTGATTTTAACAAGTGCTTGGTAAATTTTACTGGAACTTGTAGAAAGTCACATGGAATCGTCTTAAAAACTATTCGTACTCGTTTGTCCGCGATCCCAAACATGTACAGCCAATTCCCACAGTTAAAAGTGATACACTTAGTACGTGATCCAAGAGGCATCGTACAATCGAGATATTTAATGGGGGAATATTACCACAGAAATATAATGAAAACTGCTTCGGAAATATGCGGTGATATGCGGCGAGACATAGCTTCTTTTGCCCACCAAAGGGTGCTTCATCCTGGACGAATCTTACAAATTCGATATGAGGATGTTGCCGATGAACCGCTGAAAGCAGCGAAAATGATCTATACCTGGCTAAATAGACCTATACCGTTGAATGTTCTTAAATGGATTCAGGAGAACACACAGGCGAAGCAGGACGATGGTGAAAGGCTTGGAACAAGACGAGCAAACTCTGGGCTCACAGCTTACCGATGGAGGGGCAATATCACCTGGGAGCTGGCCCAGTCGGTTAATGGGGCATGTGGAGATATCTTGGACAATCTGCACTATAGACGACTGACTACTATTGAAACGCTTAGAAATATGTCACAAAATCTACGAGATAAAAAATTACCCTGGTGATAAAACCAATGATTCATTTAATATTAAAAAATATATATTCTTTTTACAAATGTTCAATCAGTTTATAGTCCACGTGTTAAAGTTTAGAAACAGTTCAGTGGCGTTGAAAAATAGTTTTTTTTAGATATATATATGTATGCTGTAATCTTGGACCAATAGCTGTCCCGGGATCCACATCTCTGCTTAGTTTTTATTTGTAATTTTTGTCGCGTTCTCTTGACAATCGGATATTAAGAGAACATTTTATCTGATCCTACCACTTTAGACGGTTCTTGGAGGTGCATCGTCACTTTATACGCTTCCTTGGAGGTGTATCATCACTTTATACGCTTCCTTGGAGGTGTATCATCACTTTATACGCTTCCTTGGAGGTGTATCATCACTTTATACGCTTTCTTGGAGGTGTATCATCACTTTACATGCTTCCTTGGAGGTGCATCATCACTTTATACGCTTCCTTGGAGGTGTATCATCACTTTATACGCTTCCTTGGAGGTGTATCATCACTTTATACGCTTCCTTGGAGGTGTATCATCACTTTATACGCTTCCTTGGAGGTGTATCATCACTTTATACGCTTCCTTGGAGGTGTATCATCACTTTATACGCTTCCTTGGAGGTGTATCATCACTTTATCCGCTTCCTTGGAGGTGCATCATTACTTTATACGCTTCCTTGGAGGTGTATCATCACTTTATACGTTTCCTTGGAGGTGCATCATCACTTTATACGCTTCCCTGGAGGTGTATCATCACTTTATACGTTTCCTTGGAGGTGTATCATCACTTTATCCGCTTCCTTGGAGGTGTATCATCACTTTATACGATTCCTTGGAGGTGTATCATCACTTTATACACTTCCTTGGAGATGTATCATCACTTTATACGATTCCTTGGAGGTGTATCATCACTTTATACGTTTCCTTGGAGGTGCATCATCACTTTATACGCTTCCTTGGAGGTGTATCATCACTTTATACGTTTCCTTGGAGGTGTATCATCACTTTATACATTTCCTAGAAGGTGTATCATCACTTTACATGCTTCCTTGGAGGTGCATCATCACTTTATACGTTTCCTTGGAGATGTATCATCACTTTGTATGCTTCCTTGGAGGTGTATCATCACTTCATACGCTTCCTTGGAGGTGTATCATCACTTTATACGCTTCCTTGGAGGTGCATCATCACTTTATACCCTTCCTTGGAGGTGTATCATCACTTTATACGATTCCTTGGAGGTGTATCATCACTTTATACGTTTCCTTGGAGGTGTATCATCACTTTATCCGCTTCCTTGGAGGTGCATCATCACTTTATACGCTTCCTTGGAGGTGTATCATCACTTTATACGCTTCCTTGGAGGTGTATCATCACTTTATACGCTTCCTTGGAGGTGTATCATCACTTTATACGCTTCCTTGGAGGTGTATCATCACTTTATACGTTTCCTTGGCGATGTATCATCACTTTGTATGCTTCCTTGGAGGTGTATCATCACTTCATACGTTTCCTTGGAGGTGTATCATCACTTTATCCGCTTCCTTGGAGGTGTATCATCACTTTATACATTTCCTAGAAGGTGTATCATCACTTTATACATTTCCTAGAAGGTGTATCATCACTTTATACATTTCCTAGAAGGTGTATCATCACTTTATACATTTCCTAGAAGGTGTATCATCACTTTATACCCTTTCTTGGAGGTGTATCATCACTTTATACGCTTCCTTGGAGGTGTATCATCACTTTATACATTTCCTAGAAGGTGTATCATCACTTTATACGCTTCCTTGGAGGTGTATCATCACTTTATACATTTCCTAGAAGGTGTATCATCACTTTATACCCTTCCTTGGAGGTGTATCATCACTTTATACATTTCCTAGAAGGTGTATCATCACTTTATACGCTTCCTTGGAGGTGTATCATCACTTTATACATTTCCTAGAAGGTGTATCATCACTTTATACCCTTCCTTGGAGGTGTATCATCACTTTATACATTTCCTAGAAGGTGTATCATCACTTTATACCCTTCCTTGGAGGTGTATCATCACTTTATACATTTCCTAGAAGGTGTATCATCACTTTATATGCTTACTTGGAGGTGTATCATCACTTCATACGTTTCCTTGGAGGTGTATCATCACTTTATACGCTTCCTTGGAGGTGTATCATCACTTTATACGTTTCCTTGGAGGTGCATCATCACTTTATACGCTTCCTTGGAGGTGTATCATCACTTTATACGTTTCCTTGGAGGTGTATCATCACTTTATCCGCTTCCTTGGAGGTGTATCATCACTTTATACGATTCCTTGGAGGTGTATCATCACTTTATCCGCTTCCTTGGAGGTGTATCATCACTTTATACGATTCCTTGGAGGTGTATCATCACTTTATACGTTTCCTTGGAGGTGTATCATCACTTTATACATTTCCTAGAAGGTGTATCATCACTTTATACGCTTCCTTGGAGGTGTATCATCACTTTATACGTTTCCTTGGAGGTGTATCATCACTTTATACCCTTCCTTGGAGGTGTATCATCACTTTATACATTTCCTAGAAGGTGTATCATCACTTCATACGTTTCCCTGGAGGTGCATCATCACTTTATACATTTCCTAGAAGGTGTATCATCACTTTATACCCTTCCTTGGAGGTGTATCATCACTTTATACATTTCCTAGAAGGTGTATCATCACTTTATACCCTTCCTTGGAGGTGTATCATCACTTTATACGCTTCCTTGGAGGTGTATCATCACTTTATACATTTCCTAGAAGGTGTATCATCACTTTATACTTTTCCTTGGAGGTGTATCATCACTTTATCCGCTTCCTTGGAGGTGTATCATCACTTTATACGATTCCTTGGAGGTGTATCATCACTTTATCCGCTTCCTTGGAGGTGTACCATCACTTTATACGATTCCTAGAAGGTGTATCATCACTTTATACGCTTCCTTGGAGGTGTATCATCACTTTATACATTTCCTAGAAGGTGTATCATCACTTTATACCCTTCCTTGGAGGTGTATCATCACTTTATACATTTCCTAGAAGGTGTATCATCACTTTATACCCTTCCTTGGAGGTGTATCATCACTTTATACATTTCCTAGAAGGTGTATCATCACTTTATATGCTTCCTTAGGGGTGTATCATCACTTTATATGCTTCCTTGGAGGTGCATCGTCACTTTATATGCTTTCTTGAAGGTGTATCATCACTTCATACGTTTCCTTGGAGGTGTATCATCACTTTATACATTTCCTAGAAGGTGTATCATCACTTTGTATGCTTCCTTGGAGGTGTATCATCACTTTATACGCTTCCTTGGAGGTGTATCATCACTTTATACATTTCCTAGAAGGTGTATCATCACTTTATACGTTTCCTTGGAGGTGTATCATCACTTTATACGATTCCTTGGAGGTGTATCATCACTTTATACGCTTCATTGGAGGTGTATCATCACTTTATACGCTTCCTTGGAGGTGTATCATCACTTTATACGCTTCCTTGGAGGTGTATCATCACTTTATACGCTTCCTTGGAGGTGTATCATCACTTTATACGTTTCCTTGGAGGTGTATCATCACTTTATACATTTCCTAGAAGGTGTATCATCACTTTATACGCTTCCTTGGAGGTGTATCATCACTTTATACGTTTCCTTGGAGGTGTATCATCACTTTATACCCTTCCTTGGAGGTGTATCATCACTTTATACATTTCCTAGAAGGTGTATCATCACTTCATACGTTTCCCTGGAGGTGCATCATCACTTTATACATTTCCTAGAAGGTGTATCATCACTTTATACCCTTCCTTGGAGGTGTATCATCACTTTATACATTTCCTAGAAGGTGTATCATCACTTTATACCCTTCCTTGGAGGTGTATCATCACTTTATACGCTTCCTTGGAGGTGTATCATCACTTTATACATTTCCTAGAAGGTGTATCATCACTTTATACTTTTCCTTGGAGGTGTATCATCACTTTATCCGCTTCCTTGGAGGTGTATCATCACTTTATACGATTCCTTGGAGGTGTATCATCACTTTATCCGCTTCCTTGGAGGTGTACCATCACTTTATACGATTCCTAGAAGGTGTATCATCACTTTATACGCTTCCTTGGAGGTGTATCATCACTTTATACATTTCCTAGAAGGTGTATCATCACTTTATACCCTTCCTTGGAGGTGTATCATCACTTTATACATTTCCCAGAAGGTGTATCATCACTTTATACCCTTCCTTGGAGGTGTATCATCACTTTATACATTTCCTAGAAGGTGTATCATCACTTTATATGCTTCCTTGGAGGTGTATCATCACTTTATATGCTTCCTTGGAGGTGCATCGTCACTTTATATGCTTTCTTGAAGGTGTATCATCACTTCATACGTTTCCTTGGAGGTGTATCATCACTTTATACATTTCCTAGAAGGTGTATCATCACTTTGTATGCTTCCTTGGAGGTGTATCATCACTTTATACGCTTCCTTGGAGGTGTATCATCACTTTATACATTTCCTAGAAGGTGTATCATCACTTTATACGTTTCCTTGGAGGTGTATCATCACTTTATACGATTCCTTGGAGGTGTATCATCACTTTATACGCTTCATTGGAGGTGTATCATCACTTTATACGCTTCCTTGGAGGTGTATCATCACTTTATACGCTTCCTTGGAGGTGTATCATCACTTTATACGCTTCCTTGGAGGTGTATCATCACTTTATACGTTTCCTTGGAGGTGTATCATCACTTTATACGCTTCCTTGGAGGTGTATCATCACTTCATACATTTCCTAGAAGGTGTATCATCACTTTATACGTTTCCTTGGAGGTGTATCATCACTTTATACGCTTCCTTGGAGGTGTATCATCACTTTATACGCTTCCTTGGAGGTGTATCATCACTTTATACGCTTCCTTGGAGGTGTATCATCACTTTATCCGCTTCCTTGGAGTGTATCATCACTTTATACGATTCCTTGGAGGTGTATCATCACTTTATACGCTTCCTGGAGGTGTATCATCACTTTATGAGCTTCCTTGGAGGTGTATCATCACTTTATCCGCTTCCTTGGAGGTGTATCATCACTTTATCCGCTTCCTTGGAGGTGTATCATCACTTTGTACGCTTCCTTATTTTACATCATCGTAATATACTGATAACCATTTACAACGAAATCCCAATTCCACTAACGATCAACTGAGATTATATAATACCTTTTTAACATTCAGCGAAGGAAACACTGACTTTATGTTAATTTGGAAAGCGATCATATCCTGGGCATTGTATACCACGTTCAATTAGAAACATTACTGTCCGAAAATGTTAGTGGCATTTGATCCTGTATGTTGTTAAACGAGAAGTCTTGTAAATGGATATCCATATGCAGGCCTTCCCGTTGTACTTATCCCAGCTTCTAAATGCCACTTGTTACTGTATGTTGTTGGTAAGAGGTTCGTCAAACAGAAGTTTTCATTCTATCAGTTAACCAAAAACATTGGACAGGACAACTTTGCCATTCTGTCACAAATAGTTGTAACAAATACAATGCTAAAAGTATAACTATTAAGTTGCTGTGGCTCAGCAGGTAGAGTGTTGGACGCTTAATCCAAACAGCCTTCCACCAATGGGTTGCGGGTTCGAATCCCACTCAGTCCAAAAAAATTGGAAAAGATTCTGACTGGGTTTTCACTCGAACGACCTATATGGGATAGTTGCCAGTTACCAGCGGAAGTTGTGGGTTTCCTCCGGGCAATACGCCTGGTTTCCTCCCACAATAAAACTGGCAACGCCGCCATGTAAGTGAAATAATCTTGAGCGCGGCAAAAAAACACCAAACAATCAATCAACAATCAAGAAAATTAATTTGTGAGGGGAAGATTATGTCATTTTTAAATCTTATTTTTTTCAATTATAGGAACTATGCTTTAGATCTACACCGGCCACTAGCTAAAAAAATTACATCAACAACATTTTAAAGCATAGGATAATCTTCATACTTTTAATTAACAGGGGGGGGGGGGGGGGGGGGGACCTGGGTACAGCCACAGAATACTGTTTGACATTGCAAAGACATGATGTATACAAGGTTAATTATGCACATGATACATATCCCGTATTTCTTAATTATTTATACATTTTTACAATATTCACAAAATGTACATATATCATAAATATAACTCGGTATTCCATTGGGATACCATTTTGCCTTTAAGAAATTAACATGAAAAAAATATCCATTGAAGTGGCATGAGCTGCCAAAATGTTGATATAACACAGAATTTTGAAATTATTGGCTATTTTTCTCAAGACATATAATTCAGAAGCTTTTTAGTGCTTCTAGTCTCGAGAATGTACGATAAAGTATTGTTTTGAACTATAAACTTAGGCTTAGAATAAATGAATGGTCGTCCCGGTTATTTAAATTTTGTTTACTTTTCGAACACGTTTTCGGTTAGTACAGGCCACATACTGTATGGATTTTCCTCATTTCAGCGCCAATCATTCAGTTTTTCTATGGCCTTCAAAGCCTCTTACTGTCGTGACGATCATAAATTATGAAAAAGTGTGAATTTCGGCAGCTCATGCCACTTTAAGAAAACACATGGGATTTGGCTGAATTATGACAAAACACAATTACAAGTTTGGTCTCTTAAAACATAGTACATAATACATTGTAATTCACTGCTCCACAAAATGTGTAAATAAACACAAACACTGCATAAAAACATAACAAACTTCACATCAGCAACATGTACTAAGTACAAACTATAGCTGGGATTTCTTTGTTATATAATCAACTTTAACATGGAAAATCACAACAAGTGGAACATAAAAATTGTAATGGTATCCTTGGAGACAAGTAGTGTTTCAATGGACCACAAAATGATTATCAGATTTAGAATTTATATAAAACTCCCGTCCCCTGGCATGATTTATTACCAATGGTTTACAATATGTTATTATCACAGGATATAGAACAAACATCTTAGACTCATACTTAATAAATCATACAGTTATTGGCTGAGGCAGTAATCAACATTATTTCAATTACATGGAGGAAATGGCAGGTTTTGTTAGAGAGAAATTTCAGCCAGGTTCAAATTCTATAACAATATTTGTTTAACTGACTGAAAACCTGTCCTGAAGCAAGTCCTAGATTCAGAAACTATTAAAGTTAATCCAAATAACACAAATCTGGCTTAAGACTTAATATAAAATAAACGATGCTTAATAGATTCCTGGCTGAATCTTAGCACTTCTCAGGTTTGTTACAGGAATTAATCTCAGGGTAATCATTTGACACATTGTAGGAATTTAAATCAATTAATTTCAAATATACAAATAATTTATTTTACATTCAGTACATTGGTTGTGGATGCATACACATTATATAAACAAGCATCTACTCTTATATAAACAACCATCTGGTAAGAAGTTATTGTCAGGATTGTCCCCCTTGAGCACCCTCAGGACTGTTTCCACCACCAGATGTCTCTGCCTCAGATATCTTGTCAATAGAAGAAAGCACTTCTGCTAAAAGTTTCATTGAATCAACTCCTTTTAAAAGTTCCCTGGGAAAATAAAGAAACCAAAGTGTAAACCAAGAGCAGACGCAGTGTGTTATTAAACAATGTTAAGATTCCATCATGCCTTGTACTGTTACAGGTTTATGCCCAAGCGTGAAGTAAGCCTCAAAACTGACTCCCTGAGATTGTCCAAGGGCGACAAGTTTACTGTTTCCGTTGTGTTTGACTTACAGAAATTCTAAAAGCAGTCCCTGTATGCTGTACTCAAGATTATTTCTCAGATGCTGCTTTGTCAGGTTTAATGGGGGAGGAAACAAGGCTCTTTGCCCAGTGTAAACACCTTACCTTAGGCAGGTACCTGGTAAACCCCTCCACATAGCTTACCAAATTTGTGAGTGAGTGATTTGGGTTTTACGTCCTGCTCAACAGTATTTCAGTTATATGAAGACGTTGTCTCCTTGTTGCAGGGCGGATTCCCATTACTCTTTTAGGTGCTGCCTCACCGAGACGATTTACCGAAGACAACCAGCAAGCCCCCTCACCCAGTCACAGTATAATGACACTATATACTGACAGTATATTCGACAAAAATAACAGAGTAATTTACGTAATAAAAGCGGCTGTAGATTTGGCAGGGCAGGGCTGCTATGGCTGTGGCCGAGAACGATGTGTGGGGCAGAGCGTAGGAATGAGCTGTGGTACCGAATGAGTTAAAGTCTTTGGTCTGACTCGACCCAGGCTTGAACCCGGATCTCCCAGGCCTGAAGCGGAAGCTCTACGGACTGAGCTATCGGGGCTGGTGTACCATTTGGTAACTATCTACTCAAAATGTGATACTTTTGATTTATGTGTTTTAAGACAACGGCCTGATTTTAATTAGACTTTCAGAGGAAGAAATAAGCCTAAATAAATTCATTGAAGTTCAGAGGTAACAGATATATACTTACTTTATAGTTTGTTCTGCTGTTTTGGCAGCAGATGTCAGTTGTTCTGAAGCATAGTTTGTTCTTTCCTTGATATTCAAAATTCTTTGATCTCCATTTTCACCTTGGTTATCTCCCTTTAGACTTTTCAATTGACTCTGTGGACAGAGAGGGGAATATACATTTTTGTTTCTTTGGGTATATTCTAAAAAGTAAGTTTCAAATTTACAAGGAGACCTAAAAGTGACAACCCAATATTTTATAAAATGATTTGTACTCAAGTAAAACATGATTCTCCCCTGAAAGAATTTGATTGTTGGCATTCCACCATGAAACAAAACACTTGACTATTTGGATTTAAGTCACATGCTTTGGTGACACCTACCATTAATCAATTACATAATCCATGATAACTATTGGCTGGATATTCTACCCCTCCTGCATGTGCGTGCCGTGTGCAAATATACATGTTAAGTAGAGATGACTTTTCAAACGACATCGAGTCTGTAGTGCATCACCGTTGCACGTGACCAAAGCTTATCGTTGATTGGTTAAAAGTTCCCAATCTGTCCGTCACTTTTTCCTCATTTTTCTCAATTATCGGGGTAGAATCGACTTTAATACCTTCGTCTTGGTGTTTATTGCGTAACCCGATACCGCTGGACGTTGGTTCGCACCTCGTCAAACCCCTCGAATGCTGCGCATTCTCGTGGTTTGACTCGGTACGAACCAACGTTCAGCGGTATCGGGTTACGCAACAAACACCGCTACGGCGGTATTAAACCCTTAAATAAATACTCCTTGATGGAAACCTTTTCTCATAGCTTTATTTTGACGACGCTGTTGCATCACTGTTGATTGATTGATTGTTTGGTGTTTTACGCCGCGCTCAAGATTATTTCACTTATATGGTGGCGTTGCCAGTTTTATTGTGGGAGGAAACCGGGCTCTATGCCCGGAGGAAACCCACGACCGTCTGTTGGTAACCCTCACTGTTGATACCACTGATAATAATAACATATAGGTTACACTTACATCCAATACTTTGTTTTCTTGTTTTAATTTACTGACAGCAGATTCTGCTAACACAGCTCGTTGCTGAAAAGAAAATCATCATCAACTTCAGTTGATTGATCGATGTTTTACGCAGCACTCAAGATTATTTCACATACATGTATATGCCTGCATTGCTAGGTTTAGTGGCGGAGGAAACTAGGCTCTTTGCCCAGATGAACGCCCAACCATCGGTGAATACCTGTCAACTCTTCTCCAAACGACAAAAGAATTTTTATTTGCTTCAAGTTCAGTTGAAAGGCTTTTTGAAAATAAGAAGTTTTCATTGCTGTGTTAAAGGATTGATTCTTATTTGTATACATGTAGTTTACTCAAAATTATTTGACTTTACCTTGCCATATTTCCAGGTATCCAGGGGAATACTAGTATATTAACTAGGGTAAAAACTGATGATCCATTGGAGGGGTTACTTTGGAACTCTTACTAATGTACATGGACTAAGACTGGATTGTTTGGTCCCTGATATCACACTCAACAGCCACAGTCATATTGCAGACCTTATTTTTTCAAATTTCTTTGTTTGCAGGGTTTTTTTTTTCATGATAACCGTCAGAATTGGCCTAATTGGTTTTAGGTTCGCGTAACCCTCACATAACCTGACCCACGGTTCGCCTGATATTGTGGCATTGACATTAGGCTAATGTATCTGGAACACTTAATGTTCCTCTTTGCTAGGTCAATAAACATGGGTAAAGCTGCAATCCCCCGAGTCTGATGGTGGATGGATTAAGAATATGGTGAGAATATTGTACGGTTTTATTGGACCCATTATCCATTTGTACTTACTGATTAAGTAAAACAAGTCTTCCTGAGACATGATGCAGAGAAAAAACACTACAAAAGTAATTTGGATATGTCGTACATTATAAATTGTATAAATTGATTTATCCCTTTTTATATAGGATATTACTTATTGGAAGAAAAGTAACAGTGATGCAAGGTTACCTTCAATACTGCACACAGTAAATACAACAGTGTATATACAAGAATTTGTTTTACTCTGTTGTGTCTTTCATTTCAAGGTAACATACTTACTGTAGTTGTGACTAGATTAGCTTCCACTTGATGAACCATCTTCTCCAACGCTGCCGTGTCTTCGGCCTCACGTTTTTCTATTGCTTCTATCCTTTGGTTAGCTTCAGAAAGCCTAGAAAAATTGAATTACAGTCTAAGCCAGAGAATAATTTCCTTAGATATCAGAAGAATATTTTGCATACTTTTATTTTGTGGCATGCTGAGATATGATTGATTGATTGACGCTGAATGCTGCACTCAGGATTATTTCACTTATAGAGCTATAAAAGAATATGGTTTACTACATGTGTATTCTTTATGAGAATAAAGTTTCATAATCATTTTGTAGTTTCCTTGATTTTATCTACTGTTTTGGTACATGGCTACCAACCTATATAAACAGATGCAATGTGAAATTTCTTGGAAAATGTTATCCCTATTTATGCTAATAATTAATTGCAGTTACTGCATGCACCAATATTTTTGTTGATTGATTGATTGGTTGACTGATTGATTGTTTGGTGTTTTACGCCGTGCTCAAGATTATTTCACTTATATGGCGGCGTTGACAGTTTTATTGTGGGAGGAAACCGGGCTCTGTGCCCGGAGGAAACCCACGACCTTCCGCTGGTAACTGGCAACCATCCCACATGGGTCGTTCGAGTGAAAACCCAGTCAGAAAATTTTCCAATTTTTGGACTGAGTGGGATTCGAACCTGCAACCCATTGGTGGAAGGCTGTTCGGATTGAGCGTCCAACGCTCTACCTACTGAGCCACGGAGGCCCCCTTGATTGATTAGAGTTACTGCATGCATCAATATTTTTGTTGATTGATTGATTGAAGTTACTGCATGCACCAATATTTTTGTTGATTGATTGATTGAAGTTACTGCATGCACCAATATTTTTGTTGATTGATTGATTGAAGTTACTACATTCACCAATATTTTTGTTGATTGATTGATTGAAGTTACTGTATGCACCAATATTTTTGTTGATTGATTGATTGGAGTTACTGCATGCACCAATATTTTTGTTGATTGATTGAAGTTACTGAATGCACCAATATGTTTCTTGATTGATTGATTGAAGTTACTGCATGCACCAATATGTTTGTTGATTGATTGATTGGAGTTACTGCATGCACCAATATTTTTGTTGATTGATTGATTGAAGTTACTGCATGCACCAATATTTTTGTTGATTGATTGATTGAAGTTACTACATTCACCAATATTTTTGTTGATTGATTGATTGAAGTTACTGTATGCACCAATATTTTTGTTGATTGATTGATTGAAGTTACTGCATGCACCAATATGTTTGTTGATTGATTGATTGGAGTTACTGCATGCACCAATATTTTTGTTGATTGATTGATTGAAGTTACTGCATGCACCAATATTTTTGTTGATTGATTGATTGAAGTTACTGCATGCACCAATATTTTTGTTGATTGATTGATTGAAGTTACTGCATGCACCAATATTTTTGTTGATTGATTGATTGGAGTTACTGCATGCACCAATATTTTTGTTGATTGATTGATGTAACTGTATGAACCAATATTTTTGTTGATTGATTGATTGAAGTTACTACATTCACCAATATTTTTGTTGATTGATTGATTGAAGTTACTGTATGCACCAATATTTTTGTTGATTGATTGATTGGAGTTACTGCATGCACCAATATTTTTGTTGAATGATTGATTGAAGTTACTGCATGCACCAATATTTTTGTTGATTGATGTAACTGAATGCACCAATATTCATGTGCATCTGTGAATGTAATAATGAAGTTATGTTATGTGAATGTAATAATGAAGTTATGTTATGTGAATGTTACAATGAAGTTATGTTATGTGAATGAAGTTATGCTATGTGAATGTAATAATGAAGTTATGCTATGTGAATGTAATAATGAAGTTATGTATGTGAATATAATTGTGAATGTAATAATGAAGTTATGTTATGTGAATGTAATAATGAAGTTATGCTATGTGAATGTAATAATGAAGTTATGTATGTGAATATAATAATGAAGTTATGTTATGTGAATGTAATAATGAAGTTTTGTTAAGTGAATGTAATAATGAAGTTATGTTATGTGAATGTAATAATGAAGTTATGTTATGTAAATGTAATAATGAAGTTATGCTATGTGAATGTAATAATGAAGTTATGCTATGTGAATGTAATGATGAAGTTATGGTATGTGCATGTAATAATGAAGTTATGTTATGTGAATGTAATAATGAAGTTATGTTATGTGAATGTAATGATGAAGTTATGTTATGTGAATGTAATAATGAAGTTATGCTATGTGAATGTAATAATGAAGTTATGTTATGTGAATGTAACAATGAAGTTATGTTATGTGAATGTAATAATGAAGTTATGTTATGTGAATGTAATGATGAAGTTATGTTATGTGAATGTAATAATGAAGTTATGTTATGTGAATGTAATAATGAAGTTATGTTATGTGATTGTAATAATGAAGTTATGTGAATGTGTGAATGTAATAATGAAGTTATGCTATGTGAATGTAATAATGAAGTTATGGTATGTGCATATAATAATGAAGTTGTGTTATGTGAATGTAATAATGAAGTTAGGTTATGTGAATGTAATAATGAAGTTATGTTATGTGAATGTGATAATGAAGTTATGTTATGTGAATGTAATAATGAAGTTATGTTATGTGAATGTAATAATGAAGTTATGTTATGTGAATGTAATAATGAAGTTATGTTATGTGAATGTAATAATGAAGTTATGTGAATGTGTGAATGTAATACTGAAGTTATGTGAATGTGTGAATGTAATAATGAAGTTATGTGAATGTGTGAATGTAATAATGAAGTTATGTTATGTGAATGTAATAATGAAGTTATGTTATCTGAATCTGTGAATGTCATAATGAAGTTATGTTATGTGAATGTACAGTGTAATAATGAAGTTATGTTATGTGAATCTGTGAATGTAATAATGAAGTTATGTTATGTGAATGTAATAATGAAGTTATGTTATGTGAATGTAATAATGAAGTTATGTTATGTGAAGGTAATAATCAGGTTATGTTAAGTGAATGTAATAATGAAGTAATGTGAATGTGTGAATGTAATACTGAAGTTATGTGAATGTGTGAATGTAATAATGAAGTTATGTGAATGTGTGAATGTAATAATGAAGTTATGTTATGTGAATGTAATAATGAAGTTATGTTATCTGAATCTGTGAATGTCATAATGAAGTTATGTTATGTGAATGTACAGTGTAATAATGAAGTTATGTTATGTGAATCTGTGAATGTAATAATGAAGTTATGTTATGTGAATGTAATAAATGAAGATATGTTATGTGAATGTAAAAATGAAGTTATGCTATGTGAATATAATAATGAAGCTATGTTATGTGAATGTAATGATGAAGTTATGTTATGTGAATGTAATGATGAAGTTATGCTATGTGAATGTAATAATGAAGTTATGTTATGTGAATGTTACAATGAAGTTATGTTATGTGAATGTAATAATGAAGTTATGTTATGTGAATGTAATAATGAAGTTATGTTATGTGAATGTAATAATGAAGTTATGTTATGTGAATGTAATAATGAAGTTATGTTATGTGAATGTAATAATGAAGTTATGTGAATGTGTGAATGTAATACTGAAGTTATGTGAATGTGTGAATGTAATAATGAAGTTATGTGAATGTGTGAATGTAATAATGAAGTTATGTTATGTGAATGTAATAATGAAGTTACGTTATGTGAATGTAATAATAAAGTTATGTGAATGTAATACTGAAGTTATGTGAATGTGTGAATGTAATAATGAAGTTATGTGAATATGTGAATGTAATAATGAAGTTAAGTTATGTGAATGTAATAATGAAGTTACGTTATGTGAATGTAATAATAAAGTTATGTGAATGTAATAATGAAGTTATGTGAATATGTGAATGTAATAATGAAGTTAAGTTATGTGAATGTAATAATGAAGTTATGTTATGTGAATGTAATAATGAAGTTATGTTATGTAATAATGAAGTTCAGTTAAGTTGCTGACCATCCAGTCAGATTATACCTGATAGCTTGTTCATCTAATTGACTTCTTAATCTACTGTTTTCTTCTCGTACCTGTAACAGAATCAGTAATCACACATCAGCAAATAGACAGACTATTTCTGTAACAGAATCAGTAATCACACATCAGCAAATAGACAGACTATTTCTGTAACAGAATCAGTAATCATACATCAGCAAATAGACAGACTATTTCTGTAACAGAATCAGAAATCACACATCAGCAAATAGACAGGCTATTTCTGTAACAGAATCAGTAATCACACATCAGCAAATAGACAGACTATTTCTGTAACAGAATCAGTAATCACACATCAGCAAATAGACAGACTATTTCTGTAACAGAATCAGAAATCACTCATCAGCTAATTCAGCAAATAGACAAACTATTTCCATTTTAACTTTTAAGGAGAAAATGGCTAGAAATAAACTTTGGAAAATATACATACATCTGACTTTCAATTAAGATTAATGCAAAAGAAAAAAATATGCTGTCACTATCAGTACCAGTTGGTTTGACCTAAAAGTGATCGTGGGGTGATATCAAAGAGGCAAAACTCCTTGAAATATACTGATTACACGAGTATTGCAATTTATCTCAGAGAGTCCATGACATGCCGGTGACTTTTTCATACATCAAACTGTTTGTGTCAGACTCCAGCATCAAAACTGAATGTTAATCGCATCCAGTTACAACGCTATGATGGGGTGACAGTCCAGCAACTCAGCGTTGCCAACTTTAGTCAGGGGAGGAAACCTTTGCCCAGAGGATATCCCCTACATTCGCCAAGTACCTGTCAACTCTTCCACATGGGGCGATTGAGATAAACTAGGTTTCCTCCATAGGGTGGGAGAGTCGCAGAAGATGATATAATCACATCATTTAAATGTCTGGATTGATTGTTTGGTGTTTTATGCCGCGTTCAAGATTATTCCACTTATATGGCGGCGCTGCCAGTTTTATTGTGGGAGGAAACCGGGCTCTATGTCCGGAGGAAACCCACGACCTTCTGATGGTAACTGGCAACCATCTAGAGAATGTCTAGAGAATAACAAGGGTATGAAATTTAAGTTGGTACTTTAAGATAATATTGTTGATAAAGTGGTTATGGACATTACTTGGGAAAGGTTAATTTTCAATGGGCTTCATGTGGTATCAAACAAGGAAATAACTATTAAAAAACAGTAAAAAGTTTTCCGAGAGAACATATTTAACATGTATATCGCTGCAAGATCCAATGCAAGAGGTTGGGCATTTCTGACAAAGAGGCCCTTTTCACAAAGTTTCTTGTCTTCGTTATATTACACAAAGCAGGAAAGCTTACAAAGTTCAGAATGAAATACTTTTTCAAATACGTTTATAAGTAACACCAAGACGAGACCAGGATGACTACAATACCCTTTAGTTAATACCTAAACTGAAAGAGTCAAAATGATTCATGGTACCAACACTATCAAATATGAATGAAATTTAAATCCCATCCTTAAAAACCCAACGAGGAGAAAATTGTTGAGTTCCGTTAAAGTTGCCTTTTAATTATCAAGCCCTCTGCACACCTTGAAGAGTAAAAGATTTCCACAATTATTCTACTTTCTGAATTGAGAGGGCAAATAATCTGCTTCACAGAAAAAACACAGTTTTCTTAGGTACTGCACACCAACAACATTGACAGGATTATTGTAGATTCTCCATGAGGTATATGTAGGGTTAACAATTAGATTCTGTCAAATTTAACAAACATTATTATGCTCAGTACGGCACACTACTATAGATAGACAGCCCAGAACACATTACACATCCTGGGTGATAACACTTACCCTTCTTAACTCTAATTCCAAATCCCCATTCACTTCAAAGGCGGCCACATTTCTTCTACAGGATAATTGGACAGTTATTCCAGCTCTTGATTGATTGGTTGCACTGTCCGTGTTTCCCATTGCACCGTCAGATAAAAAGTCCGGAAGACTAGAGGCTAATTGAGGACCCTCACCGGGGTCACTGACTTCATCATCAGAAATGGCATCTGGCATACAATGATCTATGTCGATATCAAATGAGTTAATATCCGGAGGTTGACCTCTTGCACAGCCATTTGTTAAATGAAAGTCATAAGGGGGGTCGGATATATTCCCATTTACTGGCCCACTAATGTCATTATCATTTGGAAGACTATCAGTACTGTGACTTGAGTTTTGACGACTATGTTTGTCTGGAGACGTATCCAGTGTGAAATCTGGAAGCTCCAGGGGGTCACGTAACGAAAGACGTTCATGACCAGCTTCACTACTGTAGTGGTCCTGCACAAAATCGGGTAAGTCGCTGGCAAAGTCGGGAGCTGCTAACCCACTCCTATTTCTACAAGCATAATTTTTTGGTCTTGTGTCACCAGAACTTTTTAAAAACTTTTTAAAAGAAAATGGATTCTCGTCACCGCTTTTTTTCCCTTCTTTCTTTTTTGGCACTGGCTCACCTATGAAAATGCACAAAAGAAAAATGTTTTAGTAGTTCTTAAAGGATTTATGAGTAACAATTGTTTATGTACTAAATGTATATTTGAAAAACATAAGTTGAAACAAAACAGTCAAAAAAGGAGTGAGGAGAAATTATGCATACTGTATTTTCCAAATTTTTTAAAAAATTTATCAAAAGTGACATCATACACGACCTTTGATGTGTACAACTACAATGAACACACACTGACACAACAGCGATTGTATATTACAAACATGATGATGTACATCCCGACAGTTAGGGCATGTAAACAACGTAGGTCGTGTTGGACATCAGATGTCACTAAGATCATTGACTTCTGTAAGAATTGAATAGCTGCAAATGTAACAGTGAATTTTGTTTGTTCTGCGCCGGGAATTTAATTGTCTTTTTGGTCAGACTGGTAAAGTACATGTACCCCAATGTCATGCTGTGACAGTTACCATCTTCCATGTTAAAATGCCCACATATATACATATGTAGACTTGATCGCTACTTCAAAAGGGGTCTCAAATCCCTAAAAATACATTTTTGTCTTCGAAAAGTCCCTGACACGGCCGAAGGCGACTATTCTTGGGTGGCCTGGCAAATATAACTCCATAATAAGTTCTATTTCTATTTTGAGGCTGGCATTATGCCTCGATAAGTAACTAAGCCGGCTGTCATCGGAGTGATCGCTTGGGTTTAACACGCAAAACAGTAGCCGCACTTGTGTGACTCTATCCTGGTTTTACTTACTTTGCCGGTCAGGTAGAGCCACACATTAGACCACCATTATATCCGTTGGCTCGATCGACAGGCTGTTCAAAAGCAAGGAGTCACGGGATGCGAGGATTCATGTCGTGTGCAAAGGCCAGTTATTTTAAGATCTCGATGGGGAAGCCCCAATGAACTATATGCGGGGAATGGACACGTCTCATTGGCGGGTTTGATCTGACTTAGTAAAATGTGCCGCCATTGATAGTTGAAGCGCGCGTGCATAACAGACCTGTATAGAAGTCGCATCATTTCCTAGTAATGGCGGCATTCGATGCATTTCAAATACCACGTGACCTCCATTCCACGCATACATTTCATTGGGAAGCCCTCCGAAAAAAGGTCACGTTACTTGGAAAAGTACCGGGAAAACCCGAATCATGTGATATGTTGTCGTTGTTCGAGGAGAGTTTGAAATCTGACAGACAAATTTTTGACACCGGTTTTTAAATTGAGGGATTTAACAGTTTAACAACGGAATTCGAAGAAATTAACGGGTTCAGTGAAAAGAGGAATGTTTCAAAGGTATAACAGGAGGTAATAGCTGAAAGGTAAGTGAGATTAAGGATAGTTAAGACTTAGCTTCAATCTGTAACGCGAATACTTTCGACATATTTCATTTAAAAGCTGTAACTAGCAAAACAGTTGGCTGTACGATAATTGGTTCTGAATGATAACTGATCAGATACCCGTAGCTGTCCAGAACAGTATTGTCAAACCTGTTTAACTCATCAGATTGTGCAGTAACACTGTTGACTGGTATTTAATTCATAACAAGTTTAGATTTTCGGTTGATTTAACTGAATGCAGATTATGACAAATGTTGTTGTTGTTGTATTGCAAGAAAATGCTGTCATTTCCAAACCTTCATCTTCTACAGGGGCTTCAGGTTTCTTGTTCTTCATCGGCGTAGAAACGTCAGGGAGATCAAAAATGTCTTCTTCGTCAGAACCATCTTCAGATTCATTCTTTCCTTTCTTCTTCACAAACTTTTGAAACGAAAATGGATTGTCTTCTTGGTCACTTGAACCACCTTCCGCCATCTTTATGTCACAAGAAGGGATCATTTATCTCTTGTTCTAAAACTTTAATCTGAATCACTCAGGATTGCCAGATTGTGCTATGCCTTTTAAGAGGAGATTGGTATGCTTATTTTTGTTATCATATTCTTTCGCTAAATCGTTGTCGATAAGCGTATATTTAAGTGTACATGAAAAAATTGAAGTATAAGAAAATGCATATTCCCTACAACTGACAACGCTCTTCTGTCAAGGAGGTAGAAAACTTATAAAATAAGCTCTCCACATATTGGCATTCTTTGTTTAGCCCGGGTAGAGGAGAGTCTTGTAAACAACCACCGTGCCATCTTTCTTATGGACGAATAAGATTAATAATAATGTACTGCATTAATACTCTAATCGAATAATCTATACATCGTAACCACAAAAGATGAAGATCTTTTTTCACTGAAAGACTGTCTATATCGAAAGTGTCAAAATAAATATGAATTAATACTTTTAATTGTGGTAATGTGCTGCTTCTTCATTAATTAAGCCTCGATCAACCTCATACAGGCCTATAATAGGCCTAGGCCTACATGTAAATATAGCCCTGCCTTTATCTACAGACTTGGCAACGAAATATTGGAGCGATGGCTAGGTTCTACACCAGGTCTATCTACTTTTACTCTTCTCAAATAATGGTTTAAATCCATGGATAAACTGGGTCACCCAGTTCTCTCACCGCCCCTGACCGGTCAGCTGTGTGAACGTTAAAACGGTGTTATCGCCAGTTTGAGCAGTGTGTGGTAACTGGCTGTTACTGTATAGTTGGTCATATTGTTGTGGAAGAACAGCAAGATGGCATTAACATTTGCTCGTGCTGCATTTTTGCGGAGATCTTTATCAACAGGTAGGCTAAGTAACTAGTGTGACGTCGGTCTATACATTGAGATATTGGCCAACACTTTCCGCCTATAGGCCCATATGTGCCAGCAGCTCGATCTGTCAAGCGGTAGGCCATTGCGTTAGGTTATTCTTACTCCAACTTCCAAGATTGAAAAAACTTGATCGACTTAGACCAATGCATATCTCAGTAAGTTAAGTCTAAAATTCAAAATACAGGATAGCAATTAATAGCAATAGCCAGCCTACTCTATTAGGTAGGCCATCACTGAAAATTGTCAACATTTATGTTCAATCATTTGTTTTTCTGCATATATTACAAGTTGGATTTTAGAAAGAGAAATGGTCCTACTATCAAGGTTAAATTCTTATTAACATAACATACATGTAATCTAGAACTTAGATACATAATATAACCTAGTACCTAGACAACATACTATAACCTAGTAGGCCTACTTAGAGATATCTATGATAAGATATTAGAAGGCATATACTGAGACGTTTTGTACACTTGTAAACAGAGTTTATGCCTTTAGCCACCTGCTCATTGGCGCTTCTGTGTGTTTATCCTCGGTTTGAATGAACCGCCCTGGGTCTCAATTATTCAGTCAATATTACTTCAAACCCCACCTCGTGCAATGTAATATATATAGCCTACACTCAATTATTCATTTAATATTACTTCCAATCCCACCTTGTGCATTGTAATCTATAGGTCTTTATGAGTAGCCTACACTCAATTATTCATTCAATATTACTTCCAATCCCACCTTGTGCATTGTAATCTACAGGTCTTTATGAGCACGCGAAGGACAGATGATAACATTTAAACACCCCAATATTTATTTCATTGTCAAACTCATGGAAGTTGTTTTGGGACTTTATGAAGTACTGGTACTGGTCAGTGATACGACGTTATGGCCTGAACAAAATTAATAAACAGTGTCACGTTTCAATGATATGCGGTCAGATAGGCCTAAACAATTTCTAAGCGAGTCAAAGGTGGAACCCGGGAAGTACGTCATACATACATGTCTCATTGTTTCAAAGAGGATTAATGTGAGACAGTTGTTAGGTATACTCGCCGAAAATCGGAATTTTCGTCCTGGCAAAGAGCCCGTTTCCTCTCCTACTAAACCTGGCAACGCCGCCACATACATGAAATAATCAAGAGTGCGGCGTGAAACATCGATCAATTGTAAGCCCATCAGTTAACGCCAGTTTGCGGTCTATTCCTACTTGTACACGGCTGACTCAAGAAAATGTTATAAAAAAGTAATCTTCAGGAACTTGTAAGTAAGTTGATCTTTGGGTTTAGTTGGAACATAGAAAATGCATGCATGTAGACGCATCGTCTAATCCGAAATCGCATTTAAACGTGCCTTTAATTGCTACCAAACAAAATAATAAGAAGTAACAAAAAGATCAACACAACAATCCGACTATCACGCACGAACATAAATTTGTATAGCTATAGAAACGACGTAATAATTGACAACGATCGAGACACTCTGATACGGATAAAATCTAGGTCAACGTAACTGAATTTTAAACACCAATGAGGGTGAGGAAAGCATATCACAAGTTGAACAAACAATAGCCTCTCAGTTTGAGAAGGTTCTATAGGGCTTGCAAGTCACGTGACTATGATTTCGAGTCTTCGGCTTCCGGTGACAGCTCGCGGGAACAGCAATGGTGCTCTGTTTTGTTTTCGGTTGCAGTCATAGGAGCGGTCGAGAAAAGTGTAATTTTTTCCGTTTCCCTGCGGCCAGGAACAAAAAAAAGCTATGGGCTCGATTGGCAAGGTAAGCCTGTTTTTAATTCTCTTCGTTTCTGGTGGATTCTTTGTTTTAACATTTTAATAGCTGGTTGAATAGCCCACGGTGTACCTTACATCAGACTCGTCGAATAGTACTTCACTACTTGTAGTAGTACTAGTAATATTAATAACGTACAAAGCCAATACATCTGATAACTTTTTATCAAAACATTATGACATTCTGTTCAAACAATAACCAGAAACAATTTTTTTTATAAATATCTATTTCTTTTTTCATATGTTCTAAGACGATCGGATCGGGAGCCCGACACTCAAAATGATAGGATCTGTTCCTGCCATTTCATGGATGGCAAGAAAATTGGCGATCCCCAAATTTTCCCACACAATGAAGGAAAATTATTTCGATTTCCAGAGCAGACCGTTCACAAAAGGTTAACTTTATTTAATTATTTTCTTTGCGCATATTTCTACTCTGTTTTTCAAACACCTGGGACTGGGAGTGCATACTTTATTATTATTAGTTTCTTAGCAGAGTAGAGATCAAACTTTTCGGCTATATATATTTCTCGCATAAAGTTGGGAATTTACAGTGAATCTTTTCTCTTTGTTTCAGGAAATTACCAGAGGCAGTTTGCGAACACGAAGAGATGACCCCATGCAGTACTAGTACTAGTAGCAATTCAACTACTGTGGCTGTTGATTCAATAAATGTAAGTGTTTGCTACCAAGAAAAGATAACTCAACAGGATGATCATAACATTTTATATTCATGTAACAGTTATTAAATATTTTTTATCTATTCTAGATATTGGTTTTATTTCTTTCCTATTTTTTCTTCCACAGAGTCTACATGACCATGCCTACATTGCAGGTAAATGTAGTGATCTCTGTGGAGATAGATCTAGGAAAGTAATGTGGGAAATGCTGGAACTCAAGAATGAGATAACAGATCTTACTTCACAAATTTGTACATTGAAATCTAAACTAAGTAGATTTTCTATCCAGGATATAAAAGACAGTGAAGAAAAGGTATGCCTACTCCTAAGGACTGACAGCTGATCAATGTTGACCAGTATATAAATATCATCGGTTTATTTTTGTGTAACTTAGCTACTCTTGTAAACAATTTCACTGATTGGCCACATTATATATTTGTTCTATTATTTAGTATTTATATCTGTGGTTTGAAACCTTAAATTCAATTACACTTGATAAAGACACTGGCATAGGTGTCGAAAGCTTGTGTTGTTCAAAAACCACTTCCTTTGTGTTGATGCCTTAATCATTTCTTATATGTTAGGTCAATGCAGGTTGCAGCTGACATGCTGCAACTGTTATATTTTTCTATAATTAGTTAAGACAAAAAAAAAAGATCAGCTGCTTTTATTTAGCTCTTTTACTTCATTCTGTAGATGCTGCTTTATACAAGTGTTCCCTATGACATTTTTACATTTTTGATTGAGACAATACAACGTTTCGACATCAACTATTATTGTGGTTGGAAAGTGATGAGTTTGCCGTTAGAGGACCAATTACTACTAACGTTGATGAAATTAACAACTGCATGTAAAGATCTCGACTTAGCTGTTAGGTTTAATATAAGTAGACAAAGTGTGTCTAACATTTTTAACACATTTATACATTTATTACATGAGCTTCTTTTTGTGGGCATTCTTAGTAAGGGAATGCCCTCTCAAAAGAAATGCAAAGGGTCATTGCCAAAATCCTTTGAAGAATTTGGCAGTGCAAGAGCATCTATTGATGCAATTGAAATAACTCAAGACATTCCTAGTAAATTAAGTCTTCAAGCTAAGGCATATAGCAATTACAAATCACGACACACAGTGAAAGCGGTCACGGCAGTTTCACCCAATGGATCTATTGTATACTCCTCTTCTCTTTACCCAGGGGCATGTTCTGATGTAGCCATCGTAGAACATAGTGGGTTGGCCAAATGTTTTGAGCCAGGTGATCTTATTCTTGCCGATAAAGGGTTTACAATTCACGACCAATTACCACAAGGGGTTCATATAAACATACCTCCTTTCCTATCAGCTAAATCAAAGTTTACAGAAGAAGAGGCAAAAATATGCTATAAAATTGCTAGGGCACGTATTCACGTTGAAAGGGCAAATGAAAGAATAAAGAATTATGATATACTGAGTCACATCCCTCAAAATTACAGGCCAATTTCTACCAAAATATTTCAGGTATGCTGTGCTTTAGTAAATTTGCAGGCCCCTTTATTAAAAGAAATAGCCGAACAAACAAATGAACACTTTGACTAGTTTCAATATATGGATCATGCATTTATTACTGTGTATAGCAGGTGAATAAAAACATAATTTTTTATCTGTAACATGTAATTTTTCATTGCCATTGCTGTTGTACAGTTCAGTGATAGACCCAATGTGTGACATGTCAATTTTCATTAATACAATATAGTGATAGATCACACTGTACCATTTAGTGATAGATCACACTGTGTGACATGCCAATTTTCATTAATACCATTTAGTGATAGATCACACTGTACCATTTAGTGATAGATCACACTGTACCATTTAGTGATAGATCACACTGTACCATTTAGTGATAGATCACACTGTACCATTTAGTGATAGATCACACTGTACCATTTAGTGATAGATCACACTGTGTGACATGTCAATTTTCATTAATACAATTTAGTGATAGATCAGACTGTGTGACATGTCAATTTTCATTTATAATACAATTTAGTGATAGGTCAGACTGTGTGACATGTCAATTTTTATTAATACCATTTAGTGATAGATCACACTGTGTGGCATGTCAATTTCCATTATTACCATTTAGTGATAGATCACACTGTGTGACATGCCAATTTTCATTAATACCATTTAGTGATAGATCACACTGTACCATTTAGTGATAGATCACACTGTACCATTTAGTGATAGATCACACTGTGTGACATGTCAATTTTCATTAATACCATTTAGTGATAGATCACACTGTACCATTTAGTGATAGATCACACTGTGTGACATGTCAATTTTCATTAATACCATTTAGTGATAGATCAGACTGTGTGACATGTCAATTTTCATTAATACAATTTAGTGATAGATCAGACTGTGTGACATGTCAATTTTCATTAATACCATTAGTGATAGATCACACTGTGTGACATGTCAATTTTCATTAATACCATTTAGTGATAGATCACACTGTACCATTTAGTGATAGATCACACTGTACCATTTAGTGATAGATCACACTGTACCATTTAGTAATAGATCACACTGTACCATTTAGTGATAGATCACACTGTACCATTTAGTGATAGATCACACTGTACCATTTAGTGATAGATCACACTGTACCATTTAGTGATAGATCAGAATGTATATGTAAAGTATGAAAATATTTATGTTTTCAAAAATGAAATAAAGGTGTTAAAGTAAAAGTCTATCAGCTTGTTGATGTTTTGTGTCCATTTAGGGTCCCGGGCTATTCTTACTATCTCTATACCAGCTCTTGTCATAACAATCAGGTCACAACAATGTTTCGCCGCCAAATGTAACTGGCCTTGAATTTGGTGATAATAGTGATGTGTTGAATCCAAAGTGATGCTGTTACTGCTGTCTCGTACTGTAAAATTAATAGAATAGCATACTAAGATTAATAAGCAAAATTTTGCTTTCAAGAAACTGTTGACTATTATATTTAAAGTGGAACTTATATTGAGCCAAGGGCCTGGGTGGCTCAGTAGGAAGAGTGATATTATCTCAATCAAACACAAACCTCCCATCGATGGGTCCCAGGTACGAATCCCACTCAGTCAACGAAAATTTTATAAAAATTTTGAGTGGGGTTTTCACTAGATCTCCCTCTGTTTTCTCCCACTCTCAAACTGGCAGCAATGCCCCATAAATTAAATAATCTTGAGTATGGCCAAAAATATTAATCAATATAGAGACAAAAACTTTGATGAAGTGATAAATGCTTTTTCTAAAAATCAAGTTAAGCTTACCAAGAAAAAAACCCTTGAGATTGACCATTGCCTCTTGTACAGTCATATCCCTGGCAGAATAAGGACATTTCACTTCTATAAGATCAGGTGTCATCAGAGCACTTTCCTCGTTCTGAAAGTTAACTCTGGTTTTGGGAGGGACCTTAACAATTCCATCTGGAGATGCGCCCAAAACCCCGGACTCGTGCATCCATATTCCTAAAAGAAAATATTGTATAATTTAATATTTGCTTTCTAGTGACAGCTGGCTTTCAGTTTTGAACCAATTTTATGAATAATAAAGAATATCATAAGCCAGGTTTTACATGAAATTTGAGCTCTTCTGGTCCTCTTCAGCCCCCAAAATTGAAAGTCACATCTGATTCTTGCTTTATTTGCAGAGGGAGTGGGGTTGTTTGTAGCATGGATTGATTGGTGTTTTTTGTCACATTCACAATGGTAAAGTAAGGCAGACAAAAGTGCTTTAAAAATAATCACCTGTTTCCTCAACTACTGCACCCTGCTTACAGTATAACTCAATGGCCACAGACTCGTTATTGATACCCCAGGCTATACTTCTGACAGTGTCGAGATTTTGTGACGTTAAAAGCCTTTTTTGTAGAGACGGTGGGTATCTAAAAAATAAACATCAAATTGAAAATTTTAAATTACCAACACCTAGAGGGTAGTATACATTTACATTTGAATGGAAGTATCAATTCCCATCTTCAGTTTTCCCACATTAAAAATACAAAAAAAGCTTCTAAAAATACTTTACTATCTACTACTTGGACGGGATACGGGTAACTGGATAACCCCATGATCATTGACTGTAATATTAATCTAAATATACTCTGTAACATATCAAATACAGCTGACCTGTTTCTGTTTATTGCTGCTAGGACTGGTCCAAAATTTGAGGCAGTAAGACGATGTTTTCGAACCACGCTCCACAACGGATTCTTCCTTTGACCTATGGTCTTTTGAAGAACCATTGTCACAGTTACAGGGTCAATGTGCAACTGCCTTCGAAGCCAAACGCTCTGGTTTGGGGCTTCCAAAAATGCAGGACTCATCACAAGGTCCTCTACGAATGGAAGTAAAGGTGCCACAGCTTCTGGTTCCGGTGATAATATCCATTGGAAACCTAAAACAAATGATTTTCTCTTATACTGAGTAATATAAATAACCTTTGAATTACTTAAGAGCATATTTGATGGCTCTGTCGCAGAGACTTAGTCTCTCAGTCTGACACAAGCATATTGTCCACTCAGTCCCATCCATCTGACACAAGCCTACTATCCACTCAGTCCCATCTTCTCGAGCTAAGGTAAAATCCTTAATCAGTTAAACGTACATTATTTAGGGTGATTATCTTGAAGATGTATGTTATTGGATGTACCATGATGTTTTACAACATAATTCAAAACTAGTCCCCCACCTTCAATGTTGTTAAATAAAACACATAACAAAACAAAAACACAAAACTTTAGGAAGAAAAAAAAACGGTATTGCACAAAGAATAATTAATAATATGTTGAACCAAAATGAACTTAAAATCCAAGGTGATTTTATAGAAATAAATAAATAAATAAATAAAATGAATGCAAAAATCTTCTGAACAAAATGTAACTATTGACATCATTGTTACCAGTAAAACGTCCTATCCTGCATAACGCCTCAAACATAAACTTCAAATCTAATTCAGAGACCTCTCTATTGAGAGCTCTGGGTTTGCACAAATAGAGAGAGAGAGAGAAGGAAACAAATTAAGACTTAAACACAACACTCATACATTTTTTTTTACTGAGTTAAACTTAAGTTTGAATAGCTTTTAATTTTACAAAATTTATCAAAATCATACCCCTCAAGAAAAATAAGAAACAAGAGGCAACAGAAGCAATATTAATTTACCTGTACTCTGGTCTACGCGGTGGAAATAAATCTTCCATTGTGCTTGTCTCTTGGCGAATTTTTGACTTAGGGGTTTTCAACCAGCTGCACTTTATATCCGTCTTACTTGCCCTTTTATAACTTGAAAACGAAATTATGTGTAAAGAAGCATGAAAGAAAAAAGGATGTCAGATTATGAGGAAGGTCAACATATCATATGAATAGAATCATTGGATGGAATTCAGAGCATAAAGGCTTCTTTATACAACCATAACCAATTATAGAAACTAAAATAGAGATTTTACCTACCCAAACAAAAGAGCGGCTGCGACATGATGACAACAAAAATTCCCCAAAGGACACTCACAACTTGTGGATGCTACTCCAAAAAATTCGTCCAGTATAATCTAGTGGAAACAACAAATAAATCCTTGTGCTAGCCTTATATGACAAATCAACATGTTATAGAAAATCTGCATCATTTTACCGTAGAATGTGTGATAAAAATATTAATATTAGTTCTTTTAATATATTATTGATACCGATAGCGGCGGCTTGGTGGGGAGGATATTCAGAATTTAAATTAATTCTTACCTCAACTCGGTACGACTGGTCTTTCATCGAGGCTTGTACAACAGATTGAACATGCAAGTTCTCCCGATCAAAAATAAATTTTAGCACATGATCGCTTGCAACAGCATTTTCGGACCTCCGCATCAATTTAACTTTACCCTGTACATAATTCACCCAATAACAAATGGACAGGGCCATCACATTAGCGAGGAACTTTTCGTAGACGATGACAACAACAACAAACAAACTGAAGCTGTCACCGGAAGTAGGAAATCTCGATAAGTCTCGTAATCGCGCATACGTGACTTGCAAGCCCTATAGAATTTTACATGAAACACAAAAGCTTTACAAAATCAATGAAATAAGAAAACAGGCGAGGGAAACCCCTAGAGAGATCAATTAAGTTACTATACGTAATATTTTGCAGTTCATTGAATGTCCCATTCACAAGATTTTCAAGTGTTGGGTTGCCTGGTCTACGGTGTCCACCATTCGCGGTACTTTATGGCTTTGTCGATCTGGTAAATCATTATCGGACTCGAAGATTTGTATGTAAAATGAATAAATACTCGCTATTTGTGGTGACCAAAACAGTCACTTAGCATTTTGGCATTCAGTCACTCGGGAACTATTGGATGGATTTTAATTGTTTTTTAATAACTCTCTTATGTATGAGTAGATAGTGTTTCCTGTACCAACATTAAATTGGAATCTCGCTATTGGTGGCGACCAAAACAGTCAGCTAGCCTTTTGGCATACAGTAAATCAGGAACTATTGCTTGGATTAAAAAAAAAATGCAGTTATAACTGTCTCAAAACAGTCACCAGCCTTTTTATTTATTTTTTCTTCTGATATATGAAGCTTATGGTTAGACGATGTGTCATCTACCAAAATGAAATTGGGGTCTCAATATTTGTGGCGACCAAAACAGTCACCAGTCTTTTTGCATTGACTAACTCGGTGCTTGCATGGATAATAATTGTTTTCTTTCTGATATATGAAGCTTATGGCCTTTTATCTGATGCAGAAAGTAATGCGCTGTGGAAAGATTACCTGTTTCTCGTGTAAATAGTGAAAATGTGTTTTGTTAGCATATTTTATAACCCACATCACATCCATTAGTAGTGGGGTCAATATTGATATAGTGTACCACATGTACTTCAAATTCTGTTTAAAACCATACAGAATAGGATCTGACATTTGATTTACAGAACATTTGAATCCCGTTAAGAAATTTTGCATTTGATTATTATTGAAATATTCAGCTGCTGTATTTAGTTTTATTTTTTTCATGTTGATTTATTTTTTTATATGTACAGATGTTTACCAATTTCTACCGTTTAAAAAAACAAAAAAAACAAAAACAAAACAAGCACGATAACAGTATACAGTTATAATGGTTTCCGTTTAGCATTGGCTGATGTTATGTTTTGTGGCTAACATTTGTGGAATGAATATACGGGGATGATATCTTGATTATCTATATTGAGGACTCTGGAACCACCTGTTACTTTTATCGATGGTTAAGCTTTAATGCAATTATAAGAGGTAAACATATTGTATTGTAAGAAATGTTATCCACGTTAAGAGAAAAACTCGCTGCAATAAAACTTACTGTGCATGTGATTCTTTAACCCTATAAAAGCTTTCGATATTTTTTGTTGCAGCCACAAGCCCCCAGACTAATGGAAGCCATGAAATGCCACCCTGTGATTTCACTCCCAACAAGTATACGGTGAGAAACTGTGTGTTTTTCATACCAGGTTATTGATTGATTTTAGTTGTCCCGTAGATCGGATTCGCGTTACACAGATTTTAACCCTGCTTCTTGTCTTATTGCTATATGGTTATAATACAGAGTGCGGTCATGAATACGTGTATGGGACAAACCCCCGGGTGGAAACTTGTTAAATTGGACATAATACTGCAATCAATGATTTTTGCAAATGATATTGTAAGAAAAGAAATCAGCTTTCTTTTTCGTGAAACTCAGTCGGAAGACTGTCCACAATTACAGATATAAAAGCATCGATTTCCATTTTCAATCATCTCTATCCCTGTTCTAAAAAGCGAAAAATAATTGTGAGGGAATCACAAGATATTTTGTCTTTAAAAAAGAATATGGAAATTTGAACTACGTTAGCTTTAAAATGAATGAATACTATTTCGGCTGGTATAGGTCAGACTGTATGAAATTCCCCATTGAATCCAACGGCAGTCATTCTGTTTTTCGAAGAACTTCAAAGTCTCTTATAGGAGTGACAATCAGAATTTATGAAAAAGGTGCGAATTTTGTACGTCATACCACTTTAAGGTTATATAAGATGAGTTTTAGAATGTCCTACATTTAGAAACCTGTCCACTATATGTTGGTCAGGAAATCAATACTGTTGCACAATGATATCGCGAGTAATTTCTACAGTCAGTTTTCAAAAAATGAATACGTGGTATCAGAAGTCTATCTGGTAGTATATAAAGTTGAATGGTCCTTTTCTTACAGGGCCCAAGTTTGGAAGAAGCCAAGAGGATAAGAAAAGAACATCTCTTTCCTATGTTAACTTTCTACAAGAACCCTATTATGATTCACCAAGGTCACATGCAGTGGCTGTTTGATGTCACCGGCAAAAGATATTTGGACATGTTTGCCGGAATAGTAACTATAAGTGTGGGACATTGTCATCCGTAAGTTCACACTACTTTATCATTCGACTGAGCTTCGATTAAGTTCTTTAATTAGTTAGTGACTTTTAGAAACTGGGTATAACAATATTTTCGTTATTTTTGGGATCACACTTTCTGATAAATGGCAGAAATATGTCTACCCCTTTTGGGTTACGCCCGAAACGGGAATCGAACCCGGGTCTTATAGTATGGCACTTGTCGCCAGCACTATAAATTGCGTTGTGGTTGCTTTACCAGAAGGGTTGTGGTTGAGTTAACAGAGGGGCACTAAATGTCCACTGTTTGATCTACCAGCCAACTACCTCGGAGAAGACAACAAAAATACTATATGGTTCAGGAGAAGCCCGTTAATTTTTCCTTTCCAACGGTACCAAACATATTTTTTCAGCCGGTATTTAGTGCTGGCGATAGGTGCCATACTCTAGGAAACGGGTAGGATTTCCGTTTTGGGCGTCACCCAAAATCGAAAGAAGAAAATCTACCACACTTCAGAAAGTGTAATGCCAGTGGGAATGGGAACTGTGACAATTGCGTTACCAGAGGGGTACTTAATGTCCGCCGTGGGATCTATATCTTGGCGATCCAGTAACAAACCCGATTTTTCTTTGGACCCATCTTTGGAACTGAAGGCCTATTTCTGACTACCAGGCTATATCGCTTTGTCCACTGGTCCACAGAGGGCATTTCAATTAATATTGTGCATCAATCCTGGTTATTTGTATCTGCTGACAATCTTGGCAAACGTATTGGAATCGGTACTTAATAATTATATATAATCACAAGTAAATATTTTAAAATTCTATCTCATTTTTAGAAAGGTTGTGTCTGCAGCCGAAAAACAACTGAGGGAGCTTTGGCATACAACTAACATATACCTCCATCCATCCATTCATGAATATGCTGAAAAACTGGCCTCAAAAATGCCGGGAAATCTGAAGGTAAAAAAATTCTTACTTCTGACAACCTGTATACTTGTTTTAAGTCAGAATGAGCGTGGTTATATATTGTACTTGTTTGAAGTATTACAGTATCCTGTTGTGAAAGTTTTATAAAAAAGGTCTCTTTCTATTGAGTGTGTGGAATGGTTTTCCCATACGAACGAATGACGAATGTTTCATCTGGGCACACAGTCCGGTTCCCTCCGCAAGGAACATTGCAAAGCTGCATTGGAGCAATGCAAAAAATAAAATAATTTTCGATTGGATATTAACCGGTGCGAGGTAATTCTTGTTTCAAACTAATCTGGCCGACGATGAAAGTTCATTGAAGAGTACAAATCGTTCATTGGACTAACCTCTCATACATTAGAACTCGCCGAAAGTCGATGGCCCTCGGGCCAAAAAGCCTCCTTTTCCTCCCCTATTAAGCCTGGCAACGCCGTTATATAAGTGAAATAATCTTAAGTGCGCATGGCGTAAAACATCAATCAATCCGCCCTTATTAAACCTGGCAACGCCGTCGAATAAGTATCATAATCTTGAGTTCGATGTAAAACATCAATCTTTAATTCTTTTTATTTATCAAAGTTATTTTGGTTTTGTAGGTTGTGTTATTTACTAACAGTGGATCAGAGGCTAACGATATGGCTATTCATCTGGCCAGGTTACATACAGGTGTATTCGAAATCATTTCACCAAGGTATGTCCTAATTCATTGGAACATGTTTTAACACCGTTAAATCTAATTCAATAATATTAAATGCCTACAGGTACCTCGTTATTTTTGTTTAGATTATTATTGGTCGGCACCTGGTCGACGACCAATAAATGTCGGAAAATATAAATAATGGAGTAAGACCTTTACTTAAGTGAAGTACGTTAAATCATACTATCTACTGTGTACTCATAACGCTATATACCCTATGATTTGCTAAAACGAATATTTGTCTATAAACTATATCTACTAGTACCATTTTATCATTACTGGTAGCTCAGTTCTGGGGTTGTTTCGGAAAAGATGTCCAGAAACATGTAGGCCTCCCTTCAACATTATGTCACAACCAATCGCAAAGTTCCGTTGGACGTAATTTTTTTTTTAGGAACTGGCCCTAGTTTTACCAAAACGAACGAGGGGGCCTCCGTGGAAGAGCGTTGGACGCTCAATCCGAACAGCCTTCCACCAATGGGTCGCGGGTTCGAATCCCACTCAGTCCAAAAATTGGAAAATTTTATGACTAAGTTTTCACTCGGACGACCTATGTGGGATGGTTGCCATTTACCAGCGGATGGTCGTGGGTTTACTCCGGGCATAGAGCCCGGTTTCCTCCCACAATAAAACTGACAACGCCGCCATATAAGTGAAATAATCTTGAGCGCGGCGTAAAACACCAATCAACCAACCAACCAACCAAAACGAATGTGAAGTTAGCGCTATTTATGATGATACTAGTAAGAAATATTTAAACTCCACGACCAAAGTATATTGTAAATAGAACTTTAGAAAATCACCTGTTTTTTTCTTATTTTATCATGAGCAATTGAAGCCACACTGACGGGGATATTTTCTGTGCATCCCAATCGACCTTTACGTTTGCCGCTCACACCTAAAAAAATATCATGCAAATGTGACAGGAAATTTATGAAATTCTTACGAGACTTGGGCTTCTCATTACCTCTGCTTTTCTTTCAGAAATGCTTACCATGGGGCTAGTCCTCATATTATGGGATTAACAGCTCTTAACACTTGGAGATACAACGTACCCACTGGCTTTGGTATTCATCAGGTAATTATAGCTGTAATAACAGTTTGCTCCATGCAATTTAAAGTGGCATGAGCTGCCAAAATGTTGATATTTTGACCTTAAAACAGAATGTTGAAATCAAGACGTATAATTCCGAAGCTTTTTAGTGCATCTAGTCTCAAAAATGTACTATAAAGTATCGTTTTGAACTAACTTTGGCTTAGAATGAATGAATGGTCATCCCAGTTATTTAAATTTTGTTTACTTTTCGAACACGTTTTCGGTTTGTACAGGCCACGTACTGTATGGATTTTCTTCATTCCAACGCCGATCATATAATTTTTCGATGGCATTCAAAGCCTCTTGCTGTCGTGACGATCAGAAATTATGAAAAAAGTGTGAATTTTGGCAGCTCATGCCACTTTAATATTTCTCCTCTTTGGTCCTTCAAGATTTGACATAGGCGCATCATCTTTGTGAAATGTGTTAAACGGTTTGTACAATACTAAATGGAACGTTATGTAAATGATGATTATACTTTTGATTTTTTTATTAAATGGTATTAACCATTTTCAATACGAAGTCAGATTGATTTCCCCAACTAGTTGACATTGTAAACATTATTTAGGGAGATATGCCTACATAAAGTAGATCTCTCGATCGAGTTCAATATTTTCCTACATAATTTCCTTTGTGATGTGGTAATATGTTACCTGAATAATGTCTTTGTAGGACCCATGATCCCCCATAATATCGGGGTAGTCTAGAATCCGGTAGCATTCAATTTCTCTGGAGGAAATTCTGGCTGCAAATAGTGATTCTCATTGTTTTTTAGAGGGACACGAGCTGCCGAAATTGAAACATTTTTCATAAATAACGAAAGTCAGAACAATGCGAGCTCTGGATGTAACCAGTCAGTTGTATGGATATATGTCATTGTATTACCAAAGAGAGTAGATTGACAAGAGTGGTCACTTCGTCCGCGCCATGTTGAATTTGAACTGACACGATTCGATTATTAGGAACCTCCTTTCTGTAGGGGGCGCCCTGCAGTGGAAGCGTGTACAGTCGGAACACCCTTCCGCTAGGGGGCCAGAAGAACATGTCGGCGATGCTGATTGGACGCAGTGACCACTCTTGTCAATCTACTCTCTTTGGTATTACATCGCTAGACTTTTTTACTGGCAACCCCAAGTTAAATGGTTCATTTTCTATATACTAGAATTATTTTTTTACGTTAGACTATGAATGCTGACCCATATAGAGGACCATGGGGCGGAGCGAACTGTCGAGATTCTCCAATACAGGTCAGTGGATTTCACATTAGGATCAGTTTTCAAATTGAAAGGCCGAATGTGGAAGAGTTTCCAGGTACCCGCTGAAGGTGCAATGAGCCCGGTTTCCTCCCCCACTAAACCTGGCAACGCCGCCATATAAGTGAAATAATCTTGAATGAAACATCAATAAATCAATCAATCAAATTGAAAGGTTCCATCAAAAGTATTCAAACAATAACCTCTTAGGCCCGGATAACTCATTGGGAAAGCTCTTCAATGTACATAGATAGCTTTTAGTATGCAACCCTTTTTTAATCCCATGATCTTACGTGATCAACTTGTGTGGTATGGTGATCATGTGCAAACTGAAAGCGGTGGATTTACTCCAGACAATGAGTGCATATTCCTCCCTGTGAAACTGACACCCTCTTAGATCAGGAGCCTGTTTCACAGAGCGGCGTAGATGTATTTTTGGGGTAACTTTCACACTATAACGTATCTTTACAGTATGGGTTGCTATGGCAGTTACGTGAAAACTTACGCTACGTCGCTTTGTGAAACAGTGTCCGGCTCTGCATAAATTGGTATAACACATATTGCGAGACACGGATTTGTCGACCAGACTTAGTTGAAGCACTGTTTCCGTGGAAACCTCCATTGGCTTCATGACAAGGATTGGTCAACCAGACTTAGTTGAATCACTATTTCCGTGGAAACCTCCATTGGCTTCATGACAAGGATTGGCCAACAGCACAAACTTTTTTCTGTAGTTACCAACGTTGACATTATATGTTGTTTTTTCCCAGACGGACAGGTCATGTGACTGTGAAGCGGGCCAATGTAAGGCTTGTGATATGTACGTGGATCAATTTGAAGATGTTCTCAGGTATTCAATGCCAAAGGGAGGACGAGTTGGAGCATTCTTTGCTGAGTCAATTCAGGTAAGGCTTAATACCAGGAGATGTAACAGTTATTGCAAGACCGACATGACCTACCAGAAAAAAGTAGGATCCATTACAAAATTTCGCAGCCAAGCTAAAACATCTCCATGTTCCCATCCCGTATTTTACCTTGGCGGACTACACCACTTAAACCCGTAAATCGAACAGCACCTTTTGATTGGATGCGAGCAAAACTTCTCGCAGCTAATCAAAACCTCGGGCACTTACACTCTTCCACCAGCTGAGAAATACAGTAATGGTGGCTGTATGCACATTGAGCTTTTGTTTAACGAGTGCTGATTGGCCAAGACTGATTGTAAGGAAAGGAAAGACAACCCTTACAGTCCCAAAAGGGGGCGCTGTTCGATTTACGGATTGGAGTGAAGTAGTCCGCCAAGGTAAACACGGAATGGGACCATGCAGATTTTAACTTGGCTCGAGAAGATGAACCCATTCGTTAAGGGCCACAATTAAAGTGCATACAAATATAACTTCAGTATTTTCATGTGGAGTTTTGAAAGAAAAAGGCAAATTCTGCATACTTGTTTCTATATTAATTTACTTTGAGAGATAAAATTAGCTTATATTCTGTTTTAGAGTTTATATTTTTAAGCAAAGGTTGCATGTTCTACACAACCCAGATGAGGGCATTTTGGCATCTAATTTGGCATCTAATTTCACTTAAACCAACGCTGGTTGTTATCACCACTTGCTGAACAATCTTCAACTTGCTGTGTTCGAATCCCACTCAGTCCAAACATTGGACAATTTTCTGACTGGGTTTTCACTCGAACGACCTATGTGAGATAGTTGCCAACGGAAGGTCGTGGGTTTCCTCCGGGCATAGAGCCCGGTTTCCTCCCACAATAAAACTGGCAACGCCGCCATATAAGTGAAATAATCTTGAGCGCGGCGTAAAACACCAAACAATCAATCAATCAATCAATCAATCAATCAATCAATCAATCAATCAACTTTCTGGTCATATTAAGAGTAATTCGAACGATTTCCAAATTGGCTCCTCAGTACATCATGTTCTTGTTAAAGTAAACGGTTCACTAAGTGGGTGTTTTTTTCTCTCAGGGTGTTGGGGGTACCGTTCAGTTCCCTAAGGGTTATCTCAAGAAGACCTTCCAAATGGTGAAAGAACGAGGAGGCGTTTGTATTTCCGATGAGGTTTGTATTGTAAAGAATAAAACCATGATACACTAGGCGTACATGAGTTATATATGTGTCCATAATGTATTTGCTCTTTTCAAACAGAGATATTAGTGTGGTTTATAATACTGTAACAATTAGCCATGTCTTCCAGGAACAATATTGTCAATCTTTTATAGTTGGCTGTTTTAAGTTTGTTTTAACACAATAGCACACGGACACAGGGAAAATCTTCTTGTCTACAATAACCACAGAGACAAGTTGTGTTAAAAAGGGGCATATCATTTAGACGTTTATACCCAATCATATGTTGTTTATTTCTTTCTAAAAAGTTTTAAGGATAAGTTGATGGAACGCTGTCGCATCTAAGTTGTAAGTGACCAGGGTCCTGTTTCACAAAGCGGAGTAGATGCATTTTTTGCGTAACTGTATGGGTTGGAGTAGATGTATTTTTTGCGTAACAGTATGGGTTGGTATGGAAGTTACGTAAAAACTTAAGCCACGCGGCTTTGTGAAACAGGGTCCTGGAACGTGTTTATAATCTTTAGGTCCAGACTGGATTCGGACGTACAGGGACTCATTATTGGGGGTTTGAGGGTCATGACGTCATGCCGGATATAGGTGAGTGAGCACTTGGGGCTGGGTGTATAATGACTTAACCAGGTAAGGGCATAATTCAATTTCGTATTTAAGACTATCGGTGGAGAAAAGTCTATAATGATTGGCTATTTCGGTAAATGGTTTCCAGTTGATACAACTGCTTCCTTCTCTAATAAAGGATCCTCAAAGGATCATAGGGGGCCTCCGTGGCTCAGTAGGTAGAGCGTTGGACGCTCAATCCGAACAGCCTTCCACCAATGGGTCGCGGGTTCGATCATTATAGAAACCCTTCTGATTTTGTTTAATGTCAACAGTATTCTGGATATTAGCTGTAAATGTATATATGTTTTAAGGAGAAATTTAACTTGTCAAACAAAAACCTATTGTTTATCACCATCATAGAATAAATTTATTCTCATGCCTGAGCATGCTGTTTTTATACTAGTGACTTTTACATAAATTTACCTATCTATAGACCAGTGTTTTTTTTCTTTTGTTTAATGACAAAAAAAAATCAGAATGACATTTTTTAAAATGAAAATTGATGCATATTATTCACTTGGACCGAGCGAAATATGGGATCATCGCTTTATCGCCATCACTCTATCACCATCGCTCTATATTTGCTACAGAGAAAGCGATGGTCCTTTTCGGCTTTTATACTTCAATACTTTAATGGGCTTGTGGGAAGGGACTTGTAAATGGAAATAAGTAGTACAATTTTCTTTCAAACTCAGTGACTGTGGCTAAAGGGATTGGAAACGGCTTCCCATTGGCTGCCCTCATCACTACACCGGAAATAGCGTCAAAATATGCTCAGGCGCTTCATTTCAACACCTTCGGCGGAAACCCTGTTGCCTGCGCTGTCGGTTCCAAAGTCCTAGACGTGAGTTTCTTATTCAAGTCTTTCCCATGTGTATTGTAGCCAATTGAGGGCAGGTTGTAAATTTAGTTGTGTTCAGTTTGGAATACAGATTTGTCTTTAAAAAAATAAAAAACGAAATCATAGAAAAACTTTTCCAAGAATTTTTGCGATAAAAGTAAAACAAAAAAGTCTTGGCCCATGAGTTCCATATTTTCCCCCAGATTTCTATGTTATATCAGCCGAGAAATCTGGGCTTTGCCGATTTTTTTTTCGTCTGAATTCGTAAGAGCTCAGGTTACTTGCATATTGAAAAAACGATAATCCCGCCGAAGAAAAAAAAACGGCAGCGCAAATTTCTCAACAAATAAGCAACGAGAAGATTACCTACCACTACAGTCTGATAGTATGGGTTAAAAAGAAAATGTCTGCCAACCTTGTCAGATTATTGGGGCGGGGTCGATTCCCATATATGGGATTGGGGACAAATAGGCGGGGTCGATTCCCATATATGGGATTGGGGACAAATAGGCGGGGTCGATTCCCATATATGGGATCGATGGCATGGAATCATTTTAAAACTTTAAGCGAAACAAACTGTCAATTGAATCATATCAATTTGAAGATGTGATCCGGGCTCTAGGGTGCAAATGTCACGGAGTGTGTGTGAGATTCTCAGCACCATAGAGATCGATTTTTCGGGATAATGTTGTATTAGCATTTTTGCTGTGCATTAGTTACCTCCTGTACTATTCTGCACTGTCTCAAGAAATTGGAGGACAACAAAGGAAAATATGAATGCATTAATAGGTCTATGTACTATAACAACTCCATCACACTCACCCACTCTAGCCTTTCTTACATATGTGAAGGAAGCGTTTTTGACAGGAGTTTATTACAAATAAAACATTGTACACATTGTGCAAACGTTTTGGAGGTTTTATGACATTGCCGATACGTAATTAATCAAACTGTCAATTTCAAACTATGATGCTAAAACTTGTTCATTTTGGCAAAATATAGAGTTTATCGGCGAAGGTGTTTTTATATAGTTAAGTTTTAGAGCAATAAAACCACTCGAGCCAAATGTGTTACTTTATAACTGGCCAAAGCCCAGTACTAGTTACAAAGAGAGTAGATTGAGAAAAGTGGTCACTTCGTCCGCGCCATGTTGAATTTGAACTGACACGATTCGATTATTAGGAACCTCCTTTCTATAGGGGGCGCTATACAGTCGAATCGTGTACAATAGGAACCCCCTTCCGCTAGGGGGCCAGAAGAACATGCCGGCAATGCTGATTTATCACTTATATGGTTTCTTGTCTTTTCATTTTGACCCAACCTATTTCTCTAATTCAAGGTAATGGATGAAGATGGCTGTCAGAATATAAGTCATGAAGTGGGTACTTACTGTTTGCAAGAGTTGGACAAACTGCGATCTGAGTCGGACATTGTTGGTGATGTCAGAGGAAAGGGTCTTATGATTGGGGTGGAGATGGTTAAGAACAAGGTAATTGTTGGTGATGTCAGAGGAAAGGGTCTTATGATTGGGGTGGAGATGGTTAAGATTAAGGTAATTGTTGGTGATGTCAGAGGAAAGGGTCTTATGATTGGGGTGGAGATGGTTAAGAACAAGGTAATTGTAATGATTCCCAGTGGATGGGTAAAAGGTGTAATAACCGTATTAAAGTGACACGAGCTGTCAAACATTTTGGGGTAAAGACAGAATAAGGTAACCCTTCCAAATTTTTCTCAGTAAGTACAAACTAGTGTCTCCCTGTGTACAGAAATATCGGAAATGTACCTGTAAGTCGCACGAGCTGCCAAAACAAGATATTTTCATGTATTCATATTGATATAAATTAATCTATACTTCTTTTTAAATCGAACACATTTATCGATGTTTGTTTGAAACGGATAGAAGGTGGGCCATTTTGTTTCGTAAGTCGCAGGCGATGCTGCAGCTGATCTTTCCCAAGCACTTTCTTCTGTCGGTCCTTTTATTGCCATACTATATTTATGAACACTAAAACACACGGACACAGGGAAAATTTTCTTGACTAAAATAACCACGGAGACAAGTTTCTAATTGTGTTAAAAAAGAGGTATATCATTTAGACCTTTATACCCCATCATACTATACATGTAGTGCGCATCGAGAATACTTAACAATGTCCAGAAACATTTCCTTGGTATTTCTTACTGATCCTAAAGCCTTGTTTTCATCGAATGACGGAATTTCGCCAGATGAAGACGACGTTGTTGTCGTATTTGAAGAGCCTTTCCGTTTATAGGTGATCTATCTATGGACATCGGCTCGCTCCCATCGCTGGTCAACTTAAAAATGAGACCATTTGAATTACATTTTGTTTCAAATAATAAGGTTCATGTAACTTTGTTATGGTGTCAATTTTAAAAGTAGTACTTCTAACGAAATATAATAATTATTTTTGCAGAAAACAAGAGAGCCGTTAGATCCAGAGACAATGGCCAATATTTGGGAGAAAACTAAAGATATGGGTTTATTGATTGGAAAAGGTGGACTATTTGGCAATGTAAGTTAACTCCAAAGCCGGTCTGTGTATGACATGTTGGTGTGAGTATTTTTAACCGAATCCTTGGTGGGATTTTGGGCTACGAGCAGAAAATTTGGGACATCCTTTGGGTATTACATATGCTTATCTCTGCTATTTAACATCACTGTAAAAATGATGTTACAAGAGAAACTATCAATCCGTTAGTCTCAATAAACTTTTCCCATTTCTTAGCATTTGCTACGGCAGATCACATTGTAATGGCCGCCAGGAACTTAGGAGAACCATGGGGATTAGAACCAGCGGCATATTGGTGTAAAAAATTTGTGTTTTAGCAGTCAGTTAAGAAGTGGAACTTAAGGCCCGTTCTCACTGTACGATTTGTCGTACCGATTTGTAGGATGCGACTAAAATGGATACTTTTTATTGGTCAATACGATTTATCAACCAATCAAATGCATCCATTTTAATCGCATCCTATAAAGTTGGTACGACAAATCGCACAGTCAGAACGGGCCTTTAGGCGGCTTCTCAACATATTTATGAATAGCCGAATGCATCGACCAACTGCTCTGGCAATATATAGGCCTACATTGCGAAATATGGCAGATAAGTGGCAAAGTTACATCCGGCATACCTTTTTGAGAAACAGTTCCTCACACCCATTGTCCTTGTCAAATTTTATATTTTAGTGAATTTATCTTGGATGAGGTTAAGGACGAAGAATATAATGTCGGGAAGTAAATATTCTTGATTTTCACAGGTTGTGATAATACATAGCCTTACTGTTTACCTGTTGGTAGACAAAGTTCATTCGTTATTTTTTCACTCGAACGACCTATGTGGGATGGTTGCCAGTTACCACCAGAAGGTCGTGGGTTTCCTCCGCGCATAGAGTCCGGTTTCCTCCCACAATAAAACTGGCAATGCCGCCATATAAGTGAAATAATCTTGAGCGGGGCGTAAAACACCAAACAATTAATCAATCAACCATTTGTTATTTTCAGGTGTTCCGACTAAAACCTCCAATGTGTATAAGCAAAGCCGATGTGGATTTCACCGTGTCCGTGCTACGTGATGCTATTGCCTCTGCTACCAAATAAACGTCTTAGACATTTTTATATTATAGTGGCATGAGCTACCAACGATAGGGGAAATTTCGTTGAAAGAGGACAAGCTAGCTGTTTATCAATTTTATCAAGAAGTGCAAAATAAGAGCTGTAGGCCCCTATACTGATATCAATTTTGGAGTTGCATGTTCAGGTAGTTTTTATGAGCAACAAAATCCCCAAAAGGTGTAGTCGAACACCCGCACACATTCGGTTCTCACGAGTTACTGGCATTTCCGATATTTTTTTTGTTATTTTAACGTCAACGCTTTACTCTTACAATGTACTTCAAACGCTCAAAGGATTTTGACTATCTGAAGTCCGAATTTTACCAGCTCATGTCACTTTAATATGAAAATATCGATCATTAAAAACTATATTGGAATTTATATTGTGTTAAACGCGTGTAGGTCCCGCAAATGTATCTCAGGCAACCTTATGCAATGTTAGCCTTCATATTATTTTTTTGCGCTTTCTTTCAAATTTGCTCTCAAATGTTTCCTATGGCGCACATCATTCATACGAATGGACGCGCCAATAAGCTAAAACAACCAACCAAATGTTTCCCAGTATTCAAGGGGGGTAATACCAATCATGATTTTGTAAAACACGGGTTTTCTCCCTTGGTATGCAGAGGTACAGGAACAGTATTTCCAACCGTCTATAGTTACCTTGCAAGCATCCTTTGTGGTTTGTCTTTCCAGTCGGAAAACGTTGTAAATGTATGTGTTTTCCCAACTCCTATACATTTGATTAATTAGGATAAGTTACTGTAGCCTCTAGATTATCTTAATAGCTAATTAATTCAGGATGAAAGTAGGTCAAGAAAATCATTGGCACTCGATCCACATCTCGTTTGTCGGAGAAATATTATAGAACAAGATAGAACAACCTTAAGCACTAACTTAGCCCTTTTGAAAGAAGTGTCTCTTGGAAGTCTTGGATTTGTTTTAATTTTGATATATATGAACTTCCTGATTGTGTAAATTGTAATTAGGCCTACCTGTACTGTCTATTTACAAGACAAATTCTGGAAGGATTCTGGAAAGTTATATAAAGATTATCTTCAAAGTTTAACATTCTACCTTAGCCTGCAGTGTAAATTAGGTGCTTTACTGTCTATTTGATTTGTTTACTATGTCCGTCTTCGCCCATGCACTGAACTATCTCAGTTATTAAATAATCTATTGATGTTATATATAATACTTACAGAGTTATAGTTGTTGCTCTTGCTCAAAAACTAATTTGCATTCTGAAAGTTTATAAATAAAAAATAACAATTGAAAAATTCATAATTATTGGAATTTCCTTTCTGGTCATTTTACGGGTGTCTCAAACGGTTGATTTTAAAGTCGAATAACTACCGAATTTTGTCAAAAAATGTTGAAAAAGATAACAGATAACAGATCGTAATCTAGGAGCAGCACTGTACAGTGTCATATCGTAATCTGGGAGCAGCACTGTACAGTGTCATATGGTAAGCTGGGAGCAGCACTGTACAGTGTCATATGGTAATCTGGGAGCAGCACTGTACAGTGTCATATCGTAATCTGGGAGCAGCACTGTACAGTGTCATATGGTAAGCTGGGAGCAGCACTGTACAGTGTCCTATCGTAATCTGGGAGCAGCACTGTACAGTGTCATATGGTAAGCTGGGAGCAGCACTGTACAGTGTAATATGGTAATCTGGGAGTAGCACTGTACAGTGTCATATGGTTATCTGGGAGCAGCACTGTACAGTGTCATATCGTAATCTGGGAGCAGCACTGTACAGTGTCATATGGTAAGCTGGGAGCAGCACTGTACAGTGTCATATGGTAATCTGGGAGTAGCACTGTACAGTGTCATATCGTAATCTGGGAGTAGCACTTTACAGTGTCATATCGTAAACTGGGAGCAGCACTGTACAATGTCATATCGTAATCTGGGCATTTGTACAGTGTCATATCGTAATCTGGGAGTTGCACTGTACAGTGTCATATCGTAATCTGGGAGTAGCATTGTAAAGTGTCATATCGTAATCTGGGAGTAGCACCGTATAGTGCTATATCGTAATCTGGGAGCAGCACTGTACAGTGCCATATCGTAATCTGGGAGCAGCACTGTACAGTGCCATATCGTAATCTGGGAGCAGCACTGTACAGTGTCATATCGTAATCTGGGAGCAGTGCTGTACAGTGTGATATCGTAATCTGGGGCAGTGCTGTACAGTGTCATATCGTAATCTGGGAATAGCACTGTACAGTGTAATATCGTAATCTGGGAGCAGCACTGTACAGTGTGATATCGTAATCTGGGAGCAGCACTGTACAGTGTGATATCGTAATCTAGGAGCAGCACTGTATAGTGCCATATCTTAATCTGGGAACAGCACTGTACAGTGTAATATCGTAATCTGGGAATAGCACTGTACAGTGTAATATCGTAATCTGGGCGCAGCACTGTAAAGTGGCATATCGTAATCCGGGCGCAGCACTGTATAGTGTCATATCGTAATCTGGGAGCAGCACTGTACAGTGTCATACCGTAATCTGGGCGCAGCACTGTATAGTGTCATATCGTAATCTGGTAGCAGCATTGTACAGTGTCATATCGTAATCTGGGCGCAGCATTGTACAGTGTCATATCGTAATCTGGGAGTAGCATTGTACAGGGTCATATCGTAATCATGGAGTAGCACTGTACAGTGCCATATCGTAATGTGGGAGCAGCACTGTACAGTGTCATATCGTAATCTGGGAGCAGCATTGTACAGTGTCATATCGTAATCTGGGAGTAGCACTGTACAGTGTCATATCGTAATCTGGGAGCAGCACTGTACAGTGTGATATTGTAATCTGGGAGCAGCACTGTGCAGTGTGATATCGTGATCTGGGAGCAGCACTGCACAGTGTGATATCGTAATCTGGGAGCAGCACTGTACAGTGTCATATCTGAATCTGGGAGCAGCACTGTACAGTGTGATATTGTAATCTGGGAGCAGCACTGTACAGTGTCCTATCGTAATCTGGGCGCAGCACTGTACAGTGTCCTATCGTAATCTGGGAGCAGCACTGTACAGTGTCCTATCGTAATCTGGGAGCAGCACTGTACAGTGTCATATCGTAATCCAGGAGCAGCACTCTACAGTGTGATATCGTAATCTGGGAGCAGCACTGTACAGTGTCCTATCGTAATCTGGGAGCAGCACTGTACAGTGTCCTATCGTAATCTGGGAGCAGCACTGTACAGTGTGATATTGTAATCTGGGAGCAGCACTGTACAGTGTGATATCGTAACCTGGGAGCAGTACTGCACAGTGTCCAATCGTAATCTGGGAGCAGCACTGTACAGTGTGATATTGTAATCTGGGAGCAGCACTGTACAGTGTGATATCGTGATCTGGGAGCAGCACTCTACAGTGCCCTATCGTAATCTGGGAGCAGCACTGTACAATGTCATATCTGAATCTGGGAGCAGCACTGCACAGTGTGATATTGTAATCTGGGAGCAGCACTGTACAGTGTCCTATCGTAATCTGGGAGCAGCACTGTACAGTGTCCTATCGTAATCTGGGAGCAGCACTGTACAGTGTCATATCGTAATCCAGGAGCAGCACTCTACAGTGTGATATCGTGATCTGGGAGCAGCACTCTACAGTGCCCTATCGTAATCTGGGAGCAGCACTGTACAATGTCATATCTGAATCTGGGAGCAGCACTGCACAGTGTGATATTGTAATATGGGAGCAGCACTGTACAGTGTCCTATCGTAATCTGGGAGCAGCACTGTACAGTGTCCTATCGTAATCTGGGAGCAGCACTGTACAGTGTCATATCGTAATCCAGGAGCAGCACTCTACAGTGTGATATCGTAATCTGGGAGCAGCACTGTACAGTGTCATATGGTAAGCTGGGAGCAGCACTGTACAGTGTCCTATCGTAATCTGGGAGCAGCACTGTACAGTGTCATATGGTAAGCTGGGAGCAGCACTGTACAGTGTAATATGGTAATCTGGGAGTAGCACTGTACAGTGTCATATGGTTATCTGGGAGCAGCACTGTACAGTGTCATATCGTAATCTGGGAGCAGCACTGTACAGTGTCATATGGTAAGCTGGGAGCAGCACTGTACAGTGTCATATGGTAATCTGGGAGTAGCACTGTACAGTGTCATATCGTAATCTGGGAGTAGCACTTTACAGTGTCATATCGTAAACTGGGAGCAGCACTGTACAATGTCATATCGTAATCTGGGCATTTGTACAGTGTCATATCGTAATCTGGGAGTTGCACTGTACAGTGTCATATCGTAATCTGGGAGTAGCATTGTAAAGTTTCATATCGTAATCTGGGAGTAGCACCGTATAGTGCTATATCGTAATCTGGGAGCAGCACTGTACAGTGCCATATCGTAATCTGGGAGCAGCACTGTACAGTGTCATATCGTAATCTGGGAGCAGTGCTGTACAGTGTGATATCGTAATCTGGGGCAGTGCTGTACAGTGTCATATCGTAATCTGGGAATAGCACTGTACAGTGTAATATCGTAATCTGGGAGCAGCACTGTACAGTGTGATATCGTAATCTGGGAGCAGCACTGTACAGTGTGATATCGTAATCTAGGAGCAGCACTGTATAGTGCCATATCGTAATCTGGGAACAGCACTGTACAGTGTAATATCGTAATCTGGGAATAGCACTGTACAGTGTAATATCGTAATCTGGGCGCAGCACTGTAAAGTGGCATATCGTAATCCGGGCGCAGCACTGTATAGTGTCATATCGTAATCTGGGAGCAGCACTGTACAGTGTCATACCGTAATCTGGGCGCAGCACTGTATAGTGTCATATCGTAATCTGGTAGCAGCATTGTACAGTGTCATATCGTAATCTGGGCGCAGCATTGTACAGTGTCATATCGTAATCTGGGAGTAGCATTGTACAGGGTCATATCGTAATCATGGAGTAGCACTGTACAGTGCCATATCGTAATGTGGGAGCAGCACTGTACAGTGTCATATCGTAATCTGGGAGCAGCATTGTACAGTGTCATATCGTAATCTGGGAGTAGCACTGTACAGTGTCATATCGTAATCTGGGAGCAGCACTGTACAGTGTGATATTGTAATCTGGGAGCAGCACTGTGCAGTGTGATATCGTGATCTGGGAGCAGCACTGCACAGTGTGATATCGTAATCTGGGAGCAGCACTGTACAGTGTCATATCTGAATCTGGGAGCAGCACTGTACAGTGTGATATTGTAATCTGGGAGCAGCACTGTACAGTGTCCTATCGTAATCTGGGCGCAGCACTGTACAGTGTCCTATCGTAATCTGGGAGCAGCACTGTACAGTGTCCTATCGTAATCTGGGAGCAGCACTGTACAGTGTGATATCGTAATCCAGGAGCAGCACTCTACAGTGTGATATCGTAATCTGGGAGCAGCACTGTACAGTGTCCTATCGTAATCTGGGAGCAGCACTGTACAGTGTCCTATCGTAATCTGGGAGCAGCACTGTACAGTGTGATATTGTAATCTGGGAGCAGCACTGTACAGTGTGATATCGTAACCTGGGAGCAGTACTGCACAGTGTCCAATCGTAATCTGGGAGCAGCACTGTACAGTGTGATATTGTAATCTGGGAGCAGCACTGTACAGTGTGATATCGTGATCTGGGAGCAGCACTCTACAGTGCCCTATCGTAATCTGGGAGCAGCACTGTACAATGTCATATCTGAATCTGGGAGCAGCACTGCACAGTGTGATATTGTAATCTGGGAGCAGCACTGTACAGTGTCCTATCGTAATCTGGGAGCAGCACTGTACAGTGTCCTATCGTAATCTGGGAGCAGCACTGTACAGTGTCATATCGTAATCCAGGAGCAGCACTCTACAGTGTGATATCGTGATCTGGGAGCAGCACTCTACAGTGCCCTATCGTAATCTGGGAGCAGCACTGTACAATGTCATATCTGAATCTGGGAGCAGCACTGCACAGTGTGATATTGTAATCTGGGAGCAGCACTGTACAGTGTCCTATCGTAATCTGGGAGCAGCACTGTACAGTGTCCTATCGTAATCTGGGAGCAGCACTGTACAGTGTCATATCGTAATCCAGGAGCAGCACTCTACAGTGTGATATCGTAATCTGGGAGCAGCACTGTACAGTGTCCTATCGTAATCTGGGAGCAGCACTGTACAGTGTCCTATCGTAATCTGGGAGCAGCACTGTACAGTGTCCTATCGTAATCTGGGAGCAGCACTGTACAGTGTGATATTGTAATCTGGGAGCAGTACTGTACAGTGTGATATCGTAACCTGGGAGCAGTACTGCACAGTGTCCAATCGTAATCTGGGAGCAGCACTGCACAGTGTCCTATCGTAATCTGGGAGTAGCACTGTACAGTGTGATATCGTAATCCAGGAGCAGCACTCTACAGTGTGATATCGTAATCTGGGAGCAGCACTGTACAGTGTCATATCGTAATCTAGGAGCAGCACTGTACAGTGTCCTATCGTAATCCAGGAGCAGCACTGTACAGTGTCCTATCGTGATCTGGGAGTGGCACTGTACAGTGTCCTATCGTAATCTGGGAGCAGCACTGTACAGTGCAGGGGCGGCGGAACGTTTTTCATATTTGGGGGGGGGGGGGGGGGTGGGGGCATTTATCCCAGCACAATAGGCGTGGGTCCAGGGGCCGCCGAGGCCCCGTGAGCTCTGAAACAGGAGAATGACATACATGCGTTCTGTGTCATTTTCAAGGCCTAACAGGTGAAATTTGATCAAAAGATTTATGACTTGTAAACTTAGGAATCTACTCAAAGAAAAAAAAATCTGTTAGAGGCCATTGCGCTGGATATTCTAGGGATCTGTAATAACTTACGTCGTAGATAAAGTACGCACCCAATAAACTTTCAAACGTTTTAGATAATAGGTATACTCTCCCTCAGTATCGTAGCCAGGAATCTGCCGACAGGTGGGCCACTATGACAGCACAATCACGCGAGGGTCCAGGGGCCTGTAGGCCCCGGCAACTCCACGGTTCGAGATTGCCGGTGATAAGGCGATCGACAAAATAATGCTACAGCACGACAGTTTGAGTTGTTGGGCGTGGGGGAAAAAAGCACAATCACGCGAAGGACCTGGGGGGTATTTCATAAAGAGGTTTAGAAGGCTAAACTGACCTAGCCGACTAGAATAGCAGTGCTTTAACATTACTGCTTAGTCGACTATCTGACCGTAGTCGGCTATACGTGGTTTATGAAATACCCCCCAGGGGCTGCCTAAGCCCGGAGAGCTCGCCGGTACTAAATCGCTGACATCTGTCTAAACGATTTCTGGCATATAAAGATATATATTTTTCTCAGAAATTTTACTGAAACGGAGAGTAGCAAACATTGCGATCAGACGATGGACTATCACAAAACAACCCAACATCAAGACAGATTGAGTGACGGGGCGAGGTTTTGTTCTTTTAACTCTCGGAAACTGTATGTCTAATGTAGTAATCTAAGATTCTGTTTCCAAACCCCAGTTTTCAACTGTTTCTGCCCCTAGTCATTCAACTGCCCTTTAACTCTCGTTTGAAGGCTCCATAATTGTTTTAATAGGTCAATTATTGGGGGGCCAAAGATAGGTCAAATATAGGTCTACTTTGCGAGCGAAAACAGTCGAAGTTTGTTCCGACTGTGACAAACTTCAGCAGTCTGAAATTTTGACAGTCAGATTTACGTACGTGAATGACGTGAAATACAATCTGATAGACTGTACGTCATTTTGAATGTGGCAACCAAAAAGACAGCCGTGAAACGTACAATTTCTCTTGAGGGCCCAACAAAAGTGTCCCCGTGATAATATCAGGGACCGAAGTACTCTGTTTGTTAAAGTTTAACCTCGATTAGTTAAATAATTGAAGCATTGGAGGATTCCTGACATGTACCGAAACTGCGTCTGTTTTCTTAGATTTACAAATTATGTGCTTTGCCGGGCTAATTAACATATATATAAAATAACTTTCTGGATGATTTCGATATTTGATGAATTTATTATTATTCTTATTTTCCTTTTACGCCCTTCTTGTATACTTCCTGACGCCATTTGTATTCAGCCTAAAAATACGGTTTTTGCCGTATAAAAACCGCAGTCCGAATTATAGAAGTCGAGCGGTAGTGAGCGAAGACAACCGAATCTCGTTCCGGGTGGGCCTACAGTATACGTAAAACACATAGATATTAATATATGTAAATGATAACCCAATTGAAAAGGCGTGAGGCTCGACTAAGGTCTCGATCAGGCTGTTTTGAAGAAGTTATCCTGTCCACTATTTTCGTTCCACGTCCCTCGATTTCACAAATTCTTTACCAGAGATCTGGGCCTAGTTCCACAACGCGATCTTAGCTAAGTGGGATCCTAACTACCATGGCAACCAATGCTAAAGGTATACGTTGCCATTGGTAATTAAGATCAACTTAAGCTAAAATCGCTTTGTGAAACTGGGCGCCGGTCTTATCTAATGGGACGCCATCGAACAGTGTAAAATCGTGTCTAGTATAGGGCACAGTTTAATTCTTTGTATATATTACGTGTGTTAGTTTATTGATCTATCTGGAGTTGTTCCTCGGTTTATTTTCTTAATTAATTGTTTTCATAAACATTTTGTATTTATGTAAAAAGCCTACAGATCCTCCTCTACAGCTATTATTATCTGTGACGTATTTTCCTCAATTCGACGGTTGACGCACAACTACAGTGTTGACCTAGACGTTTCTCGATTGTTTCTAGAACTATGCAATTTTATGTTAATGCGGGATAGTGGGATTGTTCGGAGATTTCTAAGGGTCTATTTTAAAGGCCCACTTGCCGCCGTAGCTTGTTTGACATTTGTTAAGAAAACAAATTTGCACGAGCTTACTACAGCTAAAACCACTAAAATTAAACATAGCACACATAAAGCATGTCCAGTTAGGTTTAGAACGTATAAATGACGGAGAAAAACAAACGAAGAATCGAAGATCGATTACAACAACAACACCGATCAGTGTTGGTTAACTTAAGTGTTGGATTACCCTCATTCAAGCTTTTTTGTCTGTGGTTTGAACTCGGCAGGCTTTTATAGTCCCTCTTACTCGATCGTTAGTATGTATTTCTTCGATGAAGTTCGTAAAATTATACTGTGTCGTTAGATCGTCAACACGACTCAAACCCTTACGGCACTTTTGCACACGATCAGGTTCGAAGTTTGTTGACATTACGGGTACCTCAAAAATCTGTTTTTCAATTTCAAATTAAAAATACTAAATGATGTCAAAACTTTCAATTTCTGGTAAAAATAGAAAGTTCCTAACTTTTTCTGTCTGGGGAAAAATACAGAAAACAGTCCTCTGTTTTTAATGTAAACAGTCTTCTGGATTTTCGCGGCAAGTGTGCCTTTAAGGAGTATTATTTGTATTAGGTCTGTCAATTTTCAACTGTGCTCAACTGTATATCAGGGAATTTTTAGAACGCTATTTGGATGCGATTTCTTCGTTTATTATTTTGCCTCGTAACACATGATGGACGGCGTTTTGCTTTCCCTGGGCCTTTTTCAACAACCCATATCTTAAAATTCCTCAGAGCCTATAACGATAAAAAAATAATATTCACCCTTTTCATCTGTTATCTGCTTTTCTTTAGTTTTATATCACTTGTATTACTTAAGCTGATAGAGTGTAGCCTGTGTTATGTTTAATATGATTTCAAAGGAATATTCAGCGCAATGAAGGGAATCGAGTTTCTTCAATTATCTCTAACCCACAGCCATCCGTCTTGTATGTGACAATGCAGGGACACATTATTGGGTAAGGTAGTGATTTTTATGCAATATTTTCATATGTGTAATATTTCAATGACATAAATGAAAAATGACTGATGGAGGTTTAAGCAGTTATAACGACAAGGCCGGTCGTTAAAACTATAAGAAGGCTGTGATCATCGCGTGTGAATAGTTCGCGTGCGTTTAGATAGGAGCCAAATCACGCCCGTGGAAATAGTCCGGGTCGTTTTTAAGACAGCCCCGGTAATTTCCCAACCACTGTTTCCCTGCTCGAATACCAGTTATTATATGCTGGAGCGGTAGAATAAAGTGTGATGTACGACTGTGGGTATCGAGACACCACCGAAAATTTCCTAACCGAAAATACTTGTCGGCGGCAATGAATTTCACCAGTCTAACTATCCTAATTATATATGGGAAATATAGAGACAGACTAAGTATGGGTCTCGTGGTTTAAGATGTCTCTCTAGTCTACAGGCCGGGTTAACTTCCCCAATACACGATGGTCTTCGACAATCAATTTCATGAGAAAACTTCATCTTTATGCTGCTTTTCAAAGAGTTATTCGCTCACTTTAAAGCATGTACTAGTATTTATGATTGATATTAGCGGATTTCCTGTAAAACGTGTTTTGTTTTCAAAAAGAATCTACGATTCTAAGGTTTGTATAAACCGACAGCTCTATGTCGGCTTATGGTAACCAGAGCTAGTCCAACGACACAAGCAATGTTAATATATGGGTTGTATTATGTTGTTCCTATCACTTCTTTTTACTAGTCACCCTTACAGCTTAAACCTCATACGCCTCTTCCTAATGGATACTAAACGTACATTTATTTTTTGCGGTATTAAACGAGGCATCAGCTGCCGACTATATGGAAAATTTTGTTTAAACGCAATGAGATAATTATACGTATGTGCGTAAAGGGAGTTTTAAAAATAATACCCCTCTTGAAAAAATATCTTAATCATACAGCCCGGTTATTTGAATTTTGTCCGTTATACATTTCGGTTCGTCCAGATTACTGACTTTACCAATATTTTTTTTATTGGGGACCGATGAAACCCCGACCTTCTGTCTCAAGATAGAGCATCAATTTTCAGTAGTCTCGCGAGATTTTGCAACCTATTCGTCTTACACGAGACAGAAGTCTTTCTAGCATGGCGACAAGAAAATGCAAATTAACGAGCCCTCTATCTAGACTCTCTGAAATACAATGGCAATTGAGACAATTTTCTTGCGTTATGTTGTCAATTCATCCCATCGCCAGGAATACTCTGGCAGTAAGAACAGTCATTTCGGTCTTACGTATTTGCCGAAGACAGAAAATTGCCTTTTGAATTCATAATAGTCGCGATTATTTCACAGGCATCCATACGAATAGAAGTGCTAAACCCACAAATGAGCTCATCAATTTGATGGGCGAGGAATCTATTTGTCCAATCATATAGTCTACCCGCGTGTGAGTGTGTGTTACCCCCACCACAAACGCCAATGAAATCCAAGATGGCGTACCAATTTAGGATTCGCCACCACAATCATTTTAAATGTATTGATCTGAAGAAATGAAGAAAATGTTTCAACAAAATATAACGAATATTGTAAGATACATGTGTGGTTTCCATGCGCAGATGTTCTAACCACTCTACCTTTGTTTATAAATCTTCATCATAGCGCCATACAATATTTTACCATATGTCCAGCACCCGTTGAGGTGTTGCAGAGATGTGTTTATTAAAACTCATCCCTCTGTTTGTCCATGTTTGGAGATCACACATGGTCTGGTATCACTAAAACTAGTTACCACCTTTTAAACAATCCTTTGCTCACGAAAATAAACTCTGCACCTGTGTGGTTATAAAAGTATAAATTGCTATGCGATAAGCAAAATAAAAACTGTTAATTGTAAATCTTTGATGTCCTTGCCGTAAAACACAATTTTGGGGCCCTCAGCAGTTAATAAAACGCAGAGTCTGGCAGGAGAATTGTCCCTCTGATGTTTGAGGGGATTTCTACAATTAGTTCTCAGCACCAGAACATCATCTGAAAATCATCTCACGTTATGGTCCTACTTCTTTTGTTGTTTATTTGAAAAGGTCCTCAAAAGACTGCAATTTATCAAAGAGAATTCTGTCTCCATTTTGCTAGACTAACATTTAACACCGTTGCGCCTCCACGGTTCAATTGCATGACTGGAACGTTTTCCTTTGACTTAAAGGGTGGGGGTGCATGAATATTCAGTTTTACATTTCTGACGATATTCCCTGCAAAATAGATAGCAAAACAAACATACAGTATCTATGAACGATTGTTATCAAACACATAGCCTCTTACCGGTTATATTCTAGCAGCTTTCGGGACCTCATTACCGATTGACGCAACATATCTCATCATTACCCAAGTGGCGACCTCCAAGCAGTCAAAAGAAAAATGAAATTCTGACTGGATTTCATTGTATGATGGTACCGAAAATTTAGACCATTGGGCACAAAACTCGGTTCACCCATACCAAAACGGGTAATACCGCCAAGTATGTGAAATGATCTTGAGTATTGTGTAAAAGAACATGAATTAATCCATTTATTAGCGGGTAGATTTCATCATGCGCTCAATGGACAACAACCATGTGGTCAGAGGAAATATTAAATGAGGGCTCACCAACCCGATGTACCTCAAACACACAAAATCGTTTTGTAAAGAAGGAGAAGTTCTCGAATAATTAACATTCTATATAGTATTTTAATAGTTTGACAAATAAATAAGGTACAGTTATTTTAATCTAAAATAAAAATCACCCCTCGTGTACCATTGAAATATCTTATTTCTTCTATAGTGAAGATCTCGTTAGAGTACAATTGGTTAAATCTCCCAACAAATAGTTTTCAAAATCAATCAATCAATAAACCCTTGCAATACGTATCAATCAAGCAATCAATGGTGAATAAAACTGGAGACCCTGTCTGTCACATAGAATTGATGTACGACGTCAGATAGCATTATTAAAGATTTGAAAGAATTAAGTAAAATCTTCTCCTGAAATTTTACCTAGGGCATTTTACAAATTCATACAGACGTCACGTTTAGTGATGTGTCAATTCCAACCGCCAATGACAATTGGTTGTCATGGGATATCACGTGGATTTACCAGATCAGGAGGACGAGGCTGTATCCACTTACGGTCTAAGTAATTGTTCAGGACACTCTCCAAGTTACTGAGGATAAATGCCTGCCAAATAGCTGAGTAGAGGAGCAATTACAAGCAATGTGTGCCGTGGGAGCGCTTACATAAAGGGTTAAGTGATAAAGACGTGAAGCAGATACAGCTTGGCGCCTCAACCTAAGTCCAAATACCAAGTAGCCTTTGCGTTGGTTTACCTCAACTTAAATACTGTAATGGAATGGATCGGCTGTGCTGATCTGTACAAATCCATTTAAGCCAACTATTTGCCAAAATCACAATAAAAGTAAGAGGAAATCAGGAATTATTTGCTCAATCCGGCGTCTATCGGCTTCCGTAAACTGCCATTTTGCACTGGCTGGGATTATGAAAATCTTTTGCAAATCATTTTCTGATATCTCCAAAACGAGCAAAATAGTCGGCTTCCATAACTTTTAGTTTGGTTACATGATATTTTAGACAGTTTTTTGTGTTTACCAAAGTGGTTCACAGTATAATTGTGTTATCCTGTATAAAGTCTGGCTACTTAACAGCACAGCAAAATAGAACTGCTTTAATTTGTTTCATGGTCCTTTTTTGGGCATTGGAATAGAAACATTTTGAATTTCGACCACTTTTCGAATCGGACCTAGTCTTAGGAAACCGACATCGTAGTTTGTAGCGCCATCTTTACACATTGGATTTTATTCTAATCTCGTACTAATTCTAACTCTTGCCCATTTATTGAAGATTGATTGAGGGAATTGGTCAGTTTACCTTTATTGTTTTTCAACGAAAAGAAATACTAAAGATTTTGGTCTTGAAAAGAGTAACAAGTTATATGGATAAGTGAACAGCATATATATATATATATATAGCAATTACATATACAGTTGTGGTAAAATTATTAACGTATTAACCACTTAGCCCATATATTAAGGGGTCCAATAAAAACATGGCGGCGGAGGGCTCCTCCTCAAGGGCACACTTGGTACCAGAAGCTTACGCGGTGTCCATATTTAACACATACGTTTGGTTTCTTTCCTGGGCAGGGTAATTTTGCAAATCAGGACACAAGCGAATGTTTTCTTTAGTTTGCAGTATTATTGTATTTTGGGTCAACATGGACATAGATCAGTAAAATGACGTCAATTTGACCTTGTGACCTTTGACTAGGCTTCCACAAATGATTGAGTCTGTTAAAGCATACAGAGAACCCAGATTAATACAGTTCCGGTGCTTGTATGCAATCCTTGGAAAGCTTATAGACATTTTGTTGACAGCTTACTTTTCACTAATGTCTCTCTCTGGGCTACAAGACCGGTTAAGTAATACAGGCCGAATAAACCAAAGACTTATATTATTTCTGACAGTCGAAAGATTCAGAAAGGGATTTTTCATCCATCGACAACTCTGGAATCTGTAGGTGAACGCTCCCTGGAGCTTCCTTGATATGGGTGATACCGGTACATACTTGCTGCCGGCGAATAAAGGTTCGATTCTGTGCAGTTCCCTGATGTTGTAGACGGATGTGAGTCGGATAGACGGAGGCCATTTTGTAAAGAGACCCCTGGTGGTAAGCCGATATTTCCGTAACCTGGAAGCCCCAGTAAACTACTATAGAAGAAGAACGGTCTGTATGCATTGTATGAAGACAGGCCTGGAGAAGGGGAAACTATGGGCCGCCATATCGACCATGTCGCCGACGGCAACCTCTCCAAACTAGCAAGTCCTTCTGCAAAAGCAACAATAGGAAAGAAAACGAGATAAAGATACTGCTTTGATTTAAACTTGAGATAGAACAGTGATGTAGTATCAATTATAGTATCATCGTTTGAAGATGGCCCGATTTAAAGATCCTCGTCTTTGTTAAGTTTTGAGCAGTCGACAACTGAAAGGAAACCTTTAAGTGTGAGAAGAGTCGAATGTGTAAACCACTTCACACAGATACATGTACATCACCGAGTCGGCTAACTCAACGGCTTTGTTTCTCATCACAGAAATACTTAAACGATATCATAGACGATAGGTTCGCTATCGGATTGAAGAGTTGGCGATTACACGAGGTATGTTTGAGAAGTAAACTTCGCCATTTAATACGGATACATGTACATCACCGAGAAACACCCCGGATTGATAGGTTCTTGTTTATCTCGTCAGATACTCTAACCTTGATCTATCAACTTTGTTGTAATTGTTTACTTGTGCCTTTCATCAACATAACTGTCGCTCACGTTTATGATACTTATGTAATGAAAACGGAAATATTTGTTAGAACAATTGCATATCTGGCTAATCAGGGAAAAGTATTTGACAACATTATATACAAAGACTCAAATGTTGAAAAAAATCCCCTAGGTCTTGGGCTCCTAGGGTCCGTTCCAAACCGATTTCCAATATATCAACTTTATTACATGACCTTTTAGTTTATAGGACAATTTTCTGCGCGATAAGTTGTAATTGGCATCTTAAGAAAACACCCCTGCTATGAGAAAAGTTGTAATTGACTTCCTTTGAAAGATTTATTGCTACGGGATAAGCTGTAATTGGTATACAACGAAAGACCCCGTGCTACGAGATAAGTTGGAATTGGTACCTTATGAAAAACCCCGTGCTACGAGATTGAACGACCCCGTGTGATGAGATAAGTCGTAATTGACATCCTTTGAAAACCCGTGTGCTACGAGATAAGTTGTAATTTGTATCTTATGGAAACTCGTCCTTTGAGAAAAGTGGTAATTGCTACGAGATAAGTTGTAATTGATACCTTATAAAAACCCCCGTGCCACGAGATTGAAACACCCCATGTGACGAAATAAGTCGTAATTGACATCCTATGAAAACCAGGTAGAAAAGGTAATTTGTGAATTGGGGAAACTTTGATCCTGGTTACAATCTCACTTATAACGATCGCGTTGGGGACAAACAGTAGATACAATGAGGAGAAATTATAAATTTATAAACACTAAAACACACGGGCACAGGGAAAATCTTCTTGTCTAAAATAACCACGGAGACAAGTTTCTAATTGTGTTAAGTTACCTTTAGTGAATCTTGGATCCCGACACTTGAGAGCGTCTTCAAACTCCGCGTCTGTGTAAGATCTGAGAGGAGAGCGTGCGTACGTGTGATGGTGAATAAGTGAATCCATGCTTTCTCTGACGAGAGAGATAACCCCCTAATAATTGATTGATTGATTGATTGGTGTTTTACGCCGCGCTCAAGATTATTTCACTTATATGGCGGCGTTGCCAGTTTTATTGTGGGAGGAAACCGGGCACTGAGCCCGGAGGAAACCCACGACCTTCCGCTGGTTACTGGCAACCCCCTAATAATCAACTACTATATAATACTACACCAAAATATATATTTTTTAACACTATAACACACGGGCACAGGGAAAATCTTCTTGTCTAAAATAACCACGGAGACAAGTTTCTTATTGTGTTAAAAAGGGGCATGTCATTTAGACGTTTATACCCAATCATAAGTTGTTATAATAAACAACCACAACCCATGATATTTCATTAGGTTGACGACATTTGGTGTTCTTAAAATTCTTAAAACAACCTAATTCATTAAATTTAGAGAAACTAAGGTTAACACAACGCTATGTAGCCTACTTCTGTACCCCCTATCCGATTTTCCCCCCATTTTTCAACACTAAAACAAAGACTAAATTACTTCAATATAATACAGATCTTTACTTAAACACAATAAAGGGCAATTCATTGTACTAATTTTTGGCTTAGAAATAATTGAAAATTGTTTAGAAGTTGAACAGATCTAAGCGATATTCATGTCTGCATGGCTTACCTTTCAAAGTCAGTTAGACGAGAAGAATCTCGGAATCCCTTAGCAAATGGATTGCTATCAATTTTCAACTTTGTAATCTATTTAAAAAAAGACACCGAAAACAAAAGGTTTAATTTGTTTGTAGCTTCTTCTTTATTGTAAGCACGACGTTACGGTATAGTTTCTATGGTTTATTATCCATATTATACACTATCTTTTTCCTGACGTGTCCAGTATTTTTCTTAACTTTGGGATGACAAACTTGTCATAACTTTCTTTGTAACTCTAGGCAAATTTATATTTTCTGTATGTACATAGTATACAGAAACCTACACGTCTGTAATATTTCAAGACGGTCCGGAGACGAGTTTATTTGAATTATCCCCCCCCCCCCAAAAAAAAAAAAAAATTCCAAAAACAGGAAGAGGAGTCGTATGTTTCACAACAAGCCACGAGATTTATCTGAATGTTCAATCTTTGGGTTTTAGAGTTCTCAATTACGAAATTGTAGGTTATATTCTATGACGTTTTTTGTTATTCGTGACCATGTTGCTTTTTGTGGAAAATCAGGAGGAAAAGGAGATATCTTGAACAACTAGACAACCCTAAGATCCAGCATCCAATTTTTGATGATGATTTGAAAAAGAGCACTTTCTGTTATATATACTAAGACTAAAACACACAGGCACTCTCTGTTATATTCCGTAACACACGTATAGGATACTATCTGTTATATTCTGTAACACACGGATACTCTCTGTTATATTCTGTAACACACGGATATTCTCATATATATTCTGTAACACACGGGTACTCTCTGTTATATTCTGTAACACACGGATACTCTCTCTTATATTCTGTAACACACGGATACTCTCTGTTATATTCATTAACACTAAAACAAACGGGCACTCTCTGTTATAGCGACATATAATAGTAAGGGATTTGAAATGCAACATTTATGAATGTTTATGCACTTACAAGCTGGTTTTGATAAGCAGTTACGGCAATGAAAACTGTTTCCGGAAAGACGTAGGTTCGAAATTCCTCCGCATCCAATGAGGTTATCACACTGTGTGGATTATCCTTCCGCTTGACGATGTGAATTCTGGGTTGGTATTTGTGCATGGAGTTCAAAATGATCTGCAAGAAATGACAGGTTTATGTTTTATCTTCTCTATATTTATTAAAGTGGCATGAGCTGCCAAAATGTTGATATTTTGACGTTAAAACAGAATGTTGAAATTATTGGCTATTTTTCTCAAGGCGTATAATTCAGAAGCTTTTAAGTGCTTCTAGTCTCAACAATGTACAATATAGTATTGTTTTGATCTAACTTTGGCTTAGAATGAATGAATGATCTTCCCGGTTATTTAAATTTTGTTTACTTTTCGAACACGTTTTCGGTTCGTACAGGCCACATACTGTATGGTTTTTCCTCTTTCAACGCCAATCATTTAGTTTTTCGATGGCCTTCAAAGCCTCTTACTGTCGTGACGATCAGAAGTTATGAAAAAGTGTGAATTTTGGCAGCTCATGCCACTTTAAACAAAAGTAAACCAACACCACCAATAATATATGAACCCACCATATCCCCACCGCTGCATAAAACTTGAAAAAAAATGCATTAGATTAAAAAAAAAAAAAGATATATGTTTAGGAATATTAAAAAAGTTGGATTCTTTCTATAACTTACATGCCCACTTTTGTCCAGCATGTTGTTTGTGAGTTTAACTTTTTCGAAAGATACGGACTGTTTGAGAAGTTGCTCCCCGGTGAATGGTGAGTCTGGGTGCATATAGAGACGGGTGGGTAAGGGCGGATCAGCTTTACCCGCCACTAACCATGACGATCGGTGATAGGCATAACGGTAACGTTTGTTGTCAACAGGAATGACGTCCATCAGCACGGAGTATTTCGCTTCAGAATCCAAATTGGTAAAGGACACACGTAAAGTCGGGAACATACGTCTGAAACAAACAAGCAAAATTACACCTTCTCCTTTTATGTTACAATTCAATTGACTTCGTTCCTTGCTGTAACGCCGCCCAACTTGCCTCCTACATGTAGATATACTGGTTATGGCTACAATGAATCTTTCTTTGTCATCCGCCATGGTGGACGTGTGGCTTTGGTCGGTTTTCATCAAGCACCAATCCCGGCAATGCTCTTTTTTTATAAGGATACCACGTAAAGCCCCACTTGACATTACATCATATTTAAAAACATAATTCAACAATTAACTATCCAGCAGGACTTTTAAGTAGTTTGTATAATTATATAATTAACTAGAGCATCGACACCATTGCAGGACAATTGAAAGCGATGTTTGTCATCCGTTACAGTAACATGTCACAGTGAGGAGCTTATATGTCAGACAGTTATTGCTTAAAGTGGCATGAGCTGCCAAAATGTTGATATTTAGACGTTAAAACAGAATACTGAAATTATTGCCTATTTTTCTCAAGACGTATAATTCAGAAGCTTTTTAGTGCTTATAGTATCGAGAATGTACGATAAAGTATGGTTTTGAACTAACTTAGGCTTAGAATGAATGAATGGTCGTCCCGGTTATTTAAATTTTGTTTACTTTTCAAACACTATTTGTGCTCGTATAGGCCACGCACTATATGCACTGTAAGAAAAAACTGCAAATTTTGACAGCTCATGCCACTTTAAGTAAAATTTGATGCATCAAAGAAAAATAAAGATTAAGGCATGATTTGCCGTATTAACGTCTACAAACGTAGAATGGCTCGGTCTGCTTTGTAAGGTAAACATAATTCATTTCACAATGTTAACGCTATACAAAATATAACACCTGTTTTCCAACGTATGGATATATATAGATCACGATATATATAGATGCTGATTACTGGTTGCATTTTCGATGATTAATTTATTTTCGTTTGATTTAAATTTCAATTCTTATTGATTTATTGAGTTGTGTTTTACCTCAGTGATATTTTTGTAAAAACAAAAATGGACAATAAGTGAAACAAGAAATGCACAAATCCTTTAAATGTTGACAGCATAAACATATTTTTTATTATCAGACATTACTTATTAAGACTGTGTTTCCAACCAGTACCAGATTTGACAGTTTTTCTTCACACAATTCCTGACTTGTGCGCCATCTTGGAATTGATTTGTTTGTTTGTTTCGTGTTTTACGATGCGTTCAAGATTATTTCACTTATATGGCGGCGTTGCCAGTTTTATTGTGGGAGGAAAGCGGGCTGTATGCCGCGAAGAAACCCACGACCTTCCGGTGGTAACTCTTGGAATTGAGGATATTGAGAAGTTGCCGTGAAATACTTATCTATTTCGCTCGGATTTGACGAAGATGCCGTTTATAACGTCTGTTTGACAGGTATGGGGCACTCGGAACACACTTCGGCTATCTTCGCTCGCTACCGGTCGGCTTTGATTTCACGCACGTAAATCCCCGAAGTTATCAGACTGAGGTACGGGTAAAGTTATCCGTCTGAGAAGACTGGTCGTGCGTACAGTATTTACTTATATATCATACCTCCCTATCTGTAAGAATCGGTAAGAATATCTACACAATAGTTAACTAGATGTGCGGTCTGACAAGTGGGGTAACCTACCACAATTATCTAGATATCCCAACATACATGAACATACATCAACGTCAATCATAAAACTAGAATGACAGATAAGGGGGTAGAGACAGGTCGATTGGTCATGAACTCGTCAGCTATTTTATACCAGAAATCTTACCAATTCAATGCGTGTCACAATATGATAGGTCTATAAATAGTGGGCAAATTAACCAATCATTGCTGGGAAAATGAATGGTTTGAAATAACATACAGACGTGCGAATAAGAGGTAAAACTCCACACCAATAGTTGCGTGATTGCACATTCTTAATCGCGATGTAATTTGCCAACATTACGCCATATCTATTTCACATACTTGTTTATCTCGGAGGATTGCAGCGCCATTCTGTTCCACTGGGGGTTGAGCAAAAATTACCCCAGTGCGGCTAACACCAAAACCATAAAAATAATAATTAACTGAAGCATTCGATACTGCACTACAGGACTGTTGTGGCTTTAACTCTTTCGTCGGGTAACAGTCATTGTCTGAATTCTCCAGATGGTCAGGGCGTAATTCTCGTCAGTGTTGCACGAGATCGATTTGAAAACATGTAAAATATTGTAAAATAATGCACATCAAAGGTCAATGTAGCTGTTAGTAATCAACGTAAACGTACAGAATCTTTCCTGTGTGTATTTGTTTGCGTTGTATGAAAATTTGAACCGCCCCCCCCCCCCACCACGCCCTCAATATATCCATCAAAGAAGGAAGCATCATAGCTTAAGACAGTAAAATACCTTAGGGCCTCTTCCCTTTTTCAACTAAATAATGATATTGGACCTTCCTTCCTTCAACTAAATAATGATAGTGGACCTTCCTCTCTCCATCTAAATAATGATACTGGATCTTCCTTTCTACAACTAAATAATGATACTGGATCTTCCTTCCTCCAACTAAATAATGATACTGGATCTTCCTTTCTACAACTAAATAAGGATACTGGACCTTCCTTTCTACAACTAAATAATGACACTGGACCTTCCTTCCTCCAACTAAATAATGATAGTGGACCTTCCTTCCTTCAACTAAATAATGATAGTGGACCTTCCTTCCTTCAACTAAATAATGATAGTGGACCTTCCTTCCTCCAACCAAATAATGATAGTGGACCTTCCTTCCTTCAACTAAATAATGATAGTGGACCTTCCTTCCTCCAACTAAATAATGATAGTGGACCTTCCTTCCTTCAACTAAATAATGATACTGGATCTTCCTTTCTACAACTAAATAATGATACTGGATCTTCCTTCCTCCAACTAAATAATGATACTGGATCTTCCTTCCTCCATCTAAATAATGATACTGGATCTTCCTTCCTCCAACTAAATAATGATACTGGATCTTCCTTTCTACAACTAAATAATGATATTGGACCTTCCTTCCTTCAACTAAATAATGATACTGGATCTTCCTTCCTCCATCTAAATAATGATACTGGACCTTCCTTTCTACAACTAAATACTGATATTGGCCTTTCCTTCCTTCAACTAAATAATGATACTGGATCTTCCTTCCTCCATCTAAATAATGATACTGGATCTTCCTTTCTTCAACTAAATAATGATATTGGCACTTCATCTAAATAATGATATTGGACTTTCCTTTTTCCTTCAACTAAATAATAATATTGGACCTTCCTTCCTTCGTGTAAATAATGATATTGACTTTCCTTTCCCCATGTAAATACTGATTTTGGGTTTTCCTTTCTTAGTCTAAATGATAATTGGCCCTTCATTCCTTCAACTAAACAATGATATTGGCCCTTCTTTTCTCCATCTAAATAATGATATTGGACATTCCTTCCTCCGTCTAAATAATGATATTGGGCATTCCTTTCTTAGTCTAAATAATGATATTGGAACTTCATTCCTCCAACTAAATAATGATATTGGACCTTGCTTCCTTTAACTAAATAATGATATTAGATCTTCCTTCCTTCAACTAAATAATGATATTAGATCTTCCTTCCTTCAACTAAATAATGGTATTAGATCTTCCTTCCTTCAACAAAATAACGACACTGGACCTTGCTTCCTTCAACTAAATAATGATATTGGCTCTTCCTTCCTCCATCTAAAAATGATATTGGACCTTCCTTCCTTCAACTAAACATTGATCCTGGCGAACATGAATATGTAATGACAGTAGATAATCTTACAATTTATAAAAAAATATATATATAGTAGACTACAAATTAGGCCAAATCACTTGTCGCAGTATACAACAAAAACGAATACAAAGTGACGGTAATTTGGTATATTAGCCAGCAGAGACTTGTTGTGCGAGAAAGGGTTAACGTTACCCCTGAGTGAAATACTGCATCGTTTATTCGAGACGTGTATAATTATAATGAAGGTAGCAGGATTAACTTCCTTACCTTTACTCATAGACAATACAACTTATAGACTCTCGAGAAGTCACGCGATACCTACTGGTATAGTCGAGATGGAAATTGTCAGTGAAAGGTCAAAGGGGTTACGACATAAAAACAAACTTTTGTAAATTACGGGCGACTTTACGTCGGCATGGCAGCAATTGACAAGTGCTCAATATCACACTACTGCCAGATGATATTCAACTGAAGTCTGTGGTTACCTTATGTTCGCGCTGATACTCGCGTAACAAATCAACAGTGTTGACTGTCAACTGACGCGCACGCTGACAATCGCGGAATTCGAAGCTGATCATGCGATAGGGAGCATTTTCTTCTTGGGTTGATTCTTATAATAGGTGATACGCCGAGTTAAGTTCTCGTGTATCACTAACCGCCAAGTTCCACTGACAAGTAACAATAGTGAAATAAACGGCCGGCTTATCGGATAGTCTTTTCAAACCACACACATAGGTCCGCTATAAGATATAGGTCTACATTGCACAACCTGTAAATAATACCACATACTCAGAAATCTTTAGCTATCACTTAAAGATTAAACGTAAATTACCCATCTACCCATCGATATCTATCAACTTTAAGTCAAACAGAGTTTTAAATGTGCATTATAGCTCAGCGTCTTCTAAAAACGATAATCTGTGTTTGATATCATATCCATCAACTAGTACGTGCATATTAGGACCTTACTTTTTTAAATATCGGTTCAGTATTTTATCACATAGAAACAAATTTTCGGGAGAGCTAAAATTGAATTTAATATGGACACAAATCGACTTTCATTTTTGTCGAATAAAAGAATAAGTACGAAGTTAAGCTCATCTATTCGTCTTATAAACCTTTTTTGGATTTACGCATATTGTTGGAAAGTTCGTAAAATCGAACTTCAAACAGCCAGCAATGTGCAACAAGGTCGCACGATTGATTGATTGTTTGGCAATTTATGCTGCACTATACATTCAATTATTTCAGTTATATGGTGGCGTTGCTCGGTTTATTTTTAACAACAGACAGTACATGTTTCTACACAATCGTCCTAGAGGATGTATAATTCAGAAGCTTTTTAGTGCTTCTACAATGTAGTCTCAAGAATGTAGGATAAAGTATTATTTTGAACTAACTTTGGCTTAGAATGAATGAATGGTCGTCCCGGTTATTTAAATTTTGTTTACTTTTCGAACACTATTCCAGTTCGTACAGGCCACATATTGTATGGATTTTCCCAATTCCAACGCCAGCCAGTTAGCGTTTCGATGGACTTCAAAGCCTCTTACTGTCGTGACGATCAGTAATTATGAAAAAAGTGTGAATTTCGGCAGCTCAGGCCACTTTAAATAAGACCATATCTAACAAACCATATTTTCTTCTGATGAAGAGGTAACAGGAACGAACTGATTGGGTACATTTGGGAATAAACGTAGTCCATGTTTAGGGTTAGGTGAACTTTTTAAACGTCACACAAAAATCATATAAATTGTTGTCAGTGGGGTCCATTTGTGAGGGAGCTTAATCCGCGCAAAAGTCCTTGCGTGGAAACAATCTGAAAATGTGCCAACGAAATCCTTCTATACGTCTACCCTTTCAAATATGGGCCACATCATCCATCAATTAACGGTACGGGCCTTTCCTATATGTTTGTACCATTGTACATGCAACGGTGGCAATATTAAAATAGGCAAAAATGTATAGATAAAAAACAAGATCGAGTAATGGATAACAACTCGTTATACATATAGGCACTTTTAAATATGATTAAGAAAGGATGGTTCTTTGGTCAAACATCGTATAAGTTACAAGTATACATTTGCTTTTATGTTTAAATCCCTGACGGATATTCCAGAAAATGCCCCAGTAATATTCAAGTGGCCGTTCTGAGTATTTAATACGTTTTCTTGAGATTTCAAAAAGGATATCGTTTTGTCGTTTAGAATATTTTGTAACAATCACGGACTATCTCGTCGAATATTTTAGGGTACTAGAGGCGCCAAAAGTCAAAATATTACAACTGACTGAAGACTATACCCGCCCTAATTATTCAATAAAAATATTAGTAGGGTAAAGCATAATTGCAGTTGTTCCGATTTATTAAGTCAATCATCTTGAAAATTCAAGATAAGAGTAATCCAGTACAATTTTGTTGTTCATTCACTGAATATAATTGAAATAGCACTAAAAACACTTCATCGGAGAAGTTATTCTCGAAGACTCTTTTTTAAAAACTCAGTTAACGGCAAAACAGAAAAAACAAAAACCTTCGGTACTAATCAAAGTTAGAATCTGTCCTGTCAAAAAGTTTTACGCATTGTTCCTTTAGTTTTGCTAGTGTATGTTATTTACCAATTTAGACCAGAGCTTTGACATGTTTTTATAATCAACCAACCAATTGGTTTTACTTAAGCTTTTATCCTCCTCGTTTGTGTCACAGATTGCTGCAGCAACTACCAACGATTAACTGTCCATCTCTTTACATGCACGTGCCAGATTCGGACAACCGCGTGGAGTAATTCTACGCACGTGTTTGATGACGTCTGCTGGCGTAACTGATGTAAAGGTAATGCGTTATTCGCCTTCAAGTAATAATTACAGCACTGTTTTTGTGAAGGACAAAAAGCCAGCCAGCAAATTAGCGTTGAATTGAGCTGGAGTTTATTGATTGACAGCTGACAAATCAATAACAGTTTAACACTGAGACGGATAATCAGTGGACACAAATAACGCTATTAGCGGATTCGTGTAAGGCGTCTAACCTTCTGAACGTATAGAATCAATTCGCTAAACTGAATCTTAGTGTTTTGTTAATTTGATGGTTATACGTGTTAATATTGTCACGTCTCTAATTGGTTGGACTAAACTACTAATAGAAATAATTCCCTAAATCAAAATGATCTAGTCTGAAGCTTGTGAGACAATTTGTAGGATGGAATAATAATTTACTTTCCTGGAACAAAGCAAATGGGACATTGGGTGATGCGATAAAAATACACAAATAAGATAACGTTTAAACAGCTCTTAGAAACTTATTCTGACCGCTGTACCATGAAGATGACAGGTATAGGCTGTATAAGTTAGAGATACAAGTATCTTAATCACGATGATTTTTATTTTCTAGCTACCGAACGAAAAATAATGTAGGCCTACAACGATATCGGTGTTACTGTTATTTTTCCAAAGGCATGGACAATTAGAATAGGATATCCCGTTTTGCCTGTAATTTAGCTAATTATTTTATCAATGTTATACACAGAAGATATTGTTATATCTATATTTATGAACACTAAAACACAAGAGCACAAGGGAAATCTTCTTGTCAAAAATAACCATGGAGATAAGTTTCTAATTTAGTTAAAGTGACATGAGCTGCCACAATTCACACTTTTTTCATAATTTCTGATCGTCACGACAGTAAGAGGCTTTGAAAGCCATCGAAAAATTAAATGATTGGCGTTGGAATGAGGAAACTCCATACCGTATGTTGCCTGTACGAACCGAAAACATGTTCGCAAAGTAAACACAATTTAAATAACCGGGACGAACATTCATTCATTCTAAGATAACGTTAGTTCAAAACAACACTTTGTCGTATATTTTCGAAACTAGAAGCACTAAAAAGCTTTTAAATTGTATGTCTTAAGAAAAATAGCCAATTATTTCAACATGTTGGCAGCTCATGCCCCTTTAAAAAGAGGTATATCATTTAAACCTATATATCGAACCATAATTTGTTGAAATAAACTAAAACCCATGACATTTCATTAGGTTGTTACACGGAGCCAAAGAGGCCCCTACTTTGACATCTTCTCGAGCCATAGTAAAATCCCCATAGAATGATTATGGGGGCTTCCCCTTGGCCCGAGAGGATACTATACATTGACTGTAAACAGACATTTTAAAACATGAAATGGGAATATAGTTATAGCCTATAACGTAGTTTTTTTATCCAGCCTATTAAATTAATCTGGCGCAGGACACCAGTTATTTGCTTTTAGTCACATATCAATATTGGTTTGCATTTTCTCCTTTGTCACACCGTTTTGAGACTTTTTCTTTCTTCTCTCGTTGTCTTTTCTTTTTTATCTTTTCATTTGTTGTTTCTGAAGGTTTGAAGGATCTTCTGTCAACAGTGTTGCTGAGAGAACCGCTTCTTATCGATGTAACTAATCACTAATCACCACTATATATCTATATGTTAAATCTGTTATATCAAAAATATAATATAGTATATATGGTCTGAATGTCTGTAATACTCTGATCCTTATTTACATTTCTATGTTCATTTCAATTCTAAAAATAATTACGGCTTCGTGTTCAATATGGTTTGCCGGTGACGGGTAAGATTCTGGCTAATATATATTAATTTTTAAGGATTTTGTCCAACGAACGAAGGCATTGTCTCATGTAGCTTGGAGTAAAAAAAAACACAACAAAAATAACTAACAAAAAATACGAAGAGAGAAAGAAAAAAAACGAGGAAAATACTATTTGATGTTTTCTACTCGGAGAGATGATTAAAATATTAATATTTTTTAATTGAAACAAAATAATAAAAAATAAAATAGATATCTTTCTTATAGAAATAACTATAGCTTCAGACATAACCATGATTTAAATGAAAGAGCGTCCGTTCAGGTTATTTAAATGTTTACTTTTTCTTTGTTTAGGCTTCATGTATAGTTCATACACTTCATTCTCCTGACAAATGGAATTTATGAACAAAATTTTGAAATTTGGTCATGCCACTTAAAATAACCATTATTGTCAGATTCTTTTTAAAGAAACTTCACGTTTATTATTGAATTTAATTTGACTTTCAAACAGCAGGATCACATTACAAGTAAAACCAATCTGTAACAGGCCACCAAAAATACCCTTTTATATATCTCTGTGTTTGTTACAACAATTTATGGGGTATAAAGGTCTAAATGATATACCTCTTTTTAACACAATTAGAAACTTGTCTCCGTGGTTATTTTAGACAAGAAGATTTTCCCTGTGCCCGTGTGTTTTAGTGATCATAAATATATATCTCAGTGTTTTCTGGAGTCCAAAACGATTTAGCAATTTTAGTATTTCTTTGTGGACAAACTCTACTCCTTGAAGAAAAACATTATATAAATTAATTGAACCCTCGGGAATTGGAAAAGAGGTGGATGTCGCCTTTGAAATGAAGAGTATAATGTGTTTTGCTTAAAGTGGCATGAGCTGCCAAAATGTTGATATTTTGACGTTGTTGCAAAATGTTGAAATTATCGGCTATTTTTCTCGAGACGTATAATTCAGAAGCTTTTTAGTGCTTATGGGCTCGAGAATGTACGATTAAGTGTTGTTTTGAACTAACTTTGGCTTAGAATGAATGAATGGTCGTCCCGGTTATTTAAATTTTGCTACTTTTCGAACACGTTTTCGGTTCGTATAGGCCACATACTGTATGGATTTTCCTCACTCCAACGCCAATAATTTAGCTTTTCGGTGGCCTACAAAGCCTCTTACTGTCTGGACGATCAGAAATTATGACAAAAGTATGAATTTTGGCAGCTCATGCCACTTTAAAGTTTATATGGCTTAATTCAGAATATCAGTGAATTCTCTCGTCCTTCACGTAGAGGAAAAAATCAAATTGTCTTTATTGCACAAACAATGTTATCTTGACAAATTTAGTATAACAGCCAGACCTTCCCGATCACTGAAATTCATTACACTTGAGTGGAAATCCATCTCTACAATCCGTGTCCGCTTTGACATAGAATTCATGAATTTCAAATATCATTTCCTCATCTAAAGTAAATTTGTTCATTGAACATTTTTTGCTTATAGGAGACAAACCAAGGGAGGTAACTCTACTTATTATTTTATTACTTTCATCTGAAGACCTAACATTATTTTAAGTTAGCAGAAACAGTTCATCAGTAAAATGCGAAAATCTAAATAAAATAACTTAACACTTTAGATCAGATCAACTTCAAAACTTAAGTGTAATTAGAGTCCTTTTCTATGTGATATACGTAGACAACTATTAATACTTTAATTTAAAATATATATGAATTGAAACAGATAAAATCTAGATTCTCAAACAATTACGGAAAAGAAAATGTAAAAAAAATGTCAGGTTGGCAGCTTGATTTTTCAATTCTAAGCATATCTCTAAACAATTATATAGGAGGATACAAAAATCTCTTGGGATGAGAAAGTTTTCTACCCGGAACATGTAAAACTTTTATTTTCGATAGAAGAAAAGAAATAAAAAAAAACTTTCAACTTCCGTAGAAACTTTCCAACGTTGCCAAAACCTATTTTGTTGATTTTGTGCTCCAAGTTTACATTTATAATCGAAATACAAATTGGCCATCCCATTAAAATGATTTAAACCCAGGTTAATTCCATTCACTTCAAAGTCTTGAAAATGAGGGTTCTGTGAGGCCTATGGAGGAGTTACAAGGGCCTTGAATGAAGTTGTCGACATTAACCTTGGCTTCAATATTGGAGACTTTGAAAGTGGACTAATTAAATGCCAGTTAAACGCAAAAAATATGTGTATACCATTTAAAAAGAAAATTCAACGCGTTTCTTCTGAGTTTTAAAGTGTTTTCCCTTGTCTTGCCCTGAAATGAGTATTTGATACAGGTTTGTTTTTTATTTATGTATTTGATACAGGTTTGTTTTTTTATTAAAATAATTCTAAAAGCTTTAAAAGTAAATTTCGTTCTCAGCTAATCTGAAAAATGTATTCCTCAGAAAAGTGTATCTACACATGGTAAAACTGTATTTATTACAGGACTCTAACACAGGCTCATGGAACGAAAGATGTATTGAATGCTGTTTTACGCCCCAGCATTCCGATTATATCAGTTATAAGGTGACATTGTCAGGTTTGGTTGGGACTGGGGGAATCTTTGCCAAAGGAAACCTGACGCGATCGAGTAAAAAATCCACTCAGTATTTTTTTTTCATTTCTCATTTCGACTCACCAATGTGTTTATTTCAAACAAATACACCTATAACGTCTAAATGATATACCTCTTTTTAACACAATTAGAAACTTGTCTCCGTGGTTATTTTATACAAGAAGATTTTCCCTGTGCCCGTGTGTTTTAGTGCTCATAAATATATAACGTTATGATTATTCGAGATAGGAGCTTTGACCAAAAGCAAATACGCTTCATCGATTAGACATATAACAATAACAGCAACAACCTTCATGCCCCTCCACCCGGCACGATATTAAGATAACCATACCTTCCGGATTTTGTAATTATCATCTCTGTACCCAGATCGTGGAATTTGTCCCATAAATCTTTAGTTTCTAAACGACAGTGTATATTAGCCAACGTTTTGCTCCCAGAGCTGGTGGCTGCCCGGTTTTTGTTTTCTGATTTCACGCTTCGGAAAGCTCCGTCCATTTTCGTCTTTATGGAAGATATCACTTCGGGTTTTTCCGTAACACTTGTCCTTTCCACCATTTTTTCTGAAAACAAAACACAAATTCATAACACAAGCGATTTTCTGGTTTTATTGGGGCTATTAGGGCTAGATACAATTTTACTTACTATATACGTAAAAATATTAAATATTAGTTCATGGTTCCACGAACTACAGATGATTTTTTACCGTTGATTAATCATTATGATAATCGACCAGTCAAAATGCAATTTTACCGCAGGCTATAAACTTGATAAGGAAAACTGTCTTTTACATGCATATTTGAGACATATCAGAGAAAAGACACTTCAAAAGGGAAATCAAATACACGTGAAGAGCTTTAATAATACTTAAATTATATAAATGATAATAATAATGAATAACATTCATCGACACACATATCTGCACATAAAACGATCAGTACAAAAGCACTACTCTGAACCGTCCTAATACAAAAACATGTTGAGATAATTTAGTAGAGGACCCATTATTTAATTGAGACTTAACTATAAAATGAAAATCTGCTAATTATAATTTTTTCCACATTTTTGTTGGTAATTTCTAGTATTGACATGGATACATTTGCATTAAAATTTCTTTGTAAAACCCCAAACCTTCTGATATTACAGCACTTACAGGGAATCCCTAGGCCTTACATGGTATTTGAGGTTTTGGAATAAACCAATATCTTTTGCTCATAAAATAAAATTGACAAAAAATGGTACAAAATATCGACGTTAACTTGAAAATGAAGTATTATACAGTATTTACTTTAATTTGCAGAGATTTTATCCGACAAACAGAACCAGAAGGCGAAATTATTGGAATATGAATTGTTTGAACTTTTCTTCATTACTTGAGTGCGGCGTTGAACTCCAATCAACCAACCAATCTTCTTCGTTATTTACTGTTAAAACCCCTACTAAAGCTACATTTTAACTATGGGAAGGGTTGGATGGGGGCATTTTAAATTTATTTCATACCTATATTACCAGAAATCGAGGAATCAAATGTTAATATCATTGACTATTTATTCGTTTTTCAATCCAAAGCTCGACTTAACTCCAGAATTATACTTTGCAGATAATTTTACTTCAGGCAATTTTTTTTACAAGATAACACTCGAAGTTAAAACGAAATAACTTACTCAATGGCGATATTGAAGTTTGGTCCTCTTCTATTTCTGATTCTGTTTTTGAATTGTCTCTTTTTGATGACGTCCCTATTATTGCAGCTATTGAAAATGCGGTTGCTTTTGATGAGAGTTGGGGTTTTGTGGAACCCACCCCTGGGGCTGAGCCACATCCTGATTCTACATTCATGGTTGGTATAAGAAATCTGCAAATTTGTCTCAAACACAGTCACAAATTAGCTGTATTAATGATCAGCTGTAAGCGCTTGCCAGATTCATGGACTTTCTCACAGAGAACGGGAGATAAATTAGATGATTTTTTGTCTTGTTACTTGAACACAGTCTTTCTGACATTCAAATTAAACCTATCGTCAGTATATTCCAAATAGACGCCAGGATTTGTTTGAAGTGTTTATTGAAAGAGGATTCTCGTTAAGTACACACATTACTCAACTACGTTAACATAGTCCATACCATCACTATTGACGCCAAGTTTTGAGGTAGCCGTCAAACTAGACACGTGGATACTTGGACTGGCTTAATGTTAGAGTTTCGCTGCGATCCTCTAACCTCGTAGCCAAACCACCAGTTCAGTCGCGAGTAAAGAACTGTTAGCATCCGATTCATTTGGCAAGTATTGCTTTCCAAGATCTTGACACGCCCATATTTGTCGTATAGATTCAGCTCTCACAAACAATAGTAGTAGTAAAATGTCCTCCGTGACAGTAGACCTATTAGCCAACATATTTGACTTTCACAGATTTTCACGGAAATAATTTGGTAGACGGAACCAATCCGGTAGGCTGGTCGACAAAATAAGGCGGGACTTGCAGCAGGCAATGTCTCAACAACCGTATACAATTAGTACAGAACGCTGATTTCAACCCAATCCACTCAAACTCTCCTGCCAGTTTTATTTTGTCTGACAGTGTGCACCATGGCGGCCCAACCACGTGACCATATCAGAAACACAACCCGGGTACTATAACAGTCGGTAATTGATACAATAAATAAATAAAAAGAGCTCACGGCTCAAAGATACTGGTTGTTTTTGTTATCACAATGGGAGCTGATACGCAAAATGACAGTTTAAGTGCTAGCAATAGCAAGATTGCTCTAAGCTGAACATATTAAGGTGTATAAAGATCGTAAGGTATAGTATATTGTGCCAGGTTTCACAAAGGGCAGTTGAAGACCCAAAAGAGACAGGGGGTTGATCGGGTCTTCACAAAGCTTTGATGTAAACATATTAATATGAAATTCATATACTAGGTTTTTCCTCTATAATTTATTTGGCTAACATTTCACCCAGAAAGGGAGAAAATTCCCTTCTGCCCTGCCAACCAAATTCCAAATTTGGCGGTTTCTATTAATTCTAAACATTGAATGTAGATACTTCCTAAGGTTTTAATTGTATTTAATTTTGAGGAAAATAATCACCCGTTTTGACTTTCTAGGTTTCGTTTTAACGAATGGAAAAATTGCATATCTTTTAAAGCAGTTGCCACTTTATAGACTTAAATGTCCTTTAACTGTTTAATAAAATAGGACCCCTCCTAACATCAGAGATATCAGAGGTACATTGTCATGCATTTGGATATATGGATTGAATCGTTTACAATATTACAGGCTATATTGTCAAACACCATTACAAGGGGAGTTGTCATGGTTAACTTTACGCCCTTAAAATAAAAATCATGTTGCCTCGAATTATCTAAATATACAGTATTTATATAAAATATAAACAATTTGCTCACGATTCCGTGGTTGATTTTTATAAACAAATATTGTTCCCATTTGTTTTAAATGCTCAGATTACTTGTTAATTCTGTTGTAATGGTTATTGAGATTAAGAAGGAATGCCTTGGTCTTAAGTTGGTTTCTAGTAATAAACCCTTTCAGTCACATGTAGTTGCATCTATCTATACAGAGCCAGCGGAAGGTCCTGGATTTCCTCCGGGCATAGAGCCCGGTTTCCTCCCACAATAAAACTGGCAACGCCGCCATATAAGTGAAATAATCTTGAGCGCGGCGTAAAACACCAAACAATCAAGCAATCAATCAATCAATCAATCAATCAATCAATACAGAGGCTGTTTCAGAACTACAGCTGGTTACTTCTAAATAATTATGGTACCTAATTTCAAATACATTTTGACGCCATTTAACCCTGTGGCAATTTCTCTCAGGTTAAGTAGTAAACTGACATGGATAAAGTGTTCGGACAGTCCCCAGATAGTCCCCTTAAAGGCACACTTGCCGCGAAAATCAGGAATATTGTTTACATTAAAAAAGAAAGACCGTTTTCTGTATTTTTCCCAGACAATATAAGTTAGGAACTTTCTATTTTTACCAAAATTTAAAAGTTTGGACGTCACTTTGTATTTTTAATTTGAATTTGAAAATTTGAATTGTTAGGTACCCGGAACGTAAACAAACCGAACTGCCCCCTATTGGCGATTTTATGTTTCAGTCGAGTAAGTGAACTAACGGCACAGTGTAATTTTATGTAGGCTTATTTATCTGAGAAATGCAGACTGACGATCGGTTAACAGCGACTGGAAAAGCCTGCTGATAATTGTTTGAGTGTAAACCACAGATACAAAGGCCTGAAAGGAGGGTAATCCAACACGAAAGTTGACCGACACTGATCGTTGTTGTTGTAATCAGGCTTCGATTCTTCGTTTGTTTTTCACCCTATTTCTACAGTCTAAAGCTAACTAGACATGTTTTATGTGTCCTATGTTTAAGTTTAGTGGTATTAGTCGTAGTAAGCTCATGTAAATTGGTTTTCTTAGCAAATGTAAACAGGCTACGGCGGCAAGTGTGCCTTTAAAGTGGCATGAGCTGCCAAAATGTTGATATTTTGACGTTAAAACAGAATGTTGTAATTATTGGCCATTTTTCTCAAGACGTATAATTCTGAAGCTTTTTAGTGCTTCTAGTCTCGAAAATGTACGATAAGAGATTGTTTTGAACTAAATTTGGCTTAGAATGAATGAATGGTCGTCCCGGTTATGTAAATTTTGTTTATTTTTCGAACACGTTTTCGGTTCGTACAGGCCACATACTGTATGGATTTTCCTCATTCCAACGCCAATCATTTAGTTTTCCTATGACCTTCAAAGCCTCTTACTGTCGTGGCGATCAGAAATTATGAAAAAAATGTGAATTTTGGCAGGTTATGCCACTTTAACGATGAATGTCTTTTCCATCCCCTCCCGACGACCCTTCCGTTCCAACCCCAGCACACGCACTAAAACCCACCCCGTATCAACATCAAAATCAATTTTAACGGATTGTCTTGTTTAATTGTATTGAAAGAGCTGCGCAAAATCGCTTGACACCCGATGTTATCATCAACAATAACTTAAGAAATACGTTGATTATAGAACAAATATAATCCCAATATCATAGGTTTACTTTATTTCAACAATTTATGATGGGGTATAAAGGTCTAAATGATATACCTCTTTTTAAAACAATTAGAAACTTGTCTCCATGGTTATTTTAGACAAGAAGATTTTCCCTGTGCCCGTGTGTTTTAGTGTTCATAAATATGATCCCAATTACTTATAATATCTTACGTCGTTTGGTTTCTAGAAAGTTGTGAAACGTCTTGTTATTTTTAACTATAACATCTTTGAATCTGTGGGTTTTCAAGAGACATCATAAAAATGTCTATGTATTCTAAAGAAATGAAAAGTAAATTCGTGAGTCGGAATTCTATATTTTATATTAACATGAGCTACCAAAAATAGAAGCTTTTGTTTTCTCCTTGTCGCAAGAGTGTCCGTGAAAGTAGCTGTAACTCTTAGACCTAAACCGAATGTCAGTTAATTCGTCCCGGTTATTTAAGTTCTGCTCACTTTTTCGAACAACTTCTCGGCTCGCACAGACCATATACGGTATGAGTTTTCCTCAAACGTCAATCATTTAGTTTTTCGATGAACTTCAAATCCTATTGTTGCCTTGACAATCAAAATTTATGAGAAAAATGGTAATTTTGGCAGCTCATGCCACTAAGAAGAGTTTCCGAGATGCTACCATCGATCATAGTTTTTTCAAACGTTGTTTTAATAATGTAACATTATTTGTGTTGAAACTCATTTGCGGCAAGAATATTGTTTATAGAGAGTGTAAATGTTCCTTTTCAATATGAAATGTGGTCAAGATGTCCATCTTCATTAACTGTTACTTTGCTTGGCTCGCTAATTGGCTCGTCAAATTCACACAGTATTACAGTTGTCTAACAGCTGATTGTTAAGTCTGCATTGAGATGAGCTGACAGACTTTAAGGATAAGTATCGGGGTATCGCGCAGTTGTGTTGGTATCCGTTTCCCCCTGCATCTTTGACCGCACAGGGAGAGGGTTGGCAGACCAAACCCCTATGTCTCCAAGGCACTTTACCTATCGGTATATTACCCCAAACACTACACCCTGGGATCCACTCAGCTTGGTCGTCCTCATTCAAATAAATCCCCGATAAAAAGTAAAGATATCGTCAGCTAATTTGAGGCTTGGGAGTTTGATTTCTCTCTAAAAATAACGACAATGGGATGCTTGTATTCAGAGTAATTTTTCAACGATCCTTTTGTTTTTCTATGGTAAGTTATAGAGTTTTGATCGCTTACCATACATGCTCAAACTGAAGAATGTGGAACTCCTTGCCGTTTATAGTAGAGTAATTAAACTGACAAAAATAACAAATATATATATCCTTGATTTCTTGGTTCATCCGTTTCTCGAAAAGACCAGGAGCCTGTTTCACAACGACGTAGCGTAAGTTTTCACGTAACTGCCATAGCAACCCATACTGTAGAGATACGTTAGTCTGAAAGTTACGCAAAAAATACATTTACGCCGCTTTGTGAAACAGGCTCCTGGCGTTCATTTCTGACCATAACTGCATCATGCCTTGTCCGTCAATTTTAGCTATCTCATATGTAGCTTTATATTATTGTTTCTCGTCGATGGTATTCGCAAGATTTTACTGTGATAAGCTTAACTACTAATCAGAATTAGGATATGTTCTGAACTATTCAATCGTAATGCCACGAGCAGCGGGTAAACTTCGCGATGTTCGACAAAATAATTGGTTTAAATTGCCACGAGGTGCTAAAATTCATTCGGACTTTTTTCATAAATTTCAACTAAAGCACTGGCGTTGAAATATAAAACAATATTGATGAAGCCAGTAACCCTTACCAGATGTCTGCTAACAACGGACACAATTCAAATAGCCGGTTTCAATTTTTTTTAAATAAAAGGCCAAACTGTTCCGAATAGTTGGACTAGTTTAAAGAAGTTTATGATTGCCCCGCCTTTCTCAAATACCCCGCAAGGATTGTTTGTTTCTGGGAAGGGGGAGGGGGAAACACTTTCTGAATTCTGTTGTAACGAAGAATTATCCGAATTTCACGCAATTTCCATTTTCTTCAGACTGGAGACACCAAACCTGATTAATATATAAACATTCGAAACTCAATTGAAACCTGTGCTTATCATTGCTTTCTGGTATTGTATTAGACCTACTGACTGTATGTTTCGCTATTTAATGACCTTCGATCTTCTGTATACATTGAAAATTCTATAACCCATTGCCTTGTTTTGTATCCCCTACCCCCAAGCCATTTAATAATGATACAAGTTTCAAAAGCCCAAGATTTGAGTTTGTAAACAAATTTGAACACGACACGATGTTAGGCTTGAGCGCATTTAGCCTCTTTAGATCCTTGTTTTACAAATAATGTGATGCTCGTTTGGATTGATTCAAATGTATCTTCATAATTCCAAATCAAAATGTTCAGGGGAAGTGATATTGTAAATATTGTAAATATCGACGTTACAAGCCGGGAATGTTAATGGTGAATATAACAAGCTAGAGTATGTCTTCACATTACCAGCTACCCTATTTCTGGCCACTGACGAAGAAAGCTGTGTAAGAGCGAGAGAGAGAGAGAGAGAGAGAGAGAGGAGAGAAAATCAAATCAGTATTGAAGATGCCAAAGATATTTGTTGTAAGAGGGTCCGAATTGACCATCAAGCTTGTCTGGAGAAGATCAATTAGAAGGTTTTCTGCCCTATTACCGCCAAGAAAACAAATGATATTCTCTAAGTTTGTTGACTACACAGCTTATTAATATCTAATTCTCAATCTAATGCCAGCTTTTATCGGGTCACCGGATTCATTGGAGACGGTTATGGGTGGATTTCAGTTGCCTTAAACCTACCAGCTTCTCCAACCTGTAATTCAATCAGACAAGAAGCAGCCGGGTTATGATTTTCCCTGTCAAAACTCTCACGAGCCCCCATCAATCCAATCATATCGCCTGCCTTCTATTTACTGCTGCAATGGTTTACTTTCTACAGAATCATCTTCAGGAAGCGGATCCTAAACCTTATTGCCACTAACAACACCGACAGTTCACCAGTCTGCCTGACATTTATGAGCATAGCTGTGAATTGTCCGACTCACTTTGCACGTTAACTGCTAACATCAACTCAAGCACAAATATCCCACAACCTTTATTACGCTTTCAATAAACAATATGTTAGGTTTGACACAGCGGGTTTTATTGAATGTATCAACTTAAAATGTAAGGACAGTTGTGTAGGTTTTATAATTCCCCGACCGTAACTGGTCATACAACGGGATGGAACATATTTTGATTGATTGATGGATTGATTGATTCTATCACTATATATCACTCTGCCGACTGAGGCCCCCTGTTTTGTATACATTAAGGATTAGATAATTTCTAGCGACACGAGTTGTCGAATATTGGAGATATTAGTTTCAGCACAACGAAGACGTAAAAGGCAATTTGTAATCGGGAGTGTCTTTAATACTACCATTAGCATTCAGATACGTTCGATAAGATAGTTTATAGATACCCTTAAAAAGTTAAACCCCACTCATGTTAATTGATCTTACGTTCATTAAATGGACACATCTTTGGTATGTTAATATGGCGACTAATGTTGATTTTGTAATGTCATTGTGAATGATTAAATTCATCGATGAATTTCAAACGCCTGGGACTCGTTTCACAAAGCAGTTGCATTGCAAACGAGGCATAGTTGCCAATGGATACCATTGTGAAGAGATACGACGTCATGGCAACTGCGATGGATCGCACCTTGCGACGGCTTCGTGAAACGTCCCCAAGGTTTGCTTTGGTCATCAGAAATTGTGATTTAACACATCCGAATTTTAAATCTTTATTGATTTTCCAGAAAGTCAGATGATGAAGAAAAGTAAATGTTATTCAGATGCATGATATGAGCTTCTTAGTCTGATTCATGTGGCTTTATATCACGAAATAATATTATTGTAGACAAGAAGATTTTCCCTGTGCCCGTGTGTTTGCGTGTTCTTAAATATGTAATGACAAAACACTAAAACCTTACGACCAAGTTGATTTTACAAGAAAAACAGCATTGAAATTAAGATAGAAGAATTGTTTTGAGCCATTCCATCATATAACAAAAAAAATCGAATATTGGGATTTATTTTCAATTTATGTGCATTTATGTGTTGTTGACCGATTGTTTTCTTTGGTAGAGATCGACAAGGAGTTTCACACCGATTTTGGCAGAGTGACGGGCATGCATCACTGAAACTATTGCAAGTTGCACAGTAGTTGTTTATCCACCTTGGTAAATACATACACGTTCCACTCTATCACCGTGCGGAAGACAGAGACTAAATGGCGTCTAGTTTGGAAAATATTTTCCGCCTGCCAATCGTCCAATTAAATTCCGAGGCTTTGTAAGAAATAGACTGAGATTTGATTTTTCAGAAGGGATTCTGTTGGATTCCGTTTTACAAAGTTAGAATAAGGAGTTAAGGGTCAGATTTAGCGTTGATTTTTCAGAAAGGATTCTGCTCGATTCCGTTTAACAAAGTTCGAATGAGGAGTTGAGGAGCCGATTTAGCATTTTAAATATATAGTTTGGTGCTACTTGTGTCAACTCTTTAATAGGAACTGACTTCTATAAAATATTAAACTTTTGAAGTAAAGTCTGGTCCATTAAAGATGAGTTGTTTTTGTCCCTAGTTTTAATATTCGTTGATAGTACAATGCTTGTTTGGTTTTGTTGTTTTGTATCTATGGGTGTGTTGTATAAGAGGACACGGATTGTATTTTAGCGTCATATTGCATCAAAATAGGGTACTATGTTTCGCCCAAGTCAATATATATATATTTAAGAGCCGAAGAGCATTTTATTCTGTTGAAATGGCTCATGGTGGTAAATGGTTTAACGATGAGGGAATAACAGCCTTCAGGCTCAATTAATGTACGTTGATATCGTCTAACGGAATTTACTGAAGTGGTTTGGCGGCACAGTCACATCGTCATGGCTTCTAGAAAACCAACCATTCATAACGAATGTCAAACTTTTGAAGTCAAATAGTCAAAGGCTTCAACCCTATCCATATAATTTTGTTTGCCCTGCTCGGTTTTGGACGCTATTAATTTCCATGTGGGACTGTGAGTAAAAGAGAATTGATAAAGGACGTTATTTTATATATAAAGGTCATCTACCTGGAATGCCACGATTTTTATGAAGGTGAACTTAGAACATGATCTGAACCCGCCGTAATCAGCGGTGCCTCTATTACCGGAAGTCCGTGTTTTCTTTATGATAAGTCTGCCGGTGATAGACTGGATAGCCAGAGAGAAACCTACAGCGACTTAATGCCTGCCATAGTGCGTCGTGACGAAATCAAATAATCCTCTCTTTTTTCTGCCCTCCAAAATATGAGATGTTTTTGTCTATCGATTATATCTATGCGTCTACAAACTGGCAGGTCCGATATCTAAATATATATCACTGGCACCAAAGAAATGATCAGACGTTTTAACACACCATTCCCCATTTCTCTTAAAAATGTGTAGGTTGCCAGAGTTGGTTGACTCCGCTCCCATCCTATAAGCCCTAAAGCTCCGCCCAATAAAAGTAAGGCCTTTAAAAGATAATCGTTTACACTGTACCTTTAATACAAAGGAAAACTACCAGTTTTGTCGTAAATGTGTCTCAAGATACCAATGTTGATTAAAACTGTTTACCATAAGCCAACTATCAAAACTCCAAAAAAATCTTTTTATATAGTAGTATTTTATTTCGTTCTGTAGATCAGTGAAACAGATTATAGATACCATATTATAACAGGGAATATTGTATAGCTACATAAGTGATTTGTTCTGGATTTAAACCGAAATTACGCGATTAATAAAAGCGATTTATTTTATAGACTATTGTAAAATTGGCAGCAATGTTTTGAATGGTGGGATATGGTTTTCATACTTGTATATGTTGCATTGAATCCAGATGTTAGGCATATAAACCATCTTTTACTTGGAGTATTTGTTATACTTCTTCAATATCACACTCTACAATACCACGGACAGATGAGGCCAAGATTTTCTCACCGTGGTAAATACAAAAGTTGCCTTTGCTTCCCATGATTGGTTTGAACTACACCGGGATAAGGCTGTGGGCTTCCGACAAGGGAAATATTGACAATTGTAATAAACCATTGTTAAGGCGTTTGTCTTACGCCATTTCGTGACGCTTCTCCTTGCGTGGGTCCGATTACCTCCCAGTGATACGGCCATCGAGTTTCGTGTAGTCAAATTAAGTTATGATAAAGGTCACAATGTCAGATTTAATCTGATTATTTAATTCTTAATTGTGACTTGTGGACGTTTGTCTGTTGACCCGATCACCAGAGAGTTATTCAGATTGGTTTTACAGGAACCTTTTAGAATGCGGACCACTGTACAGTTTTAATCCACCCAGTTTGACCACGGATTAATACACGAGATAAGCTCGGACATTTCTTATGTAAGACGTCTTCATCAAACAGTGATCAGAAATCATTACTGTTGATATTATTCTGTAATAAAACCATCTGTTATGTTACCGTGTCCAATGAGTCAGACAATGCAGAAATCTATACACTTTACACACTACCAATAAACATTTTTTAAAAGTGACACAAGCAGCTAAATATAGGGGAAATTTCTTTGAAACAGAATTAACTAATATCTGTCCATTTTTATCAAAAAGTTAAAATTAAGATGAACTCATACATTCAAACTATTGAATTTTGTTTATTATTTGCACACTTCTTGTTTTCGTAACGGCTACTGACCAAACTTTTTTTTTTCAACGCCTTTAGTTTTTCAAGGTACTTTAAACGCTAGAGTTAGCTAAACAATCAAAATTTATGAACAAAAAATCGGTTTTGGCAGCTCATTACAATGTTGATTTGATGTTTATACAAATCATTTAATCCTGTTAATAACATCGCGGGTACAGTACATCTAATAATATATTCTTATTTTTGGGTCCGTCATGAAAGCGTATACTACACTTACGGTGCACTAGTTGACATTCATATAGCTTTTCCCGAAGTTATTCTTGCAAGTAACAATTTTCCGACATTTTTCTAACATATGTCTTTTTGAAAAGTTTTCTATATGGGTAAATTTTATGGACATTTTACCTTTATTGTTAGCAAGAAGAATTTAGCAAGCTTGTAACAAACAATCTTATAAATAGTTTTGGGGACTTAGGCTTCCATTGGTCACACCTTGCGACAGTGTATTAAATAATTTTTATTTAGCCTTTACGTGTTAAAAGATGTTTGTATGCACAGTGTTTTCCCAGCCGTATGTAATCGCACGCCAGGGTCACTACATTATTAATGCTGTCATATAATGTTGAAATAATGTTCTACTTGAAATAGCTTTTTGTTCGTAAAATCCAACTTAAATTTTTAAATGAAGATCCACTGGGTCAAAACTGAATTACAAGCAGGGTGTTGAAAAGATTACATTGTCTTTTATGTCGTTGATTACATACGCCAGGTAAATACAGGTATTTATATAGTACACAAGAATTACTCATGTACATGTAAACCGAATAGTCTACTATCTCATCACCGCTCAGTTCGGATGACAACGTCATAGAAACCCTACTAAAATAACAAAACACTTACAAAATAAGCTTCTAAATGATTGTGCGCAAAGAGAAAACCTACCCCAACGTTACTTTATAAAAGTGCTTAATTTAAAGTGTGGTTGTTGTATTATGATAGAATATGACATGTAGCATGATGTAGCATGCGTATTAGGAAGAGGCAGTCTTGAGTTAAGAATTACATCAGTTTAAGAAATTTCCTGGCTGTCTTTACTGAGTATCTTCTTAACTCTACCTTCACTGGATATGCCCCATTACTGAGGGACAAAAGGGTCACAACGAATTCTAAGAGTCTGTCTAATTCTCCCTCCAAACTGATCAGTCACTTTTTCCCGGTACCCTCAAAAACAAGTCGCCGGGATCCGGAAACGGACTCATAAATAAATAATTTAGATTTTCCAGTAAAACTTTATCATCAATCTTACAACTAGAATAGTTCAAGATGTTCCCGTTCCTCATTCGGTGTATTGGGTGGTTATAAGATGTTGTTTCAGCCTGTTTTACGTGCAGAACTTTGAAAATAAACGGTGATAGCGAGAACATTACTTTTTCATAATTTAGCTTCAACATTTAAACTGTGATTTGCAAATTGTTTTATTTTCGTAGGACGCCAACTTTACCTGTAAAACTGATGAGAAAATGTCAGTTAATATAAGGTTAAGTTTAATATATTAACACCTGATTTAGTCCGTGTACAGGCATTTACTTTCAACTGTTTCAGGTCATCGTATGTGGTCTAGTCGTGATGCCATAGCAAAATACACCCCCTATATAATGTGGTTGAATAACGTGTGTGCGTGGCCTTTGCCCTATCCAATTATCCCTAGCCCTATTCAACGACGTAATAAATAACGCAGCAATGTCTCGAAGCTTTCATATTGAGCTTTCCACTTGGCTGATGTTAATGTTAAAATCACTGGGTTACTGGACAGAGTTACAATTTTAGGGCGGGCAGGGGGATTGGAGAGGGAGGGCCAGAATTATTAAATCTACGCCGCTATATTCTTACGTTACACTAGACGCTTTCAACCATAACGTCTATGACGTGCGTGTATATAGTCCAGTCAGTTAGCCTCGCCTATTGTTGTCCAATTCTAATTGTTTGTTATTACCAGAACTGTCTTTAGATACGCCACAGACGCTATGAGTGTCTATACACAGTCGGGCATTTCGTTATTTTTCTCCTTGGCTTAACAGTCTAAAAGAACAAAAATACACTGTCAACAGGACAATTTCGACATTGTAGGTTCCTGAAAAATTGCTCACTTCTTAAGACGCCCTTTACACAATGGTGTATTTGAAGAACAGCAATGATCCTAGATGTTGTACAAAAATGGAAAGAACGTTGCTATTTCTCACAGACAATTGTACGCTATAAAAAAATTGTAAAATGACAAATATAGGCTCTAAATTTAAGATTTATAATCTCTTCTTTGCATGTATGTATATGTAGAACTATATTGTCGAAGCTTAAAATACAATATTTTGGATACCTTTTCCTCGGATCGGGATTTATCTTGGAATTGTCTATTGACTTAAATGATCCTTCCTTTGACTGATTTGTTGTTAGAGGGGTTCGAAATTCAGGTAGCAATTTAAAGATACAACACAGCTAGATTAGGGAGGTTTAGACTGTAGTTTGTTGAGTTCTACTAAATCTATCACTATGGCAATGGATTGAGAAAAACAAGAAGGTCGACAGAGATAATGAACGAAAATCTGCGGGTGAATTCTCTTGTCGGATACGGCTCAGTCTTGGCGTCAGAAATCGCTTTGACAGTGTTACCGAACGACAATTTTCCATCACTCACTCGATTACAAAAGCCTGATTTCTCCTCTTATCCATACATCTGAAGCAATAAGTTTGTCCGTCTGCTCAGTCGTTGAGCAGTCCATTTCGGGTGATCCCCTAGTGGCGCCATGGCCTCTGCTATCCGAACTTCCATCTAGAAAAGGCCGGCGAGGGCAGTATTGCTTGTAATACCAAGCTCATCTCTCAATTGGAACATACATCTGATTTGGATGCGATTGTTCTCGTAGAATTTGATGAAAGCTGCATAGAGATGACATGTCGGCTAGAAAACCTTCAAAGTTACTCGTCGTTTGTCCGATGTCACGAGGCGATAACGGCCGGGTCATGAAATCAATTCACAACAATTTAGCACTTTTACATCCGGGTCCCTCTAGGTCGCCATTTTCTCCGTCTCCAATCCAAGCTAAGGGATTGCATAGCCTATTGAAATGAGTATTATTTCTGATCTACCAGACTGACGAAAGTCCTAGCTGGATTACCACTTTTATCCCATTCAATACAAGATAGTGTCACTTTTGACGCCCTTTCACATAACTGTACATCCACAATATCCCACAATAATTTCTAGTGGATATCCCATGCATAATGAAATAAACATTCATTCATTAAATTTTTACATAAAACTACTAAATCGGAATTGATCATGCTGGAGGGAAGTGGAAATAGAGTCATTGTAAAAGAGGTATTTCCTTCTTCTGATGACTAGATTGCAGTTATTGCATATAAATTCCCAAACTTAATAATAAAGATTTGTCTCAATTTCACAAACTGACGTGGGATTATGAATAAACCCCAAATAACATCGCTTACAAGTATGTAATGGAGCTTTTAGTGATAGCCGCTTTACTTTTACCTTATCTTTACGTTTACCTTTATTGAGTAAACAAATAACTCCGGTGTATTGTACTGAAAAACTAGTAATTTTTGTTTCCGTTATTGAGTTATTGTCAGATGTATTTATTTCAAGCATGTTTCAGTTTAGCAAGCTGTAATCATCATCAGGGAAATTAATGAATTAGTAAATTAACCGACACTGATTGACCCGGAAAAAATTCCGGGCCAGGGTGAGAATCGAACTCACGACTTAGGGTTACCGCCCCACCGCTCTACCAACTGAGCTACCCGGCCCTGCTGTTTATCTTACAAAACTTATGTAACAAATTTAATTGTCTCAATTAAAACCCTAAGCAATTGATAATGCATCAAAGCTATTATTTTTAATATTATTTATTTTATTTAGACAGTAATTCTAAATTGTAATTCTAAAGTCTATTTATTTCAATAATCATCACAGATTTTTTAAATTACCTCTTTAAATTAATTCTGAAAAGCTTCTGAACTATGCGTCTTTAGAAAAATAGCCAATAATTTCAACATTCCGTTTAAGCATCAAAATATCAACATTTTGGCAGCTCATGTCACTTTAAAGTTGCATGAGCTGTCAAAATTCGGGCTTTTAAATAAATTCTGATTTGCCTTGAAAAAATAAAAAAATCACAGAGGAAGTGGTCCGCAGCATTACAGTTTATATTCCTATCATTTTGTTTTCAGCGATTAGAATAGAACAAACGCATTGCACAATGTTTAGCATCAAGTTTAATTTTTGTTATTTATATATGTAACATTGAGACATGGCCCGCAGATCGTTTTCGAGAGTGGGGTTGACTTTCCCAGGTTAAGTTGCGAGAGTACAGAAGCCGTCTAGACCCCTGAAGCTTCCAGGCCCCAGATGGCCTGAGATGCGTTTTGAGGGTTTTCCCGGTGATAGAAATCCAAAAAAACGTTAGGGAGGGGGGGGGGATATTTTTTTAAAAATTTCAGAAAATTGTTCACTGGAAAATATCCCATTCTGTTAATTCAAAAACAGTCAAAGCCGTTGAATTATTCCAGACCCTGTGACAATATAATACTACATGTATACTACAAGCTTGGCAGCGTCTCACCGAGGGTACGGAATTCATGGTAATGACTCCGATGCGAGTTAATAAGTGAGCAGCGAAAACTTACATTTCCACTGATTCCATAGCACAGACCACCCTCCTCACTAAATTGAAAATGATTTTTTTTTGTTACATTGGTTTACATAAAGATTTGCCTGGACGCACTACGAACACATTTGCAACGTAATTTTAGGTTCATTGTCATTTCCATTAAAAAAACTTGCTGGTTCTACAGCTAACATTAAACCTATCTGGTGAAAATGTATTTCTATCCAAGTTGATGGGATATTTGTTTAAAGGAAAATATTGCCTGGTATAATTAGATGTCACGAGAAGATTGGTTGCCTTTAAACGACAGAGAACAACGTGTAAAATACAATGGATGCTGACGTTAAATGAACGGTCCGTATCTCTTGTCCAAATCTCCGCATCGATATGACCAAACCCGGAACTATAAAGTGAAGGCAATTTAACGTCGATCAGCGTGCAAACTGTGTTTTGTCATCGCTTTTCTGAGTTACTTTTCCCTTGACGACTCTCTCTTTATTATCCCTATTCATCTAAGCTAATGCCAAGCAGATTCCAATTTGTTCCAGACCTCGTGAGCTGTCACCCTTTACGCCGCGTGCCAGCGTTCTACAGACCTTCGGAGCAAATCGATTGTATCACTCCGCGCCCTCCGCGATGATGGGGTGCAAAGGTGTCAGAGAAATGAGTGCTTTCGACAGTTACAGCAAGTACCTCTCTAACATGCCCGAGTGGAGAAGATCTCGTTTGGGCAACCGAGCGCGTAATTTGAATATAAAAACATAAAATGTAGCCAAAATATTATCAGGATCACTGTACCTTGGCAAGGGTCGTCGTATTTCTTGCCAGCCAGATTTCTGGCAATGTGTCACTGACAAACTGTCTTTTTTATGTTATTAGGAAATATTGTGGCATTTATAGTTTAAAAATTCGGAATCAAAACCCCAATACATTTATATTTTAATTATATTGATTAAAGATGATTAGGTAGACAAATAAAAAAACTGATCGTGTCCTTTCTCGTAAATAATGTTTTAACTTTTAACTATCTGACAGGGCTTTTCATAATTCTGCCTGCTCACACTTCTAATGACTAAAGACAATCTAAACCTGTAAATTTACTCGCATTGAGGTAAAACATTGTAGTGCATACCTCAATTCTCAAACAGAAAAAAACCCATACCACTTTTGCTGAAACTATATAATAAAATGAAACACCCAAAGGCGTAAATATGAATATTTTTCGTCCTTATACCCAAACTAAACTAGGAAATGTAAATTATAATTCGGACAGCAGCTTGATTAAATCATTTCTTCTGTGGATTCTTTAGTTGTCAGTTTTTTTATACTTAATATAACTAGAGATTCAGAAATACTTTAAGACAAGGATGTTATTTATCAAATGCATTTCAAATTTTATTATCTTCAATGATGGGAGGTGGTTTACTTGAGGATTTGCTCACAGTATAGCATAACCCTTTTGGAGCTAACTGAAAATTAAAACCAAGAAACAAAGCTATCGTATTTTTTTTTTACAATTATCCTTGATAATCTATAATCGATGGTGAAATACAAATCAATTACGGAAATTTATTAAAAAATATTTTTGCTTGGTATAGGCATTAACTTATCACAAGTGGTTCAAACAGAGGCGTTTAAGACGTTTACAGGGAAAGATGATGTGAAAGCCTAAAGTGCATCGGAAATTGAAATTGCTTGGATCTGACGAATTTTTAATCTCGGGACAAACATCGAACGTGTTTAAATTATTTGAAATTCTAAACGGGCGGACGAAACCACATGTGTCTGAAATAAGGCAGCAGTGTAAGTATATAGAGTATTGAAATGTTCGATCTGGATCAATTATTATATACCTCTTATCCCGGCAGTTGATACCTCGTTCATTTAATCAACAGTAGCAAAACTTAAAAACAAACATTGGTGGAATGATACCGTGCAGTCTTGTGGGGATTTCGTCCAACAAGGCGATATATTGAGGCAATTTAGAGTGGAAGTACTCAATTCACTGGCGTGTTCTGTCGGTTTAAACGCCTTTCTCGTCGTTAGATTTGTAGCCTGGCAATAATCCTGAGATACGGGTTTACAAAACATGTCAGATAAAACGAAGACCTTGTAAGTAGTCCGGCTGTAGCGGGCTCAATCAGCACATAATGTTAACAAATCCGCACTATTTTACGTGAGGGAACGGCTTAAACGGTTCCTCTGGACGTCAAATTAAGGCGAGAAATTTGACGATGTCTTCCTCGGAAATCTTGATTAATTTGAGCTCTCTAAGTGAGCACATGACATCCAAACATTTGTGTAAAGCTACTGGCGCTTAACTACGCGTGTTAACGCGCCATTTCAACTCTCTGCGGTCATAAATGACACTTCGTTCGTTGAGTCACAAAACGTAAAGAATGCCTTGACAATCAAATCACAATTAATATAGGCAAATGCAATTTGTCTCATATAGAACTAAAAAGAAGAGACTATAATCAGTGACTATACATCATGTCTTTATCAGACGTCAAACATTTAATATATTTACCAGACGTTATCTCTTTTGAAACAAGCCGTTAAAACTGGCTATTAGTTTTTCTACAATGTATTACTGATTAAATGGGTTGTTCTTATCGAGGCTTTCTAAGATATTAAGAAGTGCAAAGGGAGTTAAAATGGAAGGATTGTCACAGTTTTTATTAGAAATCTTTTCCGATATAAAATTTGCAAATTTACGGCTGGAAATTCCTTATCAGTATAGATTTATATAAGCGGTAAAAATTATGTGTGCGTGGTTTTTTGTTGTGAATTTATATGTCAATGGGATAAAAGTGTTTTTGAAAAAGCTTAGAAATTGACATCTAAAACATTCATTGAGTGTGTAAACTACACCACCTTAGCTGATACTATATGATACATACTCATATGCCTAAATAATAGTCTTTTAAATCATATATCTCTTTTCTTATACAACTAACTTTCTAAATTTAGTCGTAGCTTTGAAACATACAATTTTTATTGGATTATTAAGAAGATAATAAAGACAACAGTATATATAAAACAAGCACAAATCTTCCTCGTGAATGAAAATAAACAATTAGTATTAATTAAATATTTACGAATTAAATGCCAGTTTAAAAAAAAGCCTATTTAGGCTGTAAAAAAGTTAATATTTTGGCATCCTATCCACCCGGTATGAGCAATAAATTATGAAACTTCCTCAGTCACGCTTATATATATACTAAATGTGTTTGTATTTAAGAAATGATGTATACGAGACGACGTCTTAACTGAAAGCTTGCCATGTAACGTAACACTGGAATGACGGACAGGCGTCTTGATCTTGTTTAACACACATTTATTGCCTCCCACCAAGTTTAAGGCTTCGTTGAAAATTAATCTTTGTACCTAAATTTTCGGTCAACATACTTTCACTAGTTTGTAAAGTTTCCCAGCCTATTCCTCAAGATGCATATTGGAAATAATTGATATAAATATACCAAATTACCCATTTAGGATTGTCTGGTATATATTGACATGCCGTTTATCCACTCGTGTCATAGATAATTCAAGCTTTACGATTAGGACATAATTATTATTAAGTATTGCCATTTGTTAAGCATGAATATCTGCTACCCCCCCCCCCCCCCCCCCTTCTTCAGCTCTGCTTATACTTATGCTCTTCTTGTTTTTTTTTCTTTTGAAGCTGGTAGACAGAGGACTTTATGGTCAACCTTTGATTTAAAAATCAAAACTGCATATTTACAACAACTTCACACTTAATCGATTTTTATTAATCACGCTGAGGTAATATAAGTTCTCGTTGCGCTAAAACGTCTATGTTTATAGTTAATTTAAGATGGTATATACATTTTTATAACATCTGATTTCAATACCACCCACATGCGACCATTACTCAATCAGCCGGATTCGCGAGCTTTCTTTTCAAGGCTATACCTTTCTAATAAATGTCTTAAATTTATCGCACGTGTTCAAATTTATTATGATCTTTACGGATGCTTATACCTCGCTTCACAGCTGACTTGAGGATAAACGGTTAAAAAGGCATATCATGTGTAACCAATAGTGATGACTGATGCGTAAGAATGTAAAAGAGGTCATTGGGAAAAAGGTTGGTAAACTGCTACGTGGAAACACGAGATCTCGTGCAGATGAGACCGGGACATTTAGCAACAGAAGACGATTAAACATGTGCTATTTTGATGTGGGATTCCGAATTAGCTCCAGTGTGTTGCTGAAAATATATAGTTTAAAGTAAAATGTGAACGAAGAAGACGGGATCTGACCCAGCTTTATTTTACAAGGTCGTCGTTTTTATTTATATCAAACAGTTTAGAGAAGAATTTGTTTTTTCTTCCAAAAATAAAAATGTATCTTTTTATGCCTGTTACATTTTTAAAACAAAGTCGATGATCATGTCGTTTCGGACCATGAAATAGTTTATTTTGAGTTTAAAGTTAGAATAGTTTGAGTCTGCCAAAATTCGCAGTTTTTCATAACTTCTGATCGTCACGACAGTAAGAGGCTTTGAAGGCTATCGAAAAACTAAATGATTGGCGTTGGAATGAGAAAAATCCATACAGTATGTGGCCTGTATGAACCGAAAATGTGTTCAAAATTTAAATAACCGGGACGACCATTCATTCATTCTAAGCCAAAGTTAGTTCAAAACAGTACTTTATCGTACATTTTCGAGACTAGAAGCATTAAAAAGCTTCTGAATTATACCGTTTAAGAAAAATAGCCAATAATTTCAGCATTCTGTTTTAACGTCAAAATATCAACATTTTGGCAGCTCATGCCCCTTTAAGATTTTACCATTTCCAGACAACCATATCAAAATGCGTGAAGCGCCAAATGTTTTACTATTCATGGAGTTTGCTCAATTTTGACATTTATTTTGTTTTCATTTGTGTACTTTCTTCTCATTTTCGGCTGGATACAACACGCATTAAAAATATTATATAAGTGTTTGGTTCTTATACATGTAATCCGCATAAAATATCACCCGCTCTACAACATCCTACAAACATTTGCAACGAAAATAGAAATATGCCTAGACATAAATCGGATATCAGCGGATTTTGATTGGACGGCTTTACAATACGTTATATTTCCATTAAGGAACATTTACCCCCTCCCCCCTCCACTGTTGTCCTCTCTTTTGAAAGCAGGAAGCAGAGATTTTTGGGACGGGCCTTGTGTTTAATGGATAGGGAATTGTACAGAGAACTGTTGATACGGTCAAAATATTTCTTTGGATTTTACCTCAGTTAGTTACAATTAAAATATCAAGGTTTAATTAGTTCATAAAAACCTAACGAAATTATATGTAAATCGATCTCGTTTGTATTCCTGTGCATTACAATGAGAACGAGGCTGTCCCACTCATACGACCAAATGCACCTCCACTTTGAAGAGTTCTAATAATGGACATGCAACGTATTACAAGATGAGGAAAACCACTACGTCATATTTCCTTTGTCCTGTAACATTTTCCATGTTGCAAATAACTATATGCTTCAGCTAATCTGAAAATTTTTGGTGACGTCATGTTTATCCTCTTGATTAAAATAGCCATGGAGACAAGTGTCTAATTGTGCTAAAAGGAGGAATATGACCGTAATACTCAGTTATAGGTTGTTGTTGTTGTTGTTGTAATATACCAAAACCGGTACTATTTCATTAGGTTGAATATGAGCACAGCATTAAGGGCGAATGTATTGTTCTCTAACGAAAGCGGTGTTCCCTAAGATGTTTGCAAAGATAGTTAAGTGTTGTCCACTAGTGCTTTTATCTTTCGCAACTCTCGAAAAAGTTAACCGCACAGTTTATTGAGTAAGAACCCAGCTCGTATCTCTAATTTGATAAATCACGCAGTCGACAATAATTTTTCACCTAAACTTGCTTTCCGCCTGACATATTCTGAAAAGGGAGGTCACCGATGAAAAACAATTCAATAGCTGACACTTTGTGGCTGTGTTTTATTCTGTTGTGACGAGTAGCTCAAATTCATTGTTGCCTGCCAGTGACTGGTGTGGTAGACTGCAGGTATTGTGACTAATGACACCCCAAGGAAAGATTTATGTCCGGACCACACAAGGCAAAACCCTGTCTTCTTGCGGATCTTCTTTCCGTTATTTTCAAACATTTGCGTTTTTATCGGTTTGGTGCGTTGTACTGGTACATGAACCTGAATGACGCTGTCTATAATAGGTCAACATAATTGGACCGGTAAAACGGAGAGAAAACACTTTCTCATCTCGACGGGAACGTGAGTGATTATTGTGTTAGAATAATACGATCTGTCAGGTCCATTAACGAACCATTTTAGTCAAAGACGAGTCAAGAAAATCTGCTGTATTTGCATGTAGCCTACGTTTAATAGCGTTCCTAGAGGATGACAAACTAATGTCTATCGTCCAATGGAAATGGTTATATTAGCTGCTTTCTGAAGTTCGTCGTATGCGACGTGTGGCTACTGGTCTTTGTCAATAACAAAGAAAGGAACTGTATATATAGAATAGCATCTTCCCATTCAAACCAAATGCGGATATTATCTACTATTTTGGAAAGCTTGAAATTGGAATCATATTGGCAAATTTGCCTTGTAAGGATTGAGAATAGTTCTTTCTGAAGATCTAAACGGTGATTTGTGACGGCAAATTTACTAAATGTATATTTTAAAAAATAATGTTGAAACAAAACAGACCTTCAGTAAGGTCCCTGGGCCCTGTCTTGCGAAGCTGGTGTAAGTTACGTCAGACATAAAGCAGTGATAAAACCAAAGAGAGTAGATTGACAAGAGTGGTCATCTCGTCCAATCCGCATTGCCGGCATGTTCTTATGGCCCCCTAGCGGAAGGGTGTTCGGACTGAAGGGCGCCCCCTATAGAAAGGAGGTTCCTAATAATCGAATCGTATCAGTTCAAATTCAACATGGCGCGGACGAAATGACCACTCTTATCAATCTACTCTCTTTGATAAAACTAGATATATGGTACCTTGCGCCCTGGACACAAACGATCCATGTTGTGCGCCTATGCGCCAGCTTTGTAAGACAGAGCGTCAAAGAAAGTGCTATTGAAAATATAAATATTCCGTCCCCATTCAGATATATCTACATATTTGACGCCATACATGGTTTAAACGCTTTCGCCGCCATTTCAACCAATCATGAAGACGCACTGGCTCAACGTTGCTGGTGTATGACGTCACAACATTGAGACTATACAATGGGCTATATGCGTGGAATGGACACGTCTCATTGGATGATTTGAATCTGACTTTGTAAAATGTGCCGCCATTGATAGTTGAAGCGTATGTGCATAACAGATCTGGATAGAAATTGCACCATCTCCTTGTAATGCTTCAATGTAAATCAAATACCACGCGACCTCCATTCCTCGCATATAGTTCATTGGAATAGACGTGTAACAAATGTTATCTATGATGTCATTTTGTAGGGTTTGTCCTAGAAATGTAATTTGTTTTTGGGCTGGGTTCATAAGGTATTTGTTCTAAAACAAATTGATTACGAAATAGGAGGTATAGTCCTAAACTTGTTAATTATCCTTTATGATGGTTTTTAAAAGAAACTTACTTAAGTGAATGAATTTACTTCCCGAATTTATTTATTTTATAGTATTTGTAAGTTCTAGTCTGTGGTAGTACTACTTTTATTATCGTTTCTAATAAAGAACATCAACTGACTGCATCTGATAACTAAACGTTAAGAAGGCTAAATTTACCAAGCGTGGTAAAAAAGTGATCTTCTCGACATTGCTTTCAACTTTGTCTTTTTGTTAATTTGTCATGTTTTATCGCAACATTTATCTTTGGGTTAAAATAATTTTGAACTTTATACCATTTACCCCTATCCTTGATCGTCTCTCTCTTTCACTCAATTTTCGTATTTTTTAAGACAGGCAATAAGTCATTAAGTGCCCAAATTCTCTTATTTGTATTCATAGTCGCTTATTGACCTTTTGCACTGGTATTGTAGTCTGCCTAACAAACCTCCCCATCCCGAAGGCTTTAGAGGAAGGGCTCTCAAAAAGCAGTTAGTGACAGGCAATTGTTTGCGGTTTGCAATCGTTTTTCATCGCCGTCATCGGCTCCAAGTTTATCTTACAGTTGGATCAGAAGTGTACCTCGTCCCGACTGGGGATGATGGGGGAAACTACACGCGTCTGTCGAACAAGAAGCAATGGCGTCAAATTAGGGCTGGCAATTTGGCAGTAACGCTCGCCAGCTTCGGTTATTTGATTCTCGGTTTTAATCTAGGATTTGGCGAACATGGGATAAAGGCAAGTTTCATTAACCTATACGATTTCCATGGATTTTGATCCGCGAAGATATCGCGATGAGCTCCTCTGATAAAACGCGAAAGTCCGCTATAATTCTCCACTTCATGAAACTACAGAACACCAAAAATACTATTCTTGTGCCAGAAACAGTAAACAGTTTTTCGGAAACAGTAAAGAACAAATTGAAGCATTTTCAAGTTTAAATATAACATACTGACGTAGATCACTTGTTTATGTCTATAATTCGCTTTTATTTAGATAGGAGAAAAGTTTAGAATTATAAGCGAATATTCTCACATGTGAAGTTCAGCTAATTGTATCCCGTGTGTATCTAGACATGTGAGTTGGTATATATATATAGACGCTAAATTTCCAAATCCAACAATTAAATTGTTCAGATATATTTTTGTAGACAAATGGGAATTTATGAATTTATCCCATTTTGAAAAGTATGTTTTTCATGGGATTTACAAAAATATAGATGCATTGTCTAAAAGTGCTGGAAAACCTTATTTATAACTTTCTCTCCTTTTGTTGTTGGCGCGGCGAGATCATTGTTGAAGTTGGGGCTGGTATTGTGGCTGATCATATAGCTATCCACTGTCTTTAATTAGCTTGAGTGAGCCGCACGAGGAAGTGAATGTGTTAACGAACAAAGATTTCTGGACATAGGGATTTCGTTAAAATAATACAATCATCACTTCCAGCTCTCCCAAAGTGAGCAGTTTAAAGTCCGTTTCGTTTCTTTAGAAGATTAGAGGGTTAGTAAAAACCGTCTCGAATGTCAACCGCATTAATCTTCAAATGGGACTGTGATATCATTTTCACCGCCTTCGCCAACTCCAGTATTTTGAAATCGTGCTTCCTACAAAAGCCTGTCTTATTGTTTCCCGAGGATGGGGCGGTGGCCGGGCGGGTGTTACTAACTTCCATTTATTGGGGCAATCTTTGGGTTATGCCCAGATAGTGAAAGAGCTATGTTTATTTTAGGATTTCAGTGTGTTTATCTGCAATCTAGAACAACATCTAATCTAGCTAAATGACTTAGATTTCCAAGTGACTTACATACTTCCAAAACCAATCTTATTATTTTGGAATTTTTAAATTGAAACCAAGCTGTCAAAATCAGTAAATTTTTGAAATGTTCACGAGAAGTTTTTGATTTTGAGCCTTCTCATTGATACCACTCTTGGCAATTAAACTTGAGTTAGTTTTAGAATTAATTTGAACATGCATCCGTGTTATCTGGGTTTTATCCGTTGTTCGAGGGTATCTTCAGATGATGCAAGTCCTAACGTGATTCATTTAATTTTTCATTGAACTTAAATTATTAACTTTATGTTTACGTTTATTCCAATATGAAACTCACACACATATCACAACTCAAAATTATCAAAGATTGACAAAAATTGTGACTGTTTGTTTAAATATATGGAGTGGTTAACTTGTTACAAAGCCCAGTGTTAAGATTCATAACTTTTGATAAACAGGCCGTGGATTGCGATTTTTCTTCGTTTCTCGTTTTACAAGGTAGCTCAGTCGGCAAAGTGATTGTCCCTCAGTGCGACACAGGCCTTCCGTCGACCCAGCGCTGGTTCGACTCGAGGGTTTCTTTCGGACAAAGGGTCTGCAACAGACCTGGCATAAGCCTCATCTGAACATATATCAATACAGATTACTATCTAAAACCTATACCAAATCGGCATGTCAGCATTACCAAAAATACTGATGATTTGTTGCCAAATTATCTTGTCCACAAAATTCTACTGACTATGGCCAAACTCCTGCCTGTCGTCAACCTAATGAAATATCATGGGTTGTGGTTCATTATAACAACTTATGATTGGGTATAAACGTCTAAATGACATGCCAATTTTTAACACAATAAGAAACTTGTCTCCGTGGTTATTTTAGACAAGAAGATTTTCCCTGTGCCCGTGTGTTATGGTGTTAAAAAATACAATATAAACATATTCATCAATTTTTATTTTAGATACACTTTTTCTTCTGTCTGCAGCAATAATGTTTGGATATGTTTATTGAAAAAAAAAAAGAATACCGGTACGGTAAAGCGGTACGAGCTGCCAAAATCCGCACTTTTTCAAGAACTTTATTTCCAAGACAGTATGAAGGTTTGAAGAGCGTCAAAAAACTAAATGCTTCAAGTTAGAATAAACAAAGTCGAACCGAAATAGTGTTCGAAAAGTAAACAAAATTAAAATGAACTTTTCATTTTAGGCCTAAGTTAGCTCAAAACGTGACTTAAGTTAAACGGAAAAACTTCTAATTTGTACCGAATAGCCGATAATTTCCAAATATATGAACATTGTGGCCGCTCAAAAGTTACCTTTTCGTGATGATTATTATGTTCATTTAACAGTCTGGAGATTTTGATTATATCCCACTGTTTTACGCCCTATCTTGTCTCCAGGAACATTTTTGGAGGACGGTAAAGAAGAGGCCGAGTGAGAACAAAGAAAAGATATCATGTCAAAGTGTTTAAATCCATCCTGAAGACAGATCTTATCCATGTACATCTCCTCAGCGCCTTTCTTCCTCACTTGACAGTTTATAGTTATTGAACGATTTCAAATATGTTTCCAATGTGACTTTAATTGTCTCCCATTTAACGTCAGTTGTAACTCTGTTACACGAATCAGATCGCAATATATCGCAAGTTTTATTAATTGCGGTTTCTTCTATTGGACAAAAGGCTCAGGCATAGGGTCTTAATAGAAAGCTTTTGCCTGCTAAATGAAATCTTAAAGCTTCATTTGTTATGTATTAGTCATGTTTTCCTGACATCTTTTATGGCGATATCTAATTGTGGTTTTTCAAATTGGCCAGACTTCTTAAGCCACGAGCAAGATGTATTTCCGAATAACGCCCCTCACGTGCTCCTTGTAAGACAGAGCCTTATCGTGGATCTTTAATGTGTTTTGGTTTACATCAAGAGTTGCATCAAAAGTCGTCAGTAAAAGACTCCATTATGGCTTAAAAATTATTTTGAATATGATATATTAATTTTCTGCTGTTATTGGATTTACTTGTGTGATGGTATATTAACACCACTGACCTGTCCCGTACAGACTTTATTGTGTCATCTACTTTACAATTTTATTGGCTCTGTTATATGGTTTCAGGCCATACTAACATTTTCGAAGTAGACCAGTTATGAATTTCTTTTTACCACAAATCCAATTATATATGAACGATAATTTAAGGATCGCTGTTGTTATTTGTTTGTTTTGTTTACGTCTGACATGTGCCCCAGAGCTGATAGGATGTGATTTGTTCTCCTACTGCTTGATAAAACATCTAAAACATTTACTTTCCATTTGCTTCTAGCTGTTTGTTTCATAACGACTTAAGTTGTGCACATCAGTTGTACATCACCGTCCCGTGATAAAAAATGCCTCTTAAGCTTGACGTCGGTATACGTCCCACTTAACTAGGAATTAGTCGTATGGAATTAGCTTAAGTTTGACGTCGGTATACGTCCCATTTAACTAGGAATTAGTGGTATTGAATTAGCTTAAGCTTGACGTCGGTATACGTCCCACTTAACTGGGAATTAGTCGTATGGAATTAGCTTAAGTTTGACGTCGGTATACGTCCCATTTAACTAGGAATTAGTGGTATTGAATTAGCTTAAGCTTGACGTCGGTATACGTCCCACTTAACTAGGAATTAGTCGTATGGAATTAGCTTAAGTTTGACGTCGGTATACGTCCCATTTAACTAGGAATTAGTGGTATTGAATTAACTTAAGCTTGACGTTGGTATACGTCCCATTTAACTAGGAATTAGTCGTATGGAATGAGCTCAAGATTGGCGTCGGTATACGTCCCATTTAACTAGGAATTAGTGGTATTGAATTAGCTTAAGCTTGACGTCGGTATACGTCCCATTTAACTAGGAATTAGTCGTATGGAATGAGCTCAAGATTGGCGTCGGTATACGTCCCATTTAACTAGGAATTAGTCGTATGGAATTAGCTGAAGCTTGGCGTCGGTATACATCCCATTTAACTTGGCATTAGTCGTATGACATTAGCTTAAGCTTGGCGTCGGTATACGTCCCATTTAACTAGGAATTAGTCGTATAGAGTTAGCTCAAGCTTAGCGTCGGTATACGTTCCATTTCATTTGGAATTAGTGGTACTGAATTAGCTTAAGCTTGGCATCCGTATACGTCCCATGGAACTTGGCATTAGTCGTATGACATTAGCTGAAGCTTGGCGTCGGTATACGTCCCATTTAATTTGGCATTAGTGGTATGGAATGAGCTCAAGCTTGGCGTCGATATACGTCCCATTTAACCTAGCATTAGTCGTATGAAATTCCATGTAGGTTAATTTTGGTGTAAAGCAACTCGCGTTAGTCAAAGACTGTATGGTTGATCATATGGACTTTCATATGTCCAAGAAGAGGTTTTGTCGAAAGGAAAAGCTTTGTTAGACGCACCATAAATTATAGTCAAATCATGGATTTGAAGATGCTCTGAAAAAATAAATTCACTATGTTTACCATTAATTATACTGATGAAGAGAGATGTAAAGATGTATTGCAGAGTACCTGTCATAGAGGAGGAGATGCAATAGATTCCTACCGCATTCGTGGAAAGCAAAACCCACAGATAAATTATTCAGAAATGTTAACTGTCATCTGGTATTTCTTGGCCTCAAAAACACTTGATGTGTCAAACAGCGATTAAGAAAACTAAATGGTAAAGCATTAGATGAGTTGAACTAGGTGTCAGTCTGTGCCGTCTACAGTTTGACAGACATTGAAACCTCACATAAAATTCTTATAAACATAAGTTCCTCGACTCCATAGCACAGACAACCGATCGTTCATTGTTACTATCTCCGATGTGGAACTGTTATGGCGGAAACACACGGCGCCAGTCAATGGAGTGGTGCTTGACATACTGTATAAATGACTTATCACTTGGCCTGGCAATTCACTTCATGTCCACCCTTGTTCGTTTGGACTAGAAGGCGTCCAGTCATGTAACGCTTAATCGTCTCGTCTTGGAGACTAGGATGCCATTTTACTTGACAACTTATTGTACCAACATCATTTTCTGTGCAATCTTTTTTTTTGGAAACAAACCCAAGATGAACAAACATGCTCTCATAGTTCCATGGCAGTTTCCTGGTGTGTTTTTTTGGTAATTGCCATATTTTTCTTAATACGCTTCCTTTGGGAATGGTAAAATATAACTTTTGAGTTTGACTGAACGTTAATAAAGAATTGACCCCTCACCTAGAGAGCATTTTCTTTAATTGTTTGAAAAAATAAGCGCAAACATGAAAAGTCTAAAACAATGTGTTACCGTTCTAATATACTCAAATTTATGGTTTACATATTTTATTCTTCGTTTGAAAGACAATACACACCTCATTTGAAACAGATTTTGATTGTGGTTTTATGTTTGATTATTCTCAGCGGTCCAGAAACTTGATTTCACAGCACATGAATACAAGACTGGCGACCCTTTGGTGTATTCCCGTCTCAAACAGGAATCCTACTCCTGGCCCAAAGGTTTACTCACATAACATCTTTCAGAGAATTCAATAAACACAACAATAGGAACCTGTTTAAGAAAAAAGTGAATATTGTCTTAAAAATAATGAAAATAATGTAATATGTTAGCTTAAAAAATTCTCAAAGTGCTTGGTGGGTTGGTTGGTTGTTTTATCTTATTGGCGCATCCATTCGTAATGGATGATGTACGCCATACGTACGTGAAATACCGAAGTCGACCGGTATTGAGCGAAGATAGCCGAAGGGAATTCCGACTGGGCCATACTATAGTGAGTTATTATAAGGTGAAGAATAACAGCTATTTGGTTCATTAGGCGACGACGTTTCAATGTAGCTCTCACACCGTTATCAAAGTCAATAACAAACAACAAAATTATTCAATTATATAACAGATGAGAGAATTACCTTTTGTACAACTTGCAATTCTCTCATCTGTTATATAAATCTAATTTTTTTGTTTGTCATTTTGGTGACCATTTAAGAACTACATCGAGACTTACTTATCATCTTAAGATATTAAAACATGCAATACAAATGAAACTCATTTCTTTAAGGACGATAGAAAAGATGAAGCAGTAACTGTCGTCATTGAAATGAAGAAACGACCAAATTGAGGTGAAGAAAAACAAGATTTGGCAAGTAAACGCATCACATCGAAATTTGACGAGAAAACACATTGCATTCGTGGAATTCTGAAACTGTATTGGTGGCAATTGGATAGTCCTATGTAACTGTTTAAATGCAATCAATTATTTCAACATCGGCCAAGTTTTGCGAAATTGTATTTTTAAATATACCACTATAAGATATATTTAAAACCGTTTCCAAACGTTTTCTCGGCACAAATGTAGCCGTATATTACACCGAAAAATCTGACTTTAAGCAAGAAATGAAGGTCACTATAGCCGACAAGACATATTATTGAAATAACACAGTAACAGTATAAAACGAAGAAAACATCAGAACGAGTTGAACTATCTGAAACTTTAAAGCGGCATGAGCTGCCAAAATTCGCACTTTTTTGATAATTTCTGATCGGCACGACAGTAAGAGGCTTTGTAGGCCATCGAAAAACTAAACGATTGGCATTGGAATGAGAAAAATCCATACAGTATGTGGCATGTACGAACCGAAAACGTGTTCGAAAAGTAAACAAAATTTAAATAACCTTCATTCATTCTAAGCCAAAGTTAGTTGCAAACAATACATTTTCGAGACTAGAACCACTAAAAAGCTTCTGAATTATACGTCTTGAGAAAAATAGCCGGTAATTTCAACATTCTGTTGTAACGTCAAAATATCAACAATTTGGCAGCTCATGCCACTTTAAGCCACTGAATCACACGTCGGTTCTTTTTCATGGAAAATGTGTCAATTTCTTGGTTATCTGGTTTGTCTATAGTTTAAGTTGCATGAACTCCCAAAATGTTGATATGTTCCTGTTACAACAAACTTGGTAAATTCTGGACTTTCTTTTAAAGAAGTACCAAACTATAGTTGGAGAATATATATTAAAGCAACGTCTTAGGTAAAATAACTGTGGTGTAAATTATCCAATGTTCGTGTCGGTTATTTAATAAATAAATGACTTGTCAACTGTGTGGGGTGAACAAAGGGTCTTGGGCCGAAGGTACCACTATTTTGTACACTATTTGAGCGAGAGGGGCGACATCAAATACCCTTTAGGCCTAATTAGCAACACACAGCTCACCAAGTCATTTATTTCTATTCTAATGCATGGCATGTACAGACATAATCACGTAAAGATAGAAAAAATATAACAGTTTTGATCAATTTCAAAATCTTTTGCCGGGATCGTGAACACCTCTGCGAGTCGTTGATTTCAAAGTTATTCGTTCACACTCCTACATTTTTGCGCAATGGTTATAACCTGTAGGGGATACTTTACTGCCACAGATTCGTTTTCCCTATAATCTCCAAAATGTTAAACGGGTTGAAGTCTATAAGAATAATATTTGTTTACTTTTCGAACACTATTCATACATGTTGATCATTTAGCTTTTCGGTAAAATCCAATGCCTCTTATTGTGTCAACATTCAAAATTTATGAAAAATGTGTGGTTTGTTTTGCAGCTCATGCAGGCGCCTGTTTCACAAAGCGACGTAGCGTAAGTTTTTACGTAACTGCCATAGCAACCCATACTGTAGAGGTACGTTAGTATGAAAGTTACGCAAAAAATACGCTGCTTTGTGAAACAGGCCCCAGGATACTTTAAGCGAACGGGTGTAATTATGACACAACTTTGGGAATGTCTCACTTTAGCGACTCGGACCATATTCATAGAACACTGACTTACTTCCCAAGTCGTTTAACCTCTAATTTAGATTCTAATTTCTTGAATAAGAATAGGACATAAACGTCGTTGTTAACGCTGTAAATTACCCATGATTAAGTAGCTTGTCCACACTTAATGCAATCAATTTATAAACAGTCACGTAAACTCTCTCCGTAAGTTAACGAGAATTCACGCTGCTGCGAGATTCTTTGTTTGACCTTTGAACTTTTCAAGTGTAAATTTTAAGGGTAATCAGAGTTTAAACATCGGTGACACACTCTTGTATGCTGCTTAATTTTTGCTAGATATAAAAGCCTTTACCAGATTACATTATACAGAAATTCTTTATCATATGTAGCGTAATTAGGCTACTTGTATCGAAAAGTAACGGTCGCGGGTTCGAATCCCACTCAGTCGAAAAATTGGAAATTTTTTCTGACTGGGTTTTCACTCGAACGACCTATGTGGGATGGTTGCCAGTTACCAGCGGAAGGTCGTGGGTTTCCTCCTCCCACAATAAAACTGGCAACGCCGCCATATAACTGAAATAATCTTTAGCGCGGCGTAAAACACCAAACAATCAATCAATCGAAAAGTAACCAAAATAATCAGCTAGAAAATGAGCGATCTAATGAGCAGTAGATATTGCATGTTGACATTGTAGGTCTTGACTAATTGGATGATATCGATTATGGTTATGTGAATATATATATCAATACATCACAAACAGGTTACAGGTATATGTTTCACTAATTGCAGGTATTGCGATTGATATTAATGACTTCGGTGACCTTTGACCCGAATTACTGTATACAAATACGTTTTGCTCATCAAAAATAGCACTTTCAAAAACGCATTTTTCTGCATTACATATAATAATAGCTACCTTATCTGTCATTGTTTCATTCCATAATTTCTATTGATCAGATATGAGAGCGGGGTGGTTGGGTGGGGGGGGGGGGGGGGGGGTGATCTGGCAGATTCCATAAGTGGATGACGAGTCTACACTCAGTAATCGATAGGTCTGTTTTAGTTGTTTGATTTGGAGATTTAATATACCTTAAAACTGGTAGTTGTTTACACGACACGAGAAGCACTGCATTGTACTGTAAACAGGTGTATATACCTGACAGGTAATCGTCGTAATTAAAGATAATTAAGAGGTCAACAGAATCAAAGGTGAGAATTGGGTTAGAGACACGACGTTATTTGAGCATATTTACTGAGAGAGAGAGAGAGAAAAAGGCGGAGAAAGGGGAGGGGTCTACTTTTTATGAGAGTTAGCAAGATTTAGTGAAGATGCTTGGAAGATCCTTAAGAGACTTTAAAAAGAATCAATGTATCTGAAAAGCAGAACAGAAAACGTGTAGCGAAGATGTATGAGTACATTTTTGAGTCTTTGATGTTCGTAAACACTACCTTAACGTACATATCCAGGATTGATATAGGAAGACTTCTGGACAAAAATGACGAACAATTAGCTAGTTCTATTTCAACGAATTTTCCCTATTTTTCGCAGGTCATGCCTTTTTAAACATTTTAATTTTACAAGATAGCATTTCCATGGTCCCACAGGGTTTGGTTAATATTATTACTATTACTTGTGTGAGTCATCGCCTTCTTAATTCAGTCAAATATAAGGAGTCCCTTATTTCGTACCTTACTTCAAACGTACTTTCACAACAGTCACCTGTTTTAGAAATATATTTTGTTTATTTGGTATGGTTTTCTGTAAGAAAATGTAACAAATGACCCAATTACGGTCTTGAATGACCTACATAATCAATATGTATTTCCATTGATGTGGACATGGTCATAACGTGTTATGATAACAGCCAGGTGGTTAATTTTGGAATGCAATTTGGGAAGTATTTTTAAAGCTAATATTCAATTATGTAACAGCAACGCTTCATCTAATCAAATGTTGTATTTGGAAATGTTCTTTTGAAGCTTTCTACGATCCCCTTTTTGTCAGTCCATTCACTTGTTGTTCTTCCAGTTATATAGGTAAATAAACAAACAAACAAACCGCAGTCTACTCTGACCTTCTGATTGCAATAAGCCCTGACTCCAAGATACGACCGACAGTATAAAAATGGTCATTTTGGAGTCAGAAACCCGGACTACTATCGCCAGCACTAAAGGCTTCTGTCTCGTCCATTCAGGCAACCGGCCTCCTCTTAAAAAGCAGGTAGTTGGCTGGTAGATACTAGAGTGGACATTTAGTATCCCTCTGGTAACGTAAAGTGTAATACGGTAATATCAAAAATATCGAGAATGACGTAATAGTCAATAATTGAACGGGAAAACATAATTGAAAGCCGTAAAGTATTATTTTACATCAATCAGGAATACTGATTTGATACAGATTTTGACGAATCAAGCCAAACCTTTCAATCGAGCTCAGAGTATGCTGTACTCGTAGTAATGTTACTATATTTATGATCACTAAAACACACTATAGATTGTCCTTTAAATCAACCAACACGCAAAACCTAACCGATGGCTTGCTTGTTATTTATTGGTGCTGTTAATGTCCATTCTGTAAATCTGGAGCTGAAAAGCCAGGGTTATTCATGATTTAACGTCAGTATTTATCCAGAAGAATAAGTTACCAACGCTCCAGTGAGAAAAAACTTTCTTAGACCCTCATGTCAAGAACTGTCTGGTGCGGGCGATAATACGTAAATACAGCCCGTTGTCTGAAGCAATTAACAAGTGTCTAGAGAGAGTTAAATAGACGATGCTGGCCCCAGTCTATCGGTGGACTTCAGTATCAGGGGTCAGCCCGAAAACACGGTAATCTTATGTACGCTGAGAGGTTAATGCCAAACCGAATAAAACTGAATATCTTGACATCTAACTCTGAGTAAATAATTCGATAGAAAAAACATGGCCAGTTTTAAGTAAACCTGGAATATTTGAAACTAAAAGGATAGTGGCAATGCAAGATTTCTCTCCCTTCTTAAATATATATCAGGAGTTTGAGGAGGAATGGATATGGTTACCGTTATCTGCTGGTCCTGAGTTCCTTGTGAGAAACTTATTGTTACTGACTACAGTATGCGATACTTATTACTGGATACCAACTATTGAATACCAATTATTAGATAATAACTGTTGGATAAAACATATTGGATGATAACTATTAGATAACAAATATTGGATAATAACTATTGGATAACAATTATTGGATAATAACTATTGGATAACAAATATTGGATAACAACTATTTTTTATTCAGTCAAATATAAGGAGTCCATTATTTTGTAGCTTCCTTCAAACGCACTTTCAAAACATAGGCACCTGGTTTTACTGACTAAGTATGCGATACCTCTTACTGGATACCAACTGTTGAATATGAATTATTAGATAGATATCAATCAACAATCGGTTAACAATTATTGAATAACCAGCTAACTGGATAAAACTATTTGATAACAGTTGCGGGATAACAACCACTGGGCAACACCTACTGGACAACAACTATTGGACAACAACTGTTTTATTCTGGGGTTTCGTTGTTAGTGTTTTTTGTACACGATAACGATATCACCTCTTGGAATTTGAGATTGAGGATTGAAGTTTATGCAGAAATGTGATTGTTTTGTTTTATTTAATGAACTGTTGTTGTCGATTCAAACGTATTTTCAAAATATATCAAGAAAATTCCAAAAAAACAAACAAACGGTAAATATCTTTATTTTCATCTTTGAGAAAGTTTCTCACCATATTCTATCAATATTCTCACACTCCCTTAAGTCATCTGCTTGTCGAAAAAGTCCGTTTGAAGAAAAGCAGACGACACCTATCCGGCCGTCTGCTAAGGAGCTCTCTAATAAAACGGGTTATTTATGAGAAGTTGGGGCAGATTTGCAAGACTGCCTGCATAACTGTTAAAACACAAGGTCGCTTGGCAGCTCGTCTCCATCTTGCGATGACATTATCTAACTCCTGACGCCAAAGAGTTCTATAATACCGTTATAACATATATAGGTATTTCCCCTACGGAGCGATGAAACAAAAATATTCCCGATTACAGGAACACAGTGTGGAAAAAGATTTCAGGTTTTACCGAACGACCGACGAACATGGCAAAAACATACAAATGCAAGGAAGAAGAATCAAAGTGGCAGAAAAAGCTTAAATAATTTAGAATTGACAGAACGTACCCCCCCCCCCCCCCCCCCCCTTTCAACATTTATACTACAGGGACGAACGTTAAATCATTCACTTCTAAATGCTACTTAAACTTACTTATACTCGAGACTAGTATCACTAATAAGCGTCTAATTTGTGTTTTTTTGGAAACCACCAACAGTACCTACATAGAAAAATGAAGCTTTTATGTCCTTTCTCTCACTTCCGCTGCTAGTAGCACGAAAGTTTGGAAAGTTTTTGGATTCATACGTTACAAACTGTTTATCTTTAGGTTTTGAATTTGGATCCGGGAAGATATCGGGGAAAAGAATGATACTATTTGTGTTTCAGTAGCAGGCAAGCGTGGATATGGCCCAGATTATAGTAGAAGAATACAAACTACTTCAAAGTGAAATGGCTCGACCTCTGACCCAAAGGTCAGACATTGCTTATTATAAGAACTGTCTGTCTTCTACATAGGTATTGCTAATGGGATCTAAATTTTTACTTTTTTTCCCATGATCATATTTTGTTTAATCTTGCTTTACCGATATTCTTGTCACAGCTGAAGATGACAACCTTGTCAATAAGTACAAAGTGTTCCAGAAAATTCTACTGACTAAAGCCAAACGTCAGTCTCTTCAACCTAATGAATGCCATGAGCTTTAGCTTATTACAACTCCTGGTAGGGTATACACGTCCAAATGATACACCCTTTTTAAGACGATTAGAAACTTGTCTCCATGGGTATTTGCCCGTGTGTTTTAATGTTTATAAATATATCAAAGAAATTAATAATTAATGATGTTTCGGAGTAGTATACCTCTGAAATATTGGCCAAAATATATACTTATTTATTTCAAAATATACTACTATACTATGGAAAATGTAGACCTAAATAGAGTTTTTTCGTATACTTTTATATGTGACAATGTAGATGCCTCCTATCAGATTTCAACACACACATTTTTTTTTAAGTCTAAAGAATTAAAATGATGAGGGTAATACATATAGTAACTACAATTCTTATTAACACCGAAAAAAACCGACAGCCCAAAAAAGGCTTGATTGTTGAGCATAAGCTAGGCTTATTCCTTTTGTTGTGAATATTTTCGGTATCGTCTCATCTTCATGAAAGAGACAATCTTCAACTATGAGTATCCTATCAGTTTTAACATCGCTCATTTCTTGATCGTTTTTGGCGCTCTAATTATGACAGGCACGACGGTTCCAAGAGTTGTTAATTCTTGGTCGTCTGCTGGATTTAGACTTCGCAAGAAAACAATTTCACATCAAACATTTGGTGGTGGGGTTTTACGGTCGTTATCGTTAATATCTCTGGAATAATATGGACAACTAATTTCAGTTCATTTCAACGCCAAGTCGAGATTTTATCAGCAACATCTCAATCAAAATTGCAGTCTCGTGGATACTTGCGAGATTGGCAGATGACCTCTGACAGCTTTGTTTTATTATGGTTGACTAATGGACGCGTATTTGTGGATTTAGTCAAATCATTCGTATCAGGGTCATCTATAATTGACAAAAAAGTCACCGTCATAAACGTCAAAAATGGATGGCCCTTGTCATGATCGACGTTTGTTTAACTGCATGCCGTTCACAACACATTTACATGTAAAGATAAATTATTCAGAAACCAACACAACTCCTAGTGAAATTTATTTGTGACATTGTTCGAATGAGGATAAATGCAGAATCTGAATGCAAGTCGTTTGAGCTTATAGGTGGTTGGTTGTTTTAGCTTATTGGCGCGTCCATTCGTATGAATGATGTACGCCATACTAGTGAGTAATTATTACCTTGAGCGAGTAAGAAAACTGTGATGTTTGAACACAATATATTGAATGACTCTGTGCAGGAGTGTATGTTAGTACGTTTGAGATCTACTTAACCTCTTAAGATGTAAAAACATGCAATACAATTTAGCTTACACCCCCGTATACGATTTACAGATAATCAAATATACAGTGGTGAGAAATGGAAAGATAGGGCGATATTTGTTAGTCATACAATGTATATACACTCATAAAAATATACTCCTGTCAGTCGTCAACCTAATGAAATATCATAGGTTTACTTTATTACAACAATTTATGATGGGGTATAAAGGTCTAAATGATATACCTCTTTTTAACACAATTAGAAACTTGTCTCCGTGGTTATTTTAGACAAGAAGATTTTCCCTGTGCCCGTGTGTTTTAGTGTCCATAAACATAAAAATATACAATTATACTCAAATCTGTGTGTATTTATAATATATCTAGCTACAGCCTGATATACCTTGTTGGTATTTTAGCTTATAGGTGTTTTAAACATGTTCGTCCATCCAACTATTCGCAGATACCTGGAATGAAACCAATTGATCAATGAAAAGTATCTGTGCTTTTGAGTTTTGATTTAAATTTTCGCATGAGCTACAATAACCCATGAGTGTTTATTTTGTCACCTTGTCCGGTATGTGTTCAGTGATGCAAGTACACTTTCTGCGATAACATGTACTCATATAGACTGGTCGTTAAACCTAGATATAAGACAAGAAGATTTACGCTGTGTTATAGTGTTAAAAATATAAGGCTGGAAAACCGAACCTTTAAAACCACATGCCAAATCCTTAACAAATCCACACCGAAACAAGTGCTTATAGTTTTAGAAAATTTATGGTTTCTGGTGACCTATATATCATGTCCTAATTATTTACATTCCCTGTTTTAAGTGACGAAGCAGACAAGAAATAAACCACTGAGCGAGACTGACTCCTTGTCTTATCCTCTTCGCCAAAACACAACACTTTCTTCGACAAACTTTGAATCTATTTTATTGGGTACGTCTATCGGGGTTATCATTTTTTCATTTATGCCACGTGTTTAAATAATTTTGTCGACAATTTCTTTCAAATATCATCAGGAAATGTCAGGAAACTTTACAAAACTAACCCCCACCTTTCCAGACTTAAGCATACATCAGATACAATCTTGCAGCATTATCATTTTCACTCCAAGTTCAAGTAATATAGTTTACCGTTTATGTTAGTTGGTGGTTTGACATTTACAGATGGGTATTTCTATATCCAAAATGTACACCCAATGTTTTTTTTTAAGGCTTGCCGCTCAATAATAAACACAAGATTTAAATAATTTTTTGAAATTGGAGTTCTCTTGTACATGCTGTTATCGTCCTGTAGTTGATTTTTGTTGTGTTTATTTTGCTCCATCATACATCATTAAATAAGTTCAAGTCAGTGGTCACCTCCTGAAGTGATCTGATGGAATAGTGAGATATACGTGCTGATGTATAAAGGTAGGTTAATCCGTCGTCTGAATCAGCAATCTGTGTATCAATCAGGAGAGTGTCTATAGATGTGGGCAACCCGTGAGACGGACAAGGGCTGGTGTGATGCCGAACACCTTCCCCTGGCCTTCCTCTCACAATACACACGATGGTGGACGTTTATTTTGGAGTCACTTGTCTAGGAGGAGCGTAAATCCTTCGCTCTCGACAATCAGGTCGCAATTTTTCGCGGACTGCCAAGGGGCCAGAGTGGACAATAAGCGGAGGATTTTACCATCCAAGAAAAACACACTTAACCGTATTGACTTCGTGTGAAGAAGAAATGAATGCTTCATGCCCTTTCGCTGCCAGCCGTCAACTTTTCACAGAAAAGTCAGGAACTTACAAATTATAATGTGTATGAACTTGGAAAGAAACTCAATAGAATTAAGAGTAAAAACTTTTCATAGCCAAATATGAAGTTCATCATAAAAGGAGTAGCCTAAATGGATATCTGTCAGTCATTTCTATAAGTTATGGACAAACAAAGTATTCGACTATTAATATTGGATTCCCCATCGAGCAATCAGTTAGAGAATCTAACACGACTTCTGTCCTTTTGTTCACTTCTTCTTTTTTTCTGGCTAAACTTGTAATTCCATTTATTATTAAGTAATGGATTATTTGTTTGCAAAGAACATACCGTTTGTGTTTTCCATTGGAAGTAAGTGTAATAAGTATATCATGTTCAGCTAAAGAGTACTGATCAACTAAAATTTACTTTTCACTCATATTTTCTCCAAGATGAAAAAGACTTCGTTTAAAGTTATTTTGAATTACCAAATGAAACTATTAAATGGCATGAGCTGCCAAACTTCAAACTTGCTTCATAAATTCCGACTGTCACAAAAAAAAAACAAGCGTTTAAAGCCCAAAGAAAATAGAGCGGAAATAAAGAAAATACCCTACGAGCCTGTGAAGCGTGCGAAGATAATATGTTTGCAACAAAATCTAAATAACCGGGATGTCCATTCATGTTATCTAGGTCATTTCTAGGTCAATTTAAGTATCGAAAGGTACATTCTCGTGGCTGGCCTCCATTTAAGCGTCTGATTTGCATATATTTGGGGAAATTATGCTCTGATTGGTTAAATTTAAGAAATAGCGAAATTTTCACTACAAATAATATCTATTCGAGAAATCGTATTAGTTCGTTCTGTTGATAACATTCAAGCTATGGCATATGGCTGTTGCAGTTTTTATAAAAAAAATAAAGTTTCTGATGCGATACATTTCAGAGTCGTGTCTTCAAAATCAATCTTTTATATCAGCCTAACCGAAAACATTGCTTCTTATTCTTGTCAATTGATTTGTTATTCGATGATGCACTGTCGGAAACTTGATATGCGATGTGGTTTTGATTTCTACATCAATCTTAATGATGCTCCAAAATATGGTCTTTAGCCTCATAGGTTCCGAGTTGGGGTAATTGACAAAGCAATTGTAATGAATCAAAACGCTTGCATTCTGGGTATCACGTGATACAATTTTAGCTAATTTTCCTAAATCAAAGAGATTAAATTGAATAAGTGCCTCTGACAGAGACCATAAGAGGGGAGATGTCAATATCACAACCATTTCACAAAGGGAATTGTTAAAGGAAATATTGGTATTCATTTCACGCTTTTTGAGATCTCGCGTGATCTTAGGGGAAATGTCGGCGTTAATTTGGGAAAATTATTTGAAAATCTTAGCTTCTGTTAATAAAGTACATAATGGCTTCGGAAACAACAGACAGCCTTAATCGATATCATTGTTATATAACTTGATTTGAACCACGTTGATCGCAAGATACTGACGCATTTTATTTTATGGTTAATTACGGAAGCGTATTAGGGCCAGGTGAAAAAATGTGTTTATAAATCGCAGTCACTATCTCCTGATTTAGAGATACTAACTCCGAATTAGCGGCTAATCCAAATTAGGAGATAATAACTACAAATTATAAAGAATTTTTTTCACTTTGCCCTAATACGCTTTTCTAGGTAATAACAAAACACAAACAAGAACATAATTTGTTGAACACAGTTAATTGTTCCTTACAATGTTTGATCACAAAAAGAATCCCAGTGAAGCTTAATTAACCATTAACAGTTTACTAAGAATAATGAATTCTGCCATATCCTATGGGGTTGCCTTAAAAACTGCTCACTCCCTGCCCCCCATTTCATAATAGATTTAAAAACATTATTTATTTCTTATTTACCGATTTTGATTTATACGTGCCTGATATGAAATATCGATGCCTCGTAAATTTTGATTTTATAGTTGTAATATGTTTTAGGAAGAGGTTACAAAGCATGCAGACGTTTCCGAAATTTTTTCAGATTTTTCTCTGTCTTAGAATTTTGAAATGATATGAAGAAGGTACTATTTATCAGTACAGGAGTATGCCATCGATACAAGTTATATAAACACTTGCAGATCGGCAAAGGTCTTCACATTCACATATTTTCAAATGCAAAACTCGTTGCTTTTCAAATACATGCATTTCATACTATTTCGATAGCATTTGCAAATATATGGTTAATTAAAGTGGCATGAGCTGCCAAAATTCACACTTTTTTCATAATTTCTGATCGTCGCGACAGTAAGAGGCTTTGAAGACCATCGAAAAACTAAATGATTGGCGTTGGAATGAGAAAAATCCATACAATATGCGGCCTGTACAAACCGAAAACGTGTTCGAAAAGTAAACAAAATTGAAATAACCGGGACGACCATTCATTCATTCTAAGCCAAAGTTAGTTCAAAACAATACTTTATCGTACATTTTCGAGACTAGAAGCACTAAAAAGCTTCTGGATTGTACGTCTTAATAAAAATAGCCAATAATTTTCACATTCTGTTTTAATGTCAAAATATTAACATATTGGCAGCTCATGCCACTTTAAAAAGAGAATGGCTAGAAGTTAGAACCTGTTCCATTTTTAATCTTTGCTTGAAGCCAAGTGACTGGAATGGGAGTTTTGGGGTTGAAACAATATTGGCAGAGATGCCAAGAAATAAGTCCCATTTTGGAGCGATGTTAAATTGCTGACGTTTGGAAATGTCATTATTTCTACCGCATTAACAAAGGTTAACAGTGTTTAATCGAAGATTTCACGCTTCTGGATCTCGGTAGAGAGAGGACAAGACACACACTCAGTGTCCCAGAAAAGCGATTTGATCCTCAAGTTTTCCCATCAGACTTGAAAACGGAGACTGTTTCTCAAAGTTCGTGAAACGGAACGAATTTGTTTCCGTGTCCGATCTATTCAAGCGTCAGGAATCCCTTCTCTCGTTTAACCTTACTGTTGACCTCTGGCAATGCGGGCGGATGGAAAGTCTTAGCCAATGGGAAACGATGTGTCAAATTCATACAACCTCCGTTAACCTATCGAATGCGTCGTTGCATTTTAAGCGAGCACTAAAATAATTATCCCTAACAAATGATACTTTTGAGTGACGACGCAATTTCCTCATAGATGAATATTTGACTTTTTGCCAAGGTTGTGCAATCATCCATTGATCTGTCGCCATCTTTTTTAATTACACAGTTTAATTATCTAATTAATCAAAGATGAAATGTCCTATTGGACCACGAGTGTATAATTATATACAACTTGTTTTCTACAGACACGTCAAACCACAGTCTTAATTTATATAGGAGTTAGCTGCCAATTGTGTTTGGAAAGTTGTATAGATAACAAAATAGAATTTTCCTGTTTCAGGATATGATGAAGCTGTTTGTGGTACGTCTAGATATATGCACGATTCATTCGAGAACCGATATACTTCAATAGCATCAAACCGCAAAACAATTTGAACTTCGTATAAAAGGTAATCATTACAATCTGCAAATCTAAATATTCTAACTAAAAACAAAAAAAAGAACGAAACGGAATCAGAAGCATCACATAAAGCATCTTGTTATGGTAAAGGGCCAAAATAAATGACTGATCCAATTGGCGATCGAATATGATCTATTCTAGTAACGGGTCATTACAAATTATTCAAAATCTTTAAAAAAAGGCCCCGATGTTTTTGCTTTTTTTATTTTTCCGTAATGTTCCAATAGTAGTTTTTAATGATTTTCAATCATTTCAGTTCTTAAGAAAGTGATCTTTATTACAGCGTTTCAATTTAAACCTAATTTTCATTTCAAAATGATAGAAACCATAATCACAATAACAAAAAGTTATTATTGTTCGTATTATAGAGATGACATGAGGAGGTTAAGTACACCCACTCAACAGTAACTATTTGACCTGAGCCGGAATGGCTGTGCTCGGGTCTTTCTTCACTAGAAGCAGGGCAGTTGTTCTTCAATTTTACGCCGATTATGATGGTGTCTTGGGACGCCCTGGTCCGCTGGAAGATTTCCCAACCCGACAAGTTCCATCAAAAGCTTGCCGGGTTTCTACATCAGCTACACTGATTTCATTTCAGTCCTAATTCGACTTGAAATTCCAGCAAGTCAGCAAGAAAATTAACGCGGGTATCGCTAGCCAGATCGTCCAGCTAATGTTGAAGTAAAATAAACTAGACGCCTCGTACCCATTAATGCGCCAAACTGCATGGCGAGATGGCAAACTTCCCTCAACATAATGGCAATTCATCCGGCCCAATGCCTCCAGATCGTTTTGCTCATTCTCCGATCAGTAGTCTATCGATATGATTGATGGCTGATAGAAATGAAGACAGACAGACGGAGCAGTCTTATCAATGTAAACTGCCTCTCTACTGGTTGCCGTCTTCCTTGGGCTTTCTGTAGAATCTATTGATTTGATAGCCGGTCGGAAATCAGTTTTCTAGATGGAATTCCTCAAGCATGGTCCCCAATGAGACCAAATGTTTGACAAATATTTCCATCATCAATACAAGAAACTGTCGAAATTTTCGCAAGTCAAACCAATAGCCATGTACATGATTAGAACAAGATTGATGACCTAACGACAGTCAGAGAAATTAGCTACGAACTTTGTCTTATGTGCAGTGACCAAGTTTAACGGTTTGTGTCCAACTTCACGTGACCTGTTTGTACAATGTCAGCCAAATCACAGAAAATATAATTCACATCAGAAAAAAAAATCTTTTATGATCCATGCGTGAAAATATTGATATATCAAAGAATAAAAGAACATCTTGACAAAAATCTTTCAAATTTGAGAATTAAAAATCAGATAGATTTTTAAAAGTTAGCATCCATTGAGAGCAAAGGGCAACGTCAGTTGAATAATTGCCATGCATCATTCATTTTTGGGTTTCTGAACAATCGGGATTGAATCGAGTTTTTCACTTTTCAAAAAAATATGTCGCAATTTCCAAAATTTGTTTTGGATTGAAAACTTCAACAGCTTGTAAATTCTTGTCACTTCAAAATGTATGATCTAAACATTAATCAGAGATTAACAGAAATTGAGAAACCAAATAACCATTAATGTTCTTGCGTTGATAATTTCTCCATGCCTCAAGTATACTATTGCAAATGAAGCTTAACTTACTTACTTTCCGTTTCCAATTCACCAATCAACGTTCGCGGACTTTAACAATAGCTTTAACAAAATTGCAAACTTAAATATATATCACGAGCTGCTAAAATGTGGATTTTTTTCCGGTAAAACAATATCTTTAATTTAAAGCCTATTTCTCTTTAAGTGCAGATCAGAATTGAATAAAGCGCAAATTCGGGCAGCCCATGCCAGTTTGAACTATTTTTTGAAAGACTTGAGCATTAATTCGATACTTTCATGGACCCCCTGATATTCTCAATAGTAATCCCAACAGTAAACCATTAACTCTGGAGGTTTAACTTACTATCATAGAGGAACGTAACATCTTGTACCAAAGATCAGCACCAGTTTCGTTTACTCGAATATCTCGGTGGTATCTTCCACCCATTTTAACGGGTCACATTAATTGGATAAAATGGATTCAGTATATCGCACCTTGTTGATCCTTCACCTCTGACCTCGCACCCCACTGGCATCCTTCTCGGGGTTAATGCTCTGACAGGGTCTTAAGGCAGATGAGACTCTTTCCGCTCGGTAGCTCTCTACCCTTTACTTCCGGTTTGGGTCATTCTAAGTCTATCAAGTCAAGGTCATTGAGGACAAATATATATATGAACACTGAACACGAGGATAAGTGGGTGGAAAACGCTAACCAACTTCTGTTGATGTGCAACAGACAGCTATGAATTGTCATTATTCTTCCAATACAAGATAAGAAAAAAATATACGCTCGTTTTATGTGAAAAAAAAGCAACACGTTATCAGTGACGTAGCAGAGAAATCTGGCCATGGTCATCTGTTTGGCCATTGCTCAAACGCCTGGGTAGAAATTTGATTCTCAGTACCATAAAAATCGATAATTCAACAAAATTAAGTGAGAATTCTTGGGTGATATAACTCCTTACTAGCAGTGGATAGATAATTGCATCTGAAGAGGTGGTACTGTACTTTTCTAATGAACTGGTTTATTACGGAGGATTGCATTCGGGGATGAATGTTAGTTCCTTGTATCGTTAGGCTAACGCCACTGACTTATATACTCTGTCGTAACACCCCGATTATAAACTCAATCTACTCACCAAACCCATTTTCGATATATATCAAAAACCGTTCTTTTAAAACATTTATAAAATTCCATTACCATTTTGTCTTCTTGTACTTTTCTTGTCAAGGTGTTAACATTTGATTCTAATAACGGTTGAGTTTCATCGCTTCCGCTGGGTCAAAGGTCGCCGTTATTCAGCCAAAACGTCATCACTTCCTGTATGGTAAAACCGTGAGTTAGATAAGAATTGGTGGAATCCAGTCTCAGTATCTCTAATCTGACGGCGTAAAGTGGAAAGTGGTTTTAAAACATATCAACAAACATTGGCACATACTAGTAATTTACAGGCTAATCATGCACTTAGTCCAAAATTATTTTTTTATCTATTTATTTTACTTAGATTTGGTCATTAATAACTTGTAGCTGATTTCGGTTGGCCCTTCAAAACGTAGTGAGGCACTTTCATGACCGTTTCGCCTTTATTTCATCGATAAAATGTGGATTGCGTTCTTGGTCAGTAGCTTTATATAATTAATAATCATAAAAAACATTTGTATAGCAGTAAAACGATAGGACGTTAGACTGAACGGCAGTTTATGAAAACAAAGCTGTGGTATATAGTCCGCAACATAAAATTGATTGATTGATGTTTTACGCCGCATTCAAGATTATTTCACTTATATGGCGGCGTTGCCAGGTTTAGTGGACGAGGAAACCGGGCTCATTGCCTGGAGGAAACCCCCGACCTTCGGCGAGTACCTGACAACTCTTTCACATACGGCGACCGAGTGAAAAATCCACTCATACATTTTTACAACCTGCTGCCGCATAGATGATAGATGGAAGGTCTGTGTGAGACAGAGGGACGATCACTGTAACCCACTGGACCACCGAACACCCCTCTCCCTCCCCACCGCTACATACAAAATCCACATAGTTGGCATTTAAACCCATTATTTACGCCATCCTGATTATCAATATATGCGCTAAGGGCTCCGGAACCTGCAAGGCCTTCAAAATTGGCGAGCATTGTTTGTTTTTTTTCTTCAGATTTTCGTGAAATTTAATTTGAAGTTTGTAAGCCCCCCCCCCCCTCTCCACATCTTAGTCTGGTAATGTCGCCATATAAGAGAAGTAATAATGCGGCGTAAAACACCAATCAATTGCAAACGATAAACCCCTCAAGAGATACTAAGTGGCGGACTTCCCCACGTTTTCTCTCTCGGTATTTTACTGCTTCATTGAAATGTAATTAATCAGAGTTCTCCATTGGTGTCAAGTTTCGGGTAAAACCAGCTTCGGCAAATATTGGAACGGCCGGAGCCTGTCGTTCGATTGTTTTATTTAAAAAACATCCCGCCTTCGTTATTTCCAGACAAAACGCGGTTTCCAAGATGGGACTATCTTCCATGATCGACTGTTCTAAGTTCTCGATTCTATTTCACGGGTAAAAGTGATCAGTGGCTGGTCAAATCCTCGCAAATATGACGTAAGACATTTAAACTCATACGGTTTGATGTTACAACACAATTTATTCCATAGGAATGGAAAAAATATGCCTGTTGAATTTGAAACTTATTATACCTTGGACGACTGCTGTGACTTTGTCCCAGAATGGCAACAAACCTATAAAGACAACCAATCGGTTCCCATAAAAAACCAATCAATGTAAATTATTCAAACCAATGTAAAGACAATGTCGGCTATATCTGATCACAAAATGCCACACTAGTGTCCACATTTGGGGAGACAAATCCGACTAAAGAATGCCGATTAAATATAACGTTGGACTTTTTTAAAAACAAAAATACGCCCGACGTAATTGGAATGCAAGGACTAACTGTCATGGCACCCTTTAAGGGGCTTTCACAATTGAGACTTTCGCCGCACGGTCAAAATACTGAAATCGACCGCACGGTGGAGATAACATTTTTCGGGCCGCAGTAGAATCGGAAAAATGACCGCAAGAAAATAATCCATTTTACGATTGGCCGGGGCATCGTAAGGGCGTGGCAAGGTTCCCGAATCTCTTGCGGCGAACCGCGCGAGTGACGCAAGCAACGCACGTCTAGCGCACGTGATCCGTGAGACAGTTGCGCGGAGGCGCTACGTGATTTGTTGGAACGTGAGGCGTGCCGCAAGATGCATCGTGCGTCATTGTTTTTCGCCGCGCACCAATGAGCGGGCGCCTTACGGCGTTTTGTCAAACCGTGCGGCGATTTTGGGCTCCGCAGACGTGATTACATTATAAAAAGGCGCATAGATCCAAAAAATCGTTAGAAAAAGAACGTCAATCCATTGAGGAAGATCCCCACGATGCCGACCAAGAAGCAGACCAAGGCAAAAGCTTCAACTGTTGTGAGATGAGATGAAGCACCCAAAAATATATATCTGTAGGACACCTGAGGGTATTTTTCGCACGGCGAACGCAAGGCGGTTCAAGACCGAGACGGCGAATCGTTCAACGGTTTACGACTGCCGCAAGTTTGGCGGAACAAGAAATTTCACCGTATGGAGCATCTTACGACACAAACAAATCGTGCAACAACCGCGCGTCAAGATACAACGGTTTACGGTGAACGTACTGGCGCCCGCACGGATCAGAGGTAATAAAAAAATTCGCACGGCCGAAAATTGGATTCCATGTGCACACCAAACTTTTCTGCGGCTCTTGCGGCACAAAAAATCAGCGCGGTAAGGTGCGGTTGCCCGCAAGGAAGGATGCGGTCCATCGTACGGAAGGCCAAAATTCATGACCGCAAGAGCCGTAAACTCGCCGTATCTCAATTGTGAAAGGGGCTTTAACAAAACATTACGACCAGGTGCAAAGTTGTATTTGGTGTTAATGGTTTGAAACTCAGTCCAAATAAATACAGAAGAACATAAACCTATTATGTTACGATGAACTATGCCACCAGGTTGCCTTCGTTCGTCCGATGGATACTAGTTAACAATAGACCATTTGCCAGTAATTGGCAAATCACCTATTGAACGACCATAAAATGGCCTAAATGGACTCAAACGAGCCAGCTTTCGCCAACAATGAAAAATGACGAACACTCCACTCTACACCAAACGTTGAACCAATGTTCACAAGTCAAATATTTAGCCATACTACGTCCGAGTGTCAAGCAACCGATGGCATCCCGGAAATACTGATTGATCGATGTTTTCGCCGCACTCAAGATTATGTCACTTATATGGCAGCGTATTCAGGTTTAATGGGAGAGGAAACCGGGCTCATTGCCCGGAGGAAACCTCTGACCTTCGGAAAGTACCTGGTCCTTATATGGTGGAGTTACCATGTTTAGTGGCCGGAACCCTTTTGCCCGGAGGTAACCTTCGGAGAGTACCTGTCAATTCTCCCACATGGGAGCTTGTTTTGGACTGAGTGGAATAGGAACTCGTGAACCATCGATGAGAAGCTTTTGTCAGACTGTCTCACTCTGTCAACAGCCACCGTGGCCCCCATCACGGAAAGACGTTGGCAGCCGAAATACAGTATAGGCCTACTGATCAGTTGTATACCAAGTAAATGATTTAGAGTTGATGATCAGCACAGAACCCGCTGGCATAGAGCCCGGTTTCATCCCACCCCAACTGGCAACGCCACCATATAAGTGAAATAATCTTGAGCGCGGCGTAAAACACCAAACAATCAATCAATCTAAAACTCGGCTTTTGCACACGATTTGCTTTAGATCTTGATATTTCTCTTGGAGTGTTGAACACATCACATATTCATTCTCATCGACAGATAGTGAGGTATCAGTCTTTACATTGTTTCATGTGGCAATTAACATTCCTGTGGGTCCTTACGTTGATAAACTGGTATTTGAGACCAGCTATTAAAATGAAAGTGGTTTGGGAGTCATTAAAAGTCTCAGCTCTAGGACCACATCTATCTTCGATGAAAGAAGCAGAGCTTTGATCGCTTGTACATGTAGGCGACGCAGACAGGGTAATAGAAAGGTTCTGGTGAAAATTTGTTAACAAGCTTTGGAAAAAAAGAAGTTTGGAAGACTGTCAGACTGGGGAAGATCTCACAAGCAGTTCAGGAGCCATTTCGCAAAATTTTGATTGGACTTCTGGCTAGACACACAGCCGGTTCCTTTTGCGAGGTTTCGCTTCGTTTCAAACCGCCTTGCATGTTTGAAACTGCATACGTCACTCGAATTAACTCCCCAGATAACGCCTTGACACGCGCCATGTGTGGCAGACGAGGTTTGTCTAACTCAATTCAAAATGGCGCCTAGTCATTTCCTGATAAACGATAAGACAAGTTTATTAGTTCCCTCGTTTCGTATTTGGTTTTGATCCGGTATTTAATGTAACCGTAATTTTTCAGGTTCGCCGCCGACGTAACCCGTAAGGCGACTTTGAGTACATATATTGACATAACATGACACAGTTTACGTCCGAACTGTGAAAATTACAATGTTTATTTAAAACATTCCCCAAATTTTAATTTTTCTGATTGAACTACAATAACTAGTTAAAAATCAGTTAGGCTGCTACATCAGTTAGTTTCCGTGTTATGATAGCCGTATATAAGAGACGTGATTGGAAAGAAAAGTCAAATTATCTGAAATTATCTCTTCACAGTGTCTTCTCATATTTGATATTGTTCCGTTTGTGTACGGGTTCACATTAAATTTTTAATATATATTTTGAAACAAAAAATCAATCCATAATCTAGACATATTTTAAGACACAATATATGGCAGGTCAAAATCACACTCAGTTCCCACCAGAACATGAAGACAGTTTCTTCAGGATAACTTTGGAACTTCGATGAGTTTTACTGATTACTGATAGAGGCTTTTCTATTTCACATTGATGAGCACTTTTCTGTCAAGCGTTAGTTAAAGTGGCATGAGCTGCCAAAATGTTAATATTTTGACGTTGAAACACAATGTTGAAATTATCGGCTATTTTTCTCAAGACGTATAATTCAGAAGCTCTTTTGTGCTTCTAGTCTCGAGAATGTACGCTAAAGTATTGTTTTAAACTAATTTTGGCTTAGAATGAATGATAGGTCATCCCGGTTATTTAAATTTTGTTTTCTTTTCGAACACTATTCCGGTTCGTATGGGTCACATACTGTGTAGATTTTCCTCATTCCAACGCCAATCATCCTGCAAAGCCTCTTACTGTCGTGACGGTCAGAAATAATAAAAAAAGTGTGAATTTTGGCAGCTCATGTCACTTTAAAAAGCTCGATCTGACGTTTTTGGTAACTGTTGTGCATCTCCCCAAAAATCAAGCTATCTGCTTCCAAATCTGGGACTACTGATTGACGAAAAGCCGATAGTTTGTTTGTCATGTAGTGTGTATGAGAGTGTGGACGGAAGTAAGGTCCCAAGCGGGACAATTGAGGCGCAGAAAGATCATTTAGCCACACACTCCGTGCCCTAATCATCATAGAAAATTCAATCGGGCCTTCTTCAGTGAATTGCCCCAATGGACATATTCTCGGCCATTTTAAGGTAATTGAAATTTAAGATGCCACTGACTGTCAACAATGGTAGCAACTTAATATATCAGATGGCACAATTACTCACAATTACATTTCGATGCCACGTTTATTTACTTGATTAAGACACGTCATCTCGGCACGCTTTCAACTGAGAACTGCATCCAACTAAAAGCGAGTGGATATCTTATATATTAGCCCTGCTATCTGTTCTGACTGATGGTCGTGATTGGTCGACTTGCTCTTTTTAACCCTTGGGGTTGGCTTTAATTGGCCGTCGCTGCCAACCTTCCTGGTTATCCGAGATGCTAGGTCTCTGGCTGTGAATGGCTTCACTATTCTCCTGCTCTGTGGATCGTCAAATCGTCCACCTTTTCCCCAGATAGCTGTCACTTCAGTGTAACACTTTCAACAACTCTATCGTGTCGAGACCAACTAGAAATGCGCTACTGTTAATACCAATTAGTGCCAAGTCTGTTTACATTTCGCTTATAATGTGTTAAAACAAGGGTCCCTCTACAGACCTGTTTAACTCCAATGTCAATCTGCAAGAAAACAAAGAACAATGCCATCCATTTCCAATTTCCCTTTGGGATTACGCCATACAAAATCTTTCGGGATAATGTTATAATCCACGGTAACATTAATGATAATCAAATATCGTAGTTTACAATCACAGACCTAACGTTTTATGTATAAATCTACCACCGCTGTTATTTCTCTTTGGTTGTCCTTTGCGACTTTTGTGACCATTAATTGCGATCTTCTTTATTAGTTTATTGTTACAACAAAAGTTTTCTTATGAAATTCTTATTTTGTTTTAATTTACCTTTTAGGTATCACTTGGTATTTTTTGTTAACATGGATACACTATATGATAATTTCCACTAGATATCCGCAAACTGCAGTCTTGTATCGACTATTTATTGCCACTTTGTACGTTATTAATGTTTGACATACGACTTTATGGTCAGTTTTTATCTAGCAAAGTCAAGAAAAAGACGCAATGTTTTCCCACGATTGCCATGTTCTTCCTGAAACTGTCCACATGTACATCCATTGTCCATGAACCACAGAGTAATTGGCGCCGTCTTCAACCTGCATCGACGAGACATTGCCTGAGACAATGGTACAATGTATGTTACGGACTAACTGGCCTGTATAACACGCAATGACTCAGTCATGGATGATACAAGTCTGGCTGATGTCCTGCTTTACCAACTTATAGATGAAGGATACATTCCATTAATATTTCGTGGAACTTTTGGATTGAAATTAAACGAGAATCTCCATTACTACATCATAGAAACCGTCCTCGTCAAAGCCACAACATACACATTTCCCAGAGCGTGTTTGACACAGACCATATTTTCTACAACTGCCGTATCCCAGCATGGTTGGATGGCCAGGAGCCTGTTTCACAAAGCGGCGTAGCGTAAGTTTTTACGTAAATGCCTTAGCAGCCCATACTGTAGAGATACGTTAGTATGAAAGTTACGCAAAAAATACATCTACGCCGCTTTGTGAAACGGGCTCCTGGTATTTGAGTTGAATTAATATTTCAGTGCTCATAAAATAATCTAGAAAATTCAGTTTTACATAAACACGTCAATTGAATCATATTTGTCTCACATTAGCTACTGCTACCTGCTGGATGGAGTTGGTGACCAAGGGGCATGTTTAAAGGTGGTTCGTCTACAGGTAATAGGCTTGGGTACATGGTTAGTTTTCATTTTGCAATCGGTCTGTAGAATGGTTCAAAACGGGAAAATATTTAGTTCCTTTGTGCGATCAGCTTGTGAACTAATGGTCGACCAGCCTTCCTCCAAATTTACTTGGAATTAATTTACTATTGCATTACAGACTGCCTTAATTACTGGAGGTAAGGGACTGGCAACCTGGGGTAAAATGAATGCAACCAGGGGGATGATGGTAGTTTTTACTATGTGATCTGACTAGGAAAAAAGAAGAGGGGTGTTTTTATAATGCCAGTGTTGTGGTAATCAGAAACAGTTCTATTAAATCCTCGTCTTCACATTCAATGTGCCATGTGTGTTTACATGTAGCAGGTTTCATGTGTGTTTACATGTAGCAGGTTTCATGTGTGTTTACATGTAGCAAGTTTCATGTGTGTTTACATGTAGCAGGTTTCATGTGTGTTTACATGTAGCAGGTTTCATGTGTGTTTACATGTAGCAGTTTTCATGTGTGTTTACATGTAGCAGGTTTCATGTGTGTTTACATGTAGCAGGTTTCATGTGTGTTTACATGTAGCAGGTTTCATGTGTGTTTACATGTAGCAGGTTCCATGTGTGTTTACATGTAGCAGGTTCCATGTGTGTTTACATGTAGCAAGTTTCATGTGTGTTTACATGTAGCAGGTTTCATGTGTGTTTACATGTAGCAAGTTTCATGTGTGTTTAGCTGTAGAAAGTTTCATGTGTGTTTACATGTAGCAAGTTTCATGTGTGTTTACATGTAGCAGGTTTCATGTGTGTTTACATGTAGCAAGTTTCATGTGTGTTTACATGTAGCAAGTTTCATGTGTGTTTACATGTAGCAAGTTTCATGTGTGTTTATATGTAGCAAGTTTCATGTGTGTTTACATGTATCAGGTTTCATGTGTGTTTACATGTAGCAGGTTTCATGTGTGTTTACATGTAGCAGGTTTCACATCTGATATAATGACAATACGTAGCCTCATCCCATACCCGATAAATTACATGTGTGATAAAAACTTTTAGCGAATATTGGTCATTCATAGTGAATACACTTTAATTTGCAATTGTCTTTTTGTTAATGGGTACAGGATTTATATTTTGAAGACTAGAATATTGTGATAAGAGGTTCATTCATACTTTGCCAACTAAGTGAGGTTATCGGTGGGGAAAGTCGTGCTTTGTCCGGGTCTAACACTCTGGTACCAGGCCAGACGAATTTCTGTTTCAAGAACTTCCCTCAGATGCCCACCCGTCTCCTCCCGACAAAATATTTAGATTTCGAATCCCCAGGCTTCTGCCGTTAGGGATAAGTGGTCTTCTGTGCCATATTTGCTATACATAGCTACTAAACGTGGATGTAGATCTCCATTTGTTTCTGACAAATGAAATGATAGACATAAGGGATTTTAGTCATCATCTAAAAGTCGTAAAATATTTATAGATATAAAGATAACTCAAGTATATATTAAAAGTCGGCGTATTTAGATCGTTCTTTGCCTTTCATACACAGAGTGAAAGAAACTTTAAATGCCAATAACTAAACTAGCTTACGCTTAGTTTTGTATAGGCTTACAGACAATTAAAATCACCTTTTTACAATCTTTGCCATTGAAGATTTTATCGTATATGCTCAATAATGAAATATCAAGGTCGATTTTTTATTATTTTTTTTACCTCAGACCAATGTTTAAAAAGGGACAGAAATGATAACCTTATCAGAACATTAATCCATGGGCGATTTGTTCAAAATACCCTATTTCAACAAATAAACTGCCCAGCATTGAACAAATGTTTGTAAAGTGGTGTGTTACAAAGCGCTAATCGTGATATCAAAAACTGCAGCTTTCGTCCCCGATCGATGGCAACACGGATAAATGGTCTTTAATTACAGTGTCATTGACTCGGGCCATTTTTCTTTTAACGTTTGTCACGTGGTGATTTTGTTGACCACTTGCCCATTAACTGACCACCAGTTTGGTGACAATAGGCCGTGAAATGTCTCACCGTAGCCGTGAAAGACTTCGGCTATCTCACGCCAAGAGTACCAGCCCTTAAGCTGACCTTTCCTGCAAGGTGGTAATTAAAGCTGAGTTAGAACGATAATTATCGGTAATTTTCGTTCAGTAACAACGCCTCTGTTTCTCCGCCAGAGGGCAGCAGGAAGTGTTTGTCCTCTTAGATCAGGCAGAAAAACACAGTGCAAAGATTTGTTACCAATAATAGCGACTTATTGTACTAGTTCCGTACCCCTCTGTGTGGATAAGGAGATAATGTTTTAAAGAATTTTGCCCGTCGGCACAGCATAGAGCACATAGGCTTATTGCGTCATTACACGATGAGCCTGGACTTCTGGTTAGAGGAGTTTGTCGACAGAACAATGCGATCTTATCGTGTTCACACACATGTTACTTTTTCTTAAGAAAGAATAAAATTGGTCCGTGTGAAAGAATGAGATACGTGTATTGATATGAGGAAGTCAAATAAACTACAAGCTTTGATTGTTGTCAAATAACACGAGACTTGAGATAAGATCGAACTAACCGATAAATCCAGATCGATATCGTTTTTGTCCCGACTTTGAAGTCAATTTGTTCCAATCAGATAGAACCGAGATACCTGCTATTTAGAAAAAAGTTAATCTTTTAATTCGAGGTTTGATAAACGATTTACTTTTAAATGTATGTGGTTTTCTGTGAAAGCGTTTCTTTTCATTTTGTGTTCTTTTTGAGACTTTGGTAGAGTTTGGTTAAAATGACAAACACTTTGATTGAATGCGATATAAATAGGTTTTTTTTTGTGTAAATATTCTGTGAATATATTTTGCTTACTAATTTGTTTGCTACTCTCTCAATTCACACAGATAGCTCTATGTCGTATCAGTAAATAACTTTGGAGGATAATTCCATTTAAAATTTCATAGTCATAAATATTATGTTTTGTATCGTCTTTGTATTTGTTGTAAGAATATTTGCATTCACCAATTCATTTGAACGATCGGTTAGTTTATTAAAAAAAACATTTAAAAATTGTAATGGCTAAGGGATGAGGGTCCGGTGCAGCTCAAAATATATGCTGAATCCCACAAAATTTGAATGGAGTAAAGTTGTGACTGAACCGAATTATTTGTCAATGCTGGACAAATATGCATTACTTACACAACAATAACTATGTCTGTAGAGCCCATTAAAAATGTCATGGATTCTTCAGGCGGCATGAAATTTTAGAATGATAAAAACGTGTCGATTCCTTCGATAAACCATTTAACAAGTTCAAGGCCCCTGGTTTTTGGTCCCGGTCTAATAAACCCATGTATGGAGTAATATTGGACCTATATTTTTTATACCTATCCAAATTTATTTTTGACTTTGTCTACCTAAACCCGGATTGGAAAAAGCGATTGTTAAACCCGAATTTAAAAACCTACACAAATAATTATTGATTACTTATCTACATTAGGAATATTTCCACGGATGTTTTTCAAAATAAAGTTTTACATCTTTAGGGTCATAACAATACATATTTACATGTTCTACAATTTAGCTGGTCTGGTCTACCTATCTGAATACATTAATAACCATGTTTTCTACAATGTCACATCCGAATATTGTTGATGAACAGTTTAATGTTAATCTTAGTTACATATAGGTATAGGATTGATGATTGGGCGTGGATATAAACTATTGATTTATTGTTTCAGTTTTCCAACAGAATCTTGTCAAAGACTCTGTGGAACAGTCTCACGTGTGTACCAAGGTCAACGGAAGCTGTGAAAGGTCATCCCAAACACCTTGATATGGTTTTGAGTGCGAGTGCAGGTGTGCGCAGTTCCTATATGATGATGTGAGATGTCGCCACGTGCGAGCCGTTTACGACCTAACCAGGCAGGTGCATCTAAGGTTGTGCTTGACCCGTGTAAGAAATCGATGGATATAATCGCCACCCTTGTAGGTATCGGGTTAGCCCACTTTTACAACACAAACCAGCATCTGTTTGAAGCAGGCTCAAGCTTTGGAAAGTTAAACTAAGTAGGTTTCGATGTTTTGGTAGCTAACGCAAAATATTCGCCCCAAATGTGAGTGATACATTATCAGAAACAAACATGTGCAACCATGTTAAGATTCCGGCGAGTTTTACCACGTGTATCAGTTGCTTCACTCGATAGGCCTGTGAGCCATTCTTAGAGAATCGGTAAGATTTCGACACGCACAATTTGACGACGTACTAAATCAGCCGCATCATCTGACACAAGGAAGATAAAACTTCTCCTCAATAGAAAGATAACTGTTCCTCACGTGCATTAAGTTACTCTCTAAATTCCACCATCAATTTGACCAAGTTTGACGCTCTATGAACTCTTAATTCCCGATTTGTTTGATGCTGTATCTTGTTGTACCTTGCTACAGCAGCTGTGATTTCAGGCTGCCTTATCCACAGAGCACTCCGGCTCCCAGGGGACCCCCAGCAGACAAAACTACCTTTCGGTGATGCTGTTATCATCGCTGCCTCGCTGGTTTGGCAAATGGCAACTGTTATTATGACCCAAACCCAATCTAGAAAATGCCAAACGTGTTATTGTGCTTGCGCTGATATCGATATATCTAAGTAGGACAAAAACGATGAGGAACTATGTCTTCTTTTTTAATTTTATTCAATAATTCGCAAAAAACGGTTACGGACTAAATCTGGTCAAATTCGAATAATAAGTAAATGAGAGCAATGTAGCATGTTTATTATTAATGAATTTCCAAAGCAAAATTCTTATTAAATGGTCACTCTTATGAGATACAGTCCTTTCATTTATGATCTGTATGGCGGAACATCGACTGTCACATTATATTGGCCGGGCCACTAGAAATGTAATGATCAGCATTTCTACTGCGAACTTAATCAATAATTGAACACTGATATCTGTTTCATGGTCTAAAGGAATTAAATATTCGAAGTTGTGTTATTTTTCCAACTAGTAAGTAAATTAGTGCAAGTTGTGTTATTTTTCCAACTAGTAAGTAAATTAGTCGAAGTTGTGTTATTTTTCAAACTAGTAAGTAAATGAGGCGAAGTTGTGTTATTTTTCCAACTAGTAAGTAAATTAGTGCAAGTTGTGTTATTTTTACAACTAGTAAGTAAATTAGTGCAAGTTGTGTTATTTTTCCAACTAGTAAGTAAATTAGTCGAAGTTGTGTTATTTTTAAAACTAGTAAGTAAATTAGTCGAAGTTGTGTTATTTTTCGAACTAGTTAGTAAATTAGTCGAAGTTCCTGTTATTTTTCCAACCAATAAGTAACTTAATCGAAGTTGTGTTATTTTTTCAACTAGTAAGTAATTAATCTAAGTTGTGTTATTTTTCCAACTAGTAAGTAAATTAGTCGAAGTTGTGTTATTTTAGTCAAAGTTGTGTTATTTTTCCAACAGGTAAGAAAATTAGTCGAAGTTGTGTTATTTTTCCAACTAGTAAGTAAATTAATCGAAGTTGTGTTATTTTTCCAACTAGTAAGTAAATTAGTCGAAGTTGTATTATTTTTCAAACTAGTAAGTAAATGAGGCGAAGTTTTGTTATTTTTCTAACTAGTAAGTAAATGAGTCGAAGTTGTGTTATTTTTCCAACTAGTAAGTAAATTAGTCGAAGTTGTGTTATTTTTCCAACTAGTAAGTAAATTAGTCGAAGTTGTGTTATTTTTCCAACTAGTAAGTAAATGAGGCGAAGTTCTGTTATTTTTCCAACTAGTAAGCAAATTAGTCGAAGTTGTGTTATTTTTCCAATTAGGACGTTTATCGAGTTACAAAGAACCTGTATAACAATACTTCATATAATTCTGATCGTTTGATTACTTCATATTTTACGTCTTTCTTTATGAACGAAACCGGCAAAACGATTGACATTGAACTGTCAAATAATGCATTAAAAATTTGGTCAAATCAAGTGGGGTATAATAAATGACTTATTCCCAAAACGTTTTTTTGGGTTATACGTTTTGTGGCAGATTAGAAACGCAATTGTGAAATGTTCAAGTACCATGATCGTACTTCCGGTATACGCATAAGTGAGATAAAAAATAGTTAGCTAATTTTTCACACACTTTTTAGATTTCTCAATTTGCTTTTACAGTGATTTTGAGGTTCAACTTATGAACGTTCATCCCTCAGCCAATCAGTAATCCAGACATAAGAACACACGAAAACAGAACGTACGTAACATCGTTAATAATTTATTTACATATATATTTTACAAATATTTTTCTTCTCAAATCTTTGGTAACATTAAGACTAGATGTCTGTAATAAAGGCGTTTCTTTATCACTTTCATTTTTCATTTTTTGTGTCAACTCAGTTGGAATCAGTGTCATGACAACTTTCCAAACGCCCAGCCAATAAACTGCTTTTCAAAACATGAAAATTAATGGTAAAATGTTCAATTGATCCGTTTTCCTTAATTTAGATATCTTCATTTACAAATAACAATAATTAATTTAAAAAGCTTATGAAATGTCTGAGTTTTATCGCGGTCCATCCACACACACCGTGGTTCTTTCTTGTGATGCATATGGATGATATCTCATGCGCATGTGCAAATGTCCGTGATCTTTATTTGACTCTTTCCTAGGGGCTGTCCGACAGTGACCGTTTTGAAGCGAAAGGTCTTCTGGGATGATGGCGGACGGAAGCGGAAGGAATGCTGGATGAGTTTGGGTCATATGTGCCCAATATTGTAAGCCTGGAATTGGTAACCCAGCCGGAGTTCCGGGTAACATTGGCCTGTACATTATCCGTAGGTGATCCGGCACTATATGGGCAGCATGTAAACCACCTAATCTCTCTTCCATTGCCTTCATAACACTTGGGGAACCAGCTGAAAATAAAAATAATACATTCTTGAATTCCTCTATATACAATTTCCTTTGGATTGACGTTTGCATGTTTTAAGTTACACTTTCTAAATTAATATACTAGTTAATCTCCTTACAACCCAATAGTTCAAACAACTCAATGAATATAGTCCATGGCTATTTTAGACAAGAAGATTTTCCCTGTGCCCGTGTGTTTAAGTGATCATAAATATTATAGACCCTACAGGTAACTTAATTATTCCCTTATGTAAGTATAATAAGGGGAATTATTACTTATGGATAACAACTTCTTGGTGGAAGTTTTGATATAGTTCTTGCGCTAATGATTGACTTTGATAACGATGTCAGAACCACATAGAAACTTCGTCCCCCAATTAACGAAAAACTTTGTTATCCATAAGCAATTCTTTATACCTTATCCAATATTTTAAACTGAATGAGGCTTGGCTCACAAGATTCTTACCTCTCATATTTGGTGACATAGCACCAGGAGATCTGCTTCCTAAATCCAACATGGCTGGGTGGGGAAACTGTTGACCATATGACTGCATTCGTATCAACGACTCCATGTTTTCTCTACAAAATCAACAAATACAAACTGTCAATAAAAGCGAACAAAAATGAATGCGCTTAGAAATATTTTATTTCGCATGCTATGTTATATTCAATAAAAGTTATTTTGGTTCATTTAGCTGGACATTTTTATAATTAAGTTGAGAAAATCAAACTATACGACTATGCAAGATGAGTTATCAAATAGAATCAGCCAGTACATTTATGTGATTTGGACAATTGATAAGAAAAACCCTTTACCTTTCAATGTCCGATAATCTGGAAGAGTCTCTAAAGCCTTTGGCAAATGGATTACTATCAATCTTCAATTTGGTAATCTGCAAGGTCAAAGTTCAATCAAAATTAAGGTCAAACTATTTATCGCAAGCAATATTAAAATAAAAACGCGCAATACAAATATTTTAGGTCAATTGTAAACATTGATATTTTTTCTATTTAAAGTTAAATGGCTACATATTGTTTATTTCTAGGACAGACTTTGATCGAGATGTCATACAAGCATAGCCACATATTTGAAAATTAAACAAATGGTTGTTACTTTTAAAATTAAATGGAGAGTTTATTTTTCAATTAAATTAATCAAAAGAAAATTCACTAAAAACTTACAAGTTGATTCTGGTACGCAGTCACGGCTATGAATTTACATTCCGGAAAGACAAATGTTCTGTAGATTTCCGGTTTGAGATCGTCTGCGTACTGAGGAATTGAACTGCCTTCTTTCTTACGGATGATGTGAATACGGGGTTGGTACTTATGCATTGAATTTAAAACAATCTGTTGAAAAAAGAAAAAAAGAAAATTTTAGATTTCATATACTCCAGAAATTACCAGTGGCCACTTTAAATGAATTTTATTGACCAACTAATTTTTTTCAAGATTTAAGAAGTTTTTTTGCAAACCCAATTGATAGGTTGTAAGCGCTATTTTTAATCGTGTGTTTTAACTTTATAACTTTGGATTGTTAACAATAAATCGTGCAAACTTACATGCCCGGACGCTTCCATGGTGTTGTTTGTTAGTTTAACTTTCTCAAAAGACACAGACTGTTTCAAAAGTTGATCTCCTGCCATCGGGGCGTCAGGGTGGGAGTAGAGACGGGCAGGGAGAGGTGGGTCGGCTTTACCAGCTACCAGCCACGAAGAACGATGATAGGCATACCGGTACCGTTTATTGTCAACTCCGACAATATCCATCAATACTATGTAGTTATGTTCCGGGTTCAAACCGGTAAAGGAGACTCTAAGAGTTGGAAACATTCGCCTGGAAGAGAAATAAATATGCATGTTAATGATTGCTTGGTGAAAATCATACACAAATGCGTATTATAATTTATTTAATTCCCGAGAAAATAAATTGCAACCATGTCGGATTCAAAATGGAAACATTGAAGCGATTATAATACACACCGGTACAGGTAAGACGTTTAAAAAGTTATTCCAAAGCTGATGGTTTGAGAAAAAAAATTTGTAGTCAGTTACAGTGTTTTACTTCTACCTTTACAACATTTTAGTGGAATTCTTTTCCTATATTATAGAAAAGGCCTAGTCTTCGTTTTTGTCGAACACAAAGAACACAGACAGTAGACGCGGTCAAGTGTCCTCTTTCTTCTAATACTTGTCAATGGCCGTAGGTTTATTTGTTTAAGTAGTGTCACTCTTAAGAAAGTATTGTTTCCTGACTTGTTTCTCATTTTGATATCCCTACTTAGATTTGTTGAAATCATTGAAAGCCCTTGTGTCTTATTTGATCTTTTCGCCAACTGTCACGCCCCCTTGGTCAGTTTCAATGGTCTGGTTTCCGTAATAGTGGGGTGGAGTGCTAAGGCCAGGTGGGGAAAACACTTAAGGACAACCATATCAGTCTGGCCGATCAATGGCGTAAATGTGATAGGCCCTCTCCCAGAGACCCCCCTTGGCTACTCTTAAGACATCCTCCTCGTAAACCGACAAATATCATTTTTCATTTATTCGCTTTAAAGGCTCGTTTAACTTTTATTAGTGCCTGTGCCACTTTGTATCCGATCTGAAGGACGTGGTAAATAGAGGGCTAAAGCAGGGGATGATTTCCCTATGGACAAAGACCCCACGGTGGGCCCAGACGACAGTCTGTCCGCGCTAACACTCGAGAAAACTGGTGTTGATTTTTCCTCTCAGAAGACAAAAACGCTCCCAACTGTTAGAGCGTCATAAAGATCAGCAAACAAACGTTATACCTGAGTAGTTTTCAATGAGGTCCGCGTTCAGCCAAGAACCCAAGCTCTTCATTGAGCTGCCCGAGGGCTGTGCGTAGCCCTTTTCCGTGTCTAGTTACAATTCAGACCGAGTTAAACTGACAGAGAACCGAGGCTAATTTTCCTTCCAGCTCGATCCGAAGTGACAGTTCCGACGATCTTATCAGCAGATTTTGTAGCAATTATTTGTAAACGAGTTGAAAAGGCGTTCTTTTTTAATCTGTGGAACAGAGTGGTTTGTAAAATTACAGGGATATTGGTAGAAGATGGTAGACCGTGCATGGCATGTGCTGTTTAACACCATTAAACCGTTTTTCATCCTCGCTTATATTGGTTTATATGTTACAATGATAATCTGTTACATTGTATGTGCTTAGACGTGGAAGGTAGAAAATTGGACTTGTCGAAAACCCGCACAATTAGTTCCTTTGTTTGTCTATGATAACCAACAATTTGCTACAGGCTTGTAAATTCACCAATGGCGTTTCTGCTACAAAAACATATAATCCGCAAACTTTGACATAAATGATAAATGTCTAAATGAACTTTTTCAACTTCTTACTGCGTTCTTCAAACTTAAACTATAGAGGAGTGCATGGCTTAACGTATAGCCACAACCTTAGGGTTTTTTTGTGTGTGTGTCATATACATTTATTATTTTTAATTATTTTATACTATACTATGATAAAATATTTGACTGATTTCGCTATTTGTGTGGAAATAATTCATCAGTGTCTGTAAAAACTCTCACGCCATTTTGCAACAGAAAATCGGTCTTCATGGTGAAATTCCCACGACATTCAAGATGCTGCAACTATAGAATTATCCACCAGATGGCAGCACTATAGACAACTGGGCGATAACAGTACTATATTAAATGCGCGTGACCGGGCTAATTCCTGATCATATCTGCTCTTTATCGTTGAGGAATCTGAAAGCTATTGTAACTCATTGGATTGGTTTCCTGCGATGCGAACACAGAGGTTCTTGGGAGAGACGTAGTCTATGATAAGGCGATGCGTAAGAGGTAGTCAAGAAAACCGCTAAAGGAATACAGTTCTGTCCGTCGTAGTCGAGCCAAGTGTTAATGACATTCAAATATTGTTGTTCAGGTTCTTCAATAAATGTTTTGGTGATACGAATATTGTCTATTGTTTGTGAACATTGTTGTTTAGGTCCTTAAATAAACGTTTTTTGATCATACGAATGTTGTTTTTTGTGGATATTGTTGTTTGGGTCCAACAATAAAAATGTTTTGGTGATACAAATAATGTTTGTGAACATTGTTGTTGGGTCGTTCAAAAACAGTGTTTTGGTCAAACGAATATTGTTGTTGGGTCCTTCGATAATATTGATTTGGGGCATTATAGAATTGCTCACGAGTGTTGTTATAGGACCTATTAATACTTTTGTTTAAGCTTTGCGAATACTGTTTAATGGTATTATATAAACGTTGTTTGAGTCCCGAGTGCTGGTAATAAAATACACCTATAGGAAACAAACATTGTTTGGGTCCCGAACACGAGCGCTGTTAACAAACCACATTGATACGATACAAACATTGTGTGGGTCCCGAACACGAATGATGTTAACAAACTACATCGATATGATATAAACTAATCATAAGATTAAAACAAAAACTAAAATCCAACAGGAAACAATGCCTTAATATAATAACCAATACGTTACGCTTGTACCGGGCAAAGTTGCCGCCTTATCTAAAATAGTGATTTCGACCCATAATTATTATCCACGAGTTATTGTTTATGACTTTAGAGATTCGTTAATTGCCATTACAAATAGGCTTCTCTGATATTCTCGGATGTTTGTTTGTTTTTAATATATACAGCTTCTACATCTACAAATATATACACACAGTGCAAAACAAATACATTCATATTTTTCCCATGCAGATTTTGCATCATTTAACGAAGTAAAAAGTCGCATATAAAGGATATGTAAAAGAAATATCTCACGGTTCACTTGTATCATTAGCTAAACAAAATAATGCCATGGGCTTTCAATGTATGTTATATTATAGATTAAAAACGATAATTGATCACACTTGTTAAGTTCACGGGCAATGTATAAGTTTGATAGAGAGAAAGGACAACAGTGCAAACCAAAAGATTGTTTGTCCTATAGCGACCTAAAATGGATTACTGGTCAAATCTAAGACCCTTTAGTTTAGGAAAGTTGCTGTCTGTAACGTCAGAATTGTTTCCTGGCCTGTTTGTGACGTCACGGTTACATGGATCGCTTATCCAAAGTTGGGTTTGCTTTTAAGAATTGTAAGAATAGAGCAGAATTTTGTGAACGTTTTTTTTTTACCAACCTATGAAAATGACCACAATTTCAAAAATAAACGTATGCGCCATCTTGTATGGTTGTGGAGCATTGATACTAGCCACAATCCGTAAGATTAATTACCCCCCAAAATTGCACTAATATTCGAAAGTCGATCATACATTGCGCCATGGGAAATGGGCTTGTGCGAATATGCCAACTATACAGTGAAAATGCAAATAATGAAAAACACTCCTTTAGATGAAAAAAACTCATATTCACCTGCCCGACTTGGTAATTATCATTTCTGTTCCAAGCTGATTAAATTTCTCCCAAAGTTCTTTAGTCTCCAGTTTGCATTTGACCCCAGCAAGCTCTTCGTGACCCGTGCCGACAGATGGCGCTGGCGATGACGCAATTCGTTTACGCAATTTAGAATGATCTTTCGGGGATTCGATGATTTTATCTTCCACCACAATGTCTTTATTCTCAATATCGGACACACCATCATCAAATTCAACGTCAATCAAAGGATCTGTAAGAAGATAGAAAACTTCATGAAATAACCATCAACAGAGTCGAACGCAAATTAACGAGCGTTTCATTAGACCTAACGGTCATCGTATATAAACAAACCATACCCTTCGTATATAAGCCGTCGGCTGGCGTTTCTATTCTCTTGTGCATAAATAGATACGAAACTATCCAGAATCGCGTCTGTACTGGTAAGAATATTTTTTCAAAATTAAACCAGACTGACACAGGGATAATAACAACAATGATCTATACATGCATATGTACATAATAACCGCTTATTTAGGAATCACTGGAATAAAAAATGCAAAAGTTTTCCCCTTTCCCATGTAAATAATTTGAACGTTGACTCGATTCATAACAATTGTATCACAAACATCATATAATTATTTCTACTCTAAAATCGTTGAATTTATAATCTACAATGTACATATCTCGCCTAAAATGTATAAGGAAAGAAAATATCTACTAAAGAGATGATGAAAACGGAGACGATAATAAACCATTTTAAGTACAGACTTTTCAAGCCAATTTTAGTACACTTGTATGCATGTTCGCACATGTTATCAATTTACTATAAAATTTCATCTTTGACCATTTTATGAAATCTCAATTTTACAAAATTATAAATAAAAAAAATATATATTTCCACTCAATTTCTTTTGCGTATATAAGTTATTATTTAGAAGTATTACATGAAAATCCAACATCACAAAAGAAACAAAATAAAGAAATAAGATGAGTTTCTTCTACAGGTATAGGATATACTCACCTGTCAAACTATTTTAACTAATTCAGCGGCAACAAATTGTAAGTTACGGCAGGTTTAAATGTAATATTTAGGTAATGACCACCAACCCGACAACCAATGCCAAATAAAATGAGTGTATACACACTGTAAAAGCCAGCTTCAATCATTAACCCAAAATCCTTATTTTAAAGCTACTGTCAGAACAACAATTGTGGGATGGTAATTTTTTAAAAATACGCTCTGTTTAATAACATGCTGAATAGACATATTTATCAGTTATAGCTTTATGGCTTTTATTTATCCAAAACATCGCTGTTTTGCGTGTGGTGTCGGCGTAAACATCGTTTGAGTATACCTGCTATGTCTACGTCAATTTAAAGTGGCATGAGCTGCCAAAATGTTGATATTTTGACGTTAAAACAGAACGTTGAAATTATTGGCTATTTTTCTCAAGACGCATAATTCAGAAGCTTTTTAGTGCTTATAGTCTCGCAAATGTACGATGAAGTGTTGTTTTGAACTAACTTTGCCTTAGAATGAATGAATGGTCGTCCCGGTTATTTAAATTTTGTTTACTTTTCGAACAGGTTTTCGGTTCGTACAGGCCATATACTGTATGGATTTTCCTTATTCCAACGCCAATCATTTAGTTTTTCGATGGCCTTCAAAGTCTCTTACTGCTATGACGATCAGAAATTATGAAAAAGTATGAATTTTGGCAGCTCATGCTGCTTTAAAAACTCCAGTGAGTTTCTTCTCACTGTTATCCTTTTCTCGTCTTCTTCAAATAATGTGTTCCATTTTCCAAGAGATCGTCTAACTCTTCAACAATCGCATATAAGACTCCTTTATAATGAATGTTCTGCATTTTAACAATGAGTTGAATTTAACAGTCTTTTGCGTCGACAGTGTCAACAAAGGCGAAAGCTCTACGACTTGAGAATTTAATAATTTAACCGGCCACTACGTTCGTCTTTATATTCCAAACGTATATTCCAAACGTATATATAGTTTCTAATAACATTATGCACTACCTATGACAGCTAACTATTAATTATCAATATATGTAGCAGGGAATTCGAAGAAAAAATTGACTGCAAAATATATATCTAAAATTTTCCTTGAAACTAAAACTGACAGTTGTCCTTTCAAACCCATTTCGGCACTCTATTTTCTTATAGTAAGCTTTGCTATTTGTTGGAACTGCACGTTCTTGGTTTTTCTAACACTTTAATCCGTATTCAATTCCAGGTTTGATCATCACAGATTAGAATATACCCCCCCCCCCCTCCCCCCCCCCCCCCTCCCCTCCAGCGGCCATGAACCGTCAATGAATTGTCTTGGATAGCTTACCTTCGTCTTGCGTTGGATTTTGCTCGACTTCTTTCTTTACGCTCACAGAGTTTCCAAGAATGGCGTCTATTGAGAAGGACGATATTCTTGGAGTGGATGCCTGGTGTTTGGGAATCTCTTTAGATTTGGTTCTCGTAGGTCCCATATCGGTCGGAGATGTTGTCGGGTCATGGGTGCCCATCTTCAGAGAATATCTTCAAACTGAACCCAATAAGTCCTGGCAACAGTCAACAATCGACTCTACAGAACGTCCGTACACTGCAACGAATGTTATAAGAGTCGTCTGCTTCCTTCAATGTGTCGCAAACGTATCCGAGTAAAATGAATTCGAAGGAACAGTTCTTAATATTTGTTCATTTGCTCGCTTCAAGACTTATTCTTTAACAAAAATCATTGATCGTGCATTTATAACAACACTCTTTAGCCACACGGCACCCCAAGACACAAAACTGTAGAATGGCTACAAACGACTTGGGTTGAGTGATATATCGCATCGATTTGGTTCGCTGTCAATCTACAAAAGCTAGTTATTTTCTCTGCCAATCAAGCCACGCGGATTGCAGTGTGGGCGGACCTTACTGTAGACAGACAGCGTATCAGGTTGCGGTTAATTGGTTGCGGCTGATACAAGCTCTTTCAACAAATGATGGCCTATTGCGTTGATTGCTTCCCGCCGGGACGCTGAAAGCGAGGCCTGTCTAAGCCAGAAATCTCGCGGATCTGCTGCCATGTAAACAGTCACACACTGCACTGTGCCAAAGCTTTTAAGACAGTCAACGAGTCGCCTCAGCTCGACCTACCCCGAAATTCTACCTTACGCCTCTGACACTTAGATTGTTAAAAAAATAGGTTTATCCACTTCATATCAGGGCAATTTCTACACGTCAGAATCGTGGCTTAACGTTTAACTGACAACGTGGGTGGTTTAAATCAGCGTTACCTAACAGCTACATAACATATCCTCAAGTGATAAACATTAGCCTATCCAAAATGCACATTTTCATCATAAACATTTACTAAAATGTACATTTTCATCATAAACATTTACCAAAATGTTTATGATGAAAAAAAGGAGTCCAACAACATACCATCCGTCTTTGTTGAGAATTAATGCACAAATCAACTTTTGTAATTTTTTAAAATGTTAAGCATGACACTTCCCTGCATTATATAACACCTGTACGTTTTCTTCGAAGCAGTTCAAGAAATGTTTTTATATTGGCTGTGCTTGTATTCACCGTTTGTTGTTGCATCAACACAACCCCTTCCCATTTTGTTATGAAGTCCAAGTAGAGGGAACTTTTTCTCAACAAAAAAAACAAAAGTTACCCTGAATGTGTGATCATAATATGAATAAAAACCTGAACGAGTGTACAGACCGTGTATTGGTAGTTTATGTTCCTAAAGGGTCTTGTGGTAACATATCAAACCTTATAAAGTCACACTGAATCCTGAACGTTTCCTCTCCTCAAACGTAACTAATCATTCGCATTCATTTAGAAACTTATGCAGTAACTAAATCTTTAGGTATTTGAAAGTCTTTAGAGTTTAAAGGGGCATGAGCTGCCAAAATGTTGATATTTTGACGTTACAACATAATGTTGAAATTATTGGCTATTTTTCTCCAAACGTGTAATTCAGAAGCCGTTTAGTGCTTCTAGCCTCGAAAATGTACGATAAAGTATTGTTTTGAACTAACTTTGGCTTAGAATGAATGAATGGTCGTCCCGGTTATTTAAATTTTGTTTACTTTTCGAACACGTTTTCGGTTCGTATAGGCCACATACTGTATGGATTTTTCTCATTCCAACGCCAATCATTTAGTTTTTCGATGGCCTTCGAAGCCTCTTACTGTCGTGGCGATCAGAAATTATGAAAAAAGTGTGAATTTTGGCAGCTCATGCCACTATAAACAAAAATAAACATTTCGCTTTCAAAGTATTTTCATGCCATCGCCTGTATATATTTCTAGGCTCTAAAACACTGAGATAAAAACCCACACAACAAAGAAAATGTTTTAAAAACCCCCAAAAAGCTGAAATTAAATATAGGCACACGATCGATTGGAACATATTACTGGATGTATGTACAATGTATAGATTATACATTTAAACCAAATATGTTAAAATATCGAAATAAGCTATATATTTGGTAAAAGAATGTTCTCGACTGAACTGCATATAGCTTTTCTGCTGTTCTTGTAGTGTTGCTAGCATTGAGTTTATAAGCAGTTTTTATTGAGACTATAATTTCGGTATACAGATGTTAACTTTAAGGCAACGAATTACCGACGAGCCTGATGACGTCACATAAATTTACGCAAAGCTTTCTGGGTAAAATGTACCTCTGTTCGCCATTTTGTTCATTGGTACTCAGCAAGATGCCACTTTTTTTCGAAAACATTGATGACATAAACTGTTTTTATCCTTACATTTTTCTGCTAACTTTACGCCTTCTTTGCGATACAGTATTATTTCTTCCGCCATATTTTAAAATTATGTTATCATACCTCAATCCCCCGAAATGCTTTGCGCGTAAATTCCAAATGACGTCATCAATCAATCGGTCAATTAGTATATAAGCGAAGTTTGCTATTTGTTTATTAAAGTGGCATGAGCTGTCAAAATTCAATTTTTTTAATAACGTTATAGTGCTATAGAGTTATGAAACGCACAAGCTTAATTCGCTCCATATCATTTTTCAACCCCTCAACATTTTTATGGTCCGAAAGTGGCCTTTGTGCAATAATTCTTGAATTTCTGTCGGCTCCATAGATGGGTAGTGGAGATATGAGACGGGAATACACAATCGGAGACTTGTAAACACACAATAAACACTGAGCATCCCCAAACACCCTCTTTGATAAAAGATGCAGATGAAAAGTCAACAGAGCCCTATGGAATTTAATAGCAGCGAAAATAATATCCTAAAAATAAACAGTTGGTCTAAAATAGAATCGTTAGCGACTTTTCACCATTTTCTACAGCTGCGATAACATGGATAATGAGAATATCTGTTCGAATGTTAAGTCAGAAATCTTTATAGTGGTCATTTCTTGCAACTTTTTCTTCGAACGAAACTAACTTGATACGTCTTCTAAGGTTCCGCTTTTCGTCAAGATTGGGGGATGTGTTTAAGTATCTCATTATATAAATCAATACAGTTTAAAACAGTAGTATCATTTATTAAAAGTGTATTGATATATTCTATTCAAATGGACTGTTCTAAGAAAGACGTTTCTATAAAAGGGTCTTCCGTCAGGCTTAAAAAGTTTCCCATCTTCAATCCAGATTTTAATTATTTCCGATCTTTTTATTTTTAACACTTTTTCAATCTAATGCCCTAAAAATAAAAATACAGAGCGTTTTTGCATTTGAAAAAAAAAATTTAGTCGCCTGTGGACAGACCTGTTGACAGTTGTCAATCGGGCATAGCGACAGTACAGGGTTGATAGAAAGACATTTGGTCTGCGCTCTGCCATATTTGAGTATTCCTTGGCAAAATTATTCTAATAGACGATTAACGGTAAAGGTCACAATAACGGGACGTGGAGTAGAATTCACGTTTTGATTACTATCGTGTACAGGGAGGCATTTGTCTCACTCAAGTGCCATACTATGGAGTAAAGCTCGATCTCTAAATTTTACAGAAAAAAATGGCAATCGAATTTTAATCCGATAATCTGTAGGTGCGATCCGACTCCTGTGGTAAACCCCAATCGAGTTTTCTTCAGTCTCGTCTGTTATAGCATTATAATGCACCTGGTGCTGGTAACAGGTTGATTTAAGACAGCCCAAAGACAATACACCATTAACCTCCGTTAATGGATTTGGCCGAAAGTTCTCCCGGCTGAAACAACAACATTCTGTGTTAGTATTGATGACTTTTAATGAGAGATTATCAGTCAATAGACGAGAATGGGTCATACAAGGTTCCACGCTGACCCTAAGTGTTTTCAAAGGCACACTCTCCGCCAGAGCATTTCTGACATTTGTAAAGAAGCCAGATTTGCAGGCGCTTATTATTATTATCAAAATGACTAACATTAAACATGGGGTATAATGTATTCGTCCTGTTATTTTTCAAGTTGAAAAATGGTGATGTAAAAGCATTTTCGGACTATTTACTGCACTTGCGAGTTTGTCAGCTCACCCCCAAAAAGTTTGTTTTCAAATTAAAAATACGAATTGGCCCCAAAATTTTCTATTTAAACCCATCTTATTTAAAGTGGTATGTACTGCCAAATATAGGGGGGATATAGTTGAAACGGCATTATCCAATTGTCGGTAATGGTTATTAAGAAGTACAAAATAGGAACTGTTCGCTGGTGGCAATCTTACAGCAATATGTTCAGGTAGTTTTTATGGGCATCAAAAACTCTAAAAAGACTCATGCATTCGGTTATTTGAATGTTGTTGATTATTATTACACATCGTCGGTCATTAGGGTAATGGTTTACCGATATTTTTTATTTCAACGTGAATCTTTTAGTTACAATCAGAAGTTGTGAATAAAAGTCCAAATTTTGGCAGCTCATACCACTTTAATGTCACTAGTTTCTTATCGGGGAAAATTTTTTCGCTACAGTATGAACTTTGAAGGTGAGAACAATGAAACTAGCATTGAGTTACAGTAACAATAATACGCCAAGTTATACTATTAATATGATTAAATACAAAGTTTTTCTAAGATTATAGTTCCTGACTAGTAATAAAGTCTACCTCAGTATGGAAGATATTTCTGAACACTAAAACACAAGGGCACAGGGAAAATCTTCTAGTGTAAAATAACCACGGAGACAAGTTTCTAGTTGTGTTAAAAAGAGGTATATCATTTATCGGTATGGAAGATAGATAACTATTAATTTTATATCATTGCCATATGTCGTTTAACTTTTGACTTTTTAGTTATGAAACGAACTGCCATAGGATTACCACCTTTGGCAAAGAATGCCGTTAAGTGCCCGGACAGTTAAAACCAGAGGGGCAATCAATTCCCGCTGAGATGCCCCGACTTATTTACAGCCCTTAATCTTAAACTAGAGTAATAGTCCATCCCTCGACAAGGCGACAAATTGTTTTGGCTGTTACGCCTCACAGGTTTTAAACAAAATGGCGCCGCATTGCAGGGATTCCTTGATATAGCCTTCTTTAGTTGGTGGCTTCCTGAGACTCGACACGTTCCTTATCAAAAGTAACGACATCAACCAAGTGTCGTTAAATTCTAATAAACAAGAGTTGGTATCACCCTTGCCCTAACGCGCCGAGGGGAGCCGAATACTCCGTTAAAATAGCACCCACTTCTTATCAACAATTTTTCTTCGCCCAGACAAAAATGAAATCAAAACACTATATGACATTGAAAGAACATGTCTTTTGCCTAGAAACCTTGGTCATGACTAAGTCTGGCCACAAACGTTTCCTAATCTAAAACAAATCATTACGTAGCTACGCCCGCTCAGTTCTGCGTAGCCGATGACATAATGACAATGTATTACAGATTCATGACGGAGAGTTTGATCCCGGAAGATTTTTAGGATACATTTACTCCAAAATACCAACTTATATTCCCCACAAAATTTGTTGCCCTAGAAGTCTTGAAGCTTTCTTGGAAATTTAGATTTTATGGTCATTTAGATATTCATATATTCCCAATGGGTTGGGGTTATGCTTCTTACTTTGGCATTGGTAAGAAATCAACGAAGCAGGATTGTCTGAAAACTATAATGCAAAATCAGCATTGTTCATAAATGAAAGCTTACCACAGAAATGTGTTGACTAAAGCAGTGGGCTGGTATATATATAAGTAACGTTGGCCAGGGGTAATTTTTAATTGAGAACAATTGTTTAAGAGCACTATGCCAAGTTACCAAATAGCAATTGGTTTTCTATTGTCTTTGGAAGTTTATGGTCTCGCGATAATTCACGGGAAAGTATCATTACTAACTTGATTATGTAAATATAATACCGATGTGGCTGATAGGTTTGTTAACTCACTTTACTTCTTGGACTGAGTTAAGGCCTAATTTCATTTACTCGATATGACGGCAGGAGTAAGTGATATAAAATCGACCATTCATATCTGCAGCAATCATTGCTGGCTGGGAAAGATGTGAGCTTCTTTGTTCACTGTTGCTTGGCGCTTGACGAACATGATTACGATTTCTTTTCCCGAAGGGCGCAATTTTCAATGGGCCTTTGACCAGGGAATCACAACCTCTCTGCTAGACTAGTGGCGTTAAAAAGACAGTAGTTTAGCGGCGTTAAACCGTCGGATCGACCGATGAAAAACAAACCAATTTACACCCCAGAATTTATAGGAATTGTCCTACTTGAGGCATTAAGACCTTACCGCTTTTGACAGATGCTTTATCAAGTCTCTAACGACCGTTTCCCCGTTGTCGAACCCTTGGTTAATCCAATAAACAATTTCTAACTCCTTGAATTGGTTAAAATCCCATATCCTAAAGCAAAATCCCGTGCATTTATTCTCCAAAAAGACGATTTACCTAACGTGCCCTCAAACCATCATAAAAAAATGTATGTTTTAGTGTTCATATAGTGTTCATATATATATATATATATATATCTTTTTAACACAATTAGAAACTTGTCTCCATGCCTATTTTAGACAAGCAGATTTTCCCTGTGCGCGTGTGTTTAAGTCTTCATTAATACATGTATATATAAAGTAAGCATACATGTAAAGTAATACATGTATACATAAATATATATATAAAGTTAGCATGTGTTTTAGTTTATTCCAACAACCTATGATTGGGTATAAAGGTCGAAATACCCACTTTTAACACAATTAGAATTTGTCTGCATGGCTATATTTTAGTGAAGAAGATTTTTCCTGTGCCCGTGTGTTTTAGTTTTCATAAATATATAAATTAAGAGAAAGATCCCCCAAAATAGTTTATTAAAGCTAAAGACACCAAAGTTGCAATGACACTTGTACACGTTAGCGACCCACAATGAAACATAGTGTTAAAGTGGCATGAGCTGCCGAAATTCACGCTTTTTGCATAATTTCTGATCGTCACGACAGTAAGAGGTTTTGAAGGCCATCGAAAAACTAAATGATTGGCGCGTATTGGCCTGTATGAACCGAAAACGTGTTCGAAATGTAAACAAAATTGAAATAACCGGGACGACCATTCATTCATTGTCAGGCAAAATTAGTTCAAAACAATACCGTATCGCTTCGAGACCAGAAGCACTAAAAAGCTTCTGAATTATGCGTCTTGAGAAAAATAGCCGATAATTTCAACATTCTGTTTCAACGTCAAAATATCAACATTTTGGCAGCTCATGCCACTTTAAACTAAGGTAACTGGCATGTTATATTTATGAACACTAAAATACAAATCTCTTGTCTAAAATAACCATGGAGGCAAGTTTCTAATTGTGTCAAAAAGGGGTATCTCATTTAGACCGTTATACCCCATCATAAGTCGTTGTAATAAACTAAACCCATGATATTTCATGGAACACTTTGTAATACATTGACAATGCTTACGCACCTTCAGCTATGGAAGGGATAGATAGATTGAGATTGAAGCCCATATGATCATGGGAAAATAAAGTTACAATTTCGCATCCCCCCCCCCGCAAGAAAAGCCTACGTATAAGATATACAAGAGAGCTTAGTTTATCTTTCAAACACTTGTTCTTTTTATAAGCAATGGCTGACCTTTGGGTCAGAGGTCGAGCCTTTTTACTTTGAAGTAGATTGTATTCTTCTACTATAATCTTGGCCATAACGGATTAACGGTGCTGGCCTTGTTATACTGAAATACAATTGGTATTATAGTTTTTTCACGACATTTTTCCGGGTCCAAGTTCAAACCCAAAATAGTTTGTAAACGTTTGAATTAAAAACAAACTGCCCCTTTCCAAACGTTTGTGCTAGATATCTGCAGCGGAAGTGAGAAAATGAATATAATCAAAATGGTCCGTGACAGAATGATCTAGAGTGTTGAAATGTTGTTTTAGTCTAATACTAAGTAAATGGTTGGCTGCTCTTTGTCGTAGAGTTTCTCCGACGTATTGCTTGTGACATTTTTGGCACGTGATAACATACCCGATGTTAGAGGAGTCGAAATTAGGAATCTCTGCCAGTAGATATTTGTTGTGAGATTGTTGGTACTGGTTTGTCACAAAACTTACGAATGTATATCGGTTAAAAAAGACTATAACTTGTCAGGTGTATCGAATTCTGCTATTTCCTCTTTGGAACTTGGAACTCAAATGCTTTCTTTGTTTTCTATTTAAAAAAAACGCTCTCAAACTTATGCTACATACCTATGTCTCTGAAAAAAGCTTTAACCCGTGTGAACTTGAAATAATCCTGTCGAGAATCAGCTCAAGGGAAAGTTTAAACTCGAGCGGTTACGGAACCTGTGTGTTCGAAATATACCATTTATTGGGCTATAGTCATTCTGCAGAAAACTTTGGCTTGTTTCTGTGATTGGGGTTTCCTAAATGGGTGATCGTAGCTAAAATCAGATCTCTATATGTATGTTAATATCGTTTGATAAAAAGCTAAGTTAACGTTTCTGGGATGAGACTGCCCAGTGATGCGTGAATAGTGGGGATGAGTGATCTTTTGACAGCTAAAATGAAAGGGATCATTATCAAATTAGTGTCTTCTATTAGGTTTTCCGCTGAAGTTAAGCATCAGTGTCCTGATATTGTTTGCCGTGGACGGACTATGATCAGCTGTCATAAATAACAAATTTGTCGTCTCCACAAACCAGTAGTTTCCGGGCAGTTTGATTCCAGCGTTTGTGCGACGAAGGTCTCTCCGGTGAACCGACAAATCTGACCAGTCTCCAAATATGAGACATTAGAAATAATTCCCGGAAATCACGCGACAATTAAATCTTTCGTCAAAACAACAAGTCTACTGAAAAACACAATTACTTTTTTCTCTTTGGTTTAGAATGTGATAGTCTACTCCCGTGGGGGTTTTCATCAAATTAGGGGTTTTCCTAATGATTAATTGTTAACACATAATTTGTCCAATCTAATTAATTCTTCTCTGTACATTCTATCCACTTCAATATCTCGTCTTCGTTTAAATATACATTTATTCATAGTTTTTTTCTCCAAATCTTGTTTGCATGTTAAGAGCAATGGATCCTTATTATATTTGTTTGTAATGTTTAGGTTTCACCCTCCTCCAGCCGTAAACACGTGGACATATTCCGCCATATACCTGAAATAATTGTGCTTTTGGCAAAAATGCAAAACTATAAAGCAAAATGCGGATGTTGATATAAACATCTAAAACATATTGAAGCAAATCTACTTACTTTAATACCTTTATAAATGCTATACAATGGCCTACTCGATTATACGTAAAAGGAATAATTTCCATGTGAACGATTCGTATCATTCAAATACATTGTACTATGAAAGCAAAGTTTTGGACTTAGATTTATTGCAAGATTTCACGAACAATACAAAAACATGGACGAAGAAAACTGACATATAAAAGAACAGATAAATACGGATATACATTATCTGGATAACTACCATGACGATATTCACTTCCCTTCTATCAATTACTAACATAATTAGAAATAGTCCCAATGTTCTTTTTGTCCCAAATATTTACCAATGGAAGTGTTTTTTAGGATTATGTAAATAAGACTATAGGTAGGAAGTATAATCTTGATTTCGGGAGAAGAAAATTGTAAAAACACACAAAACGTAAAAATAACCACAAAAAGATATCCTGTAGTATAGAACGGACCGTTTGGCTTCATTTTATAAAGTTGGTTTGCCAATAGAATGCAGAGAATAGTTACAAGTTATCGCTGCCCGTATGTCTTGTTTTGGCTGGGAGCTTCATCCCCCATCTAATCTTAGTACAGTTACAGTTTGATTTGAAATCATCATTTTCTCCATTACTCTGGTTTGATACATTTCCTGTATAATAAGTTTGGACAGGACGGGTGTATCGTTGCACGGTGCTGATAGTACGGATGGTCCGAAGGGACGGTTGATAATAGAGGAGGTTTGAGGGCGTTAGTTACATCATCCCCAGGAGGAAACTCCTGTCTCTATTATTTCCCATAAAGTTGTCAGTTGAGGAAGACCATATTTACCCTTGGTTCCGATAAAACCAACGACAAGCTCCCTAACCTGACAAACTGGCACATTTCCTTAACCTAATCAAAATGCATTGTTTTCACAGGCTCACACGACATAAATCTCCCTCTTTCTAATAGAAATAGTATTCTAGAAACACAACTGAAGTCAACGCAAAGGAAAACATAGAAGTTAGTGATTTCTTCCGACGAATGTCTACTGATAGGTTATTCGATACTTTTTGTTTGATTAGCGATTGTTTTATTTCATTATGTTCATGACAATGCTGAAAAGGGATTCGGTCCCCTCCCCCAGGTCCCGGCTTCCTTCTCCATCGGCCCCGGCTTCCTTCCCTATCGGTCCCGGATCGCTTCCTCATCGGCCCCGGATCCCTTCCCCATTGGTCCCGGATTCTTCTCCCACAGACACCGGCTACCATCAATCCCAAACTTTTACCCACTGTTCCGTATTTCGAAAAGACTCGATAAACCTACAGTCCAACTTATGAAATATCATTGCGCAGGAGAGGCACTTGCATTCGTATTATGCCAGTTTTCCTACATTCCAGAGGGAGTATAAACTATATGCTTTACATGTATTGTGCTGATTATCTTGTACGGAGCCAGATAGGTGTTATCATCATTACATGTTCGTGTAGGTGAAGGGGATGTTCTAGACTCGTTATCCAATATCCAACCAGTCTACGGCGCTCTCCAGGGAAAAGGGAAACAGTTGGGCTCTCTCCGTTTAACTACTTTAGACAGAGAAGAACGGCAAGCGCTTAACTAACTCAATTATCACGTTGGCTCGTTGATATCAAGTGTTTATCTGGCCAATAAGTTGATAGGTTCAATCTCCACTCAATGCTCAGGGGCACAGGCGAATTTGCTTCCTCCACAGGGACAAGACAACTGGAACAATTTGTCGAGGAGACAAAACTCTATGATGATACAAGCAAACGTAAAACATGAAAAGGGAAAACAAAAAAGATGATATAAGTTCATACTTTCGACGAAGCATTGCTTTATGACACCCCCCCCCCCCCCTATCTCTCATCCTACTTCCAGTAGAAATTACGGTTTACTTGGGGGTTTACAGACCATTGACGTAACCAATATAGTTTGAGGCAAACACACACTTGGGTGTACTATTAATCTCATTTATGTTAACAGAGAAACAGAAAAAAAAGACTGTCTTAGTTTAAAAGAACGTAAAAACAAATAAAAAGGACAAGGGTCAAATACACTCTGCAGAGCAATGCCATTGGTTTTAACAAGTTTACCATCACGATTTTTATTAATTATCATTTGATAATCTTAGTAGTGATTTTTAAGGCCCTCAAAACATAAGACAGAAACCTCACTTAGTCGGTCTCCTACGTGTGCAGTTATACCTTCTCAGATCTCCTTGGAGGCGGTGGATAATTTAGAGATCTAAACGACGAGGCGTCAGAAGTTGATTGCCGTGGTGTGTTACGTTTACACAACCCTGTTGGTATAACGGGTAAGTTTCTTCCTTTAGGTAGATCGCGCCAGTGTTCACTGTCATATCTACTAACAAAGTTTCTGTCGGGTCTGAAAAACGTTATACACAGAGCGCCATGATTCTTACTGATAAAAAGCAATGTCAATTTGGAGGCAAGGGTCCGACTCAAAGTTTTCACCACGCTTGATAAAAGTAGCTTCACTTTTGCAACTTCCCGCGGTGACATAGAAAGGACGACTAGTGATGCTGGCGACTGGTTCTTTCAAATTGTTTACTATCAAGGTCTCATTTACCCAGATTCTGAGCGGATTTTGAACAAAGCAGACGACCACACAGATGCCACGTGATGTCTCGTGAGGATCTTTCTCACGTGTGTTATTTGCCTAAAGCTGTCATTCAGTCCCGATAAGACTCAATCAAAACCTTTCTGTTTAGTGTTATGAGTTTTATTTAATGTTACGCGAAGACAGACGCGATAAACTCGTATAACAGTGACATTTTGACAAGTATAAAATGTTTCTGCCCTCCAAGGCCTTTTCTGACGAATATTTATAGTGCCAATTAATGTTTTTAAAAGCGATGTCAAATTTCTATAAAAATAATGCTTTCTATATATAAAGTTTTTTGGGAAGTGTTTACTTTTTTTTGGATGGGGGGGGGGGGGGGTACGTTTCTTATCCATTATTACAGAGAGGGGTAATTACAGCTTGAGAGTCACATTGTGAAGTAAATCTCCTGATTTATTTTTATATCAACATCTGATTTGCATATTGTCAGCATAATTATGACCATGTAACCAGTGGCGGAATAACAACATCTTATTTCTGCTTTTATAGTAAAATTACCAATTGTATCTTATGCCAATTTGATCCCCATCAACTTAAAAAATCTTAAATTAGTAGCACTTATTTACACTTTTATTCTAAGAAACCCGAATTCATCGTAATTGCATATTAAAATGACAGCAAGGTGGAGAAACAATAGGTAGCCACCATTCATTCAAAAATTGTTCTTGGAAAACGGTGATGAATCCCTATTCCACCACATTGACGACAAAGCTCGCATCAACTGGCCGCAGCACTGATACAGCAATGGCCACACCACCACATTGACGACAAAGCTCGCATCAACTGGCCACAGCGCTGACACAGCAATAGCCACACCACCACATTGACGACAAAGCTCGCATCAACTGGCCGCACCACTGATACAGCAATAGCCACACGACCACATTGACGACAAAGCTCGCATCAACTGGCCACAGCGCTGACACAGCAATAGCCACACCACCACATTGACGACAAAGCTCGCATCAACTGGCCGCACCACTGATACAGCAATGGTCACACCACCACATTGACGACAAAGCTGCATCAACTGGCCACAACGCTGATACAGCAATGGTCACACCACCACATTGACGACAAAGCTCGCATAAACTGGTCACAGCGCTGATACAGTAATGGCCACACCACCACATTGACGACAAAGCTCGCATCAACTAGCCGCAGCACTGATACATCAATAGCCACACGACCACATTGACGACAAAGCTAGCATCAACTGGCCACAGCGCTGACACAGCAATAGCCACACCACCACATTGACGACAAAGCTCGCATCAACTGGCCGCACCACTGATACAGCAATGGTCACACCACCACATTGACGACAAAGCTGCATCAACTGGCCACAACGCTGATACAGCAATGGTCACACCACCACATTGACGACAAAGCTCGCATAAACTGGTCACAGCGCTGATACAGTAATGGCCACACCACCACATTGACGACAAAGCTCGCATCAACTGGCCGCAGCACTGATACAGTAATGGCTACACCACCACATTGACGACAAAGCTGGCATCAACTGACCACAGCGCTGATACAGCAATGGTCACACCACCACATTGACGACAAAACTGGCATCAACTGGCCACAGCACTGATACAGCAATGGTCACACCACCACATTGACGACAAAGCTGGCATCAACTGGCCACAGCACTGATACAGCAATGGTCACACCACCACATTGACGAAAAAGCTGGCATCAACTGGCCCAGCACTGATACAGCAATGGTCACACCACCACATTGACGACAAAGCTGGCATCAACTGGCCACAGCAGTGATACAGCAATGGTCACACCACCACATTGACGGCAAAGCTCGCATCAACTGGCCACAGCGCTGATACAGCAATGGCCACACCACCACATTGACGACAAAGCTCGCATCAACTGACCACAGCACTGATACAGCAATGGTCACACCACCGCATTGGCGGCAAAGCTCGCATCAACTGACCGCAGCTCTGATACAGCAATGGCCACACCACCACATTGACGGCAAAGCTCGCATCAACTGACCACAGCACTGATACAGCAATGGCCACACCACTACATTGACGGCAAAGCTCGCATCAACTGGCCACAGCACTGATACAGCAATGGCCACACCACTACATTGACGGCAAAGCTCGCATCAACTGGCCACAGCACTGATACAGCAATGGCCACACCACTACATTGACGGCAAAGCTCGCATCAACTGGCCGCAGCACTGATACAGCAATGGCCACACCACTACATTGACGGCAAAGCTCGCATCAACTGGCCACAGCACTGATACAGCAATGGCCACACCACCGCATTGACGGCAAAGCTCGCATCAACTGACCACAGCGCTGATAACGACGAGAGCAATGGCCACACCTCCAAATGGTTTAACGTGGGCTATTAGTATATTGACCTCGGAGCTGTTTGGGTGATCATCTATTATGTCTTGACCAGAGTTTATCTGATACTATCTACATGTAAATGTACATTAACAGTATGCAGTATTTACCATTGTCCATTCGGCTTAAGAATTGACGCCTGCGCAGATGCTTCTGTGTATGGCAAAATGACGCTACATTGCGTTTTTGGATCAATCTGACGTTCAAATCGTGCTCATTTTGTCTATGACGCAATGCGATATTGGCGTGTCACAGCACCAGCAACACGGAGATATCATGAGAAACATGTTCTAAGCAGAAAGGGTATATAGTAAAGTGTCTTTAATGGCAGATTTTTTAATCACTGGTTACCTTCTATTCCCCATGTTTCATAAAGCAGCCCTATAGCACCAGAAAGGGGTCTCCTATATATACCATCATATAATATTTAGATTACAATTGTTCGATAGGGTTACGTTTATATTTTACAGCATAGCCTGATGTTCGAATTCCCACTGATTAGTCTAGCGTAATAGAGCAACGTAAGCACTCCTGATGATGGTTTGATCTAATAAACCGAAATATTGAGTTAAACATGAAGTCTTTGTCATTCCTCGGAGTGCTCACGTTGCTCTATAGCTCGATGTGTCTCAGGAGTGTTAGGTGTAGAAATGTGTATATCTGAGGAGTGAATTGATAGAGAATGTTTTCTCGTGGCCGGTGTGAATTTCAGTAGCGTTGACAGCTTGAGTTAATAGTCATCTATTAGCGAGTGGTAAAATAAGATCTTCTAGTAATATGACAGCATTACGATTTGTTTGTTTAGACATTTTCCTCTTAAGTTCGTATATAAACTAACGACTTGGGTGGTGGCGGTTAAAATCGTCATCTGAGCTTTTATCTTCAACAGTAGAAATAAACGCATTGTCAATAAGAGACAACTGAAGATTTACTAGAAAAAAATGATCGTCATTGTCTGGAGACCGTTCATTGGGGTTATCGTGAACATGGCATATCCAATTATAGTCAATACTTTTACCAAACATGTTCGAGTATAGTCCTTATTCACTATGGAAAACATATAATGTTTGTTAGACCAAGAAAAAAAAACGAGAGACAAACGGAGAATAATGTATATACCACTCGAGAATGATTATTTCTTTCTATATAGACAAGTTTAAAGTTATTATGCTTGATAACGGTATTAGAATCTGTACCGAAACGTCGCTTTACAAATGAACAGAAGTTGTTAGCCGAGAAATCAGGGCTCTGCCGAATTTTTTTCTCTCCGTGCGACAAGACACATTAGCAGCCATATAATACCAGTCGCCGTAAGACCGATAATCCGGGCTAAGAAGTTCTTAGATACCTCTTGAGATAATAAAGTTTAGACCTTATATAGTATATAGACCTTCAGTCTTCATTGACTTATAAACGCGAGTTTTTGGTGGAAAGGAAAGATATGCTACCCTGAGAAGGAATTCAACTGGCAGTCCATGTACATCTAATGAAACAATCTCTTTCATAGCCATAAACTGTTCCTGTTGCCAAATCATAGTTTATATTTATGATCACTAAAACACACGGGCACAGGGAAAATCTTGTTGTCTAAAATAACCATGAAGACAAGTTTCTTATTGTGTTAAATATAGGTATATCATTTAGACCTTTATACCCCATAAATTGTTGTAACATAGTTTATACATTGACAGACGAAGGGTTTAAACATTTTTGTGAAGAAAATGCAGATGAGATCAGATTGATCAGAGACGATGCCAGTTTATTGTACTGGTTTATTGTACAACTATTTATACATGATGTAACTATAGATTAAACGATATTTTCTTTACAAAAACTGGCACTGCTTACGTTTTCCTTTAAAGTGTCTCGAACTGCCAAAATATCGATATTTTCCTTCCAGAACAATTTTTTATAATCTAAAAAGCTTTTTAGTGGTGCTATATTTTAGAGACTGTATGTTAAAACAACGTTTTGATTTGACTTTAGACCATCTCATTGTCTTGTGTTAGTTATTTTACAGAACTTAAACAGTTAGGTGTGATCGACCACCTCATTGTCTTGTGTTAGTTATTAGTTATTTTACAGAACTTAAACTGTTAGGTGTGATCGACCACCTCATTGTCTTGATGACATGCCACACACATATGTAAGTGGTGTACTTATCCAGGCGATAATCGCATATGCTGACCTCTTAACCTCCCCGTCATTGAGGACAAAATGAGATTACGTTATAGGGTTTTGTTAACATATGACAAAATCCCTCAGTCAATTTTTATTTCCCGATATTAGGTGTCACTATGGGAGTTCCAGGGCGGACTGACAACCACAACTGGCTGTCAAACGTCTTCATATAGCGACGAGGCTTACGGGATTTGTATTTAGAAAACACTTGAAATCCGCTATGGATTAATCAGATTACGTGATTTTACTACATTCTCCATCTTACATTGCCTTCACTGTTCACATGCCTGACAGCTTCCGTTGACGTGACTTACACACTTCGTTTATTCATTATCATATTACCAGTCCTGTCAAAAATATTACACAAGGTGGTCTCTTCATTTTATAACTCAAGTATGAAGGGATCGGTAAGCTATGCAGCTGTCGGGAAAATAAAAAAAAAACATTTACTTTTTACAAATATGCTTCTAGAGCAAAATGTCTGTCGATGGATTTATTCAAATCTGGACAATCTACACAAATTTAGATTTTCCTTTTTAGAAATACCCTTTATTTGTAGATATAGCATTTGGTCTAGGTTCATATTTGGATTAAGAATTTCTCTGGTATCTTGTCTTTGGAAACTCGGTGGTATCTTGTCTTTGGAAACTTTGTGGTATCTTTTCTTTGAAAACTAGGTGATATCTTGTCTCTGAAAACTATGCGATATCTTGTTTTTGAAAAATATGTGATATCTTGTCTTTGAAAACTATGTGATATCTTGTCTTTGAAAACTATGTGATATCTTGTCTTTGAAAACTATGTGGTATTTCGTCTTTGAAAACTAGGTGATATCTTGTCTTTGAAAACTATGAGATATCTTGTCTTTGAAAACTATGTGATATCTTGTCTTTGAAAACTATGTGATATCTTGTCTTTGAAAACTATGTGGTATTTCGTCTTTGAAAACTAGGTGATATCTTGTCTTTGAAAACTATGTGATATCTTGTCTTTGAAAACTATGTGATATCTTGTCTCTGAAAACTATGCGATATCTTGTTTTTGAAAAATATGTGATATCTTGTCTTTGAAAACTATGTGGTATCTTGTCTTTGAAAACTATGTGATATCTTGTCTTTGAAAACTATGTGGTATCTTGTCTTTGAAAACTATGTGGTATTTCGTCTTTGAAAACTCGGTGGTATCTTGTCTTTGAAAACTATGTGGTATCTTGTCTTTGAAAACTATGTGATATCTTGTCTTTGAAAACTCTGTGGTATCTTGTCTTTGAAAACTATGTGGTATTTCGTCTTTGAAAACTCGGTGGTATCTTGTCTTTGAAAACTATGTGGTATCTTGTCTTTGAAAACTATGTGATATCTTGTCTTTGAAAACTCTGTGGTATCTTGTCTTTGAAAACTATGTGATATCTTGTCTTTGAAAACTCTGTGGTATCTTGTCTTTGAAAACTATGAGATATCTTGTCTTTGAAAACTATGTGGTATCTTGTCTTTGAAAACTCTGTGGTATCTTGTCTTTGAAAACTATGTGATATCTTGTCTTTGAAAACTATGTGATATCTTGTCTTTGAAAACTCTGTGGTATCTTGTCTTTGAAAACTCTGTGGTATCTTGTCTTTGAAAACTATGTGATATCTTGTCTTTGAAAACTATGAGATATCTTGTCTTTGAAAACTATGTGGTATCTTGTCTTTGAAAACTCTGTGGTATCTTGTCTTTGAAAACTATGTGATATCTTGTCTTTGAAAACTATGTGATATCTTGTCTTTGAAAACTCTGTGGTATCTTGTCTTTGAAAACTATGTGATATCTTGTCTTTGAAAACTATGTGATATCTTGTCTTTGAAAACTATGTGGTATTTCGTCTTTGAAAACTAGGTGATATCTTGTCTTTGAAAACTATGTGATATCTTGTCTTTGAAAACTATGTGATATCTTGTCTCTGAAAACTATGCGATATCTTGTTTTTGAAAAATATGTGATATCTTGTCTTTGAAAACTATGTGGTATCTTGTCTTTGAAAACTATGTGATATCTTGTCTTTGAAAACTATGTGGTATCTTGTCTTTGAAAACTATGTGGTATTTCGTCTTTGAAAACTCGGTGGTATCTTGTCTTTGAAAACTATGTGGTATCTTGTCTTTGAAAACTATGTGATATCTTGTCTTTGAAAACTCTGTGGTATCTTGTCTTTGAAAACTATGTGGTATTTCGTCTTTGAAAACTCGGTGGTATCTTGTCTTTGAAAACTATGTGGTATCTTGTCTTTGAAAACTATGTGATATCTTGTCTTTGAAAACTCTGTGGTATCTTGTCTTTGAAAACTATGTGGTATTTCGTCTTTGAAAACTCGGTGATATCTTGTCTTTGAAAACTATGAGATATCTTGTCTTTGAAAACTATGTGGTATTTCGTCTTTGAAAACTCGGTGGTATCTTGTCTTTGAAAACTATGTGGTATCTTGTCTTTGAAAACTATGTGATATCTTGTCTTTGAAAACTCTGTGGTATCTTGTCTTTGAAAACTATGTGATATCTTGTCTTTGAAAACTCTGTGGTATCTTGTCTTTGAAAACTATGAGATATCTTGTCTTTGAAAACTATGTGGTATCTTGTCTTTGAAAACTCTGTGGTATCTTGTCTTTGAAAACTATGTGATATCTTGTCTTTGAAAACTCTGTGGTATCTTGTCTTTGAAAACTATGAGATATCTCGTCTTTGAAAACTCGGTGGTATCTTGTCTTTGAAAACTCTGTGGTATCTTGTCTTTGAAAACTCTGTGGTATCTTGTCTTTGAAAACTATGAGATATCTTGTCTTTGAAAACTATGTGGTATTTCGTCTTTGAAAACTCGGTGGTATCTTGTCTTTGAAAACTATGTGGTATCTTGTCTTTGAAAACTATGTGATATCTTGTCTTTGAAAACTCTGTGGTATCTTGTCTTTGAAAACTATGTGATATCTTGTCTTTGAAAACTCTGTGGTATCTTGTCTTTGAAAACTATGAGATATCTTGTCTTTGAAAACTATGTGGTATTTCGTCTTTGAAAACTCGGTGGTATCTTGTCTTTGAAAACTATGTGGTATCTTGTCTTTGAAAACTATGTGGTATCTTGTCTTTGAAAACTATGTGATATCTTGTCTTTGAAAACTCTGTGGTATCTTGTCTTTGAAAACTATGTGATATCTTGTCTTTGAAAGCTTTGTGGTATCTTGTCTTTGAAAACTCTGTGGTATCTTGTCTTTGAAAACTATGTGATATCTTGTCTTTGAAAACTAGGTGGTATCTTGTCTTTGAAAGCTTTGTGGTATCTTGTCTTTGAAAGCTATGTGGTATCTTGTCTTTAAAAACTATGTGGTATCCTGTCTTTAAAAACTATGTGGTATCTTGTCTTTGAGAACTAGGTGGTATCTTGTCTTTAAAAACTTTGTGGTATCTTGTCTCTGAAAACTAAGGGGCATCTTTGAAAACTTTGTGGTATCTTGTCTTTGAAAACTATGTGATATCTTGTCTTTGAAAACTATGGGGTATCTTGTCTTTGAAAACTATGTGGTATCTTGTCTTTGAAAACTATGTGGTCTTTCGTCTTTGAAAACTTTGTGGTATCTTGTCTTTGAAAACTATGTGATATCTTGTCTTTGAAAACTATGGGGTATCTTGTCTTTGAAAACTATGTGGTATCTTGTCTTTGAAAACTATGTGATATCTTGTCTTTGAAAACTATGTGATATCTTGTCTTTGAAAACTATGTGATATCTTGTCTTTAAAAACTATGTGGTATCTTGTCTTTGAGAACTTTGTGGTATCTTGTCTTTAAAAACTATGTGGTATTTTGTCTCCGAAAACTATGTGGTATCTTTGAAAACTGGGACTTTATTTTCTTGCACAACCTTTGCGTTTTGTTCAGAAACTGGGCCAATCATTTTGTTTTCTGTCATAGCCCTAATGAATAAATGTCCATATTTTGTTTTCTGTCATATGCCTAATGAATAAATGTCCATATTTTGTTTTCTGTCATATGCCTAATGAATAAATGTCCATATTTTGTTTTCTATCATAGGCCAAGTGAATAAATGTCCATATTTTGTTTTCTGTCATAAGCCAAGTGAATAAATGTCCATATTTTGTTTTCTGTCATAAGCCAAGTGAATAAATGTCCATATTTTGTTTTCTGTCATGGGCCTAATGAATACATGTTTACGTCACAGTATTATGTATCCATTAATTTCCATCACAGAAAGGTAAACTATAAATTATAAGTAGTAACAACATCAACGACGACGACGACATCTTTATGAATTGGATTAAATGTAGGGATCTAACGTAACATTTAATCTGCTGATCCCACTGCCCTACTTTCGTGTCAACACCCTTCAAGGGCATGACGCTAATCCTATAGCTACTTGTCCACTAAGGGACAAAACTGACCGGAGCCACCTAACCTTCTGTCAAGTGGGTTCTGTATACGAGATTACACAGCCGTTTGACGCCCTTTGCCACGTTAGAGATTCACCTGTGAGGGAGCTGTGTACCGGACAATGGTTTTACAGGATACAAAAGGGGAAACAACTCTTCAGCAATTGTCGAACTAATTGGAGGCTTTAGAAAATGATGCAAACCAATCTATCCTCAATAAAAACTGGCATTTGTAACATTGTGTCATTTCCCACGACAGCTTAAATTATGAGCATGAAATGCAACCGTAAAACATATGTCTTCTTATAATAAAGTCCCTTACTGATTTTATAGCAATCTACTACACAGGGTCATTATTAAGACTGGTCGTTTTGACTACAAATAGGCCTACTATTGAGACAAATTTCCGAAATTACTATAAAATTCTATATTTAGAGATTTCCTGTCTTTACCTGTCAAATAAGTGATTAGATTTGATTTGTCTTACTTGTACAAATTGGCTTTCTGATATCCTCATGGTAGAAAATAATTGTAAAGCTTTATTTCCAGAGGGCATCATACAAAATATATTCACACAATTAGCTGGGAAACTGATCGTGTGACATTCAAAATTATGCAACAGTATATAAAACAAAAACAAGAATCACAGTTAATAAAGAAGACAAAATAAGTGACATGATAATGATTAACTCAACTATTTACAGACAGCACTAAAGTTTAACTGTTAACTTTAAATGTATATGGACAAGAAAAAAAAAGAATAACACAAGAATAAGGAGTAAAAATCTATATTTTTACATTTACATAAGAAGTCAAGATTGTGAACGGTATTTACTTGTTAGGTTTGGAGTTTAAATATTTCATCTTAAAACTATTTATAGGTTTGCATTCTGTAACATTCTTGTCCGCTGTGTTACATATAACTGAACCGAAATATGCTACAGATTTTTTAATATTTAATTCTTTGGAAATTATACTGTTAATTGGAAAGTAGAACTGTGGTGGCTTTGTTATATTGAATATATTAATGTATATCTTGCCAACCCAATTGTTTCAGCATTTTCTTGAGTAGAGGCACTGTTTACTTTGTCTAAAATACTTCTGAATTTTTCTGTAATTTAGTTATGTGGTTAAGTTGTGTAGCTGAGCAGTTTCCCCAGATGGCTATGCAGTAGTTAAGTATTGGAAGAATATGTCCATTATAGAATAATAGCTTGGTGTTTTGTTGAATAAGGTTTTTATTTGTTTCGTAAGATTGACAGAATTTTGGTGATGGTATTGCAAACATAATTAACTTATGGTCAATATGATTATAATCTTGGATGTTTGTTACATAAGACCATGAGCTGCAAAAAATTCACTTTTTTTCTTCATAAATTCTGATTGTCACTTCAGCGTTTGAAGTGCCTTGAAAAGTAAAGAATTGACGTAGAAACTAAAGAAAGAATATTGATAAATTCAGTAACTAGTACGAACTGAAAATATGTGCTAATAACGGTATGGGGGAGGGGGGGGGGGGGGGGGGGGGTACGTGCAAGATTGGTATCAACAGAAAGTTCTTATTTTTTTAAAATAAAAACGACCAAGAATTAGATTCTGTTTCGACTAAAGGAATAATAGTCATATCATACCATCTTTTGCCTATTTATACAGCGTTTCGATTCGTTATTGGGATGGTTGCCAGTTACCAACGGAAGGTCGTGAGTTTCCTCCGGGCATAGAGCCCGGTTTCCTCCCACAATAAAACTGGCAACGCCGCCATATAAGTGAAATAATCTTGAGCGCGGCGTAAAACACCAAACAATCAATCAATCAATGAATCGATTCGTTAATGGAGGCCTTCATTGAATCCCATGATATTCTGCTTAAAGTGGAATTAGCTGCCGCATAAATGGAAAATTTTATTGAAACTAAAAATCCGAGTTTTGGCAACTCATGCCACTTTAACGCAATGGCAAGTCATGTGGTCGTTTGAAAACTGAGAATGAGAAATAACATGCCATGCAATATTCAACATTGAAATAGAGGCACTGTCTTAATTGGATATAGCGAAGAAACGTAACTACATGTATCAATATAATTTAAATCTAACTTCTATTCAACTGCTTTATTTTCTAACTCTATTATACCAGAATTCGATTTCATGGAACAGAATTTATATAACAAAAAAAAGATAGCATTTCACATTTCTAGACACCCTTAAGGGATGCATGGGGAGAGCGATGGTATAAGAGGAGCACGAAGTGTGACAATTAACTGAAGTGGGTTGCTATTGCAACACTTGAGTGTCACAGGTAAACTTGTTAAAGCTGATTAATCTAATTTCATTAATTATTCAGTTACTTGAGAGGTGCGAGATCGATGTCAGCTTATACAACGGCAACCATACAGCAGGTCGAGAAATCATGCCTGGATCAGTGTTCAAGAGAGGCTACTATGATTGGAAAGAGACTATCGTTCCATAACACCCGAACTTCCTTTCAAGGGGGAATCACTTCAACGCGGATATTTTTCCCAACTTCTTTAGTCATTTGCCAGACCACTTATAATCTGAATGGGCCAATTGTTACCTATTGTGTTAGGGCAGACAGATCCACTATGTAAGCCTATATTCTCTCTGGTAGCGACAACAAGGGGAGGCGAAAACACGATTTGTCCTATTTAGAAGTCAATTTCCTTTTCAATCCACCCCGTGCCAAATTTTGACATATATTGCCCGAGGAGTCTGGGATAGTTTTTTGCCACCTTCTACCTGCAGCGAGCCTTCAGAAGGGCTGAACCGAGCGGCGATCAACCGTCGCCAAACCGCCTACATCGACTCGATTTATTGTTCTGTAATAAATAGAATAACAGCTTACATGTAGTTAAGTAATGAATTAGTGAATGATATCCCTAATTCAATGATCTACTCTTACTGTTTCATCTTAGCATGGCAGTTTAATCATAAACGATCACACTGGGAATGCGATTAGAGATCAGACTTAAATCACCTTGTTTATCGTAGACAGTTCGGCTCATCTTCCCTTGGGAATATTCCCAGTATTTGTGAAATGGAGAAATTATAGGCTCTCCCGAACAATGTCATACGATGTAAAATACATATATACGTAATATCAGATCGTATCGTATAGCTTTAACGACGATACGCTGTTAACGCGGATTGATAACAATAGCGTCAAAATGGGAGATGGTGGTATACAGTGACAAACATTTTTAGTGAAGTGTCTACATTTTATTTTATATCAATGATGTCCCTATATCAAGTGAAAAAAACAGGATTAGAAAAATAATTTTATGTTGTACAATCTATAAAAATAATAAGGTATGTTTGATTGAAATAAAAACATATTCTTGACGACAGAGGGCATTTAAACACAGCTATTAATTTGTAACTTACTTTTTTTTTAGAAAAATAGACAACTGCTGATTGTCACGAGAAAAAAAACGTAACACACGTAAAAAGCTGTAAAAGCTATATGTAATCCAAACTTAAACTCTGAGTTATAAAATAGAATATATTTTAGAATTATAACCCTGCTTTAACTAAAATTATCTCCGTAATTTATTCGAAGAATTTAATTTTCTCTCTGCATATTTAGATTTTTTTCTCAAAGGGTAAAATTACCTATTTGGAACAATGGACGCGCCAATAAGCTAAAGCAACCAGCCAAACTATTTGGAAAATTCATAACTTTCATTAATTCAAGTCAAATTCGGATAAAATTTCGTTTATTCAAAGAACGAAATTATTCGTAGTTTTCGCTTATCCAACGAACTAATTTTTTTCTAGGCAAGCTCAAAACTTTTATTTACTCGAGGAATTTAATTATCTCTCTGCAAATTCAAAACTTTCGGTCTTCATTGAATCAAATTACCGGCAGGGAGATCCGCGACTTATTCCAGTAGAGATATAGATGTCTGCTTTAAACCAAAGACATATAAAGTTTCCAATAAAATCCATCTACTAACTTGTCTATAATTAATTGAGAATAGGAATACCAGAAATAAGCCATTAACTAATTAAGTTATAATCACTCGTCTCTGATAAGTAATACAATTACCACTTGATGTACAGTTTCTTTTATTGAAGAAACTAAATTATCCCTCGTCAAATTTCAAGAAACTTAAATACCCTTCTGCAAAGTATATCAAGGCCCCCATTCTTATAGAACTTGAAATATCTCTCGGCCGAGTTAGAAGTTTCATCTATTCAAGAAACTAAATTATCTTTATGCAAATTTAGAAGAGTTATTTATTTAAGAAACTAAGTTACTCCAAGGTAAATTTAGACGTTTCTTTTAATCGATAAACTAAGTCTCTGAGGGCAAATGCTTTTTGATAACTTGCTTGTTTTAATAACATAAAATTTAATGACATTCTTGTCGGCAGAGGTACAAAATAAAAAGAGTGCTGCATCAAACGTTAATCAATCAATCAACAAAATAATTGATTGATTGATTGATGTTTTGTGAGTTTCAAAAAAACTCAATTAGTATGCCTATTGGCTGAATGGATAAAACATTCCGCATTTAGAGCTGGCGACATGTGCCATACTCTGGGAGCCGGGTTTGATTCCCTTTTTTGCATCACCCAAAATCGGTAGAATTTCTGCCATTTTTTTCAAGAAAGTATAATCCCAAAAATAACGAGAGAAAAAAAAAGAAAATAAAAAATTGTGTCAAAGATATTTCGACACTGATAACTGCTCTATATACTATGATTCCCACTGAATAAGAAAGCATAATTAAAGTTCAATACTTTATTAAACCGAAATATTGAACATTAATTATACTTTCTTTCTTCGGAGTTGTGACTGTGGTCTATTATATAATAACTGCTCTATATAGAACTTTTCTAACGAACAAAGGCATGGGTTGGTCAAATATTTCAATTCATTTTCTTACCAGTTTTATGATTTACCAAGTTTACCAAAAAGGTCTTGAAGCAGAAAAGGTAACCTTATTTTCTTACTTAAAAGAAAAGTAACATTTAATTAGGGTATTTAGAATTATCAACACAGCTAGTGGATATAAAAAGATTTCATAATTAGTTTTCATTTCCCCAGTCATTTTTTTATTTGTCCCATACTTTTTCTTTTTAACCTTCTTCCGGAGTAAATGATAGGTTTACCTCAGATAAAATGATGTGATGGCTAACGGGGGACGACCCATGGTGAAGTAGTCTGAAGGGGCGGTGAGTAGCCTTACAAAGCATGCCGCAGTTAACGTGTTGTCTGACGAGAGGACATAAAAGTACAGAGTGTAAATAGAATATCCGAGAAGAGCGCATGTTGTCGCCACATTCGACCATTGACAACAGTTGTTAGGGCGTGTCAATATGGTCAACCCCTGTAGCGAACCAATGACCGCTCGTTTGTATCCCGTGGAGGACGAATCACACGGCTAACACCCCGGACAGACAGTCTGTCTGCTTGACCTGTGACGTTATTGTCAACTTCTGCTCGATTTCACCACAGACAAATTCTACTAGGTACTTTCATCGAAATGTTTCTTCAGTAATACAGCTTCGTTATAAAGGTGACTATACCGTGTTAATCAATGGTGAGAAACACGAATTCACTCGGTTCAGGTTTACACATTAAACCAAGCCACTCCCGACGGAATGTTAAAATTAAAGTGAATTGTACAGGTCCATGGAATATACAAAACAGCAACAATATGAATACTATACGCTTTTATTTACATCTTCATATATTTATTTATTGATACATTTATCTGTTAACTATCATGCTTATGTGTATTTATTGTTTATATAGTCAATTTGTTCGTGCGCTCTGTTAAAGTGGCATGAGCTGCCAAAATTCACACATTTTTCATAATTTCTGATCGCCACGACAGTAAGATGCTTTGAAGGCCATCGAAAAACTAAATGATTGGCGATGAAATGAGGAAAATCCATACAGTATGTGGCCTGTACGAACCGGAAACGTGTTCGAAAAGTAAACAAAATTTAAATAACCGGGACGACCATTCATTCATTCTAAGCCAAGGTGAGTTCAAAACAATACTTTATCGTACATTTTCGAGAGTAGAAGCACTAAAAAGCTTCTACATTATATGTCTTACGAAAAATAGCCAATAATTTCAACATTCTGTTTTAACGCCAAAATGTCAACATTTTGGCAGCTCATGCCACTTTAAAGAACATTCGGATGACTTTGTTACAGTGAAAATATTCTAAGTAAGATAGGGCTTATACTGACGTTTTGCTAACATTCCCACATTCACAGTAAATAACTAGGATTAAAGCCAACCTTCCAGCTAGAATGACGAAATATGTTTACATTAACGAAAGGAAGACGGGTTTCTGTATTTTTCCGGGATAAATGAAGTTAAAATCATCTCATATTTGCTGACATAAAAGTTTTGGTATCACTGTATGCGTGTGTGTTTTTTTTAAATTGCACCCAAAATGGCAACAAACGAAGCGCCTGGAAATTTATACAAGCGCTCTAAATGATATGGACCAGCATTTTAGTCTCTAACCGAGTTAACGGTATACCTATTTTATACATACTTCATCTGAGAAATACATCAGAAAGCTTTTGTTCACTCGTGTTACTTCACTTCCTTCCTGTAATTAAAAATCATTATCAAAAAAATGTATTTGCTTCTATTATACTTGATCATAAAACGGAAAAAAAGGAATTATTAAAAGGAAATATATTTCAATTAAGTCACAACTGTTTTTTTAATGTTTTGACTATTAAATTGCAACTATACAAAAAGGCTTTCTCATATTCTTGTATAGGCCAGGTTTAAGATGATGATATCACTATCAGTGGTCGGAGGACGCATCTCACCAGTTTCAGTCTATTTCTGGTGGAGTTAGTGGATATATTCAGGCTGATCATATTGAGTTTTATGACCTAGGAGACCATTTTCCATCAGTTATTGAGATACGTTGGTTATAATCGATCGTCTTCTAAACTACATCCATGCAGTGGCCGGCCTGGAGTGATAATGAAGGCACGCTAACGCCCCCCGAGAACATTATTTTGACCGCTAATATCTGGTTTGGATATTTTAATACTATTTTGTTAGTAATTAAAATAGCCAATCCTCTATCTGTGATAACTAATATTTAAGGTAGTGTGCATTGTCAGCTTTTCTAACAGCTGCCTTTCTCTGGCGCCAATAACACAGTTTAATGGGGTCTCGGATGGATACCTTCGCGATAATTGACCGATTGCTTGATGACGTCACTTGGAATTTACGCGCTAAGCATTTCGGGGGATTGAGGGATCGTAACATAATTTTAAAATATGCGGGAAGAAATAATACTGTATCGAGACGAAGACGTAGAGTTACCAGAAAATATGTTGATAAAAGCAGGTCATCAATGTTTTCCAAAAAAGTGACATTTTGCTAAGTACTAATAAACAAAATGGCGAACTGAGGTACATTTTACCCAGAAAGCTTTGCGTAAATCTATGTGACGTCATCAGGCTCGGCGGTAATTCGCAGATATCTTTGATACAATACAACGTTTTTATATACACAATTTGTCGATTTCAACACATTGGATCATAAAACGGTTCTATTGGCGATTGTCATTCTTTCGATAAGTTCTTAAGTGTTACCATTCAGATTGGGACATTTAAATCCTTTACGAGTTTGAAGTTCTAATGTTCCCCTCAACGTGTTCAATTCATCCCTATATATAGTCTTCGAATATAAACTCGTTCATAAAACTACGCTTCAATCTAGCTATAGACAACATAAGAAACCTTATTTTCTACAACAGTTGGTGTTGGTGTTGGATAATGTTACTGGTGCTTAACAATCTGATTGACTGTTACAGGTCGGAATCCACCTCTATCATTGACAATTCCATTTGTTAAAGTGGCATTAGCTGCCAAAATGTTGACATTTTAACGTTAAAACAGAATGTTGAAATTATTGCCTATTTTTCTCAAGACGTGTAATTCAGGAGCTTTTTAGGGCTTCTAGTCTCGAGGATGTACGATAAAATATTGCTTTGAACTAACTTTGGCTTAGAATGAATGAATGGCCGTCCCGGTTATTTAAATTTTGGGTGGGTGCTATCATTTAGACCTTTATACCCAATCGTAAGTTGTTGTAATTAGACAAAATCCATCCATGATATTTCATTCGGCTGAAGACATACAGAAGTTATACATACACACACAGAGTGGATAGATCAGGAAATCGTTGGTTTAACGAATTAATATTGAAATAATGGCTTGTATAGAATTTCGACAGAACTTAATGAAAGCTAGTGGAAACAAAGTCCTTTTCTAAACAAAGATGGAAAATATCTACAGGATATCTGCGGGCAGTTTGACGTCATCATTTCGCCTGACCGTAATCATTAAATAATTCTTAGCTCGTGGTAAAATTATTAAAATTAGGCCTACCCTTGACCTGTTTGGCAAATATTGTTTATAAATTTAAGTTTAATGTGTTCCAGCTAAAGTGTTCAATTTAAGGAAACAGAAAACATTCATCATATGCACTTTGTTGTTCAATCTTATAATGGGAATTGAGAAATGTTGAAAGAACATACAAGATAGGCCTACTGTTTACATAAAAAACAGTTGGCGGTTTTCTGTACTTTTCCCAGACAGAAGAAGTTAGGAACTTTCTATTTTTTGAAAATGTTAGCATCATTTAGTATTTTTAATTTGAAATTCAAAAACCGATTTTTCAAGTACCCGCAATGCAAACAAACTCCGAACCTGAACATGCACACACGCGCCCTAATGTTTTGAGTCAGGCTTACGATCGGATAAGAGGGACTCGATAAGCCTGCCGTAATCCATCACTAAAATTAGCCGACACAGATTGTTGTAATTGAGCTTCGATATTTCGTTTGTTTTTCACCATGGTTTATACTTCTAAACCTAACTGGACAATTTTATTTATCTTTAGTTTAATTTTAGCTGTAGTAAGCTCGTGTAAATTGGTTTTCTTAACAAATGTCAAACAGGCTACGGCGGCAAGTGTGCCTTTAAATTTGTGAATTAAAAAGCCCCTTATCCAACTTGTTACAAGCGCCAACCTATATTGGTACCAAAAAAAAACCCCGCATTTGCCAATGTCAAAATTTCATTCGCATATTTTCTGTATCAGTAATATATATATTTTTAAATTCGTCACGGACAACCGTAAATAACTAACTCATCACTTTGGGTACCTTCTACTGCGGATTTTTGAGTTTTTTTTTATTTGAGCTTCTAAATGTATCAGTTTCTCTTTATATATCGGCCGCAGAGTTTCGGGGGGAAATGGGCGACCGATGAACCTATATATCTTAGTCTGGGGAATAAAGATCTTCCCTCACTTTCCAAAACATATGTAAAGTAAACACAGGGATATGTTGTTTGTTTTTCGTGGAAACATGACGTGTAATTTTAACACCTTGATTTTGGTATTTGGAATAAAAAAACCTTGAATTTTGCCTGGATAAATCTTTTAGTGGTCCATCCGTTGAAACTAAAAGATATCCATGTATGGTTGGTGTGCGCTGCATTGTTGTACTGCATATAGAGGGAAGTAACTCTGTTTTGGTTGAAGTTTTTCAGTTTCTTTCAAATTACCTCCCTTGGTATACATATTCTAAAAGACAAGGCCAAATACACGAGGTGTCAAATATACAGAAAATTTAGCTGAAACAGAATTTGATAATAAAAAATTTAAAAAAAAACGAAAATGTACTCATACATCCCGGCTTTTTGAATCTTGTCCGCTATTAACACACCAGTTTGTACAGGTTAATGGCGTTACTCTTGTTTTTTTTATCAAGGTTAATATTTTAGTTTGTCAAGGTATTCTTCAAACGCTCAAATTCTCATGACATTCGAAATTTATCAAAAAGTCAGAATTTTAGCAGCTAAAGCCACTTCAAACTTCTACTGTAACTGCAATTCATATTAATTGACTTGCTAAACGCACACAGCTTCTGAATAAAAAGAGTACAAATTGAGCAAAGTAGCTCGTGTGCATCTAAATAAAACAAAATGGCTTTATCAGCATTTTTTCAATTCTTTTCAGTTACATGGTGTTCAAATGCAGCATTTTTACATCCAAAAAACAATAAAACCCGAAATTCATTTTTTCTGTAAAACCCAGTGACTGGTTTCTGTCAAAAGAAAAGAAATAATAGAGCGTTATATATAACGCCGTGATTCTTCGGTTTAGATTCGCATCTACATAATATTGTTTTCTTTTTCAATTTCTGTTATATATATTTACGAACACTAAAACACACGAGCACAGCGAAAATCTTTTTGCCTAAAATAGCCATGAAGGCAAGTTTCGTATTGTGTTAAAAATGAGCATATCATTTAGACGTTTATACCCAATCGCAAGTTGTTATAATAAACCACAACCGATGATATTTCATAAGGTTGACGACAGGCAGGGGTTTGGCCTTAGTCAGCAGAATTTTCAGGAAAAAATAATTTGGGAACAAATCATCAGTATTTTTGGTAAAGCTAACATGCCAATTTGCTATAGGTTTTAGATAGTATTCAATTAGCTGTTATATTCTTTAACGTTCACTACTAAAATCAATAATAGGACGCTCTGGGGGCATTGGAGGCTTGGGTCATTTTTCAATGGGTTTGTGTATTTTCGAAATATAGAAGCCCCTGCTTTTAGAATGAAGGTCAGATTCCAAAGAGCAATTCTGCTTTTTATTAAGATAGCTTTTTTCTTCGAGGGAACGAAGAATTCTATTGCAATTTCCAACATTTTCAGGCCTAAAAATGGATCATACATGTGAGAAGGGGGCGTGTAGCCGCTTTAAGACGTTGAAGAATGTCTTTATTATATTTATGAACACTAAAACACACGGGCACAAGGAAAATCTTCTTGTCTAAAATTACATGGAGATAAAGCTTTGATTAAAAAAAAGACTGTTCCACTTGACTTGATCAGTATTAGCAATATCCCAGGTCCCAATAATTGGAAATATCCAGACTATATATGACCAAAGTAGGCGTGCTGGCCAGCACAACATCAATATACTTTGGCTTTATGGTTTGGATATTTCCAACTAATATCCCAAATTATGCAGTATCCTAGTATAGTGTAGCCTTGATAAAATAAGCAAAAGCCCTAACTTTTGCGATGGTTGCCTTGGTGAAATCTACAGAGAAAATAAATATTTATTGTTTTACTGCAAAAAAGGAGTAAAATGTGGGCAGTTGTAGCGTGACATTTTACAACAAATTCTATTTTGAAGTTAAATCATTGCAAATTCGAGATTTGAAGACATTACGTGATTTACTCCTTAGCAAAATTACCAACAATGTTTTCTAAAAGCTGCATATTCTGTTACGCGCCCAAAAAATCGACATATAGTGCGAACGCAATACATTACGACACTGTCACGGTTGGGAATCCGCTATGTTTGGTTGTGCAATTTGGCTTTATTCTTTCTGAGATAGGCTTGGATTTTTTTAATTTGGAAAATTGACATGTATATGGATACATTTCAATGAAACAAAAACGAAATTTATTTTACTCACTCTTGTAATATTAGTGTTAGTTGGGACTGAGCGCTTGTTTCTATGGGTTTGTATGGGACAGTGCTGGTTCAACAAAATTTGTCTTTTCGTAGCCTTGACCATCGATATCTTATAATAACTAGATTGGCTATGCGCTGTGCGTTGCGCAGTAGAAAACAGCACAATAGTCAGTCAACTAGCAAGATGGCGGACTATCACAATAACGTTACATTCCAGAACGCTTGAAAAACATGTCTTGTCGTTGTTGTTGCACGATAGTCAAGACTTAGGTCCTACTGAAGCCACTTTTAAACGCTTTTCTTGATGGGCGAGGAATTTCACACAACACCTACCGCTTGAAATTTATTCCATTCCAGAAAAGTTTACAATAGACTAGAAAACAACTTGTTAACGCAAGTCAAAAATCAGCTAGCAAGATGGCGACTTACTTGCCGGAATATCTATGTCCTTCATGAATGCAATTTCCATTGTCTTGCACCTCTATCACACTGTGTCATAGACAAAATGAGCACTATTCCGACATCAGATTGATTCAAAAACTCAATGTAGCGCCATTTTACCATAAACAGGGGCTACTGCACAAGCGATTATTTAGTCGAAATGGATCTATAGAAAGAGCAAGTCTCGTAGGATTTCCACAAATTCTCGGGCACCCGCGTTGCATTGCACATTTGGTGAACTTTTTTCGTTCTAACATAGCGTTTATTTCTTAAAGTGGCATCAGCTGCCAAAATTGAGATATTTGGTCATTTTAACAGAATGTTAAAATTATCGGGTTTTTTTTTTTCAAAGCGTGCAATTCAGAAGCTTGTTAGTACTTATAGTCTCGAGAGTGTACGATAAAGCATTGTTTTCAACTAACTTAGGCTTAGAATGAATGAATGGTCGTCCCGGTTATTTAAATTTAGTTTAATTTTCGAACACTATTTCGGGTAGTACAGGCCACATACTGCATGGATTTTCCTCATTCCAACGCCAATCATTAAGTTTTTCGATGACTTCCAAAGCCTCTTACTATCCTGACAATCAGAATCTATGAAAATAGTCCGAATTTTGGCAGCTCATGCCATAAAATACTCAGGGTAAAGCAGTAAAAATCCTGTTATCAGTAAACAGGATAGAAAAAAGTGGATTGCATCCTTTGGATAAATCATTGATGTAGATTTAATGGATCAATGCTCAATGGATCAATGCTTAAATGGATCAGGCTCAATGGTGGATCCCTGAGGAACTCCATGGCCCGCCTGGAGCACAGATAGAAATAGAAGCATACATGTTTAGTAGGTTTGTTCGATAGCTATGGAACCAGTTATTGACAATGTCGTTGATCCCATAGTTTATGAAAATGCCTTTGGGAGACCAATGGAAGTGAATATAGACAAACTATTAGATTTGTAAGAACCTAATATTTCCAAACAATGGCTTTATCATATCTTATTTTCGTCTGTAAAAAGGTTAAACCTTTTTTTAAAGCAATAAGAGAAACAAAACAAGTTTAACCTGACTTAATGACCAATGCACTGGTATCAGGAAATATTTGAGTCGAGTCGCGGGTTCGAATCCCACTCAGTCCCCCCAAAAAAAGGAAAATTTTCTGACTGGGTTTTCACTCGAACGACCTATGTGGGATGGTTGCCAGTTACTAACGGAGGGTCGTGGGTTTCCTCCGGGTATAAAGCCCGGTTTCCTCCCACAATAAAACTGGCAACGCCGCCATGTAAGTGAAATAATCTTGAGCGCGGCATAAAACACCAAATAATCAATCAATCAATCAGGACATATTTGAACGGCTTGTGGTGAAACTTGGTATGGATGTATCAACCCGTGACACCCCCAAAACGTAAGCATGTTTTATTGCAATCACCGATCTAAACGTTTTTAGGGTACCGGTACAGCTAACAAATCACGTCTTTTGTGTTCGCCTTTTGTGTTCACCAGAAGACACATAGGTTATCCTCGAACGACCTATTTGGGATGGTTGCCAGTTACCAGCGGAAGGTCGTGGGTTTCCTCCGGGCATAGAGCCCGGTTTCCGCCCACAATAAAACTGGCAAAGCCGCCATATAAGTGAAATAATCTTGAGCGCGGCGTAAAACACCAAACAATCAATCAATCAATCAATCATAGGTTATCCTCCATATATGGCCAACGAGATACATAAGGGTTGTACTGGGTTTCGTTTAACAACAGTAACTTTTTGTTAAAGCTAAATTTTCTGATAAATTCTCGACGAGAACAAATTGTTGGTAAAGTAGGCCTACTTATAGTTGGCTACCTGATTAAATGACTGACTTAATAGCTGATGGACAAACAAATCAACCCATTATTTCTTCTCATTTTCAAGTTTTTGGGCTGAACTTTTGACTAAAGTTATGATTTAAATGAGTTTTATAAAGGTTTTATATTGATTGTGACTTGAAAAGTGCATTTGGAGCGTTTCCCCACGGCCCACGTTCGAAGTGGAATATATTACCCGTCCATGCATTCTGTAGAAATGAGGCCACATTCAAGACGAAAATACGAACAAAACTCCAGGAAGTAAAATTAAAGTTGAATATGAATGTAAACCAACCAATAAGGATAAGATCGACTACGAATGGCGTGATACTGGTAAAAAAAAAATAAAGAAAATAGGCCAAGCAAACACATCGACCCAAAAAAATAAAATCAAATGACCTTGAACTTAATATATATCAAAACAGAGCCACCGTCTTCTCTAAAACGGGATTTTTTTTTTTTTTTGAAATATTTTTGGCACATAGATCACGATTTTACAAACGCCCTACAGACCCACGCGACCAATGGATACGGGCGGCAAAGAAGTTTTAATTTATTAATTTACATGGCGTCTATCGATGGGTAATTCAAACCAAATATATAATGGTAGATTGTCGATCATAACTGAAATACTTTGAAAATCATCAAGTTACAGGCTGCAACAGAATTAGCTATTTTTGTCATTTTTATCAAAAGTTTAAAATAAGAAATTTCCGTTGATACCAATGTACGTTTAGGTAGTTTTATAAGCAACAAATCCTCCAAAAAATGAACTCATACATCCCGGCTATTGGAATTGTGTCCGTTATTACCGCACATTTTCGGTTCGCACGGTTTATTTGCTTTACCAATATTTTGTATTACAATTTCAATGGTTTAAAGTTGCATGAGCTGCCAAAATTCACACTTTTTTCATAATTTCTGATCGTCACGACAGTAAGAGGCTTTGAAGGTCATCCAAAAACTAAATGATTGGCGTTGGAATGAAGAAAATCCATACAGTATGTGGCCTGTACGAACCGAAAACGTGTTCGAAAAGTAAACAAAATTTAAATAACCGGGGCGACCATTCATTCATTCTAAGTTAGTTCAAAACAATACTTTATCTTACATTTATGAGACTAGAAGCAACTAAAAAGCTTCTGAATTATACGTCTTGAGAAAAATAGCCAATAATTTCAACATTCTGTTTCAACGTCAAAATATCAACATTTTGGCAGCTCATGCCACTTCAACACTTTGACAGGAGTCTTGTGCGACCGATATTAGATATTGTCGACAGAAAGTCATTAGAGAGTGTAAATCATAGCTAGCCTGTAATTGATATAAGGTGGCTTCAATGTGATTGTATCGGAACTTAACACAACGATCGAATCTATTATCTGTGTGTACCGAAGATGTTTTCCACAGTAAAGAACATTGGAATAACTTGGATGAGCATTTTTGCCCTGCGGTAACTTACACCCGAAAGTCTGCCATCACTACAGAGCTTCAATCTTTTGTTTCTTGAGAAAGTCGAGAATTTGTCTTAGAATTTTTGTTGAAAAAAAATTAACATAATTATTTTCAACTCCGTATCCACATCTGGCTGGATGCTGACTTTTAGTGCGTGTACCGATGGATAAGAAAGGTTAACCGACAATCAAATCTTTGTTGTTTTTAGAGTAAAAATTTCAACAAAGAATGATGTGAAAAGTTTGGTTTTCTATTTTAGGAATGTCTCCAGCCAGTTAAAACCAACTTTAAACTTTGTAAAAAAAACTTGAAAAGAAATCGATGTCTCCCACAAAAAAACAAAACAACAAACCTCATTAGTAGATAAAAGTAATGAATGTTCTAACTTTTGAAAGTTTTGGCATCCTTTTGCATTTTTAATATGAAAATGAAAATTTAATTTGTTAGGTGCCCGCAATGAAATGAAACTCTGAACCTGCGCAGTCGCACAAGTGCCCTATTGATTTGAACCAAGTAAGCGATCTAATTGTACGGTATTATCAAAGAGAGTAGATTGACAAGAGTGGTCACTTCGTCCGCGCCATGTTGAATTTGAAAAATTTAAATTTAATTCAATTTTATTTGACTTGGCACTTGAACAAAGCAGAGTACAAACAACACAAAGTGTAACAATCATAACTTGGAAATATTTACAATGGTAATTAAAGTACCCCCTGACACGGACACGATTCGATTATTAGGAACCTCCTTTCTGTAGGGGCGCTTTACAGTCGAGTTGTGTACAGTCGGAACACCCTTCCGCTAGGGGGCCAAAAGAACATGCCGGCAATGCTGATTGGACGAAGTGACCACTCTTGTCAATCTACTCTCTTTGGTATTATTACACGGAAATTACCTAAGACAAAGGATTTCGTTTGAGGAATACAAAAGCCTGCCGATAAATTTGAGATTGCAAATTACAGACTAAAAAACTTGAGCTGAGGGTAATGAAACACTGAACTTGGTTTTCTGATCGTTGTTGCTGCATTCAAGCTTCAATTCTACGTATGTTTTACACCCCCATTAAGACGTTTCAAACATAACGGGACACACATATTGGTTTAATTTGTAGTACGCTTGTGTAAATTGGCTTTCTTAAAGTGGCATGAGCTGCCAAAATTTTGATATTTTGACGTTAAAACAGAATGTTGAAATTATTGGCTATTTTTCTCAAAACGTATGATTCAGAAGCTTTTTAGTGCTTCTAGTCTCGAGAATTAACGATAAAGTATTGTTTTGAATCAACTTTGGCTTATAATAGATGAATGGTCGTCCCGGTTATTTAAACTTTGTTTACTTTTTGGACACTATTTCGGTTCGTATAGGTCACATACTGTATGGATTTTCTTCATTCCAACGCCAATCGTTTAGTTTTTCGATGGCCATCAAAGCCTCTTACTGTCGTGACGATCAGAAATTATGAAAAATGTGTGAATTTCGGCAGCTCATGCCACTTTAAAGTGGCAGGAGCTGCCAAAATGTCGGTATTTTGCCGTTTAAACAGAGTGTTGAAATTATCGGCTATTTTTCTCAAGACTTTGAATTTAGGAACTTTTAGTGCATCTGGTCTCGGGAATGTACGATAAAGTATCGTTTTTAGTCAACTAAGACTTAAAATCAAATAACTTTCGTCCGTTTATGTAAATTTTGTTTACCCTTCGGACACTATTTCGGTCCGTATAGACCGCAAAGTGTAAATGGATTATTTCATTCCAACGCCAATCAGTTAGTTTTTCGAGGACCTGCAAGGCATCTGATGGCCCAGTCACAAATCAGTTGCGATGCGTCGGCGATGGGTAAAACCCGGGAAATTTTAACAAAATCTTGAGACAGATCTCACGATTTAGCACCCGTCGGAGGCGCTCTCCGGACGCCTGCGGCGTGTCGCAGATTTTTTTTGGCATCGCCACAGCCGTCGCGGTCCCCAACTTTGAACTTTTGAGATTTTTAAGATTGCTCGCAAGATTTTTCACCCATTTTGGCCATCCCAGACACAATCTCCGATGACCTACGATGCCCTCCGATTAATCGGAGGCGTCCTCCGAATAATCTGAGACTAGTCGCAAGATTCTGTGTGGGATTTGAAATTCAGGTTGAGAATAAATGTCAGCGAGTAGTCTCCGATGCCCTCCAACTGAATCAGAGGCGCCCTGCAACGATTCGTACGCTTTCTGTGATCGTCGACGAATCATACGGTGGAATCGTAGTAAATCGCCCTCCTTTTCCCCTACATATACCCAGGGTGGGGGGAAAATTAAAAGAAAAGACCCTCGCAAATATCGTCTCCGAAAAAATCTCAGACAATGTGACTGCTCCACTTTTATTAGGATTATTGATAGGATTGTTCAAGGATTCTTTATTTTCTACGAAGACCCCCGGCCAAAACTAATCCCCGACAGATCGCCGACATTGTGACTGGGGCCTGACTGTCGTGACAATCATAATTTATCAAAAAGAGTTAGAATTTTGGCAGCCCATGCCAAACAACAGATAGTCTACGTATGGTGCAGAATGTACTGTGGTTAAACGAACAAAGCATTTTACAGACGCTGCAGAACCCGTTTTGCACCCTCATTGGCTATTGACGATAAACTAGGTCCTTTTTTATAACGTATACAAAAGACACACGCAAGCGCTTTCCTTACACAGAATATCACTTCTACCAATCTAGACATTTCTGTTCATTTTACTTAAGCAGCTAGAGTAACAACGAGGAGAAATGGCTTACGAAAGATTTACCAACGGTAAGCAGTTAACACTTTTTTTTCATCTTTGTAAACGTTATATATCAAACACCATAGGTATAGGCGAAAGTAACGCCATATTATCAAATAGCTGCCATAAGCAGATATATTCCATAGAACAGATTAGGGAATGTGTTGACTACTTTGTTACACAAGCTGAAAATTCCCATCGATACATATCAAACATGGACATGTAAGTTAAAGTGGCATGAGCTGCCAAAATTCACACTTTTTTCATAATTTCTGATCGTCACGACAGTAAGAGGCTTTGAAGACCATCGAAAAACTAAATGATTAGCGTTGGAATGAGGTAAATCCATACAGTATGTGGTCTATACGAACCCGAATAGTGTTCGAAAAGTAAACCAAATTTAAATAACCGGGACGACCATTCATTCATTCTAAGGCAAAGTTAGCTCAAAACAATACCTTATCGTACATTGTCGAGACCAGAAACACTAAAAAGCTTCTGAATTGAGAAAAATAGCCGATAATTTCAACATTCTGTTCTTACGTCAAAATATCAACATTTTGGCAGCTCATGCTACTTTAAAGCAGCCTCCACCAGATAAAGGAATCACCACCAGTTACACAAATCTACAATTTAAATATTTTCTATGTCTGTTACTCCTAAGGACTACAGACTAGAAATCTTTATTCCAATGAGCTGCCAAAATTCCGACTTTTTTCCTTAAAATTCCTATAATGAAGAGAAGTTGTTCGTTTGTAGAACTTTTGTAAAACTAAACGATTGATATTGAAATAATGAATATTGGTAAATGAAGAAAGTGCTCCTATTTTGTACTCTTTTACTCCTGTTTTGTACTCTTTTACTCCTATTTTGTACTCTTTTACTCCTATTTTGTACTCTTTTACTCCTATTTTGTACTCTTTTACAAAACTGACGAACAATTAGCTTATTCTGTGTTAACAAAATTCTCCCATATTAACAGTTTATGCCACTTTAACGAACAATTCCTTGTATCGAGACAATGGAAATTTCTGAGGAAAAAATGAAATTTTGGCAGCTCAAGCCGAAAGTTTGAATGTGTATGTTAGTCAGTATAACAAATATATAGTCATTTTGGAGCGAGAAAGCCGGACTAGATGATCGTATACGTATTCCTATATCCTTAATGCTTACTTCCGGGTTCGTCTCCAATGAAACACCTGACCTAATTTCTATGGAGTTTTTCTTTTGATGGAAACCAGCGTTCGACATTCTACATTGGTGAAATGATAGCCAGCTATGTGTTGAGTGGACTGAAGTTATTCTGATACGCTCAAATGAACTTATTTAATACCACGTCAATATAGGGTGCATTTGGTACAGTATTTAAAAAATGTATAACTCGAAAGTTATGAGCACTACCCACCTAAAACTGTGTCCGGAACATTCTTTGAATCTCCCTCCGTGAATCTAAACCACCATCGGTGGTCTAAAAATCGGTTAGCAGTGAACTTCGCAAAGTTTAAATTTCCTCTGTGTTAGAAATTAATTTTCCCAGACCGCCATCTTCCGTTGCAATGGCGAGTACGATATGAAACAAGCCGGTGGGAAATGGAATTTTAACCTAGTGGGAATTTAAACACCGAAATTCGTTGCAAACGAGGGTAGGAAAGGTTAATAAATGCACGCTATGTTGACTTGGTATTGAAGAAGCCCATCAGAATAACTTCAATCCACTCAACATATTGTGGACTTTGTGAAATGATACCTTTATACCACAAGTAGAAGAACATATAATTCTCCATAGATTACCGTCAACAAGGTACACATTGGTACAATTCTAGTAAGGTGTAGCCTATCTTTGAAGGGATTATTTGGCCTTTTCAGATGTATAATAAGAAACAGATACAAAGGGCTCTTAAATGGACAGTGTTTAAATTATATTTATGAACGCTAAAACACACGGGCACAGGGATTATCTTCTTGTCTAAAATAACCACGGAGACAAGTTTCTAATTGTGTTAAAAAGAGGTATATCATTTGAATTAGACGTAATAATAATTATACATGAATCGATTTATCGGATGGCTAAATTATACACTTATTAACTCTAAATGGGATGAAATTTTGATGTTATGCGAAATTAGAGAACGTCATCAAAAGTCTGATGTCTAACTGTTTAGTTATACGTTCAGGTTGGTCCAAGCTAGTATGGAGGGGGATATGCGCCAAAACTGTAGTCGTGTAACTTCGTTGGTATGACATGCGAGTGCGGCATTCATTTAGGTCGTGTCAGATAACTGAGAAGCCGATTGACATGCAGCCTTCAAGGCGGAACAGGTCGTGGGTTTCCCCCGGGCATAGAGCTCGGTTTCCTCCCACAACAAAACGGTCAACGCCGCCATATAAGTGAAATAATCTTGAGCGCGGCGTAAAACACCAAACAATCAATCAATCAATCAAGACGGAACTGTCTTACTCGAGACTCAATATCAGTGATGTGGTAGGACCTGCTATCTGAGTAACATTGGGTCACCATACAGTACAAGTGCTTCTTGTTAACGACGCTTATCAAATATATTATAAATACCAGGTAAGCCTATAGTGCTTTTTTGTCGTTGTTTTCAGAAGAAGAAACCCCTAGTGACCCCCCTCCGTCGTACACGGCGCCGCCACCCGGGTTCAATGTCCCACCTCAGCCACCACATGGCCCGACGGTTGCTTGTGGATGTTGTGGATTTTCAATCAGTACATCAGACGTGGGGCCGAATGCTCGGCTGGTCCATTGCCCATCATGCCAGGAGTACACCGTAAGTTTTCTTTATTTATTACAAAACCATCAAGTTCAGTTCATGCAGTTAATTCACCAATGTAAGTAATACAATTGAAATAGTAAAAGCTAAAGCAACATCAACAGGAATAAAACTCTTAGGGGTTTGTTTTACCCCTATATTAATCGAAATATTATTCATATTGGCCAAGGTGAAAACCGTTACAATACTTTTTGAAAGATGTATGATAATGCAATATCAATGAAATAATAATATTGCAAATAAATTAAAGAAAAAGGAATATAAGGCATTTACGTAAGAAATGACAGTTACGGGAAAAAGTTACGCTACACCACTTTGTGTATGTCCTAGTCTCTTACACTGGGTAATAACACCAACTTTGCGTTTCTGTAGGATTATAAATGGATTTAAGTGAACTTTACAGACTTTGTCGCAGACTACATTACAGTATGATAGATACGGTGGGATTGCCCCTAGCCGAGAAATCTGGGCTCTGACGAATTTTGTTATCTCTCCGTGTTCGTCATAGCCCAGATCACTTCCATAGTAAAAAAAGTGATACATTAGCAGCCATCGCAGAAAGACCGATAATCCGGGCTAGGATTATCCCAGATTCTGATTATTTCCCTTGTATGACATGTTGTTATACTTACGAGAATCTGATCTGTCTTTAGTGACATCGAAATACCATGTGGAGTGGTGCCTTAGCCAACTAAGGCTGAATAAGAAGAGTTGTTTTCGTTATGTGATGGACTGGATACCAGTGAACAGCATGCCGAACACCTGGTAACGCCCCCCCCCACAGCAGCGGAGTATTATTCAGTGTAGCTTGCGGATCAAAGAATCTTAAAGTGGCAAGAGCTGCCAAAATGTACATATTTTGACGTTAAAACAGAATGTTGAAATTATTGGCTATTTTTCTCGAGACGTATAAATCAGAAGCTTTATAGTGCTTCTAGTCTCGAAAATGTAGGATAAAGTATTGTTTTGAACTAACTTTGGCTTAGAATGAATGAATGGTCGTCCCGGTTATTTAAATTTGGTTTACTTTTCGAACACATTTTCGGTTCGTACAGGCCACATACTGTATGGATTTTCTTCATAACAACGCCAATCATTTAGTTTTTCGATGGCCTTCAAAGCCTCTTACTGTCGTGACGATCAGAAATTATGAAAAAAGTGTGAATTTTGGCAGCTCATGCCACTTTAACTAATACTAGGATCACTCCAACAAGAAAATAAATGCTTTGTGAAGTTTAGCCTAAACGAGGGGCAAAATGCTTGCAAACAATTGTGACATTTGTATTTCTGGAGTTATGTCCGTCGAACAATATTGTGTGTGACATTAACGTGGACGTCAGGCTTACAGATTAGCTTTTTTTTTTTAAACAAATTCAAATCCACATTTCCCTTATAGATTGAAACAGGCATGTGTAACGCTTTGGCGTACATGCACATAGGCCTATAGGGCCTACTCAGTTATACATAGTATGTTGTTTATGTCGTGGTCCTGGTGAAGTCCAAATAGAATCTCTTGTTTGTCTTTTGCAGGCTATTGGTCCACCTCCTCTTGGTAAAAAGTATCTTCGGTGTGTCTGCAAAAAACATCTTGTCTGTAGAGAAGGCGCCGTCAAAGTCATATGTCCCGGATGGTAAGCACTCCAACATTCGATCTATTCGTAAATCAATCATATATTATCTGTAAACAAGTTACATCTGTATAGCAAAGAGAGTACATTGACAAGAGTGGTCACTTCGTCCGCGCCATGTTGAATTTGAACTGACACGATTCGAGTATTAGGAACCTCCTTTCTGTAGGGGGCGCCCTGTAGTCGAATCATGTACAGTCGGAACACCCTTCCGCTAGGGGGCCAGACGAACATGCCGGCGATGCTGATTGGACGAAGTGACCACTCTTGTCAATCTACTCTCTTTGTGTATAGCCTGGCAAAGCTACAGTATGCATTTGTATAACTTTTGTTTCTTTATACATTACGTTTTGTAGCAAGGCTGTCGTGACCGTCACAGAGAGTCCATCAGCTGGTGGGTTCCATACGGCCGGTGGATCCATTCAGAACGTGGGAATTTCAGAAGGGATATTAGATCGAGTCGTCTGTGCTCATTGCAACCATCGAATGCTGGTAGATATCTTACAATATTTCACGCGAGGCTTCATTTCTTGAAGGTGTATATGCCTTTACCAGAAGACTGAAAACAGTTCCTGTCGTCCATGCACCTGTCTAATGTCCTCCTGTTTATATATTATTTGGAAACATAAACACATTTGTACCATCAATACATTTTTTATACATTAAGACAGTTTTACTTACTCAACAGTTCAACAAAAAAGTGTCCATTTTGTTTGGATATATATAGATTCTTTATGTTATATTTTGATTTTCTACGCAGTGTGGTTCCAGTAGAATTGTTCGATGTGGCGGTTGTAAACGCGAGTAAGTAATTTCATATTGTTTAACTTCCATCATATGGAAACTGATAGCATGACATCGAGAAGTAATATTGAAACTTAAGGATAAAATACCGTTAATACCAATGGAAGTCGTTCGACTTACATTTTTTATGAACTATATCTCAAATTCAAAACAAAAACGGCCGGCAGGAAGTCAGGCTTCCAGAAATGAAGGGGGTGTGGTCGGTACCGGGAATTTCTAACGAGGTTATGCGCCTTCAAAATTCAAAATGTTTTTTAAAACAGAATCCGTCAGCCACCGCCCCTCCTCCCTCACCTTTAAAAACATTTCTTGTAGTGAAACCCACCAAAATATAGTCTTTCGGCAAACGAAACAGTTTGGAGGAAGCGGAAATGGGGGAGCATGCAAAACTATTTATGCTGGAGAGGGAGGCAAAATACCCCACCTTGGCATCGCGTCTAAACAATGGTCCAGATTGAAGGGGAGGTGCGATACCCGACTCTGGCTTCGTTTGTGAACAAGTATTTCTATGAGGAATCCACACAGACTTAACAAATAATCTAGATTTGTAGACGTACGTTTTCTTTGTGTATTTTCGTTGAAAATATTTTTAGCACAACCCTCCCGATCCTATGCTGTCATATGTTTGTATTTACAGATCCTCGGTTGGACCTTCACCCGCTAGGTTGCGCTGTGTGTCCTTTCTAATCCTGGGTGTCCTTCTGCTGGGAACTGGAATTGCTATAACGGTGAGAATATCAACTCATTCAATCAATGTTATCTACCAATGAAACACGCGGTTCTAACGGTTTGTTTATATTGGGATTTTCTTACAAGCCAACATTAAGAGAAATCCCTACACAGCTGAAATACTGCATTCTTATTGGCTTATGGCCTAACGCCCTCAAACATAACACTCGTACATTTTTTTCGAACCTGAAACCATCAAAAGTGAATTGCAAAAAATATTTCTTAAATATAGGCTATTCCATCTAAAACTTTTACTCTTGTTACCACTATACAAATAAAATAGTACACAACCAAACACACAGCTGAGGACAATCCACCATGTAGGTATTAACTTTAAAACCCAGGTAAAATTGATTTTCCCACCAACAAACCTCTAAAAACCTTATTGCATGGCTCGGATAAAATTAGCATAAAATACACGTGTGCTTTACAAAATTAATCGGGTCTATTTAACACAACCATTGTCGATTTAGTGAATCTTATGTGATTGATTGGTGCCGCGCTCAAGATTATTTCACGTATATGGCGGCGTTGCCAGTTTTGTTGTGAGAGGAAACCGGGTTCTATGCCCGGCGGAAACCCACGACCTTCCGCTGGTAACTGGCAACCATCTCACATAGGTCGTTCGAGTGAAAACCCAGTCAGAAAATTTTCCAATTTTTGGACTGAGTGGGATTCGAACCCGCGACCCATTGGTGGAAGGCTGTTCGGATTGAGCGTCCAACGCTCTACCTACTGAGCCATGGAGGCCTCCGAATCTTGTATGAGTGAAACCTAACGATATCAGACTAAAAGAGCACAAAACATCCCCATCCAAATTAGACGACACATTTTAAAGGGACATGCTGGAGGTAATTGATCAACTTCACTCATTAGAATCAACTGTCAGAGGCCATCCATGTACAACAAACTAAACAGGCACAAATGTTTCTTCATACCACACGCCTGTGACAAACGTAAATTAAGCAGTTATATACCCACGTGATATATACCCACGTGATATATGCCCACCTGATATATGCCCACCTAATATATGCCCACCTGATATTTGCCCCTCCTGATATATGCCCACCTGATATATGCCCACTTTGACAAATGCCCACCTGATATATGCCCACCTGATATATGTCCCACCTGATTTACGCCCACCTGATATATGCCCACCTGATATATGCCCACCTGATATATGCCCCACCTGATATATGCCCACCTGATATATGCCCCACTTGATATATGTCCCACCTGATATATGTCACGCCTGATATATGTCACGCCTGATATATGTCTCACCTGATATATGTCCCACTTGATATATTCCCACCTGATATATGCCGACCTGATATATGTCTCACCTGATATATGTCACACCTGATATATGTCCCACCTGATATATGCCCACCTTGATACATGCCCACCTGATATATGTCCCACCTGATATATGTCCCATCTGATAAATGTCCCACCTGATATATGTCCAACCTGATATATGTCCCACCTGATATATGTCCCACCTGATATATGCCCCCCTGATATATGTCCCACCTGATATATGCCCCACTTGATATATGTCCCACCTGATATATGCCCACCTTGATATATGCCCACCTGATATATGTCCCACCTGATATGTGCCCCACTTGATATGTGCCCCACTTGATATGTGCCCCACTTGATATGTGCCCCACTTGATATATGCCCACACATCATTCTACACTACAGCATAGTCGATAATGCCAATGTTAAGTTCCCTAGATGGTTGTCTATAGTATTTTCTTGACTCGTATATTCCGTTTTGTTGTCCAATTGAGCCTTTCAATGAAATGTTTCTTATATAATTTCAATCGTCCCATGTTGATGTTGTGATAAAGGGTTTTGTGATAAATATCATTTCAATATAGAACTACTGTATTTGTTTTCTTCAGGCCGCAACATACGTCTCTGCCTCCAGACACGGAGGATATTATTACATACATCTTGGTGAGTACTTAGAACTGCCAGTCAATTAAAACTGGCTGGTGATTTATATAGTATGATGGCCGAGAAGGGACATCCCGTTTTACTTTCAAATCTTCCTTCAATCTTAGTTACAAACACGATAAAAATGCGATGGTAAAGCGATGGTTAATATTTACCATCGCTTTACCATGGCGTTTCCATCCATAAAGTAAGTTGCAGTGATAATCCTTTCGATCCTAATTTCTATCGCAAAATACGTATAGAACCAACCTTTATTCAACTGAGAAACACGATAAAAAGGTAGCATAATTAGGACTTTCTATCTTGAGTAATAAGCGAAAAACAGACAGTTATTCAAAAGTTATTAAAAAACGCACCCCCTGGTGGGTAATCCATAAAGTAAAGCCACTACGGCATAGTATACGTCATCGTTAGTATGTGCAGCAAATTTGGACTTTCTATCTTGAATAATAAGCGAATAACAGACCAGACAGTTATTTAAAAAAGCGCCCCCTGGCGGGTAATCTATTAAGTAAAGATACTACTGTATATAGTATACGCCCTTGTAAGTATGTGTAGTGAATTAAACCTTTTTATCTGCATTAATAAGCCAATTGGTATATCAGTAAGAAAAATGACTACTTCCTCTCGAATAACGAACTGCTAACCACGAACTGCTGTCTAACTTATCATACGTCATTTGCTGCCGGCGTATGCAAAGCCAAAAGCTCTTCTTTTTTGGAGGCGAGAAAGGATTTTCCATCGCTTTACCATCGCGTTTTGCTTTGGAATTTCCATTTGGAATCGAGTTACACTTTTATTATTTTAATCTTATCAGGCCGAGAAGGGAAATCGCGTTATAGATACTCAACCAGGCTAAATCGAAATCTAAGACGCCATGAAAAATACAGCAAGATTTATTGTCGTGTTATACTTTATGAAATTGGCTCACTTACTATGTAAAACACGATGGAAACACGATGAAAAATATTTTTCGTTGCTAAACCGCCTATATTTTGATCTCAGAAACGCTATGGTAAAGCGATGGTTAATATTTACCATCGCTTTATCATCGCGTTTCCATCGTGTTTGTGGCTTATCCTAAAAAAAGAATTTGTAAAATAAAATGCAACGGTAATCCCATAAAAAGTATTTTTTGTCGCATAGTGCAAGTGAAATCAGACTTTATTGGACTCAGAAATACTATGGAAATGCGATGGTAAAGCGATGGTAAGTATTTACCATCGCTTTACCATGGCATTTCCATAGTGTTTCTGAGATCAAAATGTAGGCGGCTTAGTAAGTAAAACGCGAAAAGTATTTTTCATCGTGTTTCCATCGTGTTTTACATAGGAAATGAGCCAATTTCATAAAGTATAACACGAAAATAAATCTTGCTATATTTTTCATCGCGTCTTAGATTTCGATTTAGCCTGGTTGAGTAACGGGATGTCCCTTCTCGGCCATCATAATATAGCCTACCAACTGCCTGAAGCACATTTCGGGGATCAATTAGTTCTACATAGGCTCAAGCCAAACTTTGCTTGCGTTTTAACATTTTTTTATATCAACTTTTACCATTGTTGAACAAATTCCATTTATATTTTAGTGGATTCACGTGACCCTTTGAAGTCATTGTAACTGTTTCTAGTAAATTCCATAACAACATTCTTAAAGGCCCACTTGCCGCCGTAGCCTGTTTGACATTTGTAAAGAAAACCAATTTGCACGAGCTTACTACAGCTAAAACCACTAAAATTAAACATGGCACACATAAAGCATTTCTAATTAGGTTTAGAATGTATAAATGAGGGTGAAAAACAAACGAAGACGCTCGATTAAAACAACAACACAGTGTTGGTTAACTTAAGTGTTAGATTACCCTCATTCAGGCCTTTTTGTCTATGGTTTGCACTCGGCAGGCTTTTATAGTCCCTCTTACTCGATCGTTAGTATGTATTTCTTAGATAAAGTTCGTAAAATTATACTGTGTCGTTAGATCGCCCACACGACTCAAACCATTACGGCACTTGTGCACACGCTCAGGTTCGAAGTTGGTTTACATTGCGGGTACCTGAAAAATCTGTTTTTCAATTTCAAATTAAAAATACTAAATGATGTCAAAACTTTTCTGTGTGGGAAAAATACAGAAAACCGTCCACTGATTTTAATGTAAACAGTCTTCTGGATTTTCGCGGCAAGTGTGCCTTTAATAAATAAGAATATAATTACTTTCCTTTAAACTCGTTTGTTAATTAGTTTTATTCATATTCATACCATGTGTGCCTTCTTTTCATCATTTAATATTCAGGGCTTTATATTTTCGGATTGAGCTGCCTTGGGGTGGGAATAAGGTATGGATGTATGGGCGTGAGTTATCCCGAGAACCATACGCCTACTCTTGCTGCATAACAGATGAAGAGACCAGGGGCTCGTTCTACTAAGCTGGTGTAAAGTTGCGCATAGGGCTACAACATGGACCAGTTGCGACTAGGGCGTAAGTTCCTATAGTTTTAACACTGATTTACGTCCGACGTAACTTACGCCATTGTAAGACAGGGCCCAGGGGCTCGTTCTACTAAGCTGGTGTAAGTTGCGCCAGTCACAAACGCCTGTTCAACGATAGCTACTTGCGCATTGTCGCAAGTTTGGAGGTTCAACTCTATGCTGTAAACCTATGCGTAACTTTCCGCCAGCTTAGTAGAACAGCCCCCAGATGATAACCCATGAAGAGACCAGCTGAATTCATCTAGCCACAGATCTACCTTTAGAGGATACAGTTTCTCAAACTCATCCTAATAACCATTTCGGTTAGAAACCTTAATTCACGAAATACTCAAATATTGAGCCGTAATACTAAAAGGACGAATGAAATAGCCTTGTTAGATTCGAACATATACCAGTACACATGTGCTTCTTACAGCACACGATCCTAATTTCAATCAATTTCAATTAATTTTCGCGAAAACAAAACTACTCTGTAGGACTTTGTCTAATTTCTCGAATTTTGGCCTTTTTAAAGTGGGATAAGCTGCCCAATACACATAGAATTTCGTTGACAAAATTTGATATATGTTTATCATTTCTCTCACGAAGTAAAGAAAATGGCTTTTCGCTGACAACAATATTGAAATTGTATAAGCAACAAAATCCCGAAAATATACTCATTCGTCCAGGCTATTTGAATTTTGTCCGTTATTATAGCACACATCTTCGGTTCGTACATGTTACTGGCTTTTGTATATATTTCAACGTCAATGCTTTAGTTTGTCAAGGTACTTTAAATACTCAAACTTTCATGACATCCGAAATTTATGAAAAAATGTTCAAATTTGGCCAGATCATGCCATTTTTTCATAGATTCCGATAGCCAAAAAATACGAAAATTCGATTGACGTTGATAGAAACTTTCAATTGAACATGCTACAAATACGAGTCGAAAAGGTATGCAAAATAACAAGAGACAAGAATACTGCTTCAACGTTATGATTATGTACATTATTATTTCCATTATTATATTTCACTATTATTTGTCAATAATACTTTTCATTATTATCCCGTTCATTATTATCTTGCTTTCCTCGTCTTTTACCATTCCGTCAATTAAACTTAAAATCTGTAAAATGGGATAGAACAAGCTCTTCTGAGCTTAATTCCCGCCAATTTTCAATTATTCTAATTCTTTCTGTTTAAATATCTTGTTTTCTTATTATTATTTATTGTATATATGTGTACTTTATTGGTGAATAAACAAACTCAACATACCCGAGAGCTATATTAGAGGAGAGCTCCTAATTCACACTTCGTTAAAAATATAGAAATTTCGAATTTAAATTTTGTTATATGTGGATTTCTTGAAATTTGAAATATATATATGACTCTTTCAATTTCTTCATTACAAAAACAAAGTTTTGTTGTTAGGCTGCGGGAACTGTTGTTTACAGGTGTAAAATACTTATATATTTTAGATTTAAAGAACTTTTGTTGTAGCAGAACCGCTTATAGATATGCCATTTATTTTGCCTTGTCTTGGTTGGTTTGTTGTTTTAGCTTATTGCCGCTTCTATTCATATGGGTTTTCCATGTCTTGAAAACGTTGTATTGGATTGTTACCACTGATAAGTATACTAGTGTCATCTGCAAATAAACTTATTTTTAAAGTTTTGAAAACTTTTACTTTGTCATTAATATATATCATAAAAATTGATTGATTGATTGTTTGGTGTTTTACGCCGCGCTCAAGATTATTTCACTTATATGGCGGCGTTGCCAGTTTTATTGTGAGAGGAAACCGGGCTCTATGCCCGGAGGAAACCCACGACCTTCCGTTGGTAACTGGCAACCATCCCACATAGGTCATTCGAGTGAAAACCCAGTCAGAAAATTTTCCAATTTTTTGGACTGAGTGGGATCGAACCCGCGACCCATTGGTGGAAGGCTGTTCGGATTGAGCGTCCAACGCTCTACCTACTGAGCCTATATCATAAAGATTATGGTGCCTAAGATTGACCCTTGTCTGACGCCAATTTACATTTCATGAAATCAGGATTGAGGATTTTCAAAGATTAAATAATTGTCAGGTGATGTTGGTTGATACAAGTAGATGGAGAAGGAAGTCAAGGGTCTTTGCAAGTGAATTCACGTTGTTCTAGTTTCTTCAGTAAATGTATGATCAACGGTATCGAAGATCTGACAATAAAGTAAGAGAAAAGTTGTTGGATTCCTTAGCATCGGTGAGATTTTCATTTACTGGTAATAATGCATCACTTATTGAATGGTCGGCTCTAAATCCAAACTGGTTTGCTAAAGACATAATGTTGTTAATTTCCGAATCATTTTTATTCATCTCTTACTAACATTATTATCATAAATTTATTGTGTGTATGCTACTTCATTTTTCTTCTTCTCTTACTAACATTATTATCTTAAATTCATTGTGTGCATGCTACTTCATTTTTCTTCTTCTCTTATTAACATCATTATCATAAATTTATTGTGTACATGCTAGTTCATTTTTCTTCTTCTCTTATTAACATTATTATCATAAATGTATTGTGTGCATGGTACTTCATTTTTCTTCTTCTCTTATTAACATTATTATCTTAAATTTATTGTGTGCATGCTACTTCATTTTTCTTCTTCTCTTACTAACATTATTATCTTAAAGTTATTATTTGCCTGCTACTTCATTTTTCTTCTTCCCTTATTTATATTATTATCTTAAATTTATTATTTGCATGGTACTTCATTTTTCTTCTTCTCTTATTAACATTATTATCTTAAATTTATTATTTGCATGCTACTTCATTTTTCTTCTTCTCTTACTAACATTATTATCTTAAATTTATTGTGTGCATGCTACTTCATTTTTCTTCTTCTCTTACTAACATTATTATCTTAAATTTATTGTGTGCATGCTACTTCATTTTTCTTCTTCTCTTACTACCATTATTATCATAAATTTATTATTTTCATGCTACTTCATTTTTCTTCTTCTCTTATTACCATTATTATCATAAATTTATTATTTGCATGCTACTTCTTTTTTCTTCTTCTCTTACTAACATTATTATCTTAAATTTATTATTTGCATGCTACTTCATTTTTCTTCTTCTCTTATTAACATTATTATCATAAATTTATTATTTGCATGCTACTTCATTTTTCTTCTTCTCTTACTAACATTATTATCTTAAATTTATTATTTGCATGCTACTTCATTTTTCTTCTTTTCTTATTAACATTATTATCTTAAATTTATTATTTGCATGCTACTTCATTTTTCTTCTTCTCTTACTAACATTATTATCTTAAATTTATTATTTGCATGCTACTTCATTTTTCTTCTTTTCTTATTAACATTATTATCTTAAATTTATTATTTGCATGCTACTTCATTTTTCTTCTTTTCTTATTAACATTATTATCTTAAATTTATTATTTGCATGCTTCATTTTTCTTCTTCTCTTACTAACATTATTATCTTAAATTTATTGTGTGCATGCTATTTAATTTTTATTCTTCTCTTACTAACATTATTATCTTAAATTTGTCATTGTTCTGTCTGCTCCACACTTTCATCACTATTATCTTAAATTTATCATTTCCTGATTGCTCCATTTTTTCAAAAAGTCTTATTTCCTGTTTTCCCCTTTAATCCTTGTGTTAAACATATTTATTTATCTATATAACCCTAAGTATAATAAGTTGATCAAACACTGGTCCGATTAGAATCTTTTACAGGTTACAGTCTCTAGCAAAACATATTAGGATTTTGTCAGTCAACCCAGCACGGTTTGCTGGTTGGTTGGTTGTTTTAGCTTATTGGCCCGTCCATTCAAAAGAGCAAGGTTTGCATTCGTAGACAGTTACATGGGACTTACTAATTCCGAATTAGCTATATGGGACTTAGTATCTCTGAATTAGTGGCTATTTCGGAGTTTTTTTCATCTGGCCCTATACGCTTCCATAATCCCCCCCCCCCCCTCCCCCCACCTTTAAGAGCGCGTATACAACTGAATCCGCATTTAGATCGGTACATGTTGTACCGCTTCGTTGAACCTACATGTACTTAGACCCACCAGATAGCCAGGGCCCTGTCTTACAGAGCTGGCGTGTGTTACGTCCGATGTATACCCGTTTTAAAACAAATGGTATTCATGCCACAGTTCAAGCTGTTTACGCAAGAAACGAAAAACCCGTGACGTTAGTTCCTTGGTAGTCAAAAATGAGGAGGAAATATACACACTTTCCGTATTTTCCTAACGACACTGACTAATTCGTCAAAAGTGACGTCATACATGGACTTAGATGTGTATAAACTACCATAAAGATGCACTGACACAGCAAATATCGTCCCCATTTGGAAGTACGTACACAACGGAGGTCGTGTTTGATGTCATATGTCACTGAGCTAATCGTAGCTGTCAATGTAGCATTGGATTTAGTATTTAGTCTTTTTGCTCAGACTTGTTAAAGTGGCATGAGCTGCCAAAATTAACACATTTTTCATAATTTCTGATCGTCACGACAGTAAGAAGCTTTGAAGACCATCGGAAAACTAAATGATTGGCGTTGGAGTGAGGAAAATCCATACAGTATGTGGCTTATACGAACCGGAATAGTGTTCGAAAAGTAAACAAAATTTAAATAACCGGGACGACCATCCATTCATTCTAAGCCAAAGTTAGTTTAAAACAATACTCTGTCGTAAATTCTCGAGACTAGAAGCACTAAAAAGCTTCTGAATTATACGTCTTGAGAAAATTAGCTAACAATTTCAACATTCTGTTTTAACGTCAAAATATTAACATTTTGTCAGCTCATGCTGCTTTAAGTACATGTTCTACAACACACTTGACTCATATTGGAAAACTTGGAAGATTGTTCATTAATACAAGTTTGGACAAAGACATACTAGCATCAAAAGTTAGCCCAGCATCCTTTCAGTTACAGATTCAAGGAACTGTTGATGCTGACAAGGGCTACTGCAGCCAAGAATATCCATATTCAATTCTTGTTGGCTGCAGATACCTAGATAACTGTGAGACACCAACCGCTTTTTGATTGGCTACTAAGATGCAATGTATACTTAGTGCCATTAAAAACGCACGGTTGAATTTTATGTTTCTACCCCAGTAAGGCTATTGGCCATTTACGTTTTGTTGTTTATTGTTAGTTCGAGTTGAGTTGCAATAACTGGATAACCTGTGGTGTTCCCGACGCGCCTGTCGTGAACATTACGCAACATTTCCTAATAACGTCCATTGAGTGTTTCACCGTCACTGAGAACAGCTTTCAGGGCTCATTTGTCGTGGGTTCAACACTTTACACGAAGCTCAGCATAAAGACAAACAAAAAATATCAGAAAACGTTACCATGCCCCGACTTACGACACAACAAAGGGAACGTGCCATTGGCATGTTACAGGCGGGTCTCAGTTGTGCCGCCGTAGGACGTCACATGCAGTGTCATCCCTCCACAATTAGTCGCCACAGAATCAGGGAACATGAAACTGGCAATGTTGCCAACCGACCACGCCCTGGTCAGCCAAGAGTCACTACAGCCTGCCAGGATCGGTACATCTGTTTGTTGCACACACGTGACCGATGTCGCACCGCGACACAGACTGCTCGTGAGACAGTGGGAATTGGAAGGCCCTGGGTAAGCCTCAGCACCATCCGACGCCGTCTCCAACAGATACAGATGCATGCACGCATCCCCTAACGAGGGCCCATATTGACACCCGCCGCACGCCAAAACCGTTTACGATGGGCTCGAAATCATCAGATCCAGGTAGTGCAGGAAGAGTGGGACCGGGTCCCACAGCACAGAATAGCCACACTCATCAGGCCCTTGCGTCGCAGATGTACTGCTTGCGTTGATGCCAGAGGTGGACATACCCATTATTGAATGATGACACCTTCAATTTCTGTATCAACGATTTGTTTGCAAGGAATAAAAGTCACCAGGGTTTCACATATTGTCAATTCTTTGTCTCATTGTGACCAATGCCTTGTTCTTCAATTTAAGAGTACTTACACTTTACATTTCTCAAAATATTTTACATTCTTTGGGTCGTGCGTTTTTAATGTCGCTAAGTATATGACAGTAAGCTAAACTATCAGTGTTCTACATGCTACTTTTTGACGATTTTTTAAAAAGGAAATAAAATCGAACCTAAGACTAGCATATTAAGCTAAATAGAGCTTAATAGCTTTTGATAGAAATATGCAGTTAATTGCAATGATTTATTTGAGTAATTTTAGAGAGATCTTTAAATTCAGTATTACAGTCCAAGTGAGACTGAAAGTAGATCCTCCATGTTAATTTAGGCCGTTAATTTTTGCTGAGCTGACAAAGTGTTAGTCAGGTAGTTCTCTTCAGTCCCTGCAAACCGGCTTGGAATCCGTCACATGGATTTCTATTCTCCAATTGAAATACATCAGCGCTCTTCAGTCCATGCAAACCGGCTTGGAATCCGCCACATGGATTTCTATTCTCCAATTGAAATGCATCAGCAAACCGGCTTGGAATCTGCCACATGGACTTATATTCGCCATTTGAAATGCATCATCGCTCTTCAGTCCATGCAAACCGGCTTGGAATCCGCCACATGGATTTCTATTCTCCAATTGAAATGCATCAGCAAACCGGCTTGGAATCTGCCACATGGACTTATATTCGCCATTTGAAATGCATCATCGCTCTTCAGTCCATGCAAACCGGCTTGGAATCCGCCACATGGATTTCTATTCTCCAATTGAAATGTATCAGCGCTCTTCAGCCCCTGCAAACCGGCTTGGAATCCGCAACATGGATTTATATTCTCCATTTGAAATACATCATCGCTTAATGAAAAATGGCCCAACGATGAAGTTACTATTCTTGGCAGTTTACTCTACATTGTATATTACTGAACTTAGTTTAATACGGTGAGTAGTGAAATAATGTGCACGATTTCCAGTCCTTATATCTCAAACGTACGTTGTGTAGACTCGTGGATGGCGGCACCTCTGATTTATTCGCTATGCCCTTCAGATGTAGTTGGAGATATCCAAACTCTTTGGCTACAGAATTTGGATATCTCCAGCTACTTCAGATGCTCTTATACTCTTCATGGGTACAAAAACCAATTTGTAAATGGCATGGAACCAAAATGCTTTACCAAATATTTATAGACAACTTCAATCACATATGAGTTAGGATTTATTTATGAACACTAAAGACACGGGCACAGGGAAAAATCTTCTTGTCTAAAATAACCACGGCGACAAGTTTCTGAGATTAAACCCCAGGATCATAGGAAAAGAAAGTGAAAGTCCCCCCCCCCCCCCCCCCCCCAAGAAAAACCTATGTAGAAGATAGACAGGGAGTTTAACCCTGATCAGTATATCTTTCAAAAACTTGTTCTTTTTATAAGCATAGCGATACTCGCTTTGTTATATTGAAACACAAATTATAGTTTTTTTCACGATATCTTCCCGGGTTCAAGTTCAAACCCAAAGGATAAATAGTTTGTAATGTTTGAATCCAAAAACTTTCCTATTCCAAACGTTTGTGCTTGGTATCTGCAGCGGGAGTGAGAAAAGGGATTTTCTCAATAGGCATGATTTCAAAATGGCCTTCGACCGAAAGCCGTAAAGTGTGAAATGTTCTGCCACGGGCTCATCGTGTTTAAGTCTAATACTAGATAATGGTTGGCTGCTCTTTGTCGTACAGAATTCTGAGTTCCTCCGACGTATTGCTTGCGGCATTTTTTGCACGTGACAACATACACGATATTAGAGGAGTTTCAATTAAGATTCTCTGCAGGTTTGATACATGTATTTGTCGCCCGATTGTTTTCCGAAAAAGGTTCCTCGATCTGGCGCCTGTATATCGAGTTTGCGTCGCATCTTTAGGCATTGCAGTATGTTGTGAAAGAGAAGCAAGTGTGTCGGGGGCTGAAGGGGGAGAAGTGATTTGTCTTAATGTGTCCGATTTGATCCTTCGGGGTAGCCTAATAGGATACCCTCTGGAGAGAAGAGCTTTTAAAATAACAGACCAAGCCTGATTAAAAAATCTAAAGAACTACAGTTTCTATAGAATCTAAAAACCTGAGACTTAATGACTCCCTTGAATGCGTGGGAAGGATGGCATGACCCATCATGTAGCAGCTGATGCGTGTCAGTAGGTTTGAAGAATACTTTGTAATCCAAATACCCAGTAGTATGATATGTATGATCCTTGTAAATAGTTACATCCAAAAAATCAACAAAAGTGTGATCAAAAGTACGCTGTAGTTTAATGCTGGGGTCGTGGGAATTAAGAATATCAATGAAAATATACAGGTCCTCAACGTATGCTGCCAAATGATAAAAATGTCATCCAGATACCGAAGGTAAATGAAAGGTTGTTTGGGACATTTGTGAAGAATATCTCTCTCCCAGTCAGCCATAAAAATAGAGACAAGTTAGGTAGTCCCCCATAGCACATCCGTTAATTTGCTGAAAGATCTTCCCATTGAATTCAAAATCATTTCAAGCTAAATTCCAACAATTCTAAAATGTCTTTGTCCGGACGACGGTAGTCAGCATATATTTGGAGTGCTGATTTTATGGACTTAAGACCCAAATCTATGTCAGTGTTTGTATAGATAGACTCCACATCCAAAGTAACCAAAATCATGTGGGATGGATTTTTCAATTTGGCAAACAAATCATCCCTATTTTTGATAAAGGTAGGTGAATTAGCGTCCGAAGGGAATTGAAGTTGGCACCAGGAAAACATTCTACCTGCATATCAGGGTGGGGGTCAAGGTTAATTCTAGACAGATTAGAATCTCCAAGTAATAGAACTTTCTTAGTTACATTAGGAAGCTGCCATTTAGAGGAGGTGTGCCGAAATTTCCCAAATTTAGAATTAGCTAATTTATTTCGAGGGTTGCCCTGACCCCTCGGAGGGGATTTCACTGCATCTGAATATCTCATAGGGGAATGGACTGACAAAACTGGGGATGGGGGAAGAGGAGAGGGACTAGATGCACTAGGTCTAGGAGAAGGGATCCTAGTAGAAACTGGAAAAGGGGGTGGACAAACAGGGGCAGAGGTACTAGGTCTAGGGGAGGAAGTCCCAGTAGGGAAAGGTGAAGGGGAAACAGAAGGTAGAGCTACAGGCCTAGGAATCCTAGGCCATAATAAGTTATGATTTATTCATGTCTTTTGATAAAAAATGCTAATATTGTAAACGGTATCACAATGTAGGACGTTGCAACTTAACCTCTCTCGCCATTCAACTATTAACTCTTTTCACTTATCTTATGTGTACTTCCGTGGTCGTCTTTAATGATACACCTGGCCTTCTATTAGAATAAACATTTTTCTTTGGTGAAAACCAGCATACGGCTTTCTAGATGGGATATTTAACAATTTCTTTCAGTGAGAACGATACAGGACTGACGCCACCCAAGAAAAGGTACCTTTCAACTCCCGCAGTACATGTATGTCTCCTATGGCTAAATGATATGTCTTTATTCCCAGATAGTTACCGCTAATTTTTCTCAACGCTTAATTTGTGTGATAAAATGCTCAAAATGTCTGTAAGAAAGAACACAGATATCGTCTTTGTTAGAAGGGACTTTGATCAAACCTTAGTACAAAATAGATCAACAAATGCATATCAAGACGAGGATTACTTATGGATAAACAACTTCTTAATTTATTGGTCGTTTATCCATAAGTAATCCTCGTCTTGATTTGTACTTCCAACTTCTAAATGCCACTAAAAGATTCAACAAATACATTTTGGATATTTGTTCAATTAAAATTATGGCAGACTGATACCCAATTCAAGTCAGTTTTCATTTGCGTTCAGAAATATAGGGTATGCATCAAGGTGCCACAGGTTCGAATCTAAGGCATTTTTCTACTGAAATAACTTATTCACAATCATCGGTCACATAAGATAACCTATCGCAAGCAGATCGAACTATAACACAAATATTGATTAATTAATTGTTTGAAGTTTTATGCACAAGATTATTTCACGTATATGGCGACGTTGCCAGGTTTAGTGGGCTCTTTGCCAGAAGGAAATAAAGAAACGAATTTACAAAACAGTTGCTTCTTGTTTCCTGGAGGTTAGCCTATGGACATATCATTTATTACCTGTAAACAAGATATATATGTGAAGCCTCGTTAAAGTGGCATGAGCTGCCAAAATTCACACTTTTTTCATAATTTCTGATCGTCACGACAGTAAGAGGCATTGAAGGTCATCGAAAAACTAAATGATTGGCGTTGGGGTGGGGAAAATCCATACAGTGTGTGGCCTGCACGAACCGAAAACGTGTTCGAAAGTAAACAAAATTTAAATAACCGGGACGACCATTCATTCATTCTAAGGCAAAGTTAGTTTAAAACAATACTTTATCGTACATTTTGGAGGCTAGAAGCACTAAAAAGCTTCTTGAGAAAAATAGCCAATAATTTCAACATTCTGTTTTAACGTCAAAATATCAACATTTTGGCAGCTCATGTCACTTTAAACTACACTAAGATACACAGTATGCATTGTAAAACCTTTGATTAAAACAATATATTTATTTGCTCATTTGGACAAATAGGGATTGGCAAACATGCCTATAACCCTATATTAATGCCGTTCCCGAATACATTTTACAGAGTAAAATAAATATAATAGCGGTTACAAAGCTCAACTAAAAACGTCCTGATAAGGAAATAAATTTGAATACGTTAACAAAAAATATGTTTGTTCACTTTGTTGATCTCATGTATTTAATGCCAAAGCGGAAAAAAATCAACATTTGCAATTTTACCTTCAGCATCTCGATTTTTTGTTCAACAAAACAATATTTTTCAACATTCGTTAAAAATTTTGTCAACGGCCATATTTTGTGGCTCAATTCTATGTTATTTTATATTTAAATCGCGTTTATTTCATTCAAGACCCAAAAAAAAATCATACCACAATGACATGCATCTGAAAAAATAATCCAAAACATTATCATACCGGTACATCAATTTTTACAGCCAGCTTAGTGTTATTTTATATGCGTAACATGTCTTTTTTTATTTCATCCAAAAGATTTTTAAAAATGCATTACCTCTAAAATTTGGTTCAAGGCGTACGATTTTTCGTTTCAACCACTGAACAGTTTTTATCGTTCAACTGTTGAGCTGGTTTTCGTCCAATCGTTGAAGTGTTTTTCCGTAAAATGTTGACCTGATTTTCCCGTTAAATTTTGAACTACTTTTTAGTTGAGAGAAAAAAAAGGATTTCTCGCAGCACGTGACACTTAGTCGTGATCACACAAATAGGTGACGTCACAGTGTTGTTGTGACATCCGACGAATATCTTCGGGTGCACCCCTACTTCTTCGTCTCAAATCGCTCATAAGATCTCCAAAACTTTGACCGCCACCAGCCATTTTGTCTTAGTTTTCGCGGCACAAGCAGACAGCAATCTCATTCTCGCGAGATCCCCTGCTACTACGTGAACGCGACGGACATCTCAGGCCGTTCCAAGCCATTTGCCTTAGTATGCTAAGGGGAATCCCCTTTTGTCAGAGCTGCGGAGAAATACTCTCACTACAATCACATGACGTAGACATACAAAATAACATGTTGTACGCTGGCCTGTTCACAATCGCGGAGGGTAGAAATATAGTCCCTGTATTTCCTCAACGATAATTCAAAACTTAAGGGCGTGTACCAAAAACGAAATACAAGCCAACATATAGAATCAGATAAAGATCACGTACATATCAATTTTGGAAGTAAGTTTGATTACCCAAATTTTGGGTAAAATGGCTTGGAACGGCCTGAGAGGTCCGTCGCGTTCACGTAGTAGCATGGGATCTCGCGAGAATGAGATTGAAGCAGACAGCGGATGGATACTGTGACGTCATCAGTTTTTGTATAGAAACCGTCACGTGTTTCTTGCGCGAGATGTCAAAACCATGTAAAAAAACAGGTCAACAATAAATCGGTTCAACAGTTGCGCGAAAAAAAACAGTTCACTGGTTAAACGAAAAAACACTTCAACAGCTGAACGAAAAAAAAACACGTAAACGGTTGAACGTAAAAACGGTAAAGTAGTGGAATGAAAAGTTGCAAGTGTTGGACCAATTTTTAGAGGTAATAAATAAAAAAGACATACTAGTATAATTATATGTATCGATGATGTAAAATTTTGTGTATTTCTTGGATTATTTTTTTTAGGATAGTATTTTTTTTAAGTGTTTCGTTTGAAAATTTTGCCATATATCTTGTTACTTTTTTTGGACAAAATTTTTAACGAATGTTGAAAAATATTGTTTTGTTGAACAAAAAATCGAGACGCTGAAGGTAAAATTGCAAATGTTGAATTTTTTCCGCTTTGGCATTCCATACTCATGACTAAAATCAGTGTATAACTTTTGACTCTTTATGATTTACGTTTTGTAGCAGGGCTGTCGTGACCGTCACCGGGATCACATCGAGTGATGGGTTCCTGTATTGGATCCATTCAGAACGTGGGAATTTCAGAAGGGACAACAGATCGAGTTATCTGTGCTTTTTGCGACAATCGAATGCCGGTAGATATCCTGCAATATTTCACATGAGGCTTTTTTTTTAAGTTTTTTTTATGACACTATCAGAAGACAATTGCTGTCGTTCTAATGTTTTAATGTCCTCCTGTTTATATATTATTCTGAAACATGGACAAATTCGTACCATCAATACATTTTTGGTATATTAAGACAGTTATATTTATTTATGATCACTAAAACACACGGGCACAGGGAAAATATTCTTGTCTAAAATAACCATGGGGACAAGTTTCTAATTGTGTTAAAAAGAGGTATATCATTTATACCTTTATACCCCATAAATTGTTGTAACAAACCCAACCTATGATTCAACAGTTCAACAAAGAAGCACTTTGTTTGGATCTAGATTCTTTATGTTCTATTTTGATTTTCAACGCAGTGTGGTTCCAGTGGAATTGTTCGATGTGGCGTTTGTAAAAGTGTGTAAGTAATTTCAAATTGATTCTCTCTCAAAGTTTAACTTTCATCATATGGATTCTGTTTTTATGATATCGAATGTTGGCTCAACCGCTTCGAATAGCAAGAGTGTTGTACGTAATCACAGGGGATTTAAATTAAAATCTGATTAATATCTGTTCTTGGTATGGTTTAAAACAACTCATAACTCAACCTACCCGACCTGTAGCCGACACATTATTAGATCCCATTGCATGCAGCCATAAGACTCTTGTAAAACGGTAGTGTAATTTAGTTTTTACAGGGACCATTGTCCCGTATGTGTGCTATTACAGTCACCTGTCCCAAGAATCTCTAGCTTCAAACGTCGTGTGTGGAACTATAAAACTGAGATGCTTTTCGGGACTAACTCTGTAATGTAGATTGGGACCGGGGTTTGACGGGTGATGTGGCCGTGGTTCCTTCGCGTAAACAGTGCTCTATGGAGCCTTATTCTCGCCAGCAATAAAAGATAATTTTACAGTCTTATTGTCTGTTTTTATTTATGTTGGCGAGTAAACAAACAAACAAACAACATAGTGGAGGCCGCTAATGGAGCTATACGAAACGATTTAGTAAGAATTAATCCTAGACAATAGACGTGGATGACGAAATGAATGAAATTAAAATTAGAGATAACCTATTATTGGGACGTTAGAGAAAAGTTTAAGACCGCTGACTATATAAAAAAAGCCCAAACACGTAACATCAATAATAAGACAGGCGAAACGAATTCATGACAAGAAACTCGGAAGGCGACACTAACAGAAGATTTTGGTGGAAATTATATAACACATATCCTAAAAACTCAAATTTCAATCAAACACATGCACCTTTAAAAACTCAGCTTGGAGAATGGTGTCACAATGAAGAACAAAAGCCAAAGTTATTCAACGATTAATTCATTTGAATCTGCACTGTGGATGATCGAAGTAATTACGATTCGCCAAATAAATACTGTCTATGTGAGTTGGTTGTTTCATAGAATTAATATACCCCGAAAGAACTGAAGGCACAAATTGAAGCCGTCGGACTTTATGAAATCAATCCAAAGTCGTTATCCAAGCCCACTATATTTGACTAAGCTATTCAGCCGTGCTTTGTGATTTTAGATATTCCTTGCTCAGTATAAAAATTGTAAACCTGAGTCCAGTTTACGAAAACCGGAGATGTTTCAAATTACTGACTGAAATTACTGACAAATTGACCCGCGCGATTCCAGGCTTCCAGAAATAAAGAGGGTGGGCTTTGACTTTGGTTTCGTGCCTAAACAATGATCTAGATGGAAGGAGAGGTGCAATATCTAACTTTGGCTTCGTGTCTGAACAATGATCTTTATGGAAGGGGGACTCAGTCCAAAAAAAAAAAGGAAAATTTTCTGACTGGGTTTTTCACCCGAAAACCCGGTTTCTTCCCACAATGAAACTGACAACGCCGCCATATAAGTGAAATAATCTTGAGCGCGGCGTAAAACACCAAACAATCAATCAATGTGGAAGGGGGAGGTGCAATACCTGACTTTGGCTTCGGATCTGAACAATGATTTAGATAGAGAGAAGGTGCAAAACTCGACGTGTCTGAACAATGATCAATATGGAGGGGGGAGAGGAGGTGCAATACCCGAATTAGCTTCGTGTCTGAACAAGATTGATATGGGGAATCCACATAATCCAGATTTGTAGGCGTACTTTTTCTTTGTGTGACAACGCTCACCTTGTCTCATGTTGTCATATGTTTGTATTTACAGATCCTCAGTTGGACCTTCCGCCGCTAGATGGCGCTGTGTGTTCTTCCTGATCCTGAGTGTTTTTCTGCTGGGAACTGGAATTGTTATTACGGTGAGGATATCAGCTCATTTAACCACTCAATATGTAACAATAGTTTCAACAATGTTATCTACCATTAAAACATGCGGTTCTAACAGTTGGTTATATTGTGATTCTCCTACAAGTGTGGCAACTAAGAAAATGGGCGATTTTACACAACATGGCGGACCTCCGATGGAGTTCCATGACGAGAATGGGAATAAAAGTTAACTTCGCTCATTGGAGTCAATTGCCAAAAATACAACCACGTCCAAATCCAAAAACTAAACATAGACATATATTTCTTCATACAACACGCCTGTGACAAACTTATAGGCCCTACTAATCACTTAATTACTGACAAGGCTTTCAGCTGTAAACGCAACCCAACTTTTGGACTTGAACATCTGTCCTTATGTTCCTTTCATATTCTCAATGAGCTTATGTTATGTTAATCATCAGGATAGCCTCTATTCCCATTGTCACAGGTCCGAGGTCAGCCGTATTTGCCCATGGCATTTTTCATAAAATAAAGAGTAAATGAAATAATGTTTTGCTGAAATTATGGAGCCAGTGTCTCACTGGTAAAAATAGAATGTGGTGGTTTGTTTTAATTAACTTTTTCGACCATCGTATACGGACTAGGAGTCGATATCTGGCATTGCATTTTCTTGTCGTTCCTGAGTTAATATAGAAAACGTGATGAAAATCCCACAAACTGATTGGTGATGCCACATTCTGTTCAGATATACGATTTTTTTTATATATTAGCGACGAAAAAGGGGGAAGATTGTTTATGCCCACGCGACCCCACATACTATTCTACATAGCAGTCTACAACATCAACATCGATGTCGCGATAATCTCGTACGTTGCCCCTGTTGGCGAGTTGATGTGGCATTATGGGAATGGCCGCTTGCTGTTTCTTATGCCGGGTTGATATTTCTCTGGATAGATGTCCATGGCTGCTTCTCGTGTACGTTTCCCTTTTGTTATAAGCGTAACCCTTTCAACAAAAGTTTTCTTTTATAATGTCTATCGTGTCTTCTGTTTAAGTGTTACAATGTATCTGATCAACACAACACTATTTTGCTTCTTTCATTCAGGCTGTAGCGCACGCTGCTCTTCCTAGGTGCAGAAGAAAGTACTACATGTACATACACATTGGTGGTAATTACAACCTAGCATTGCAAGCATTACCATATACGCAGCCGTAGAGCAACTTTGTATTTGGCAGCAGGTCACAGTTTCATTTTCCTTCATTTCCCAGTTGTGGTAATGTTAATGTCTGCTCTCACAGCACCTTCCCTAACTTTCGTTGAACCAAATCCTTCGGTGGGGGCCTTAAACAGTCCTTTGGGAGTATTTTAAGCACACTTTTTTCATAGGTTGAAGGTAGAAATTTTAAACTACGACCAGAAAATGCGGGTAGGGGTCACTTTGCACATACTCCACCGCATGTAAACAAACCAAAGCACGCCTAACTACCAGATCTCCATCCACCTGAAATGGTCCCATTCAACATCTAAAATCATTTCCAGACAGTAACTCAACCCCTGTCCTTTCATAAAAACTACAAAAATGCCCAGAAAAAAAAAATGCAGAGGGCCAGGAAAAAATAATAAAAAACACCCCAAAATATCTGGAACTTCTTTCGTCCTAGGAAAATCCGGAAGTCAGAAACTGTGACCTGTTTCCATATAGGCAATGGAACAGCGACCTCCCTCTTGCTTGTTCGGGTGACTTCCGGTAGGATATGTCAGTGCGATGGCGATATCAGGTACACAATTGCATTCCGCATTTGAATGTTTTGACTCGCAACACCTTCCGAACAGCTCCTTAGGAGTCTTTTGAACGCAATTTTTACATAACAACAAGGGGGGAGGGGGCGACAAATTTTTAGATAAAAAAATTACGACAGAGGTCATTTTACACGTATACTGACTTTTGTCAACGGATCAAAGCACACCCAACTTTCGGATCTTCATCCGCCCACCCATACACACCCAAAATTCGGCGTTTAGTTCGGCGTTTAGTTGTGGTAATTGAATGTGATTTTTAATTTCTTCAGTGATTTTCGAGTCTTTATAAATGCCCATTCAAGCCGGTCATTGCTCGAATTACTTTCATCATAATGGGGATGATAACATAAAAAGAAAGTGCAATTGTATCGAACTGACTCAAGCAAAGCACCATATCTATGTGTGTGAATCTTACACGCGGTTTACAGTGTGTATTACTGACAACGAATCTGTCAGACCAACTCGTGTTTGATCGTCAGTGGATCGCGCCATTTAAGTAGAAATTGACAGGGAAAAGTATTATTTTTATGTTCCTTGCTAGCTTATCTTATCCTGTATGACTATAACTTGCAATATCAGCCGCAAGAGTATCGTTTGCAATTTCTACAATGACCTCTACAAGTCATGTAGACGCCCAATGATGCCTGTCACTTTTTTTCCAAAAGATCGATTTACAAGTTAGTATATATTGCAACGGAGGTAGAGTGTTTGTATTTAGTTACCTAAGCCTCGAAAGGATTGACATTACCTACGTTTAAATCGTGGCCGGATCCAAGGAGTTAAGAAGAAACAGAAGAAGAGAAAAGGAAAAGAAAAAAAAAGAAAGCGAGAGAGGAGAAAGGGAAGGACACAGAATTAAAATGTACCATTGTTTATGCAATCTAATGCAAGGTCTGCCAGTTTCATATCGTCTTTAGTTTGACGGTAGCCATAGTGATAGATTTTTTTATATTGTTTGCGATAATACAAAATCAGGAAATCATTAGGAATTTTACTTACAGAACAGCACGCAAAACTCTTCTCGGGCAATCTAGAGTCGTGAGCTTCCCGGCCTTGGCGCCCCTGGACTCTCGACTATCGGCTTGGGATAGTCACTCCTTCCCACACGCACTTCCGATTTGTTGCAAGGCGCCATCCATTACTTTGGAAGATCAGATTCTGTCAATTTTAAAGATCAGCTTCTTTCTCGGTATTCGCCGAAGAAAATATGAAATTCTCCCAAGCAAACCCCGAATATAAAAAAAATACCCGAAACTAGCCAGACCCTGACATCGGCGATAGCACAAACAGCTCCTACAGTAAGTCACTCGAACAAGTAAGATGGCAGTTACAGTTACATTGCATATATACAAAGTGTATGTACGCCTGCGTATATGGTAATACATATTCACCTGCAATACTGATTAGAACTTCGCTGTCAGTCACTTAAAACTCGCTCTTGATCTATAGATCCTACGAACATCCTGAAATCCAGGTGTTCTAGCTCGTGATTTCACATTATTATTACTAAAAACAAACTTGAACATATTTTTAAAATCAACTTTTACCCTGGTTAAACATGTACCTTTAAATTTCAATGGATTCACGTGGCGTTTTGAAATCAATGTGGCCATTTCTGGGAAATTCCATTACAACATTCTTAAGAAATGAAAATATAAATGCTTTCCTTTAAACTCATAGTCTGGGAGCCCATGGAGATTTGTTTAGCATTGCGAGTACAAAAGGTTTGAAGCTGGCAATATGAAGGGGGAGGCTGTGGGACCTTCAAATAGCCATTCTTAAGTTCCATCTCCTGTACCAATCCTGGCAGCGACCCCTCAAAGTATCCGAAATTCATGTTTAATTAGCATAGTCGAGTACACCGAAGAAACCAATGCTAAAATGTCCATGTTGGTGGTGGGAATCAAGATCTATCATTCTTAAGTTCCAACGCCTGTACCTTATCTACTTAAGAACGCCCGCAATTAGAGCTAATTAACACTTTAATTAGCATAATAGAGTACATCAATGAAACCTTTGTAAAAATAATCGTTATGGTTCCTTCAATGAGGATATGCAGTTCTTAAGTGACAAAACCTGTACCAAGTCCACTTAAGAAAAGGTCAAAGGTCGCGATTAGAATCAAATAATTTTAATTAGCATAATTGAGTACATAAATGAAACCTATTCTAAAATGTCCCTACTGGTGGTGGGAATCCATATCTATCATTCTTAAGTTCCAAACCATGTACCTTACTTACTTAAGAACGCCCGCAATTAGAGCTAATTAACACTTTAATTAGCATAATTGAGTACATCAATGAAACCTTTGTAAAAATAATCGTTATGGTTCCTTCAATGAGAATCTGCAGTTCTTAAGTGACAAAGCCTGTACCAAGTCCACTTAAGAAAAGGTCAAAGGTCGCAATTAGAATCAAATAATTTTAATTAGCATAATTGAGTACATGAATGAAACCTATTCTAAAATGTCCCTACTGGTGGTGGGAATCCATATCTATCATTCTTAAGTTCCAAACCATGCACCTTACTTACTTAAGAACGCCCGCAATTAGAGCTAATTAACACTTTAATTAATGGATTTACGCCTCGTGGTCATTTTGGGAAACTACAGAGCGTGCACTACACGTGGATAGGTGAAGCATGTGAGTTGATATATCGGTTTATTTTAAAACACATGCTTAAAATGGCGTAATTTTTTTAAAGACTTTTAAGAAATAAATTTCACCGGCTGTGGCGCACACGGCGAGTTGACTTTGGCAGTAACGCAAAAACTGCCTGTAATGCGACAGGAAAATTGTTTTTTTCGTGTAATTACGCAAATTCAGTATGCTTCCCCTTAAATGTTTTCTACTTAAGGCCGGTTTTGTGCAACGTAGACTCATCTTCTGCGAACATGGCACGAAGAAGGATATTAGAGGGGCAACAATGGCAAATTGTCGGTATACACAGGGATGTACAAAGCTATCGGGCGTCAATTAGGGTACCATTATACAGTGATAAGCAGATTTGTGAGAAAACACTGCGCAACTTGTGCTGTGAAGGACCGACCACGCTCGCCGCGACCACCTGTAACATCACAGCGTGAAGATAGGGCACTGATCCGACTGGTACGGTGTTTTGCATTTGCATCAAGTCCATCTTTGAAGCGGCAATGGCTACCCAACCGACGCCTGTGCACAAGAACCGTGAGAAACCGACTGCATGCCTGAGGGCAAGGAGTCACCAAAGACCTCTATTGTCAGATCGCCATCAACGGATACGTGTGGCTTTGTGTTTAACACGACGAGGTTGGAATTTGAGGACCTGACGAAGAATCCATTGGTCGGACGGAATTTGTTTCTTGCTCAACGTCACGGATGGATGAGAGAGGGTTTGGAGGCACCGAAACACAGCTTATGGAGGGGGCTCTGTAATGGTTTGGGGTGCATCTCCCACACTGCAAACTGAACTTGGTCACTACACGAGCAAACCTGCGGCCCCGGTACATTCGGGAGGTTCTGCAACCAGTTGTCGTGTCTCATTTTAAGAACCACCGTTATGCTCAAGACCTGTGTACATGGATGACAACGCCAGACCTCATCGTTCCCGGGCAGTAATAGCCTACTTCCAAAAGAAAGCTGTAACAACTCTGCTTGGCTGGCCGTGAGTCCGGATTTGAATCCTTAGCGCACATTTGGGATAGGATGGGCAGAAGCATTCAAGACCTAGAGCCTCCTGTGCAAAATCTACTGGAATTGGAAGCCACATTACATCGGTATTGGCGTCAGGTACCCCTTAAACAGATCCGACGTCTCACTGGAGGGATGAGACGCAGGTACGAAGCTATCATTCTGACTATGGAGGCTATACGCGCTATTGACCCTCTGCTCTAGGGATGTGTTCTACACACTCAAAGTGACATTTTTACTTCAATATGTTCGCCCTGTAAAGCCAGATGGACTCATCTTTTTATTTTGCTAAAATACACTTTTGATTTGATTAACGATATCCTGAATAAATTGTATAGCTTATTGGCATTAATGGTGATTTCTTATTGCCTTATATGATCACAATCGTTTCTGCAATATCAGTTTTCCAACAGTCTCCCTACACCAATGATTTTATCTGTCGTTGCAGATTTTTCAGGATGGGAAGGGGGTGGGGGGTGTTGTGCTTACTTTTTTCTTTGTGTATAGTTTGTTCTCAAGTTTTGATAAGGTGGACAAGCAAGAATATAAGTAAATTCGTTCTCTATCTAACCAGATCCACATTTGTCACACACACAGAACAGCTAACACCAATGTGTCTCCATTTTGAGTAGTTGAAAGTATTTACCGAAATCCTGTACCTGGTCAAATAGGACTGATATATGCTTAAATGATTTAGAATTAATTGGCGCCCTCTGCTGGAGCAGTTTACCAGTGAATAAAAGGCATCAAAATCCATCGTAAGACAACATCCCAATGATTTTAAAGATATTTTATATATATTTTTTGATGCCTTTTAACTTGATCGTAAGACAACATCGTAAGACCATCGTAAGACAACATCCAAATGATTTTAAAGATATTATATATATATTTTTTATGTCTTTTAACTTGAACTATATTTTATCCAGCACAATGGATTTACATGTAAGCGATACAGGCGTACTAAAAGACTTTCGTCTGTTACATAACCGGCCCTTGTATTTGATGCAGAATGAACCCACAGTTACCATACCTATTTGAAGACTGGTTGATTGATTGTTTGATGTTTTACGCCGCGCTGAAGATTATTTCACTTATATGGCGGCGATGCCAGTTCTATTGTTGGAGGAAACCGGGCTCTATGCGTGGAGGAAACCCACGACCTTCCGGAGGTAACTGGCAACCATCCCACATAGGTCGTTCGGGTGAAACCCCAGTAAGAAAATTTTCCAATATTCTTCCACCACCAGTAGGGACATTTTAGCATAGCTTTCATTCATGTACTCAATCATGTTAATTTAAACTATTTGATGCTAATCACGACCTTTGACATTTTCTTAAGTGGACTTAGTACAGGCTTTGTCACTTAAGAACTGCAGATTCTCATTGAAGGAACCCTAATGATTATTTTTACAAAGGTTTCATTGATGTACTCAATTATGCTAATTAAAGTGTTAATTAGCTCTAATTGCGGGCGTTCTTAAGTAAGTAAGGTACATGGTTTGGAACTTAAGAATGATAGATATGGATTCCCACCACCAGTAGGGACATTTTAGAATAGGTTTCATTCATGTACTCAATTATGCTAATTAAAATTATTTGATTCTAATCACGACCTTTGACCTTTTCTTAAGTGGACTTGGTACAGGCTTTGTCACTTAAGAACTGCATATCCTCATTGAAGGAACCATAACGAATATTTTTACAAAGGTTTCATTGATGTACTCAATTATGCTAATTAAAGTGTTAATTAGCTCTAATTGCGGGCGTTCTTAAGTAGATAAGGTACAGGCGTTGGAACTTAAGAATGATAGATCTTGATTCCCACCACCAACATGGACATTTTAGCATTGGTTTCTTCGGTGTACTCGACTATGCTAATTAAACGTGAATTTCGGATACTTTGAGGGGTCGCTGCCAGAATTGGTACAGGAGATGGAACTTAAGAATGGCTATTTGAAGGTCCCACAGCCTCCCCCTTCATATTGCCAGCTTCAAACCTTTTGTACTCGCAATGCTAAACAAATCTCCATGGGCTCCCAGACTATCAGATTCGTTTGTTCATTGGTTCTTTCATATTCATTTCATGTATGTTTTCCTTTCGTCATTGAATTTCAGGGGCTTATTTTACCGGATTGGCCTTCCTGGTGGTGGGAATAAGGTACGGGTCTATCCGCGTGAGTTATCCCGAGGACCATACTGCATTAACAGATGAAGAAACAAGATGATAACAGATGAAGAGACCAGGAACCGGTTTCACAAAGCGGCGTAGATCTATTTATTGCGTAACTTTCATACAAACGTATCTCTACAGTATGTGTTGCTATGGCAGTTACGTGAAAACTTACGCTATACCGCTTTGTGAAACATGGTCCAGATGATTTCATCTAGCAACAGATCTACACATGTGTCTCAAACACATTAAGAAACAATTTCGGTTAGAAATCTACACCCTAAATTCACGAAATATTCAGCCTTAATACAAACTTTGCATACAAGCCTACATATTTTCATTAATTTTCGTAGATCATCGCAATGAAATTGTTGTCTATTTTCTAAATTCATGTTTCATATTTTCAGTCGTTGTTACTTTTAAACACTCTCCCAACATATGTCTATACTCATAGGAGTTATATCAATGCAAAATCTCCTAATTCACACTTCATTAAAAAAAGGTATCGAACAATTTCCTAGTCAATGGTTGAGTTGACAACCTCTTCTACTTCTTGGTCCTAACGACCCATCATAAAATGAGTTTTCAATAAGGCTACTATATTTTGACTGGTTTTCTTATGTGGACTTAATCGTTTGATGGTTAAAGGGGCATGAGCTGCCAAAATTCGCAGTGTTTTCATAACTTCTGATCGTCACGACAGTAAGAGGCTTGAAAGGCTATCGAAAAACTAAATGATTGGCGTTGGAATGAGGAAAATCCATACAGTATGTGGCCTGTATGAACCGAAAACGTGTTCAAAAGTTAACAAAATTTAAATAACCGGGACGACTATTCATTCATTCTAAGCCAAAGTTAGTTCAAAACAGTACTTTATCGTACATTTTCGAGACTAGAAGCATTAAAAAGCTTCTGAATTCTACCTTTAGAGAAAAATAGCCAATAATTTCAGCATTCTGTTTTAACGTCAAAATATCAACATTTTGGCAGCTCATGCCCCTTTAAGTTTGTTTTTAATCAAACTCTCCCACCAAGATTATTTCTCTTCCAAAACAATTGAACTCCCCCACCTTGAAACATACATCCGCACGTATCCTCCTGCAGTGGACCCTGGCTAGATGGATTCGGACATTAACAGTACTTTCCATAGCTCATTGAAATTGGATAGGACAAATCGTCTGCATAGAAACGGAATCGCTCTAATTACTGTAGGTCTGTCTGTATATATAAGATATCGCATCAATTCGTTAGTTTAATATTTTAAATATGTGTGTTTTAATATGGGTGCGAAATTCCGACAAAATAATGCAAGAAAAGCACGAAGAGCATATCTCTGATGCTATAAGATAACAGAGTTTCTGTATGGGGTCCGTATACATCGTAGGCCACCTGGGGAAAGGGGGTACTTAAAATGGACACAGTACTATGGAAGCCGATAGAGGCCATCTCGCGATCTCGCCCTTCAGAGCCTAGAGCGAGACCTTGAGATCGCGAGGCGAGATTGCGAGATATATCATCTCGCGGTCTTGCGATCGCGTAGTCTTGCCTCGCAACATATTCAATATATTTACGTTCCTTTCGGCTGTGGATCCCTATGTACCACTTCCTGTAATATTATTTGATTAGCAAATTAATGTTCTGATCGACTAAAAATTGAAGACGGGATTCGCCACACCTTGTCGCCAATAACTTACCTGTGAGGTTAAGTGTTCACCAAACTTCAAGCATAAAATTTGGCTAACCAATCGGTGTATAGCTCAAAATAATAAAATCGAAGTCATACCCAGTGGAAACCCCAAGGTACTGCTTCGCCTAAAAATATTCCAAATACGATTCAGTTGAAATGGGAAGGTTATTATATTTATACTTGTATGTCAAATAAATACGCATAAAACTATTATGAGATCAGTGTGCACATTTATTACAAACACAAAGCGATTTTTATAATACTTCACGGGTTCACCGAGGTTGGTAACCGTTTGATCTTGCCCAGCCTGCCATATTTCACTCATGTGTTATGTATGTACATCTATAGATAAGTCACAAACAAATTTATATAATGCAATGTTCTCTTCATCACCGTTAATTAAGGATTAAAGATACTGTAAATAGTCTGCTCTCATTAAAATACAATGTATTACTGTATATGCAATAGTACACAGTATAAGCCCTTGGCTTAAAGTGTACATTCATTGATTAAATAAACATGTTTAGAAAAAAAAAATACGCATTTTTCAGGTGTGTGTGCGAGGTAGAGGGGGGGGGGGGGTCGGCGCCAAAAAAGCACCACCTTTGAGTAATAAGGGCAAGTAGCCCATGGGCTGTGGAAGAGGGCAACTATCAGCAGCGTTGCCATATTTAGTGGGAGAGAAAACTTTATACCCGGAGGACACCCCCTACCTTCGGCGAGTACCTGCTAGCTCTTTCACATAGGACTAGTGGAAGAAAACCCCACTAAACAAATGTTCACTATTTCTTTCGATTGAGTGAGATTCGAACCCGCTACACAGTAAAAAAAATGTGGTTGTAGTTTTTCAGCAAAGTTCGCGGGAAATCGTAGGACAAGTAAAATTTGCTGTAGATTTACATCTGTCTGAAAAAAAATTGGTTACAGGGTTTGTTCGAGGGGGGATACGGAAATATATGGGGTCAGTAAACCGTATCCCCACTCGAACAAACCCTGTAACGAATTTATCCCACCGAAGACCTAACTTGTACGATATTCAAGCCTTCTTTCTGAAAATTGGCTTTCATAAAAGGCAGAAAGTGAACTCCGAAAGGTATTTTCTAATGTGTATGGCACGAGCAGACACAACTGGCAAGCGTCTAGACATGACGTAACAAGCCATATATGGTAGTCGCCCTGTATGGGTCAGCACGGCCACGTAATATGGAAATATACAGGGTCTCCGCGTGACTGGTTTGAACCAATCAACAGGAAGTATTCAGTGTGAGGTGGGATAAGTAAATTTACAATGTGGTGTTAGTAGATTTACAGTGAAACAGTGGATTTACTGGACATCTTGCTTTCTTCTGTCCTTAAATACAAGTATCTTCTCCGTTAATCTACCAAGATTGTTGTGTAGATTTGTAAATTAACCAAAAAGAGTAAAATTACCGAAATGTGTTACAGAGTGACATGTAAACAACAATACTTCTAGGTACTCTTACAAATCTGTGTATATTTACAGTGTGTTTACGTAAATTTACATGGGAGCCAATATAATAACATCGCACTCAGGGGTAAAACGTTTAAAGCACATTCTCCTGTGATGAAATGCAAAAGTTTTTCTTGTAGTTCTACAAACATTTTTACAGTGTGCCCATTGATGGAAGGTTTTATCCGACTGTAGGACGTTTGCTTCGTCTACCGAGCCCCCCTTGATAGTACGAATAAATCGAGTAAAATACCCCCTCCAGATCAATAACAAATGTCATTAAACATAGATTCAACCTTTACAGTTACCAAAGTTATACATCATAAGGGAAGCCAGATAATTCAGAAAAAAAGCAAAACTAGGGTTTCCTTTATCTTTCGTATCTCTTTTACTTTCTCTCCCACAATAGGTGTGTGAAGTTGGCTCACAGTTCACAGTTCCGAGGGGACCAGTCATTATCACAATAGATTTTTGGCTTATCAAGTTTCCTATAATGAAAAAGGTTGCTAAGTTGACATTCTAAGATTTGTGTATTTATAATCTGATGTATACTTTAAAAAACCTAAGATGTGTAACCTCAACGTGCATTCAGCATTATGGCATCTTCGATATTTTTAATAATGGACCCATTATCAATGGAACGCAAACTACCCCTTTCAATACCAACTTCTATCTCTGTAAGAGGATTAAATTGTTTATGATCTCCCAAAATCATCCTTTCTGTTGGACCAAGTAGACAGCTAGGATTAGCCCTGGGGCCTGTTTCACAAAGTGGCGTAGATGTATTTTTTGCTTTATAACTTTCATACTAACGTATCTCTACAGTATGGGTTGCTATGACAGTTACGTAAAAACTTACACTACGTCGCTTTGTGAAACAGGCCCCAGAGGATCTGAGATTAATCCAACACTGAAGTCAACCGGTTGCTGATCCTTGTAGTTATAGTCGGGCTTCAATTCCCATCCTCATATAGACATTTTAAAGTGGCATGAGCTGCCAAAATTCACATTTTTGTCATGATTTCTGATCGTCATGAAAAAACTTACGCTACGCCGCTTTGTGAAACAGGCTCCTGGTGTTTGTTTGAATCGTCTCTCTCAAATCATGGCCATATCAAACTATACTGATTCTTCTGTCTTGTAAATACAAACGTTTACATATATCAATTCTACGTATGTATGGAAAAGTGATCTAAGAATTTGTTTCATTTTTCTCTGATTGGCAACATTTTACGAATGTTTTAAGTTTATCGAAAAAATTAATGATTCAAATTTAAAATCAAAATCCAAACGTTACTCATTTTAGGTCTAAATCAGTCAAAATATTCTCCATATTTGTAGCACTAAAAGGCTTCTAGTTTGTACTTCTTTAGAAAAATAGCCATAATTTCAGACAACATTTTAACAGCTAATGCCACTTTAATGGGAAATTTACATAATATGATAACTATGTGGCGTACTCTGGTGAGTGAGTTCATTTTGTATGTAAACGTTATCCATTTCTCACAAAAACAACGAGAATAAAAAAAGAGAAGTATAAATGACATGCATATAGATAAAGCACAATAGGGAGCTTAAATACCCCCAAAACTTCAATTATCTAGAAATCAAAAGCTGGAATCCACGGATACTGCATGGACGGTGTGTATTGTGGAGTCATTGGCGGATAAAGGTGGGGGGGGGTCCCTTTTTTCTGAGCAAAAAAAGAAGAGAAAAAAAGAAAAGAAGAAGAGAAAAAAAAAAGAAAAGAAAAAAAGATAGGGAGAGGACAAAGGAATTAACACAGATCAAAACGTATATATGCAATCTAATGCAAGGTCTGCCAGTTTAATGTCATCTTTAGTTTGACGGTAACCATAGTGATATGTTTCTTTTTTAATATTTTGCACATCATAGTCCGTGTTGCAATGTTAAGCAATGTGTTTCATGGTTCAAGCAATGAACAAGCTGAATTTTGAAAAATGCAATTTCTGGATGTAAAGAATCACACAAAATTCAGTGATCATCTCGTCCCACAAACGAATTTCATACCTAATAAACCTATATTCGATTAACAACACTGAAATGATGGCCTTATCTGACAGGAATAGGGCACTCAAGAATAGAGAACAAAACTATATACACCGTTCTTTGTTTAGACATGTCTTCGGCCACCAAGAGCCTTAGAGCTTCTTCAAATATGGTGGATCATCGATGATTTACTGTTACTTTCAAGAAAGTATAACGAAAGTCATGGACAGTGTTTTGCCTAGGTGGCCCGTGGACCCACGCCTGTATATAGGCCTACTGAGTTTTTGTAGTCTGCCACCTTCCCACTTTCAATATAGAAAACTATCCACGGACCCTTTTATGTAGCACAAGCATGTAGTTTCCCCATATAATTAACCAAATCAATATAAAACAAACCGCAGGTGCTTCTCCTGCTGGTCTTATTTTGTTATTTTTAAGAATTAGGCAAAGCAAAATCCAAAAATTATTTACTTGCAGAACAGCCTCAGAACGTTTCTCAGGCAATCTAGAACCCCTCAGTTTAAGGAGCCTAAGCGGCCCTGGGTCCTCGCCTGATGCGTTGAGATGGTCATCCCCTCCCCTATGCTTCATAAACGTTACAAGGTTTCATCTATAACTTTGGAACATAACGATTTTACTGTTATTTTTTAAGAATTAGGGAGAGCCAAATCCGGAAATTATTAGCATTTTTAGTTGCAGAACACCCTGAGAACGCTTCTCAGGCAATCTAGATTTCCCTGCGCTTCCGGGCCTAGGCGGCCCCTGGACCCTCGCCTAATGCTTTGGAATAGTCACCCCCTTCACCATGCTTTAAAGTGTCACAATGCTTCACTTAAAACTGAGGCACTGAAATACAAATCAGTATTTATATAAGATCAACCTCCATAATTCTGGCCTCTGTGAAGAATGTTTTGAAGAAGACAACATAAATCATTTGCTGTTCCATTGTAGACGTCATGTAGAGGCTCGAGAGCAGTTATTAACAGGTTTAGCGGTACTAAGCATTAATAATCCAACAGTGAACCAGTTTTTAAGACCTACTAAATATGAGAAAAGAGTATCGCAACTGGTAGCTAATTTCCTTTCGCGCTGCAATAGATTTTAAGATTTATTGAAAAATATAATTGATGTTATATATTTTGCTATAAATATTAGCTGACTAATTAGATGAATAAGCTAAATGGGATAAAGAGGTGGCGTGCATCATCCAGTACGGATGGGAAAACGCCAGTGCAAATAAATAACACCACCACCACTTAAAACTGAGGAACATAATGACTTTATCGTTCTTTTTTAAGAATTAAGGAAAGCAAACTCCGGAAATTATTAGCATTTTTAGTTGCAGAACACCCTCAGAACGCTTCTCGGGCAATCAAGAACTCCAGACCTGCCGGTGCCTAGACGGCCCTGGACCCTCGCCTAATGCCTCTTTTAAATTTGTTATGTTTTGTTATGTTTTGTTATGTTTCTGTAATCGAAGGGCCTGCGACGCCCTCTTTCGTAAAAAGCTTGATCCGCCCCTGGGAGTTATCTCTGATACCATAAGAACATCACAGGGACAGTTTGGAAAGCAGAAAGACACGGTTCGTCGTTCATCTAAATGTATCAGAATCTTGTCTCCATGGTTATTTTAGATTTTCCCTGTGCCCGTGTGTTTTAGTGTTCTTAAATATATACCCCATGTCAAATTATTCACTTCCCTAATTTGTGAATGGATAAGTATGCAACCGAGAGAGTAACGAACATCTCGTCGTTGTAGAACATTTTATCCTTTGAGTCTTCTCTGATTGTTCATGTCTTACTGTACATAGCCAATCGGCTTTATTGTGATAAGTGATATTGACGATGAGAATACCACGGGGACTGTTTCTTACCCAATAGTCCTCATTTCATTATCACAAATGAAATGACCCTGATCGTGTCGTATGACTAAACAGACAAGCCAACAAAGTGCACAGTTTCGCTGTATAGGACGATATAGAGTATCAAACAAATCATCCTCAGATGTTATCTGATACTGTCACGAGGCAAAATCAGGTGCTATATGAACAATATCCATGTGTGAACTAATCAGAGGTTTATTTACGATCATGTGTCTCCTATATTACAAACATGTACATGTGTATCTCCTGTATTACAAGCATGTACATGTGTATCTCCTGTATTACAAGCATGTGTCTCCTATATTACAAACATGTATCTCCTGTAATACAAACCTGTGTCTCATCAATCTTTGTTAAAAGCTGACCACATTACTTTTATTTGGGATAGATCAAGTCCCATGGAGCTTTAATCCCGCCGAACTATTACACTTGTATGTTTTATGTTGTTTAATTCATTATGGTGAAGAAATAAACAAACAAACAAACATGTATCTCCTGTAATATAAACCTGCATTTCCTTTATTACAAACATGTGTCTCCTATACATGTACTACAAACGTGTCTCCTAATTACAAACATGTACATGTATCTTCTATATTACAAACGTGTCTCCTATATTTCAAACATGTATCTACTATATTACAAACATGTGTCTCCTATATTTCAAACATGTATCTCCTATATTTTAAACATGTGTCTCCTGTATTACAAACATGTCTCCTATATACCTAGTCTCCAGATTTATACCCTGGAGCCAATCCCAGTTGCATTGAAACTTTTCATGAACTGGGCCTAACATGAGTCTCCCACAGACCTTCCCATACCACTAATGGGGATCTAGACCTAACATGAGTTCCACCACAGACCCCGGTATAATTCCCTTCCAACACTACTAACTGAGGCCTAGACCTAACGTGAGTTCCACCACAGACCCCGTTATAATTCCCTTTTCATACCACTAACTGGGACCGATCTAGGCCTAACGCACACACCCCGATACAATTCACTCCAATAAACCTCTTACGGGGAACTCGGCTTAACTTGAGCTCATATCCATAGTGCTGTCTGGATACGTAGGTCTAAATCGAGTTCCCCACATATCCCCGTTCAAATTATCTTTACCTACCACTGAACGGCTATTAAACAACAAAAGCTATTTCTATAAATCAATTGGCTCAATAAACGCAATTTTAAACATCATGTTGCATAAAACCCAATGCGAATGTATATTACAATCTGTCTTCGGCATTTCGCAATGGCAAAAACAGACTACCGTAGATATAAAAATGTTATGTAGGACACAATCTCGTGTTGTTAACAGTAACGCCCACCCGGACGCTTATAAAGATACTTATAAAGGTACACATATTGACGTCCCTTTTATGACAGCTGATCACTTGTATTAGATTTTACCTGGGCCGAAATGGATTACCAAAAACTAAACGAAGGTAAGAACTCACGTTTAAAACTAAACACCTTTTTTTCACCCCTCTATTACCAGGTATATAAAGGATAAAACTGCAACGTAAAAAGGCAATCAACATTTACTCCCGTGTGTAATGAATGGGGAAAAACACACACACAAAAACACCATTGAAGTCCATAAGAAGCGCGTTGAGTTTTCCTTTTCAACGGTTCCAAGAATTATTTAAACCCGACCGTCATTGGTCAACTTTCAAAGTCTCTCCTTTCAAACGAGACACGCTTACGTTTGTTTGTTATGATTCTCCCATGACCTTCAGATAGGTAGGAAAATTAAGAAGTGATCAATCTCGGATGAAAGGCTGTAAATGTACATTTCAAGAGTTATTTAGGCAATTCCTTGTTGCTTTGTTTACAGTTAGAAAACAAACAGCCGAGAATGCACAACACGCGCACTTACAACGGGAGTGTACCGCGCAGCTAACCCAGGTCGATTCTCATTTCTCAAACACTAAACAAAGCTGACAAAGCAGTTCCTAACTAAAACGCTCTATCCAGTGGTCCGAGGGAACTGGGGAAGTTACCAATAGCCATCTGGAAACCTCATCTTTGCATAGACAACAGTCGAATGGTATATATTTTAACGGTTTCGCTAGTTCAAGGCATGACCCTTTAAGCCTAGATTAATATCGTCCACCTCGTAACAATAAAGTATTTCGTAACAATACGACACCCAGATCCGTTTGTCGCAAAACTATACATTTCCACAAAGCTTTCTTTGTAATTCACTGTAAGTTTTTAAAAAAAACTTAAGGCAATTTTCTAAAGATATAAAGACTTTGAATGGTGTGAAATTAACCTGGATTTAAAAAAGAGATTGTAAAAGTTGGCCAATTTTGCTTTGTGTGTAGTCACATGATGCAGTGTTTAATAAACTTCCCAAAAGGCCTTGACAAAATCGCAGAAATATTTGCTTGGTTTCATTGAAAAGCTAAATTTAACCCGCCTTTACTGAACTTAAAAGTGTTTCATTTGTAAACGGCTATGAGATTAATTAGTTAGTGTCTTTTTAGAAAGTGACTATAACAGTATTTCTCGTTATTTTTGGGGATTACACTTTCTTGAAAACTGGCAAACTCTTCTACCGATTTTGGGTGAAACCCGAAATAGGAATCGAATCGAGCCATTTTTCAAGAAAGTGTAATCCCAAAAAATAACGAGAATACGGCTATGAGATGCCGAGATTTTGACTATAAAAGAATTGCTGGTCATACGATTCATAAGAAGTCTATTCTTTAATATCATCTTTTTTGTTCCACTTTTCTCAGTTTTATCAATGATCCTTTCTAACATATATAATATCCCCACATCCCCACAGTATTCGAACATGCAGTCCACAATTCCAGTATTGAGTTTGCGAGAATCTCGTTATCCGAGATTCAAAAGATAACATGGAGAGGCATTATTCTCGTGTCATTGGCAAATCCCGATACCGAAGGAGCGAGAATATGCTGAAGGATATATCGTGAAAGGTTTAGGTCTTAATAAACGTGGGCCTCGATGTAACAATGGTAACACTTTCTGCCAAATATATTTCGTTATGAAGTTAATTTAAATTGAACGACACATAATCAGAACAACCCTCGGGATATTTTTCTGTCGGCCCATGCAGGTTGTCTTCATAACGAGCGTGACTTGACTAGACATCAATGGCTCGTTCTACTAAGCTGGCGTAAGATGCGCCAGTCGCAAACGCATGTTAAAGTATAGGAACTTGCGCATGGTCGCAAGTCTGGAGGCGCAACTCTATTCTGTAAACCTATGCGTAACTTTGCGTCAGCTTAGTAGAACGAGCCCCTGAGCCGGTTTTCGTCAAGCACGATATAAGTCAGTTTTGAAACTTACGTCAGTTTACATCTTTATCAGTTGAAAGGAACCAACTCCGAAAAAAATTCCAAAAGAAATCTTAGATGGATTCGAATTCTGCCCAGTCCAAAGAAAAACATCACAGAATTTGTGAGAGGCATGGGTTCCTCCGGGGAAAGAATTCAGTTTCTTCCACTAAATCTGGCAACGCCGCAACATACAAGAGAAAATATATTTAGTTATTTGTGTGCGGGTTGAAAATCATGCTGGTAAAAAGAATTGCATGATGGGTAGTGTTATCCCATTCCTTTAAAAACTGGATACCTTTGCAGTGATAAAAACTCTTGTCGCAGGTTTATGTGTACTGTGTTGAATATCACAGGTTATTAATTGACTTTCAATGTTATTGGCCAAATACGGAGAAACGGTCACACTCATACAGGGCTTACCAGCCGTCGGTCTCGGACCAATACGACTATCCTCGGACCTGTAACAATGCCAATAGGGAATATCCTGATTAATAACATTATAATACTTGTATGATGAGCTAGTACTGAGCCATATATATATATTGTTAGAAGGGCTGGAAACCCTCTTGTGAGCAAATCAGTAGTCATTATACAATACCCCAGCCAATCAGTAGTCATTATACAATACCCCAGCCAATCAGTAGTCATTATACAATACCCCAGCCAATCAGTAGTCATTATACAATACCCCAGCCAATCAGTAGTCATTATACAATACCCCAGCCAATCAGTAGTCATTACAATCACCCAGCCAATCAGTAGTCATTATACAATACCCCAGCCAATCAGTAGTCATTACAATCACCCAGCCAATCAGTAGTCATTACAATCACCCAGCAAATCAGTAGTCATTACAATCACCCAGCCAATCAGTAGTCATTACAATCACCCAGCAAATCAGTAGTCATTACAATCACCCAGCCAATCAGTAGTCATTACAATCACCCAGCAAATCAGTAGTCATTACAATCACCCAGCAAATCAGTAGTCATTACAATCACCCAGCAAATCAGTAGTCATTACAATCACCCAGCAAATCAGTAGTCATTACAATCACCCAGCAAATCAGTAGTCATTACAATCACCCAGCAAATCAGTAGTCATTACAATCACCCAGCCAATCAGTAGTCATTACAATCACCCAGCCAATCAGTAGTCATTACAATTACCCAGCAAATCAGTAGTCATTACAATCACCCAGCAAATCAGTAGTCATTACAATCACCCAGCAAATCAGTAGTCATTACAATCACCCAGCAAATCAGTAGTCATTACAATCACCCAGCAAATCAGTAGTCATTACAATCACCCAGCAAATCAGTAGTCATTACAATCACCCAGCAAATCAGTAGTCATTACAATCACCCAGCAAATCAGTAGTCATTACAATCACCCAGCAAATCAGTAGTCATTACAATCACCCAGCAAATCAGTAGTCATTACAATCATCCATTGGTTTTACTGGATTGAATTTATCTTTTACTACAGTCGTTGTCTTCACAAAAATACAAAATGACTTTGTAATTCACAGCAGAAAAGAGACATGACTCATGATCACATCTCAGTGATTTCAAACCGGGCTTAATCGGTTATGAGATAATTAAATAGTAACGCTTTCACAACTCACTACAGTAGGGTTCATCCATGTAGGACCTCTGTTTACATTTGCCAGACACCGTCCGTCAAACAGTAAACAATGTACCACAGAATGCCCCCTAATCGTGCTTAAAGGGACACTTGCCGCGAAAATCCAGAATATTGTTTACATAAAAAAAAAACAGTGGGCGGTTTTATGTATTATTCCCAGACAGAAGAAGTTAGGAACTTTCTATTTTTACCAAAAATAAAAAAGTTTTGACATCAATTAGTATTTTTAATTTGAAATTGAAAATTAGATTTATCAACTACCCGCAATGTAAACAAATCCCGAACCTGAACATGCGCACAAGCGCCCTAATGTTTGAGTCATGTGAGTGATCTAACGGCACAGTATAATTTTACGTACTTTATCTGAGAAATACAGACTGACGATCGGGTAAGAGTGACTCGAAAAGCCTGGCGATAATTTTTTAACTGTAAACCATAAATAAAAAGGCGTGAAATGAGAGTAACCCAACCACTAAGTTAACCGACACTGAGCGTTTTGTTGTAATCAGGCTTCGATTTTTCGTTTGTTTTTCACCTTAATGTCTACATTCTAAACCTAACTGTACACGTTTTATGTGTCCTATGTTTAATTTTAGTGGTCTTAGTCGTAGTAAGCTCATGAAAATTGGTTTTATTAACAAATTATTCAACAGGCTACGACAGCATGTGGGCCTTTAAATTGTACATTTTTGCTAAAATCGACCAACCACCTGCTGGACCACATCAATTGTGATGACGCGACTATCTATGCATAGCAAGACTAGCCAGTCAGTACTTGGGTACACAAAGATAGGCTCGTCATCAAGATTGGGACCACATATGTTATACGTTTTGTAAGACCCACGCTTTACGTTTTAACACCATTGGACTTTACGTTTTGCATCATATTATACGTTTTGCATCACTTTACGTTTTGCATCATATTATACGTTTTGCATCACTTTACGTTTTGAGGCCAACCACCTTTCATTCAAAATCAAATCAATCTCATTTTTCTCATTAGCAGAAATATTAGGGAAAATGTAAACATTAGGCGCTGAGTCCCTTTAACGGTATAATTAGCAAGTTGTTATAATACTACATTATTTTCACGCTTTGAATAAATACATTTTTAAATACGCATTTCTAAAACTTGTTGGTTGATTAATGGCTGAATTTCGTTCCGACTGTGTTTTGGAATGGGAGACACCACTGCTGATCCCAATTATCGTCGAGCCTGATGACGTCACATATATTTACGCAAAGCTTTATGGGTAAAATGTACCCCAGTTCGCCATTTTGTTTATAGGTACTTCACAAGATGTCACTTTTTTGGAAAACATTGATAACATAACCTGTTTTTATCCACACATTTTTTTCTGGTAACTTTAGGCCTTTGCGTCTTCTTCTCGATACAGTATTATTTCTTCCGCCATATTTTAAAATTATGTTAACATCTCTCAATACCCCCCAAATGCTTTACGCGTGAATTCCAAGTGACGTCATCAAGCAATCGGTCAATTCCGCCATACACAGAAACCACCAGACTTCAATATCACATTTCAACTATATACCAAATGTCCATAGCTCAAAGTTATCCATCTATTATCCAAAAGGATTTAGCCTAAAGTGATTGCTGTTAATGTAACTGTTACCGTCATTTTCAGAAGGAGAAACTCCCAATGAACCTCCTCCGCCATACACAGCACCTCCACCAGGGTTTAATGTCCCACCTCAGCCACCACAAGGACCGACGGTTGCTTGTGAATGTTGTGGATTTTCAATCAGTACATCGGGCGTGGGGCCGAATACTCGGCTGATTCAATGTACAACGTGCCGTCAACATACTGTAAGTCATTCCACATATATATTTTTGAACACTAAAACACACGGGCACAATCATTTCTATATAATTAACAGGAATAATGTGACAGAGCTTGCAGTGATTTCCAATGCTAAATGAACTGTTTTCCAACAAAATGACCAAATATTAAACAAATCCGAGAGGTCAAATATCATGGTCGATGTCAATATACTGTATTCCGAGCGCCACTCCCACATCCTACAATCCTTGACCTATATCTTTGCCTAATTATTTATTTTCCACACTGACATTTGACCTCACGGATTTGAATACATTTTCATGTCACTCGACAAAACATTCGTTATTGCCTTTAGAGAAAACACTATAAAAAGCTGTGTCAAATTATTCCGGCCAATAGTATAAAAACTGGAAATTTGAACAACATGTCAAACTTGCTTTCATAAACAGCATGGATCGAAGAAAAATAAATTTCACTTAAAAAAAAAACTGTAATAAAAAACTGTAATAAATTTCCAAACTCGCAACGGACAATACTATACTCATTTTACAATCTGATACCGGAATATCAATGAATTTCTGGCTCAATGACTGCTATTAAACGACTTTTGTTTACCTTTATGTTTTACGTCAGTCGGAACACACTTCGGCTGTCTTCGCTCGCTACCGGTCGGCATTTCACGTATACGTAAAGCCCCGCAGTTTCACACTGGTTTTACGCCACACTCAGGGTGATGTAATTTACATGGCGACGTTTGGAAGTTGGTAAGGTGTCTATCAGTGACGCCATGAAGGACGACCCTATTTAATCTAAATATATATCATTTGCAGGCAATTGGTCCGCCCCCAGCTGGTAAGAAATATCTTCGGTGTGTCTGTAAGAAACTTCTTCATTGTAGTGTGGGAGCTAGCAAAGTGAGATGCCCCGGATGGTAAGCTATCAGTCAATTAACAAACAAAAATATTACAATCAATTTATTTGACCTGCGTCTTTTACAAAGTGAATATAACAGTGTTTCCGTTATAGTTGTGATTACACCTTGTATTCTGCTGATTTCGTGTGATGGGAACAAATCCCGCTCCCTGGATTAAGGCACACATTAAATGCAGTCTGTGATATCCAGATTCAGTGACTGTCATATCCACATTTAGTGACTGTCATATCCACATTCAGTGGCTGTCATATTCACATTCAGTGACTGTCATATCCACATGCAGTGGCTGTCATATCCACATTCAGTGACTGTCATATCTACATTCAGTGACTGTCATATCCACATTCAGTGACTGTCATATCCACATTCAGTGACTGGCATATCCACATTCAGTGACTGTCATATCCACATTCAGTGGCTGTCATATCCACATTCAGTGACTGTCATATCCACATTCAGTGACTGTCATATCCACATTCAGTGACTGGCATATCTAAATTCAGTGACTGTCATATCCACATTCAGTGACTGTCATATCCACATTCAGTGACTGTCATATCCACATTCAGTGACTGTCATATCCACATTCAGTGACTGTCATATCCACATTCAGTGACTGGCATATCCACATTCAGTGACTGTCATATCCACATTCAGTGACTGTCATATCCACATTCAGTGACTGGCATATCCACATTCAGTGACTGTCATATCCACATTCAGTGACTGTCATATCCACATTCAGTGGCTGTTTATCCATGTGGATCAGTTAATCGATGGACTTGATGGAAGCAGCATTTCTGTCTTCATATGTTACAAAATGGACAATTCTGATTATGGCCAAATCTTATTTATCTGTTGAAGCAAAACTGTCCTGAACGTGAGCGGAGGGGGTGTTGGGGGGAATTTGTCCATTGCCGTGAACCAGATGGCAGCAGCCCCTGCATTGGGAACGTGTCGAGTGGTCTGTGCGAATTGCAACCAAGTTATGCTGGTATGTGTCTGTGACAACTATATTCCCATTTAAAAACGTGGCTGTATCTTCTCTGGCTTGTTCGGCTACGCCGGCAATACTATTGATATCTTTATTGACTGAATGATTTCATGCTATCCCAAGGCTTTGAGCTCAAGCTAAAAGGGTGTAAATATACACTGTCGTTCAAGTGTGTCGCAGATGTAATGTCCAACATCATTAGCTAATAAAATAGTCAACGATTACAGCCGGCTATGTGTGTTCTCCTCAATATTGCGTTCATCGACTAAAGTATTCTTGGACCGGCTCATAATTTTTCTAATAAAATGTGTCGATCGAATCATTCGTTTTATCTGCTTACAAAATGCCACCCATAGGAAAAAGTAAGAAAAAATATATTAACTATGTATATTTTCTTAATACAACTATCTTTAGAGGGTTGACAATTAAAACCCATTTTTGTCACGCTGTACTCTGTTCTACAGTTTTTTTAATTTATTTCTTTGTTTAATTTTTAAACCAAACAGTTCCGCTCCAGTGGTATAGCCCGATGTCCTCACTGTAGAAGAGCGTAAGTAGATTGGCTTAAATTCCATTATTTTAGTGCGGCCAACAACTGTTTGATTTTGGTTCGTTCCTAAAATATTTAGGATGCTGCTGTAGAGAAGTTGAAGTTGTTCAAATCAATCTGCTATAATGCCGAAAGCACATTTAATTTCTTCATATTTCTATGCAATCGAGATAATAACATTGCCAAATCCTCAACAAAAAAACTACATACACGAAAAGGACTGCAAAAAAGGCCAATTTCTTCGGGCACTCTGATAACTTCGGGGATTTACGTGCGTGAAATAGCCGACCGGTAGCGAGCGAAGATAGCCGAAGGATGTTCCGAGTGTTTCTTCGGGCTGTTTATAGTTTATTATTCATTCATGTTAGCTTCTGGGACAACATTTTTCGCATCTTTTATAAGAAGTTCAAATCCCACGAGCTAGAATATATTATATTTAAGCATCTGTTTCAGCACTGTGAAACGAAAATCTTACCGGTTACATTTGAATGCGACGGTTATTTCCTTCTGTATGAGAGAACAACCGCTAAACAACACATGTCACTTCATATTTAAAGTGCCATGAGCTGCCAAAATTCAGATTTTTGCTTATAAATTCTGATTGTCAAGAGGGCGTTTGAAGTACATTGGTACACAAAGGGACTGACGATGAACTTTTAAAAAATCCATAAAGCCACTAAACCGTACGAACCGAAGATGTTGCCTGATAACGGACTCAATATTAGGGGTTTTGTTGCTCATTAAAAACTTAAAGGCACACTTGCCGCGAAAATCAGGAATATTGTTTACATTAAAAAAGAAAGACCGTATTCTGTATTTTCCCCAGACAATATAAGTTAGGAACTTTCTATTTTTACCAAAATTTAAAAGTTTGGACGTCACTTTGTATTTTTAATTTGAATTTGAAAATTTGAATTGTTACGTACCCGGAACGTAAACAAACCGATCTGCCCCCTATTGGCGATTTTATGTTTCAGTCGAGTGAGTGAACTAACGGCACAGTGTAATTTTACGTAGGCCTATTTATCTGAGAAATACAGACTGACGATCGGTTAACAGCGACTGGAAAACCCTGCTGATGATTGTTTGAGTGTAAACCACGGATAAAAAGGCCTGAAAGGAGGGTAATCCAACACGAAAGTTGACCGACACTGATCGTTGTTGTTGTAATCAGGCTTCGATTCTTCGTTTGTTTTTCACCCCATTTTTACAGTCTAAAGCTAACTAGACATGTTTTATGTGTCCTATGTTTAAGTTTAGTGGTATTAGTCGTAGTAAGCTCATGTAAATTGGTTTTCTTAGCAAATTTAAACAGGCTACGGCGGCAAGTGTGCCTTTAACGTGTATCTCCAAACAGGCAGACGTACCTTTCAATGATGCGCTGTGATTGTTCTATTTTCAGATCCTCTGTTGGACCCGAGGCCGCTAGATGGCGCTTTATTACCTATTTCGTCCTGGCCTTCATTTTCCTGGGATCGGGAATTGGTGTAACGGTGAGAACTTCTGATGATTTCTCGATTTGTTTTTGTCATTCTATGAGAATAATATTGTCCCATCCTGAAGTAATATCTTCGAGCATGCTACGATTCTAAGCGAGCACCGGGGATATCATGTGACCAATTATCTATTCCTTCTAACGCTCTTATTGTTTTGTTTCCTCAGGTAGGAACATATGCGGCTGCCTCAGCCCATGGAGGGTATTACTATGTATGGAGCGGTAAGCTTATCCCTTTATATTCCACAACTTCGATAGAACACTGACTGAATGTCGCGTGGTTAACCAATCAAATATCATGGAGTATTCACAAGGGTTCCTTTCCATCAAAGGGGTTGCCAGTTACCAACGGAAGGTCGTGGGTTTCCTCCGGGCATAGAGCCCGGTTTCCTCCCACAATAAAACTGGCAACGCCGCCATATAAGTGAAATAATCTTGAGCGCGGCGTAAAACACCGAACAATCAATCAATCAATCCATCAAAGGAAGTGTATATAACACTGGAGTTATCATTATTCATATAAATTTGTTTGGGCGAAAGACAACATTGCCTAAGCTGAATACAATTCTATTCTATTCTATAAATACTATATCATTATATACAAATTTATATTGTTACAAAACACAGCAACACGTTTTACCATCCGTTTATAGCATCCATAAGAGTTTTCCGTTAAAGTGGCATGAGCTGCAAAAATGCTGATATTTTGACGTTAAACAGAATGTTGAAATAATTGGCTAATTTTCTCAAGATATATAATTCAGAAGCTTTTTAGTGCTTCTAGTCTCAAAAAATGTACGTTAAAGTGTTGTTTTGAACTAACTTTGGCTTAGAATGAATGAATGATCGTCCCAGTTATTAAAATTTTGTTTACTTTACGAACACGTATTCGGTTCGTACAGGCCAGATATTGTATGGATTTTCATCATTCCAACGCTAATCATTTAGTTTTTCGATGCCCTTCAAAGCCTCTTACTGTCGTGACGATCAGAAATTAGTGTTTCAGAAGCTTTGAGCATTAAAACAGCAGATGTGAAAAGAAATTTTCTATTGTGGAACTTCCAGTTCGATATCCTGTCCTGTGACTACAGATAGAAGTCTGACAATTGAAATAACCAAATTAGAAATCCTACCGACTAAAAAACAAATTCCTCTACCCCCTGTCCAGATTCATCTAGTTAATGGTGAGACACACAGATATGGGGATATTGATATTCTCATATTCGATTTGACCGAGAAAAAAATAATTACATGTTGTGCCACGTTAAGGAAAGGAACCAGTTTTCTCCTCAACATAAACCTGACAATTAAGGCCGCCGTGGAAATCATTGGAGTGAGGTGTAAACATCTTTCAATAAATCGATCTGGGCCCTGTCTTACGAAGCTGGCGTAAAGTTGCGCATAGGCCTACAACATGGACCAGTTGCGACTAAGGCGTAAGTTCCTATAGCTTTAACACTGATTTACGTCCGACGTAACTTACGCCAGCTTTGTAAGACAGGGCCCAGAAGGTGATTTTGTATAAATTTATAACAAAGTTTGTTTTTCATTCATGTTCATTTTCTCTTTATACAGGGGCATACATATCCGGCTTGCTGTTTCTGTTACTGGGGATACGGTATGCTGTTATCCGTGTGAGCTACCCGGAAAACCAGATACAGGCATAACGGAGGAATATGTCAGTTACGACACTAGTCCGGGTCTCTGACTCCAAAATGACGATTTTTTATACTGACGGCCGTATTTTGGAGTCACGGCTCATTGCAATCCAAAAAACGACCGTCAGTACAAAAAGAAGTAAATTTGAAGTCAGACTGTTACGACACATACCTATAAGACATATGTCTATTGTATTGAGTTTTTGTAATTCATTAAGCCCCACACATTTAAGAGTCGAAATCACTGTGATATTTAGTACGATTAGGATATCTTCAAATGGTCCAAATATAAATTGCTTCTGCATATCAACTTTCCTGATGACATTTCACGGCAGCTGTTACAATAAACCCATTGTTGCACTAGTCGATATCAAGCAACACAGTTCACGTGAATATCCAAATAACTTGAGCATCGTTTCCATTTCAACTGTCATCGTTAAATCCAATTTAATCGAACTAACTCAATCAAGCTTAATCCAATTTGACTTCGATTCCTTTAGTTTACAAAGTTGCTTGATTTATCCTTGGCGTCAAATCTTACATGACTGTAGTTTAATATTTATGAACACTAAAACCTACGGACACAGGGAAATCTTCTCGTCTAAAATAAACATGGAGACAAGTTTAATAAGTGACCAGTGAATCCTAGGGCTATAGTGTTGTGTCATATCTTCTCGAGACCAACGTAAAATCTCTAAGGCCATTCCGGAGATTTTAACTTGGCTCAAGGATATGGTCATGATTATATTGTTATATTATGTACGAGTCTGACTGGTACATATATCCGTGTAACTTGTAAATAGTTATTTGTATCCCATTTGTATGATGAAATGTGTATTTGGTTGTGGTTTTACAAGTAACGTTTTTATATCTGTAACTATTTCACCGATACTGCTATCTTATATTGAAGTACATGACAGTTAATTTTATACAGATTCCTTTTGGCCTACTATCAATGAAAAAACGCTAATGTTCACTTTATGCGGAAAATAGAAAACATTTCAGTCATTGTGATTTAACGAGAATTTGAAATATTTATAATGAATCTATATATTTGTATTGCGCTCTTCATATTTTAATATAAATTTTTTTTTACAAAAGTCCAAATAAAAGGGTACTCTGTGATTTTATAATTTTTTTATGTCAGTTACAGTTTTAAATACTCTCTCGTGTTTCCAATTGTCTTGTCGACAAGTATCGGACAGCTATTTGTTGCCATGTGTTCTCTCACCTTTTTTGATTTCAAGAAGTTAAATATTATTTATTTTAAAGAAAATTATCGGTAGAATAGTTCCTCGGGAAAATTGTTTTTAAGTTTTACTGCTCGTTTGTAAAGTTTTGGTTTAATGTTACAAATTATACATTGGTTTATTTATGTCTTCTCCGATGATGACGGCATTAATTTACAAAAATACTGATGAGAAATAACTGTTGTATATTGACCATTGTAAAAATTTCCCCCAGTTACCAATTATATAGGTGAAAACTACTCCTAATTCATGTGAAATTCATGATGTGTTCATTCAAAACGAGCTGTCAAAACATATGTACAAATAGGATGTTCAAACTATCGAGCTCACGTAAGAGATTTTCTATATGTACGACAAATATTACTTCTATATCCTTGCCTATTTTGATACATTACTGATGAATAAATAAAACAAAATTCTCATAACACCCGGCCAATGGTTTTTCTTTTGGTTGAATGGGATGAAGTTTTAAAGGCACACTCGCCTCAAAAATCTAAAATACTGTCTGTTGACACGAAAAACAGCAGAAGGTTTTCTGTATTTTTCCACAGACCTATAAAAAGCTAGGAACTTTTTGAAAGCTTTGGCATGATTTTGTATTTTTAATTTGACAATTTCTGGTACACAGACTGAAAGCAAACTGCCAGCCGGACTAAGAAAATATCAACGTCGGCGAATGTTTACTTTTCAAGATAAGAAGAAGAGCACATAGACATTTCATAAAATAAAGGCGGGAATAAAACCCATTTGGGCTTGTTTTATTGATCAATTTGAACCAAGAATATCACTCTGTCGGTGAATTTGATATTGATCAACTCGGACTGAGAATATCACTCTGTCGGTGAATTTGATATTGATCAACTCGGACTAAGAATATCACTCTGTCGGTGAATTTGACGTTGATCAACTCGGACTAAGAATATCAGTCTGTCGGCGAATTGGATATTAATCAACTCGGACTAAGAATATCAGTCTGTCGGCGATTTTTTATATCGATCAACTCGGACTAAGAATATCAGTCTGTCGGTGAATTTGATATTGACCAACTCGGACTAAGAATATTACTCTGTCGGCGATTTTTTATATTGATCAACTCGGACTAAGAATATTACTCTGTCGGCGAATTCGACGTTGATCAACTCGGACTAAGAATACCCCTCTGTCGGCGATTTTTTATATCGATCAACTCGGACTAAGAATATCAGTCTGTCGGTGAATTTGATATTGACCAACTCGGACTGAGAATATCAGTCTGTCGGTGAATTTGATATTGACCAACTCGGACTGAGAATACCAGTCTGTCGGTGAATTTGATATTGACCAACTCGGACTAAGAATATCAGTCTGTCGGTGAATTTGATATTGACCAACTCGGACTAAGAATATCAGTCTGTCGGTGAATTTGATATTGATCAACTCGTCGGTGAATTTGATATTGACCAACTCGGACTAAGAATATCAGTCTGTCGGTGAATTTGATATTGACCATCTCGGACTAAGAATATCAGTCTGTCGGTGAATTTGATATTGACCAACTCGGACTAAGAATATCACTCTGTCGGTGAATATGATATTGATCAACTCGGACTAAGAATATCCCTCTGTCGGCGATTTTTTATATCGATCAACTCGGACTAAGAATATCAGTCTGTCGGTGAATTTGATATTGACCAACTCGGACTAAGAATATTACTCTGTCGGCGATTTTTTATATTGATCAACTCGGACTAAGAATATTACTCTGTCGGTGAAATTTACGTTGATCAACTTGGACTAGGAATATCACTCTGTCGGCGAATTCGACGTTGATCAACTCGGACTAAGAATATTACTCTGTCGGCGAATTGGATATTAATCAACTCGGACTAAGAATATCCCTCTGTCGGCGATTTTTTATATCGATCAACTCGGACTAAGAATATCAGTCTGTCGGTGAATTTGATATTGACCAACTCGGACTGAGAATATCAGTCTGTCGGTGAATTTGATATTGACCAACTCGGACTAAGAATATCCCTCTGTCGGTGAATTTGATATTGATCAACTCGGACTGAGAATATCACTCTGTCGGCGATTTTTTATATTGATCAAGTCGGACTAAGAATATCATTCTGTCGGTGAATTTGATATCGATCAACTCGGACTGAGAATATCAGTCTGTCGGTGAATTTGATATTGACCAACTCGGACTAAGAATATCACTCTGGCGGTGAATATGATATTGATCAACTCGGACTAAGAATATCCCTCTGTCGGTGAATTTGATATTGATCAACTCGGACTGAGAATATCAGTCTCTCGGTGAATTTGATATTGATCAACTGGGACTAAGAATATCCCTCTGTCGGTGAATTTGATATTGACCAACTCGGACTAAGAATATCAGTCTGTCGGTGAATTTGATATTGATCAACTCGGACTGAGAATATCACTCTGTCGGCAAATTTGATATTGATCAACTGGGACTAAGAATATCACTCTGTCGGCGATTTTTTATATTGATCAACTCGGACTAAGAATATCACTCTTTCGGCGGATTTGATATTGATCAACTCGGACTAAGAATATCAGTCTGTCGGTGAATTTGATATTAATCAACCCGGACTGAGAATATCAGTCTTTCGTTGAATTTGATATTGATCAACTCGGTCGGTGAATTTGATATTGATCAACTCGGACTGAGAATATGTCTGTCGGCGATGGGAATCGTGAAACCCAGCTATGGTGTAACAATGGTGCCCCACTGTGAACTTATACCATAGGCCTACTGTCAACAGGTTTCCATTCAGACCCAAAATGATCATCCTAAGTACCAATCGTATTCTTGGGAGATCTCCTTAAGAAATGGCGAGCAGATAGACGTCGTACGGGACGTGTTTTAGCATTTTTGTAAAACTATTCTCCGACTCAATATACCCCAATTCAGAAATCACCTTGTATTTTTGTTGTACATTAATAATGACGACGAAGTAAATCAATGATATGCATTTTTTTAGGAGAGCTCAGCTAGCATTCTCCTCCCCCCTCCCGACCTTATTTGGTATCATAATTAGCTATGAATCGTTGATGTAATACTATTTCTTTTATTTGTCCTTGTGTTTGTCTCGTTCTGAACATATATGTACAAATCAACAATGTATATACCCATACCCCCATACCCCCCCTATTCACATTAATATTCCTATTTCTTTACCCTATTTAGTAGCACTATGAGTTATCCTCACTGCTACATATAAGTAATAAAGCTTCAAAATTCAAATTTACAAAACCTAATGGGATTAGGGGGAAAACTTTATCTTCAGATGAGCATTGGTGGAAACGGAAAATTAAAGAAACATTTTTCATTCAAAAACATAACCTTTCATTAAAGTGGAATGAGCTACAATATATATGGGAAAATTCGTTGAAACCGAATTAGCTAAACGTTCTTCATTTTAACTGGAACCAATCTTGGGGATGTACGTTAAAGTAGTTTTTATCGACAAGAAACCCTCAAAATCCCGGTTATTTGAATGGTGTTTGTTATTTGACGAGCACATTTTCGATTCGTAAGGTTTACCGGTTTCGCCAATATTTTTATTTTATCATCAGTCATTTAATTTTTCAATCCACTTCAAACTTTGAAATTCTTTTGACGATAGAAATTTATGAAAAAATGTAAACCTCGGCATTCGTGTCACGTTAAATAGAGTATACTAAGAAGTAAAATATGGAACGGATTTGTAAAATGGATTTTATGTAAACCTTTTTATATGAAATGTTGATTTTGTCTTTCATTAATGTTTAACACGGAACTTAATCATTGTGGCGTCATTGTATTGTTAACTTAACGTCATTCGTGTAGGGAGGTAAAGGTAACATATTTACGTCATCCGTTGTTGATGTCTTTGTTTTCTAGATTCCAACGTCAGAATGTTATTAGCGCGTGGCATAGTTACTCTTGTAAACAGTTTCACTGGTTGGCCACATGATATATTTATTCTTTTATTGGGTATTTTGGTACCTTGTCGTGTATAGCAAAATGGCGCTACATTGAGTTTTTGGATTAATTTGACATTGAAATTGTGCTCCTTCCTAAATATTTATTCATAAGATGATAGACGTTGGCAGTGGTGACTTCGTTTCGTTACAGAGAGAATGGGAAATGTGACCTTTCCAATCCGAATAAAAGACCGTGAAAGGTATGTTGTTGGATTCAACTTCAAACCAAGTTTCAAAGGCATCAATAACGTGTACTACAGTGGTCGATTCTTCCGTTATCATTCCTATGGACCTCTACATGAACAAAAATGCGTAGTGAAAGTCAAAAAGAAGTTTTCTCCGAAGCATTCAGTCGTGTGGACTAAAGAACTTGCCGTACTGGAATACGCCCAATCACTAGCAGCTCACTTTAGAAAACAATATAGTCATATTAATTTGAATTTCATCCAAGTGTACCCGGTGGAGCTGGACGAGAAATCTTCCCTTTGTTCGTTTTTGAGGGGACGTGGGAGAGAATTAGAGGAATACGAGTGGGTCTTGGTGTCGTTCTATCTTAAAGGTGCCAAAGATCTTACAACAAACAGTCCATACAGCTACGAGGCTCTTGCAGCATTTTCCCATTTCAGTTGGTCTTATTCAGATGGAAAATGTCTTATCACAAACTTCAAAGGGAGGGCGACGTCAAATGGATACGAGCTTCTGTTACCGTGTATACATTCTCGAGATGAACGGTACGGACATAAAGACAAAGGCATTTCTGGGATATACGCTTTTTTCCAGACCCATCTTTGTACATCTCTGTGTCAGCATTATTCTCACCCAAGTGTTTTGGGGTTCACTTAAAATGTCACCTTGACCTTTGTTCAGAACCTAACGATACACAGTCTTCGTATGGATGGGTTGTTTGAAACTATACATCAAACTTCTAGAAGCATCTGAATGTTTGCTGAAAAAAATATCTGAGGTATACAAGATTGTATTGACCAGTAAATGACCTGTGGCCAAAGCAACGTCACAAAGGTCGAGGAGTTTAAACACTGTTGCACAATTGTGTCTTAAAGAATAAATGACAAGTTTAAGACATCCTTCCCATTTTTTAATCAGTTTGTTTATGAACATATACTGTATATACTCGGTCAAAACTGAGGTTTCTGGCACAAAACTTACAAAATTCTAGGCTATTCCTTTTCAACAAATAAAATAAAATAAATACGGCGTTATAACGCATTAATTTACGGCGTTCGCTTAAGTCTTCGCTAAATATTACGGCGTCATAACCATTTGATAGCTAATGATAGAAATTAAGACATCACCACGTAGTAAGTTGTTTTTTAACAACACGAGCTTTCGACGCCTATATACCGATGCCCTCTCCAAACCGGACCCCTGCTAAAGAGGGGGGGGGGGGGGGGGGGGCAGTTGCCAATCGTAGCGGGGTCCACTCCAACCCTTAAGCCTGCCCAGTGCGGAGAGCAGTGTAATTCGTAGGCACAGACCGTCGGAAACATTAGCCTATACAGTGTTATTAGACGTGGTTCCAGGGGTCACATAGGTTCGGTAAGCGACGCGATCTTAGGTCAGTGTAGACAGGCTTGGGGCTCATTCTAGACGCTTTATAGGGAATTTAATTGAAGTAATTGCGCAAATGAAAATGTCATAATGCCAACGAAGATGTTTTTTGCTAACATACTTTAAGCCAATCGACGCTTATTTAAAATACTTTTAGTATTTTAGAAACTGGTGTACTTAGAACAAAATTGCATCCGTTTGGCTACAAAGTACATAGCCAAAAACCACCACCAGCACCTGCTCAAGCGGGGGCTAAGCGGGATCAGGCTCCGATGCCCTTTTCCGCCCGTTGCTTAAACTTTTCAGGAAAACGGAATCTATTTCCAGATTTCAATAAAAGCACGGTCCTTCGTACATTTTGAAGCTATTCAATTAAAAATTGAAAAAAATTTCAAGTGTATATAGTTGGACTCCCCTTGTCAAGGTGCTGCGCTCCGAGGCCCTTTCTCATCCCTTGAGCCTGCCCAATGCGGAGGGAAATGTGTAATTTCTTTAGGCCCTATTCTTATGGGGCAGAACTTCGATTTTGAGGCTCAAGAGAAATTACAAGCCCATATAGGCTTATATAGACGTGGTTCCAAGGGTCGCATATGCCCGGCAAGCGACGCAATCTAATATCAGCGTAGCCCGGATTATCGGTCTTACGGCGACTGGTATTATATGTCTTGTCGCCTTAGCCCGAATCACTAGGGTAAAATAATATCGATATAACTGTGGAGAAATATAGGTCTATACATCTAATATTTAATACTCCACGAATATTTCATATTCGACCAAGTCCATTGGTCATGACAAAAGATTTCCGAAGATTACGAGTTACGTATTTCTAAGATGCCCCGCCGAGTGTTTAGGTCGGTTAATGTTTTACTATGGCGGTTACGTCAGGTTGAAAGTCAGTGGACTTGGAAGCAAATATTGACTGCATAAAGGAAAGCTTACCACATTACAGCCGCGTAAAGTTGACGAACTCCTTCTTCTAGGTCTATGCTATCGGAATGTAGAGGTAAAAACTTAATTCTTTGCTTATTTGTTGTGAAATTTGCGCCGCCGATTTTTTGAAATCGCAATCGCAGCGGGGCCCTCTCCAACCCTTGAGCCTGAAAATGCAGAGCGGTGTAATTCTTAGTCTTATGGCACATACCGTCGAAAATACTAGCCTATAGGTCAGTGTAGACAGGCTTGGAGCTTATTCTAGACGCTTTTATAGGGAATTTAATTGAAGTAATTGCGCAAATGAAAATGTCATAATGCCAACGAAGATGTTTTTTGCTAACATACTTTAAGCCAATCGACGCTTATTTACAATACTTTTAGTATTTTAGAAACTGGTGTACTTAGAACAAAATTGCATCCGTTTGGCTACAAAGTACATAGCCAAAAACCACCACCAGCACCTGCTCAAGCGGGGGCTAAGCGTGATCAGGCTCCGATGCCCTTTTCCGCCCGTTGCTTAAACTTTTCAGGAAAACGGAATCTATTTCCAGATTTCAATAAAAGCACGGTCCTTCGTACATTTTGAAGCTATTCGATTAAAAATTGAAAAAAATTTCAAGTGTATATAGTTGGACTCCCCTTGTCAAGGTGCTGCGCTCCGAGGCCCTTTCTCATCCCTTGAGCCTGCCCAATGCGGAGGGAAATGTGTAATTTCTACAAGGCATACGTTTTATTCTTATGGGGCAGAACTTCGATTTTGAGGCTCAGTAGAAATTACAAGTCCATATAGACGCTTATATAGACGTGGTTCCAAGGGTCGCATATGCCCGGCAAGCGACGCAATCTAATATCAGCGTAGCCCGTAATGTTTTACTATGGCGGTTACGTCAGGTTGAAAGTCAGTGGACTTGGAAGCAAATATTGACTGCATAAAGGAAAGCTTACCACATTACAGCCGCGTAAAGTTGACGAACTCCTTCTTCTAGGTCTATGCTTTCGGAATGTAGAGGTAAAAACTTAATTCTTTGCTTATTTGTTGTGAAATTTGCGCCGCCGATTTTTTCGGCGGGTCTCCTTACCAAATATCACTTTTTTACTATGGAAGTGATCTGGGCTATGACGAACACGGAGAGAAAATAAAAATTCGGCCGAGCCCAAATTTCTCGGCTATTATCAGCGTGGACAGGCTTGGAGCTCTTTAGTGTATTTAGTTGAAGTAATCGGCTAAATGAAAATGTAAAATGTGCCAATGAAATGTTTTTGCTTAAATAATTTAGGTCAATCAATCTTTTGTACTTTATTATTTTAGAGACTGATGTACTGAGATCCGTTTGGCTAGAAATTAATGTCAAAATGTATTTATGGACACTAACACGCATTGGCAAAAGGAAAATCTTCTTCTTAAAATAGCTATGGAGAAAACTTTGTGTTAAAAACGGGTATATCATTAAAACTTTTATACCGAATAATAAGTCATTGTAGTAAACTAAAACCCATGATATTTATTTTGGTTGACGACAGACAGGCATTTAGTCAGCAAATTTTTTTAGAACACTTTGTAATATATTGGCAATGTTTACGCATTATTGAGATTGAACCCAATAAGATGATGACAAAAGAAAGTGAATATTTAGGTTCCCCCATAGTAGAAGACAACCAATGAAGTTTAGCTCGGAACTTTTGGTTCCAAACCTCCATTTAAAAGAAATTATATCAAAAAAAGAAGCGACAGTAAAAACTAAACCATGGTTTAACATCAACTGTAAAGAAAAAAGAAAGGTATACCGTAAAGCTAAATCAAGCCATAGAAAACCAAAAACTACTGAACCCAAGAACCCAAAAACACATAATCAATATAGGGGCCAATCAAGATATCAAGTGAAAAAACTAAAGAAAAACAACCCCAAAGAATATTGGAAATATGTAAATAGATTTGATGAAAAGCCTAATGATTGTAAAGTTCCTGTAAGTGAGATGTTTGAGCATTTTAAATCCACTAATAAAATCGAGGCTGCAAATGATTTTTTTAAAGATATTGTTGATGAGTCTGATTTAAATGGAGACATCTTAAATGAACCTATAACTGCGAATGAAATTCGACCCAGTGTCAAAGATATTAAGACACAAAAGGCCAGCGGTATTAATCTTGTTATAAACGAATATATTATATTAACAAATGGCACACTGGTTAAAACTTATGTTGAAACAATTTTACTTTAATATGTTCGCCTTGTGAAGCCAGATGGACTCTGAAGTTTCATACTTACAAGCATCTTTTTATTTTGTTAAAGGCACACTTGCCGCCGTAGCCTAAGAAACCCAATTTACATGAGCTTACTACGACTAATACCACTAAACTTAAACATAGGACACATAAAACATGTCTAGTTAGCTTTAGAATGTAGAAATGGGGTGAAAAGCAAACGATGAATCGAAGCCTGATTACAACAACAACGATCAGTGTCGGTCAACTTTCGTGTTGGATTACCCTCCTTTCAGGCCTTTGTATATGTGGTTAACACTCAAACAATTATCAGCAGGCTTTTCCAGTCGCTGTTAACCGATCGTCAGTCCGTATTTCTCAGATAAATAGGCCTACGTAAAATTACACTGTGCCGTTAGTTCACTCACTCGACTGAAACATAAAATCGCCAACAGGGGGCAGTTCGGTTTGTTTACGTTCCGGGCACCTAACAATTCAAATTTTTAAATTCAAATTAAAAATACAAAGTGACGTCCAAACTTTTAAATTTTGGTAAAAATAGAAAGTTCCTAACTTATATTGTCTGGGAAAAATACAGAAAACGGTCTTTCTTTTTTAATGTAAACACTATTCCTGATTTTCGCGGCAAGTGTGCCTTTAAAATACACTTTTGATTTGGCTAACGATATCCTGAATAAATTGTATAGCTTATTGCCATTAATGGTGATTTCTTATCGCCAGAATGTTGCCCTTTGTGATCACAATCGTTTCTGCAACATCAGTTTGCCAACAATCTCCCTGCACCAATGATTTTATCCGTTGGTGCAGACTTTCCAAGGAAGGGGCTTAACTTTTTTCTTTGTGTATGTGACTTATAGCCAACTTTCAGGCCTCCAACTGATATATATATGGCATATAGCCAACTTTCAGGCCTCCAACTGATATATATATGGCATATAGCCAACTTTCAGGCCTCCAACTGATACATATATGGCATATAGCCAACTTTCAGGCCTCCAACTGATACATATATGGCATATAGCCAACTTTCAGGCCTCCAACTGATATACATATGGCATATAGCCAACTTTCAGGCCTCCAACTGATATATATATGGCATATAGCCAACTTTCAGGCCTCCAACTGATATATATATGGCATATAGCCAACTTTCAGGCCTCCAACTGATACATATATGGCATATAGCCAACTTTCAGGCCTCCAACTGATATATATATGGCATATAGCCAACTTTCTGACTTCCATCCAACTGATATATATATGTGGATATATCTAACTTTCTGGCCTCCAATTGATGTGGCCTATATCCAACTTTCTGGACTCTTTTAAGAATTGATGTGGCCTATATCCAACTTTCTGGACTCTTTTAAGAATTGATGTGGCCTATATCCAACTTTCTTCAACTTAATACGGGGGCCTCGGTGGTCCAGTAGATTAGTGATCTTTCCTCAGTCCCACACAGAACTTCCATTGATGCGGCGCGGGTTCGAATCACACTCAGACCAAATATAAATTTTCGAGTGGATTTTTCACTTCGTCGCTGTTTGTGGAAGAGTTGCCAAATACTCGCCCGATTTTCTCCCCCACTAAACCTAGCAACGCTATATAAGTGAAATAATCTTGAGTGCGGCATAAAGTAGTCGTACAAGTAGTCCTATGTGCTTTGATTTCTACATTGATGTTAATCATTACATCTCTAGATTAGAGTGGATAATACGTCACACTCTGTGTGCGGAACAATGTATAACGGTGCATTGTCCTCATGTCTTGATGCAATGATTTTCATTCAATGTTAAAAACTGAAGAAACAAATCCAACTACACAGAGAAGGCTGACTTTATTTGTGATACTTAAATTTAAGAAACCTCTAAATAATATAGTGTTAATTAATGTTCATGTCACTGCTACTTCTTCAAACTTAAATATCACGCGACAGTCATCCTTTTCTGTGGGCGTTTTCTCTCTCAAAATACAACACAGTGGACCCAAGGAGACACCCAACACACAGGATATGTCATATTCCTACAACAAAAAAGTTTCCACTAAACTTAGCATGATTGCCATCCAATAAAAATATAAGAATGCAGATATACATATTTAAAGTGGCATGAGCTGCCAAAATGTTGATATTTTGACGTTAAAACAGTATGTTAAAATTATTGGCTATTTTTCTCAAGACGTATAATTCAGAAGCTTTTTAGTGCTTCTAGTCTTGAAAATGTACGATATAGTATTGTTTTGAACTAACTTTGGCTTAGAATGAATGAATGGTCATCTCGATTATTTAAATTTTGTTTACTTTTCGAACACGTTTTCGGTTTGTACAGGCCACATACTGTATGGATTTTCCTCATTCCAACGCCAATCATTTACTTTTTCGATGTCCTTCAAAGCCTCTTACTGTCGTGACGATCAGAAATTATGAAAAAAGTGTGAATTTTGGCAGCTCATGCCACTTTAAAGTGGAATGACCTGTTAAAATTGAACTTTTGTCATGAATTCACATTGTTCATGATGATTTGACATGTTTGACATTGGGATAGAGCTATATGATGATCCTCTACCCCACATGGTTCATGCTGAGCACGGGTATATCCGGAGTCGTCTCCACGTGTCTTTTGGACAGCCTGTGGTCAAAATTCATCTGATTTGGACACCCAATAATCCAGCAATTTAACATGGTCAAGACTCAAGATACAAAAATAGGTTATAATGGACACCAAATTTTGTGGAACATGTGCAAAAATAGCTATTTTGAACACCCAATTTTAGGATCCTAGATGAATGTATGAGTGATGAATTAAATAATGCCTATATTCAGAGAATGTTTTAGCAATGATGGTTGTTGGCCTCAGTATATATTACAGAGGTGTATTTTGTGCCCATGGGGTTAGCCACCCAACAGCAGTTCATGAATAGGCTGGTTTCAAATTAAATGATGCCTTTATTCAAAGTATCTTAGCAGTGATGGTTGTTGGTCTCAGTATATATTACAGAGGTGTATTTTGTGCCCATGGGGTTAGCCACCCAACAGCAGTTCATGAATAGGCTGGTTTCAAATTAAATGATGCCTTTATTCAAAGTATCTTAGCAGTGATGGTTGTTGGTCTCAGTATATATTACAGAGGTGTATTGTGTGCCCATGGGGTTAGCCACCCAACAGCAGTTCATGAATAGGCTGGTTTCAAATTAAATGATGCCTTTATTCAAAGTATCTTAGCAGTGATGGTTGTTGGTCTCAGTATATATTACAGAGGTGTATTGTGTGCCCATGGGGTTAGCCACCCAACAGTAGATCATCAATTGGGATAGGCTGGTTTCGGCTTTTTCAATATGGGATAAGTCCCGTTCTCACGGGGCGAATCTGTAGTACCGACTGAATCGCACAATAAGAACGAGAAAGTTGGTCCGATTTTTGTGGCATCCAACATGTTGTTAGCGAGTCGCATGAAATAGAGAAAGCCCTGTTTCCATACTACAAAGTGCATGCATTGATCAATCGAATAGCTTCAAAATGCCAAACAGGAGTTACTCCCTGTTGCACCGATCTTTATCTTCGGCGCCATGAGGTTGCATCCGTATCATGGCGTCCCCACAAAGTAGGTTTTTGTGAACAACACAAGCTTCCAACACCTGTGTCAATGTCTTTATCAGGTGTACGGGTACAGGTGTGGAAAGCTCGTGTAGTTCACTTTGAGGAAATATATGTATCTATATATTAGGGTTATAACAACCTATGATTGGGTATAAACTATAAACGTCTGAATGATATGCCCCTTTTTATAACACAATAAGAAACATGTCTCCATGGTTATTTTAGACAAGAAGATTTTCCCTGTGCCCGTGTGTTCAAAAATATATATTGAGGTTATTGGCGTTTTCCAAACTATGGGGATGCCTTTATTATTTCTCATCAATATGGAACCCAAGTTTCAAGAGGGTTTCAAACAGTTTTTAGAATTAATTCAGTTTGATTAATTCTTCTTACCTCATCCAGTTCTGAGGTTGGAAGCAGAGATTCCACTGTCTTTTGAAGGAGCTGGCAAAAATAAAACATGAGTTTGAATTAGGTGACGGAATCCAGCAAGACAGATAAACTCAGTTAGGGGGCGCCCTCGGGCTGGAGCATTGTGGCTCTGCTTTAGCCATGTATGCTGACAGCAAGGAGGAACATTAAGTATGCCACATACATTAGACTTCCTGACGTTCTATGGTCTGTGGAGCCTAATGTAAAAATTTTGATCTGGGTGGGAAAGGGGTGTTGGGGGGGGGGGGGGGGGGGGGATCTTTTGGCCGGTTGGTACTTTTGTCGCCATATAACCTTAGCTGTTGAGTGCGATGTTAAACCCCAATCAATCAGTTAGGGGGCGATCTCAATGAAATATCAACACTTAATTAATATAGCTTAATCACAGAAAAAATGGATGTGTATACAGATGCGATTACAAACTACAATCCACAGCAGCAGACAAGTTGAGCCAGTCTCTACCTGGCAGCTTAAACACACTCAAATTCATTAAAGTGGCACGAGCTGCCAAAATCCAAATTTTTTTTCATAATTTCTGATCTTCACGACAGTAAGAGGCTTTGAAGGCCATTGAAAAACTTAATGATTGGCGTTGGAATGAGGAAAATTCATACAGTATGTGGCCTGTACGAACTGAAAACGTGTTCGAAAGTAAACAAAATTTAAATAACCGGGACGACCATTCATTCATTCTAGGCCAAAGTTAGTTCAAAACAACACTTTATCGTACATTCTCGAGACTAGAAACACTAAAAAGCTTGAGAAAAATATTCGATAATTTCAAGATTCTGTTTTAATGTCAAAATATCAACATTTTGGCAGCTCATGCCACTTTAAGTAGAAATCCGATATATTTAATATAACTGACCTGAATCTGCAGAACATCGGATGTCAGATGAGGAGAGTTGACGTACACCTCCATCTTAATCCTGTTAACAGGGCTCTCAACGATCATATCACAATCCAAACATTTCAATTTCCTAAAACAACAACATTTATATAGACATTGAGATTGTCGTATGTGCAAAAGTTGCCAAATACTCGCCTAAGGTCGGGGATTTTCTCCAGGCAATGAGCCTGGTTTCCCCACCACAGAAACCTGGCAATGTCGTCATATCAGTCATTTCATTTCATTTACCAGAAAAAAAACAGTAGTACAATGGCAAGGAAGAAAATAAAGTAGGTAACAAGTAGGTTATTTACAATCAGGCCGAAGTAAAACCCAATGCATCTTCGCTAGCCAAGATAAAACCTCCATGTCCCCATTCCGTGTTTTACCTTGGCGGACTACTCCATTCCAACCTGTAAATTGAACAGCACCCACTGATGGGACTGCGAGAGTTGTCTTTCCTATCCACACAAAGTCTTGGCCAATCATCGTTACAAGAGCACAACGTGTAAAAGGCCACCATTACGTTATTTCTCCGCTTGTGGAAGAGAGTAAGTGTCCAAGGTTTTGATTAGCGCTGTTCGATTTAGGGGTTTGAGTGGAGTAGTCCGCCAAGGTAAAACACGGAATGGGGACATGGAGGTTTTATCTTGGCTAGAGAAGATGAACCCAGTGGGGCTTGCTCTGTCCCAAGGTAAATTTAACAGAAAAATTAATAAAACAAAACCATGACCATTCAAGTGAAATACAAGCGTAATCCTAAGTACAGCATGAACAAAATGAACTTACCCTGTGTTAGGGACTGTGTTTAAATGGTCATTACCACAATGGTCACATTCAGGCCAGGTATAACACTCATCTTCATTTACACCAGATATTACACCTGCACAGGTAATTAGAAACAAGTAGAATTATTAGTTAGTTTGAGGAATTTCATTTATTGATTTATTTTAAGAGTTTTTGTAGTAACCTTGATTGATTATGATGATGACAATGTATGATGAAAAAAAGACTGCAAGAAATGAATGTGGTTAAAACTGTTGGCAATTTGTGGATATTTTCAATGTGGAAACATTTCTAAATGAAATCAAGTTCCAAGTTTGATTTTTTTCTTCTTCTAAAAACCATCCTTGCTTATATTCATAATGTATGAAATGTAGTATAGTTCAAAATGACCAGGTAATTATCTCTATTTCCATGGATGACATATTCTTGATTTCACGCTCGCGACAACAAAGCTCCTAATTTGCAAATAGCTGAAAACAAGCCCATGACGACACCATTTTGACTTACTAATTAGAGAGAGACAAAGGCAATTTTAATCGTTATCTGTACAACCGAAGGCAACACAACTTTTAGACATAGTCGATGCTTTGCAAAGTTTACTTTTTTACGATTTAAATGCTCAAAATCACTTTTCAAAATGGTACCTGGATGTCCGAAACCGAGAATACAATTGAGTGAAACAAGGTAAAGCCAATCTTTGTCAGACGTAGTGCTCTTTTTCATCTTAGTATTTTGTATAGAAATGGTAGATGCTGATCCCACTTTATATAATTAAACCAAGCTAAAGGTTATATACATACCATGGAGAGAAACTATGCAGCCTACTGCCCATCCCTTGGTTGAACTCTCAACAGTAAACTGTATATTCTTTAGAGAGGTATATCTGTCAAGAACAGAGTCTGACGGGTAGAGAGATTCTGCTGTCCTATTGTCGGGGATGAAACCTTGACTATATTCATCTGCAAATAACTGTCCTGAAAAAAAAGGAAACTTAAACATTAATTGACACGGATTCCTGTTAAATTTATGTAGCTCATTACTGAGAATTACTTTGCTTTTTAGATTTGGTTAATAGCTCCTTTTGCTAAATTGACACAAGCCCCTCTGTAACCCAATAGCTGAAAGATTATTTCAAAAATATAGCCACCTTGCCAGGTCTAGTGGTGGAGGAAACCATCCACATGCAATTACACAAACAAAATCTTTGGACTATTGATCTATCTATTGAGCTACCAAGGATAATAAAGAGAGATTAGGGAGAGGGGAGGGGCTTGATGCCTGGAGGGGGAGGGGCTTGATGCCTGGAGGGGGAGAGGCTTGATGCCTGAAGAGGGGAGGGGCTTGATGCCTGAAGAGGGGAGGGGCTTGATGCCTGGAGGGGGTGGGGGGGGGGGGGGGGCTTGATGTCTGGAGGGGGGAGGGGCTTGATGTCTGGAGGGGAGGGGCTTGATGCCTGGAGAGGGGAGGGGCTTGATGCCTGGAGGGGGAGGGGCTTGATGCCTGGAGGGGGGAGGGGCTTGATGCCTGGAGGAACCTTATGTTAACCTAGGAAACATTCCACCCAGTCTGAAATATGGACATCTGAAATACTAGTTGGTAAATACAAGAGCTCAATATGAGACAATGTTTGGTAAGGGTAAAGAATAGCAGGTAATTGAAAAAGATCAGTTGGCAAACAATAGGCTAACACTAAGTTCCATGGGGGGTCACAATGTTAAAGAGATAGGCCATCGATTAGTGACCCACCTGCTATTCTTTACTCTACCCACAATGGTTTTGGCAAATTTTGTTGAAAAAATACCTACCTCTATGTTTGTAAACATCTCTTATGCAGAGGATGTCATGTGGTTTGATGTTTATATCTGACAGCTGACAACACTTCATCATATACAGAGGAGGAATGTGGGCGGGGCTTTCACAGGAATATGAATGTGATTGGCTGGGCAAGTTATCATGGGTGGAGCTAAGTGAATTTGAGACAAGTGACTGGTCAGTTATGTACAGCACAATGGAAACTTTTTCGTTGTTAAAATGGATTGTCTGAAAGAAAACAAAATACAAGGTTATTTACTAATTCAATATGTTCCCTGATGATGATTGCAGCTTGGTTTCGAAACACCCACAAATCCAAATTTAAATATTCTAATGGGTTTGGTTTAAGTTCCGTGTGTGTGAGAATCTAACGAACGGGCCGTTCCCAGCAGGGCCGGGTAGCTCACTTTGTATGGCGGTAACCCTAAGTCGTGAGTTGGATTTTCACACTGGCCCTGACTATTTTCTTGGTCATCAGTGTCGGTTATTTACTAAATCAGATAATGATTGCAACAAAACAAAACATACCTAAAAAGAACATTACAGTCAAATTAATAACCCTATTTTAGCAGCTCATCCATCTTTAACAAGAATATTTAGCCAGTTTGCACAAGGCATGCATCAACTTTGAAACTTCAGTTTCCCTTCTTGTTCAGAAGGATTATATTGCTTGCTTTTCAGTAGCCGGAATGATGGTTAGTATAAAATCTAAAAAAATCTATCTTCAGACTGAGCGACTATTGCTCGGACATCTGAACCACCAAGGTCAGATAAGCTAATTAGCTATGAGCCATAGCTTTATATAAGCCAATAAGCCAAGGTTCAGTCATAAGCCAATTACTGAAACTGTCAAGAGAGGTTTTGTTTCAATTCTTTTCTGAATTAACTTTACCTGCTTACACTTCTGTATCTTGTCTAAATAAATGACTTTGCATAATATATTGACTCTGCTATCTTCAGGACAACCTCCACTCATAACCTACAGTATGAAAACATCAGAAATATATACATGAATCTGAAGGGGGAAACATTCATTGGTTTTCATCATGTTTAAATCATACATGGGTGGCATGCAGATTGATTGGTGTTTTAAGCCAAACTTACATGACACAGTTGCCATGGGTGACTAAGGGCGAGTGAGTGATTTGGGTTTTACGTCCTGCTCAACAGTATTTCAGTTATATGAAGACGTTGTTTCCTTGTTGCAGGGCGGATTTCCACCGCTCTTTTAGGTGCTGCCTCACCGAGGCGACTTATCGATAGTGACTAAGGAGACAAGGCGCTTTACCCAGAGGGAACCTGGCAACCATTCCACTGGGGTAAATAGCACCTAATCAAATCTTTTTGGTCGGAATTGAGTGTGATTCGAGGTGCATTAATGGAAGGCTTATGCTGACATGAGAGACTACCATTGTCCATATTGAGGCTCAGAGTGGCATTAAAAAGTTGGATAGTGTCTTAAAAATGAATAAGTTTTTACTTATATGCCAATGCCTAAGATTCGCTAATAAAAAATGTTGTTAGAGTACCTGAAAGTCATATTAGTACGTGTGGATAAATGATATCGTGAAGTTGTTGATATGTGACCTCTGTGAGGAAGGTCATATTAGTACCTGTGGATTAATTATATCGTGAAGTTGTTGATAATTGACCTCTGACCCCTGTGATGAAGGTCATATTAGTACCTGTGGATTAATGATATCGTGAAGTTGTTGATAATTGACCTCTGACCCCTGTGATGAAGGCGACAGTAACCTGAAATCACTTCTTCCTGGATATGCCTTCAACTGGTAACAGAATCCTGGACTAGACCTGGCCACTGACTGAAAGCAGAAATACAGGCTGTATCAATATCTAATGGTCAATAGATAATCCTGTACTAAAGTAGACAGTTATAGTTTTGCTTAGGTAGCCTTAGGACCCACTAGGAAGATTTGATTATAGTAGACAGTTATAGTTTTGCTCAGGTAGCCTTAGGACCCACTAGGAAAATTTGATTATAGTAGACAGTTATAGTTTTGCTTAGATAGCCTTAGGACCCACTAGGAAAATTTGATTATAGTAGACAGTTATAGTTTTGCTTAGGTAGCCTTAGGACCCACTAGGAAAATTTGATTATAGTAGACAGTTATAGTTTTGCTTAGATAGCCTTAGGACCCACTAGGAAAATTTGATTATAGTAGACAGTTATAGTTTTGCTTAGGTAGCCTTAGGACCCACTAGGAAAATTTGATTATAGTAGACAGTTATAGTTTTGCTTAGGTAGTCTTAGGACCCACTAGGAAAATTTGATTATAGTAGACAGTTATAGTTTTGCTTAGGTAGCCTTAGGACCCACTAGGAAAATTTGATTATAGTAGACAGTTATAGTTTTGCTTAGGTAGCCTTAGGACCCACTAGGAAAATTTGATTATAGTAGACAGTTATAGTTTTGCTTAGGTAGCCTTAGGACCCACTAGGAAAATTTGATTATAGTAGACAGTTATAGTTTTGCTTAGGTAGCCTTAGGACCCACTAGGAAAATTTGATTATAGTAGACAGTTATAGTTTTGCTTAGGTAGCCTTAGGACCCACTAGAAAAATTTGATTATAGTAGACAGTTATAGTTTTGCTTAGGTAGCCTTAGGACCCACTAGGAAAATTTGATTATAGTAGACAGTTATAGTTTTGCTTAGGTAGCCTTAGGACCCACTAGGAAAATTTGATTATAGTAGACAGTTATAGTTTTGCTTAGGTAGCCTTAGGACCCACTAGGAAAATTTGATTATAGTAGACAGTTATAGTTTTGCTTAGGTAGCCTTAGGACCCACTAGGAAAATTTGATTATAGTAGACAGTTATAGTTTTGCTTAGGTAGCCTTAGGACCCACTAGGAAAATCTGATTATAGTAGACAGTTATAGTTTTGCTTAGGTAGCCTTAGGAACCACTAGGAAAATTTGATTATAGTAGACAGTTATAGTTTTGCTTAGGTAGCCTTAGGACCCACTAGGAAAATTTGATTATAGTAGACAGTTATAGTTTTGCTTAGGTAGCCTTAGGACCCACTAGGAAAATTTGATTATAGTAGACAGTTATAGTTTTGCTTAGGTAGCCTTAGGACCCACTAGGAAAATTTGATTATAGTAGACAGTTATAGTTTTGCTTAGGTAGCCTTAGGACCCACTAGGAAAATTTGATTATAGTAGACAGTTATAGTTTTGCTTAGATAGCCTTAGGACCCACTAGGAAAATTTGATTATAGTAGACAGTTATAGTTTTGCTTAGGTAGCCTTAGGACCCACTAGGAAAATTTGATTATAGTAGACAGTTATAGTTTTGCTTAGGTAGCCTTAGGACCCACTAGGAAAATCTGATTATAGTAGACAGTTATAGTTTTGCTTAGGTAGCCTTAGGACCCACTAGGAAAATTTGATTATAGTAGACAGTTATAGTTTTGCTTAGGTAGCCTTAGGACCCACTAGGAAAATTTGATTATAGTAGACAGTTATAGTTTTGCTTAGGTAGCCTTAGGACCCACTAGGAAAATTTGATTATAGTAGACAGTTATAGTTTTGCTTAGGTAGCCTTAGGACCCACTAGGAAAATTTGATTATAGTAGACAGTTATAGTTTTGCTTAGGTAGCCTTAGGACCCACTAGGAAAATTTGATTATAGTAGACAGTTATAGTTTTGCTTAGGTAGCCTTAGGACCCACTAGGAAAATTTGATTATAGTAGACAGTTATAGTTTTGCTTAGGTAGCCTTAGGAACCACTAGGAAATTCAATGGCAGAAGAGAATAAATAACAGAATGATTTTTATTTAAGCACAACTTGGCAGCCAACTTTTCACTTAATTAAAAGACTCAATTTGTGCTTAAAAGAACACACATACTAAGTTTGTTGCAAGTTTCGGGTGAACTACAAATAAATAGAAAAATAAGTAATCAGTCTGGGAGGAATGGCCGAAAGTCAACTGTCCGCCCAAAATGTACATGTATGTTTAAAGAGTTATTTAAGGAATTCCCTGCTGCTCTCGTTTTGTGTCTGGTGTCTGGCAGTCACAAAAACAACAAGTGAGAATGCACTACACATGTATCTACAAAGGAACCTGTGTCTTGCAGCTAACTCCGGTCGATTCTGATTAGCACAACAAATGAATCCCTGAATGAAACTCCCCATAATGTGATCTTCATTTCGGCCTCATAGGGTGTGTGCTTGTGGCGGTTATTGTTTTTGTCTTGTTATTGAGTATGAAATAAAAATAAGTTTAAAAAAAATATCACTTTTTTGGTTCTTCAGACTTTACGCTTAATGGATATTTTTCTGTGTCAATAGAAAAGGATCAGATTCTTCTAGTGATTGACATTGCTGTCACAATCAAGGGAGGAAACATATCTCTTTGCCTAGAGGAAAGCATAAATCTTTCACAGGTACCTGGCAAACCTTACATATAAGGTGAGTGAGTAAAAAGCCCACTTAAATTTGTTTAAAGTGGCATGAGCTGTCAAAATGGTAATATTTTGACGTTAAAACAGAATGTAGAAATTATTGGCTATTTTTCTCAAGACAAATAATTCAGAAGCTTTTTAGTGGATCTAGTCTAGAGTATGTACCATAAAGTATTGTTTTGAACTAACTTAGGCTTAGAATGAATGAATGGTCGTCTCGGTTATTTAAATTTTGTTTACATTTCTAACACTATTTGGGTTCGTATAGGCCACATACTGTATGGATTCAATGATTTAGTTTTTTGATGGCCTTCAAAGCCTCTTACTGTCGTGGTGATCAGAAATTATGAAAAACGTGCGAATTTTGGCAGCTCATGCCACTTTAATTGTCCTTTTACTGAGTGGCATAAGAGCCTTGACTCGGGCACTTTGGCAGATCAGGTCATATGACCATTTTTTGTAATATGGGTTTCCCTTCTCATTAACTTTACAAACAAGTCTGTGGAAATCACATGTGAAAGGATTAAGTTTTGAACAAAATTATTGCGAATAAAAGAAAAACATGTATTTGAGATTAAGTGTTCATAGCTGAAAGGTTTGATACCTCTGATTGTGATGAGGAGTCCTCCATACTGAATTCTACAGGTTGTCTCCCTTGAATACTTCCCTTCCATATTGAATCCATCACAGTGAAAAGTAGAGGGTCTCTATAAGCAGTAAAAGTAAAGAGGATTCTATTGGCCTACGAATAGTTTCATACTGGAGCTACATATGATTGATTGGGGTTTAACGTCGCACTCAACAGCTAAGGTTATATGGCGACAAAAGTACCAACCGACCAAAATATCTTACCCACCCCCATCCCACCTAAATTTTAACATTAAAACCTCCACAGACCATATAAACGTCATGAAGACTAATGTATTTGGCATACTTAATTTTCCTCCATGATAGGTAGGCGAAAATGGCTATGGCAAAAACCACACCGCCCCCAGCCCAAGGGTAGCTATATATGAGAATAGCAACACAATGTACAGTGTAGCTATTCTCGACTTCAAAGTTCTTGATAACCACAAAAGGGATGAAAACAACTCAGGACACCACTAATTGACAGAGCTGTTGAAACAGACTTTATGTAACATCACACACGAAGGGAGAAAAATATAATTTTCTGGGAGGAAAATATTATTTTCTGTTTTATACACTTTTTTTTCCAAATACAATATCACATTCAACTTACATATACATGAAATGGATGAGAGGGGGTGGGAGAGAGGGAATAAACAATTGAACATATTATAAGGTTTAAAATCAAACAATAATCTTTGTAACAAGACTTCACCTGTCTCTATGGGTTCGGTTTTGAAGACTGACACCTGTCAATCTCACAGAGAGACCATCCCCTTTTAATAGTTCCTTCCAGTTACCAAGGTGATGGGAGTCTTGGTCTATGGTTACCATGGCAAACACTCCATGGCTGTCTTCTACCAGAATACTTAAGCTGAGAATGAGTAAAACAAAACATGTAAATGTTATATACTTTATAAATGTCTAAATCAACAAGAGATCCCTTAAAGGGATCTTAACGCCCGCGTTCATCTATTCATATTAAATTGATTGATTGATTGTTTGGTGTTTTACGCCGCGCTCAAGATTATTTCACTTATTTGGCGGCGTTGTCAGTTTTATTGTGGGAGGAAACCGGGCACTATGCCCGGAGGAAACCCACGACATTCCGTTGGTAACTGGCAACCATCCCACATAGGTCGTCTATTCATATTAAAGATTGTTACAGCAATAACTGGATATAGGAATTGGGGCCTAGATAAAAAAATCTTATTCCAGGGAGATAACTATTGTTGAGGAAAATTAAATTGTGAATTGCAAAGTAAGCGCCCCTTGAAATTTTGGTTGAAAACAACATTGCCACCTGGTAGCCATCTTCAATATTCTAATGAGATGATAATGTAGTTGTACGGTGCACAGCTAGAACTTAGGGGGACGATGTGTGTCATGTTTGGCTAGGATCAGGTCAGTAGTTTTCTTGGAATAATGATAATAAGTTTCATTTTCAAATTTGGTTCAAAATCAACATTGCTTCCTGGCGGCCATACTTAATAAGCAAACGAGATGAAAATGCAGGGTGCACAAATAGATCATAGGGAGATAATGTGGGGTTTGGTCAAAATCAGACCAGTACTTTGTAGTTTTCTTGGAATAAAAGTAATAAAAGTATTCAATATGGCGGCCATATTGAATATGCAAATGAGATGGAAATTAACAGTGCATAACTAGACCATAGGGTGATAATGTATGTTAAGTTTGATTAATGTTAGACAGGTAGTTTTCTTGGAATAAAGGTAACAAAGAAAAACAACATCGCCCCCTGGCGGCCATATTGAATATGCAAATCAGATAAAAATGTACAGTACACAACAAGGCTATAAGGAGATAATGTGAGTCAAGTTTGGTGAAAATCAGACTGGTAGTTTTCTTGGAATAAAGTAACAAAAAAAAATATATCTCCCCCCTGGCAGCCATATTGAATATGCAAATGAGATGAAAATGTACGGTGCACAACTAGACCATAGGGTGATGATGTATGTTGAGTTTGATTAAGATTGGACTGACAGTTTTATTGGAATAAAGGTAACAAAGGAAAACAACATCGCCCCCTGGCGGCCATATTAAATATGCAAATAAGATGAAAATGTACAGTACACAAAAAAAGCTATAGGGAGAAAATTTGAGCCAAGTTTGGTGAATATCAGACTGGTAGTTTTCTTGGAATTAAGGTAATAAAAAAATATATATCGTCCCCTGGCGGCCATATTGAATATGCAAATGAGATGAAAATGTACGATGCACAACTAAACCATAAGGTGATGATGTATGTTGAGTTTGATTAAGATTGGACTGATAGTTTTCTTGGAATAAAGGTAACAAGCAAAACGTTTCTTGCAATAAACGTTTTAAAGAAAAACAACATCGCCCCCTGGCGGCCATATTGAATATGCAAATGAGGTGAAAATGTACGATGCACAACTTGACCATCGAGTGATGATGTATGTTGAGTTTGATTAAGATTGGACTGATAGTTTTATTGGAATAAAGGTAACAAAGAAAAGCAACATCGCCCCCTGGCGGCCATATTGAATATGCAAATGAGATGAAAATGTACAGTACACAACAAAGCTATAGGGAGATAATGTTAGCCAAGTTTGGTGAATATCAGACTGGTAGTTTTCTTGGAATTAAGGTAACAAAAAAAATATATATCACCCAATGGCGGCCATATTGAATATGCAAATGAGATGAAAATGCATGATGCACAACTAAACCATAGGGTGATGATGCATGTTGAGTTTGATTAAGATTGGACTAATAGTTTTCTTGGAATAAAGGTAACAAGCGAAAGTTTTCTTGCAATAAACGTAACAAAGACAAATTATATCGCCCCCTGGCGGCCATATTGAATAAGCAAATGAGATGATGTTATGTATGTTAAGTTTGATTAAGATTGGACAGGTAGTTTTCTTGGAATAAAGGTAACAAGCCAAAAGTTAACGGACGGACGACTGACGACGGACCACGGAAAAGCGATTTGAATAGCCCTCCATCAGAATGATGGCGGGCAAAAAGAGGCATTTTAATTTCATATTATAAAACATCTTCAACGTGAAAGACGAGAATGTGTGATGAAACTAACCATTGTGTTGAATGTTTACTTCCCAAAACAATTAGAATACATTTTGTCCCAATCAAGTCTGTATGTTAGAAAATACTATTGTATCACTACTCCTGATGATGGTTTGAGAATAAACCGAAATATTGAGTTAATATGTCTTACATGTCTTTCTTCGGATTGCTCACTCTACTTTATTATGTCAAGCTAGTCAGTGGAAATTCTAATACTATTGTTTTATTTTTGTATTTTTTGACAAGAAAACATTCTTGACAAACGATGCACAGTTATTCGCCGTTCTCGTAGCAAGACCTAACAGTGGCAGGCATTTTTATGTCTTCAACCATAAGAAGAAGGATACTGACCTTATTCATTTATTTATATTTTTGATCAAAAAGACAATTCCAATACCTAATTTCTGAAGTACCATTGACTGTTTTGTTGAATACCCTATGAATTCTGGCCTCAAAACTGAACTCCTTGGTTGTAGAATGTCCGACTTTTTCCACACAGTGTAGGATAGAATCTGACAGAGAGGGTCCAGTTATCTGAGAAGCCACCTCAGTATGTAGAGTTGAGTTAACTGGTGGACCATTAGATTCTGCTGTAAGTTCTGTACCCCTCTGTGAACAAATCACAATTTAATAATTGGTCAGTTTTAGGACATATATATTTCTTTCCAAAACAATTCTGCTTACATGTCAAAATGCAAGGCTTGCCCCAGAGGGCATATCTTAGATTGGTTGACGTTATATCTCGAAGCTCGCAGATATTGTATATTGCAAAAATCGTCAGAGAAATTACTGAATGAGTAAAATTATCGGATAATTTACTAATTTTGCAGATATTGAGAAACCAATGATGTCTCATAAATACATTATCCACTGTTGGCCCAAAAATGTCTTTCTTCGTCATAGGTGACGTATCATAATATTATGGTTAATGATTTGTTCAAATTAAAAAGATGTTGGATCTGGGGCGCTGCAGCAAATGTAAGCACATTGTTCCAGCCTTGCTATTTGCTGCAAGGAATTGACAGGTCATGAGATGAACTATAACACTTTGATCCCCCCCCAAAAAAACACGGTTTCATTTTAGAATAATTGATGATTTTACCACAGAATTTTTTCACAAATATTGTGCAGTTATCAAATTTAGCAGGGGTAGGAAAGCAGGCTCAGCGCATGCCAACCATTCCATACAACGAAATCTATTTGAGTGGGATTGAGAGTCAAGAGCCTATACCAGGGAGTTCTATGGTAATGTTATTATCAAACGATGTTACAACGGAGCCAATGATGCCCCCCCCCCCCCCCCCCCCCTTATTGGTTAAACTTAGGTAGATGTTCTGTGGGAGTGTTTGGTTCAGAAGGTATATCACAAAAACATTTAAAACCTATCATATAAATCCGATCAAAAAGCCTTACCTTTGAGTTCATGACCTCTAAGTTCCCCCGACAAGGAATTCTGTTAGCAGGGCACTTTAGTAAATCCATTTGAATATCTACAGTGAGAATGCCAAAATAATGTATTTATACAGTGAAACCTCAATATATCGACATGTCTCCGGGAAAGAAAAAACTGTGGGCTGAGACAGGAGACAAGTCTCAAGGAAAGAAAACACTGTGGGCTGAGACAGGAGACAAGTCTCGAGGAAAGAAAAAACTGTGGGCTGAGACAGGAGACAAGTCTCAAGGAAAGAAAACACTGTGGGCTGAGACAGGAGACAAGTCTCGAGGAAAGAAAAAACTGTGGGCTGAGAGAGGAGAGAAGTCTTGAGGAAAGTAAAAACTGTGGGCTGAGCTAGAGAGGAGAGAAGTCTCAAGGAAACAAAAAACTGTGGGCTGAGACAGGAGACAAGTCTCAAGGAAAGAAAACACTGTGGGCTGAGACAGGAGACAAGTCTCGAGGAAAGAAAAAACTGTGGGCTGAGAGAGGAGAGAAGTCTTGAGGAAAGTAAAAACTGTGGGCTGAGCTAGAGAGGAGAGAAGTCTCAAGGGAAGAAAAAACTGAGAAGTCTTGAGGAGAGGAGAGAAGTTTATAATGGTCATTTGGTATGTATGAACATGTAAATATAGAAGGAACTTATATACTTTTTGGTTTGGACAGGGTTTAGGTTTACACAGGTTTCATTGTATATCAGTTCTAAAAAGTTGTAATGTAGAAATATCAGGTTGTAATTCTAAATTGGTCCACAAATGATATCAATCTTCTTTTACCATTGCAGGCAACAATTTTTTGTATGTGTTGAAACTTGAAACTTATTATTTGGAGTAATCATTATCCAGTTAAATCGTTATCCAACGAAGCCAACTGATTTGACAATAACAGTTTTCCTTAGACATAAGTTGAAATAGCAAGTTAAGATGCCTGGTTGACTGGGTTCCAACTCAAAATAAAACCCACACTGAAAGAGTGACCAAAATTGCCACGATGCCTACCTTGTGTGCAGGGACATTTCCAGCCAGACGTGTAAGTAGATGTTTGAGATTTGAGTCCATCAATAGCACAGTGTGTAGGAGGTGTGTTTAATACTGTATAATATGAACACAGTAGAATTTCTCTTGATGGCCCATCCTGACCAGGGAGTTGTAGGGTCTGCCTGTCGAGAACAGACAAGTACAGTAAGCATTATATCCAAATTGACAATATGCTCTAGAGCAGTTAGAAGAACAAAAACGGAGGTGCATAGGAAAATATTTTTTGCCAAAATATTGTAGTAGAATCAATAATAAACAAGAGATCTGATCTTGAGGGAGCTGATCTTGGCGACCACCATAGAACACTTTCAAGTTGACAATATGCTCTAGTGCAGATAAGAGGTACATAACTCTACTACAGTGTTCTTTGACAAAGTCTGGCTTGTTTACTTTTATCAGCTGATACATTGATGTTCAATACTCAGCTGATTTTACTGGACACATTCAGAGGCATTGTCCAAATAAATTCTGGATCTTTCACTTTATCATGTTTTTTTAAATAGGATTTGATCCACAACTCATTAATAGTTTGATATGTTGCACTCAAGATTATTTCACTTATATGGCCCCTTGTCGGGTTTACTGCCTGGAGGAGGAAACTGATTGATTGATTGATGTTTTACCCCACGCTCAAGATTATTTCACTTATATGGCCCCTTGTCGGGGTTTACTGTCTGGAGGAGGAAACTGATTGATTGATTGATGTTTTACGCCACGCTCAAGATTATTTCACTTATATGGCCCCTTGTCGGGTTTACTGTCTGGAGGAGGAAACTGATTGATTGATTGATGTTTTACGCCACGCTCAAGATTATTTCACTTTTATGGCCCCTTGTCGGGTTTACTGCCTGGAGGATGAAACTGAACTCTTAGCCCACCCTGTGGGAGACTCCTGAGAAAAATTTTGCTTTGCCAACTGAATCCTGGATGGGATTTGAAACCATTCAGTGCAATAATCAAACTTTATTGATGGTTGATGTATTACGCCGAACTCAAGATTATTTTACTTATATGGCAGAGTTAGCAGGTTTAGTGGGGGAGAAAATCGGGCTCATTGCTTGGAGGAAACCCCCGACCTTCGGCGAGTACCTGGCAACTCTTCAACATACGGCGACCGAGTGAAAAAAACGCTCAGAAATTTGTCAATTTTTATTTGGTCTGAGGGTGATTTGAACCTACGCCGCATCGATGAAGGTCTGTGGGGGGGCTGAGGGACGATCACTCTGACCCACTGGACCACCGAGGCTCCCCAAACTTTATATTGAAGTCAACACTTACCAGGGAGGTAATAATTGTAATGTCATCCCGACAGTAACTTTAGGGAGCATTCTAGAACCAACAGGTAAATATACTTTGAAGATAGGTGAATGAGTTGATGTGACAATCCCATGGCTATGCAGAGTATGACAAGTTACTATCAGTAATGAGCAACTCATATCTAACGAGACCACCTTGACTGTCAATGACTTTGAACTTTCTGAAAAATAATAATATTATAATGTTAATCAACAAACTGAAATAAGAGATAAAGTACTAACTAAGTATACTAAACATCAGTTTGTACTATCCACCACCTAAAAAAAAACTTCACAGGATTAATATCAATACCATTGTGGTTTACAATTAAATATATAATTTCAATAAAAAAGATTTGATTCTTGAGTGATGCTGTTTATTTTCTTAATTCTTGTGACAAGCTAATTACACACTTGACACAGTTTTGATCTTATTTAATTTAAGAACTTTTCAAGAAAGCTTTACTGTTTGTCAGCATCAAATACAAAAGACAGATTAAAGTGGCATGAGCTGCCAAAATTCACACTTTTTTCATAATTTCTGATCGTCATGACAGTAAGAGGTTTTGAAGGCCATCAAAAAACTAAATGATTGGCGTTGGAATGAGGAAAATCCATACATTATGTGGCCTGTACGAAGCGAAAGCGTGTTCGAAAAGTAAATAAAATTTAAATAACCGGGACGACCATTCATTCATTCTAAGCCAAAGTTAGTTCAAAACATACAATAGTTTATCGTACATTTGAGACTAGAAGCGCTAAAAAGCTTATTAATTATACGTCTTGAGAAAAATAGCCAATAATTTCAGCATTTTGCTTTAAAGTCAAAATATCAAGCCACTTTAAACATCTCCACTCTCTAAAATATGTATTTATGAACCCTAAAACACACAGGCACAAGGAAAAACTTCTTGTCTAAAATAACCATGGAGACAAGTTTCTAATTGTGTTAAAAAGAGGTATATCATTTAGACCTTTATACCCCATCATAAATAACCATGGATTGATTGATTGATTGGTGCTTTACGCCGCGCTCAAGATTATTTCACTTATATGGCGGCGTTGCCAGTTTTATGGTAGGAGGAAACCGGGCTCAATGCCCGGAGGAAACCCACAACCTTCCGTTGGTAACCGGCAACCATCCCACATAGGTAAATAACCATGGAGACAAGTTTCTAATTGTGTTAAAAAGAGGTATACCATTTAGACGTTTATACCCCATCATCAATCCTCTCTCTAAAATGTGTACCAATTTCAAGATGAGTTCATAAATTTCACAAAATCATTTACAGGTATATGTCAATTCACTGGGTTTGAGGCAGTTGATTTTTTATGAAAATTGATGGGTTTTTTAAATGCAAATTGCTATTTTTATGTGAATTCCCTAAAAGTGTGGCAACAGCAGAGAGTTTTAGTAATGTAAATTATACTGATTATAGCTTGTACGGGTATCCGATCAGTTATCGTACACTTTTGCCGGTTTTTCAATGCTAAAATTTACATCAGTGTTTGCATTGACAAGAAATTTCACAGAAGTGAAGCTGGGCTCAGCCGACTTTTGTTATAATAGTTTAATTTCTCCCAAGACTCCGAAATAATTTTTTAGGGACCGGACATTCACCCGCTCGTCTGCATGTTTTTGTTGAGTGACGGGGACCAGATATCGTACACCCAACGTTACACCCAACGTTAAAGCTGTTGTGACGTCATCTTTCGTGTTCGAAAATTCCCCGACACGGCCAAAGGCGACTATTCTTACATCGCCTGACAAATGTAACTTCATAAAAAGTTCTATTAATATTTAGAGGTTGAAATTTTGCAAGAAGAAGCCTTGATGAGTAAGCTGGCTGTCATCGACGGGAAAACCTGATCGCTTGGGTTAAAGACGCATAAGTGTTGGGTGTACGATAATTGGTTCTGTACGATAACTGATCGGATACCCATAACTTATGCACTGACAAACAAAATACTGACTGCAGTTGACTGTAATAATCAAAACGTTTTCTTGGGAGTATTAAAGTGGCATGAGCTGCCAAAATGTTGATATTTTGACTTAAAAACAGAAATGAATGTTTAAGTTATTTTCTATTTTTCGCAAGACGTATAATTCAGAAGCTTTTTAGTTCTTTTAGTCTCGAGAATGTGCGATAAAGTATTGTTTTGAACGAACTTTGGCTTAGAATGAATGAATGGTCCTCCCGTTTTTTTTTAATTTTGTTTACTTTTTGAACACTATTTCGGTTTGTATAGGCTACATACTGTATGGATTTCCCTCATTCCAACTTCAATCATTTAGTTTTTTTGATGTCCTTCAAAGCCTCTTACTGTCGTGATGATCAGAAATTATGAAAAAAGTGTGCATTTTGGTAGCTCATGCTACTTTTAATATAACAACTATTTGGGTTTTTTATTATTCCGTGAGGTTATATTATGACATTTTCAGTTTTCAGCTCCTTTCTAAGTGAATTCAGGTATGACATTTTGCAAAGAATCAATGGCAAGTAAAATATGCCAAGGTACAAATCCAATGAGCAAAATGGACATGCATATTATCCAAGAAATTAAAGACTTTACCAGAACAGCTTGAAAATATTGAGCATTTGCAGAATTTTCAAGGGTCTCTCTGAAATTTTTCATTTAGGCAGTTTTCTGAGCTCTGCCATTAGAAATGATCAGTAAGAAATACTACCTGTGGGAGATGGTGAAGGGTGACTGCTTGTTATCTCCCTTGATTGATGGTACCACACCCTCATTGCTGATTTCTCACGACTTTGTAATCTGGATAACTGATCAGCCATACTACCCCTGTAAACCATTGCCAGAAAAATAGAATATATTGTCTGATGTCATACAAAACTCAAACACACTTCAGCCAAAATCCTGAAATGCATTAAGCAAATTTATTTTCATTTACCAATAAAGCTGGCTTTGAAAAATGCCACGAAATTATGTCAGAAACTTGCCAAATTCAGATTTTTTAAATTCAAATAATTTTCATTACGTTTTTGGGGAAAATTCACATTGCTAAAGCTGCCGAAATTCAGACTTTTTTCATAACTTTGGAAGGATTTAAAGGATTGAAGGGGAAATATAAAAAAATATTGGTACAGCCAGTAAATCGTAGGAACCGAAGACGTTAATGTGATAATTATAAATAACAGACAAATTTCAAATAGCCAGGATGCACGAATAAATTTTGGGGGTATTTATAACTACTGGTTTGGTTTGGTATCAGCGGAAAGCTATTTGGTTTTTCTTGATATAAGTGACTCAACAATTAGCTAGGTCTGTTTCAACAAAATTGTCAGTCTATTTGGAAGGCTAAGCTATAAATTTGACCTAAATTAATAACCTCTCCGCCAGTGCCACATAGTTTGATAAGGCTGGACAAATCCAAACTGTTGGCTTTATGATGTGACAAAAGTCATAACGTCCCAGAGGTAGCCAACCTATTGAACATTAGGATTAAACATAAAAGCCCCCAAATCCTGTTATTGGGATTAAGGTTAGGTGTTAAGAAGAATGTCTCATATCGTAGTTAAATATTATTGTAGCCCATCTAGTTATATATTAGTAAAGTTATATAGTATTTTCTTTCCCACCCCTCCACTTTTACTCCACTTCATTCGCCTTTTTCGCTAGAAGAGAAAAATACTACGGTACAGGGGATCAAGACAATCTTACTACCCAATGTTTTTAAAAATCAAAAAATTTGGTCTGATTTCCCTACTTAATAAAGTCATTTACTGGCAATGTACATTTCCGTTTACCATGGAGCAGGTTGGAAATGCTGGGATATGATATTAATAGTTATAGTCAAGATATATTTGGTTGAGATTGACTATTATATCCGTTTTATCGTAAAAAAAAGGAAATATACGCAAGCAAGTGAGCACTTTTTTATTTTTTAGTATTTATTAATATAAACTATTATTGATTAATACCGATTATTGCATACTCTTTTTTCATGGTCATGCATATATGTATGTAATCTCAAAGTGAAAATAAATATATACATACTTCAAAAATAAAAAGAAGAATCATCATGGAGATGTAAGAAAAACCCTGTATGGAACACAAGCTATAGGAGTGTTAAATGTTCTATAAATGGGGTTAACAGTTTTTTTGTTATTTTTTAGTTTGTTTTATTTTTGTGTGGGGGGGGGGGGGGGGGGGGGGGGTGGGGGGACAGTTAACACTAGAAGGTAAGAGATTAGTTAGTTCTCCATTAGTGTATCATTTTGGGTGTTTTGCAAGAACTTCGTCTGGGTTGACAAGAATCTACAATGCATGATCAGAACATAAAGTATACTCGTCATGCAGGGTATTGTGGTTATACAAATACCATACAATTTAGGAGGAACTCCCGAGGAAGGGTCAACCCTTTTTAGTTTTTTGGGTAATCTAACAAATATTAACTTCACACAACTAGGCTTGAGCATTCTCTGAAGTCATAACAACCCCAGGTATTTTTGTCATATCCATCATTTATATATATTTATGGACACTAAAACACACGGGCACAGGGAAAATCTTCTTGTGTAAAATAACCACGGAGACAAGTTTCTAATTGTCTTAAAAAGAGGTATATCATTTAGACCTTTATACCCCATCATAAATTGTTGTAATAAAGTAAACCTATGATATTTCATTAGGTTGACGACTGACAGGAGCTTGGCCTTAGTCAGTAGAATTTTCTGGAACACTTTGTATTACATTGACAATGCTTACGCATCTTAAGCTATAGTAAGAATATCGTCAGACTATATATTATGGGGTCATGGGAAAAGACACTGAAAATTTGCCCCCCCCCCCCTTTTTATTTACATATCTCTTATCCTATTGTTATGGTGTTTTCTATGTGCATTAAAAATAAAAGTATTATTATTATAATTAATACCATTATATATTAGTAGACAATCTGTATCAACTGTTCAAGAATAGGGGACCTACCTAGCATATTTTTTCTTCTTCTTGGCTGAATCAGCCGCATCTGCTTCCTGTTCCTGGGGAGGGTTTTTTGTAGGTGTGATACAGCCATCCTCCCATTGGACATTTTTCAACCAATCACTAGCCTTCAGTTTGTTACCATGGTTTTTCTGAGATTCTTTTTGATGGAGTTCGCCCGATGAGGACTGCTCTGATATGTCCTGAGAAATTATCTGAGGGAAAAAAACCAATATCTTCATACCAGGGTTCACCATTGTTCTTGTGATTAAAGTGGCATGAGCTGCCAAAATCCACACTTTTTTCATAATTTCTGATCGTCACGACAGTAAGAGGCTTCGAAGGCCATCAAAAAACTAAATGATTGACGTTGGAATGAGGAAAATCCATACAGTAAGTGGCCTGTACGAACCGATAACGTTTTGGAAAAGTAAACAAAATTTAAATAACCGGGACGACCATTTATTCATTCTAAGCCAAAGTTAGTTCAAAACAATACTCTATCGTACATTCTCGAGACTAGAAGCACAAAAGAGCGTCTGAATTATACGTCTTGAGAAAAATAGTCAATAATTTCAACATTCTCTTTTCACGTCAAAATATCAACATTTTGGCAGCTCATGCCACTTTAAAGTTATGGGTAGGATATCCATACATTTTGTGGCTTACATGAACCAAAATAGTGTTAAAAAAGTAAACAAAATTTAAATAACCCGAACAAACAATCATTCATTCTAAGTTACCGGTAGTTCAAAACAATATTTTATTGTACATTCTTAAGACTAGGAGCATTGTATGTTTGTTAAACGGCAGAGTTCATTATCAGCTCTGTTATCACTTAAGGGTCAATTTACGATAAGGGGGACTTTTCAAAAGAAACATAAAAGCTTTAAAATTGTTATTTTTTCGAAAATTTTTTTGGGTCTTTCATTGGATACGTCACTCAAAATTGATATTTCAGTGGCAGACATCGGCTAATTATATGTTTATTTTTATTTTTGCATATTTTATGGAGGTTGACCGACAAAAGTGTCATTTCCGTCACGATAACTGAATGTTAATTCCTCTGATATTCTACCCTTGGATACAGACTTAATTTATATTTATAATATACTATTGTTGAAAGAGGTGTAAACTGCTGATTATTTTTCAAAACTTATCGAATTTAGGCACATCATTAATATTTTAGTGAGAATTCCAAATGAGAGATCCGCTTTCTACTTGAAATCTGATGTTATAGAGTTCATTCAACACCGATAGCATTAAATCCAAACGACCCTTTTCAAATTTGTCAACATACGGCTAAAATTTGCGAAAATGTCAATCGGTCGCTGTTTTTCTCATTGAGATATCATCATTATTAACCAGTAACGGAAGAAAAATAACAGCTGTGATGTAGATGACATAGGGTTACGTTGATGACCGGGTGTGACGTATATGACGTTAGTAGTTACACTCTTGAAATAGTGCTATGTCATTTTCGTTTTTTAAAACTTTTCTGCGTTCTCCAACAGTTCACGCCATAAATGATTGTACAGGCTTATATCTAATTGTAAAATAAACATCTTTAATTTCATCTAACAAATGAAAACATAGCACAAGTAAAATGTAGTGCATGCAGCCTACTTGCAGTTGTTATTTCGCAAAAAGTTTTTATATATTGAGATGGTCTGTAACGGCTTTCCAGTGCTTCTTCTCCACCTGGAGATGACGACTTCCCACACTTGTTGGCTCAGGTATCAGACTTATGACCTTGTCATACTCATACCATATGCGGTCTTCTCTCATTGGCCAAAAGAACCGGTTGTCCCCGATTTTAGACATTGATTTGACTTCCACCGCATCTTCATCATGGTCCACGATGATCCCCGGATAAGGATTACCATCATACATAACAATACACCATTTGCCAAGAAGATTATCCTGAGGTACAACTGGCTGCATGAGATCGGAAAGATGTTCTGTAGGGCTTATGTGTTCAGGGGACCCTATGAATAATGAGAAATAATATTAATATTTTCAAGAACTATTTTATCGATGTGTTTTGTCATCTTTTAAATGCATGCTTTAATTAGGATTTATATCATTTATTATTATCTTTTTTTAATTTTACTTCTTTTTCAATCAATGTTGAGTATTTTTCCATCGGAATGCGTTTCCATACTTCAAATCACCCATGTGAAAGAGGTGTCAGGTACTCGCCAAAGGTCAGGGATTTCCTCCGAGCAAAGAGCCCGCTACCCACTGACCCTGGCAACGTGGCCATATAAGTGAAATAATCTTGACTGCCGCGTAAACCATCAATCAATCAATCAATCTATTCTTCAAATTCTTACCCTTTCCATCTGAAATGATTAAGTTGGGATGCCTTTGGATTTGGCCTTTAGTTACTCCAAAACAAGTACACAAGGAATTTGTGCCACCGCAAAAACAGCTCAGTATACGATGCCATACATAGCCTGGTTCTTTTTCCAAAAACATTATCTGAAATAGGAAATAAATGGGAGGTGTTCAATATTCACAATTCTTGAAAGGTACACAAATTCAACAATTATCCCAGAAAAATGTAGCACTGTGAATAATTCTTTATTAAATTGATTGGTCCATTGTTAGCAGTTTTCCGGAATCCCTCATGTGCAGTCTTACTCCTGTATAAAGACGCCCCCCCCCCCTCTCTCTTACCTCGGGTTGGTACCTGGGGCATCCACCCCACGTACATTAAACGATTTGGATAATAATTTTGCACTGCCTTACCTGGTGGATTTTCATTGTTGATGGAATGGGAAGTAAATCCTCCGGAATGCGACCATCCATCTGTCGAACTTCGTCTTCTTCAATAAGAGAGAGTTGGATCGAAGAGCTAGGTGCAAGCATTTGGTACAAAGCCTCGGCATCGGGTATGTCCTTTCCTGCAGATACGAACTGATCGGCCATTCTCTTCAGTGTACCTCCTATCCCATCGGCTGCCCCTTTACCATGTCCCGCCTCAAGGAAGTTCCATGTTACTGATGTGTATCCTAACTCATATGGAATGAGAGATGCAAAGAAAAAATTATTCTTGTTACGATATTGCGTCGTTGGGCCATCGCTGACGAAATGAACTTTACAGACATTTTTTTCTTGTTTAAGTTTTTTGAGGGTGGGTGTTAAATGAGCCCATATAGCACTTGGATCATGTCTAGTTGACTTAGATATTGCACAGAAAGGTATTGTCTCCGTAGATGTATATGCCACGCCAGTATGCAGGGTTGCCTGATTATGAGAAGCGCCAAAATGAACACTCTGTATCTCTGAGTGACTTTTACAACCATAGTTTTCAGAGAAATCTATGTGTAAGACAACATCATCTATTTGCAATGATTCTCTTAGCTGTTTGATTGATCTGAACTGATGATTGATGTTAAATGCGTGAGTTGTAAATCTAGGCTTAAGCTCTGTTTCAAATTTGTCGTACAAATCAGATATCCTACAACTAATCGTTTCTTTCACGGTTACTTTGACATTAATTTTCTCTTCTCCTCCTGCTGTCCATTTTGATCGTTCCTCCTGTCTGTTCACCCACTGTTGATAAGTTACTTCATTATTGACCAGGTCTGTGTCAAGCGGCGGAAGTCTTTTATTTGCACACTCTGTACATGAACCATACATACATTTTTGATTGTTGGTCTCACAGACAAGATGTTTATAAAGCTCGGATAGATTGTTTGTTGCAAAGACCCTTTCTCTATGTAGTTTGTCGGCCATTAATTGCATGTTGTCATGGCGTTTACAAAGACAAGTATCCCGGTCACTCAGTTTAGGTTGTACAACCCAAAATGGACGCAGTGAGCAGAAAAGGGTATATGAGATCTTCATGTTTGGATTTTCAGAAAGGAATTTGAAATGAAGGTTTTTTATGCTGTCTGAGAGAAGCCGTTTTTGTTTTTTTACTTTGCGTCGGGTGATAGTGTCTTTTTTACCAGGCTTTATCCTGCTGTTGTCATCCCGTTCAAAAAACGCCAAAACAGCTAACTTGCTACCCTCGTCTACAGCATCCGATCGTCTTTTTCTGGATAAGTCGCTAAATTTGTCATTTTGGATGAGTAGCCTTTTCTTGGGACAGAATCCCAAAACACGACGTGCAGTGTTCATCATACGGTACTTTCTCAAAATAGATCCGCACGCAATTTTATAGATCATTTGTTTCTGGCGTACATTTGAAGTACTCTGATACTTCTGTCTAAGCCCAGCCATCATGACATTATGGAAGAGTAGAGTTCTGCGTACAGAAGTCGGCACATTTCGGATCTTCTTGAGTTGTTCAGTGGTTTTTAATGACGGCGAATTACGTAGATTATTGTTTTTTGCTTTCTCTCGCACGTATCTTTTTTTGTATTTCTCAACTTTTGACTTTTCTTGTTTCAGTTTATATTTCAGATGTTTTAGGTCACGGTATGCTTTTGCTCGGTTTTGCAGTAACCTGTGACTATTTGTTCTAACCGGTCCTGGCTCTGGCGTAGGTGGTGGTGAATAAGGATCCTGGTTGTTGGTTGAATTTTTTCTTGATGCTCTCAATGTTCTTTGGTTTTTCTTCCATGTCCTCCTAATTTTTCGCTGCTCTCGTTCTGTCCTATCTGCTACAGGAATGTATCTTTTTCGCTGCCTTTCACGTTCCTTTAGCAAATGCTGTTCTCTTGATTCTTCATTCATTTTTTTTTCTTTCTCTGTACCGTTTTGCCCTTTCCGCTGCAGACAGAGCCATATCTAAAAGGTCAAAATATTGTTTATTAATGTTTAGTATAAGATAATTAGATTGGTTGATTTATTTCAATCCAGGCACTCAGGATTATTGGACTTGTATATGGAGGGGGGGGAGGGGAGGGGGGGGGGAAGGGATTTCACACAAACAGCTTTGGTCTAGAGCTTACATAGGCCTATATAACACTAGAGTTAACCTTATTTCTTTTATCATTATGAATCATTGTGGGCTCATCGTGAAAATTTGGATAAACACGCCATTGAAACATTTTATTCAAGATACATCCGACATGCCACCAAAGTCTTTCTTAGTTACTTAGTCGCAAAAAAAAGGTCATATACGTGACGATGAGGTCATCAACATAACGGAAAATATCATACCCGTCACGTTAATATGTAACGTAGATGACCGTAACGTTGATGACAAGAAATGTTTGTTAAAGAGGAGTAGCTGCCCTTTAGTTAGACATGTGGAATATTGATTTGTACACAAACATTAGGCACAGCTAAACACATATAAACATCTTAATTTTTTTCAAATTAAAGCAATGGTAACATGTGTCTGGGGCGTTCGTAAATGACAGTGAAAACAATCAAACCTGAATCTGACGGGCAAACTCTGCAAAAAATGGAAAGTTCGTCTTCATCCACGTCTGAATCTTCTCGGGCGATTACAAATGGCGCCTTCGTCAACTGCGGACGTCCACGTGACCTTACCTTCGGCAACACGTGATACACTGCTGGCTGGTGAAACATGTGTGACGTAAATGACCGCAAACACAGGGACACGGAATATTAAGACAAAGTAGTTGAATATATCATAATCTGTTTATTTTCACAATCCAATGTCCCCAATTTTGGCGAGGGTAGTCAATACTAAAATCCTTAGAAAAGATTTTTACGGGTTATATTGGCCTCATTTGGGGGCATCTTAGTACGGAAGTTTTCACCATAACCTCTGGGACAAGTGATTTTGACCAACACCATCTACTTCAAATGCTTAAAAAAATGTTTTGAACTTATCAGAGATAAAAATTTATTTATCTATTTGTATCAACACAAAAGCCATATTAACCCATAAAAAAAGAAATCAGAAAGGGAGTTATAGGTGGGTTTATTCTCTGATTAAATCATGGGGACATGAAATTGCGACCTTACTGTAAAATGACCCTTACATGTATAGGTGATAATTTCAAAAGTCTACATTTAACTCATTTAAAAACTCATTTTAACACTTTTTGAAAAGACGGGGAATAAAAAAATATATAATTGTAAGCTGATACCGAACTCTGCCATTTAACACACATACAATGAAAAAGTTTAATTGACAAAAAGTTTAAAGCACTTTCAGCGTAATCGTACCACAGTGTGTTGTTGTTGTTGTGAAGCTCCTAGTTGGAATTGTTCATCATCAGAGTTGAAAGATGAAATAGGATCTGCATCAACCTGAAGGAAAGTACATGTAGAATGAGTTACATTAATTAAAACAAATATTGAAAGTGGCATGAGCTGCCAAAATTCCCACTTTTTTCATAATGTCTGATCGTCATAACAGTAAGAGGCTTTGAAGGCCATGGAAAAACTAAATGATTGGCTGTCTATACGAGCCGAAATAGTGTCCGAAAAGTAAACAAAATTTAAATAACCGGGACGACCATTCATTCATTCTAAGCCATAGTGAGTTCAAAACAATACTTTATTGTACAAATTTCGAGACTAGAAGCACTAAAAAACTTCTGAATTATACTTCTTTGGAAAAATAGCCAATAATAGACCCTTTCGGCTTAGAACGACGTGTTTATGACGCTGTTCAAATTGTATGGCATTGACGTCATCTCTCTGTTGCGGTCGCTGTGACACGCCTCTTTTGCATTACGTCATAGACGAAATAAACACGATTCTGACGTCAAATTGATCCAAAAACTCAATTTAGCATCATTTTGCCATACGAGACTTCTGCGCAAGCGTCAATCCTTAAGCCGAAAGGGTCTATTACAACATTCTGTTTTAACGTCAAAATGTCAACATTTTGGCAGCTCATGCCACTTTAACCTACTACACATATTTTGATACTTAAGTTACCTACCTGGGGTGGTTTTTAATCATATAATGCTCAGCAGGGATTTTGAGTAAATAAAATTATTGTATGTAATTGTATAAATGCTCTGATCCTAGTATTGGAAAAACAAATGTCGCTGTATTTGTCAATGATGAATTCCGCAGACAGTAAATTTGACCAAACAAACAAATCCTTTCTGCCTTTCAAAACTTCAGACCTAAACCCGACATACAGAGCAGGGTCCTGTTTCACAAAGCGGCGTAGATGTATTTTTTGCGTAACTTTCATGCTAACGTATCTCTACAGTATGGGTTACTATTGCAGTTAAGTGAAAACTTACGCTAGGCCGCTTTGTGAAATAGGCTCCTGGAAACTGTCAAGTAGGAGGCTTCTCTTATGTACATGGTAACTCTTACTTGTCCACATGTTATTAACCAGCTCACACGTTATAAAAGGAGAGTTTGGAAAGCAAGTAAATGACAACTTCATCAATATTTTGTTTTTGGATTGAGTATTATTGCAACCTGTGAGCCGTCAATGTAAAGTTTGCGTGGGACCCGAGAGACCATCACTCTGCCAGCTGAGTAACCAAAGACCCATCAGGGTGAGGCCAGAATTTCATTTTGGTTGTCAAAATGACTTTTAAAGCATATTTCATTGATTGATTGTTTGGTGTTTTACGCCGCACTTAAGATTATTTCACTTATATGGCGGCGAGAAGACATATTTCAAAGAAGATGTCCAAATATAAAATTCTTATGTTGTATAAATTATGAAAACAGCCTTGAAAGTCCAAAATTCTAAAATGGGCTTCCTTCACTTGGTGAAGAGTGGACAGGTAGCCCATGAACCATCTTATGTGTCTACAAACCTTAGATGACGGGCTGTCACATTTCACAGGAGACAAACGATGTGCCTTACTTTCTACATCTGATTCAGTGATTTCAACAGGCTCTGCACAACCGGAGATAGGTTTCTTATTGTACAAAGTACGCCTCACTTTCCTTGAGAAGGAGTTGTCTCCCTTTGCTGGAAAACCAGTAGTCTCCCTTGGCGAAGGGCTAATCTGTTCATTTTCTTCATCACTACTAGACTGCCAATTAATTTCTTCACTTTGTTCTGCAAGAGGAGATCAAGAGACAATGTAAATCACTGAAAAGTAAACCACTCCTCAGCTTTAAAATGAATTTACATAGTTCAAAAATAAAATTTTATTTAAATTACTGTGATAAGCTATGTAAAGGAGCATTATAACACTGCTGAGGATACAAATTCATACTTAGTTCAAACAATAAATAATTAATAAATTGCACACAACTAGTTGGATTTTGGTAAAAATGTACCTGTTTCTATTTCCTTTTGAAGATTTTCTCTTTGAAGAATCTCTGACAACTTTCTCTTTGAGGATTTGACATCTTTACCAACAGACTTTGAATGTTTCTCACTGTTTTGGTTGACACACAGATCAGTGAATCCTTCCCCAAAACTAGACCATCGTCTCGCAGGATTTCTGTCAGTCTGTTTCAACTGTTTACTGATACCAAACTGGAAACTGTTATGAAAGTCTTTAAATGGGGAAATAACTTTATCTCTTTTCTGTCTTCTCATTGCCTATTTAATAACATAATTCACTTTTTTATAATAATTTGTACAAAAAATCAGTGTGTTAGCTTGAAGTCACAGGGTTACAAAGGCATTTGAAAAAGATTTAGCATGGCAGATTATATGAAGCAGACCCAGTCAGATTAATATCCAAGATTTTGAACGGGGATCACACCAGTACATGATGTCATGAAGATGCAGGGAAGGGCTCTGGAAGTTGTGAGGTCTCATCATATATCATTATATGGTTGATGTGTTTTGAGAGTTGTCTGGCAAATAAAACTGATCTTCATCAGAATTCAGTTGATAATATTAATAATTCAGTTGGAAAGGGATGTTTTCTTCATATATCACACGGCATGGGTCCAGCCCTAGCCATTTTTCAAAGCGCTACATCTTCTATTTCTAACTCTACTGGTCAACACTACATCACTATAATTTGGCCACAGACTTTGATGTTTCATACTTGTGTCTTGTAACTTAAAGTGGCATGAGCTGCCGAAATTCACACTTTTTTCATAATTTCTGATCGTCCCGACAGTAAGAGGCTTTACAGGCCATCGAAAAACTCAATGATTGGCGTTGGAATGAGGAAAATCCACACAGTATGTGGCCTGTACGAACCGAAAATGTGTTCGAAAAGTAAACAAAATTTAAATAACCGGGACGACCATTCATTCATTCTAAGCAAAAGTTAGCTCAAAACAATACTTTATCGTACATTCCCGAGACTAGGCGCACTAAAAAGTCTTTGAGTTATACGTCTAAGGAAAAATAGCCGATAATTTAAACATTCTGTATCAACGTCAAAATATCAACATTTTGGCAGCTCATGCCCCTTTAAGCAGCGTAGACCTAGTCAGTACGGTAGTTGACCGACAAAGTTTGTAAAACAGAATCATGAGACACTAGCTCCGGTATGTAGCGTTATTGACTATTGTGACGCCCGAAGGTTAGACCATTGTTTTCTACAATTAATGAGACACATGTGTGCGGCGAAGTCAGTAGCGAGACACACGTGTAGAGCTAGCCGAGAAATCTTGGCTCTGCCTGCGTCTAGCTCGCTCTTTCTTATTTGCCTTTCAACGCCTTTTCTATGATGTAACTTGTAAGATATTTACCTGTGAGTGATTTGGATTGATTGTTACCGCTGCTTACGACGTTCAAAACAGAAGTATATTTCGCGCCATTTGTATTGCGGGTTTACGTGCCTTCAAACATAGGAGAGTTCCAAGTTTATGGAATAATTTTTGTTCGGTCATTTGACAAATTTTAAATCATATTAGTCTTTTAAAGTAGTATCTTGTATGACTTTTGACGTCTAGAGTGTATCTAATGTTCAATATCCTCTCCCAGGATATGAAAAAATGGATTAAATATGACAGTAGAAAGTTTGACAGAAGAGTGTAGAAAATGTTTGCGAACGAGATCTCGCGATATTTTCATGGAAGCCGCCATATTTGACCCTGGATTATTATGGCATGCTGAAAATTTACCGCCCGAAAATTATCTGTCAGTTTTACTGTCCTATTTTTTCTTGCTCTAAAATTCTCCTGGTCAATAGAGGATACGACAGAGTAGCTCAAGAAAAAATATTGTGCATATTTTTAGCTGATTTGTGTTGATGGATGCGAATAAGAGTCAATCTTCGACATTAAATAGTTCGGAGGCAAGCCAGCTCTTGAAAGAATTACTGAATGTCGGGAAATCCTCAGGTGATGATTAGAAAGATTACAAAGGAAATAGCTGAAACCAAAAGTGATGTTTTCTTTGTATTCTGATGTAGTTATGACTTGCTTTAGCATGAGCAAATTGTCAAATTCAAACTAACTAAGACCAGTAGTAAGGGCCAGATTGGCTGGCATGTTCAAACAGCCAGTTTCAACTTTCAGTTTGCTGATTTGGCTTGGGTAAAGGTAACGTAAAAGTTGCGGTCAGTCAACTCATCGATTAAGTGGCCCCACTGTGCGTAAGGCATGGCTGTGGTCGATGACTGTTGGCCTTTGGCACTATGCCAGCTCTTCAGAGACAGAGGGTCACTACGGTGTGCCCCAATTGTCAACAATTTTTTTTATTGAGAAAAAGTCAAAGACGAACCTAGGATTAGGGACGGGGTTTATTGACAGAATAAGGTTAGGTTTTGGAATCTTTTATTGACAACGCTAAAGACGGACATAGTGTTAGGGACGGGGTTTATTGACAGAAAAGGGTTAGGTTTAGCCAGTTTTATTTACAAAACCGAAGGATCCTCTTGGATTCGTCCAAATACGTCATCGCAGGTCAAAGGGTATATAAATATGAAGTGTGCATGAGTATTTCGCAGTTCAGGTAAAACGTAGAAATTAAATACCTCTAACGCTGTGTTGGAAGTTAGTCTAGTCGAAAGATGCTACAGTCTAATTGAGTGCGCATGTGGTTCTGCGCAGCTTCAGATTGGAAAGGTAGGGGTTCAAGACCCGTTGAGTGCGGATTAAAATAGAAACAAAAAATCTATCAACTTGTGTATGTGTTGCAGTGAGGGGAGTTATTTACCGTAAGACGTTAGGTGGTGCTGCTGTATACGCTTCCAAACGTCCCCGTATACTACTTTTGTATACTCCTGAAATATCCAAGCTCCTGTCATTATAGACCGTTTAGTCAAGAACCAATGAATGCAAGCCAATTAAAAACTTTCCCACGGTTGCTCCGCCCACATTGGTTCACCATGTATTCTTTACCATTCCCGGTGTATGACATGTTAGATTAGTTTTATTAGCAAGAAAGCCGCAAAATTAATTTGTCCATAAGCCCCTTACAAGTTTGGCTAAAACCTGCGAAATCATGCGAGAAAGGAGTTTAGGGGTATAACTTTCAATGAAATTTTCCATACATTTGGCAGCTAATTGCCACTAAATTAAAGGATTTTTCAAGGACAAATCCATACGTACAGATAATCTTTTTGGGGGGTTTCCGGAGTCAATTTTTTTCAGCTCTGTTCAAAATAGTATTTTATTAAGAGAAAACCTGTGAAGAAAACCATAATAACTCTAAACGAGTCGACATTAAGAGTTGTACTTATTTTCAGAAAGATAAACTTGTTAATGTCTAATGTGATGATGCAACCTCTACGCTAGGCTTACAATTTTATTCTTATAATTGCAGATTCTTCATTGAGTAGCCTTCATGGGGCTACAGCCAATGGAACTCACAACAACATGGATGGGTGAGTTGAACATACTAAATCACAAGCCCATCCTTTTTGGAATTTTGTAGTTTCATATAAATTTAATAAAAAGCATGATTTGCTGTTCTGCAAGTCTCAAACCTTCTACTGGAGATCAAAATTTTAAAAAAAAGTATTGAATCAAACTGTTTTTTTAAGGAGGTTGAATACCTGTGTGATATGTTGCCTCTAATTTTTGGTGCTCACATCTTAGAAGCCAATAAGAATTAAATGCCAAAATTTTGCATGTTTTCATTATTTACGGTTACCTTTGGTTGCCTTCCGTACAAATCATTTCTGAGATGGTGACGCGGGGATTTCTGGTTGAGTTCAAACCAAGCAATGCCTTATAATTAAGTCTTTTTGAAGAGTTAGTCTACTGAAGAAGGTACCAGCCCCGATAGCTCAGTCAGTAGAGCGTCCGCTTCAGGCCTGGGAGATCTGGGCTGTTGCTGCTTCGCTTGGCGCTCAGCAATAGGAGTTAGAGCAGCGACTGGTTGGCCCGGTGTCAGTATACTGTGACTGGGTGAGGGGGCTAGCTGGTTGTCTTCGGCAAGTCGTCTCGATGAGGCAGCCCCTTAAAAGAGCGGTGGAAATCCGCCCTGCAACAAGGAGACGTCTTCATATAACTGAAATACTGTTGAGCAGAACGTAAAACCCAAATCACTCACTCACTCACTGAAGAAGGTTTTTTCTCACTCCCTAAGGCCCGTATTATTGTATTTATAGGCTTTGTAAATTGTAGTATATTTGTTCGCTAATGTGAAGAAAAATGAGGGTTAGAGGTCTTATGCAGATTTTATGATTCCGGTAAATGTCGAACTGAAGGTTATTGATGTTAATTTCTGTCATTTCAGAGTTCACCAGGGCTCTGGAGACGCCTCGACCAACCAAACTCTCACTGAGCTTATGAAAACAATGTATAGTTCAGTACCAAGACAGCAAATGTAAGTTACTTAGATGATCTCTTTTTAACCCTAGTCCTGTCGCGGACGAGTATACTCGTCCGCTGCTTGCCGTCGCTTGACTGCCATGCACGAGTTAACTCGGGCAGAGCGCTTCCAGTCTCTCACTGCCACGGACGAGTTTACTCGTTCTGACAACATACCGTTCGATTTTGACCAAATTAAAGTAAATTCTTTTCATCCGAAATGAATTACATCAGTATAATTTCCGGTTCCTGTTCTTAAAGCGATGAGTTCACAGAGTTCAGTTAAAGAGAAATGTTGATAGTTTGAAGTTACCGATTGAAACGCGACTTTAAACCGATCACAGCGAAGGCGTTCAAAATGGCGTCGCTGTGAGGCGACTCGTGTTTAGTGAATGTGACATCCGTAAATGGAGAGTTATTACGGGTTTTTTCTTAAAATAATTTTGGCGAATGGAAAGAATTGATTTAAGACATTTTTGATAATATCACGATTGAAATTGAAAGCGTTTCCTCACCGACATTCGAGGAATTTTTTCACGGAAGGTGACCTCGATTTCTCGCCGTCTGCGGCGTAGATATGTATCACAATTTGACAGGTCGGTGCTTCGATGAGGAAATAAATTCCTATTATCTTTGACGAATTTCTGTCGTTATTATTCTTGTTCTACCCATAAATACAGATGAGGTTGACTATTTTTGTGGAGGGGTTGATAATGATATATGTCAGCCAGATTTTGGAAATCTCACGACCGAATGAACTCTTCAACCAAATCATTGACATTGTGAATGTGAAGAATAAATACTTTGTGACAAAGATTCAAAACTCATCAATGCCTATTTTTTAAATGAAATAAATGTAATTTGCTGAGAAACAGATGCCCCAATTAGTAATATCGTACGTGTTTGTTTGTTAAACACTTTTAATTTTTCTGAAAATTGTACAGGTAATCAAGTAATAAAGAAAGAGATTGATCTCTAATGAGAAAGTGAAAGTGGGAAAACTTCAGTTGAAAATTCTTAGCCGCAGATGTACATGTATGTCGAAGACCTGCAACAATTTTATTTCGAAATTGTTTTATTTACCAGAATTTTATTTTAGAATGGCCATATGTATGGATTGCAGCATTTTTTCGATACCTGTAAAAATATCTGTCGGTTCATATACCTGTACTGTATGTAGGCTGTAGGTAAATCCGAGTAATATTTCTCAATAATATTTCCTGCTTGTTTACAGAATGATTGTTTTTTTGGAGTAAATTGTACGCTCAAGTTTTATATCACTTATATGGTAAAAATACCCAATACCGAATTTATTGTAACAATTATATGAATATGATATAAAATTTGAGTCTGGGTTAGCCAACTTGTATGTAAAATAACCCTGGTAAAAAAAATGAAACAAAGGGCAAAAAATTAAAACAAACAACACTCGGGAATAAGTATATACTGAAAGACACAGTAAGACGTGTTGAATTATTGAGAAAGTCTTATTAATTCCTTATTTATGAAACATTTCTAAACCCTGGAAAATTACCTGGACTGAAACATACAGTTGATTGGTTCCTTGAACTGAAGTTGAAGGTAAACTATTTTTTCACCTCTTGAACACTTAAAGAAATAGATTGAATTATGATTGATATGAATAATCACGTACATAGACAGGTGAAATACTTTAAGATTTACAGAATATTTATTATAAAATTTCCATGATATTTTATTTGGCAAGAGAGAAAGAAAGGCATTGGAAAGTAATAAGAAAAATCTTCGCCAAAACTGTCAATGTTCAATTGTTGCAGTTCAGTCTCGGTTTCTGAAAAAATAGCGAAAAACAAATTAGATGAAAGTAAAAATAGTTGTATGATAATTGTTAGAAATGAAAACTAGTTGTTTTAGGGTTAAATTCCAATGAGTTGTTGACCAAGAACGACAGGCCTATTTTACTTTTAGTTTTTACGGCTATGTCTACATACTAGTGTCGTCTGTACACTGTTCTTGGCCAGTCGGCGATATGTTGACATTGAATTTGTAAAAAATACAAACGAACTTATAAAATGAGAACATCTAATCAAATTTAACACCTACCTTTTCCCTCAACATTTAAATATAAATAAAATACCTCAAAAAAAGAGCTTAGAACGTTGTTTTCGATCGCCGATTATACGTTGTTGTTGTTGTTTTTACTGTCAGGTAAACGGCGCTCATTTTCTGGTGATTAAACAAATATCGGACGATTTTTGTCACCCGTTCGTTGAATACATGGTTCCCCCGTATCATCACATTGTTTTTCAGGTTTTATTTACATACAGTTATTTTCTTTTAAAACGGCAAAAAAACAGATATTAGACCAGCGTGGTTTATCTGACAGACACTCAGCTGAAACACCGTGGCATACAGCACTGGCGCATAGCAGTGACTGGCCAGCAGCCTTCAGCTGAGCTGACCTACATACACGGTGACAGGACTAGGGTTAATATTTATAATATGTAGAGGAGTTGCTATGTACTCGCTGAAGGTGCCGGTGAGGGGGTTTCTTCAGGCCCAGATTTTTTAGACCTATGAATTATATACACTTAAATGCTAAGACCTTTGTATTAACTTTGTGCAGTTCCACTCATACATTAATACCATTTCTCTATTGATGGATGCACAAGGACATAACTAATTGATTGAGTACCAGCCACAAATACAAGGAAATAATTTCTTTTGTGCAAGGTACATTTCCTCTCTTATTTACATGTGAAATAATTAAACTGATCGAAAGTTGATAATTCATTTTCAAGCAAACACCATTTGGGTCTCCTTAAATAACACAATTGATTCATATCTTTCAATGGCATTTAGAAGTTGAAAGGTTAACAATAAGGTGAAGAATTACTTATGGATAACAACTTCTTGTCTTATTGGGTATTTCTTACATCGTTATCAAAGTCAATGTCACCCAATAAACCAAGAAGTAATTCTTCACCTTACAATTGAAGTATTTGTGGAACATTAGCTCGAGTATGGACTAATTCATATCAGACCCTTCTCTCTTTTTCTCTTCAGTTTGTTGAATGGTGATGATACAGCCAACAGTTTCAGTGTCTATGGAAGGGAAGTGGATATCATTGCAAGTCCTATCAGTAATACTTCTCAAACAGCTGGCAGTAATAAGGTTAGAATCCAAACTTCTATATCAGTTAAAAGGGCCTTGTTGGTTCAGTCGGCAGAGTGAAAGTCGCTCAGTCCGACACCGGTCTCAGTGGCTCAGTCGGTAGAGTGATAGTCCCTCAGTCCGACACAGGCCTCAGTGGCTCAGTCGGCAGTGAGATAGTCCCTCAATCCGACACTGGCCTCAGTGGCTCAATGGGCAGAGTAATAGTCCCTCAGTCCGACACAGGCCTCAGTCGGCCGAGTGATAGTCCCTCAGTCCGACACCGGCCTTAGTGGCTCAGTGGATAGAGTGATAGCCCCTCAGTCCGACACAGGGCTCAGTGGGCAGAGTGATAGCCCCTCAGTCCTACACAGGCCTCAGCGGGCAGAGTGTTAGCCCCTCAGTCCTACACCGGCCTCAGTGGCTCAGTGGGCAGAGTGATAGCCCCTCAGTCCTACACAGGCCTCAGTGGGCAGAGTGATAGCCCCTCAGTCATACACGTAGCTCAGTGGGCAGAGTGATAGTCCCTCAGTCCTACACAGGCCTCAGTGGGCAGAGTGATAGTCCCTCAGTCCTACACAGGCCTCAGTGGGCAGAGTGATAGCCCCTCAGTCCGACACAGGCCTCAGCGGGCAGAGTGAAAGTCCCTCAGTCCTACACAGGCCTCAGTGGGCAGAGTGATAGCCCCTCAGTCATACACGTAGCTCAGTGGGCAGTGATAGTCCCTCAGTCCAACACGTGGCTCAGTTGGCAGAGTGATAGTCCCTCAGTCAGACACAGGCCTCAGTTGGCAGAGTGATAGTCCCTCAGTCCTACACAGGCCTCAATGGGCAGAGTGATAGCCCCTCAGTCCGACACGTGGCTCAGTTGGCAGAGTGATAGTCCCCCAGTCCGACACAGGCCTCAGTGGGCAGAGTGAAAGTCCCTCAGTCCGACACAGGCCTCAGTGGGCAGAGTGAAAGTCCCTCAGTCCGACACAGGCCTCAGTGGGCAGAGTGATAGTCCCTCAGTCTGACACAGGGCAGAGTGATAGTCCCTTAGTCCTACACTGGCCTCAGTGGCTCAATGGGCAGAGTAATAGTCCCTCAGTCCGACACAGGCCTCAGTCGGCAGAGTGATAGCCCCTCAGTCCTACACAGGCCTCAGCGGGCAGAGTGATAGCCCCTCAGTCCTACACAGGCCTCAGTGGCTCAGTGGGCAGAGTGATAGTCCCTCAGTCCGACACAGGCCTCAGTGGGCAGAGTGATAGTCCCTCAGTCAGACACAGGCCTCAGTGGGCAGAGTGATAGCCCCTCAGTCCGACACAGGCCTCAGTGGGCAGAGTGATAGCCCCTCAGTCAGACACAGGCCTCAGTGGGCAGAGTGATAGCCCCTCAGTCCGACACAGGCCTCAGTGGGCAGAGTGATAGCCCCTCAGTCCGACACAGGCCTCAGTGGGCAGAGTGATAGCCCCTCAGTCCGACACAGGCCTCAGTGGGCAGAGTGATAGCCCCTCAGTCCGACACATGGTTCAGTTGGCAGAGTGATAGCCCCTCAGTCCGACACAGGCCTCCCATCATCTTGTTTCAAATCCATCTCAGACCAAATAAAAATAGTAAAATTTCTGAGTGGATTTTTCACTCGACCACCATTTGTTAAAGGGTCTCCATGTACTCGCTGAAACTCAGGATTTCCTCTGGGCAAACAGCCTGCTTTCCACTCCCGATACACCTGCCAATGCCGCCATAAGAGTTAAATAATCTTGACATCAGTAAATCTATATCAGTCAAGTTACAATGGTTTTGGTGGTTGGTTTTTGCATGCCTGAATAATACTTTACACACACACTTGAGGCAGTATCAGGCTTTAAATGCCATCAACAATCTGCTTGATACTGGATTTTTCCCCTCTATTTTCTGAGAGTTTTAGTAACAATCTGGATTCTTAGGGACCTACTCTTTGTTGTATATTCTAATATGGCTTAATGTATGAAACTTAAAATGAACATATAAAGGCTCATTGCATAGTTAAATGTCATTCAAATTACATGCTGATTTTTAATGAATTAAATGATATTGATTTGTAGGTGAAAATTTTACCGGTGGTGAATTTTGATTGGGAGCAGCGACGGTATGTTGGTAATCTTGTATCTGTCCACAGAGCAGGTCTCTTTATGGCATATGTTCTCAAAGGTAGGATCTAACACCCATCACAGTATATTTCTACATTTTCCTTTTTCTACGTACACCTTTGCGAAAATTGATAATGATATTACAGTAAGAATTCCGCTAATTCAAGTACTCAAAACATAAAAGCACTGTAAAAGTTTGAGACTTTTCGTTGGGTGTCTTACCTCCTGCATGGAACGACCGATAATCCTATCGAGCAATCGCTATTGTTGTTTTAGACCAAACATGGCAGAAAGAAGTCTTATAATTTGTTATCTTCCCCATTGCTCGTCCTTGGATTAGCGGAATTCTTACCATAAGACCTGTTTTAACCCCTGAATTATATACAATTTGTTTGTGGTGGTCCGGTAAGCGGTCATTGGACATCCACATTGTTTTTCTTTGAAGTTATTCAAACAGTTTACTTTGAATAAAAGTGAAAATTAGGAGATGTTTGGATAATGAATGAAATTGTCACACATAAATTTTCAAAGGCACCTTTTATACTTTGTCTTAAAGATTGTATTCGCTTATAAGCATTTGAAGTGCTCAGGTAGCTCAAAGTCAGATGTATGTTTTTTTTTCTGAATTCTTCACAAGATGACAAATACATGTGTATTTCGGATGGCAATCTTGAGCCCTCCTAAATTATATTTTTATTTCCTTTTATTTGGCAAATTTCTCAACAGGTAAAAATGGAGGTGTGGTTAGAGTAATAAAGAGGCCATTAGGGGAGAGAACTCTGCTGAAAGATTTTACTGGCAAGGTGATAGATATAGCCTTTGCATATTGTGATACAGTTTTCCTGGCTGCTGTGGATGAACAAGGAAGTCTGTTTGTTTATGAGATAGAAGAAGGGAAAGACTTAAAGATTATGTATCCTTCTCTAGTGTAAGATCAAGGGGTTGGATCCTGGATCCCCCTCTGGGCTGTCATTATAGGGAGAGTGATTGCTCTCCTTCCCCTCCACACAACCCCAGTGGGGTCTTAGGAGACCTGTTTATCACTCCCCCTAACTCTCCCTATCGGTTTCAGGCCCCTTGTTTACATTTTTCACTCTCCCAAGATGAAACTATTCTCCAACCCTTTCATGTCCATTAAAATAGAATTAACTGTTTGATAATATGAAAAACTAGGATAACATTTTGTTCAAGATTTTTTTCTCCAGAATTTTGTATACCAAAATAAAAATTCCTTTTCTGTAACTTCAGACTTTTTTTTTCATCATGATCGTGTTCTCTCTCTGAAAAACATGGGAGTGGAAATGCACTCCCATTGAATTTTTGAAGACCATTTTTGAAGAGAGTGAAACGTGTCATCCTGACAGTTTTGGGGAGCATACTGTAACTCTCCCAGTTTATTCTTAATGACAGGCCTGACCCTCATAATTTACCATCTGAAAGGTTCAATTCATTCTTTTATTATCATATCAGAAATTTTCCTCGAAATTTATTCCATTGAACAATGTTTGCGAGTTACCAACAATAACCCTAATGAAGATGTAATAAAGTTATGTAAACTGAGTGCAAAACCATAAAGCAATCAATCTGTAATATTTGTAACTCCACCACCAATTTCCTTGTATTATTTGATTCTTAACCGAATGAAGATCCACGCTTGTTCTTCATATAAAACGTCCTAACACCTGTAAACTGAGTGATTTCCATCGTGTGATATGGTGTCCTTATATACCTGATGATGGGGATGACAGTACTACTGACGGCTCAGTTAGCGAGGCATCCAAAATTCTAGTCGTTACTCACGATGAAAAGGTAACAAAGAATAAAAAAAAACTGTTTAAAAGGCGAAAACCAGGTTTTAAAAACCCATGCACCGATATTAGTTATACATGGAGGCTTTCGCGTTTTGTAAGGGGGCCTCCGTGGCTCAGTAGGTAGAGCGTTGGACGCTCAATCTGAACAGCCTTCCACCAATGGGTCGCGGGTTCAAATCCTATTCAGTCCAAAAATTGGAAAATTTTCTGACTGGGTTTTCACTCGAATGACCTATGTGGGATGGTTGCCAGTTACCAGCGGAAGGTCGTGGGTTTCCTCCGGGCACAGAGCCCGGTTTCCTCCCACAATAAAACTGGCAACGCCGCCATATAAGTGAAATAATCTTGAGCGCGGCGTGAAAGACCAAACAATCAATCAATCGCGTTTTGTATCAAAACCTATCGTAGACCACAGTTGTAAACAGTAAAAAATGTTTAGTAAATGCAATTCTTATTCTTGAATCTTTATCATTATATTTGATAAAACTCGAATGTATGGCTTGTGATACTGAAGCTTACAGTGTTTTATTTGTTTTTCTATTTATTTGTCTGAAGGCTGAGATTTACAGTGTAGATATTGTGAGCCGTGACCATGGGGTGGGGCCTATTGACCCAGAAAAGGTAGAATCTGGTCGGATCCTTATCACCAGTCATACTCAGGTGGGTGTTTAGGGTAATTCTATTTTTGTCAATATATCCAATTCTCATTGAATTTCCATTGGGATAAATTTTCAGCCATGTGCCCAATATAATATGGCTGACATGAAGCATATTAGATTATGAGCAATATTTTATTGGGAGTACACTTGTGATAAGGCTTTATTTGCTATTAGTTTTCAGCCATCTTGATTTTTAAAGATGGCAGCCATCTTTTAAAATAATTAATGCCAAGAATATAATAAATCATCTTTATTTTTTCATTTCTTCTTTATGTCACCTCTCAAACCACACTGCCGGTTCTAATACCTTGTCAATCAGTTCCCCTCCTTCGCAGAGCCATCTCCAGTGATTGCGTGCAATCACTTAATCTCTAGTTTAAAGAGACATGAGCTGCCAAAATTCACACTTTTTTCATAATTTCTGATCGTCACAACAGTAAGATGATTTGAAGGAATGAGGAAAATCCATACAGTATGTGGCCTGTACGAACCGAAAACGTGTTCGAAAAGTAAACAAAATTTAAATAACCGGGACGACCATTCATTCCAAGCCAAAGTCAGTTCAAAACAATACTTTATCGTACATTTTCGAGACTAGAAGCACTAAAAACCTCTAAATTGTACTTCTTGAGAAAAATAGCCGATAATTTTAACGTTCTGTTTTAACGTCAAAATATCAACATTTTGGCAGCTCATGCCACTTTAAATATACGCAGTATTTATATTATGGGGTAATTGAGTTAGTTTCTCACTGCCTCACCTCGTAGAGCACTGACAATGTCATCAAACAAACTCTTTAATTATGGAGTTGAATCACATTAATATTTCAAACTATGGAAACTGTAAAACCCTGTTATCCCTCTCCTATGTTCATTGTTGTGATGTAGCCCATAATGGATGCTGCCTTTTCCCCTGATGGCACGGCCTTAGCTACTGCCAGCTTGGATGGCGAAGTGAAATTCTTCCAGGTTTATATGCACGAAGGATTAAATCCAAGGTGAGAACCCAAGCACAAATTTGGTTAAAATTATCAAATAATTCTCACAATAATGATGTAGATTGAAATGATGGATAATTGGTTCAAATATTACCTTAACTTTTCTGGCGTTTATATTTATTTTTCACAAAGCGCACTAATAAAGAGCTTTTTGTTGATATCTGCCTTATATAAGTATACCAAAATAAAAATTCCTTTTCTGTAACTTCAGATGCTTTTATTTCAACACGATCGTGTTCTCTCTCTGAAAAACATGGAGAGGAAGTGCTCTCCCATTGAATTTTGAGAGACCATTTTTGGGGAGAGCATGTTGTAACTCCCCCAGTCTAATCTTAATGACAGGCCTGAACTATTTCTGATTGATATAACACATATTTTAAAATCATGGTTTTCATTTTGTTGTAGGTGTTTACATCATTGGATGCCTCATGATGGATTGCCCATGAGTTATCTTGCTTTTCTAGATGATCATAAAAATCCAAATGTTGAGTAAGTTCGCTTTACCCTCCTTAGCCTGTGATTTCTGTTTTGATCCTTGCTTTTCACGTTTTTTGTCACTTAAAAGGGAAAAAAAGCATTCTATAAAAATGGTGTCTTACCTAGACTTCCTTGTTGTAGGACACAGTTTTGGAAGTATGCTATTACAGGTGCTAACAATAACCAGGAATTGAAGATTTGGAGCTGTGAATCCTGGAAATGTCTACAAACTATCAGGTATTGCTTATACATTCTCAATTGTCGAACTGGATTTATATCTCATCAATAAGGCTTCCAGGTACATGTACTTAAGGACGATCTGGGTTTGTGTTTGATCAACAAGGGGGCCTCCATGTACTTAAGGAAGATCTGGGTTTGTGTTTGATCATCAAGGGGGCTTTCAGGTACTTAAGGAAGATCTGGGTTTATGTTTGATCAACAAGGTGACCTCCTGGTACTTAAGGAAGATCTGGGTCTGTGTTTGATCATCAAGGGGGCTTTCAGGTACTTAAGGAAGATCTGGGTCTGTGTTTGATCATCAAGGGGGCTTTCAGGTACTTAAGGAAGATCTGGGTTTATGTTTGATCAACAAGGTGGCCCCCTGGTACTTAAGGAAGATCTGGGTTTGTGTTTGATCATCAAGGGGGCCTCCAGGTACTTAAGGAAGATCTGGGTTTGTGTTTGATCAACAAGGTGACCTCCTGGTACTTAAGGAAGATCTGGGTTTGTGTTTGATCATCAAGGGGGCCTCCAGGTACTTAAGGAAGATCTGGGTTTGTGTTTGATCAACAAGGTGACCTCCTGGGGCCGGTTTCTCGAAAGTCTACTTAAGTAATTTTACTTAAGTGCATTAAACTCCCTTAGCTAAGGGCCCTTAGCGAAACTCCCTAAGTGGGTTTCACAAACCATTTTTTTTCTCCCTTAGCCAAGGGAATTTTATATTGGTATAGGGGGCCCGTTGTGAATAACTCTTTTGTGTTTGAAGGCAAGTTCAGAAAGATATTTTTTTCAGCGGGAATTCATAACAACAACAACACAGGTGCTTTTGACTTTAATTTTGGTAGTAAAGCCCAGTCAATACATTTTCTAAGCATAACTATTCAAAATCGCTTGTGGAGTGTAGACCATATTTGTGTAAGGATTGCTCATTTCACAATTAATAAATCAGTTTGCACCCGTAATTTATAATTAGGGCCTATATTATAAATTATAATTTAGCATCTAGAATTTTTTTTTAGGAAATGGCCAAATCCTGATAAAATCGAATGACAGACTGCTAGCACAATGTCAATCTTTTAAATTATGTAAAATATTTCATCTTTCTACCAAAATATTTCTTGACAAACCGTAAAACAAAGTGATAATAGCAAAACAAAAACAAAGTATGTCAACTAGAGGGAGCAATCAATGTTTATCCATGTAATTTGAAAAGGCAGAGTTGGTAATTGATTTGCTTTGAAATCAAATAATAACAGCTCCCTGGATCTATAAATATCTTTCCAACGTCACAATTTTTTGTTTTCGGTTTGAGTGGATGTCAGCAGAAAAATAAATTAGATTTGGGTCAACGATATTTATCAACCAGCAGCTGTAAAAGAGTAAGGAAAAGAAGGGAAAATTAAAAGTTTACCGAAAATCTCAGTAATTTAGGGACAATTTTCAGGATGCTCATGTGCAGTCTTCAGACTTTACAACAGGATCGGTACGAAAAACTAACTGAACTGAAGAAGTATATTGATATTCTTTTATTAAATGAACTTGTTGACTCGGGATATCATAAGTCTAAGTGTCTCACGACTGTCACTGACGCTATACCTAAGTCCAAAGCAAGGTCAACAGGGCAGGAGTTTTTACAGCACTCAGAGTGAGTGAGTGAGAGAATATTTAAGTCACTACATTGAACCGATCATATGAATCAAATAAGCTTTAAATTGATGTGTCCAATAAGTATAAGTTAAGTATTTCGGTAATCCTACTACAACAAGGTGCATATAAATGCGAAGGTGGCCAGGTTTATTGAGATATAAAATAGGAGGAAACCATGATGTCAACTAATCAGATTGATTCAAACTCATGCCACATTGACAGAAATGTTTTCTGTACTGAATATCGATTAATACAGACAAGAAGATTTTCCCTGGATGCGTGTGTTTTAGTGTTCATAAATAAATACAGATAAGACACACACAAAAAGTAAGACTGACATAAATCCATGTTCATGATTAAGAAAAAAAAAACACATTTTCCGTATAAAATTAAATTATTTTATTGTAAGGCAAAATTTAAGAGCATTTTCAAATAAAATGTCACAGAATCAAACATATATAAGTGAGTGTCGAAGCTAAAACTGAAGGAAATTGTATTTTGGTAAATAAATTAATTGTAAATACTGGTCATTCAAAGAAAATCTTAATTTTGACAGCTCATACCACTAATAAAATGCCAAAGTAGAAATAAAAAATATATGACTTTATTGCCTGTGTGAAATAAAATTCAAATCACATTAAAAACTTTTTAACTGTTAATTTTTGTCGATCGTAATATTCACATACATTCCTATTCCTTAATCATTAAAATGTGGTTTGAATAAACACCTCCCACTTGCACTCTCTCCACATTGAAAATTTTAATGAAAACATCTCTCGGCAGTTCATTCCACCGTAAATTTATACCACCAACTATTGTTTTCATTTTGAGTGGCCCTTCCAAAAAGAAAAAAAGAAGCTAAAACAAGATTCAAATTTTTGTTAAAGGTCTGCGGGTTGATTTTCTTTGAAAAAAGTGTAATGAAAGAGTAAATCATTTAAACCACATAAGTAAAGTCTTAGCACGCTTTTTTCCAACAATCAAGGATCATGACAAAAGAAAGAAGCAAACATAAAACAATAAGAATTTTGGCAGGTGAGATAAACACCCCACTCTGGGGACGCAGCCTACAGATTCAAAGTGCTGTCACGACAAAGCTGTGGTATTCCTTGCTTGGAGCTTAAAAGGTTTATGATTGCTTTTTGTGTCGCCTGAAAGGGGGCACTTAGGGATCACTTTGACGGCGTAGTCTGACGTCGGCGTCCGGATTGGTTTCCGTGCAATATCTTGAAAACCAATGGCTTAATTTTTTTCAAATTTAAATGGGAAGTTTAATACCTTAATACCCCGCTCAAGTTGACTTTCGCTAAAATCCGCGCATATTTAATTATTGTACAGGCTTTTGATTGGCTGATACAAATAACTTGGTTTCCGTGCAATATCTTGAAAACCACTGGCTTAATTTTTTTCAAATTTAAATGAGAAGTTTAATACCTTAATACCCCGCTCAAGTTCGACTTTCGCTAAAATCCGCGCATATTTAATTATTGTACAGGCTTTTGATTGGCTGATACAAATAACTTGGTTTCCGTGCAATATCTTGAAAACCACTGGCTTAATTTTTTTCAAATTTAAATGAGAAGTTTAATACCTTAATACCCCGTTCAAGTTCGACTTTCGCTAAAATCCGCGCATATTTAATTATTGTACAGGCTTTTGATTGGCTGATACAAATAACTTGGTTTCCGTGCAATATCTTGAAAACCACTGGCTTAATTTTTTTCAAATTTAAATGGGAAGTTTATTACCTTAATACCCCGCTCAAGTTCGACTTTCGCTTAAATCCGCGCATATTTAATTATTGTACAGGCTTTTGATTGGCTGATACAAATAACTTGGTTTCCGTGCAATATCTTGAAAACCACTGGCTTAATTTTTTTCAAATTTAAATGGGAAGTTTATTACCTTAATACCCCGCTCAAGTTCGACTTTCGCTTAAATCCGCGCATATTTAATTATTGTACAGGCTTTTGATTGGCTGATACAAATAACTTGGTTTCCGTGCAATATCTTGAAAACCACTGTCTTAATTTTTTTCAAATTTAAATGGGAAGTTTAATACCTTAATACCCCCCTCAAGTTCGACTTTCGCTAAAATCCGCGCATATTTAATTATTGTTTTTGATTGGCTGATACAAATAACTTGGTTTCCCTGCAATATCTTGAAAACCACTGGCTTAATTTTTTTCAAATTTAAATGGAAAGTTTAATACCTTAATACCCCGCTCAAGTTCGATTTTTATCTGACGCAGATTATTATTTAATATCTCATATTCAGGTAACATCTTACACAGCATGATATACATATATTCATAAATAAAGTACAACAGTGAATTTTTTTGTGAAAGGTGATGTACCTTCTCCTTGTATATTTATCCTGCCAGGCGACACTTCTACTTCAGTTGAATTCTAGTATATCCTTATGAAGACTTTTTTTTCCTTCTTTTGTTTTTGTCTTTGCATGATGCCTTTAAAAAAAAAAGTAAAAATAAGTCCATTTAACTACAATGTATTTAAATATAGCTAGAGTTTCTTTGTCCAAGTTTTACTGCTCATTCAGGGACTTCCATCTAATCCATTGTATTCAACTGTTATTCTATATCAAACAGGACCAATTCGTTCCATCTGAAACCAAAAAAAAAAATTACAATTAAATTAAAAGAAAGCTTGCTTTATACTTGAAACTTCACTTTAAATTTGTTCCACTTCACTTAATTGATCTAAATCCTGTTTAAGTATGGTCATTAAAGAGCCTCAAAGTAGCATAAGCTGTCATAATGTGGATATTCCGTGAATAAAATAATTAGCTCATATATCCTATAAGGTTGTTCAGCATTTATAGATTGATCGATGTTTTACACCACGCTCAACATTATTTCAATTATATGGAGGCATTGCCAGGAGGAAACCCCCAACCTTCGGAGAGTGCCTCACAACTCTTCCACATATGTCGATAAAGTAAAAAATCCAATCAGGCCAGAGTCGAACGGAGCATCCCTGTCTCATCCACGTAATAAACATTACAATATCAGCAGCATTGTGTTTTATATGGATTAGACCTACTCATAAAAGTTTGAGTGTCCTAGGAAAACAACTTACTCTATTCAGCAGTAAATAGCCATATAATATTTGTTTTCTTTGAGAGTTTGCAATGTCCAGCTGTGTAGTCCATTATATTTTTAGGTTTGACTGATCATCTTCTTTGCTAAAATATAAATAATAACAAGTGAAAAATCAAAGCTTTGAAACTGGAAGGTTCAGGATTTTTTTATTTTTTTATTTCATACAGGCATATTATTATTTAAACACATTTTGTGATTAAAAATAAACACAGTATGCATGATTTTAGAGGCCATAATCATGGCTAAAAACGCAGTCATATTTTCAAATTGGAAAATACTGAGACAAGAGGAACAATTTACATGCTTTCTATTTGTCATAACTGCCAATTCAATCTGTACCCCCAGTTAGGAGGGGTTGACTCAGTTTAATGGGGTTTTTTTCCTTTGATAGATGCTGTGAAAACCTCATAGAAACATCAGATTTTCTTAAAGTAATCATCAAAAGTGTTTGGCATACGCTAAAGAAAGTTCACTACATATTTTGTATTTCTGATGCAAGTTACAAAAACTAACGGTGCCCCCATTTTGGGGGAGTTGCAGTGAAGACGTGAATTCAAGTGCCGTCAGTCAGCGACAAATATTTAATTATACTTTGATCAACAGCCAAACACATTTAGCTTATTCAGCAGGAACAAAAAGTAGTTAACTTGACTTTGAATTGACCACTGCGTATTATTTTAAATTTTAATCAAGACACCAATTCAATGAACAAATATTTATGAAATTGTGTTACAACAACAACAACAGCATCGCTCGCCGGCGAGCAAATGTGTTGTGAAAACAACAGTTTAGAAATAAATTACTTACTTCTGTTGAACTGTCACTTGTTCATTTGTCTGTTGGTCGACATTGTCAGCATTCTTTCTCCAATAATTTGACTTATACGGCAATGAAATCAGAACCACAGATCTGAACTGGACAGACTCTGCATGTGTGGTAGCCATCTTGTTTAGCAGTAAAGTGAACTTGATTCTCACTTAAGTAACATGCGACCACCCTTAAAGTTAAGGGTGTTTACACCCTAAGTATTTTTTTGTGAAACCCACTTAGGGGAAAATAAAACCCACTAAGGGAAAAAAAGCCTGCTTAAGGGACTTTTTTCCCCTAAGTGAACTTTCGAGAAACCGGCCCCTGGTACTTAAGGAAGATCTGGGTTTGTGTTTGATCAACAAGGTGGCCCCCTGGTACTTAAGGAAGATCTGGGTCTGTGTTTGATCAACAAGGGGGCTTTCAGGTACTTAAGGAAGATCTGGGTTTGTGTTTGATCAACAAGGTGACCTCCTGGTACTTAAGGAAGATCTGGGTTTGTGTTTGATCATCAAGGGGGCCTCCAGGTACTTAAGGAAGATCTGGGTTTGTGTTTGATCAACAAGGTGACCTCCTGGTACTTAAGGAAGATCTGGGTTTGTGTTTGATCAACAAGGTGCCCCCCTGGTACTTAAGGAAGATCTGGGTCTGTGTTTGATCAACAAGGGGACCTCCAGGTACTTAAGGAAGATCTTGGTTTGTGTTTGATCAACAAGGTGGCTTTCAGGTACTTAAGGAAGATCTGGGTTTGTGTTTGATCAACAAGGTGGCCTCCAGGTACTTAAGGAAGATCTGGGTTTGTGTTTGATCAACAAGGTGGCCTCCAGGTACTTAAGGAAGATCTGGGTCTGTGTTTGATCAACAAGGGGGCCTCCAGGTTCTTAAGGAAGATCTGGGTCTGTGTTTGATCAACAAGGTGGCTTTCAGGTACTTAAGGAAGATCTGGGTCTGTGTTTGATCAACAAGGTGGCTTTCAGGTAATTAAGGAAGATCTGGGTTTGTGTTTGATCAACAAGGGGGCCTTCAGGTACTTAAGGAAGATCTGGTTTTGTGTTTGATCAACAAGGTGGCCCCCAGGTACTTAAGGAAGATCTGGGTTTGTGTTTGATCAACAAGGGGGCCTTCAGGTACTTAAGGAAGATCTGTGTCTGTGTTTGATCAACAAGGTGGCCTCCTGGTACATAAGATCTGGGTTTGTGTTTGATCAACAAGGTGGCTTTCAGGTACTTAAGGAAGATCTGGGTTTGTGTTTGATCAACAAGGTGACTTTCAGGTACTTAAGGAAGGTCTGTGTTTGATCAACAAGGTGGCCTCCTGGTACATAAGATCTGGGTTTGTGTTTGATCAACAAGGTGGCTTTCAGGTACTTAAGGAAGATCTGGGTTTGTGTTTGATCAACAAGGTGACTTTCAGGTACTTAAGGAAGATCTGGGTTTGTGTTTGATCAACAAGGTGGCCTCCAGGTACATAAGATCTGGGTTTGTGTTTGATCAACAAGGTGGCTTTCAGGTACTTAAGGAAGATCTGGGTTTGTGTTTGATCAACAAGGTGACTTTCAGGTACTTAAGGAAGATCTGGGTTTGTGTTTGATCAACAAGGTGGCTTTCAGGTAATATAGGAAGATCTGGGTTTGTGTTTGATCAACAAGGTGGCCTCCAGGTACATAAGATCTGGGTTTGTGTTTGATCAACAAGGTGGCTTTCAGGTACTTAAGGAAGATCTGGGTTTGTGTTTGATCAACAAGGTGACTTTCAGGTACTTAAGGAAGATCTGGGTTTGTGTTTGATCAACAAGGTGGCTTTCAGGTAATATAGGAAGATCTGGGTTTGTGTTTGATCAACAAGGGGGCTTTCAGGTACTTAAGGAAGATCTGGGTTTGTGTTTGATCAACAAGGTGGCCTCCAGGTACTTAAGGAAGATCTGGGTCTGTGTTTGATCAACAAGGTGGCCTCCAGGTACATAAGATCTGGGTTTGTGTTTGATCAACAAGGGGGCTTTCAGGTACTTAAGATCTGGGTTTGTGTTTGATCAACAAGGTGGCCTCCAGGTACTTAAGAAAGACACCACTTAATAACATCTCTCAGTTTAGTAGGTTATCCATTCTCCTGGTTTCTCTGATTAAAGTAGGTACAATTAGTGCCATATAGACATTTGATAGTATGTATGAACAAAAAGTAAGCAGTCGCCCAATTAAGAAATCCATCAGATTTGGAGTAGCCTTTATTTAATCTGTGTTGCTGTAGCTCATCAACATTTCAAAACTTTTTGAAAAACTGAAAGACAATTGCACAATTCTTCAATGCACCATGATGCTTATTAAAAATTCTTTTCATTGGGTAAAATATTTTTCCAAAATACCTAGTGCTCTTTGCGTATTTGTTAATATGACTAAGTTCGGAACCAGAATTTTCACTTGCTTTTCCAATGACCCTATCGGGTTCAATTTCAGTTTACCGCTATTTTTGCCATAGCTGAAGATTCATGAACGGGGTCAATATATCGCAAAGTCTTCCAGAAAATTCTCCTGACTGAAGCCGAACTGCTGTTGTCGTCTACCTAATGAAATATCATGAGTTTTTCGTTTATCACAACAATTGGGCGTAGTAATTGGGCGTAAAATTCAAAATGATACCCCTTTTTAGCACAATTAGAAACTTATCTCCATGGTTATTTTAGACGAGAAGATTTTCTCTGTGCCTGTGTCTTAGTGTTCATAAAAATATATCAACATTTCTCATGCTTGTAACATGGTTGTATATTTGTGCTTTTTACCTCATCAGGTTTATGGAACCTCCTAACCACCCAGCAAATTTTCATGTTGAACCTTCCCTGAAAGCCTGCTTAGATCTCAGTGCCAAATATTTAGTATTAACAGATATTAAAAGAAAGGTAGGTACTACAAAATACGTCCCTACCAACATTAAGCCTGTTTCACAAAGCGACGTAGATGTATTTTTTGCGTAACTTTCTTACTAACGTATCTCTACAGTATAAGTTGCTAAGGCATTTACGTAAAAACTTACGCTACGACGCTTTGTGAAACAGGGTCCAGTTTCTTGTTTTTGAGGATTACATTGTACAAATACAGGTGTGAGTATTTGGTTCTGGTGAATGGCCCTGATGAAGGTAAGGGGTTGCCCCATGGGCCCCACTCACCCCAACCCAACTACTAAACTCGACAACGTCGTCATTTACATAAATAAATATTGACTGCGGCATATAATGTCAATACTTGCTCTTATAATAATGCTAGCAATCACTCAACTCAATAGTCATCCATATCCTGACAGAGGAATCAACCAGGGACCGGGGTTATAAAAATGTGCTATACTCAACTCAGACTCCATGCTCAACTCTCCTTGAGCATACTCCCAGGAGTTTGGATCAGAGATTGAGATTATAAAACATTCTGAGAACGTGCTCAACTGAGTATATAAACAAGGCAATCTCAGTCAAATTGAGCACGAATTATTGGAGCTCTCTAGAAAAGGAGGTAAAAATGAACGTTGGCTTTGTTGCAATTTTGTCAAGTCATCGGCAGGTACTAACATTTGGAAAGAAGTAAAACTAAGGGTTTATCACTTCCAAAATTAGTGTCAATAAACTAAGAAACTACAATTTTTCACTAAATATCGATATAAAAAAAATGTATTTAGAGGGCTATTTTACATTGAGTCTAACTTGGAGCAAGGTTGATAGCTTGCTCAGAATTTGGTACTCAGGAGAGCACAGAAACGAACTCAAAAGTTTTATAATCCCGAATTTTGAAATGTGAGTTTGGAGTTGAGCACAGAAACGGCTCTTGATCACAGTGGTGCTCAAGAAAGTTTTATAATCCCGGCCCCTAGATTAGATGGTTTTAATCATTGAAGACTGTGTTTTGTAGGTATTATATGTGCTACAGATTTACCAGAACAATGAGACCGGCCTAGCTCATGTCTGTTCTATCTCTGAATTCCTCCTTACACAACCTTGCCTTAGTCTGGCTATCTATGGAGCCAGCACCAAAACATTCAAGAAATCCTCAGACGATTCACAGCTTGATGAAATGACCACAGGTTAAACATTTTCTCTATTTCTTTAACTATTGTTGTTGTGGAATTAAACCTAATTCAAGATTCCCTGATAAGAACTTCTGATAATTGACAAACTTTAGTGGAAACTATTGTCAATTTCCTCGTCAAATTGTTGCACGGTCTTGCAAACAAATGCCTTCTATCAATAGGGAGCGTTGGACGCTCAATCCGAACAGGCTTCCACCAATGGGTCGCATGTTCGAATCCCACTCAGTCCAAAAAAAAAATTGGAAATTTTCTGACTTGGTTTTCACTCGAACGACCTATGTGGGATGGTTGCCAGTTACCAACGGAAGGTCGTGGGTTTCCTCCGGGCATAGAGCCCGGTTTCCTTCCACAATAAAACTGGCAACGCCGCCATAGAAGTGAAATAATCTTGAGCGCGGCGTAAAACACCAAACAATCAATCAATCAGGAGACACTCGGTCTAAAAATGTCTAATTTTCACTTGAACACACAATATTAAATTGTTTTTCAGGTACCGGTAAAAAGTCTTGCATTCTTGGCATAAAACTTGGTCGCCATCTGTCCAAACGTTCAAATAATCGTAATTGTAGTGTAAAACACCTATGTAATATATTCTAATTTTCTTGTAGGTGAAATAGATCAGGAAGATAAGGCAGAGGAAGATGAAGGTGTCGGTGGGGAAGATACAACAACAACAGGAGTACAAATCAAAATCTTCTCAATACATACAAAGTAAGTTTTCAAATCGTAACCCAAAAAGAAATTTCTCTCATAGGAAGTTGGATGAGGCACAGCCACATGGAGTGCTCTCCCCTTACCTCTCTATCTAATACATGTAATATGGACATATTATATGTATCAGATAGAGGGGATACGGGGAGAGCACTCAGTGTGCCTGTGGATGACATTTAATCAGCATTGTTTTATGAAATCATTTATTGCAGTTCTTCAAAATATACCATACTTAATCCTCTGTTGCAAAGTATGGACCTCATGGGTTATTAGTTATCATGTTGGGCGGCAGAGTTTCATGGAAGTTGAAATTTTTGTGGCCATAAAGCGAAGTGTGAGTTAATTTTAAGTCCAATTGAGTTGCCAGAAATTGACCATTTCCATGCTAAATTAACTGCAATTCAGTTTTTTATGGAGGCATTTGAGTTTTCCTGGTCATTTTGAGGCAGATATTCGACCTCAAAACTCGACTTCAAGAAAACTTGGGCAAGCAACCAAAACAACCTATCATGACAACCTATCACATAACTCGAAAGTGCGAGGGCTCTCCCATCTGCCATTCAAGCTTGTTACGCGTCTGGCCAATGTCTGTTTACTGTGCTATTTTTAGCAACACTCAGAGTGGTTTCCCTTGATGCTTTGTGAGAAAACCCTGTACGAGATATGTCGTATCTGGCAGTGAGATTTAACCGTTACATTCAGTACGCCAAGAAGTCTAGTTTTTCTAAAAGATATCTATGTTAAGCTACGACATAATTCGTACCAGCAGAATCCGGTGCGCCTGCCATTGCGAGATATCTCGTAGTCGGCAGTCAACGTGTTAAACTCTGTCTATATTGAGATATATTTGATTCCAGATCCCCCAGGTATACACTCATCCAATTCATTTTCTGATATTGTAGCAAGATTTTTTTGTTTTTCTGATTCAGAGCTTTACAGGATCTTCAGATTCGGTTCACACCCACCTCCTCCACCCCACAACCACCCCCACCCTCAATCAGCTCTATCTCACAGGAAGAAGGTTAGCAACACTTCTTGTACCTTACTGGGTTTATAGAAACAATCTCCACGATTTCACATCTCTCTCGCTTCAAAAACTTGAATTACAATTTTTTTGTTATCTTAGTGGGAAACCAAGCAAGTGATTTTGTTACATTGTTTATTTTTAGACATTCTCAATTAAAGAAATGTTTGAAACTCTCTTTGTTTCCATACAAATAAGAAATGATTAAGGCATCACCATGAACAACTTACTTCGTGGTGATGCCTTAATCACTTCTCATTAGCATTCTCAATTTGTTTGTTTTTAGACATTCTCAATTTAAGAAATGTTTGAAACCCTTGGTTTCCATACAAATAAGAAATGATTAAGGCATCACCATGAACAACTTACTTCATGGTGATGCCTTAATCACTTCTCATTAGCATTCTCAATTTGTTTCTTTAGACATTCTCAATTTAAGAAATGTTTGAAACCATTGGTTTCCATACAAATAAGAAATGATTAAGGCATCAACATGAACAACTTACTTCGTGGTGATGCCCTAATCACTTCTCATTAGCATTCTCAATATATGTCTGTTGCCGTCTTCACATGACTGAAATACTGTTAAGCAGGGCGTAAAACGCAAATCACTCACTCACTCAATATGTTTGTTAAGTTCAGCATACTTCAACATTGTTTTGAATAACTTGCTTCGTGGTGATGCCTTAATCACATTTCATTAGTGTTCTCAATATGTCTGTGACGTTCAGCATACATTGTTTGTTGTTTTTCAGGTATGCGTGACTTGTTATCTGACATGAGCCTTGACAACATGGTGTCTGATGGGGATTCCTCCAGAGACATGTTACAGCCTGTTCTTCTCACTCCTGATGCCTTCATCACATCCAATACCAGGTCAGACTCTATATACATTCACACATTTTGATATTTAAAAAGGTTTTTAGAAATTATTGGATGGCTAGATATTGAACAATGAATAAGTTGCCATCGTATAAATGAAATAATCTTGGTTGCGGCGTAAAACAAGAATCAAGCGAGGATAATTTTGTGTTTTCCTCCTTGATTTTGTATTGTTAAGAAAGCTTTCGAGTTAAGTTTCCAATCTGTTTCTTTCCTCAGACGTAAATCTGACCAGGCTGATACCAGTGGTGGTCACAATATATCTAGTTCCAGTAGTTTTACTCATGTAACAGCCATGAACGAAGACGTCTATTCTCCCCATAGTCTGCTAGAACAACGGAATCTCTTAGATCAGACGTCTATCCTCTCCCCTAATAGCTCCGTCACTATGACTCCTTCCTCAACTAAAGAATTCTCACCTTCAGCTAGTCACGACCTAACGCCCACCTCAGTTCCTCTTCCTCCCATATCCTCATCAGAAGAACGTGACCTTGCCACCCCTCTAAGTTCAAGGTCGGGTCCTTCAAGAACAGACATTAGTCCACGCTCAGCTGCACCTCAACCCCAGGAGAAGACAACTGTTGATGACTTATTCACAGCAGAAGCAAGTAGACAAAGTACAATAGCAAGTGCAACTACTTCGACCTCTACAAGTGCTGACCTTGTAGACCTAGGACTGTCCTTGACCTCTGACACCAAACCTTGCGTACAATATGATGAGGATGATGAAGAAGTTGCCGTGACGATGGCTGAGGTGGAAATTGAAGAAGAGGATGAAAGTTCTGATTATGAAGAAGGTGACGATGAAGATGTCAAAGGTTAGTACAAGTTTCAAAGAGACAGCCACGTGCCAGGCTGGTTCTCTGTTATCAATTAACCTGCCAATGCCCCCATATAAGTGAAAGGATCTTGAGTGTGGCGTTAAACTCTAATCAATCAATCAATCAAAGTATGAGGCTAGCATGTTGTTGATATTTGTAAATCTTGGTGCAACAAGGAATGATATATTAATGAAAATTAAAAACTAGCAAATGCAAGTTTTAATTGTAAATGATGTACTGGTCTTGGTAGGTTGTGTTGGTTCTTATCACACCCAAAAATATCTTTGAAACAGCAAATTATAGCCTAAATATTGTATTTCTGTCTTATATAATTGTATGGTCGTTAATATCCATGTTTTAGCCACTAATAATCCCTAGAGTTGATATCAAATCGTCATAGTTGGATATTCATTAATTCAATAGTGACATTAAAGGTGGGAAACAAAGAGAGAAAAAAAATAAGGCTGCCTATGCTGTCTTTTCCAAGCTGTCAAATAAATTACAGGTCCTAGTGCCTGGCCACAAGTGTTTAAATTAGTGTATTATCCATGGACAGGGAAGTAGTTTGGTCAAATGTGAATGACTACCTTGTACCGGGTTGTAACATTGAGAGCTTATAGTGAATACTCAATTAGAGCAAGGTTCCCTCTCCAAATATTGTATAACGGTATTGGTAGAATAGAGGCGGGGGGGGGGGGGGGGGGGGGGGGGGGACATGGTAATCTTCTACCACAACACAATTCGCAAGACTCCAGGTTTTTGTATTGAGACTCCGAAAGTTTTTGATGGTCGGAGATGCGTTTTAGGTCATTTCTGACAATTAAAACTGGATAAAACTTAACAAAAAAATTCTCCTTAATGAGCTTAATATTGAAGGAGACAATGGACTGAAAACTACCTGCAATGGGTGGCATGGTATAATTTGGCAGATGTTTGGGGAAAACATTACCTAACAGTTTTACATTCCCCATTCAAGACTGATTTCTATATTGGCAGATGGCTCAAAAGAGTCTGAAGAGACTGACCAAAGGGACATAACTCCAGAGGATGTTGAATCCGAGAGTAGGCTCCCTTGGCCTAAAGCTCCTTCATTTGGATCTGAAGCCCAAAGATTAGCATCAGAAGCAATAAGTGAAAGGTAAGCTTCATTCCTCATTATCCTCTCAAAAATGGTTTTCATTAGTATGGGATTTGATTTCACTGCTTTATTTTGTATAAAAATGACCTCAGGATTAACAAGATTCTGTTACTGTCTGGCTACCATCCCAATGTTAAAGGAAAGAAGTCACCAAGAGACTTAACTGGTCATACATGCATATTTCCAGCGTGGGCCCTTGGTTCAAATCCCACAGAGGATAGAAAATGTTTTTTGGTATCCTAGTGCCTCAATCTCTAAACCTTCCAACCCTACGACATAAATGAAAAATCTTAAATACACCATAAAACTTATCAATGAATCATAACCCACTTATAGTCTATTATTGTCAACTTAGCCATGATGCTGAGGGATTACAAAATATCTAGTCAGGTCAGTTTTCCTGGTTAATATTTTATATGCAACATGCTTACCATACACTTGAATCACTCAGAGTCTGTGTTTTATATAGGTAATTTGTGTATTAAAACTGTTACCATACCTTCTATGTGAAAATATTCTAATCTTGGTTTTTATCCCGAATTATAAGTATCCTCTCTTATCTTTAGTTCACGTGAGGATTTTGATGAGGTGCGTGTTGATGAGAAGGCTGAGGTGAAATGTTTGACCGAGGATGGGGATAAGTCTGGTGAGGATGCTAGTGTAGCGTCATATCAGCCCCCATCAACATCAGAGGAGAGTGAGGGGGCAGAGATGAATATCAGTAGGGGAGACGACTCTAACACACCCATACCTCAAGGGAGACAACCATTGGAGAGTGAATCCAGGTTGGTGCTTGGTAGAATTTATAGCTTTTGCATACTCAATAAACATCCAAGTGATTTGTCTAAGGCTCAAGGTTAAATCAAATGGGGCCTCAATGGTGTACGCTGACAGCGTACCTTGACTTACGGTTTAAGAACTATCGACACAATGTGGCTGTTCTGTATTGTGTGCCAATGTCACGTTTAAAATAGCTAGTGGTGACCTACTGATAATGTACAAATTGATTATACTACGGCAATATTGTCAAACAAATACATCTCGACTCCTTTTAGGCTTGGTTTAATGATACTCAATATTGTGGCCCTTGGGCTGGAGCATTGTGGCTCTGCTTTAGCCATATGTGCTGACCTAGCTAGGAGGAACATAAAGTATGCCTTCCTGACGTTCTATGCCCTGTAGCGCCTAATGTCCAAATTTAAAAGTGGGTGGGGAGGGTGATCTTTTGGTGGGTAGGTACTTTTGTTACCATATAACTTAAGGTGTGGAGTCCAACGTCAAACCCCAACCCATCAATATTATGAATGCTTTCAGTGAAGGAGATATGGAGAGAAATTTACTGTTTTCCACTCACACAATACAATGCCCTGAAGTTGAACAACCACAAAGGTAAGTAACATCCTGGTAACAACAGGTGCTTTCTACTTAAATGTTAGCGCTTCTAATTCTATTCCACCAATGGGTCGCGGGTTCGAATCCCACTCAGTCCACAAAAAAATGGAGATTTTCTTACTGGGTTTTCACTCGAATGACCTATGTGGGATGGTTGTCCGCTGCCAGCGGAAGGTCGTGGGTTTCCCCCGGGCATACAGCCCCGTTTCCTCCCACAATAAAACTGGCAACGCCGCCATATAATCAATCAATCTCATTCTATTCAGGTATTGTAACTTGTGATCGGGATCCTGTGGGGCCCCTAAAAGCAGGAACTGGGGGCCGTTTCATGAACCCGCACAATGCGATCAATCACAGTTGCCAAGACGTATCTCTTCACTATAGTATCCATTGGTAACAACATTTCGTTTGTGATACGACTGCTTTGCGAAACGAGCCCCTGGTTCCTTTTGATCCATTCACTGTTTAACTTGTACGCCAGATTTGTCGCTGGTGTTTTCATTGGGAGCTGATTTTCTCTGTTATTTTCAGTGCTTTTGACAAAGAAAATAATTCATTATTATTTATGTATCTTTCAGACGAGAAGAAATCCATGTTATCAAAGAAGTGGTTGACAAAGAATCTCTAAAACAGGTTAGATCAAATTCTTTGTTTTCTCACTAATTCGATTTTTAAGAGCGGGCGTATATTGGTATACCGTTGTCCGTCCCGGATTCGTGTCCACTCCATAACTTAAAACCTATTGCCTGAATTTATTTTTTTCTTCTGATATATGTAGCTTATGGGTAGACGGTGTGTCCGCATACCAAAATTAAATTGAATGTGAAGATAGTGTGCTACAATGAATTTACCCTTGCGGGCATATTATGAGTTTCTTAAACTCTTGTTGTTGGTTGCTACAGCAGTTTTTTTGGACAAGGTTTATAAACTTGGCATTTCAGACCAACCTATCTTTGTCAATCTTGCGTGACAACTTTTGTTAGGGTGATCCGTTTTCACTCTAAAAGATTTTGAGACTGGCTCCATCTTTATGGATTTCACTGTCCAAACTGACCTGATTTCACTGTCCAAACTGACCTGATTTCACTGTCCAAACTGACCTGATTTCACTGTCCAAACTGACCGGATTTCACCGTCCAAACTGACCTGATTTCACTGTCCAAACTGACCTGATTTCACTGTCCAAATTGACCTGATTTCACTGTCCAAACTGACCTGATTTCACTGTCCAAACTGACCGGATTTCACTGTCCAAACTGACCTGATTTCACTGTCCAAACTGACCTGATTTCACTGTCCAAACTGACCTGATTTCACTGTCCAAACTGACCGGATTTCACTGTCCAAACTGACCTGATTTCACTGTCCAAACTGACCTGATTTCATTGTCCAAACTGACCTGATTTCACAGTCCAAACTGACCTGATTTCACAGTCCAAATTGACCTGATTTCACCGTCCAAACTGATCTGATTTCACCGTCCAAATTGACCTGATTTCACAGTCCAAACTGACCTGATTTCACTGTCCAAATTGACCTGATTTCACTGTCCAAACTGACCTGATTTCACTGTCCAAACTGACCTGATTTCACTGTCCAAATTGACCTGATTTCACTGTCCAAACTGACCTGATTTCACTGTCCAAACTGACCTGATTTCACCGTCCAAACTGATCTGATTTCACTGTCCAAACTGACCTGATTTCACCGTCCAAACTGATCTGATTTCACTGTCCAAACTGACCTGATTTCACAGTCCAAACTGACCTGATTTCACTGTCCAAACTGACCTGATTTCACTGTCCAAATTGACCGGATTTCACTGTCCAAACTGACCGGATTTCACAGTCCAAACTGACCGGATTTCACTGTCCAAATTTACCTGATTTCACTGTCCAAATTGACCTGATTTCACTGTCCAAACTGACCTGATTTCACTGTCCAAACTGACCTGATTTCACTGTCCAAATTGACCTGATTTCACTGTCCAAACTGACCTGATTTCACTGTCCAAACTGACCTGATTTCACCGTCCAAACTGACCGGATTTCACAGTCCAAACTGACCTGATTTCACTGTCCAAACTGACCTGATTTCACTGTCCAAACTGACTTGATTTCACTGTCCAAACTGACCTGATTTCACTGTCCAAACTGACCTGATTTCACCGTCCAAACTGACCTGATTTCACAGTCCAAATTGACCTGATTTCACAGTCCAAATTGACCTGATTTCACAGTCCAAACTGACCTGATTTCACCGTCCAAACTGACCGGATTTCACTGTCCAAATTGACCTGATTTCACCGTCCAAACTGACCTGATTTCACAGTCCAAATTGACCTGATTTCACTGTCCAAACTGACCGGATTTCACTGTCCAAACTGACCTGATTTCACCGTCCAAACTGACCGGATTTCACTGTCCAAACTGACCTGATTTCACTGTCCAAACTGACCTGATTTCACCGTTCAAATTGACCTGATTTCACTGTCCAAACTGACCTGATTTCACAGTCCAAACTGACCGTATTTCACCGTCCAAACTGACCTGATTTCACTGTCCAAACTGACCTGATTTCAACGTCCAAACTGACCTGATTTCACCGTCCAAACTGACCTGATTTCACTGTCCAAACTGACCTGATTTCAACGTCCAAACTGACCTGATTTCACTGTCCAAACTGACCTGATTTCAACGTCCAAACTGACCTGATTTCACCGTCCAAACTGACCTGATTTCACTGTCCAAATTGACCTGATTTCACTGTCCAAACTGACCTGATTTCACTGTCCAAACTGACCTGATTTCACTGTCCAAACTGACCTGATTTCACTGTCCAAATTGACCTGATTTCACTGTCCAAACTGACCTGATTTCACTGTCCAAACTGACCGGATTTCACCGTCCAAACTGACCTGATTTCACTGTCCAAACTGACCTGATTTCACAGTCCAAACTGACCTGATTTCACTGTCCAAACTGACCGGATTTCACAGTCCAAACTGACCGGATTTCACCGTCCAAACTGATCTGATTTCACTGTCCAAACTGATCTGATTTCACTGTCCAAACTGACCTGATTTCACTGTCCAAACTGACCTGATTTCATTGTCCAAACTGACCTGATTTCACTGTCCAAACTGACCTGATTTCAACGTCCAAACTGACCTGATTTCAACGTCCAAACTGACCTGATTTCACAGTCCAAACTGACCTGATTTCACTGTCCAAACTGACCTGATTTCATTGTCCAAACTGATCTGATTTCACTGTCCAAACTGACCTGATTTCAACGTCCAAACTGACCTGATTTCACTGTCCAAACTGACCTGATTTCACTGTCCAAACTGACCTGATTTCACTGTCCAAACTGACCTGATTTCACTGTCCAAACTGACCTGATTTCACTGTCCAAACTGACCTGATTTCACTGTCCAAACTGACCTGATTTCACTGTCCAAACTGACCTGATTTCAACGTCCAAACTGACCTGATTTCACTGTCCAAATTGACCTGATTTCACTGTCCAAACTGACCTGATTTCACTGTCCAAATTGACCTGATTTCACCGTCCAAACTGACCTGATTTCACAGTCCAAACTGACCGGATTTCACAGTCCAAACTGACCTGATTTCACTGTCCAAACTGACCTGATTTCACCGTCCAAACTGACCTGATTTCACTGTCCAAACTGACCGGATTTCACAGTCCAAATTGACCTGATTTCACTGTCCAAACTGACCTGATTTCACTGTCCAAACTGACCTGATTTCACTGTCCAAACTGACCTGATTTCACTGTCCAAACTGACCTGATTTCACTGTCCAAACTGACCTGATTTCACTGTCCAAACTGACCGGATTTCATTGTCCAAACTGACCTGATTTCAACGTCCAAACTGACCTGATTTCACTGTCCAAACTGACCTGATTTCACAGTCCAAATTGACCTGATTTCACTGTCCAAACTGACCTGATTTCACTGTCCAAACTGACCGGATTTCACAGTCCAAATTGACCTGATTTCACTGTCCAAACTGACCTGATTTCACTGTCCAAACTGACCTGATTTCACTGTCCAAACTGACCTGATTTCACTGTCCAAACTGACCTGATTTCACTGTCCAAACTGACCTGATTTCACTGTCCAAACTGACCGGATTTCATTGTCCAAACTGACCTGATTTCACTGTCCAAACTGACCTGATTTCAACGTCCAAACTGACCTGATTTCAACGTCCAAACTGACCTGATTTCACCGTCCAAACTGACCTATTCTGAAAGTGATCATGTTTCAGAAGAACACAGCCTCTCGGTTCACTTAACGTTGGTAATTAATCCTAGCTTAGGCTCTGATTGATTCTTGTTTGATGGATGCTTGTCTGAGAATATCTACATCAGACAATTTTCTGAAATAGTTTGTATAGCTTGTTGGTGTTGTCCTGTGGACTTCATCAAGTTTTGTATGTCAATGTGTTTATCCAATAGGGAGCGCAAGTCTCATAAGAATCATTAGGAGAGTTTGTGATATCCGGTGACAGATGACACCATTAAGAACGTTCTTGATGTTCTCCATAACGTCCGATTTAAAGGTCATGTATCAACAAAAATTGCTCAGTCACATGCACAATGCAGTGCTGGTGACAGGAAATATGCGGAATTCACACGTGACTTGCGCTCCCTATTAACATGTTTATAATGACACTGTGCAATTGTCTTAATCGACGGGGGGAGACATATGTACCAAAGCCTTCTAGTCATAAAGCAAGTTTTGGTGTTTTAAATTATAACATAATTTCTAAATCTTTTCTACAGATGCAAGATGCTTTAACACAAGTACTACAGGTTGTAAAAGCTCAACAAGAAGAAGTGAACAGACTAAGTCAATTTGTTCAGGAACAGCAGGAAAAACACATGGAGTTTCAAAGACAAATCCAAGAACAACAACAACTACAACAAGTTGCCATGGCAACGTCTGCCCCTAATATGGATGAACAGCTGGGCAAGTTGGAGAATGTTATGGGATCGAGAGTAGAGCGTCTTCTGACTCAACATGCACAAAAAGAATGTATCCTTTAATATATCATATTCCTGTGGGGCTCAGGTGGAGAAAAAAGTCAGGATTTGACGAAGAGCCTGTAAAGTTATACTCTCTCACGCTGACATTTTCATTGATGGGTTGTAAGTTTGAATCCCACTGACTCCACGCAAAGCGGAGTTATAACCAGATACATGTACCTACAGACGGTCAGAGGATTGCTCTCTGCAAAAAGCACAATTTCAGAATATCCAGCTGATTTTTTTTAGTATAAATTGAACCCAATATCAATTTTCATGTCGGAAAAGATGAGAAAATGAATATTTCGAATATTTGTCATCTCTCTCCCAGTGTCTTAATATCTTTCTCTGGGTCGCGGGCTTGAACCCCACTCAGTCCAAAAAACATGGAAAATTTCTCACTGGGTTTTCACTCGAACGACCTATGTGGGATGGTTGCCAGTTACCACCGGAAGATCATGCGTTTACTCTGGGCATAGACCCCGGTTTGCTCCCACAATAAAACTGGCAACGCCGCCATATAAGTGAAATAATCTTGAATGCGTAAAACACCAAATCATCTCTTTTTCTGGTTTGAATATTTTTTTAAATGCTACAACCTTAACTTGACCCCAGATCAAAGGTTACAGGAAGTTCTCCGTTTACAACAAATGCAGGAACATCAGCGACAAGAACAGTTAATGAACTCTGTTAATCAAACATTAACGAGTTCATTACCAGGACGAATTGAAAAGGTTGTTAGGAATGAAATGAAAACTACTATCTCACATCGTAAGTGTTCCATAGCACAGCCTATCAGATTACCTTCTTTACATGTATAAACTGAGCGTCTCGGGGGATTTAATGGGTAAAGTTATAGCTTTCACAAGTCTTCAGGTTAGAATCCCATTCAGTCTAAAAGATTTTTATGAGTGGGTTTCCACACTATTGCCCTCTGATGAATGCTTGCCAGGCACATGCCAGGCAAAGAGCACTGTTTCCTCCCTCACTAAACCTGGCATTGAAATAGTGAAACAATAATATATATTCTTTTTCAGTTATAGTATGTTGGGTGTTTTCTCCTGATACTGACCAGTCACCCCCCCCCCCCCCCCCCCCCCCCACCCACCCACCCACCCACCCCCTCACTCTAAACTATACTAACACTAGTTGTTAATAATAATAATAAATGCTTTATTTAGAGAGGGTGACACAATCAATTTTAAATACCAAAACTGTTCTCCCTTGATGCCCTCTAAAATAAGATAATAGTAATAATAAAAAAGTATGTACATGCATATAACCAAGGCATAAAGCACAATTTGATGGACAAATAAAACAATATGAATGATTGAGGTTAAGAATATATGGATGGTCATTTTGAGCACATTGTTGCATGTCTGCTGTATCAAATTATACTATATTTACTTGTTCATAAAACATTTGCCATCAACTTATCAACATGTTTGTTTTTGTCCCATTTGTAGACATCAGTAAAGTTCTGGAGCCTTTAAAGGATCAGTTTCACACGGAGTTGGCACAGAAACTGACAGCTACAGACGCTCTACTGAAGGACAGTATTGGCAAAATGGTCAGATCTAAGGTAAGGTGTACTACCATTATGTCTTTGTCAATGTCTGATTTTACCCATGCGCACTGCATCGTAGATTTCTTTGGGATCTTCTGCCATTGAAATCTTCATGGAAGAGATCACTTCTGCCATTGAAACTTCATGAAGGAGATCTCTTCTGCCATTGAAATCTTCATGAAAGAGATCTCTTCTGTCTGTTGAAATCTTCATGAAAGAGATCTCTTCTGCCATTGAAATCTTCATGAAAGAGATCTCTTCTGTCTGTTGAAATCTTCATGAAAGAGATCTCTTCTGCCATTGAAATCTTCATGAAAGAGATCTCTTTTGTCTGTTGAAATCTTCATGAAAGAGATCTCTTCTGCCATTGAAATCTTCATGAAAGAGATCTCTTCTGTCTATCTGTCTGTCTTAATAATCACAAATATACATTTGTGCAGACGTAAGATTCCATGCTCGAAAATAAAGAGTTGAAAGATGTTTCTTCTCTCGGTCTTATAGTTCAATACTAGATTGTGTCAGAAACCATGCGTCTAATTCAGTCCAAGTTTTAAGGACTGGTTTCTGGTGGACCCTACTTAAATCTGATTGAGTTTGTATATTGACAGGTTCTTTGACAGCTTCAATATCTGGGCTTTCTTGTAAACCTGTTCAACTCCATCTAGATATAAGTAAATTTGACAGCTTCAATATCCGGGCTTTCTTGTAAACCTGTTCAACTCCATCTAGATATAAGTAAATTTCCCAATTCCTGAGAAAAGAAACGTACATTTCTTCATAAAAATCTTTTTTTCATCCCTTGTTTAATTTTTGTCCCCCAGGGAACAGTTGAAGCTGTGGGAACTGCAGCAGGCAATGCTATCCAAGGTCCTATAGCTGCAGCTTATAGAGACACCTTTCAAAATACTGTAGTACCCTCATTTGAACGAGCTACACAGGTCATGTATCAACAAATTAATGACACCTTCCAGCGAGGATCCAAAGAATGTAAGTGAAAAAGAGATGCTATTCTACTGAATGAAATGGTTCTTATATTATCTTCAACCAATGGGTCACAGGTTCGAATCCCACTCAGTCCAAAATTTGGAAAATTTTCTGACTGGGTTTTCACTCGAACAACCTATTTGGGATGGCTGCCAGTTACCAACGGAAGGTTGTGGATTTCCTCCAGGCATAGAGACCGGTCTCCTCCCACAATAAAACTGGCAAAGCCGCCATATAAGTGAAATAATCTTGAGCGTGGCGTAAAACACCAAACAATCAATCTATCTGATACATGGATATTTAAGTAACTGGAATAATTCTATGTGGCCTAAATGACATTGGACGAGTTTCCTCCTAATGAAGAGCCTGTTTTTCTCCCCCACTAAACCTGGCAACTTCGCAGTCAAATGATCTTGAGCGTTACATACATCAATCAATCCTTGATCTCTGTTAACATGAGTCGGTAGAGCGTCCGCTTCAGGCCTGGGAGATCCGGGTTCAAGCCTGGGTCGAGTCAGACCACAGACTTTAACAGTGGTAGCTGCTGCTGCTTCGCTTGGCGCTCAGCAATAGGGGTTAGAGCAGCGACTGGTTGGCCCGGTGTCAGTATACTGTGACTGGGTGAGGGGGCTAGCTGGTTGTCTTCGCCTGTCGTGTCGGTGAGGCAGCACCTTAAAGAGCAGTGGAAATACGCCCTGCAACAAGGAGACAACGTCTCATATAACTGAAATACTGTTGAGCAGGACGTAAAACCCAAATCACTCACTCACTCTCTTAACATGTATTATATTGCCAATTCATTGCCATGGTCAAAATGTTATCATTAATTCTAAATGATGCGGGTTTGTTTTGGTAATTTATTTACAGTAAGAATCTCGCTAATTCAAGTACTCAAAACATTACGAAAAGTACTCTTAAAGTTTGAGACTTTTCGGTGGGTGTCTTACCTCCTGCATGGAGCGACCGATAATCCTATCAAGCAATCGCTATTGTTGTTGTTTTAGACCAAACCTGGCAGAAAGCAGTCTAATAATTTGTTATCTTCACATTGCTCGTCCTTGAATCAGCGGAATTCTTACCGTATTCTTGCATTGTTTAGATTCACTACAACTAGAGAACCATTTGGATAAGATCCGTAAGAAGCAGACGGAGGCTCGTGATCCCGTTGTTCATCAGTTAAAGGCTCTTGTAGATACATTCCACACCTCAGCTTCTACCATACAGTCTAACGTTATCACAACTGTACATACAGAAGTCCAGGGACAGCTCGGCTCAGCTTTAACAAGGTCAGTTTATTGGTTATCACAATCAGGGCACAATCCTCAGACCCCTTGGTTATCACAATCAGGGCACAATCCTCAGACCCCTTGGTTATCACAATCAGGGCACAATCCTCAGATCCCTTGGTTATCACAATCAGGGCACAACCCTCAGATCCCTTGGTTATCACAATCAGGGCACAATCCTCAGACCCCTTGGTTATCACAATCAGGGCACAATCCTCACACCCCTTGGTTATCACAATCAGGGCACAATCCTCACACCCCTTGGTTATCACAATCAGGGCACAATCCTCACACCCCTTGGTTATCACAATCAGGGCACAATCCTCACACCCCTTGGTTATCACAATCAGGGCACAATCCTCAGACCCCTTGGTTATCACAATCAGGGCACAATCCTCAGATCCCTTGGTTATCACAATCAGGGCACAATCCTCAGACCCCTTGGTTATCACAATCAGGGCACAATCCTCAGATCCCTTGGTTATCACAATCAGGGCACAACCCTCAGACCCCTTGGTTATCACAATCAGGGCACAATCCTCAGACCCCTTGGTTATCACAATCAGGGCACAATCCTCAGACCCCTTGGTTATCACAATCAGGGCACAATCCTCACACCCCTTGGTTATCACAATCAGGGCCTAGTTTCACAAAGCGATCTTAACTAAGTGTGATCTTAACTACCATGGCAACCAATGCTAAAGGTATACGTTGCCATTGGTAATTAAGATCACCTTAAGCTAAGATCGCTTTGTGAAACTGGGCCCAGGGCACAATCATCAGACCCCTTGGTTAAAAACAATCTCACATTCGCCCCTGGGCAAACTCAATGAAATTTTATCATTTTTACCAGGAACACCCATTCACTTACAGACCAATTAGGGAGCGTAGCCAATTATCGCGATCACTTCAATCGGGAAATTGACGTCTGCTTCACGATGATTTCGCGATTTACCCCACCCCACTAAAGCACCACGCTGTGTTTTTCGCGATTGGTAGCTGGTCTATTGTTTCGTCGGCTAACGAGACATGCCTCCTCTCGAGCAGTAATCCACAGACACTTGCTGTGAACGGCTGCGTCATAGCCAAGCTTAGCCGCATTACTCACCGACCCATGCAAAACAGACTAATTTACGCTGCAGGATGTAGTTGTAGTTAGTGAATTTTTCTCGCACCTTTATCAGCTACAGTCCCACTCATTTAAGCTGGCAAATTTTCAGATGACCAATGCCCAAACTAGTATTCGCCAGCATGATTGTTAGCATGGCGGATTTCGCTGCAGAATATAATTCCTCACAATTATTCATTTTACGGACATGGTTTGAATTCATTTTTGCTGAAAACGTTTTATGTTTTCCTTTTTAGATTTGGTAACTTATAATTGGATCGGATGATTAATGTATGTGTTTGTTTAATTGGAATCCGTCGGAAACACGTACGGTTTACTAATAGTAATAGACGGACTTTTTAGAGTGGGTTTGTGGATTACGACACCGACTGTTAATTCCACCTGATTGTTTGGTAGGGGTTGATTATTGTTCAGCACTACCCAGACCCTGCTTCTTCCACAAATGAAGACGCCAATCAAGCAAAGGTGGTTATAGAAAGGCTGCTGGTTATGTATAATTACCATAACTAATATCAACAGAGTGTTGATCTTTAGATTTTGCTTTACTGTTCCCCAATCAACCTCCTGTAGTTTGAGCTCAGACCGTGAACATTTGTTATATTGACACTCAAAGTCTTGTTTTTCTTTTGGTTTGGTTTTTAAATGCATGGATATAAAATAAAAGCATAGGATTATATTTAGACAACTCAACGAGTCAATCGATGAATTTTTAGCAATGTGTATAGGACAATGTGAAAATAAAAAATATATATTTTCTTTCCGTTTAGTCTTTAAATTATCATTTACCTAAAAAGTTGTTGTAGAAACAAACTGCACAGGAATGGTTACTCAGAGTTTATGGTAGGCGTTCGCCACCTAGCTGTTGAGACGTACAGACGTAAACGAAACATCTCTGCTGGTATTTCTATAACAACTGTTTTAGCGTATACATCTTTTCATTCGAGGCCTTCTTCCGAATTTAAATTCTAGTTTTGGCGAACCAGAAAGTATATAAACACAGCATTTATTTCAAGAGTCAATTACGATACACTTAAGTGGAAGGAATCCGGGAGAAAGTTGATGTAAAAGTTTCGAATCTTTCAAATAACCCATGTGAAGTTAAACGTCAGAAAATCAAATGATAATCTTTTGTGTTTTTCTCAACAGGTTGTGTTTATCAAGAAGCAGCTCAATAATTCATCCAGAGTTATTCTCACCGGACAGCAGCTTAATCTAAAGCCTCAACAGCGTATACCTACCATAATTCTTTCTTCTTCATATAGCATTCTTTTCACTGAAGTTGTTGATTTTCTTCGGCTTTTCACATCAAAATACTTACTGTTCCTGGATTCTTCATTATTACAAGGTCGGCATTTAATATACGCCACGCCTCGTAATGTATATATATATATATATTTATTTGATAAAACACTAGCATGTACATAGTCTTTAAATGTTTATTTAATTTAAGTTTATATCAATAAACAACAGATACAAAAATCTTGCTGTTATATTTTGTTTAAATCCAGACTCTTTTTCCATAGCTGGCCACAACAATCGTTACAGCTTCTACAATCTGAAAGTTTAGACTCCTCCAGAGGTACATATTTCAAGAATTAGTTGCTCCTGTTTGTCTTCCATGAGGACACGGACTGGAAATACAACCAAATATTGTTAAATTGCAGAAGATTAAATGGAAAATACGGAACAAACAAACGAAAGGTCAATATGTCAGCACTCCTGCTCCTGCCCAGGATATTTTGGTACACTTCCGAGTCCATCATTCCCATAAAATTTCATATCTGCGTAGCACCGTGCAGGATATGCCACCTCAGAAATTGACCTAAGAAAAACAAAGCAAATAAAAAGAAATGAATAAATTAGAACACGTCACCTTCTTGCGAGTTGACTTTTTAGAGAATTACTCACTGAATGCCGAAAATATGAAACCATAACCAAAGTTAGCGTCCGGATTAGTCCCTTGAATACGTTTACAGGCCCAGACCACTTAAGGCGTTAAAAAATGTAAAAGACCATACTATAGACTTGTTACTTATTTCAAAATGATGAATATTAATTGTTCAAATGTAAACTAAGGCTTGACAATATCCGACGTAAATTCTTTGAATCCACATGTACGAAATGAGAAAGCCGATTTTAACGAAAAAGGCAAACTCTTAAATATAGATTAATCATAAAAGTATACATTTGTTTCAAACCTTGCGTGGTTTGATAACACGAAACTACCTGCATAGTTGTACACAACTGATAACCAGGAAATGTTGCCCGCAACTCGGACGGAAGTAAAGCCCGGCCTGAATAAATATAAGGAATCCTCACGGAAAGTAACACACCGTCGAACGGATATTGAAATACATTTAATATTATAAGGATCATTTTTTAGATTGAAGGAATAAAATATATCCCCCAAAACCCAATCCGTCATATTCATTTCGGAATGAGAAAACACACGTGCTTACATACGGTACTATTCTGTAGTCGTGCAATAAATTGTTAGCTTACGGGGGGAATATTTCCATACATGTCAGGTCTGTAATTTTACTCAAAACAAAATAAAACTTTTCTGGTCATATAAAATGATTGTATGTATAATTTACAGAGATAAGATAAGAACGGCAATTCATTAAACGGGTTAGTCTAAACAGTAGGCCTTAGAAGCAAACAATCGGCGATCGCATGACGTCAACTTTTAACCACCGAAGCGGACAGAGACACAGTTCATTGTTGTTGTTGTTCCTCGATAAATGAGTACTTCCTCGAAGATATTAAGAATTGACTGAAACACGTAGAAACATTATAACGAAAGCATATAAGACCTCTATAAATGTAAAGTCCTCCTAAATAATGTATCTATACAATAGACACAGCTTTCAACTCGCGCGAGACTCCCCGTGAAGTCCGTCAGCACTACTTTTTATCTCATTCACGAACGGTTTTGCGATTGCAGTCAACCCTCCACGGGGTCCCCATTCATAATCGTGAATGATCGCGAATTTATGGGGAGTGAGGGGAGAACAAAAGAATACTTAAATCGCGAAATTTTCAATTCACGAACGATTGATTCGCGAACGATAATTGGCTACGCTCCCTTAGATGCTTTGCTATAGTTTAACAATAAGGTACATTGTAACTTTGCCAGTTGACTGGCGCATCAACAAACGTCAGTCTTTCCAACTTTTCACCAACAGGATGAATTCGACCATCTCTGCCTTTCTCGCATACAATAGAAAAGTCGTCCATCTTTGTTTGGTTCATTCAACATGCTAAGGTAACAGAAATTGTGAATGGTCAAATTTCACCAATCCAACTTTAAGTGCATATCAAGTTAGAAATGTTTTCCCCTCTAGTTTGCCCGTGGATAAAACTGACCTTGAGTGTAAGTTTTAATCAGTGGTTCCGAGGATCCGTTTCTTTCATATTAAATGCATTGTGGGGGGAACATTTTTCTTGCCCAATATGGAGCATTTTGTTACTGGCCCAAGTTTGATGATTTGATCTATGGTTTCTGTAACTGTAATGGTATTTTTGAAGATAAGCTGCTTGGTTTTGATATCCATTTGAAACAGGCATTGTTTATTAATGCAGTTGGCAGGCAAAAGTGGAAAGAAGAATCTACCATAAGGGGTATATTGATAAATCTTAGCATTACACTGGACCCTTATTATCACTTTGTTTTCAGTTTTAAAGAGAGAGTATTATCACATTGTTTTCAGTTTTAAAGAGAGAGTATTATCACATTGTTTTCAGTTTTAAAGAGAGTGTATTATCACTTTGTTTTCAGTTTTAAAGAGAAAGTATTATCACTTTGTTTTCAGTTTTAAAGAGAGAGTATTATCACTTTGTTTTCAGTTTTAAAGAGATAGTATTATCACTTTGTTTTCAGTTTTAAAGAGAGAGTATTATCACTTTGTTTTCAGTTTTAAAGAGAGAGTATTATCACTTTGTTTTCAGTTTTAAAGAGAGAGTGTTATCACTTTGTTTTCAGTTTTAAAGAGAGAGTATTATCACTTTGTTTTCAGTTTTAAAGAGAGAGTATTATCACATTGTTTTCAGTTTTAAAGAGAGAGTATTATCACTTTGTTTTCAGTTTTAAAGAGAGAGTATTATCACTTTGTTTTCAGTTTTAAAGAGAGAGTATTATCACATTGTTTTCAGTTTTAAAGAGAGAGTATTATCACTTTGTTTTCAGTTTTAAAGAGAGTCTATTAACCCATGTCCGTGATGTTGTGAAAGAGGAAGTGAACACAATCATGAGGGAGCAAAGTGTGTCATTGAGTGACACAGTCGTTAACGCTGTACGATCTACAGCAGCCACACCAGTACCCATGCCTACCGATCCACAACAACAACAACAAGTCATTTTATCATTACTCCAACAAGGTCAACTTAACTCTGCTTTTCAAAAGGTATTTTACTTTTTGGTCACGTTTTGTATAGTTGATATGCTGTTAGAGACTATGTTTGTAATAAAGCAAGGTGAATTAGTTCAATAAATCTGCAGAACAATTTCTGCTTATGTGATATCCACATGAGTCAAATGATATTCTATTACCTGTTTCTGAAAAACTTTAGGGGCCTCTGTGCCTCAATCAGTTGGATTGACAGTCCCTATCCCTATAGGCTCATTTGAACTATTTTTTTGCATAAGTGCATACCGGGTAATGCTTATTAGCAAAATGATTTTGCCTTTGATATTAATACCAGACACTTAAGAAATTTACTCTGAATTCTCTTCTTTAAAAGGCCCTATCTGCTTCCAACTTGGATCTAGTGGTGTTTGTTTGTGAAACTGTGATTCCTTCTCAAGTATTTAACCAGACCCCCTGTCCACTACAGCAACCTGTACTACTCTCACTCATACAACAGTTGTCTGCAGAACTATGTCAGAACACAGAACTCAAACACAAGTAAGTGTGGTCTTTTTGAAATCATTAATTCTAATTGACAAAGGAGCCTCGCTGGCTCAGGCGACACAGTGATAGTCTCTTGGTCCGATTCAAGGCTCCTATCGATGGAACGAGAAAAACTGAGGAAATTCTCAGTGGAGTCCTGAGGTATTCAAAGGTTGTAGTTTCCCTGGCTCTCTCCCCTGCTAAAGTTGGCAATGTCCCCATAAAAAAGGAAATAATCTTGAGTGCAACAAAAAATATCAATCAACCTTATTGTAATGGTTGTCATGTACAAACAGAAAGTCAGGGTTTTGCTCCACTTATAAAGTTGTCCTATGTTGGCATGTAAGTGAAATAAATAGTGTGGTGTTGAACAACAAGCTGACATTTCCAGATTGAGTATCCTGAGGGCTGTTTCTCAACACACTTACGCCCGTCGTAACTTTGCGCCTGGTCGTAACGTAATGTTGAGGGTATATGTTGCCATGGCAGTTACGCCTTGCATTGGACTAACGGCGGTCGTAACTTTCTTGAGAAACAACTCCCAGTACTTGACCACACCACACTGCCAACCAGGACATGTGACAAAGCTGCTATAATCAACTAACCAATTCTCAAATGTCCGATCTGTAAATGTCATTTTGTTTAAAAAGATTCCAATTTCTTTTAAAGTAGAGTGCAGCGTAAAACATCAATCAATTTGTTAAAGTAGATTCATTAATGGTCAAAGAATTATCTTGTTTATTATATCTTGGTATGTGTTTGTTAATTTATGATGTCTATTTAAATATGGTTTTGATGCCTAATTAGTATTACATTACCCATATTGTTTGTGTTGCTAGGTACCTAGAAGAAGCTGTGATGAACCTTGACCCCAGTCATCCTATCACCCAGGAACACATGCAGGGGGTCTTATACGGCCTGTGTCAGAAACTGAAACAATTTATACACACAAATCCTACTGATAAAGCCCTCAAAGCTATGAGAATGTTATTAATGGCATCACAATCATTGTTAAAACAGTGACAGTAGAAAACTGGGTTTTAATTGAAACTTTATCAATGATAAAAAATTAAGACATCACCACATCCTCAGTTGTTATTTAACAACACGAGCTTTCGACACCTGTGTCTTGGTCAAGTGTAACTTCATGTTTGAAACTTTATCGTTAACAATACTTTCCCATTTGATTTGAACGATCACAAGACCGCTGTGAATCCTGTCAACAGCATTTAACAGGTTTTGTTTAAGTTCAAAGATTTAATTGTAGTAGCCCAGAGAGCTCTTCTCCAAACCGTTTGTTCAGGTAATTATAACAATACAGACAGCAGTTTGTGGCAAGACATCTGCCTTCACTAGCAATACAGCTACATGTACCAGCATTTACCTTGTTGTTAAACATTATGGACTAAGTGTCGCAAAAGCCACTGCCAAGCTCCAAGTACATACAGTTGTACATATATACTAATACGAGAGCAGTTTGTAACTAAACCAGCCTGTCTTCAAAAGCAATATGGCAACCTATGCTGTAGCTTATAGCAAACAGTTTATGACTCTGTGGCCCCAAAGCTAGCAAGATGTTTTGTTAGTGCCAGCATTGAAAATATTTTTACAGAATGGGGCATTTTGAGCTTGTAGGAAACAGTTTATGACTCTGTGGCCCTAAAGCTAGCAAGATGTTGTTTTGTAAATGCCAGTATTGAAAACTTCATCACAGAATGTGGCAGTTTGAATTAAAACACTGACCACCCAACTGAGTCTGGTTATATCTGTGATGGAATGTTTATGAGCTAACAAATATAGCTCTTATAGTTTTGTTTAGAAGTTCATTCAGAATACCATTGAACAGTTTGGGTAAAGAAGTTGATTTGTGGATTCTCCAGCAATTGTTAGTACACTGTTAAATGATGGTGAAACAACCATGCTAATTAATGAGTATTATACACAAGTACCAAAATGAGTTTAAAAGTGGAAAGAATTTCTCTTTTATGTGATCATGTTAATAACCGTATTTGATCATCATCTGACCCTGTATCAACTGATAACCTATCAATTGTAATCAAACAACTGAACTTTCCTCAACAAAACGCTCTCATTCTTTTGAAGGGTTCTAGTGCCACTTCAATAATACTAGTGATGAGTTTTTGCTTCAAATGGCCAAAATGACAACACAGTAACACCCTACCTGCCTCCTAAATCTGGGCTTGGTGGCCCAGTCGGCAGATTGATGAACTTTCAGTATGACATAGACTTTCAACGGATCATTCAAGGACTCAAATCACACTCAGTTTAAACAAAATGGGCACTCATCTAAGTTCTGGAGCCTGTTTCACAAAGCGGCGTAGATGTATTTTTTGTTACGTAACTTTCATACTAACGTATCTCTACAGTATGGGTTGCTACGGCATTTACGTAAAAACTTACGCTACTCCGCTTTGTGAAACAGGGTCCAGGGATTGCCTCCGGGCTCTTGCCCTATTGCCTCTCCCACTACATTGGCAATGCAGCCACATAAAGTTTGAGGGTAGTGTAATTAATCTATATATCCAAATCCCATTCATTGGTGCTAGAGTTAAAATTTCCTTTTTTAGTTTGTACAGCGACACAATTTTGTTTCATAGCCTCTTAATCACTATTTATTTTAGTGTAACATTATTTATGTTTCCAGTTGTGCGTAGGCCTATTTTTTGGCCCTGATAACTTTTTGAGCAGTATTAGCCTATGTAGAATCTTTTTGAGTACATTTGGGTGAGTTTTTAACTAGTTTTGAGATCAGGGAGAAAATTCAGCGAATCAGAGTACACTTTCTAACAGTTTTTCTCCTGATGTGAGGTCTCAATCTTGTTGTGTAAAACATTGAGAGAGAAATAATTATGACCAGAGAGGTGAGGTCCCCAGGAGGGAGATCTAGTTTCAGGGCTCGAATTTAACCAGGGCACCGAGGCCATTTGCCTCCATGCCCTTTTTTTTGGCAGTGGTGCCCTATTTTTCTCTCCAGGTTATTTGATAGAGGCAAGGCCAAAAATAACCAAAGTGGCCTGAAAATGGGTGCCCTAAATTTTCCGAAATTCGAGGCCTGTAGTTTACTGACTGGGTTTTACATGATTGAGATGAGATTGTTGCTAAGAGGAATGAGTGATTGATCACAAATTACAGCCTGAGAGTGTTTCACCAAATCTTATATGAAATGGTTAACATATACCTGCCAATAGTCTGGGTTATCTTCCCAGCCAATTGTGTGCCTTTTCCACTTTACCTGGCCACACTATATGTTAGATAATCCTCAGTGTGACTTTAAACATCAATCTATCTGATACTTACTTACTTGGGTTTCTGTTGCTAAAACACTGTTCCATTGAAAGGAAAAGTTTTTTTTTATGAAGCCTCATCAGATTCAGTTTTTGTTCCAGGATTTTGGATAACAGCTGTTTTTAATAACTTTTATGATTTGTTATAACTTATTGATTTGAGCTACTTTTCCTGTTCAACAATTTTTTGAGTATTTAATTTTCCTTGATGTAGAAGTTTACAATATCTAAAATTAATTATTTGTGTTCTTTTCTTGATTGGAAAATGTAGATTAAAGTCAGTTTCATTTACAAAAGTGGCATGAGCTGCCAAAATTCACACTTTTTTCATAATTTCTGATCATCACGACAGTAAGAGGCTTTGAAGGCCATCGAAAAACTAAATGATTGGCGTTGGAATGAGGAAAATCCATTCAGTATGTGGCCTGCACGAACCGAAAACGTGTTCGAAAAGTAAACAAAATTTAAATAACCGGGACGACCATTCATTCATTCTAAGCCAAAGTTAGTGCAAAACAATACTTTATCGTACATTTTCGAGACTAGAAGCGGTAAAAAGCTTCTGAATTATACGTCTTGAGAAAAATAGCCAATAATTTTTACATTCTGTTTTAACTTCAAAATATCAGTATTTTGGCAGCTCATGCCACTTTAAGTTATTGTTTATAACCTATCACTGTTTTTTTCTGTATTGTATTTAGTGACAAATTTTAGTTGCCCATAAAATTGTTTTTGTGAGGCAGTCGACAGATAAGATTGTCACAAACTTCTGGGCAGTTCTACCACCCATATTCTGTTATTAAGAGAATGTTTAAATCCTATCAAATATGTTGACCTAGTTTTATTGTGGCAGATCTGCATTTTGAATAGTCATCACCAGTTATGAGGGGACGAAACTCTTGACATGATTTACTAACATTGAATGGAGTTCACTCCCTTGAATTCCTGCAATGTAACTTGGCAGAAATTGGAGTATTTTGTATTGAAATAGTTACTTACTAACATTTAAGCTCATCAGTGGACTTGTTCTGCCAAACATGTAGGGAGGGATCTTTGCCAGCTATTCTTTTGCAGGTGAGCATCATGTTCAGAAAAATTCTGTCATTTTGAAACAATTGATCTTGTGCAGCCTAACCAACGGTCATAGTTGTCTGAAGTTTCACAGTGTAACACATGCATTTCAAACATGGGTCACGAATTCAAATTCCACTTTGTCCAAAGTCAAACTGAAAATACCTGGGTGACATCGAGCTATGTGGAAGGGATAACTGATCTGAGATTTCGTTAAGGCAAGAATGCCCCATCCCCTCCCCCCAACTAAACCTGCCAACCCAAGCAGTGAAACTAGTGTCCTGGTTTAGGTCTACCATCAATCAATCAATTCACTAAAGTCCAACACAGTTTATCTAACCCTTGTCCATAAAGATTAAATCTAGGTATTGTTTTCCCCCAGTTTTTCTCTGACAAACTTTGAATATAGTTTACTTATGTGATATTTTGTCTTCTGCTAAGTCAAATTTTCACATGAGAGGAGACTCCATGTGAATTTATTTTCTTCTCATAATCATCCTAATAACTGCTATAAGTTTTATTCCATTTTTAACACACTACGTGATTTTTTGCTTTTAGATTTTTTTTACCCAAAAGTGTAAATATCCATGGATGAAAATCATCTTGTCCTGTTAAATTTTTGGAATAAACCATTACTTTGTTGTAATCGGCTTGTGTTATTTTTGGTTATTCTTTGTTTAATTCATTAAATGGACAAGGTTGTTCGTAACTTAAACAACCTGTTAAAGCAAGATAAACGTATTATTATCCTCGCCAAACATATGGTGGTATTGAAATGGGCTCTGTCAAGTCCTTCCCGATTTAATTTCCGAAGCAGAACTCGGAAACTCGACTGTGTGGGACAGTCAAGTGTGGATGTGCCTTTTGAGGTTTTCAACTTCTTTTTTTATTTTGGAATTGGTACATCATCAAAACAGCTTAGATCTGACCGCCGTCCTCCACATCTCAAAGCCAAACCTAAAAGAACCACTCCACCGCTTCTCATAAATATGCTACAAGCGTTTCCTGTCTGATATAGACTTGCTTCATATAATTTTATAACAGTATGTTCACAAGAAGGAAAGAAACTAATAAATGCAGTACAGGCGCAGTAAATTTTCGCTTCAAATTATCCCAAAACTATTTTTTTTTTCCGATCTCTGCTAAAAGACTGCGCACGCAATACGTTCTTGAATAGAATACAAACTACATAATCCATAGCAGTCTGTATTGAAATTTCTAATCTTCATTATTTATTCGCACTGGAGTTTTCACTGGAGGCGCGGCTCTACACACGGAAAAAAGTCGAAGTACTTTGTCACCTCTGTACTTAAACATTTTGTTCTACAGCTATGGGTTTACGTCGTGAGAATATCGTCCCCCAGATTCTGTGATGACTGGGATGTATTTGCGGCAGGAACGTATTATTATGTAGTTTGATAATTTCCTGGCAGGCTAATTTCTGAGAGGACAGGGTCCGCATAAATACGTTTGTAAAAATCACTATCGCGCAAAAATGCCCTGTTCTTATTAGCAAACGTTTCAAGAAGCATCTATAAGCCGCATGATTGAGAAAGGTGAATGATAATAATTGACTGGGAAGTCAACGTCAGAATATGAAGTTCTAAACATCAGCCTGACAGGTGTATGTTTCTGTCACCATAATTAATTTCTACTTGATATAAGTTTTGTGTAACTGACAGCATTACTCGTGCATATTTGTATCGTTGCGTGGCAACCAAAATGAAACCCTTGTACCAGTAACAAGGCTACAGATCACTTAAAAAAAACGTTACTATGCATAGGCCTACCTGGGAGCGAAGATCCCATTTTTTGTTGCTGATTTCGCGTTAAAGGCACACTCGACGCAAACATAATGTTTACAATAAAAACAATAGACTGTGTCTGTATTTTTCGCTGACAAAAGTTAGGAACTTTTCTAAAATGTTAATTTTTTGGAATCGTTTTGTGTTTAGGATATGAAATTGAATATTTGATTTGTTAGGTACCCGCAATGTAAACAAACTCCCAGTCTTGACATGCGCACAAGACTTGAAGCACCCAAATGATTTGAACCGTGTGAGTGATCAAACTGAGGGACATCAAAGGCCTGCCGATGGAGACTACAGAATTACAGACCCGGAGCCTGTTTCACAAAGCGGCGTAGATGTATTTTTTGTGTAACTTTCATACTAACGTATCTCTACAGTAATGGTTGCTATGACAGTTACGTAAAAACTTACACTACGTCGCTTTGTGAAACAGGCCCCAGAGGATCTGAGATTAATCCAACACTGAAGTCAACCGGTTGCTGATCCTTGTAGTTATAGTCGGGCTTCAATTCCCATCCTCATATAGACATTTTAAAGTGGCATGAGCTGCCAAAATTCACATTTTTGTCATGATTTCTGATCGTCATGAAAGTAAGAGGCTTTGAACGCCATCTAAAAAACTAAATGATTGGCGTTGGAATGACGACAATCCATACAGTATGTGGCCTATACGAACCGGAATAATGTTCGAAAAGCAAACAAAATTTAAATAACCGGGACGACCATTTATTTATTCTAAGCTAAAGTTAGTTCAAAACAATTCTTTATGTATTTCTCGAGACCATAAGCACTAAAAAGCTTCTGAATTATACGTCATGATAAAAATAACCGATAATTTCAACATTTTCTTTCACCGTCAAAATATCACCATTTTGCAGCTCATGCCGCTTTAAAGCTTTAAACAAAACTGGATATATACATAATGTGCCTTATATTTTATTTTAGTGGTTTCACACGTGTAAATTGATTTTCTAAACAAATCTCAGAAAGGGTATAGGTTACATGTATACCGTATTCGCTCTGACTTTTATTTTTGAATTACCAAGTTTTACATAGAAGCTATTCTGCTTAAGCTCTGTGTGTTCCTCTGTATTTTATGATCACCAAGCAAATATGGTTTGAAGCAAGGTTCTGTAATAATAAATGTGCCAGCGATTCCTTAAAACTGCGCTGACGGCTACGCTTCAACAAAAATAAACATATTAGAGTCAGAGATCGTGTAAACATTTTGTATACCACATTAATATAATGGATGATGTTCTAGGTGGGGTTACACAGAGGGTCTGTATTCTATACAAATACTTCTTGTTGTGGAGACCGAAAAGGGGGTTTTGTCTTGGGGCTGTATTTAAGCAGGTTTCATTTAAAAGCCTCGACCAGTCACTTTATATGCTTTTGACATCGTAAATATCTCTAATATCACTTCCTTCATGACGTGAACAGATGCAATATGGCATTTGATCATGAAGTTGAAGCCTTTAAAGTTGCATGAGCTGCCAAAATTGAGATATTTTGCCATTATAACAGAATATTATAATTATCGTCTATTTTTCTCAAGACGTACGATTCAGAAGCTTTTTAGTACTTTTAGTCTCGAGAATGTACGTTACATTATTGTTTTGAACTAACTTTGGCTTAGAATGAATGAATGGTCGTTTAAATTTGTTTACATTTCGAACACATTTTCGGTTCGTACAGGCCACATACTGTACGGATTTTCCTCATTCCAACGCCAATCATTAAGTTTTCAGATGATCTTCAAAGCCTGTTACTGTCGTGATAATCAGAATCTATGAAAATAGTCCGAATTTTGGCAGCTCATGCCACTTTAAAGTCAAGAGTATGAAGGAGTCCAGAATATTTAATGGATAACAACTCTGATACTAATATTGAACATGTTTCAGTGTTGATACTCTAAAGTTTGTTTTTTTTTTTTTTTTTTGGAATGCTTCACATCCAAACGTTCTCTACAGTAATTTCAGAAGTTGGAATCTAAAAGTCAATAAAAATGTAATGACTCTCATCCGTGACTTGTAGTTTCTTCCAATCTAATTTCCAATCATGGAACAAATGTTGATGGCCTAGCGCTGCGCTCTGCTTGGGGTATAATTCATTTCATTATGTCTGTCATGCACAGACAGTGTACCTTATTATTGAATTAAATAGTTTTCCCATGCAGAGTGATTATATAACAACTCCGGAATTGACATCAGGATTCAAAATAAGCACTGCTAAGTCTAGACACTTTCTTCAAGGCTGAAGGTAACCATGAACCCGTCAGCTCAATGTTTCAGCACGACGCTAATTTTGTTTTGACGGACTTTGGGTTTGGGATGAAATATGAAACTGACGCAACTAGATAAAAAATGTGTTTTGTACAGGAGAATTGATGCGTTCGTCTTGTTCAATTCAATTACAGAGAATGTCATACTTATATAGATTTATCTATTGGATTTCATCGTTACTCTAGGGAGTCTAGTCTGGTTAGTTAAAATACTGCATGATTCATTCTTACGATAAAACTCGCCACCGACCTACCCTCTCTCGACAAGCCCCAGGTCCGTTTTTGCAACAAAAAAAAACAGTAAAACCTAATCAACATTTTACAGACCTTCCAAAAAAAAAGAGTTAGAAAAAATAGATAACCTAGATACTGATGATTTGTTGGTCACATTATCTGAGAAATCCATCCCGATTTTGGTTACTCTAGATTTGGAGTCAAATTGACCAGCAGTAGACACAGACAGGGTGCATTTTGGGGTTAATGAGTCTAACTTTTTTACATTTATTCTCATTGAAAAATCTAGATAGATTGCACGTTTTTGTTGCAATATGATTTGAGTCTTTAGGTGAGATATTTTGAGATAAGGGCCGGCTACTTGTAATGAATATGTACGCTTAATGATCTGCTTGGTTCAACTCATGCTGCACATACCTTATTGACGTAAATATAGATGGTAGATTTAGGTCCAAAAAAACATGGCGACAAACTAGATTGATTAATTGTTTGGTGTTTTTCGCCGCACTCAAGATTATTTCACTTATATGGCGGCGTTGCCAGTTTTATTGTGGGAGGAAACCGGGCTCTGTGCCCGGAGGAAACCCACGACCTTCCGCTGCATGGTAACTGGCAACCATCCCACATAGGTCGTTCGAGTGAAAACCCAGTCAGAAAATTTTCCAATTTTTGGACTGAGTGGGATTCGAACCCGCGACCCGTTGGTGGAAGGCTGTTCGGATTGACGACAAACTTGAAGTGGGAAGATTGTCTCGGAATATATAGGTCAGAATGCAACCGCACGTCATTTCTTAGCCTAGCCATTGGCTAAATTGCATCACATGACTACTCCAGCACCTTTATTTAAAGTGGCATGGACTGCTAACTTTGGATACAATTTCCTTGAAGCAGAATGAGCTAATTGTTCTCCATTTTTAGCTCAAAATAAAAGCTTTTCTCGGATACCATAATTTTGGATTAATTTACGTGACCAAAATGCCCATTTGGAGCCAGCCCCGACAATCATCGCTCATTTCCGACCAGTTTTGGCGTACTCGAATCCCCGAGGTGACCCGAGTGCGTGGGTGTGTGGAGAGAAGTCTAAAACAATTAGGATTGCCTCTCTGTCTAACGCCACGCTTTTATATAATACTTGAATTATATTTTTTTTTACCTTAATCCTTAATACTAATACTAGAAAGCAGCAGCAGTGATGTCGAAATTTAAATTATATTGGAAGATACTGAGAGCACCATCAATCAATTAATATTAATAGGTTTGTTATTTTGAATTTAAATTGACAGTATCTCATAAACCTTAGCGAAATAACCTATGATTTGATTGGTCAGGTTTGATGTAGGATTGTAAACTAAAGACCGATGATTGTAATTGGACACTGAAAAAGCTAGACGTGCATTGTTTCTGATCGAGTGGATGGTCTTCCGGTTTTTATTTAAGTATGCGTTTATATCACCTTTAAGGCATCTTAAGCATTACTGTCACGTGCCCCACGTTTTTAAAGGTTTTACTTATATGCTGATATAAAATCGTTTTCTTTACAAATACCAGAAACCTTGCTACAGGAGTGCGTCTTTAAGCAAGCTTTAAAACTGCGACTTTAAAACTTTAGAACTGTGACGTTAAAACCATTGGAGTTATAGCCCAGACACGTATGCGGACGGACGGGCAGAGAGACGGACGGCTAGGCAGACGTACGCGAACAGGATACCATTATACGCTCCTCCTTTCGGCGGGGCCTTTGAAAAGTACCTCAACAAAAAGTACTTGCTTTTGCTGGGTTTTTTTCAACAAAAAGTGGACAAAAGCACCAGAATACAAAAATAATTGAACAAAAATATCCGGTCCAAACGTACCCGAACAACCCTAAAAAGTACATCTACATAAAGTACCTGGACAAAAAAAGTACCAGAATAGGCCTACAAACTAAACTACCCGGTCCAAAGTACATGGAAAATATATCTGAATACAAACTAACTTAAGGAAGATTACACGGTCCATAAGCACACTACGAAACAGTATCACCCTATAACCCTTAAAAAATATGTACTTCGTCCAAAACATGAACGAAAAGTACCCCAACTCGTCCACATACTCAGACACTTGAAGAATGTAAATTAATACTATAAGACTAGATAGATATGTATTTATTATCTGATATAGTTTGACTTTTTCTGCGCAAAACTGACTGACCAGCACCCTTTTTAAAACCATACTCATAATTGCAAATGAATGTTACTTGGTGCGTGTGTGAAAACAACAATCCAGTGCATCCAATAGACTACTTTATGAAGTTTGTCACAACTGCTCGTGGTATGTGACTATACATCAATATAAAAGCGGCATCAGTTATGTCAAACGGATTAGAAAGCAACCCAATTAAGTTAATATGACGGTAAACGCTATTAAGATGTGTTTTGGAAGAATAACTTATAACACCTTATCTTAATGTCTATTTTTTTTCTTTGTCAGTTAGATAGACCTGGGATTTCATATTCATCCCAGGATAGACTTGTTTTAGTCGAATGACTATTTCAATGATGTATGAAATAAATTGCCGTCGACAAGGGAGGGGTTGGAGGGGGGGGGGGGGGGGGGGGGGGGTACTGGTATCGTTATTAAACGTTTACAAGGTTCGACCTCCATTTAAAGTACAACTTTGTGAGCCGTATACAGTACAACAGTGTCCTGGACTAAACAGTGCACCCTCCGCGTCCCAACCTCGTTTCTTTTATTTACCTAGTAATCAACACTCTCCTCAAAACCCTTACACAAAAGCTTAAGTTACGATTTCGGATAAAGTATATAGTTTGCCAGACAATATAACCATACCCTGCGAAAGTTAAAAACTGTCATTATTGAGTTGGTCAGAGCATATATAGTAATCCTGACCTTTGAGAAAACATTTGGTATTTTAAGATGTCGGCAGAGTACCACTATACCAATTCCATTCTCGTACCCACTGAACAATTTAATGATAGAGCTGCCTGCGGCCGGATACAGGGCTCATTCAGAGTCCTATATGTCCAGATTGATCATTCCCCTTCCGCTGTGCCCTTAAATATAGCAGTTACTTAGAGGTTAGTTCAAGATGTTAAGTGATGGATATTAGACCCGACATTGGTAGGCTAATCTTACAGATGTCGGTCAGTGGATCGTTAGCCGGGAAATCTGGGCTCTGCCGAATTTTTTTTTCTCTCCGTGGCGACAAGACACATTACCAGCCATATAATACCAGTCGCCGTAAGACCGATAATCCGGGCTGAGTGGATCGTGTACTCTTATACCTGATAACCTTGTCATGCAGGAAACGTGATGCTGTAATGGTGTCCGTTTTTCTTGAACAATCTCTCTCGTAGTTCCAATAAACGTAAAAAGTGATTAATATATATGAATTAGGACTTTCCAATATTATAATATTTGCTAAAAGCCACATGAGTCGCCAAAAGTTTTCCAAAAACCCAGTTATAAAACAGGTTACAAAACAAATATTAATTATATAAAATGGTTGAAATTTACGGAGGTGTATTGGGGCTAGGAGAGAAAAAATATATATAAATCGGAGTTATCAAGCTCTGAGTTACTGAGATCTAATTTGGAGTTAGTAACTCTGAATTATACACTAATACCCTAATACGATTAATGTTCAAATTTTATATTTAAAAAATAACAACAACAACATTGGATTTAGATATGTAGACCTATAGTTTTGCTACTCCAAACCAGCTTCATGAACTTTGCCACCATTAGGATACCAATGAAAACTTCCAAAGTTGCAGTTCTTGGAAAAATAGAAAATAATTTGCTTAATCTGTTTGAAACCTAAATGGGTCTGTGCAAGTTGTTAAAGTTGCAAGAGCTGCCAAAATCCAGTCTTTTTTTCCATATATTCCATTGTCAAAAGAACTTGAGCGTTTGAAGTACATTATAGAAAGGATTAACGTTGAAATAAAAAAAAATATCATTAAAAGCAGTACATTGTGGTGGTCGGGATTATTGCTTTTTAAAACTAAAGGTAAAGGTAGGCTACATCTGCAACATAGGTAGGCCTATCTGTGTTATGTATTTCTTGATAAAGATAACAAACTCTTAAGTAACTCTGTTTCAACGAAATTTCTCAAAAATTCACAATCTTTTGATTTTTCCGGTTATAATAGTGAGACAAACATATATACGGGTTACATTGGGATTGCTTTCTGTAAATTATAGTTTTTCAATGGTGGAAGCAAGGGGTTCATTGTGCACCAAATAAAGAACCCCGTGTAAATTCATAAATAGACAGAAAAAAAACCCAGATTTTTTCTCTTATACTGAAAGGATAAAACTCTAGCGAACTACTTTAGTCGTATTCAAAACTGAGGGTAATTTCAACAGCATCTCATATCATTGTCTTCGTGAAAGGAAAACTGGAGGTTGAGCGCGTGTTTATAATTAATTACAAAATCTATCTTCTTTAACTTTATGACATTTAAGGAAAAACTATGAAAAACGAGTCTCTTGTCATATAAGACCACTTATTTTGATAGGTTTTGAAAAATAAAGTGAGATTAGCACATCAACGTGGGCTAAATATAGGCCTATATATACTATATCATAATCTACCTGACACCGACGGGAATGAAAACTTATGAATCACTTAGTTATATAGCTTAAGTCGAACTTTAGGTAATTCGCCTTTAAGAGAACAGTTTAAGAGTAAAATATTTCTGTATATATCTATAGAAATACTTATTTTTTTCATTTGTGAAAATGAGTTATGATTAACCAAATGATGCCATCTCCCATGTATAGTTGTATATGTTTAAGAATTTTGAGAACTTATAACTATTCAAGTAACTATTATAACTATTCGAGTAACTATTATATCTATTCGAGTAAATATTATAACTATTCGAGTAACTATTGTAACTATTCGAGTAACTTTTATAACTATTCGAGTAACTATTATAACTATTCGAGTAACTATTATAACTATTCGAGTAACTATTACAACTATTCGAGTAAATATTATAACTATTCGAGTAACTATTATAACTATTCGAGTAACTATTATAACTATTTGAGTAACTATTATAACTATTCGAGTGACTATTATAACTATTCGAGTAACTATGATAACGATTCGAGTAACTATGATAACTATTCGAGTAACTATTCGAGTAACTTATATAACTATTCGAGTAGCTATTATAACTATTCGAGTAACTTTTATAACTATTCGAGTAACTATTATAACTATTCGAGTAACTATGATAACGATTCGAGTAACTATGATAACTATTCGAGTAACTATTCGAGTAACTATTATAACTATTCGAGTAACTTTTAAAGAAAGCCATTTAAAGTGAACTGTTAGATATAGAGTGATTATATAGTACTTAATTTTAAACAAATTGTTCCGCGGATTCTACAGCAAATTTTAAATGTTTGTTATCCATGTGTACAATGAGCTTCACATTCTCTCATTTTTATATGGCCATTCTAAATGCTGCCGTCAGCTCAATCATTGATAACCCTTCGAACTATGAATGTTCATAGACTTCTGATTGTATATAAGACAAAAGTCTCTAGTTATGATTGGACTGGATGGTTGGATGTACACGGGCTGCAAATGGAATTCCTTCTCAAGGTACTATTTCTTCTCTTGCCACTTATGTTCAACCACTTCTAAGGTTTTTAAATAGGTCAATTTATTAATTTTCACACCAAACAAGGGTAGACTAGAAGCTTGTAAAAAAATCATTCTTGTTATGTCTTTGTGCCAGTGTGCCTATTTTCTAAAATATGTATCGTGTTGAAATAAAGTCTGATTTCTGTATGAATCTTTCATTCGATAGCGGTATGTGGAGAGTTGGCAGGTAGGCTACTCGCCGAAGGACGGGGGTCGTCATGAGCCCGATTTCCTCCTCCACTAAACCTGGCAACGCAGCCTTATAAGTGAAATAACCCTGTGTGCGGAGTAAAGCATCAATCAATCAATCAGCTACGTTAGGCCTAGATGTAGATAGATTATGTTACGGAGAAGGAACAGGTTTTTACCGTCTTTGAAACTGATATCACTGTCAGCATGCACAGTGTCATCTTCTCTAGCCAAGATAAAAACCTCCATGTCCCCATTCCGTGTTTTAGTACTCCGCCAAGGTAAAACACGGAATGGGGACAAGGAGGTTTATCTTGACTAGCGAAGATGGCACAACGTTTATGCAGACATGGTTAACCAAATAGGAAGAAGTTAGATGTATTCATTCAGGTTCCCATTTTGTATACATAAAAGATACCATGGGGTTTATTATGAAGCAAACGTTTTCTTTAAAGGCACACTTGCCGCCGTAGCCTGTTTAAATTTGCGAAGAAAACCAATTTACATGAGCTTACTACGACTAATACCACTAAACTTAAACATAGGACACATAAAACATGTCTAGTTAGCTTTAGACTGTAAAAATGGGGTGAAAAACAAACGAAGAATCGAAGCCTGATTACAACAACAACGATCAGTGTCGGTCAACTTTCGTGTTGGATTACCGTCCTTTCAGGCCTTTTTATCCGTGGTTTACACTCAAACAATCATCAGCAGGGTTTTCCAGTCGCTGTTAACCGATCGTCAGTCTGTATTTCTCAGATAAACAGGCCTACGTAAAATTACACTGTGCCGTTAGTTCACTCACACGACTGAAACATAAAATCGCCAATAGGGGGCAGATCGGTTTGTTTACGTTCCGGGTACGTAACAATTCAAATTTTCAAATTCAAATTAAAAATACAAAGTGACGTCCAAACTTTTAAATTTTGGTAAAAATAGAAAGTTCCTAACTTATATTGTCTGGGAAAAATACAGAATACGGTCTTTCTTTTTTAATGTAAACAATATTCCTGATTTTCGCGGCAAGTGTGCCTTTAACAAATAATGACGTATGCTTACGTATGTCAACGTCTGGCATTACATTTGCCGTTACCTGAAATTTCTCTTCTCCAATTTCGGTTCGCTGGAAATCCAATGTGTTGACTGAAACTGGCTTTTAATCACGTCTGCTTGCCATATTTTAATTAAGTACCATACTTAGAAGGCATTTTTTTCTACGAACAGTTGTTGCCTTCAAAGTGCAATTGTTATAGAAAACACATTTGTTTAAAATTGGATGAGCTGCCAAAACTCGAACTTTGTCATGACAGTATAAAGGCTTTGGAAATCATCGAACAACTAAATGATTGACGTTGCATTAAAAAATTCACACAGTCTGTGTGCTGCGCGAGCCAAAACAGTGTTTGAAAAGTAAACATTATTTAGATAACCCGGGCGAACTTTATTCCGCTACTTTATTACAGCTACTTTTAACGTACAGTCTCAGTTTTACAGTTTCTCATATTTAGTAAAAAAAATAGCCTATAATCTCTGCACTTTGTTGAAACAACAAATATCAATATTCTCTTTATTTTTTTGGATTACACTTTCTTGAAAAATGGCAGTAATCCTTCTATCGATTTTGGGTGATACCCGAAACGGGAATGTGGCACCTATCGCCAGCACTAAATGCCGGCTGCCTTAAGCCTGCCGCAGACGAGAGCTATCTGCTGAGCTAAATTTCATTCGTGCCACTTGCCTTAAGCACATACCTCACGTTAGCGGTGCACTTTTGGTGAGATTTTCGTCATTCGTGGCGCTGCGTCAAATATCCAACGTGTTTGATAATTTTGTTCATTCGTGCAACTTGCCTCTCGTGTGCGGTGAACGTGAGCTAACTGCTTACGACTTTTTGCAACGTCATGACGTCACAAGACTACCAGCTACCTTACCGCTATTGGGTCTGCCACTGTAATTTACACATATTTTAAATAAAATCCATTAAAACGATCGTCTTTTGGTAAATGGAAAGAATTAAAATTCTGAAAGAGTTGAATGTTAAGTTATATTCCTCAACAGTAGAATCTGAGACGTGTAAACGTGAAATATTCAAAACTATATCAATCAAAAACTACTTATAGTGTTGAATTATTCAATTATTCGGGATTTGTGGTTCAAATATCACATAGAGGCCTAAAAAGGGGTAGTCCAACAGTATTTTGCCACCACAGCTTGGGGAAAGGTGGAGCCCATTATACGAGGCTGCTGGTACATGTATTCCGTAAATAATTACCCTTATTTATTCATATACATTTATATTCTGTAAATATTTGCTACAACTAACTACTAACATCTTCCTGGGCCACAAGGGAGACTAGCCCTTTGGCTAATTGTGCTATCCAGAATAAATAAAGATTTTATTACTATTATCATTATTATCATAGATATTTTAATATAAGATACATATAGCTGGTACTTGAGGATGTCATGACGTTGCAAAAAGTCGTAAGCAGTTAGCTCACGTTCACCGCACACGAGAGGTAAGTTGCGCGAATGAACAAAATTATCAAACACGTTGGATATTTGACGCAGCGCCACGAATGACGAAAATCTCACCAAAAGTGCACCGCTAACGTGAGGTATGTGCTTAAGGCAAGTGGCACGAATGAAATTTAGCTCAGCAGATAGCTCTCGTCTGCGGCAGGCTTTACCCATTCAGCCAACCGGCCTCCGCATTTAGTGCTGGCGATAGGTGCCACACTCTGGGACCAGGGTTCGATTCCCGTTTCGGGTAGGCTATCACCCAAAATCGGTAGAAGAATTTCTGCCATTTTTCAAGAAAGTGTAATCCCAAAAAATAACGAGAATACTGTTATACTCACTTTCTAAAAATCACTAACTAATTAAACAAAAAGCAATACTTTGGCAACTCGTGCCACTTTAACTTATTACCACAGGTAAAAGGCCTACAAACTATACTGTTCTCCACCCCGCGTCAGAGTAGTACACAAGTAGTGTTATTCCGAAAAACGAAAACTTCATGTCAGAGTAGGTTAACGATATAACACTGAGACTGACAGGCAATTAGTTATAGCTAACGAGCGGTTCACAATAACTCAGTTACTCAATCCCGTTCGTATGTCTACCATCAGATTTTACCGGAATCTATTTCAATAATCCGCAGACAGAATTCCGTGTGAACATCGGTCAGAAATACAGTTGTCCGAATAAACACCTGAGGATTGCGTCATAAAATAGTATAGGTCGATGGACTTAAGTACGTCTTAAATTCATTGCAGACGTGAACAGAATGTGCAAAACCCGATTCATTTCCGTAAAACAAAGGAATGATTCTGAGTATTTTATATAGTCATCGTCATACGCAATTCTCTATATTGGGAAGGAAAATTCAGCAGAAATCACCAATAATATTTGGTTGTATATTGCTGAATTGAGGGACAATTATTTATGACTTCAGTATTCACAGATTTTGTACATTTTTTTGGTGAAATGGTTGCAGGTGTGTCAAAATGAACCTTTTTAGACAAGAAGATTTTCCCTGTGCCCGTGTGCCTTAGTGTTCATAAATATGATACATCACAACATATAATGTACTAAAATATACCCCTGATATCCCTCGTTTGGCTAATTATTGGTGGAGTATATTACTGGGCTTCCAGTCCGGACCATGGTCATTTACCGTTATTATCATATTATCTTCTGACCAGTGGTCATTGGTCGTCATTAACGGGAACATACTTATCTGAAATATCTGCGGAATGTAGACATTGCTACTGCACTTATACAAACACACATTTCCAAAATTCTCAGTCTTGGCATCGGGGTTATGTGAATTCCCCTGACCAATTTCGCCGCCATTTTCTACAGGAATTCGTTTGAAGCACAAGGTGTGAGTTTTCTAGATAAAGTTATCTGAAGATAAATCTGAAGGATGTAGAGTGTAGCCTCTCTTCCCCAATCCACCCGTGACATCCTCTTATCTAGAGGCCGACAGATAAGACAATGAAACAAAACCAACACGAAGGCTGCAAGTCCAGCAATGTGTTCTATTCTCGTAATATTTCAAACTTACATTAGTGCCATGCGTTGAAATTTGGTATTGCTGTTTTTTTTTTGTTTTTTTTTTTTCCGTTTACCCCTGTTGTAATTTCGTTTTGAAATGTCATTATATGTTATAGAAAATCAAGGGGTATCATAAAAAACATACATCTAACTAAATTGATTTGGAGAGAAATTCGAAACTTGCATGTAAACTGTCAAATCTACGGAGGCCTATTATTGTCATGGGTGAAATTTCGATATTTCGGGTGTTTTGGGGCCGTTATCAGAATTTTACCCCTGTAATAACTTCGTTCTGAAACGTTGTTCTCGGTATGTTATACAAAATCATGGGTGCATCATGAGAAATATACGTCTAACTAAAACGATTTGCAGAGAAATTCAAAACCTCCACGTAAACTGTCAAATCACAAGGTAAAGGTTTCAACTGTGGAGAAAAGGTTTCAACCTTGAAGAAAAGATTTCAACCGTGGAGAAAAGGTTTCAACCGTGGAGAAAAGGTTTCAACCGTGGAGAAAAGGTTTCAACCGTGGAGAAAAGGTTTCAACTATGGAGAAAAGGTTTCAACTGTGGAGAAAAGGTTTCAACTGTGGAGAAAAGGTTTCAACCGTGGAGAAAAGATTTCAACTGTAGAGAAAAGGTTCCAACCGTGGAGAAAAGGTTTCAACCGTGGAGAAAAGGTTTCAACCGTGGAGAAAAGGTTTCAACCGTGGAGAAAAGGTTTCAACCGTGGAGAAAAGGTTTCAACCGTGGAGAAAAGGTTTCAACCGTGGAGAAAAGGTTTCAACTATGGAGAAAAGGTTTCAACTGTAGAGAAAAGGTTCCAACCGTGGAGAAAAGGTTTCAACCGTGGAGAAAAGGTTTCAAATATGGAGAAAAGGTTTCAACTGTGGAGAAAAGGTTTCAACCGTGGAGAAAAAGTTTCAACCGTGGAGAAAAGGTTTCAACTGTGGAGAAAAGGTTTCAACTATGGAGAAAAGGTTTCAACTATGGAGAAAAGGTTTCAACTGTAGAGAAAAGGTTCCAACCGTGGAGAAAAGGTTTCAACCGTGGAGAAAAGGTTTCAAATATGGAGAAAAGGTTTCAACTGTGGAGAAAAGGTTTCAACCGTGGAGAAAAAGTTTCAACCGTGGAGAAAAGGTTTCAACTGTGGAGAAAAGGTTTCAACTGTGGAGAAAAGGTTTCAACCGTGGAGAAAAGGTTTCAACCGTGGAGAAAAGGTTTCAACCGTGGAGAAAAGGTTTCAACCGTGGAGAAAAGGTTTCTCCGCGGTGTAAATATTTGATTTTCTTTGAGATACAGAATCTCTCGTCTCAAAACCAAGTTTCCACTTGTGTGAAATTCTCTTAAAGAATTAAAAAAAACACTGCCAATAGGCTTCCGTAGGTTCACCCTCCATTCGATTGTATATAATCGAATTTATGAAACGTATTATGAGTTTTTCCATTTCCGTTGGCATTTGACATTATGGTTGGATTGGCCGCTCGTTAAATAACATACAATGGAATAAAAAGTTGCTCAATCCATAGATGAGATTTAGTATGGCTCCCACAAACTTTTAATTCAATTTTGGCATTCGGCAATAAAAGTTTTCGATGTCTTTATGACATCATATAATCTGGGAGGATAAGAGTAAATAATTGTATAATATTACATATCTATATTGAACAGCACTGAACAGTCATTGGTAACTGATAATCTTGGCTTTGTTGTAAATCGATAATGATTTGGATTTTTTTCTACAACCTGAAACACTAGGTATGGCTCAGCATAGGTATTGGGCGGGGGGGGGGGGGGGGGGGGGGGCTTGGGGTAGGCCTCTTGAAGCTTCAAGATCTTGTATTGTAGGAGATGCATTCTACGCGATTCTAAGGTAATGTATTGGTGCATCAATAGATATTGGTATCTTTGGAGCGGCGTGAAAATCCAGTTGAATTAATGACCCTTCACGAGGCTAGGAATTTATTTAATATCACTAAAACACACGGGCACAAGGAAAATCTTCTTTTCTAAAATAACCATGGAGACAAATTTCTAATTGTGTTAAAAAAGAGGTATATCATTTAGACCTTTATACCCCATACATTGTTGTAACAAACCAAACGTATGATGTTTCAATAGGTTGACGACTGACAGGATTGCAGTGTATTGGTGAAGGCGCGGGGAAAGGGGCCATCTAGACACAAGAGGCTTTGAAATTCAAGTTGGTCTGAAATGCGTTTTGAGAGTTATCTTGGACGTTGAAAAGACAAATGGCCAAATCAATTTTTTTTTTCAAAATCAAGAGAATCATACAATGTGGGGTACCAGGGGAACCCTGAAAGATCACGCCGACGTCCAACGAAATGTCGAATATTCGAGCCCCACTCAGATGAAAAAAAATTTAAACCAAAAATGACCTCTCTCTATATCGTTCGATACGTTAATGGACGTCTGATATCTGGCGAATACAGGGGGTTTCCTCTGGACAAAGAGCCCAATTACATTTTCCACTTAACTGGCAACACTGACATATACATAAATAAAGCGATTTTGCGAAATAATCCGTCCTTTATTTACATGTATTTACATCAGCAGGCGAGAATCCGACGCGTCAATACTGAAAAAAGTTGTAACAATATATCATGAAGTTTAAAATGCATATATAATTGGTAAAAAAAACAATTGGGATATGACCGGTACGGACACGCGAGAAAAAATGGATCGGGCGGCAGACATCCCGGCTTTTATTGAAAAATACGAAGTAAGGTACAGGAGCAGAAAAGAAGATTGGGATAGAAATACTCACCGCCCCTCCACCCCCCTCCCCCCCCCCCCCCCCCGACCCGACATCTCTGGCACTCTCAGCCCTTTCAGCCAGTGAGACTGGATTTAAGCCTGGCATATCGGTGCAGTAGAGCTGGAGAATAATTCAGAGGGATACTCAATCAATTATTATTAAAATCAACAACTATATATCAGAACTGCAGGTGGTGGATACCCCAGGCACCCTTTTTCTCCACCCTTCTGTTTCGCTTTTGATAGATAACGTCAAGAATACAAGAATTTAAAAATATTGCTTTAGAAATTGAATGTAAAATTCCCATTATATGGCGATGACGAGTCCTGTCAAGTGTCAATGTCATAATCACCATCTAGATATATCTTATCAAGAAACCAACTGTATATTGTCGTGTTTTGTTGATACAGACACATGCAATTGGAATGTTTTGACGGTATGAATTGGCTATATCTCCGTGTTTGTAAACATAACAACCCAGACCTAGCTCTCAGCGATCTGCCATCCACCAACGTTTGCTTTGCCCTTCTCATCTGGAACAATAGACCAAGTGTTTGTATTTCTACTGACCATTCGAACCTGCATTCTTCATTGTGAATTCCCGCATTCTTTAACAACTAGTACTATATACATGAACTGCTGTTCATGAGGTGAACAATTAGACTGCAGGATTACACAGTCGGTCCTCGTTAATAATTCATTTACGGGCCTCTGTTAGTTTCGTTTAAGTGTTAGTTAATGGATTTGTTAAATATTACCGCGAATACGCTGCCCAGTGTATATTACATACAGGCCTAATTGTACACAACGATTAAATGACTTGCTGATCTTAACTACTATCTGAAAGGAATGCAGCAAATACAATTGCCAGGTCTTAATGAGCTCTCTATTCCTTGGCTACTCTGAGGCGCTGCAGAAATCTGCCCGGGCTGGTGTGAGGCTGTCAGTGAGCGGAGGTATACTCCAGTAGAGTGTCAGTCAAGACCAGCTGATCATCAGTTACTGCCCTGCACTCTCCGACAAAACCGTCAGCTTCCACTGGCAACTGTTCATTTACATGGAAACGTAAACGACTACCTGGAAGGTATGGTTAGGTCCAGGCCTTAACTCTGTTAACATTATAGTTCCATATGAGATGTGTAATTCACGGAGGCAAGTTTTAACAGCTGTATAGCCCCTGTCTACAATGACACATTGTGTCTATTCGTGGCATTGCTGGACTGAGCAATTTTGGTAGTTTTGGTAGTCACCTATAAAGATTGCGATGCGTTCTTGAAGATGCCGGCCATCCAAAAGAATCGAGTTCAAGATACTTTAGACAATTCATCTGATATTCTAGCTCTAGAGGATTTCATATGGACTAATCTTACCGATGTGACATATAGTGATACAAGTGAACCGACCAATATGGATTACAGGAATGCATGGATAAAGAAATGGTCTATGTTATTACCCCTTGTGCTTTTGGTTGGTATCACTATAACTAGTAACGGCACGGTTATACTGATGTTAGTAAGGACGAAACGGTTGCGAAAGTTTAAATACAATTTTATTGCAAGTTTGGCTGTGGCGGATTTTCTCATTGGGTGTACGGAGCCTGTATCTCTACTGGAAACTGTCAGCGGGCTCTGGTCACACAGTACTTCATATTGCAAACTGTTCTTGGCTGTCCGTTACTCGCTTTATTATGTGTCATTTCTAAGCATAATTCTAATAAGTGTTGATCGCTGGTATTCCATATACCATCCATTCTCCTATCGCGTCAAACAGAGCAAGCGTTTGGCAGTCGGGGCCATTCTACTTGCATGGATTATCAGTTTTATCATTCACGGCACCCCAATTATGATATGGGATTATTTCGACCATCATTCCTCTAGTGATGGCATTTCCCCTGCAGAAGGTGATACGCTGGACACGAACGGGTCTATCTCCTATCTCGGGGATGGCACAATGTGTGCTCCCCCTTATCAGAGAGATATTACCTTTCTAACGTTATCTGTGATATTGGAAAATCTACTTCCATTAGTGGCTCTGGCAATTCTTAACATCAGTGTTTATGTGAAAATATTGAGGAGAAAATCGACAAAGATTCGGCGTTCGTTAAGCACAACAGACAATTTTTTGTATCTGTCTCGCAAGTCCTCTTCCGATTCCGACACGGCTATCGCGGAAGACGAAAGAGATATTCTTCCAGACTCAGTGAAGCAAACATTTCCCATGAAGAACAGCCTTCAGAAATCATCGTGCCGCAGGCATTCCATTTCACACGCATTGTTTAATCAAACATATACGTCAAAACTGAGACAAAGTACTCAGCGACGAGTATCCTTTGACGCAACCATCCTATCTCACCAATTCCCGGCCAGAAAGAGACCTCTAGCCCCAGGACTAAGTGGTGGTAGTCTGGAAAGACGTCGGAGCACTGGTGATGAACTGTTAAGAGACTTGTTTCTTCGCCAGGACAAAAAAGCCGCCTGTGCCTTAGGCCTGTTAGTAGTGGTGTTTGTATTTTGTTGGACGCCTCATTGTATCGTGTCCATCCTCCGTGCCTCATGTTCCCAATGTATACCAATATGGGTAGTTAATCTTACCCACTGGCTACTGGCGGCTAACTCCGCAATGAACCCTTTTCTTTACGCTATTGGTAACTCAGAATTCCGTAAAGCTATCAGAAATTGGACTGGCTGTGTTGATAAACAAGAGTTACGAAAGAGAGAAACAACCAATGTATTCAATAATTCTTATTATTTGCTCGTCTCCTGAAAAATGACTTTTTAACTGTTACTCTTGTTCTGACAATTGTTTTATTTATTGGTGCATTGACATTTACATTCTATTTTGAAAGGAATATACGTTTAACGTTGAGCGTCATAGTTTGACATTCATCGTTCCAATATATATTTTGTCGGGTTTTTTTTTTAAATTAAAATCATTTTGGGTATACTTCCAGCAAAAATAGTCAGATTTGTTCATGAAACAATCGTAAGTAATCAAGTGAAAACGATATGATGTATTGATTGAGCAGAATGGGGTAAATAAGTTCGCGGGGTCGTAGAACACCACAAGGTAACTATTCTTTTTACCTAGGCACCAGGAAGTCGTGATTGGAGATTTGGGTTCTTGAATGAAGTAGATTTACTAACATCTCGCATTTACAGCCACTGGGTAGAGAGTCTCGCCGGGTTGCCAAACACGCAACAAAACAAAAATGAATCTAAAATTCAAGTAGTGAAATTTTGTTTTCTTTGTCAAAATTGTGCTTACGGCTGTATGATACGATATTCCCCAATTTATTTTTTTGCAAGTCCCCAAAGAACTGGCTAATAAACTTAGATACAAATGAAAGTGAATTTTCTTTCCCTAGATAGTTATGTGTATTCTATCAGAACATATATTAAAGTGGCATGAGCTGCCAAAATGTTGATATTTTGACGTAAAAACAGAATGTGGAAATTATCGGTTATTTTTCTGAAGATCCAGAAGCTTGTTAGTGCTTCTAGTCTCGAAAATGTACGTTAAAGTATTGAATTGAACTAACTTTGGCTCAGAATGAATGAATGGTCGTCCCGGTTATTTAAATTTTGTTTACTTTTCGAACACTATTCCGGTTCGTATAGGCTACATACTGGTGAAGAATTATGACTTTGACTTTGAAAACGATGTAAGAACTACATCGAAATGTCGTCACCCAATTAACCAAGAAGTTGTTATCCATAAGTAATTCTTCACCTTATTGTTAACCTTTCAACTTTAAGTATGAAACATTCAAGAAACGGCCAGAAAAGCTTTTTTTTCATAAAAAGTGAAACAATCGGGATGCACATTCCATCAGTTTACTACTATAAGTTACTTCTTAAGGCCACTTTAAATAAAGTACCGTTTTGTACCACTAATAGCTTAATTTACACGTCTTAAGATGAAAAGACGAGACTTTCAATTCTATCGCCAAAAATTTCTTTGTTTTAGTTTCAGGCAATTTTAAAGGATTCCAAAATACCGTTATTATCCAGATTGATGCTTCTATTTGCAGATTTGTGTACTGTAAACAACGTGCGAGTAATTTAATGAAAATATCCCAAGTCTACAGACTATTACTATAGCCAAGCGCCGTCTACACATATTTTATCTGAAACACAATTAAAATGTTTCAGTATACTCAAGAGACAAATTGGGGACACCGGAACTGTCATTGATGTCTCTTTGTAACCCAAACGGGACTAGCAGGGGCTCTTTTCACAGAGCTCGCATCGCAAACGATGCCTAGTTGCCACTGGTTACCATAATGAAGAGATACGACGTCATGGCAACTGCGACGGATACCAGTAATAAGAATGGATTATGTTGTTTGGGTGGGTTTTTTTTTTGGCTAGATAGCGTGTTTGTGTCGTCACTTCAGGGTTTCTTACATTTCTCAACACAATTGACATTTGGCTAGACATTTCCAAGGTCTTATAACAGTAATACCTTTCCTGTGCAAGACATCCACATGGTGGACATAGCTGTGTAAGACATCCACATGATGGACATAGCTGTGTAAGACATCCACATGGTGGGAATGGCTGTGTAAGACATCCACATGGTGGGAATGACTGTGTAAGACATCCACATGGTGGG